>OZ002742.1:82067262-84467262 GCA_963924295.1 Dioctria rufipes
GTTCATGCGTAGTATCGATGCTGTCCTCATCACTCATGGGTCCTTCATATTCCCACGACTCAATGAATCTATACCATGGGACAATAAACAAAATTTTAGCTTGAACCCTCCTTGTTTTGAACAAGTATTTCCTATGAAATTTCTAATATCTTTGGTTTTTGGCTTTTTGGAGTTCTATTTGAACTACAGCTATACTGGGGCTACTGTTGGACATTAACACAAACAAACTTCTATAAGGGAAGTGATCATTAGGAAGTAGGAAGATAACTGTCTTCTGTTGATCTATTGCATTAGAAAGAAAAAAAAATTTAAATGACCCCAGAATCCTTAGGTCATTTACTTTTGTTCTCATACATATTCATGTATTTTAGGTAAGTTCGAGCATAGGGGAGGTTTTGTAACGGATTTCGATGCATGTGAAAAAAAAGTAGTTGTAGTAGGTATGTCAATTATTCAGGTATGAGGATGATGTAATTTTCATATAAAGGAAATTTGACTACATATTTCTGAAGATCAGTACTGAGTTTTAAAGCATATTTTAATATTTTAAGATTTCACCCTTAGCATATGATTTAACTATAGTAACCTAGATTTTATGTTTTTCCTTATTGGAATGTTGAGTTCAGAGTGGAACGAGTCAGTGATACGTTTTAATTATTACTTTTTTTTACGATTTGTCCGCATGGAAGATGGAAATAGGATATGATTTTCACAAAACAACTCCGAGTTGAAGTATTGATGATTCCGAATTATGCAACGGTACGGGAGTATTCACTGCCTACTCTCGGCTGGTGAGTGTATACTTAAAGAGAATTCACTTGAATAGAAATAGTAGGCGGCATTTGGAAAAAAAAAATAATCATTATTTTGAAGGAAACAATTGCATGTAGCATTTAAGGACATATAGCATGTGGAATTTTTCTAAGCGTTTTTAAAGAAAAATTTAAAAAATTCGGAAAAAATTTTGAATTCTTAAACTTTTTCCGAACAAATTCCTTGAGAGCAGAATATATAAATTTTTACAAAAATGCCGAAAGTGAATTCCGAATGAAATCCTAAGGAATTCGTACCAAATTATTAGAAATATATCAACATAAAACCATTCCGAACTGGTAAAAACTCAAAAAAGTTTGAAAATGTTTTAAATAGGAGGTTTTATTTTCAATTGGATGTTTAGGAGATAATAATGACGGTAAAACATTTTTAAGAATTGGATTTTACCAGTTCGAAAAATAAATAGATTGTATATAGATAAAAACATAAATTTTTAGATTTTGTACGTTTTTATTGAATGACAGTTTTTTGTTACCTAAATCTACCTTTTACATAATATAATACTATTTTCAGGCGCTTTTTATGATGTCCACGCTTGCTGATGGATATAAGGTAAGAGCCGCTTCTGTAATAAAACAATTATATTAAATGTTTCACAATATTTAACTGCTATTTATTTTAATATTTTGCCCCAGTCCCATCCTCGTGAAATGCTTAGCAACTTCCGTCATCAAGGTCTTGAACGATCTCTTGGTTAAAGTGGTCAGTTGTGACTCTCCAAGAGTTGAAGAAAATGCTTTCTGCAATATTATAACAACAAAACATTTTTCGTTTTTTAGAAAAATTCTTTGGCCGCTTCTACTTCTATTCCATTTATCTTCGAGACTTATGAAGTCTTCTCTTGGAATTGTAGGCAACGAAGGAAGAATATCACTTATGTTGAAGGGTGTCTTTTGTGCTTTGTTAAAAGCCTTCATTTCCTCCTTCAAATAGAAGACTTCTCACCCTAACTTTTAAATAGCGATCAGGACAGAAAATATTGGACTTATAGCACTTGATTCATTTGAGGCTGTTGTAGTTCGGCAGCATTTATCCGGAAGCTCATATCTTGAACAGTTTCACCATCCAATATTTGAGCTGTCTTGACACGCTCCGTACCATAATTTTTTTTTTTTTTGTATTAATTCAGCTATGCATTACTTACCTTTCCCAATCTTCAGAAAATCGTCATCCATTTTCAACTAACTGTGAACAAAAACTGACAATGCAACTCAAGTGTTTCAGAAATTCCTTGAAAATTTAGAAAGAAATCAGTGAAAAATCCGAATTCACATTTCTTTTACCTCTGAAAAGTGGGGACTTACTGTCCGCTTTGGCTCTTTCGCACACTTTCTGATTTTGCTCTTACTATTTCGAAGTTCCGAATTTAGCATACTGGGTAACCAAGCACGTTATTTTTTACACACTGGTGAATAAGGGTTTAGTGGTTCACTGTTGTTGTTTATATGCTGGCGAATAATGGTGTATTGAACAGCTGTTCAAGAAATTGTTTTCCCATTTTTGTTCCTTCTATTTGATTGTCTGCTTTTGTTTTTGTTTACTACAAAGCAACGTTGATGATAATTGTTTTTTGTTTAAAAGAATAAAAAAAAAAAACAAAAAGAAGTCGCCCACCTTAAAGCGCAAAATCGTTATTATACTAATAATTCAGGTTTCACAAGTATTCGGCAGATTTAAATTTCTTTGGCCAAATCTTAATATCCGCATGGTTAATATTTTTATGGGATATGATCTCAAAACCTTAAAGACTTTAATGTGCGAGTGTTTTCTCTTGAATTCACACTTTTACTCGCTTTCTTGTAAATTAAATAAACTTGTTAAATTTTCTAAGTTTTACACTCTCCCATCTGAAATTTCAACACATTCATATGTATGTGCGGGAACGACTTAACCACTGATGGTTTTAAGCCAATCTGAATTTTTTGATTAAGCAAAATAGATTTCCCTCATCAGATCTGCAACTGTTGTCAATTAATAGACATAGGAAGAATTGCACGAGCCGTTGATTACATACCAATTTCGATAACAGATGTAATCTGTAATTTTTTGTAGGTATCTTGATTTATTTATGCCGATATGTCGTTTGCTTAATTGTAACGCAATTATATTCAGCAGGATGGCACAATTTATAAATCACCTGCGACACTTGCACTACGTTGACAGCGCAGAAGCTAATTTACTCGGGAAGCGACGATCAATCAGTGCAGATCACTGCGGAAACATCAACCAACACTCCATATGGAATGACTTCATTTTTACAGGACGACGAATTTCGATTTCGGATCTAAGCGCCATTCTTTAAACAAAGCTTTTGTGAGCGAACGCAAAGTTAATTATTAGGCTACCAATGGCGTCTAATGCAATAACTCTTGCTTAGTTAGTTTATAACACTATATGCATACAATATATAACACTACAACACGAATGTATCTTCGGCTTATAGTTCAGATCTTCTCTCTCCTTGATAACAATAAAATTATGCATGATCTTCATATCTGAGCTATGTACCCTTCAAATGTGAATTTACCACCTATAAATATGATACGTGCCTTGCAGATTTCGTCTAGTTTAATTTCCACATTCTGGAAAATGCTTGCACATATAATTGGTGGTACACGTTGTAGGTCTCATGAGAATTTCTTATATGAATGCTGCTTCCGTTATAGCTAAAGTCAAAGCAATGGGCTGGAACATAGTTTAAGGGGGTCCTCTAGTCTCTCGGGTCGAAAAAATCGATTTTGTGTTTTTTTTCATAAATCACATCTACAACATGTGTAGAAAATGTGTGCCAAAGGATTTTTCGATATTCGAAGTGGTTCACAAGTTACGGCCCTGGAACGGAGCAGGTATACGGAGCGCGAATTAGGCCCGAGTAAAGGGGAGCCGACCCGTTGACAGACGCTTTCGAATATTGACTAAGACGCCGTGAAGCGTCGGTTAGTTCAGTGTTGCTG
This sequence comes from Dioctria rufipes, assembly GCA_963924295.1. Lineage (NCBI taxonomy): Eukaryota > Metazoa > Arthropoda > Insecta > Diptera > Asilidae > Dioctria > Dioctria rufipes. Next base: position 82,071,051 of record OZ002742.1, read on the forward strand.
TGGCAGTTGCAGCTCTGCGTGACTTCCAAGAAGAAGAGGAAGGCCTATTGTATGGTCTAGGCATAGCAGATTGACGGTGAGATGAATTTTTTGGAATAAATCACATGCGCGAACTTTCAAACGCTTTCTCGAAACACCATTTTTCGAAACGGTGACCACGATATTGCAGAAACTACTGCACCGATCTTGTTCAAATTTATACAGCATCTTTAATATGTTATAAGCCAGCGACTGAATTAGGATTATCATGACTGCTTCGATAGTTTTTTTTCTACGAGCGAAAAACTTAAGACAAAATGAGTAAAAAATAGAATGTAATTTTCAAAGGTGTATAAAAAAGTCAATTTTTGTAATTTAGAATTCACTCTAGTTCAATCGCTAGTCTTAAATATGTAGATTAAAATGCCGTTTGGTTTTTTGATTTCACATAAGCAGAACAGCCGCAATCTTGGTCACCGTCAAGCACCTCTTTTACTTGATGTCTTCCTGTCGGCCACTATAACTTTTATTCTATTATATATTTTGACTTTGACTGTAAAGCTTATGTAAATGTTAATAAAGATTATGCAAATACAATGAGATTGATTATTTCGGTAGTTTGCCCGTAAAAAATTATTGAAAAAGCCGTAAAAAAACAGGCGAGAAACTAGAGGACCCCCTTAATTCCTTGGCAAAGTTAAATTATTAGATTATCTTTGCTTTTGGTTTGAAAACATTTTGTCCAACTGCTCTATTTCTGTAATATTTAACGGAGACAAAAAATTGCATAGAATATTGAAAATATTTATTTTTTGAATTTGAATTTATATTTACTATATATTGGATTAATTTACGAATACATGCCAAAATAGCTAACCTTGTAATTATGTTTTGAAATTATAGAATTTTATAGGACCAACTTTTTGTGTAATTATTTTAAATTACTCTTTGAAGAAATATGTTTATGTTTCAAGCAAATTTAATTTCTGATATTTTATTTTCTGTGCACTCATGTAGTCTGTATTTCTTTCCTTCCGTTAGCTACTACGCCTTCGTAATTTTTATCACTACGTTCTATGCTGACGAACATTTTCGTCATACATATTAACTGTCCCTGTATTATACATAATATGTTCTAAGGACTTAAACTGAATTGACCCATTCTGTTAGTTCCCATCCAGCTTCTAACGCTATACAGTTAAAAAAGTAAGAACAAGGAAATGATAGTGGCAGACGGACTTTCATGAGCCTTCACTGACGAGATGACAGGTTACCCTCTCGCAGCTATTGATCTCCTAATTGCTATGTAGAGGATTCAATTATATAAAATACTTTCCTCGATTTTCAGGTCATAATAGGAGAATTCATCTACCTAGAAGTTGACGTTGACTTGAAACTAAATGAACCTAAATGAACCTCCAAGACCAGATTGTTTGATCAAGCCACTTGTATTATTAGCAAAATATTATCGAAGCATATTAATTTCTCTTTCAGTCCTCCGCGTATACTTTGTGATTCCTTGCGTGGTGCCCACGAAGTGGTAATAAATATATTTTTATTTTATTTTACCACTTTGAAAAATTTATTCTGTTGAAGGTAATGCCTAGGGTGATCACACCGCAAGTGTCGTCTACCTATAAGACACAATTTTCGATGGTTTCAGAGTACCATTCCAGCATTGGCAGACAATATTTTCCTCGGTTGATCGCTCAATTACTCCAGAGATCTTGAGTGAAGAATAGTTTCTCTTCTTAGTATTCTCATTAATCAAACCCTTCAAAGCGAGTGAATTATGGGAATAACTGAGGAGTGAGCGAACAAAAGGTCGCCACTTTTCGTTTTTTGATGGAATCGTGTCCGCTATACTGAAGTTTCTCTATCTTCCATCACCATTTTTTCAAAAAAGCATAAAAAGTCACAGATTTCCGACTCTTAAAACTAGATTTGCGCACAAAACGGCATATATTCACGAAAATCTATCGATTTCTTCAATTCAACATGTCCATCAATTTGCGAACAAAAAGGCCCGTGTGTCTCAATGGATGCAGTGGGCCCAAATGGGACTCCTGAATTGGGACGAATACTTGACCAGAATAACTAATGAAAGCTATCTAAATTAAACACATCGGCGAATTGAACTATCAGACTCAGGAAGAAAATTTCCTGTGAATTTTTTACCATAGTGTATTCTGTCTGTCATAGAATGCGACGAAAGGAATTTTGTTGCTTCCGAATTTATACCGACATATTCAAAACGAGATTCGAAAGAGAGTTGATTGTCTGATATAAGTGTTGGTTGCGGATGACTCCAATAACAAGATCAGCGATAGTGCTCTTAAAAATTCAAATGAGCTCCTATGACTTGTCCTCGTTGCACTTTTCTCGCCGTCTTCAAATTTACCAAGGAATTTTCTTGTTACACTATATTTTCTATTCCCACCTTAGTATTCTCAGTTTTTTTATACCCAAGATGAAGAAATCATAGGTTATAATAAGTTTGTGCATCAAAATTGATGGGACATTAGGGTGGAACGAAAAAAATTTTTTTTTAATTTCATGTAGCCTATATGCGGAATAGTTGCCTTTGATTAAATGTAATTACTGTCCAAAATCTCATTTAAATCGTATTTGTCCTTTACCTGCCAAAACGATATTGTTTTTTTAGCTTTGTACTATAAATAGACAAAAAACGTGTATAGTTTTTTAAGTAAATGCAAAGAAAATTTAGGCCGGTTCGAGCTGCTACTATATTAATTTTAATATAAAATGACCACAGACTTCTGATATAATCGTTTAGAGCCGTGCCTTGGCAACAAGCGCCCGGGCTTATTGCAGGGCCAGGTCAAAGTTAACTTAATTACAAGGTTAGAACACAGAAGAGTTTTCCGATTGTTTTACATTTAAAATACACATGGCAAGAAAAGGAAGAAAGAAAGAAAAAAAAAAAGAAAAAAAATCAAACTCTCTTTAAAACTTTTATGAATAAAGATAAAAAATGTGAAAGCGCAAATTGCATACAACGAAACAGAATGGCAAATGATTCATTTTCAAAGAAGGGCCGGAGTTTTCAGGTTTTACTCTCATAAAATGTTCCCGCGCTTTTGTGAAAACCGGTTTTCTCTGAAATGTTGTGAGAAATCTCCCATGTTTTTTCTATCAAAACCAATGTTTGTTAGTGTAATTCCTATGATATTTGAACAGCACGTGCTTCTGTTTGCGTTCGTTTTGCTTTGAATAGATTATGTAAATGGGAGAAACTCATACTGGATTCTCTGATATTTTCGAGAAAAATGAGAATTTTATTTGAAAGCAATTTTTCATCTCCTTTCAGCACTTGGCCAAAGGGAAATTTATCTTTTTCTTAAAAAAGGGAAGTAGTGTGACCAGAGTACATTATTATGAATAGTTTAATATGATTTTGAGGGAATCAATAAGATTTTGTCGTTCGGGTAATCCTACGTCTCTCGATTTTTGTGATTAACTCGTTGCCGCAGTTGCACTACAATAATGCATATCCAAGTTCTTTTCCCCCATTCATGCAAAAGACGAAAGTGTATGACATTTCCTGTTTCGGTCCAAAAAGCACGAAAAATTTCCAAATTTGTTCGGCTGTGTCCTATGTTCTTAAATTAGGCTATCTTTGGGAAGGTGCTTCAGCTTAACAGTAACAGTGTCGCAGTGCAGTTTTTTTCTTTCGTGAATAAGTTTATTGTTATATTACATCTATAAGAAAATATGCCTCAAACTCGTTTAGACTCATTCTGTCCGGTGTTTGGCGATCCAAAAACGTTTGAAGACAATATGCCTCCAACCTGTGCCGATATTATTAGACATTATTTGTTTGTAAGACAGTTTAGGTAATGCGTGTTTGTCGTTGATAAACGAGTTAAAAGTTTTGTGGGAAAAAAGCTCTATTTCTGTAGTATCTGACCAACAAATTTTACACAAGATAAAGTAGTATCACAAGAAATATCGTGGTATTAAAAAGTCTATAAAAAAATATGGTAAGTTAAATATGTCACAAAAAGTTATTCGTTTCAGAGAATTATGTGAAAAGTGAAAAACAATTATTTGATGTTTCATTGTATAAATGTGAAAACTTTTTGAAGTGTTCTTGCAAAATTAAAGTACCTATAAATGAAACGAGCTTTTTAACAGACCAGAGAACTTTAAGGAAAATGTTTATTTTCAAAATTGATATAAAGACAACTAAAATAATTAAAAAAAGATTAGAGGGTAAAAAGAATGCTGATTAGAGAACGAAGAAAAAATCCAGAGAACACCATGACATTTATCAAGTAACATCGAGTGCCTGGAAATATTGCCCCAGGAGCCTCAGTGTTTCGTTCAACGACAGTATCGACCTTCAAGTTCCAAAAATGTTAAAATCTTAAACGCGTCTTCTACTTCTCAAATGAGAACAAAACTCCCTTCTTTAGCAGAGGCTTGTGATCGAACAGGAGTCTCAGACAGATCCGCTGCAATTCTTGTGAATGCTGCCCTAAAGGACATGGGAATAATAACAGCGGAAGAATCATCTAAAATAATAGACCGCAATAAAATTAGGAGAGAAAGAGTTAAGGCTCGCAAGAATTTAAAAAAGAAGCATGAAGAAGAAATGATCTGCGTCTATGGAAAATATTTTGATGGGAGAAAGGATAAAACTTTGATTCAAGTAAAGGAAGGAGATGCTCTTTCAAGAAAGACAGTATTAGATAGTATTAGTTTCAGAACCGGGCTCGGTTTATCTCGGTTACGTAACTCCGTTATTTGGATGTGATCAACATATTAAAAGAAGCTTATTGGAATTTCTGGAAAATTCCGAGGTGCAAGCAATTGGATGCGATGGGACAGCGGTAAATACAGGTGGAATAATACGGTAACTTGAAAATTTTTTGGCGCGCCCTCTACAGTGGTTTGTGTATTTAAAGTACACTAATGAACTGCCATTGCGAAATCTATTGCAGCATTTAGATGGAAAAACTACTGGACAAAAATGTTATTGCTGAGAAATTGGAAAAAAATTAGAAAACGGTGAAAAACATCCGGTTGTGAAGTTTAAAAAAATAGGTGTTAACTTTCCTGATATTGATCTTACCGAGCTAAGTACAGAATAATTTCACCAAGTCTAACACAGCGAGAACCAGGCAAAATAGCACACTCAAGATGGTTAACAACTGCCAACAGAATATTGAGATTGTATGTTTCTACCGAAAATCCTTCATAAAATTTAATATAATTACAGAATACATTATGAAAGTCTAGGCACCAACCTGGTTTGAATTGAAGGTCCAACCGTCATGCCGACACAACAGTCATCATTTTTTTGGCATTAGAAAAAAAAAGTAGATTGTTGCCTGAAGAGCTTAAGAAGGTAGTAGATCCAGTACTGCAAAGAAATGGTTACTACGGTCATCCTGAAAATTTGTTATTGTCAATGCTAGCTGACGAAAAGAAACATATTAGAGAATTAGGTCTTCGGAGGATATTAAAATGCAGACAAGAAAAGCATAATGAAAACCAGGTTCGTCAATTTGATATTCCCAATTTTAATTTTAAGGCAGATGACTACTTTGAACTAGTTACCTGGCAGTCAATAACAGTTACAGAGCCGCCTCTGACAATAAAAATTTTGAACAATGATCTCCGGGAAAAGATCTCTGACGTTGCTGCTGAAATTGATATTTTAAAATTTCCTTGTCATTCTCAAGACGTGGAACGATGTGTAAAATTAGTTACAGAAGCATCAGCGGCAGTATGTGGCTATGAAGCAAGAGATAGATTTATTAGGCCAAGAATATCCCTACCAAAATTCGAGACAAAAGGTCAGTATCACCAAGTTTTAAAGAGAAGTAAATATAAAGAAACTGATTAAAAGGGTGGGTGGGTGATGGAACTCGACTTGCAGCCACCTCCACGAGGTGATTTTTGGGTTATTTTCATTCAGGAAGCAAGTTTTCTGGTTATTTATTATGAATATAAGCGAAGAGCAGCATAAAAGTATTTTACATTTTTTTTTTTTTATAGATTTAGATGTCAAATTGGCATCCGAAGATGAAATCTCAGCAAGCCAACACTTTCTACATACAGGGTGTTTCCCACTAGGAGGTCAATAGAGCGGGAGGTGATAGTACTCACCTAGACGAACCAAAAATTGTATGGCAGGGGGGGGGGCATATCAACCGTTTAGGAGTTACAGGGTGATTATGAAAAAAATCTAGTTTTTCACAAAACACCCTGTATCGTAGACACTACAGGGCGTACGGTCACAGTTAAGAGCTCATTATATGCAGAACTTCACGGCCTTTCCAACGACTCCTCAATAAGCCCCATACCCCTCTCTCATCAAGAATTATGGTGTCTAAACTAAAAATTTCTGATTTTCTTCTAACCTCTATTATTTTTGCAAGAAGGTCATTAACATAACTTTTTTTTTATAAAAACTGTAAACTGTAGACTTTCCTCTTTCAGTTGACCTATTACACGCAATGTGCTATCTGAAGCCCTTCAAGAGTTATTAGCTCTAAACTTATTCTCAAACCTAATTTCAAACCTATCCTCAACGATAATTTGTTCCCTTAGTACGTCATTTTAAAAAATATCGTCTAATTTCGGTGTGACCGGAATAGGTTATGAGTTAATAACTGTTTAACGGCTACAGTTAACACATAGGGTGTAATGGGTGTAATAGGTCACATTAAATAGGAGAGTCTACAGTTTTTATAAAAAAAAGTTATATTAATGACCTTGTTGCAAAAATAATAGAGGTTAAATTAAAAAGAAAAAGGTAAGAAAATCAGAAATTTTTAGTTTAGTCAACCATAATTCTTGTTGGGAGAGGGGTATGGGGCTTATTGAGCAGTCGTTGGAAAGGCCATGAAGTTCTGCATACAATGAGCTCTTAACTGTGACTGTACGCCCTGTAACTCCTAAACGGTTGATATGCCCCCCCCCCCTCCCCTGCCAAACAATTTTTTGGTTCGTCTAGGTGAGTACTATCACCTCCCGCTCTATTGACCTCCTAGTAGGAAACACCCTGTATAGGCCAAGTAATTAATGGAAATAAATTTTTTTTTGCAATAATCGCTCCACCCTATGGACACCCAAGCATAATATTAACAGCTATTTTGATTTTTGTGTCGTTTTCCGTCCATCTATCTGTCCGTCCGTCTGTCCTAACAATAAGGCCGTATTCAGTCTGATGAGGTTTGAAGCGGTGGGGTTATGCCATTGACTTATAACAATGGACTGAGCGTATTAACATTTTCGTATAAGAAAGAACAACATAAGTTTTATGGTTTTCTCTTTCGCGTTATGGCAGGGTTGGAGCTATCAATACAAAATATTGCTTACTGAACATTTTCATATTCCATTTGATGTTTTTATGTTGGTTGCAGATGCAATGAATAAGGTAAAGATAGTGTTTACTCAAGGTATATAGAAGACAAGGTATTCCCGACTTGAACCACGTTCCGCCATTTTTGTTAAAACTTTTTTTCCCTTTTTCTTCATTCACTGAAGTACGTCACAGGGCATCAGCTGTAATGTGTCAAAATTCTTTGCGCTTGTACTGCCACTGTCAGATTTCCTTTTTCTTTTTTATTCATTCACTGAAGTACGTCACAGACTATCAGCTGTTTGATCAGCTGTGATATGTCAAAATTTTAATGGGCATACCTTGTTTTTTCTATATATCTTGGTGTTTACTATGCTCCGTCTCTCTTGCCCACCATACGTGGGACTCAGGTAAAAATAATCCTTTGAAAATTAAAGTCGGAATGAGTTTAATTCCTTACAAGAAAATATATTTTTTTAATTTAATTCGATTCGGGTGTAAAATATCATCTGATTGGAGTTGAGATTTACATGTTTGTTTTTTTTTTTATGTAGTAAACGTTTTAATGAGTGCTCGAACCCTGATATGCAGAAACGCAAAGTTTGTTCCACATGAAATAACAAATCGCTCATTCCATTGTTATAAGTCAGTGGGTTACGCGCGTAACCGCCTGAAAAAGTCACATATGGGACAAACAATGCGAATGTTCATGTTGGCGCAGTTAAAGGCGGTACGTTACTACTCGTTACAGAGCGTTTAAAGGCGGGTTAATGAGATATAAAAATCTGTGATTTTAATCGCGTCCAATCGCTTGTGCAATGTGGTGAGTGACATTTTGAAAGTTGCTAATTGAGCAAATATTCGATGATATGGTTATTGGGTAGGCTTATTGAAGCTATTCGTAAAGGCCAGGTGTAATTGGAAATACTATATTTTTGAATGCTTTTCTTATTTTAATCAGAATATGATGTAAAAAGTACTCAAAAGTAGCATTTATCATCCAAAAATATGCATCAAATCACAAGGTGGTGGTTGAGTTCACTGAACATGTGATGAAATTCACTGAAAATTGTCATTCTTTTATTAATTGGAAGCACTGCAATTTTCTTTATTCTTTTTAAAAACTCTGTGTATTTAAAATATGAATTTTTACATAGAAAAAGCCACATTAACCTTTACGTGGACATGTTCAAGCCTCAAATGTCAACCGCTCAAAATCAATTCGAATTGCACAGAATTCAATCCAGCTGGTACGCGCGCAACTTCTCCGCTTTAATCCTATCCAGTTTGAGCTTTGCTTAATTCGAGGACCCGTTCAGTGACAGAGTAGAAATTTTATACCTGGGTTTAAAAAAAAAAAAATTCAATAATGGGACAAATCGGGTAACTCCCTCGTGGGGTTGCCATACAAACATTACGTTTTTCACTATATATTTGGACACTGCCTGAGAACTCTTCAACGCAGAGACTTGAAATATTGTATCCAGCGTTTTCATAAAAATAGTAAATATAATTTCAAAATGTGAAAACGATCAGTCCTAGACGTTCTTATTATACGAAAAAGGTCTTCAGTACCTATATGAAGTCCTATGATGATGATTGATGATCATAATAATTTTTACTGTCCTACGAAACGTTCCAAAAATATGCGAAAACCACTTCAAAAATGAAACCTGTATAATTAGGTGACCATGCGAATTTACATACGGACATTCATCTACGCTATCATAAGAACTGGTCTTAGACCATTTCTACCTTTTTTACTTGTTTTTCATATTTATTGCGTTTATGACTTAATTTTACTTCATATTTTCGCATATTTAAATTAACACGCTTCAACTTTGGTAGATGGATCGGAATTCTATTTGGCGTTGAAGCTTAGAGCATAATGTAACCATCTTTGCAGCTCTGATGAAATATCGAGTCTATTTCCTACTTCCGTGCAACACAGAACACTGCAGCACAACTTTGGTATAGGGTTGTGAAATAAGCCATGAGTATATGTGGACGAAGTATTGTCTTCCTTAAAACTTCTCATATTTTCTAATACTTCCTCCTTTCTTACACTCAGTCTTGGTTAAATTAAGTGGATAAAATAAATAATTAAATTCGTTTATAAAATAGATCTATTAAAAAGACACAATTTCCGTATACGATATATGCCTACTTCTTTTCCGAATACCCCATCTAACCTAATACGAAATAGGTACTGATTGCAATCAAATGCAAGCTCTCTTTCCGAAAGGAGAATAATAATTTTTACTTCAAACTGTTCAAATCAAACGAAGCATTTCCCCTACAGTAGACCTACAGTAGGACATGTCGACATATTTTTACAATTTTCCACCTATAACGTAGAACCAATCAATTTTACACTTTCACGCCATGGCAAGGTAAATTTTGGCCAAACACTACTGATTCAGTGGTTATAATAAAATCACGCATATTTAATACCTCCACAGACGATAAGAATGTTGCGGATTTATGAATATTTTTAGGAAGCAGCTTGTGCGCCGGTGGCAAAGTCGTGCATTTCAAGTTATCTCTCTTCACGGTTTCATAACAGAAAAGTATAAATTCGACAAAATTTTTATATGGAATAATCTAGAAAAACACCAACAACAAAGTCCCACGGAATACTTGTATTGGAAGAAGCACATAATTTCTTGTCTTAAGTTTATTCCCATGCAAATTCAATGCGAGGACGTACGCACCGTGATCCGTGATGTCGCCCAGCAGTTTGTTTACGCTTCGCTTAATTTATTATTCTTAAATAAATGCGTATGAAATTTATGCACATGATCGTGTACCTTATGGTTCTGTAATGAATTCTGCAGGACATTAGGAGAGTGCGCAGTGCAATTATCTGTACACACATTTGGCTTCCTCATTATTTTTTCTCCTGTTATTTTCATTACACCGACGGCGGTTACATCTGAGAAAGTTACCACAAGCAACTATTTACTTGGTGGTAGGTACATATAGGATCTACCTACCTGGTCGCACTATGTCTTTAATGTACGCTGGAAATAATAGAACTGAAAACCAGTAACCAATAAGTGGAGAGTATTTTGAAAAGGATCTCATTTGAATAATTTTTGGACCAGGAAATTTTGACTTGTCATGCTTATGTTTCGACACGTCCCGGGGGTTCTCTTAAGGGTATCGTACCCATAAGAGCCCTAATCTATTTAATAATGTTCCGTTTATACGTCTAATAAGAAAGTTTTTTTTAACCTCATGATTTATTATGCACTAATTTAAATATTACATTTAATGCAGTGACTATGTAATTATGGGAACGGGTTCACTTCATTTTGCTCACTTTGCTCATTGGAATATATTTAGACAGGAAAAACAGTTTCTCAAAAATATTTTCACTTTCTCTGGACTTCAAATTTCTTTCAATTCTACAAAACAGCCTCTTCTTGTGCCAAGGATTTCAATCAGGAAATTAATAACCCCATAACTGTAACGAATAACGGCTTAAATCCTTTTTCAATTCAATTTCTTTCACTAGGTATCCTTTTATCGAGAATATGATCTCAAATTTGTCGCGAACCCTGTCTTTAGTTCTTTAGTGAAAGTGATTTCCGCATCGTTCAAATCTCTCGAGTAAACTAATTGTTCAAAGAGTTTTCGATCAGGTAGAATTGACATTCAATAAGTATCGTAATCGCTAACATACCAGAAATATGAACAGACGAGGATTTGTTTTTTTTTCATATCCTTGAGAATCCGGAAGAAACTGCGCAAACTTGTCCCAAGTCACAATCAATTCACATATGAAACGCATGACAATTCTCGTGCACAAGGATTAAAAAAAAATTTAAAAAGCAAAAAAGGAACTTGCTCAACATGTCATGAAATTCCCTCCAGGCTCAATTCAGGGCCTTTATGAAATGGCATATAAGAAAAAACTCCAACTTCTAGTCCTCTGCGTGAATGCCTTTGAGAAATAATAACGTCTGGCTCAACGGGTCCTCTTTCATTCCTTGGTTCTTCAAATCCATATATATAAATATATATATAGAGTTCAGGACATCAACGTTATGTATAGCTTGAAAACAGCAAGATATTGTGTAACTCGGGATCCCAGAGTCTTCAGGACTCAAAAAGTTATATATATACGAGACAATATTGTCGTCCGCCGTATACGTAATATCGTGTATATATGAAAGATGATGAAACTTTTTGTAAAAACTCCTGCTCAAGTTCCCTGTTCGGCGAGCACATTGTGCTCAGGGCATTATTATCCGGACTTGCCTTTTAAAAAGTCTCGATGCCTTTTAAAAAAGTCTCGCAGTTCACTTTATTCAAATTTCAGCATCCTCGATGTTTGAGACCCACTCATAATGAGCACAGGTACAGGGATCGGTGTTGTTCAGGTCCTTTGTTATATATTATATGTACTTTGACGTTTTACCTCGGCAAAAGATTCGGCTTTCTTATGGACCCTTTTGTCTCGTCTAAGAACTTGAAATAACAGCTCAGCCTCAGCTCATATGTACCATCAGCTGATTACCGGTATTACGAGTAAGGGAAATTGATTTTATCCTTCGGTGCTGAAAGTGAGTTATGGATTTTTCACACCAAGAATAATGTTCAACGTCTTGGACTTTACAGATCAATGACTTCGAAGATGGGTTTCTTTTGTCGTAGGAGAACGTAAATTATGACTGAAAAAGATTTAAGTGAAAGAAAATAGTTCAAGTTCATTAGAGATTATGTTTGGATGACTTAAGCGTATCAGCAATCAAAAATAGTCTTGAAGGTATTGTTGTAGAATCTTCCGTGGCATACATTGACATAATTCTTTTCAGTTTCGCAAATACAAAGCATTAAGACTGAAATAAATACACTTTCAATTTCCTCAATGTCTATTAATATAATATGTGAAAACTATAGTATTAAGGCAATTAGAAGTTTTAAAGGAGTAGACAATCCAAAAATTTTATTTGCAGATTTAAATATGTTCAAAAGAACTACATCGTGCTAGCTGCTAAACGAAAGCGTGAAAGAGGAAAAGGGTAGTTGGAGGTGGTGCGATATGAAAAGATTTCGTTCCAAATTCTTTTTTCTTCGACGATTTTTTTTTTTTCTTTATTTATTAGATAGATAATCATTGGATCTTCTTAAGACATCCAAATAGTTGTTCTCCTTCTCCCCTCTCTTGCAAACAGATTCAAAATATTGAAATTTTTATTTCAGATTTTTTTCATTTAATTACTATTTATGTAACTCTAGTTTTGCAGATCGAATTCACCTGTATTCCAAAAATAGATTCATCAATTCGTCAATTCGAAACAATTCAAAATGACTGCCAGAAGATCGAGCTCATCACCAAGTGCAAGTGTAAAAGATAATGCCTTGGGGCTTTTTGGGTTTTAATTGCAGTCAACTATATTTACACCCAAAGTAGATTCAATCGAAGTCATAGAACTGAGATTAACTTTATAGTCATGGAAGCGCTCATTGGATCGATATAAATATCTATAACTATACATGAAGTCCGCATAAAGTTTGAGATTCAATTGAGAACCAGTAGAATGAACATAGATGAATGCCCGAATGTAATTTCGTATGGTCACCCATCTGCGTAAGTTTTATTTCTGAAGTGATTTTTCTCTAGAACGACTCGTCAGACAGAAAAAATCTTTATAACCAATTTCATAGGATTTCATATTCTGAAGAATTTTTTACTACAACAAAACCTCCAGGACTGATTATTATTTTCAAAGATGGCGGAAAAGAAAACTGTGAGGCGCAGGGCTGCCCACGGTGTAAGCTGTATATAAAAGGAAAGCATGCATACTTGATGGAAGAATTTTTTTGCTTTGATCGGAATAGGTTAGATTTAAGATCGCATTGCATTTCCCAGAGTGGACACTGTAGTAGGGTATGAATGGCAAGGAGGTCATCATACAAAAAAGTTATGTGCTCACAAAGCGAGAAATAAACTTTGCGAAATAAGATATGAGATTTTTTACTTTCTGGGTACCGTAGTAGGTTTTAATGGCGACGAGCGTTACTGTCCATTATACAAAGAATGTAAGTTCTCATGAAAGTCAGAATAATAAAATCTCAAATATATCTTCTTGGGCAGGGGGCGAAGAATGTTGTTGTTGATGAATAAGTTGATGAGTAATAGAAATCAAGTATGTATGTTAGTAGTGCTTATATGATTAGTATGCATCGTCAGCTATATAATTACAGATGTTAATCTCTAGCCTCCCCACTCTTGAATACGGGCATATTTTAACATTCTGGTGGTTCCCGCTGACAACGCCTGGTTTGCCTGTATAGGATGTATAAAATCTTTTTAGACGCTGCGAATAAGATCTTAGGTCTGAATGGAGTTACCAGTCCCATTACTACAAGGATATCAACATGTAAAGATACCACTGAGGCTACTCATGACCTTATGGTCATGGGCTACGAAGCCATACCCATTGGGTAGCCGACATTGCCAGCTTGGTGCCTATTTGATTCAACATAGAGAAGTCCCCCTTGTGGGAGTGTCGTGGAGGTTGTGTTATCCCATATATGAGCAGAGAGATATTTTCCGGGTCTACATGACTTAGGTGGACATTCTTCTTTGAACAGAAGAGTACGTCCTTTTGTATAATTGCAAACTGCATCCGAGGATTTGAAGGATGGTCGCTTATTAATGTATGCTTAGAGGATTGGCTTTCGGTGTGGAGTTGCGCTAAATCAACCGTGTGCTGTGATCCAGAGATCGGCAGAGATTTTAGAAAGGTCTCGCTTCGACTAGTAAGTCCAATGTCAAGCATGCACTGATATAAACTGATATTCTTGAGACAGAATATAATATTCTCCGCCACATGAGGATGCTGATTATCCGTGCACTAAGACTTCCGTGAGATTAAGGCTTGATAGCTAGGTGCTCACGGTAAACTCCCGACAGATTTCTGATAATTTTCACAGTATACGTAAAAAGCTTAAATTTTTATATGGCAACACCGAAAAGGGGTTACCCGAGTTAGTCCACTTTATTTACTATTGCTGTGAAAACATCATGCACCAAATTTCAGCTCTCTATGTAGACGCTTTCACAGTCAGTGTCCAAATATATTATGAAAAAGGAAATTGTTGTAAGGCAACCCTACGAAGGAGCTGCCCTGTTGGTCCCATTTTCGAACATAAATTTGCCATGAAAATAAAGGTGGGACGAGGAAAATCTTTGAATAGATAAAAAAAAACAGTAAATCGATCCTGTTACCTGACTATACACATCACTGAATATTTGTGAGGTTGGTTGTCAAAGAAATTCTACAAAACTTGGTCAAAATCTAAGTACGAAAATTATAAGCACACGTGGAAGTATAATGGTAAAAAAATTATTACAGGTTTGTATAATTTTTTACTATCTAGAATTTGTTACGTAATAAATAAAAATTATAGAAATAACGAAAAGTAATAAAAAATTTTTAAGAATAAAATATTGAGTAGATTTATTTAGCTGCCCTACCATTTTTCACCACTTTCCGGTATTTTTAATTTTTTAATTCGGCTCATTTAAGCGAATTTCCTAGAAACTTCGGGCAGTTTAAACATCAAGAAACAAAAATAGCTTTTTTTTTTTCAAAAATGGTTTAAATATTTAATGCATTTATACGGCTTTTGTAAGAAAAGAATTAGGACAAAGCCATTCAGAGGGCGTAACGAATGTACTCTATAGGGATTCCAATTACTTTGTGTTTTAAGCTACCTACGCGTGATAGCTGGCTAGGCAATATTGCGAAGTTCCTTCTGGCTTATGATAAGTTTGGTTCGCCGAACTATTTAATATACTACCTGGGCGAACTAGGTCAATTCGACATTTTGACTCCTTCAATCAGCACGTAACCACATGAATTCGACAGCTCAAAAGGATAAAGCATATTTCATTTCTTATTTGTTGGTCATCATTAATAGGACCAGGAAGCTAAGCCAAGCAATTACAACACGCGGCTTATGACTGAGAATCTTTTAGGCTCATAAAGCCGTGTGCCATCACATTAGTGATGGGCTAGTCCCTTCCATTTTTACATAGACGGTAATTTATATATGGAATGATAGTGGACAGTCGGTATTTTTTAATTGCATTTGGGGAAAGTTCATAATTTAATTACGTTTTCCATACAAGCATAAACATAACCAGGAGTCGCCCATTAATATGAGAGTTGCTAGTTCAGCTGATTGATACTTTTAAATGAAAACATTGCATTTGCATCTGTAGTACTGCAAAAAACTGTAAAAAAGCGAATATTTTAATATAATAATTTTGGAAAATGTGCTCATCAGATCGTTAAATTTCTTTTTAATTCGTCTCTTCGGACAGTCAAATTGTGACTAATATTTTAAACCAATTGAAACTCTAAGTAAATTTAATCGCTCTCTCTCTCTCTCTCTCTCTCTCTCTCTCTATCTCTATCTCTCTCTCTTCTTATTTAGAAACAAATTATTAAAAAATTCTCGGACTGGCGGTTTTTCGAATCTACGCAAGCATATTGCATTTATATTATATGTCAAACATTACGAACCGAAGTCCCATATTAGTCAATTTTTTAAATTCCCCCTGAAATATTAATTTAATCATTGCATCCCCAGTAGGTTAAGCTTGTAAATACATAGAATAATATACGACATTCAAAATAAAAATTTGTGCAGCTCTACGAACGAGTACCCACATTTTGTCCATGTTCAAACATAGATCAGTTTATGAAATTTCAGGTTGCTATGTCAACGCGTTTTCAATCAGTATTCAAAAATTTTGGTATGGCAGTACTAGGAAAAAATTTACAGGTTTCACTTATTTGCGAATTGAAATCTACGCGGTTGTTACGACAACAATTTGTACAAAGTTCAGCTCTCTAGCTTGACGTCTTCTCCAGAAGTGTCCATATATTATAGTGAAAATTAAATATTGTGTATGGCAAGACTGGAAATGAATTGCATAATTTTACCCATTTACGTTTACGAACTTGACCTTCTTCTTCACATACAGTTATTGCACAGAGAATTTTGGTGCGTTTTCTCCAGTTATCGTGCAGATCGACGGACAAAGTCACATATATCATTCATAATTCTATGTAAGTATGTGTGTCTAAGTAATTTTTTTTATACCGTCATTATTTCTATGCTTTACACACTTGTGAGCAAACTTGGCATAATCTACAAGAATTTATTTAGAGTATAAATAATAAAACTTGAGACAACTTTTACTTGTAGCCTTCATTTTAAATAAAAATCACCTCTGATTATGCATGAAAGAGCGAAAGCCCCATAAAACTCTAACGCACCAAAAATGCTAAAGTTGTAGTGTTACAATATTTAAATTGCAAATTAAACAATAAATAAGATTAACGACTTTAACCGTTTTGCACCTTTCGAAATTCGCAAGGTACATAAATTCACGGATAATTTTCAAGAGGAATAAATTTCACTCACGAGTGATCCTATACAAATTCCAATAAAGTTTTCTCTTTAATTATGCAAATTTTTAGCACTTTTCAAGACAACAAAAACACAATTCTATACTTATGGCTGGCAATAATAAAAAATGAACAGGGAGAGTTTGATTAATTAAGATTTGCCGAAAAGAATTTGCCAACACCCTAAGGCCCTTTGCTCTGAAGAATCTGCAGTTCTATAAGGGTTACAATGTCAATTTGAGGCTCGATCTTGAGTAATCATAAATTTTCTCTCAAGTTGATCGATTCAAAATTGAGTGATATGATCAAGAGTGTCCTTTATCCATGTGCAAATAATATAGAATTGAAGCGGAAGGGTGAAGTAGAAACGAAGGTACAAGAATAAAGTTTATGAAGTGTTTATTTGAGTGAGCAACAGATGTTAGGCGTGTGCAGCGAGCTGTAGATGTATTATATGTAATTTTTATGTGATGAAGCCAGGCACAGTATGTAATTACTTATTGACTATGTATATGCTGGCTGCTTTTAATATTCTTTTGGTGGCATTAAGTATTAGCATAGACAAACTAATACCATAAAAAAACTGGTCATATAGAACAAAAACCAGTAACGTCTCGTAACGTAACCAAAAGGGTAAGCCAACAATGCCTCGCTCGAATATAGAATCAACGATGCCACGATCTAATGTATGGAAGACTTCAATTTTTTCTGAAAGATTTCCTGAAACTTTTTTCATACAAATTTACTGGAAATTTGTTCCCTTGAATTTTTATGCATTATTGCAGACCGAAAACAGTTTAGGCCGGTAACAATTTCTATGACCGTAGACACGTAGATAAGTAATAAAAACAGTCAAGCAAAATAACAGATAAGCAAGAACTATACAGGGTGTCCCAATAAATAGTGATAATCAGAAGCCTGGAGATTATAGAGCATTTCTTGGGGTACCCAAATCACCGCCATGTATGTTCTACGATTTTTTGTAGTTTTCGAGTTATGATTTCTTTTCGTGATTTTTTATCAAACTAATAATTTTAAATCGAACAGACTTGAATAATTGAGATAAATTGCTGATCTTTTTTTTTCAAATTTAGCTGAATGTTAGGCCCATCCAATGCAAAAAGATTTGATTCTTTACCTCATTCTATCGCGCTAAAAGAAATTTTTAAAATTCCGTTAAGTTCAAAATAATAAAATGTACCAAAAACTTTGACGGCGATTTAAAAAAAGTCACATGACTTTTTTACCCAAATCTATTTTAAAATCTTCCTCATTTCATTGACTATTTACCGTATAAATTTTATTCAAATATCTTTAAGGTATCATACTTAAAATTCTGTTCAAAACGTACCAAGTCTTCAATCTATTCGAACTGGGAAACTAGATTTTTCGCAATCGGTAGGGTAATGTCGGAAAACGGATTTCGCTGTTCATCTCCAGCTATAATTCGTAGAAGACTTTTTTTTTTCTGAATACTTTTAGGATGGTAGCTGTGGTGTATGTGACCCAAGTGCATGAAACTGGATTTTCCGGCATCCCAAGAAAGTTTCCTGAATCGAAAGAAAAGAAGTATATCACCCGATAGTACTCGGCGAAACCTTTAATTTAATATGCAACATTCGGTATTGGAACCCCTCCGTCGGGGGGTTCAAGCTCACACCGAACCCCACAGGGGGTTCATACCTCCACCGAGCCCCCACCTCAAGAGATAATAGGAAATAAACTAGTTACTAAAAACTTGTATAAAATTATGGGTTTTTAGGAGGAATTAATAGAAAAAATATGGAAATAGCTATGCTGTGCAATAAGCGTCCAATCTCTTCTTAATATTCGTTTTAGTTTTTCTTTATGCTTTGCAATTTTAAGTAAACCGCATAAGCTATGCTAAAGATTTTTCTTAATTTTTTCCTTGCTTTGCTGGCATTTCTTTTACAATAAATAAAACAGTGACCGCGGTCAAACAAAATTGTCGCGTCACGTTCATTGTGTTTTCAATGCGATATTCTCACCAACTAAGTTGCCAATGTTGTTGTTATGTCGCTCTGACTCTGTTTTGGCCTTGATGCGAATTGGACGTTTATATTACAATAGTAGTGGCGAAACTCTGTTTGCAGTGAATCAGTTAGAAATTCATAGATCCAAATATTACACTCTTGGTTAAAAGAAGTGTGCTAAGTACTAATTATGACGTGCTTTCCGCGTGTGTGCTCGAGAACTGGAGACGGTCGGACTAATGCAACTCTACCCTATATTTGTCTAAATTTTTATTTTTATTCCAATGCATTCCATTTAATACAACCGTACTGTTTCCATAATTGGTTACAGTGTAAGCTTGAAAGAGACAAATAGATTTTACCAAAAATGCGTGCCATTTTTGATTATGGGAATTAGATCAAATGCCTCAGTCCATATATTAAAACATTTCAACGAACTTTCTAAGATAAAATTAAGAGAATCTCTACATCGATTGTTGTTGATTTTATATTATAGCGAGGCATGGCATCCTTGGATAATATTAAGTTGAGGTATCGTCGAATTTATATCCGAGCGGGGCGTTACTGGCTTTTGTTTTACTTGCCCGGGCTTTGTAAGATATTTGTTTGGCTGTGGCGTGGTTCTATCATCCATCCGTAACAATCTCCAGGCGTGTTTCAACACCGAAGTCTTCATTTTACTATGACTGCGGCAACTCGTGATCGCAGCTAGAAATCAACCGCGGCAAGACCGCCCAAGTTCTTTTATCTGGAAAAAGACTGATAGACCCGACTAGTAGAAACTAATCATCTATGCTAGGCATGACTGTAGTCTTCAGTTACCATGCCAAGTATGTAGATTTAAGATTCTAAGTTCAATTGAAATCTGGAACGACATTAATAAAGCCAAAGCACCATTGGGGCATCCTGCAGAGCGTGCGGACGCGGAACGACTTGATACTTTAAAGCTAGGATATATATGTACGTGTATGTTATGTAAGGCATCGACCATCGTAACCGGCACTGAGAACTCTGCTGATACTCAATCTGCGTCCTTGTACGTGAAAGGTGTGACAGCTAGCACCACATACTATTTTAAAATGAGATCATTCAGTTCCTTAGATGAAAAGAGAAATTTGGTAAACCGGGATGCAACACTATGGACTTGAGAGAGTTCAAGTGCTGGGATGTCTCATCTTCATAGGTATTATAGTCAACTAGATTGCCTTACTAGAAGCATAATTTTTTTTAATTCACGCTGCATCGCAAAATTCTGATTCCAAGTCACCACAAACCTGCCTTGGGATCATTACTATTGACTAATCTTATTTCAAGTTATTTATTCTCATAGTGTTATATACCTGGCACAAATTATTTCTTCTTCGTTTTAGCATTTCTTTAACCTTAAAAACCTTTTCACAAAATAAATGTCCATAGTTTGCCTATAATTTCCGCATGTTGATAGTAGTTATCTCCAATTTGTACATAATAATAATATTTTCGGGAGACAATTCCATTCATATCATAATCGATACTCGTATTCGAAATATTTCTAAATTTGCTTTGAATCTTGGAGTTTAAATTTTATCTGTATAAAAACATTCGTCGAATTTATTAAATGCATTCAATCCCCTAAGGGCAATTTATTCAATTGAAAATACGCAACCATACCTTTCAAAATTATTATCTCCTCTCGGTCGTCCTATATACACACAAATACCCATTTATTTAACATGCATGAGGCGGAATTCCTTTTTTAGTTTGAAAATAGTTTCTTACTTTTGAGGACATATGCTGCATTCATGGGATCATTTCATGGTTCACAGGGTCATAATGTTTGGGTTGTTGCACAGACGAGTTCTTTTAAGTCGATTGAACGACATGCAAAATAAGACACTCCGCCGGCCCATATGGTGGAATTGTCGGGATATCTTTTTCTTGTTCACTATCCCAACAAAATAAGGAAATAGTTTGAATTTTATCTTCAAGATTTTTTCCATTTCCTGGATTAAGGACATATGACAGAAATATGAAAAGCATTCAAGTAAATTGAGCAATATAAATTCAGCGAGACTTGAAGTTATTATGAGAAGCTGCTGTTGTATTTGATTTTTATTTTTTACTTTAAGGTCGTTTAGTTGAGTCCTTTTGTTTTTACGTTTTTATTTTTATGTACACTTATAATTTAGTCAGTCATTCGATAACTTATTTAGAAGAATGATTCGTTTTCTGTCCAGCTGAAGTATAATAGCTGTAAAGATTTAAAGTGGTCTACTCATCTTTACTTTAAAGTATAGGGCACACGTCTGGTGACCTAAAACTATGTGGATAGACAGTAAGAAATACGAAAATAAGGTGCAAAAGAAAGAATATCTAGACGTGTTAACCCGAAAAGATTTTAAGGTTTTTATGCGACCCAAGGTTGCGTGCCGCGTAGTGTCCCGAGCAGAGATGTTGTTGACGTGCTCCTTTGGCTTATGAATTAAGACTGCCTTTTGTAGTACTCAACAGTTTATGATTAATATTTGCTCATGAGCTGCATCGTCGTCTCTATACGTTCACTATGATAACAACGGGCCCAAAGGCAATCTTTGTTAGGGTATTTCTTCGATTTGGATTGGGGGTTTAATCCAACGGCTTAGAAACGTCACTTGAAGCCATTTTTGATTTGCAACAACTCTGCTTCGTTATCCGGCGATTAGCATGATTCCAAAGAAAAAGTCGGACCGGTTTGGTGCATCTTAACATCCGCGAGCAGGTCAACAATAAAGACTTAGAAAGTCCTACGGATGTTATGGTTAAAAGATTATCATCCAAAGAAAGATAACCATTAACGACTGAAGCCAGAAATTTGACAGCAGGCTTCAATTCCCTCAACGGGCTCATGTTTGGTATGGTGGCCAATCCAGGAAGGATGGCAAAAGAGGCCAGGAGTGGTCGGTGCAGAAGTGAAATTCTCCATTCTGTCTATGGTATAGAGGTTGCAGATCACGATCCAACGTCTACATTTGCTCAGACAGCCAAACTACGCTTCTGACTCTGTCCTCTTACAACTTTGAGTCGGAACTTTTTTCGAGCTGTCATTTGAAATTTTATCTGCTGTTTATGTACAAAAAAATAACATTGCTTTGGGTTCCTGCACACGAAAAGGTTGGATGGTAATGAAAAAGCGGACGATTTGGTTAAAACTGAAGCCGGCAGTCTATATACGGATCCTCACTTAACATTTAGACTATCAAAAAGCCAATTGAGGGGAACTGCAAATATGCTAAAACAAGCAACTGGATCACCCCTGGCGTAGTACGCCCGGTATAAGGCAAGTGAAGAAATTCTTCACCCCTCTCCCCTTCAGACGCGCAAAATAATTGATCTTAGCAGAGAGTCGTTCAGGCATTAGTAGACGCAGTCACTGGGCAGGCCCCCTTCCGTTAATTTTTGAAGAAGACAGGCAAATTAGCGAACTTTGTCGACTATGTGAAGGGGAAGATGAAGCTTCTAATCACGGTGCAGAGAATGGCGTATTTTCGTCCACTAATGTAAATACATTTCTATAAAAAGACAGAGAGAGGAGAGAGAGTATTGTATTCTCTGTACCGTGCTTTTCTATACATTACACGAAATTTCGTCCAATTATGGTGGAACGTGGTTCGGACAGACCATACTTTATATTTTCTTTATCGTGACCTCTAAGCATATTATATGAGACTGTCCCGCGGTTGCAGCATTAAGTCCTAAACACAGTTGCGACGGCAGACGCCAGGCTATTGCAGTAATAGGAAAAATTTTCTCCAGGAAAGTTTTATGGAGCATGTATTAATTAGGAATCTGCAGTGCCCTCGGTCGCCGGCCACTTTATTGAATTAATTCAAATTACGACGGCGAGAGAGTCCGACGGCAGTGTAGATTCCTATGTAATACACTAAAATGTGCTCCATAAACCGTTTCTGCAGAAAATCTTTCCTATAATTGCAATAGCTTGACGTCTGGCCGTCGCTACTGTGTTTAGGCCTTAATGTCGCAATGAAGAGTGGAGTAGAGTGGAGTAGAGTGGCAACTGGCATATTTTTCGCACACAGTAGTGCATATGGCCATCTCTGTATAGCTCAGAGTAGCGCAGAGTGGAGCTGCCTGAAAATAGGTTTTATTCTATTTTAACGCTTCCATTTTCAAAAGCTTTCAAACTGCAATTTCGAACTACTAGCATGTAGATGGCGTCGACAAAAGCTCCATACTTAATTTTTATCATAACTAACATATTTTATTGTTATTTTCTGATTTAATACCTCTTATGAACGCTAATAAAAAACATGATTAAAAAACAAACAAAAAATATGTCAATTTTTAGCTAGTCTCGAAGAAATTTTATGGTATCACCAGATGTCTCCTTTTTCGAGTTTCTTATATTGACACCGACGGTTGTTTGCTTGTTTTTTAATTTGGCGTGCTATGGCGTTTTGTTATGTTAATTTCAAAGTTCGAATTCCATTCTGCACTGCATTAGGGTTACAAATAACTGCAGAAATATTTAACTCTCCAAAGACAATAATAGAGCTCTTTATAAGTCTAGATTTTACCTAACCATTTTAGTGGAGAATGCAATAGATCAATTCTGGTCGCGGTGTCCGTGTGGTTCTAGTGATCCAGTCGCCCTTACTCTTTATCCAAACTATGTCTGGCTTTTTGTTTTTTTCCATTTGATCCTTCGGCCAGAGCGGAAGTATTTCTCTGGAAGATTGACTGTAGTATTTATAATAGCAGAAAAACAATAAAAATTTTTAAATTTCTAAAGATATCAATAATTTTTATGATAAGGAAGAGTACGATCACTATTAGGATTTACCTCAAGGATCACCCAACGGATTCCATTAGTGATAAGTATGCGCATTGTAGTCAGCTTAATCTGCCAGATTTTGGAACCTCGTAAATATAATATGATTCATCGCGTAACCACTCCCGGATAACAGGTTACAGAGAGAATTTGGTCTACCACTCGAAAATACATAGGATTGGATTTTAATGTCTGTCTTTAATGAAGGCCAATTAGGGCCCACATCTCGAAGTCATTTCTCATAATACCTCGCTAGAAGCTATGTAGTTATGAACAGTAGAACAAAAGATATTCTTTTGTAGCAATTTGGAGTTGTTCAGCTTTTTGCGGTTATTTATCATTTTAAAGTGGCGTAATTCCACATCAGTTTCAGCATCGACTTAGGTGCTTCTTATTCGGGACCTATATGAGAGTACGTTTTGCCAGGATTACGATATTCTTTTGCTTCCTGATGTGATCTTTTGAAGAATTGCATTCTTCGAGACCTCCGGTACCAACTGCAGATTCATTTTTATTCCTTTTCAGCTTAGAGGTGGTTTATATTATTAGAATTCCAGAATTTTTTCAGAATAAAGTCCAAGGACAATTCGAATAAAGCAGTCTTTGTCTTTTTTTTTCTGTAACCCTGCAAAGGTTTTGTATTGTGTGTGCGAAACTGCTGTCTGTGAAGTGGGTGAAAAGCAAAGGCGTAGCCAGGTAGAACCATGGGTGGGCACCGTCCCCAGTAACCGTGGTACCACCCCAAGTAATACATGATCCAAAATTTATAAATCCAATTATTCATTTATATTAATTATATCAAGTTTCAACCAAGCAAGCATTAGGAAATATATTGAAAGCATAAAGGAATTATTTAATAGTGAGCTGCCACGCCATCTGGTGTTGACGTAGCCAGATGCTTTAAAGAGGAACAATTGTCCTTAACCACAAGATATGCGAACGGTCTCAACATAGTTGAAATATTTCTAGGTTTTATAAATTGCTCCACCTCCAGAGATGCGCAAGGACTGGCTTAATTAATTAAGGATAGACTCATGGTATAAGGAGCATCAGGTATTTGTTTTTTTTTTTCAATTTTTACAATCTTTTACTACACAATTAATCATTTTAAATGATTTCCTTTGCTTATCTTCTATTAAAACCACTTCACTTAAAAACTCAGTTCGACTTATTCGCTTAAGATTTCTTCACATCTGTGAAAAGTTTTCCAATTGTTGACGCAATGAATAAAGAAAATGTGTTTCTCTCATACTGAGATGGAACATACCTTCTTACTAAATAAATAAAACCCGTGCACGTCGCTCAAGAACAGCCGAGAATATTGCTGCTGTAGCCGAAAGTGTTGAAGAAAACCCAGGTTTGTCCATTCCTCGTCATTCTTTGGAATTAGGCATTACACAAACGTCATTACACCGTATTTTGCATAAAGATTTGGGTCTTAAGGCTTATAAAGTTCAGTTAACACAAGAACTCAAGCCGGCCGATCATCAACAACGTCGAGTCTTTGCCGATTGGGTCCTTGAAATGCATGAAATGAATTCCATCGAAAACTCATTTGGAGTGATGAGGCCCATTTCCACCTCGATGGCTTCGTCAACAAGCAAAATTGTCGCATCTGGGGCACGGAAAATCCAAGAGTTATTGTTGAAAAGCCTCTCTATCCTCAACGTGTGACTGTTTGGTGCGGTTTATGGTCCCGCGGGGTCATTGTACCTTCCTTTTTCGAAAATGAGGCTAGAGCAACAGTTACGGTGAATGGATTACGCTATCGACAGATGATTAATGATTTTTTATGGGCGGAATTGGATGGCATTGATCTGGACAACGTTTACTTTCGACAAGACGGCGCTACGTGCCATACAAGCAACGAAACCATTGATCTTTTACGGGAAAAGTTTCCGGACCGTGTTATCTCTCGAAGAGGTGATCACAATTGGCCACCGAGATCTTGTGACTTAACACCTTGCGACTTCTTCCTTTGGGGCCACGTGAAAGAGAAGGTCTACGCCAACAGCCCAGCGTCGATTCAAGACCTCAATGATGGAATTCGTGAGGCTATCGACATAGGGCAGCCACTTTGCGATTTGGTTATGGAAAATTTCATGAAAAGGATATGGTCCTGTAGGCGTGGTCGTGGTAGTCATTTGGATGATGTTATTTTCCATTATGAACGGCATGTCTTCCTCTTTATAATGAAATTAAGATCCAATCATTTATCTCAAAAAATGGCATTTTTCTTTGAATATCAAAATAATACCTCTTATTGGAAAACCCTTTATTTATACCATGGGATAGACTGAATAAACACCATTTGGTTCATGTCCCAAATCTTGCACATTTATATGATTGCGCTAGCGGCATGTCTGGTAAAGATCGATGCCTACAGATGATTATAAATGAAAATCACCGTCACGCCATTTACATCCATAGTTTAGCGCACAAATTAAATCTGGTGACTGTTGACTCATGTGCCAATGTTTCACTAGCAATAGCATTTTTAACCGTATGGAAGCTTTATATATATACTTTTGACAACGTGGTCATAAGACGAGCCTGCAAAAAGTACAAATCCATACAAGCCATGAAATGGGCCATATAAGTACTACCGGATGGAGTTGTCGTTTCAACAGCTGCAAAGAAGTACCTACTGACAAATTTTGAGGCAAATAAATGGACTTTGGAAAAAGAGATCACTGAAAACTGTGAAAAGTACACAGTGGAAGCACATTGATTGCTAACGATTATTACGAAACCAGAATTGGTCGTTTCTTTACATACATTTCACTGATTTCTCGATAATGTTAGACCTCATAGTACTATAGGTACTTTCAAAGTATGCATGAATCAGTTCAGAATGTGGACAAACATCAAACAGTTTGCTGAAAAACACAAATTTTCGATAAAACCTCTTACAATCTCAAGATGGAAACTTTATCAAGAAGTAACGCTTATTTAATTAGTTACATCATACTTGAAGGGTTGTAAGTCTAAAGCAGGGGTCTCCAAACTTTCTAGCCTGAGGGCACACTGGTTTCTCCACTAAGTTCCAGGTGCCAAGACCTAGCTAGCCC
The DNA here is from genome assembly GCA_963924295.1 of Dioctria rufipes. Classification (NCBI taxonomy): domain Eukaryota; kingdom Metazoa; phylum Arthropoda; class Insecta; order Diptera; family Asilidae; genus Dioctria; species Dioctria rufipes. The sequence goes on from OZ002742.1 coordinate 82,097,675, forward strand.
ATCATACCAATATACTGTAGTTTTTAATTATACGTAAATTTTCGTTTTGGAATTTGCCGGCGACTGGCGAGTATACAACGCCAGAGCTACAGCATAAGTCTCGCGCTGCGTGATTGCTTGTTAGGAAGATTCGAGTCACGGTATACAAACATTAACAAGATATGCCCACTAGATTTTTCACTTTAACTATATTTGGACTCGTTCTCAACTCAATCTCTCAACCCTGCATACTCAGAAACACGAGTCGAAAACTCAACTCAATCTCTCAACTCTGCTTGTAAACATGGTATGTTTTACATTTAAAATGTGCATGGATAGAAAAGGAAAGAAGGAAGAAAAAAAAATCTAGCTCTTTTGAAACTTTTATGAATAAAGATAAAAAATATCTAGTCACTGTATCCAAAAAATGTCTGTTTGTAATAAATAAACTTTGAATTTTAAATGTGAAGCGCAGATTGCATTCAACGAAAAAGAATGGCAAATGTATCATTTTTGTAAATAAATGAGAAGGGAGGGAGTTTTGAGGTTGTACTCTCATAAAATGTTCGCACGCTTTTGTGAAACCCGGTTTTCTCTGAAATGTAGCCCTACCTCAATTTTGCAAGAAAAAGACAAATTTCGCTTTGGTCAGGGTACTGAAAGGAGATATAAAATACCTCTCATATGAAATACTCATTTTTCCGGAAAATACCAGAGAATCCAGCATGAGTTTCTCCCACTTGATCTCTTCAGAACAAAACGAATGTAAACAGAAGCACGTGCTGTACAAATAGCATAGAAATTACACTAACAAACATTGGATATTTCTCACGAAATTTCAGAGAATACCGGTTTTCACAAAAGCGCGGGAACATTTTGTGAGAATAAAACGTGAAAACTCCTCACCTTCTCATTTATTTACGAAAATGAATCATTTGCCATTCTATTCCGTTGCATGGAATCTGCAATTATTTGTTCCTTTTTTGAAAACATAGTGTCCTATCTTCTTATTAGGTTATCTTTGGTATAAATATGGAAGACAACCGCGAGCTGGACAATTGCAAACTTCAATTCGGAGCGACAAGTCCTATCTGAAAAGCGAACTAGTGTGTTTTGTGATTTTAGTTCTTTAGCTTAGTGAAAATAATCATTACGATTTGAACCTACGCACTTTTTTTGTGGATTTGAAAAAAATATTGAAAATAAACGAAAGATAGAAGCAATATCAGTTCTCAAAGAATACAATATAAAGCGTCATTATGAGACTAAACATTCTCAGAATTACTCAAAATTGACAGGAAACCAACGACGCATATGAATCTTTGAAACGCGGGTTGAAATCTCAGCAAATTATGTTTAAGAAAATAAATGCTGAACAAGAAGCAGCAACTCGTGCTAGTTTCCGCGTGGCTCATTCATTGGCGAAACATGGAAAACCATTTACTGACAGCGAATTAATCAAGGATTGTATGATTGCAGCAGCAGAAGAAATATGTCCAGAAAAAGCTAATTTGTTTCAAAATATTGGTTTGTCAGCAAACACTGTGGCTCGCAGAGTAGATGATATTAGAGAAAATATATTAAGTCAATTGTCTGACAAAAATCGATACTTACAATTGTTCTCCTTGGCGCTGGATGAATCAACAGATATTTCAGAAACTTTTCAGGTATTACTTTTTATTCGAGAGATAGATAAAAATTATAAAGTGTATGAAGAGCGTCTTGACTTTTATAGCATTCACGGCACGACTATTGGAGAAGATATTTTTAAAGGAGTCGAAACTGCTGTTCAAAAGACCAATCTTCAATGGAAAAACTTGAAGCGTCTCACTACTAATGGTGGCAAAAACATGTATGGGAAAAATAATGGTGTCGGTGCTCTCGTATCAAAGGCCGTAGAAAATGACGGTGGATCAGAACCATTAATCGTACATTCATTTATTTATTTATTTATTTATTTATTTATCATCATTCATCAACAGTCTTTGTGCGGAAAATGCATGGATATGTCAGAAGTTTTAAAGCAAGTCATGTCAGCTGTTAATTATATCAGATCACATGCGCTCAATCATCGTCAATTCCGAGAGTTTATTGAAGAGATTGGAGAAAATGACCTGCCATATTATACTGTAGTACGCTGGCTTAGCTGTGGAAAAGTTCTAACGCGATTTTTTGAGCTGCTAACAATAATAGAAATTTTCTTGAATGAAAAGAATCGTCCTATGGCTGAGTTACAAAACAATGAGTGGTTATGGAAGTTATCATTTTACACAGATTTAACTAAACATATGAATGACCTTAATTTAAAATTACAAGGAGAAAACCAGCTTCTGCCTGATTTATATACCCATATTAAGTCATTTCGACAAAGAATTGTATTGTTTCAATCTCAATTGAACAAAAAATGTTTCGCGCATTTTAATACATGCCAAACATTTAGTCAGCAAACTGAGACTCCATTTCTGGTAAATTTCGTAATTGAAGCTTTGGTTGCTTTCAAAATAAATTTCGAGTATTGTTTTTCAGATTTTGATGCAATTGCAAACGATATCAAGATTTTTCAAAATCCTTTCAACGTCGATATAGAAGCACTTGCCCCAGGAATTCAAATGGAAAAGATTGATTTGCAGTGTAGAGATATTTAAAAAAAAAATATTCAAAGTCATCATTGCTGGAATTCTATAAGAGTCTCCCACTCACACAGTTTGATCAGTTGCACAAATTTGCTCGTGGCTTTTTTCCAGCTTTTGGCACTACTTATATGTGTGGAAAAACATTCTCCAAAATGAAATATACCAAAAATATTTACAGATCCAAATTGAGTGATGAACATTTGAAGTCGCTGCTGATAATTTCTGCTAGTAAACTTGATCCACATCTGCAAACAATTGTCAGTGAAAAGTTACAGCTACATAAATCTCATTAATCATAATTATAATGTCTAATTGCATTATCTGAATTACCTACTATGTATGTAACTTATTGTAAGTTATTAAGATAAATCTCATATCATTAATTACAATTCAAAGTGTATGCTTTCATTATATATGTAAGTTAATATGTTCTTAGTTGTTAAATAAAAAAATCTGATTTTTATTTCGTATGATTTGCTTTCATTACTTTCATTATAAAATTTATCAAAATAAACTACGGCGGGCCGGATATCGGGCATGCTCGGCCCGCTCCCGCGTGCCGGATTATTGGTGCTCCTGGCTGGTGTTGTTCCGCGGGCCGTAGTTTGGAGACCTTTGGTCTAAAGGGTCTATGTGTCAATTTTATTATTTAGAGATATAAAAAAAAAGGGTAATAAAATAAACAATTCATGAAATAATTATTTATTTTTAGATAAATTAATTATACAGATATCTTATCCAAGGAAGTAATACAAAATTAACATTCAATATTTAAGAATGTCTTAAGTCTCTTATGAATTGATATTGAAAATTGGGTAAGTATCTTTATAAAAGATATTAAAAAAGTTCTCAGATTTCGGTTTGATTAATCAAATGTTCGTAGAATACTTTATTTTCGGTGGGTATGTATGGTAGCATATCCTTGAAATCATTCAATTTTTCTTTTGAAATATTATTACGCTTCTAATGCTGTCGAAGTGTAGTTTTTTAATTGGTTTGGAGACTTGCCTTTTTTGAAAATGTACTGAGTCATTGTGCGATTCCGTTAAATCAACACGTGGTAACTTATCTTTGTCGTTGCGGATCCAAGAAATAGTTGATATTTTTGACTTTATGGTATTTCTGAAGTCCGTGGAAGCCTTATGCTGGTCTTTAAAACCATTTTGGTCAAAATTAACCACTTCAAGTGGATTTTTGTGACCAGATTCTGGTATCATTTTATCACATCCTTTGGTTGGAAAACATTTAACTAATTTTTTTCTTTTTTCAATTTGAGCGAAATCTCGGTCGCAGGGCATAAAAAGCTGACCACTGACCAAGTATTTATGATCAATAGTATCATAAATGCCATTAGCTACTAAATAAGCAAAAAGAAACATTCTGTTCTTGTTCTGTGCTATGCAGTTATCACTTGAAATAATTGCACGCTTTTTTAAAATTTTAGATGACATTATGCTTAGTACCTTGAATATGGAAGAGCCGCCCTCGTTAGCACCTCTTACCACATATGAATCAACCTTTGGACAAGTCCTAGTTCTAGGACGTCAACTTTAAATTAGAAAACTTATCTTTGAAGGTTCAATAGTATTTTTATATCTGTAGTTAACAGGACAATCAGGGTATTTTTCTTTAAATGCGATGAATAAACGTTTAATATTCAGATCAGGGCTTAGATGGAACTTTAGGGTATCATGTCGGCTGTAAAGGTTTTCCTGATATGGAAAGATTTCTATGTTCTATTGCAAGATTTTCTACATCGAGAGTAAACTTTCTCGACCAAGTCCGCACGTTGACTGAAGTTTAATCGTTGTGGTGAATTTCTGCTACTCCGCACATGAATATCACACCTTGTATTTTGAGCAGCACCTAACAAAATAAAAGTATAGTATATCGAGAACAAAAAATATTTTATTGCAAACAAGTGCAATACTTTTCAAAGGCAACTATGCTGTATACTTTACAAACTAATTTTAACATGTAACAACTAACAAATACTATATGTTGACAATATAGGCAATGACCTCTGTGTGAATAACAACGTTATGAAGTTGCGAACACTTACTTTATAGAGTCTGCTATATTGTAATATTCCTTAAAAATCTCCTTCTTTCTGCCGTACGAGAGGAGCTTACAGTGAAATTTTCACTTGCATTTCACCTGACAAACAGCAGTTATTATTAGGAAAAGCATCTAAAATATTCGCACTAATGAATATTATTATTATAATAAAATTACACATACCGAAACTAAAACGACAGATCTCCTGATCGTTACTGTTGTGGCAATTTAAGTTTGTTGACATTAAAACCACTCCGAACAAACACATTGCTATACTGCCCAGAGTACATTACAACAAGAAAATCAAAATACTAATACCAAACTTACCTCTATTAATGTTGTTTTTTCCGACTGCAACGACGTTTCTTTTGTTCGACCTTATAATTCTGTATATTACACTTTGTCTTAAGGTTTTGATCACTCGATGATGAAGCGTCCATTTTCTACCGCGTAATTTAGTCAACTAACCGCATTCATTAATAATAACACCATCCTAATAGCCACTAGCATCCGAAACCTCGTCCCGCACGCAAACAGGCACAGACCATTTTGAGCGAAATCACGTTGGTACTTAGACCCCGCCATAACTTTATCTCTACGTGGGTAAAATTTTAAAGAAATAGGCACTTGAATCCATTCGGATATTATTAGGCCTGGGCTTGGCACTTAGATCGTCTTTTTATAAAAATTTTAACTTTTGATTGTTTTGGCGTCAGACTTGCCCCTACAGCACCCCCCCCCCCCTTTACATAACAAAACCCTGGCTACGGCTCTGGTGAAAAGCGCGAATTTATAGCGAATCTTGCATCCAAAATACTAACCTTATGCATGAGTCAAGCCTACTTTACCATCATGTAACAGTGATGTCGTAGATGTAACGATAAAATCGAGATAGACATTTGATGTTACCCCGGAGCTCTAAAGGGATAATTGCTACTATTTTTATTTCATCGCTAATAAACCGAAAGGCTTTCTATTGTACTTTATCTCTTGCGGATAATCCAGCGCGTCTAATCCCTGCCCAAATATGACAATTATATTTTAATCTAAGCCTGATATAAGAAGTACAAATTTGCACCAAGTTTTACTGAGCATCTCTGTGAGAAGCCAAGACACTTCATTTGGTATGTACATATTTGGCAATGCAATATGATCAGACCAACAAAGTTTATTGGATATTTCAATGCCTAAGATGTTAAGGGATGGCGAGTTTGAGATATTTACTCCATCGACGTAATTGCTTTGAGTGGGGCTTGGTGTTATTTGAATAGCATTATTGAAAAGCATTAAACAAGACCCACTTCGCTCTGCCTCAATCGAGTATTGTTGTAAGGTCATTGTTTAAGGGGATAGGTTTCACAACTATAACATTCCTGCGGGAGTCAGCTACATAGTTGAACGAGTATACGAAATCAACGGGAATGCCATCTTAAAAACTATTAACGAGACTGAAAGTGGGCAGCTAGAAGATCATGAATAAAAATGAGAAAAAGATTAGGGGTGAAAACAGAACTTTGCGGTATTGATTATAGAACAGTCAAAAGTAACTCCGTCCAATATACCTTGGATTGAACGAGAGAGAGAGAGAGAGAGAGAGAGAACTTTCAGTTCAGTTTAAAAAGAGAGGATCTAGAGATAAATCCTGAAGTTTAGCTAAAAGGGCAGGATGTCAGAATTTTTCGAAGGACTTTGACATTGGTTCTAATGCTGGGTAAGGAATGTAAGTACATCTCCAGTAGAGCGGTTAACACGAAAGCCCTATTGCGTATTGGCGGTCTCTAATAAGATGGTTAGCTTCTAGATATTTCATCAATTGGGTATTGATGAGTATTTCAGAAACCTTGGAAAGGTCTAAGTAAGGTCAATTGTTAGGAAAGGCTTCTGTCGAATAGGAAAGGTGAAATAGTTTGCGTACAGGTTTAGCTAAAGAAGAAATACGTTACTTGAGTATTAGAACCGAAATACCATCAAGCCCAGCAGTCCTAGTCACATTCAGATTTACGAACACTTTGAAGACCTCCTTTCTGCGAAGTCGATATTATTTAAAGAGATGCGAGAAACTTTTGCAGCCTTTGCGACAAAAATTCTTTTTCTGATGACTAAATAAGAATTTTTCGCTCTAGAGCACTGTGTTGGGTTCAGTGCAAGTTTATACATTAAATGTGCCTAATTTATTTACGCACGACTGTATTGCAGGTTTGAGAATAATAGAATAGGAATATTATTTTTTTTAACCAGGATTAAAACTGACTCACATAAGCATAACTTTTCCGTGAGGATTGTGACTGTAGGCTAAGCTATTGCCAACAGTTTTTGCATTGGAAGAGCATATGGGTTCCACCCCCTACCATCGAATTCTCGTGAAGCATGTCATTTTATTAGTGGCATGAAAACCATAGAAAACCATATGAAATCTTTAGCCTTGGTAGAAAGCGGTAGTATGTTTATATTACGACATAATAACTGGAGAAAAACTAGAATTGGTCTAAGCCAATTGTAAGGCCGTGCGCCCACTGGAGTGGTGTGTGAGCAGTATGGCAGTGGCGTGGCGATTATGTGGTAAGTGAAAAAATTTAGTCCCGTAAAAACAAATAGAATAGCGCACATTGAAATAGAGTGGCGATGGCGTGTCATTTGACAAGTGGCGTGGCACCACTTGATTGCCACTAGTCTCCGACAAGTTTAATTTTCGAGTGGTAAGTGGCAGTGGATGCCCCTTCTCCTTAGTTATTACTGTTGATGTTGAATTACTTAATCGATACGCTGCTTGCCATTTTGATGCACGCTTAATAATATTAATACCAATCCGCCACCTTTCTATTGCCACACCACTTTGTTGCAATATCGCACGCCAAAACCACGCCACTGCCACATTGCTCACACACCAAACCAGTGGGCGCCCGGCCTTAGGATACCCTAGATAAATCTCCCGATGTAATTTCGTATGATCAAACCTCTGTACAAGTTTGATTGTTAAAGTGGTTTTTTATATCTAGTATTTCTAGAACAGTTCATCGGACAGTAAAGACCAATTTCATAAGATTTTCTACTCTGAAGAACTTTCCAGTACAATAAAAACATCTAGGTCTATACCACTGACATATATTTAAATAGACTGACTGATCTCCTGTTTCATGTGGCACCAGTTTTGATTTCAGAAAGTTGCTCTCACTGTCAATGCTAACAGCTATCGAATTCACTTATATGCATGTCAGTGGAATTTGCGGATTTTAACACAAAAGTATTTGGGACTATTTGTATTGTAAAATTTAATTATGAGCCGAAGGAAATGTTTTTCACAAGGTTGTTTTGGTAGGAAAGTTTTGATTACCAAGCTGTCAGTTCTGGAACTACCGCTGAACTTCAAGCAATTTCTCGTTCCCAATCGTTACAGTTCAGTGGAAAAGTATGCTCTCACGGAACGAGACAGGAGTATGAAAGTGGTGCCATTTGCTTTCATGCATTTTTGGTTCAAAGAGCAGTCCATTTATATACATATCAGTGGTCTATACATAAAAACATCCAATTTTTGTATGGCATGAACGTATTGCTCTAGGTACTTTATTCTGAAAACCCCGCGTACGAAATTTGAACTCTCTGCGTCGATAACTTCTCAGACAATGTCTAAATATATACTAAAAAACGAAATTTTGGGAGTTAGCTGATTTGCGCCATTTTCGAACTAAAATCTACGATTTTTTCAAAAGGGTCATGTGCTAAATGTCAATAAGTAGACGCATTCTTGATTTATCAAGAGGATAGACAGACGAACAAATGGGCATGAAAAAATTTAAATTGTTTTAATATTATGCGTGCTCTACCAGCATTATTTTTATTCTTTACAAACCGAACAAAAAACTTCGTAAATCCTATAGATTTAATTTAGGTTATAAAAACAGAAAACCGTAGCTGTGAAAAGTACCACTATTGACCGTTCTTAACTCCTTAACCAACTTCGTTTTTTAACTCAGCTGATTCAGAATTAGCGCATTTCTGGTTTCATAATGGAAGCAAGATTTACTTACGTAAATTCAATTGCATATCAGCAATCCAATATATAAGTAATCCAAATATCTAGTTAGAGGTGTATATAAATTAAATGGCCAACATGGCTGCATAAAAAGTCATCACAATAGATTATTATGCCTTCGTACTAGACGTATACCACATTTGTGACTGCTTATTGTACATACAGACAAGAAGACCATTTACACATGTTGTACTCCAACATTATTCAGTTCTTAAGAGTACAAGCATTGAACTGCATATGTTCAAATGACTTGATATTTTTAGTACAAAATAAATCCATCAAAAAGCAAATTGAATTGACTTTAGAATGAATTGAGATATGCTAGCTTCATTAGGATGCACTTTTTTTTAACAGCTCTTAAGTCATTAAAAAAAAATTAGTATTACCCCAAATAATTTGTTTTCTTTCAACAATAACATTACGATTTAGCTGGAAATCTTCGAAAATATGGAGAAAAGTCAATCGGACCGGTCAATTAATCTGCTAGTGTGTAAAGGCCTAATGTCAAAATATTGTGCAATAAATTTCAGATTATTGCCTCCGAACGGAAGACGACTCAATGCATAAGTGCTTACCTGTACCCGTGCACTTGATAACTGAGCACAATGAAGTCAAGCTGGGGAGTTATGTTGATAAATTAATTTACTGGAATTAAAGACTCCCTGCGTTCGTTCGGACGTCCTTTAAGTGTTGTCCACCTTCTCAACTTCTCCTGCTAATGCTGTCCGATCAATTAATTTATCAGATTTTAAATTCTGTTGAAGTGTTGCTTTGACACATTTTGAGTTTATTAAAATTATGAGGGTCGAAGATTGGAAATTCAATCCGCTGGAATGCCCGCGGCATATGGTGTGAAGTAAAAAAAAATTGTCTGCAAATTGATTCTTTCTCAAGATTATTAAAACTCATTGAATACCAAACTCATTGCTATATGCATCGATTTTATTATTATTTATATTATATAAGTATATTATTTCTGATGTTAAATTAGTTTTTGGATATTTTCAATAAAGATCATTTTGTAATCCTACAAGAAAGCACCTACTCTACATAAAAATTTTTTAGATCAGGACTGTTTTTATTTATAGTAGCAATTAATTTTGTCATTTGATAATAATAAATAAATTGGCATTATTCGGTATTGTTAAAATCAAATCAAGTGCCTGACCTGGGGGAAATACCTCATTTTGCTTTTACTGATCAAAAGGAATATATTCCCAAAAAACGAAGTTCAAGGCGGCAAAATATATTACCATGTCTAGTGCAACTGTTCGAATCTTCCTATCCATTGAATGACGCGCATCAAAACAGATTGTTTTGAAGAATGTTTTTTAATTAAAACAGAAGAGATGTTAGATCCTGCACCCGACAAAAGTCGAAGAAATGTGCAGAAAAGAAAGTTAGATCGTCTCACGTACTCCTTGCAGCCAACTAATTTTTAGAGATTATGAGCAACACCCATATTAAGAGACGAGTTTTTTTTCATCTAAATTCACTTACGCTCCGCTTTATGCTGTTGATACTTCCTATGAATATCTTGTTTGACAAAGAGTCAATCACATCCGCGGAAAGTTCTACGGCAAGCTTTGGTTGAAACTTGCACGGCAGTTCTCTCATTTCCATGCAATTCCTTAAAATTTACGCACCAATTAATGTAATTTTGTTGATATAGTGCCGATCCATTACTTTCTTGCAATCGCCTTACAACCCACAGTCTTGTCGAAGGCCATTAAGTGTGGCCAGTAAAGTGTGTCCTGGTTATCTGAAGGGATATTGATACTGTTTTCCTTGATGCACATATCGTACCCTAGCTTTTCTGTTTATTATAATGCTGTAACATGAGCCTGGAAGATAGCAGTACACATTTTAAACAACTAAGTCATCTCGTCATCTCAATTCAAGGCTGAAAAAACAAATCACTTATGCAAATATAACCCTATAAAGTCTAATAAACTGAAAATTTGTCTTAAAAAAAAACAATTATTTTTTATAATTTATCTGTAGTAGAATTGTTTACAAATATTTCAGTGGAGACAAAATTTGCAATGTAAGTTTTTTTTTTATATACTGTTCATTATATCATAATTTAATCAGTTATGTAGCAGTGCTAATAAATTTAAAGCCAAAGCATTGATAAACCAATGTCGACATTGCCCTAAACATTTAATCTCATATATGTATTATATTACTACTGTTCGCAGTTTATAGTTTCTACAACCCTGCAATCTCTTATTTAAGTTAGTGTATAGGTATATCTGTAGTTAGTTATTAATCATTGTTACCAGGAATAACGGGCCAACCTTCGTTGAAAACTTCTGCATTATAAAATTGTCAGAATAAACTTATAATTTGAGCAACGCGAGCGTATTCCTTTTTCCGGTCCACATATTTGACGTTTTCAACACATTATGAACCTTACTTAACCGAAGATGAGGCCCTATGTGAAAACCATTTTGTGTCAACTCATTGTAGAGAATCGGATGGATGATATGTTGTACAATGCCATTTAAGCCACAATTAGTTTCTGAGAAGGTTGGTGAATCAAGAGCAGTAGCCAAAAGGAGTCTTCACATGAAGGAGATAAGATGAATTCTTCAGGCAATAGTCCTCTATATTTATGGACGAGTATTTAACCCTGAATCAAATGCGACAGATACCAGAGTTAGTGCCTCGTTCAGACTGTTATTATATCCATCATTACGTACTCATAATGGACACTAGTTCCACTAGAAAACTTCGCGTGGTATTCAATGCCTCAAAATCTATTTCAACAGGATTGTCACTAAATGAGAAGCTTGGTCTAATAATACAACATGAATTAGTAGTGATCCTCATGAAATTCAGAATCCATAAGATAACATTCACAGCTGACATTGCCAAAATGTATCGCAAAATACGCTGAATGATTTTTTGGAGATCTTCGGGTTCACATTCACAACCAGTAAAGGCCTATGAATTATTACTTGTGACCTATGGTGCATCACCGGCACCCTTCCTAGCCACTCCAACCTTAAAGCAGCTTGCATTAGATGAAGGAAATGAATATCCTATTGCTACTAAAACTCTACAAACCGATTTTTATGTCGACGACACAATGTCTGGCTCGGATACATTGGAGCAAGCGATTGAGTCTGTTACGACAGCTACTAGCAAGAGTTGGATTCACCATACGAAAGTGGGCTTCGAATTCAGAATAACTACTCGCAGTCAAGTCTACCAGTCGAAGAAAATGCTTGCATAAAAACTCTAGGACTGAACTGAAATATAAAAGGAAGCTACTTCTTCTTTATGGTTAATATCTCTGGACAGTGAGCTTCTGCCGGAGATTCTCAAGGAATGGGAAGAGTTTCGGAGGAATTACAATATCTTAGAATCTATTAGAATTCCTCGCTGGAATCCATGATTTTAACTTAGACTCGGGTATCACACATTTCCAGATGCATCCGAGGTTGCGTATGTAGCCGTTGTTTATCTAAGAACCGTTGACTCCTATAATCGCACACAAGTCCATCTCATCGCATCAAAAGCACGCGTAGCATTTATTAAGCAAGTATCGTTGCCAAGGTTGGAGCTATGCGTTGCTTATTTTGCTACAAAACTTCTTATAAAGGTACGTGATGGTCTAAAATACCCACAAATTGGATTCAACCAATTACTATATAAATGAGCCCTAAAATATAAGAAATTTTAAAATCGCTATGTGTCACAATGAAGGGTGAATTTAGCCGGCATAAATAATGACACCACGCTTACACAGTGTGTCGAGAATTAAAATAAATAAAAATTATTAGAAATATTTTGGCCACGTATTCAAAAATCCTTTAGCGTATCCAAAATATCAGGGAGTACCCCTGTATGTAACGAAACATTGCCCAAAGTAGCCATTTGCTACGATTATAGCCAAAGTGGCAACACTGGGTATTACTCTGAAAGATTCGTAGAGCTGACCGGTATCGTCCGAAGAAGCTGTGCACGTAACACCTTCTCGGTATATTCCCCGAATATAGACGACCAAAATGCAATGATGGTACAACATTATCGCAAGGGATGCAAATCATAGTATTGTCCTCTACCAACTTAAGTTGCAGCGGCCCGTTGTCACACTCAATTCTGCTTCTTTCCTCCTCCCAAATTCCCCACAATCGCATCTAGCAGATATCACGTTGACATATGCCTAAATAATCAGATCTAGGATTAGTCCCAAAAGCGGCTATGATCGAGGAGGACACACAACTTGTGATAGCTTGGCAACCCAGCCTATTATAGCTTATTAAGCTTTTGCTCGAAACAATGTTAAGTATGGATCTCTATATCGATGCGCACATTAATTGGACTAATATCGACAACCAAATATTCTACTACACTGGAAAAAGTATGTAGTAGCATAGATGGCACAAGAACTAGATGTCGCATACAGTACCAAAAAGGTATACAAATTTTATATGGCTGGGTGGTCCATTCCGGAATGGACCACAAGATTTAAATTGATGTATGCGTCGAGTGATTCATATTTTTTCGTATCTGAAGTATTGACAAGGTCGGTCAAATGTTTACAAAACTGCTATTATAAAAATATTTGCTTTTGGCATGCTCTAAAATATGTTATGGTCCATTTCAGAATACACTACCCATTTCACAATCTGTATACTCTGTTTTAGTATGCCATGCGACATCTAGTTCTTGTGCCATCTATGGTAGTAGCCACCGTAGCTCTTTCATCGGCATGTGTCTACCACCTTAGCTTTGAGTCTAGGTAGACAACAAAATACTTAACATTAGAGGCCTATAGTGTATACTCAAAAAGGTCGTCTTCGCCTTATACAGAATGAAATTTTATCTTTCGGTGAAGTTACTAAATTTATTTTTATCCCAAATAGCAAAAAATTACCCAGTGTCATCTCATTCTTTTCCTACAGATCCCATAACTTCCCGGGATAAACAGGAAAAATTCAGTATGTACGCAGGGCTTTATTTCCAAAAGTTATTAGAAATTTTCCTGAACTTATTCCCTGGAATATCCGACAACTACTCTATATTGGAACATTCTCAATATTTTACAGCAAAATACATATAAGATAAACAGGAAAATTTTGGGACAATCATGGGAAATTCGTTTTTCCTCCTTCCTCAATTTATTTCAGTAGCTTCTCTGATTCTCGTGGTTTGCGTTGGTGAAAGTGCTATTTGTCGCTTGAGGTACTTTTGGAGACGAAAAAATAAAATATGTATTGAAAGAAAACACATAAGAAGTGCATTGTTTAAGCCACCTACATGCGTGAAGCTATATTAGAATTCTATTCGCTTTTGTGGCAAAGTTTGCTAGTTACATTTCAAAACGTGGTTTTCTAGTCATTTTGTCGTGAATTCCATTTGCAGGCCTTAAAAAATTTTAATTTATGTTTTGTGCAAGTGCACACACTTTTGGCATATACCTTCCAGCCATATTGCCAAGTGCCTATACATAAAAAAACAAAACTACAAGCCCAGAAAATCTCAAACAAGATCCTCAGACATTCTGAAAACAAACTAGGAAATCCGAAAGACGTCCTAGGTACACTTTCAGAGGGAATTTTTAATTATTGAATGCGTTAATTGTGCCTATATGTACAAGTCAGGAAATCCTGTGGGAAGGGCACGGAATCTACCAGGAACATTGGAACCCCGGATATTCTTCACTCATGAAGATATCCTAAGTTGATAATGGGGATCGGACGGGATTTCCTACAGACAAATAATATATCTTAACAGGATTTCCCATTAACATACCATGGAAACTTTTGTGTTGTGTGGGATCGGATTCACTTATCACTGACAGAGACTGACAAAGTATAACAACCTCTTATAGTCAAGCTGTATGAAGCCATTCTGAATTAAATTATAAGTAGAAAGACATCATCCATATATGTGCTTCCATGAAAATCCTTCATTCCTTAAAGCCGGTCCCACATAATTCGTGAATATTACGGAATATTCAGGGAGTGAAACGTCGTACAGAAGAGGCACAAGAGGAGAACAATAGACGATTTCCTATTATTCGCATATATTCAGACTAGAGTCGGTATTTTTGGCTCGAGAAAGGTAACCGAATAATACTATTGGATATTCGTTTGAAAATTTCGGAATATTCGCGAACCGTGCAGGACCAGCTTAACGTATCTCATCGTAAATCAACTAGGATGCATCCAATATTCTCCTGAGTGATGATTACCCATTAGCATCATTCACATTAGGATCTGATTGACGCACAGCCAAATTATACCATCAAGTCTTTGTCGACAAGTTTCCTTACTACATTTTTAGAAAATTTTTAGTTATTACTTTAAAAAATTAATGACATTTCTAATTAACAATGACACTTTCTGCGATCGTATATTTTTTTTAATAGATATCGCTAATGAAATAATCTGAGGCTGACTTTTAGAAAAGAAATATAAAACAGTTTAAAATGTGCACCATATTTACAGAACCTGAATCAAGGTACTCGATTTTAGTAAAGCCATCCAAGCAAGTATTACACTCTTTTCTATTCTGCTCTCTCTCTCCTGCCGCTGACAGAGCAATCATTCCTAATTCGATAGTTGGATGACTGCTAATCTCGGTAATAACGGGTTTTCCAATAAGAGGTGTTATTTTGATATTCAAAGAAAAATGCCATTTTTATGAGATAAATGATTGTCCAGATCAATACCATTCAATTTCGGCCATAAAAAATCATTAATCATCTGTCGATAGCGCAATCCATTCACCGTAACTGTTGCTCCAGCCTCATTTTCGAACAAGTAAGGTCCAATGACCACGCGGGACCATAAACCGCACCAAACAGTCACACGTTGAGGATAGAGAGGCTTTTCAACAATAACTCTTGGGTTTTCCGAGCCCCAGATGTAACAATTTTACTTGTTGACGAAGCCATCGAGTTGGAAGTGGGCCTCATAACTCAAGATGAGTTTTCGATGGAATTCCGGATCATTTTCATGCATTTCAAGGACCCAATCAGCAAAAACTCGACGTTGCTGATGAACAGCCGGCTTGATTTCTTGTGTTAACTGAACTGTATAAGCCTTAAGACCCAAATCTTTATGCAAAATACGGTGTAATGACGTTTGTGGAATGCCTAATTCCAAAGAACGACGAAGAATGGACAAACCTGGGTTTTCTTCAACACTTTCGGCTAGAGCAGCAATATTCTCAGCTGTTCTTGAGCGACGTGCACGGGTTTTATTCTCGCATCACTAACTTGTCCCGACAGCTCGAAATTTTCTACTAATTTCTGTATTGCGGTCCGACAAGGTGCTTCACAACGACCCAATAATGTTCGAGTTTTACGAACCGTCTCTGCCACATTTTCACCATTTTTATAGTAAATTTTAATAATTTCAGTGCGTTGTTGAATCGTGTATCGTTCCATTTTTATTAATGGCGTAGTTTCTACTTGTCAAATGTCAAACAATGACAGCTCCAAAAGTGACATCTACCGAAATAGCGGGCTAATTAAAATAACACCTCTTATTGGAAAACCCTTTACAATGACTATATGCGATATTCCAGAAATCACCCAAAAGGCTACTTGAAAAGCCGTGAAATAGGAGAACATTATTTTCGAGTTTTATTCCACCGGATGTTGTCCGTACAACAAGACTTTGAGTTTCTATGACAAATAATGTCTTCTCAACTTGGTTAAAATTCCCTTCGGCCTTCGAAATCTGCAATTCGATTTTGAATGATTTTCTCTAACCGTTCCAAGTCTCAAATTTTCATTATGTTTCCATAACCTGGCAATATGAATAGACTTATTAGACATATTCAAAAATTGAAATACAATACACCCCGCATCATGTCATTACAGGGACATTCCACAGAAAAACGACCATCTCTTATTTTGAAAAAATTTTACAGATAGGTTGGCTTTATTGTTAGTAGTAGTAGTTTGCTGAAATATTTTTCGTTGTTCTCCATTTTTGACGGAGATACGTTATTTTGAAATTGGTAAAAAGTGGTAAATTTTGCTTGGTAGGTGTAATTTTTCTGAAAATTCTTTTTTAAGGATAATGGATATATCAGTTATCCTTGAATATCTCAAAAGCTCATTCGCGATTTTTATTTATTTAATTTTTTTATTTTAATCCTAAATGGGTTTTGAAGATTATGTAGAAAGGAGAAAATGGAATTCCTTAATGTTTGGATGGAGTTATTAATTAAATATTTGTAGTTCAAAAAAACTTTGAATGAAAATTAATGACGTTTACTGATTTGACAGATTATGTGCAGTGTGTTCGGTAAATAAGAAAATATGGAGTGTCTTGATGATACATTTGTTCAGACTCCCCTCCCCCCTCCCTAAAATCAACCCTTCCAACTCAAATTTATGTTTGAAAACTTTTACTTTTTCAAAGGAAGTGTGGTCACTTAAATGCTCATAAATCCTTTCACAGGTATCGCCGGATCAGGCTTGGACACGCCTTATTCTGCATTACATTGAGAAATACGTCATTGGAAATGACAAATTGCGGTTTCAAAAAAATCCAAAGTTTTACTGTTGGCTCAATACAATGAACTTCTCTTAAAATGTTCTAAAATGTCACAGAGTTTCATTCTGATAATACAATTATCTAGAATCTCATTCAAGTTCTCCAATTGAAAATTCATTTAACGAAGATTAAGGTTGAACCTGCAAATGTTGTAGCAAAATATTGAAGATATATTTGCAGACGAAAATCGTTTCCAATACCCGTCTTTGTTTCTTTTCATTAAATTTTATTAAGCATAAGCATTTCAATGCAAAGGTTATGTATCGCAAAAACAAGAATCTTTGTATTGAAAGTGAAATCTCTTCCACTTCCTTTCAGATATAAAAAACATCTTTTGAAATTTCGAATGGCAGAAAAAAAAATTTATAAAAGCACGAGAACAAGTGTACTCGCATTTTAATTTCAATCGCAATTCATTCAAATCCTGTCTAACAGAGCTGAAGAATGCAATAAAAGAAGTCCACACAGTCGGACCAAAAGGTCTTGACATGGAAAAGGAAGTGGGCGGTTTTTTGTGGTTGGTTCCGTTTTTGTCCTCTCTTGTCTACTCCTGTTAAATTGTGTTCAAGTACATCACGTCTTCGCATTTTGAAATGTACCTACCTGGAATAAAGAGGACATTCGATGTAAGAACATGAGTCGCGTGTCGGTCGTGTGTCTACACCGGAATATCAGAAGACCAACGACTGAAGCTAAATTTTGTACTTTTTTTAATTCTTCACGACCACAAAGCAACCAAAAGTTGGGGAATGACTTCCTGCAATATTATGGAAACCATTAATCTAGAGCTCATTTATGCAGGCAGAAGCGTTGCACTCGTACTTACATATCCTCAAGAGATTCTTATCCTCAGCTGGTTTTGATAGTGAATATGTACCTAATCGACTGGAAGACTGAATCTTCGAGGTCTCCTTTATGCCCGTATTCAATTCCAGCAAATAGTTCGGACAGTGAAGAAAAAATCTCAATTTTTTATTAATTTTAATATTCACAAATAATTATCAATGTATGTAAATAGAATATGTATGTATGTATGTATGTTCTAATTAATAAAAAAATTGATTTAGAAACCATATGTTACCGTAGTAAAAAGTGATATGCGTTCCAGACTGAACAGATGATTAGAGTGTGCCTCAAAAAATGGTTTCATATTACTCTTCATTGATACATGGAAGAAGCAGGGCAAGAGTAATAATGTAAAGGGTAGGAAATAACTTGATAAAGGAAATCTGTTCATCATTTTAGGTCAAGATTTATTTTGCGAGTTGTTGAATTTTGAATTAATAATTTAAGGGATTATAAGTACATAGTATCCACATTCTACATATACATTCATAACATTCTTCATATATTGTACATTTCGGTAACTGTTGAAAATTCTGTAACTTGGTTGTGAAATCCAGGTGTCTCCAAGTGCGTGTATTCCAAAGAGTGTTTTGCCAGAGAAACATCTTGATTTCTCAACTGTGGGTGAATGTATTGGGAGGGATCGGCATAGGGCAGTTTTACTACCTGCCCTCTGTTCGACCACCCTATTCTCGTGACTGGCCATAGGATCCAATTTAAACGGAGCTGGGGCAAAATCAGGCCAGCATTTCACCTTAAGTGGAATGCTCTACGGCACACGCAATTCGCGTCGATTCCAATCAGGTTCAATTCAGATTCAGTGTTCGGTAATGATCGAGATATTGAAGCTGTGACTGACGGTTCTCGGAGAAGTTATTGATATTTCCGAAAACTGCCGAATGCAGATGAACACTTCACAGCTCATATGACTGCTTCTGCGCGGGAGAGATTACGATAACTTGGAAGTGAGTTGGATGATGCTTTCGTTCTGAACAAACCACCTCACACACCTTTCAGTACACTAAAAACGCATGTGCTCCGTGACGGGTTATGTCAATAAGACCTCCGAAGTATACAGGATACAACAAATAGCGAGCATACCTCGGGGTAAATATGAGCGTAATGGGAGGAATAAATTGCAGAGTAGTCTACAGTTATCCTTCTAATTACATTCAAATTGCTACATCACAGTCTTATGCATCCTAATCAGCTGTTACATATCGATCGACAAGCTCAGAGGACCTGCACAGTTTGTGCTGGTGAAGGCACCCTGTTCCACAGATTTTTCACTTGCCCAGCTTTGCAAAATCTAATGGAACTTATGTCAGCTGATCCACCCAAATTTCGGCATTACTAGGACATCGTTTCTATGGGGAGCAAAGGTTTGTAGTCGGGTGAACTGTTTGATTAGCTTTGTGTTGACAATGCACTGAAAAAAAATTATTAGTTAAAACGACAAATCACAATTAGTTGATTGTTCATTAGTAATTCATGTAAATTGATTTTGAAAAATAATTAAGTGGTTAATAAAATTATAAGTGCTAATTAGTTGCAATTTCTAATTGGAATTAGTTGATCTGTACTTAGTTGTTTTGGAAAATACTTTAGTTGTAGCTTCGAATTCAATTAGTTCAGTTAACAGATATTTGATGATAAATTAACTCATCATATTTCAGAAGACATATTAGTCAAATCAACATATAAAACTATAAATTTCGCAGAAAAAACGAAAATGTTTGTTTATTTTTAAGAATATGATTTGTTATATTAGCGAATTTATGCAATTAATAAATTCAACAAATAAATTGATAGACTTCCTTAATGTGATGTAACCTCTCAATTTTCTAAATTAACGAATTACATTTGTTGATGTGTGCAAAACCAGTAAATTAAACCAATAAATTTGTGGAATCGAAAAATCTGAATCTTTGCTTTGACGCATCTTTTTACAATTTGAATTTCGTTTGGACATGTTAAAACCCAATAATTTCGACTTATACATTCGATGAATCAACAAATCAGACATTTTTGCCTCATATAATTCACACTTAGAACGTATACTGAGTTTATATTTGGGGTTTGATTAATATTTTCTTCAGTGTCTACAGTAGGCAGAAACTCTCAGTCGTACTAATGAGTACATATAGAGTTCTTGCTCATACAGAACGCTTTTTCTCCTCTTTATGAAAAATATTGTAAGCCTACTGCAGGCAGATAATAAAATCATATAAAAATAATAATTACAAAAATAATTAAATTCATAACATTTTATTATTATGATCAACTAAAAAATTAGTTGAACTTTCCAATTTCATTACATATTTTAACAAATTCGATTAGTTGATTACTAATGTCTTCAAACAAATGTTTCAGTTATTTTAAATTATGCGGTATGCAAAATCAACCAATCAATTAGTTAATTTGGAGAAATATCCTTGTGGTTTTACGTGAGCACCTGCTACGTATGGCTTAATCCCACGGCAATCTTCATGCTCGTATTGGTTAACGACAATCAACGTCCTCATGTGCGTAACAACGAGTTCCAGTATGCCAATAGAGCATGACATGACATCAACTTGCTGGTAGAAGCGAGAGCTATCCATCTAATCTCTGCCGATCTCGGGACACGGCACCCTAAAATACCACAGCCACTACGATGCTCCCATAAAGCGGCCATCCCAAGTTGAGGTGGATAAAACCTTGTTATCCAGGGCTCCTCAACCACGTAGTACAAAGTTAGTCAATGTCGGGCCGCCCATTTGGTATAGCTTTCATAAATCATGATCAACGGACCATGAATACTCCCAGTTTCATACCTTTATGCAAGATATACTTTTTTAAACGGTACTGGTAACTCTGTTCGGGCCTAGATCTTATTTGCAACGTCTAAAAGAATTGTACTTTGCCTATACAGGTAATACAAACCTTATGGACGCTGTCAGGGGGACCACGTGAAGGTTAAGGTGTGTCCAATTCAGTCTGGATAGGCTTCGAGATTCACCATTTAGATCTTATAGCTGACCATGCATACTAACCATATAAGCACTACTGACATGCATACCTGATTTGCGTTTTTTTATCAACTTATTCATCCTCTCTCTCACTTCTCGCACCACTATGTCTGAGATTTTATTATTCTGACTTACATGAGCACATAACTTCTTTGCATTATGGACCATCTGCCTGGCATTTCCCAGCGGGAAATGGAACCATACTATCACCCAAACCGGATGCCTTCCTTGGAAGTTGTGGCGCATGCCTCTTCATTGGACACCTTGTAGGACTTTTGTACAGGCATGTCCAAGGGAGGAAGCAGTTCAAGCTTTTTCGTGTGCTTCCCTCTAGCTTCCTTGGAAGGAACGAGGATGCATGCTTCTTCATTTGACACCTTGTACGACTTTTGTACAGGCATGTCCTAGGGAGGAAGCAGTTTAAGCTTTTTCATGTTTTGCACAAAGGTTTTACTGCTTTAGCAAAACAAGAATGAGCTTGAAAAGTGCACTGCTCCTTCCACCAAGCTTCTTACGGGATTAATGTGAAATGGATCGACAATTTTTCGGCTTTTTCATATATTTGCACAATAAGTTTAACTGCTTCCACAAGCCTTCACGTGAAAGGCCTGACCAAATTTCCTGCTGGGTTACTACAGTACCCACACAGTCAAAAATCTCAATATCAATTTCACTAAGGTATAGTTACCTCGCCGTGAGGAGTACCAATTCGTGCCCATAGAACTCAGCTAACTATACTACGCTACTGTACGTACTCTCCAGGTAAAGCGATCAACAAAACACCAAAACACCACAATAAACCAACAAATTCAACAAATTCCTTCCATCAAGTATGCATGCTTTCCTCTTATACAGCTTTCACGTTGTTCAGCATTGTGCTTTACAGACTACTTTCCCTCCCAGTTAATTTAGAGAATTGAATTTTTTGAAAGAGCAATATTAATTAGTCGATTGTTCTAATAAGTGCTTCTAAAGACTGGATTAAACAACGACTGTTTTAGCTGATATTTCTATTTTTTCGAAATTTACTATATGTATAAAAATTAGTTAATTCAACAAAATGATTAGTTGAAAAATAAAAAATGCTCGGATACGAAATTCTGAAGGATTATCAAAACTAACTAAACAATTAGTTGAATTCACAAATGTTATGACTAAACAAGATTAGCTAAATCAACTAATGCCAATAAGTTTTCTTAACGAATATGATTCGTAAGCTGAAAATAAACTGATATTAACTGTTGTTGAAACAAATTCATTGGCGTAAAGCAACTAATTGCTTTTTCAGTGTGGCAAAATCTACAATTCACTTGTACTACATGAGAGCCAAAGATAGGAATTAGAGCACTGACCCACAACACTACGCACAAGCCCTTAAGCGACACTTTGTTGCCAGATTGAAGAGATGTTTACGTCTTGAATATCTGGCAACGAACGCAGCAACATTTAGTTGCACATGGAAACCGCTATTGTCGGTATAGAACGGCGCTCTTGTCTTTCGCTGGTGATAGCAGGCCACAGCATTTGCAGCACTAGTCCACGTCTCCTCGTAGCAAATATGGGGGTCTTGTATAGTACCGCTACGCGACTACTCTTAGAATTTCTTTAACCTTTCAGGGAATTCATATATCACCTCTGCTGAAACTCAATGGCGGTTATTTTTAAATAATCTTTTTTTTTTTAATTAAAACACTGCATCGAGGTATGATTTAAAATTCACAATAACCTTTTTCATTTTTGATACTTTTTACACACTCTTATTTATATTTTTTTATATCTTTTATTTCCCAAAATACTTTCGACTCTCGTTATCTCTTATTTCAGACTGTCAAAATACAAAATTATTTTTTTTAAAACAATTCAGAGATCTGGCCTACTTTTAAATCTATCTTCGTATATGTACAGCATTTACAACAAAATGATTTCTTAACGAATAATTTAGTTGTGGAATAGAGCCAGAGTAATCGGAACACAAAATATTCATAATTGCGCGACACGTACATATATACCAGTAACCACAGCTTCTCCTCGCTTTGGAATCGTTACAAGAGCTGTGGGTTGGACAAGCGGTCTGTTAGAGATTCTCAGCTGGAGGGATGATGAGGATAGTTCGCAGAGGTCTATGATACAGTAGACTGCTCTCGCGGGACTCTATAACGGTATGGGGTACATTTTTTCGATCGTTCGTTGGACTTCTTGTTTTAATTCGGTTTCGGTATCGGTGCTAAATTGCAAAACTTTTATATTGAAAATTCTTTCGTTTAGGCAATTATATTTTATTAGATTATTTTGGAAATTTGGAACTTCTAGGAACTGCCACTTACCTTATTGTCAAAATAGGGACAAGTTAAAAATTTTCCTTTTTTGTTTCATTTTTCATCTTTTTGGTGTCCGTTATATACAGTCTCTATTGGGAATTCAATGTTACTTCATTTTATTAGTTCAACTGTTAGGCCGCCCACAGATTGGCGAGCGGTGCGTGATATGCGGCAAATCAATATCCGCTTTAGATTTTAGTTACATCGTAATTTTTAGTGCATAATGGTGTCAAGACTTATGAGAAAAATGGTATTACTCGATAATTTACGGTTAAAGAGATTGATTTTAGCAAGAAATCGGAAAATACTAGCAATTTTTAAAATATAAATATATTATATGAAGAAAATAATAATATATTAATTGAAGATCTTCCCAGAAACTCCGAGCAATTTTTTGAATTTCTACGAATATCAATTAAAACTTTCGATTACATTTTAACAAAACTTACAAATCGCCTGCAGAAAAAAAGGGACAAACTTCAAAAAGCCAATAAGTCCAAAGCAAAGACTTTATATAACACTAAATTACACCACAACTAATGGGCCACGCGCACAGCCAACGCTTACCGCTCAGTTCAGCTGAGCTGTGAAAATACCGCTCGGCGACACAGCTCAACGCTCTTGAATGTGAAAACTTTCGCAGCGACGGCCTGGCTAACCGGTGTTTTACATCTCACAGCTCATCGCTCACCGCTCGCCAATATGAAAGCGACCTTAGTGTCTAGTTTGTTTTTATTGTCCCTATATATATATACAGGGTGATTCAGATCAAGATACCTTCCGGTATACCATGCGATTCCTTGAGGTAAGATGATCAAAAAATTGTTACACATACCCCCCCTTAGAAACCTTCCTTTAGGAGCTGTGGCCAGTTGAAGATTTCGCCAATATTCGTGATAATAAATGAGTATAAGTTTTGAACCACCCTATAAATTTTGGTTATTGTTAGCTTATTAAATAGCCAAGAATTGTAGCTATCGAAAAGTGTATTACTCTGTATTTTTTAATTAAGCTTCTTTAAATTATTCTCAAATATTTCCAAAATTTTGAGTTTTTTACACACAAAAGTTTTTGATATAAATAACGGTATTGATAAAATTGAATAACGTCCAGACAAATTAAAAAAACTGTATTCGAATGGGAATATTAGCTCGGAAACTTCTAAGAAATACGGCCAAGTACGAGTCGTACTCGCGCACGAAGGGGTCCGTACCATCGTACAAAATTTAACACTTTTTATTTATGTTTTCAAATTAGAGTAGGCGTCATTTGAAAAAATTATGCTGACATTTGGAAAAAAAATAATAACGTTGTCATTTAAAAAAAATAATGCCTACTTATGATAATAATAATGAATGAGAATAAAACGAGGAAAAAATCACGTACTTTGTGAGGGGCCCCTTTAATTATTAATTTTATTTTATTTTTACTATTTGCTGTTGGCATAGTGGAAATCAGAAAACACACCTCTGTGTAAATTACAACTGTCTACCTATTACGTTTCATGAGATACAGCCCGGTGACAGACAAACGGACGGGCGGACAGACATCGGAGCCATAGTAATAGGGTCTCCGTTTTTACCCTTTGGGTACGGAACCCTAAAAATGGTAAGAATTATTTTTTTTTAAACAAAATTAGTGTTAGTAGGTATTCTCATTTTTTTATACTGTGTCTATTTTCGAAAGATAAAGCCTAAATATAGCAAATAACGTCGAGTTTTTTTCATTTTTACTGCTTATTTTTTTACTTATTTGACTCTTTTTCTCCCGATATTTCACCGACTAGAAATTGCAATATTTCGTTGAAAGTTTATTGAAATACAAAGGCAAATAGTATATTTAACACTTATGTACAAAAATATTTATGAGAGTTAATTCTCGTTAATAATTTTCAATTTATTTGAACTGCAAATATTCATTTTCCGTCTTAAATTGCCGCATGTCTCTAATGTGGACGTCGGTCTAGTTCTATGCTAATTTTATATGAATTTTTTCACTTTCAGGACACAAACCTACGTATAGTAAATTTTATTGCCTAAATTGAAACTTTTGCTGACTACTGACTGCTCTTAAACCTGTAAACGTATGATTACAGTATAAGCCGAATAAGAATAGTTTAAGAATTAAACTGTGCAGAATTCCATAAATGAGACAATTGGACCTCGAAATTTCATCATCCCAGATGGCCCCCTAAGATCTGTCACACGAATAGTTTAATATTAAAGTAATAGCACTGTGTCTGTGTAAGAAATTAATTCCAAAATTTGAATAACTTATGACAAACGCTATCAAAAGTTTTTGAAAAATCGTGCAGCATTAATGTATTATTTCGTTATTTTTAAGTTTATAACTAATTTAAAGAAGTACATTCAAATTGCCTTAAACATCTCATTAAGTAATACGAAAATATAAATCAGTAGTTAAAAGAGTCTTAGAAGGAGAAGGGAATAAAAGCTCAAACCTGTCAAAATCAGAACCATTGTAATTTATTCATTAAAAGTATCTATATGCATATTTTTATATTTATTTCATTCTCGAAATTTCTCCATAAAATCCAGTACGAAAATGACATATGCAACTTTGAAGCAAATAATTATGCTTGTCTCCTAGTTATTTTTTTTTTATTCAAATACGGTCAGGATTATAAACCGATCTGGTATAAACTGAGCACATTAATATAAAAAGTGTGCAGTAATTATGTAAGGAACTGCTGGGGAGTAAATTATTGTGGTGACACACGTGTGTGCACAAGTATAGCAAAATGTTCAGGTTTTGTGCTTACTATGTCTGGGTTGACCCTGACATAGAATAATAATTGCTAGAGCCCCTTGCTAGAGCGACATCCAGGGGGAGGAAAAATTCCGTACTACACTTTTCAAAGCAGCACCACGGGCAGCATATCAATTCTACAGCGATATGAGATTTTGAAATTTCTAACCGGACGCCTGTGCAACTCTTTACCTGCGGTTTAGGTGATAATATAATCATTCAAATCTTATTACGTGGTGTGAATTAGAAACTATTATTAACATCAATAACTGTAACTTGCTTAAACATCCACACAATTATACTAAAATTAATTTTTGCAAAATAATCGTGGGGGAGGGGGGAAGTATGTTCAAAAATTCAGGAAAGAACAGAGAAAAATTGGCAAAAAGAATTTTGCAAATCCAATAATGTTCAGGGTTGGGAGCGGCCAGGGGTTGCGTTTTTATAGTTATCAACTTTATCGAGTTAGTATGGAATAATGTACAATTTTAAGGAAGTAATTAAAATTTACTCAGATATGAATGTGAGTGGCACAGAAAGTTAGTGTAGGATATCAGCTGTTCAGTTCATATCACTTTACTCCATTCAACCCCGAAATAAATTTCGAATATACAGTTAGTTAATTTTTTTGGATATGCTTTCTTTAAGTAATGCGTATTTAACATATTAATTAAAATTAAAATGCACAACCTTTTATAACATTTCTTTGAGCAATCGTTAAAAGAAATTTGTTATTTACGTAACAGGGTGATAGAATGGATGCGTAGCACCATACCCCAACCGCAGGACAAAAATGAAAAAATTCTCAAGGCGCCCAGAAGTCAAAGCTATAATATAAAAAACATATTGTGAAGATCTGGTGCTAAATTTCTGAGATATCATATATAGTTATTACCTATTTATGAACGGAGCGGCTTTTTAATTAAGGCGCTTTTTGACGGTCTGGTCGTCTTTCAGTACACAAGAGACTCTATAAAAACGTTAAATATGCACGTGAAACCTTGTGTGTCGGATCATTCCTCCAGAACGGGCTCTAGTTTGGATTCAAACAGTAAATTTCTCTTATTCACCGTTACCCCAAAATTACCCCGATTTTGATAAGACATACCTACTAACCGTTCGATAATGATTTGACTTATTTCATTCTTTTCCGCGACTTTAGCGAAAAAAGGAGCCAACTGACAAAAATCTTAGATTTTTTGGTGTGACAAAAACTAAGTTAAATGTAAATTTAACACCCGCCCAATTGGACCCGGTTCCACCCATAAAAGATATTAGTACACCAATCAATAGTCCACGAAGGGGTTATTCATTTGACATACCGCAATATTTTTTAGGATACCTGCCTGCCCCGCTCCACCCCAGCAAAATTTAAATTGGGAATTTAGCCCCTCACCAAAATAGGCAGAGAAGCGTGAGATTGTAGACTCGAAAAATTCGAACCTTCCTCTTTCCAAAAATAGCCCACATGATCACTGAAACTAGAATTTCACCTGTAATGGGCCGGGGAAGTGAGCCCTAGTTTTTTCGAAAATCATCAAATTTGGTATAGATTTTTTTTTGAAATTCGAAAAAAATAACACCAGGCTGTAGCAATTCCCAAACTCAATATTCGTACTAAATTTCATTCTCCCTTGGTAATACCATAGAATGTAGATATATTTAAAGAAAACCATATTGCCCCTTTTTCGCTCCTGTCGAAAATACTGTTGCCTTTAAATTTTGGTATGGTATAGCCACACCCATTGCATTTCAACAACACATCAACCATCCGCTATAATAATAAAATAAAATAAAACAAAATCTGCGCCAATTTCAAATTCTGTTACGAATTTCGATTAAGTTCGAAGACTAAAAGATAGCTCACCGAAAGACAAGAGCGAGCTATAATAAAAACAAAATTTATAATCTAAAATTATTATATACTCTAAAATATTACAAAAAAAAATCGTTTTAAAAAATACTGCTTCCTAATTCGTGCTAAAAATATAAAATAATTTTTCCCTTTACTTAATGAGTACATCACTAAGGTTATATAGAGTTGTCCTTCAATTTGAATTCAATTAAATTTTGAAATTATATTACATTTGTGTATAAATTTTTAAATTTTCAGGTACAGAGAGCAAGATCTGGGCAGTCCAAATTTTAACATACAGTAAATAGTAATTTCTTGATATAGAAATTTTGGAGCTCCTTATGTTTATCAAAATACTTAATAAAGTTTAATGCTTCAGATTTTAATTTCTTTGTACACCTTAAAAATTTTAAAATTTACCGAAAAATGTAATATAATTTCAAAATTTAATTAACTGCAAATTGAAGGGAACTTTATCGAACTTTTATGATGGAAGTATTCATCCAGTGAAGTGATAATAATTTTTTTATTTTTAAGTACTCAAAGTTCGTTTTTCTTTTTTTTATATTTATCAAGTATATTCTTATCTAGTCTTAAATTTTCTCAAAAAATTTAAAATGATATCATTAAGGAATTTTAGGAATTTTCAGTACGAGAAATTTGTTTGCATTTTTTTGTGATTCAAAGCTTACAAAAGGCGGGGTATTTGATGAAAGTACATAGTATGTTGAGAAAATCATCATAGGCGAGGTCATTAATATCAGATTCAGTTTTCCAGGAAATATTTAATTTAAAGCAAATAGAGTTATATATTAACCCTACCAAACTAGAATCCCTCGAAAATTTCAGTACAAAAGTGCGATATCTGTATGTTAATGAAATGTTTATTCTGAAAAGGAAAGTGAAAGACATACAGAATGGTCCACAACTGATGATCCAACTACAGGAGCTTAATGCTTTCGATTTTCGGGAATATATTACCCGGGTTGTGTGAGTTAAACACTTGTTATTGTTAAGTATCCGATATATTTCGGTCATTGGTTGTGATCATTCTCAAGGAGCTATATGTGAAATATAATGTAACAATAATTATGCAGACATTCGTTATAATAAAACTTATTTACCTTAGGATTATCGTATCATAATGATTATTAAGATGTAGCTGTGTCGAGGCTAACCTTAGCCTTTCGTCGTTAATTTGAATTAAGAATTAAAAATTAAAATATTAAAAAGTTTAAACAAAAAGAAAAACCTGGACAGTCGCTTGTAATGAATTATACAAAAAACGAGTAAAAACATGTAAGTAATAAATTAAATATATATAAAATCTTGGACTAGACTACTTCTTATGGTTATGGGAATCGCCAATCACTGTGTTGTCTATGTACATCTATTATACTCTTATACTGGGAACTAATATACTGTGTATCCACTTTGAAATTCGTGGTGTTGGGCTTATTTGCATGTATATATAGAGCTTCTATGTTTTTCCGTTTTGTCCAGGATTGCTCTTTGTGAAGAATAGTAGGATTATCCAAATTGAATTTGTGTTTGTTTTTCTCAGCATGTGCCAGGCATGCTGTATTATAATTTCGTTTGTGTGTCGTTGTCATTTATGGTAAGTTTTGTTGCTCGGTTGAAATCATTTATGTGTTCCCGCATTCGTGTTTTAATATCTCTTCCCGTTTCCCCGATGTAGATCTTATTGCAATTTTCAGTCTTGCATTTTATCTCGTATATTGCACCTATTGTAGGTTTTTCAATATATTTAATTTATTACTTACATGTTTTTACTCGTTTTTTGTATAATTCAGTACAAGTGACTGTCCAGTTTTCTCTTTTTATTTAAACTTTTTAATATTTTAATTTTTAATTCTTAATTAAAATTAACGACGAAAGGCTAAGGTTAGCCTCGACACAGCTACATCTTAATAATCATTATGATACGATAATCCTAAGGTAAATAACTTTTATTATAACGAATGTCTGCATAATTATTGTTACATTATATTTCATATATAGCTCCTTGAGAATGGTCACAATCCATGACCGAAATATATCGGATACTTAACAATAACAAGTGTTTAACTCTACACAACCCGGGTCATATATTCCCAAAAATCCAAAGCATTATATTCACGAAAGAACCATTATAAAACAACTTTACAGGAGCTTAAGTTATGAAAAAACAAAATGCAATATTTTTGATAGTTGAATAAGTTAAAATAATAAAAAATATGCACAATTTTGTTAAATAGTTACAGATTACACGTATGTATAGAAGCAGCTATCGCTATACGCCCATTTGAGAAAATTTGACTTTCCTTTCTGTGTACTACATAGATTTCCTACGCATATTTTAACAGAAGATTAACTTGAAAGAATACGGGATGGGGGGGGGGGTATTACAATTTTCATAAATTGCGAAAATTTGGATTCTATATTTAGCTTGACGTCCTATAAATAAAAAAGAAGAACACACCTTTATATTGTAGCATTACCAGATTTCTGATTTTAGAGAAGAAATTTATGTTTCTAACTTTACTGTAAGCAATAGGAATCGCTTCAGAAATAAAAGAAAATTAAAGAATGGCAGAAAAGACAGGTGATTACTTATTTCAATTTGTGAAATGAAAATAAGAAACTGTTTTTAGTATCATTTCTGGTCAAAATCTTCTATAAAATTAAAGATCTGCATAAATTCTTTATAAGTGAGCTTAAATCGCTTTCATATAAATGTTTCCTGATTTGCAATGCCTCCACTTTGTGTTTTATCAAATACCATTAGAAAGAATAAATTTCTGTCGTGAGCAGCGTTGAGAACTTGAGGGAATTGCAAAATTTGTCAACAAGAAAAATTCGATTTTATGTTACTTTCTGTTGATTATACAATATGTACCATTATTACTTTAACTTTGGAATATCAGATAAGTGAAGAATAAACGATCACGTTCTATTGGAACTACAAAAATTATATAGATTTTAAGCAGTTTTCTCAAAAACTACGAAAATCTTTCGGTTCGAGATTTTACGACAGCTTTGGTAAATACTTCCCCAATTTATTTCTTATTATTAAGCGTGGCTTAGTTTCGTCCAATACTACTTTATGCACAACACATCGCTATGTTCCATATTGCTTAAAATTACGTACAGGAGTATGGAGAAAAACTCAATATACAGGGTGTCCCGCCGAGATGGTAAAAAATTTTAAGGGTCGAAGGTACAGCCTATTTGCGATCGAAAATGTTATATAACATTTTTTCGAGTTCGCACTATTTTCGAAGCTACAGGCGATTTTCGATTTTTTTCGAAATTTTGAACCTTAAGTCTTAACTCAGTTCAGGTTGCTCACAAGACGACTCTTTTTCTTGTGTTTTACTCGTAACATTCCAGGCTCTCATTCGATGTAACTCGATTTTGAAAACGATCACACATATGGAAAAATTGGCGATTTGTTGCCAAAACATTTTTTTCGTCAGAAAATTCATTTGTCTTCAAAGTCATAAATCTCGAAAAGTAACCATGCCAACAGATGATCCGGTTCTCATGGAAAACATCCCTCATTTATTATCTTTTATAAAAGTCCAACACGATTAGTCCGCCTTAAGCATTGCCAGAGTTACAGTAAAAATTTGCCTGCAACTTACCTCTCATAACTTGAGCAAAATTAATTCAAGAAAAAGGGTCGTCCTGTGAGCAACCTGAACTGAGTTATGGTCTAAAATGTGACTCAAGGTTCAAAATTTCGAAAAAATCGAAAATCGCCTATAACTTCAAAAATAGTGCGAACTCGAAAAAACGTTATATAACATTTTCGATCGCAAATAGGCTGTACTTGCTACCCTTAAAATTTTTTACCATCTCGACGGGACACCCTCTATACTCTATCGATTATGAATTACATGAATTCCTAGAATAGGTGCGAATACTGACATTTTTCAAGTACTTCCATAATTATGGGTAGTTACTACATTAGCCATTAGCAACAACCTAGCCCTATGGACAATTCCTCGAAATCTTCATCAAAGGCAGGCAAAGTAAAATATTTTATTTTACATTAATTGGTTTTAATATTGTTTTGGTTTGAAATAAACTTATTAATAACTTATAAAAATCAAGAAGTTATTGTTTTTAAATTTTCCCCATTTTAAATAAATTCTAAACGACATACCGAATACATCTGCCAATTAAAATCAGATCAAACTAAATTTTGTTCGTCATACATACTTAAGTTATTCACGAAAATTGCCATTAAGTTTTTAAAATAATTAAAAAACTTGATTTTAATTCGTATTGTAAATTACAACTTACAATATTATAGGAAATGTGCTCTAATACTTAGAGATAAGTAAAAACCATTCACCCTTACTTGTATGAATCTACAGCCATCACATCAGGAGGGTGACTGACGAAGCGAAACATTTTCACCACCATAAACTTCTCTTTTGGAAATTTTTTCCATTTGGCCTTTAACCTTTAATTTTTCACAAATTCAGAAATGTTGTGGTAAACGTCCCTTTTTTAACGGCAAGAACTTACTAATAATACACCCTTTATATCTAAAGGATAACGAACGAAAATTACTTCCTGCGTAATGTTACAGGGATGAAAAGACGTATATAACAAATTTATAAAAATCATTTGTATTGTAGAAAAGTGCTCGAACATGACTCCCTGCTTGGATTTTATTTAATTTCATTCGAATGGAGTTGTTAATTTAAGGTATGTTCTTATTACGCCAAATTTATGTGCAGAATAGTATTACAGTAAATATGTATACATACAAGTTAATTATTTATTCATAAGACCATTGAACCCAATAATTAAAAATGAGCAACTGAATCCTTAATTTAAATTGCACATCCATATAACAGAACAAATTGATCACTAAGGCTTTCCTAATTACGGAGTGTTATCGCCTACTCGAAACTTGCGAACTTAAAATTATGCAGACTTGTGCTGCTTAAAATTGGTGAATTTTGCTAATCCGATTCACTATGGCAAATTTAAGCAAACAATCTTAAATTTATGCGGCAAAAAAACTTATTGGCCGTTAAAATTTTGCAAACATATGTACAAGTATGAGATTGCAATTAATGGAGAGTTATTAAAAGAGGGATAGCTGAAATGAAGGGAAATTTATTTTTGTAAGGAAATGAGGAAGGCGGGAGTGTTTTTTGTTTATATAAACCGCAGGTATATTGATGTGCTTCATATGAACTCCTTTTTGATGCCTCAATTATTGGGCTTAACTGTGTTTAGTTAGGGAACCTATTCTGAAATAAAAAAGATCAAAGACCATCCATCCATCCATCCATTGACCAAAGTAAGTAGTGTGGTTTTTATGGGGATGGCGAAGGTAAAGGCAAATAAATTTATTCATTGAAAAACTTGGAACAAGCAAATGAGGGCCATGAAAAAAAAAACCAAAACGAAAGGAAGTTTACACAAGATCCGGATTGTATTTCTTCCAATTTAATTTTTTTAGAGAAGCTATGCAAATACATTGCTTACCACAGCACTTTTTAAATAAGAAACTCAAAGATTTTTAATTCATACAAGGTTCTCAATGTGTGTTTGTGGATTTTGTACATTTTATCTCATTTAGTATTAGAAATTACTTAGAAGTGTAGAGGGCAAGTATCACATCAATTTTGTATCATTGTTTCATGAATGAATTATTTAATTAACAGTTATGCCATTGGCGTAACTAGGTAGGCGCCAGTGTGCCTCCGTCGTCCTCCAGATTGCAGTCTGGACCCCAAGGAAATTATGAAAATTCACACCAAAATTTCGTCAGTTCGTACAATTTTAGGCCTAATTAAATTGAATCCATTCGGATCAGAATCAAAAAGGGTTTAACGAGCTCTTTTCTTCAAGAAAACCTATTAAAATCTTTTTAAAATTTTAAAAACTATTTTGAGATTGTTTCGATTCCACTGAATTTTGACAAAGGCGTGATCCATAGGACAAATTATGCAAAACTATTTTGACAACAAAATTATGAAAATTTCATAAAACTTTGTTTAATTTTCAGATAAAAAGGCTTTGGATCCCAACGGATTCAGTAATAAGGCTGATTATCTTTATAAGGAAAGATTGCAGATGCAGAGAATTCTTGATGTTTCGCCGTGACCGCCGTCTTTGGACGCTCCTGACTTTGGGAGGTGGACTGGTTTGGCCGTTCGTCGCAACCTTCCATGAACGTTAATCGATTTTGTTGAGTCCGGCAATCTGGGGTTTATATGTGTAGCTCTCAAGCTCTCACACAAAAACGTATATATTGCTACAGTTCACATTCCTCCATGCTCATCAGCTGAGATATTTGACTTGCTGGCTTCATGTATTGATAGGCGTACTGAAGTTGTGCTGCCTGCCGAAGATATATTGCTTTTTGGTAACTTTAACTTGCCTAGTGTTAACTGGGAACACTCTCTGGGCGATGAGAGCTATCTTTTATTGACAACATTATTTCTTCGGGACTAATTCAGTCTACCGGCGTTACTAATGACTCTGGAAAATCTTTTGGCCTGATATTTTTTTCCAATCCCACTGGGACTTTCGTTAAGTTTTGTTTAACTCCTATGGTTCCTGAAACAAGTCAACATCCGGCATTAGATATAGTTTTGTTTTTTGATCCTGTAACTTCATCATTTAATGCTTCTAGTAACTACTGTTGTAGTTTTAAAAAAGCTGATTTTGATAAAATGAATGAATGGTTCTGCGCGTGTGATTGGACCAGTGTGCTGGGTGAACGTGACCTTGATGAAGCTGTTAACTCGTTTTATGATATATTATTTCTTTGCTTTACTCACTGTGTAGCACTTGTTCGTTCGAATCGTGATTCGAATTGTCAAATGCGGTTCAATGGCTCTTTGAAGCATCTTAAAAATTTAAAGAGTAAAGCTTTGAAGAGGTTCTGTTCCTCAAGGAGTGATGCTGATTACTTAATTTATTCTCAGTACATTTTGTGTTTGATGGACTCGTACTACCATTATGTATTTAGATTGAGATCGGCTTTGCGTGCTGAACCAGTTTAGGAAGTTTGTTAACTCTAACCGCAACTGTGACGGATACCGTTCATCATTGCGTCTCGGTAACATAGACAGTGTGGCTCCTTTTGAGAATCAGACTGCAAATATTTTTGGTGACATCTTTAAAACCTCCTTCTGTGATAGCCACTGTGATATTAGTTGTAATGATTTCACCCATCTGACGAAGCTTCCGCTGACTTCTCTTCGACCTAAAGACCTATTGTTCGATGAAGAGTCTGTCTCCAAGCATAGCTGATAGTTTTTCTGGCGATCCGGATGGCGTTCCTTCCACACTCATAACATTGTGCTACGTCTATCGTTTATGTTTTGTCTTATTTATTTAATTTATCTTTAACTTGTGGTGTTTTTCCGAAACAGTGGAAGCCTTTTTTGATTATTTCTTTACATAAGAAGGGCAATAAGTGCGACATTTCTAACTACAGACCTGTCCCTAATTTAAGTTGTATTTGTAAGATATTTTAAGCCCTGGTTGGTGATGTTTTGTAGTTCCACTGCAAGCTCTTCCTATCCTCTTTTCAGCATGGTTTTGTGAAAGGTACATCTGCTACGACTAATTTGTTGTAGTTTACTAATTTCATCATTTCTGCTATTGAAAACGGTAAGTAAGTGAATTGCATTTTTACGGATTTCAGTAACGCTTTTGACCGAATTAATTATAAAATTTTAATTCACAAGTTGACTGTTCTTGGTTTTCCTATTGTCTTTATCAATTGGCTTCGTTCTTATTTATCTGATCGTACGCAGCCAGTTATATTCCGCGCAGCTCTTTCTGGCGAAATAGATAATACTTCCATCTTGGACCACTCTTTTTTATAATTTACATCAACAATATATCTCTGATTTTGGCTATTTCAAGAATACTATGCTATGCTGACGATGTCAAAATCTTCTACGTTGTTTCTGATGAAAACGAGTGTGGAGTTTTAAATTCGGTCTGAGACACCTTTCATAAATGGAGTGTTATTAACTGTCTTCGTCTTAAGTTCAGCAAATGTACTACTATGTCCTTTTCTCGTAGAAGGAGGCTTTAATTACACTTTAGATGGATGCTTATAAACTAGACTTGATAAAACCAAAGATTTGGGTGTATTTCTTAATACTCGTCTCTCCTTCGAGCATTATATTAATACAATCGTTGCCAAGGCTAATGTTACACTGGGGTTTGTAAAGAGATGTTCAAAAGAGTTTCATGACCTAATTATAACGAAGATCCTTTACTGCACATTCGTTAGACCCATTTTGGAGTATGCCACTCCTGTCTGGTCTTCCTTCTATGCTGTATACATAAATGGCATCCAGGCTGCGCGGCGGACATTTTTCTGATTTGCCCTGCGGGGACTTAATTGGGACAACCCTATTATTCTGCCTCCATATGTGCAGAGGAAATTTACTAGAATTCTACAATACAAAATGGATGGATGCTATCTAAATTATTTTTATCGACTTGACAAATTTGGTATCTCTCCCTTGAAAAGCGGCGTCTTTTCCTAAATGAAATCTTCTTGTTTAAGATAATACATAACCATATTCGTTGCCCTGAATTATTAAGCAGCATTAATTTTGTTAATCCAACAAGAGTTACCCATTCACCTTTAACTTTCCAGATCCCTACTGCCAGAACCAATCTGCGTTATAAATCTCCTACTTATAGGATTCAGAAAAATCATAATGACCTACTAAACGATGTTAACATCCTCAGTCTTACCCTCTACTCATTTAAAACTGTTATCAGAAATGAAATTGAGACTCCGCAATCAGAGTAACCATTATATGATAATAATTCAATACTAAGAATCATTGTATATTTCCCCTTTTGTTGATTCATCAAACTTCCTTAAGCTTTCATTATTTAATTTTAATCTTTTTACCTTTAATTATTCCCTGTTATCTTGAATTTTCGATAGTAATTCATCTAATCTTCAATAGCTATTAATAATAACTTTTTATTGAATTCCATAATACTTATCTATATAGCATCTAGCTTTTTAATTAAAATTTGTTATTGTTTTAAAGCTTCTTCTGCAAATCTTATGCATATTACTTTTGTATTTTCTAGTTATTAAGATCCCGGTAGCTTTTATTTGTGACCAGTCTGTAAGCTATCGCTGTAAATTTTTGAATAAATAAGTAAATAAATATGTTGACAGGCTTAAAATCTTTCCATTAGATTCTCTTGAGAATAGACGAAAAACTCCCAGAGCTCTTAAATATTTCAATATATCTGTTCCTGTGCGCTCCTTGCCCAGCATATTACAAACTATGGTATGCACGAGCTGCTTTCATTAAAAAATTCAATAATATTCTTATTACGTTACATTATGGAATACAGTTATATTACACTCTAGATAATAAATACTTCGGGAAACCGAGAAATTCACAGAAAAACATTAAATTTGTTTAGAACCTACTCGTGTCTCGAAAAGAAGAAGGCAACCGGAGAGAGCAAAAGACTTCGTGATTAAGTTCACTCTAGTTAAAAATAATTTAGTTGACTTGCCGTCAGATAAAAGGCCTTCCGAATATTGGAGAAGTTGACTCATTTATGAAATTGTACCTGAAACATGGAGAGGCGTTTGTAGAAAATTATAAAAATGTATTCAATATAGACATTTCCACCTTACAGGTTGAAACAAAAATAACAAATAATATGTTCCAAAACAAGAGCATTGTAGTAAATTTGGAAAGACTGAAAACAGACATTAATATAAACTTCTGTCCAAATTTATACAAGTAGCTGAAAGCAGCTCTAGGTCTCCCTGTCAGCTCGGCCGGCTGTGAACGGAGCTTGTCCATCGAGTTAAAACTTGATTAAGAGCAACTGCTCCCGTAGGGGTAGTCGAACATGGCACCCATAAACATTGAAAATGAGATAATTAAAAACAAACTAACAGCGCAACAGGTGCTAAATAAGATTTCAAAAAAAAAAAAAAAAAACGCAAACTAAAGCGTATATTGACTTTAACTGTCTTTTTATTAGTGCTTAATAAAAACGTTAATAATTGATCTAAAATGTGTATCCAATTTCAGACCTTTAAAGTACTTAAGTACTTAAAAGTGAGCAAAGTTAACTTAACAAATGTTTTTTAAATACATGTCCCGCTACTGGTACTTAACGTACTTACTACAAATACCGTTATAACGCGAAGTATTTCAGCTCTTATATATAATTTAAATACGCTTTCTTCTAATATTAGAGGTTATGTGCACCTCGACAG
Organism: Dioctria rufipes; assembly: GCA_963924295.1. NCBI lineage: Eukaryota > Metazoa > Arthropoda > Insecta > Diptera > Asilidae > Dioctria > Dioctria rufipes. Next base: position 82,135,972 of record OZ002742.1, read on the forward strand.
TGCCTCAAGAAATCTTACCGTCTTCAGTAAAATTGAAAGACAATTAGCGCAATTATTGAGAAGGTTGGCACGTGTTGAGCGTTGATTTTCATTTACAGGTCTTATAAATGCTACCCAAAGGCAATCGTAATCAGATTGACTTTTGTTTTGCTAAAGGCAAATTCAAATATTGTATGAACAACTACCAAAATTAAAACAGCAAAAACTTATACGATTCTGTTTCATTTTATATGTTTTTGCAACATATTTTATGATATTTCGTAAATGGAAACCTCCATCCAGTTATTTATGTGGCTATAGATTTTTCGAAATTTCTGATTTCAGTTTTCAGAAGCTATTGAACCTTATAAGTACCAGTACCTGTACCTGGACTTATAATTGAAAATATTTAAGTACCAACTAATACCGAAAATTGTACTTGTACTTAAAGGGTTTGATGTATGGGTCCTGGTACTTGGAATAAATACGGGCATTAGGCAGGGCGTCACTATAATATCAGTTTCGTGTATAGCACTTGAGGATTTTGATTTATCTTCCTTAATAAGTAAGAGAAGGAAAGAAGGGGATGTGGAAAACAAGGATGTCTGTTAATTAAACGACATCACTTTTTTTATTTTTCTTTTAAAATCGTGCATCTTATCTTTTTTTTCAAATAAACACTACTTCCTATGATTTTTGGAGTGAACTGCTGAGAATAGATGAGTTTCACTTGAGTTCATTGCGATTAAAGAAAATAATACACTTTCACTCAATTCGCCAATTACATTATGTATTAATCTATTTTCATGTTGAGCAAAGTCATCCGTACATTTTAATCTATTTTCACAATAATTTATATGTCCAACTAAAATATATTTCGTAAATACTTGAGGCCATTGGTCTCGATAAGCAATAAATATCGCCCGAACGCCAAATGTTGAGTGACTACACTGTAAAAATATTAGGACTATTCCCTAAATTTAAGACACGTTTTTCCCTAAAAATAAATGTAATTTTCTCTGATAGAAAGGGAAAATCAGTTTAGTTTCCCCAAATCAATGGAGCATTCAATGAATTTAGCAATAAAAACCTATAACGTACGTAAAATTCCCGAAATGTTAACTCTTTTTGATATGAGGAAGAGAACATTCAATAAATTAGGTATTATGCTGCATTTTTAATGGAAACATATTTTCGTTTATATAATTCACACATTGTTTTTGAAAAGAAGTCATATATTTCTTTTCAATATTTTGTTTAAGCGTGCCCCGTGTACCAATATAACTTCCATACTACTTAGTAGTATGGACCATAAGAAATGAGCTATTCAGCTAATTCTTATGTTTTTTAAAATGGGTGGTCTTCTATCACGTTCACCTATGGTGGAGAGTGGTGCGGTGCCATCACCTATTCCCTACATTTTAGAGAATATTCTCTAAATTTTAGGGAATACTCCCTACATATTAGGGGAAAAACACAAAACAACAATTTAGAATTCCCTACATTTTAGGGAATATTCCCTAAATTTTAGGGGGGGGGGAACCAAAATTCCCGACATTTGGGGGAGAAAAACCTACCTATATTATAGGAATAAAAACCTAATCTTAGTTTTCCAAGGTGGAGCTTTCCCTAATCTTATCGACAAATGCCTAACCTGTGTGGCACAAATTATTGCCACTCACTTTAGGGAATTATTTTTTACTGTGTAGTTATCCAAAAATTGATTGAATGCTGATGATGATGACTTATACTAACTGATAAGCGATGTACTATGCTCTGTACCAAGTGCTCAATAACATTCAATGAGAATTATTATAAAGAATGGAAAACATTTGAAAGCTGTCCGTTATTCTCCTGGTCTCTAACATCGGAACCTCGACAACAAAGACTGACTTATATCTCAGAAGAGTTTCGTATTAAAATCACCCCGAATGAGCACTGCAGTGGATTAAAATTTCGTTCACAAAAACATTGAAATGTACTTTTCTCGAGAAACAATGTATGAACTATGTATGTTATGGATTCGAGTAATACTCCTTATTGCCTTTAAGTTAGCTACCCTTTTTTACAAAAGAATCTAAACCGATACATTCACTAAAACCTACCTCAACACACAGTCATTACGACTTCAAGGCTTATCGACATGAGAGTAATTTTCCAGACTAAAACTGACCTACGACCAAGAAATTACAACAGGGCAAGCACTGCAATGAATAATCTATTAATGTAAATTGTCGGCAATTAAGCTGTGAAAACATTCCGTCCATGGTACTCCTATAAATATTATAAAGTGTTAATTTTGAAATAAACAAAAAAGGAATTAAGAAAATAATTTGCATTTTTAAATTTTTCCATTACTAGTAATCACAGAACGAAAGGAAATACTGAGCAAAGTGTGTAATTACCTTTCAATTGAATTAATTAATGATTAATGAGTTTTAAAATTCGTGGGAAATTCTGTGACATTATCTGATGTTCGTGCAGTTTTGTAACTGTCACACTTCTTATATACTCAGGCAAGCTATTTCAGTTACACCATCCAAATGCAACGAAGGGTATTCTCTTCAATTAACTTTTTTTTTTTAATTTAAATAAAAAAAAAACTATACATAATTCATAATAATAATTAAGTTTTTATTTAATAATAATGCACGATGTGTTTTTTAATCCACACATTTCACTATGATTTTTATAATTACACTGTCTTCTATATTGAAATAAGTTGGTCATTTCGGAATCGATTACCTCAGAGCTCCGTGTAGAACAACAAAAGCTTCATTACAATATAGTACATCCAGTGACCTGAGATTGGAAGGCAGAAACATAATATTTTTATACCAATGCCATTCGGTCCTCCATATGTTTTAAAGTTTGTTTCAATTGTGTGCTCAACAGAGGAATCCTTCGAATTTATGTGGGTTCAAATAGTCCAGTCACTGAAGACATAAAAAAAGGCTTTCGCTACAAAAGGTCAAGGAGAGTTCTGATATGGTAGATTTGTACAATGTCTTCATTAATATTTCGAATTTACGACCATGAGCGACCGCCGCTCGGGCCTCTATATTAGAAAAATGGTACCGAAAACCAGTTTTTCGAGAATATCTTCTCACCAGCGCCACCTAGGTTAATAGTAGCTCTTACAAAAATTACAGAGCATGAAATTTCCTGCAAGTTTTCTAGGAAATATTTTTTAATCAGACGAATCATTCACGAGATAGAGCTGAGTAAAGCTAAGTAAATTTCTACAATTCGCAAAATCGTTAGATTTTTTCTCGAAACTTCAGTAAATACTAATCCCCAGTATGCCTAAACGTTAGGCCTAATTCGTCATTTCCTGATGTATATTTTCTACCGTTTACCTTCGCAAATCAGGTAATGGAAGAAAGTTGAAAAAGTTTATTCTTCTTGAAGTCTACAAAATAAAAAAATAGTGGAGGCACTACTTCTGCTGTTTTCAAAGTAGGAAAAAATCATGTTTATAAAACACTTGAAGGTAACGAATATTGAAGCTGAACTATATACAAGCTCTCAAAAAGCGAAACGCTAATCCCGAAGTAATTTCTGCTACGGGAGAATGCTTTTTGATCGGTCTTTACGACGTTTGCAAAGAAAACACCATTACTTTAGCCTCCCTACGTTATCAAATTTCGAAGTGTAAATTCAACCTTGCTGCATTACCTCCTATTAGAAAAGCTGTACGACCACTATATTCGGACCTACCACCAAGTTCAGGCTTGGTATATTATATGCGCGCGAGAGTCCAGAGCAATGGGGTTGGAAAAGAATCAATATCGGGCTTACTCCAATGAAAATAACAATTTATCTGGCACCCGAAGTACTTCTGAAATTCATTTCGGGTAACTTCTGTTATCTGCACATGGTGCTATGGAGACGCATGTGACAAGAACGCAGAGACTTTTGTGGGCTCTGGAGATGCAGAAGAAGACGACGACGACGAGAATGAAGACCTGACCGTTGAATTTGGAGGAAAGAAGTTTCCAAGAAGATATTGATATCAGTTAGCCTGGACCATCTAGAGTATCGAAACGGAAGAAAACGCATCAGTAGGTAAATGACGAGTCATGGATTAGGCCTACTGGTGGCACCACATGCAAGAGTACCAAATTTGGTATCTACTGAAATTAAAAAAAAAATGTGGCGTTTTTGTGAATTGTAGAAGAAATTTTCTGAGCTTGACTCTGCTGGAACTCGTGAACTATAAATCTAATTGGAAAATGTTTCGTAGAAAAGTTTCAGGAAATTTTATGCTCTGTAATTATAGTAAAAGCTGTTTTAAGCTAGGTGGCGCTGGGGAGAGGATATTCTTGAAAATCTGGTTTTCGGTACCATTTTTCCAATAATAAAGCGGCAAGGTCACAAACTTGGAATATTAATGAGAACACCAAATTGTACAAATCTACCAAATTAGAACTCTCCTTGACCTTTTGTAGGTCAGAACCTACCTATTGCCCAGCCCAAAAAGGATATAGGCCATTCAATAATGACAATCAATTCACAGTAATTACAAAAGTTCTCAAATTTTGATTGAATAGGAACGTTGGGTGAGGTAAAATAACTACAAATTTAATTTTGTAACCAACATCGAAGTCCGGAACATGCACAAAATTGCAGAAAACTAAAGTTCTCTTAACTTCCATAAAAAGATTTCAAAATTCCTGTAATGTAACATTTTTTATTGCAAAATAATGCTTCTATTAGTAATGACTATCAACAAAATTCATAAAAGTGCTGCAAAACAGTCGAATAGTTGTTGCAACTTACCTGAACACCCATACCAACTTACAAACTTTTTTGTTGCCTGCAAAAAATGTTTTTTAAATCGATGGAACAACAATTTTGTTTTTGGCAGCCATCTTAAGAACAAATTAAAAAAGCTCTGAAATTATGTTGCAAGCTTTCGAATCGTTGTTGATCATAATCTGCTAAGATTCCGAATTCAGACAAGCCCCCAACCTAAAAAAAAATTAGCAAGAATGATTCAACAATTAGTATTTTGCACTTCTGCAGTCGTTCAAATATTGCGAAAGCTTTGCAAAGTTTACGTATGTAGTCCTTCGTATGTACTACCCCATCAGAATATAAATTTGCAACCCTCTATTAGTGCAAAAGTGTTGCAAAAGCAGACAAATATATTAAAACTACGCGTGACGTCAAATTTGCAATCTGTTATATAACTTAAAAGGAATACTGCATAACTTTACATTTTTTTATAGATTTGTAAATAAAATAATTATAAAGGAAATATTTAACGCAAATGGTCTGGAAAAAAGGGTTGATTCAATTTGTACCTGCGACCATAACAACGGCAACAAATTATCTTTGACAATAGGTTAAGAGCTAATAACCCTTTAATGGCTACAATTCGCACATAGGATGTAATAGGTTAAATTAAAAAGCAGAGTCCTCAGTTTACAATTTTTATAAAAGAAAGCTAGGTTAACTACCTTTTTTTTTTTAAATAAAAAGAGGTCACACTAAAACGAAATGTTAGAAAATCCGAAATTTTGAGTTTAGACCACCATAACCCCTCAGGGTAGAGGGATATGGCTGGTTGAGCTCTGAACTGTGGCCGTACGGCCTTACATTTTTAAGATACAGAGTATTTCGTGAAACCTTAGCTTTTTCGTTGATCACCCTGTAACTGCGAAGTGGTTGATATAGCCCCTCCCCCATACAAATATTTGTTTGTCTAGGTGAGTATTATCACCTCCTAGTCTATTAACCAACATGGAGGAATCACCGTCTATAACCAAAGAATTAAAACGTCGGACCAACTTTAATAAAAACAATAATATGAATAAACCCCGATTACAGACAGCATAAAAATAGCTTCAAATAATGTATACACCAATCAAATAAACCGCTTCGGTTGACAGATGAAAATAATAATGCTTGTTTGGACTTGAAATGCACGAAATACCATCCTTAAATTGAAGATTTCTTAAATGTAATTCAGCAACAAAAGGTCACTAAGTTAAGGAATTAATTGTCCTTACTTTTTCAGTAAATAATTATTGTAAAAACTATAATTAAACTTTGAATCTAAATATGACACGGAATCGGAGATAAACTAGGTTTTATCTAGTTTTAACACACTGAGTTCAAAATGTTCGCCATGACTGCCCTAGATGATGAAATAAGTTTGTCATTCCAATTGTAACACATAGAAAAAATTATGGTAGAGTAAAATGTATTGGACGTCCACAAATAATATCAACAGGTATTTTGATTTTTGAATGTCCGTCTGTCCGTCCGACTATCCATCCGGCTGTCTGTTTACACTGGCTTAAAACACAGGTAAGCTTAAATTCTAAAATGGGACCAAAAGCGCAACTCCTTCGTGGGATTTCCCTAGATGTTTCTATTGTACCGAAAAGCTCTTCAGAATATGAAATCCTATGAAATTGGTTATAACGAGTTTTACTCTGGTATGATACCCGAAGGCTATGGATAGGTGGTCATACTTACACGAGCAAAACAGTGAATTGGGCGGGGGGGTCTTAACAGTTGCCGAGATAACGGGAGTTAAAGATATTTGGATATGTTTTATAAATCACTTTGTAATTTCTGAACCTTACAGCCTAGGGTAGATAGGTAATCGTTGGACCTCTCCAATGGTCTATAAATTTTTTCCCTCCTCTTCTCCGTTTTGACGTTATGTGACAACAAGGTTAAAATTTCGGAATTTTTACTCGTTTGTTTTTATTTAACTAATATCTTTATCGAAAAACACATCCTCAATATCAAATTTTTCTTAATTTAAGAACCCCAAAAGTTTAACTTCAAACTGACCTATCACACCCTGTACCCAAAATGTAATTCTTTCCGCGTTTTTTGCACTTTTTCTTATGCATATACACCGAAAATGGCTGAAAAAGGTAATTTCAAAAAGATGCTTTCTGGCACTTATTGACTTAACAAATTTACAGTCCCTTGGATAGGTCCAACGATTATCTATCTATAAAAGTTCAAATCATCATCATAGGGTGTAGATGTGTACGTGCACAAAAGTTGCAGTTATACTCAAATATCTTTAAGTCCCGCTATCTCTGAACCCGTTAAGATTCCCGCCTTGAAATTTTTTGTTCGTTTAAGTATGACTATCCATAGCCTTCGGGTATCACACCACTTATATGTGTGATCATGCGAAATTATTTACAACTATTCATCTTTCTCACTTTTTATTAATGTTTTTATTTTTAAGCCATTTTCACTGCATATGTTAACGAAAATGTGCAATAAACGCAGCAAGGATTGCATTTTGGGTACAGAGTGTCTGTCATTTTAAAGGGAAGCTTTTGGGCTTTTGGTCTAAGACCAATTCTTATGATACCCTAGATGAATGCCCGTATTAAATTTCGTATGGTCACCGATCTATGCGAGTTTGATTTTTGAAGTTGTTTTTCGCATATATTTCTAGAACATTTTGTCGCACAGAAAAAATGATAATAACCAATTTTATAGGATTTCGTATTCTGCAGAAGTTTTTAGTACAATAAAAATGTCTTGGACTGATCGTTTTCAAAGTATACGTAAAAAAACCGAAATTTTTATATGGCCACACCACGAAGGAGTTGCCCGATTTAGTCCATTTTTGACATTTTATTTGCTAATGTAGTAAAAACATCATGTGCGAAATTTCAGCTCTCTACGTCGATGCGTTCTCAGGCAGTGTCCAAATATATAGCGGAAAACGAAATTTTCATATGGCAACCCCACGAAGCAGTTGCCCGATTTGTCTCATTTTAGAACTTAATTTTACTTTTTTTTTCAAGTCCGTGTACAAAATTTCAGCTCTTTAAGTATACGCGTTCTCGAGTTATCGTGCGCACAGACGGACGGACGGACGGACGGACGGACATGCAAAAATCAAATAAAATTTTAATATTATGAATGGGTGTCCAATCCATTTTGCTCTACCATCATTATTTCGAGGTGTTACAAACGGAAGGACAAACTTAGTATACCCCCATGATTTCATCTAGGGTATAAAAATTGGTGTTGAAAAGCTTTTTTTTTTTTATAAAAGTAGAAGTTACACAAATAAAAAATGGGTGAAAATTTCAAATTTCAAATTTTTGAGTTATCACTTCAAAACGGAGCAGAGGAGGGTGAAAACTTTTACACCATTGGAAAAGTCCAAAGAATGTCAATTTATTAGATCTTAAGTTTTCATCATAGGGTGTGACATTCTGAATTTACAGTGTAACCTATAAAAACATTCCCAAATATCATTAGGTCCCGTTATTTCAGAAACAGTTTCCAATGTGTTGCTAATAAAATGATGTTGAAGGCCTTACTTCATTGAATTTTAAGAATTATTATTCCTTATACATATACATATATTAATACTGTGTTTTTAAGGCGTGGAAGTAGGCTAATGTATTGTGTCAATACCTACAATATTTGAAACCTTCAACATGAGGTGGCACGACTATATTAATCGTCCAGTTCAATACCGGAATAAAAAAAATTTTACTGTTTCGAAATAATTGACATTTAATTTGCAATGAAATGTTTTTTTTTTTTGCAAAACAAGTAGGGGAGAGGAGGGCAAGATGGACTATTGTCATAAGAAGAACTACGACTGCTATTCAGAGTTCGAGCAGAGTGATCTGTTTGTGAATAGCAGCAATCTACGCTAAGAAGTTTTTATTCGAACAAATTTAAAAAACGGCCGGTCGATGTTATTTCAGTCTGTATGAATTTTTGTAATTTTTATAACAAAAAGTGGCGGTTTCAGAGTGTTATTTGTTAGAATAACCTCTTAGGTTTTATTTATGAGAAACAGTATTAATGAGGTAGTTTTTTATGTAAAATACATAAAACCATTACTTAAATTTTTCCCGGACGGTCAAATATGGAGAATAAAAGAATTTATTTTTAACGATTCTAAGTCAAATCATAAATACAAGAGGAAAAAACCACCCGGACTAGACGGTTATTTTTTCATCTTGTATTTATGATTTAATTTCGAATCGTTGATAATAAAAATTCTTAAAAATTCTTCCACTCTCCATATTACTTATACGTTCGAGTCCTCCTTTGGGACAGAACGGACTAGTTTCCACAGGGCAAGAAGGACTAGCGGTCCGTCGTGCACCGTTACGCACCTATAAAGGAAAGACCAGTCGAAATGAAACGTGGACAGAGACTTCCATGCAGAAGGCTATAAATGCTATTAATAATAAGATAAAAGGTATCAAAAAGCCAGCAAGTTTTTCCAAGTGTCTAAGACAACTCTTATTCGAAAAATAAAGACACGAAATTCCTCGAAGAGACTTGGACCTTTTAAGCAAGTTTTCAATGAGGAACAAGAAAAGAAGTTATGGGGCCACATTATTGATTTTGAGACGCGTTTTTTTTTTCTTTTTTATTAACAACCAGACATGTACGATGAGTGAGAAATCCCGAGCAAACATCGAAGGCACGGGCTCAGGCTTTCAACCGCCCTATAATCACGGCACTTTTTACAATGTATAAGGGAATGTACGACGACAAAAAATTTCATTCACCAAGAATATTCAATGTGGAGGAAACTGCGATTACAACGGTAGTACTCTAATTTGTTCCTATTATTTTTTCTTAATCCTGGATATGTATTTTTACTATTTTGGATATAAACTAAGCCTTCCAAGACATTTGCTTTCAAAGGCCGCAAACAAGTTGGTACCTTACCATCTACGGAAAGGTGTGTACTTTCAACCGAAGTGATCTACGCGTCAGCTTCTGGTTATTATTTGCCTCCGATGATTATATTTCCAAGAAAGAGAACGAAACCTGAATTAATGGATGGAACACCACCAGGACCAACTTCTGCTTATCGTGAATCAGGGTGGGTGCAAACCGAAATATTTTCGAATTGGTTTCACCACTTTTTTCGATTTACTATACCAACACCGGATGATTCAAATTTGCTTATTTGAAAAGGTCATGTGAAGCGTATTAAATATGTGCAAAATTTTGGAAATGGTTGTTGCAAATAATGTAATCGTGCTCTGTCTTCCGCCCCACTGCACCCCAGAGATTACAGCCGTTACATGAATCATTCATAGGGTCACGGAACAATTATTTCTCTTAGTCTTGTGAGAAATTTTTGAGAAATAATCCTGGTAGAGTAGTGACCCAATCCCAAATAGGGGGACTGTTCGGTGAAGCATATCTAAAAGTGGCCAAATGAAATACCATTATCAATGTATTCAGAAATACAGGATTATATCCAGTAGACGCCAATGTCTTTGGCGATGATGACTTTATCGCTGCTGAGGTTACAGATATAACTCTGACATCTGAACGCGAAGTAGATTATTCACCCATTAACACTGTAACTTCCATGCAAAAGCATGTAGTACCCGATATACCGACAAATCCTCTGCAACCGTTCCTCGGATTCCACCTGTAACTCCAACACCAAGTGCATTTGGTGTAGTATATCCAAGAGTAATACAACCACTTTCAAAAATCTCTGCTACCGCAACCTAAAGAGAAAATGGAAGAGCAAAAGGTAAAGCAGCTATATTGACATCAAATCAATCCCATATAAAAGAGAGCTAAAGCGGGAAAAGAAATCTAAACCCGAAAGCGAAACTGATATAAACGCCGACTGTCCTTGCCTATATTGTCACGGGCAATACAGCAATTCCAAAAAAGGTGATGGCTGGATACAGTGCTGCACATGCAGAAATGGGCACATGAAAATTGAGCTTGTTGCGAGGAAGAAAACGAATTCTTCTTTTGCAGCAAATGGAAATTTTAAGTAATATTAATTTCTTTTACCATTATGCTTTCATTTTAACTTTAAGAGCGAACTATAAGATTTGTTCTTGTTACGTTTCGTTTTTTAGTTTATTTCATGTTTTTTTTTACTTTTTTTTTTAATTCCAGCTATTCACTTTATTTCATTAAATAAAGTAAAAAGATCTGTAAAATACATGGGCATTAAATTGTTAATAACTTTTTACTTTTATTCTAGAGTCCATTTTACCTTCCAAAATTTTATTTGCCGCACTAATGTCGCAAAGCGTTTTTTTTTTCAGTGTTCTGGAAAATAACTTTGTACCAATGTAAAAACAACACGTTAGTATGCATTTAAAAGTTTTTTGTTGTAGACAAAGCATGACTGAAAATTTCTAAATAGCTTTGGCGGCCATTTCGTGTATAAAGCTAGATTTAATTGGATTAATTTCTTAGATGGTCCATTCTGCCCCTCTCTCTCCTACAATTCTGTAGTGGAATATGATTTGTATCCTATTTTCTTTAGCAAGTCAGTATTTATCAAATATAGATTCGAACAGTGAGTATTATACTCTACTTAACTTCGAAACGAATTTCTCGAATTGGTCCAGTATTGAACTATAGACGATAGATATTTTTGTTCTCTATCCAAAATTTATGTCAATCACTTGCTCCTATGTCTCTTATCCAGTGTACTTGTCGATTGCATTGAAATTTCATTTACGAAAGAATTTCCCACATTTCATACACATATTTTGATATACCTACACAATTCATATGACAATAGAAATAAAATTCCGAATGATGTCAGTTTTCACCTCACATGCAAAATTGGTGACAAATAAAATAACGAATCAATACTTATATTATTACTTTTAGTTCCCATAGTCACGGCGATGATAATGATTTAACATAATAATTTATTTCATAAGATGAATTAACTCAGGTATAATCGGATTTGCCAAAAATAATATCCTAGGCATATAGCACAATCTAATGAATCATTAGTAGGTACTAACTATTCATTAAAATACCGTGTGTCACATAGTATACGTCATTATGGCTCGAAAATCAGATCATAATAAAGTCCACTAATGAAGTTTTTTTTTCTTTCATTATAGCTATCTATAATGAGGAAAAATGTGCTATAGTTGGCATATAATATAAATCTGAAGTTCAGCTGTGCATCTGCCCATTTGAAAAATAAGAAGAAGAAATGCAAAGTACAAAGTATATTATGTCAAAATATACTTTTTAATAAAATGTTTTTTTTTTCATTTCCAAATCGTTAAATTGAATAAAATAATTTCATTTAATGTCATAATCAAAACCAGTTTGACAGTTCAACTTAATTAAAGAAATGTCTGTGGATCTGCAGTTTATAATGAATCATTATGGACAAATGAGTCGTTAGTTAATTCTTCATTAAGAGCTATGTATGTCTAAGGTATTAGATTCAATCAAAAGCTAATCGAGAGCGTAAAATGAGACAAAATCCGCTGAAATTTGTAGCTAAATTTGAATCTAATCTTTCTTACGAACAAAACAGATCAGTGGCTTCTTGGTGGAAGACATGATTATTTGCATAGTATATGTAGAAAATTAACGAATAGCGAAAAATTACAAGAAATCTAACGAAAACCTCCAGTTGAAGGTAAAAGGAAGATAATTATCACAATTAGAAATGCACTCTCCCATATACTCTACGCTTAATTAGTTAAGTATAAGCTTAGAAAACACAAAAAAATTCCTGAAAAAAAAACAAATTAAAAAATAATAACCACAATACAGTACGTACAGTACGAGCTTCATAACCAACTAAATAGCCGAAAATCAAGCAACTGACGCAAATGGCTTCTTGACAATGAATTACAAAACTAAATATGTTTAATTAAAACATTTGGCAAAAGCTATACATAACATTTTTATAGCGGAAGAGCACCTACCTGTGAACTTTGTTGATTCGATAAAAAAAAAACACTTTTCTCCTGACCTCAGCTAATTACAAATGGCAAAACGATCAATCTAGCCAACGATGCCGATTTCCCGAAACAAGCCCGATAATTATTTCTTAAGTAAGTGCGTCGTATACATATATGTGCATATAGAATATATCAGGTGTACTTTGACGGTGATTATTTAAAATTCGGATCGCCCGGTCAATTCTTTGCAATTGTAATTTATTTGTGTAGCTTTATAAGACACTTATTTAAAATCAGCTTATTCGGTGGAACAATTCATTTGAGGGTAGAAACTAAAGAAGGAAGGAGCAATCAATCGATCTGAATCCATCATGACTGTCACATTAATCGCCGAGAATCATACCTTCTTATCACAAGGACTGATAAGCCTTATGGGTATTGTTCTATCGCTTGTTCTTGCACACATATACATATCGAATAAGCGATCAACAAAATTGGGAATGAAAATCCCAGGAGAACCTCCACTCCCGTTCCTTGGAAACGTATTTGAATTAATTGGACTATTTAATAATGGTAAGGACTGAGAGAAATTATACGTGTTTGTATAAAATATTTTAGCTTGAAATTTGTTTTTTTTATTTTCCTTAGACCTTGTTGAGGCCCTAATGAAAAAGCGAGATAAATTCAAAACAAAAATTGGACGCGCCTGGTTGGGAACTCATCTTATTGTCGGTATTGGTTCTCCTGAAGATGCAGAAGTTATTTTAAATAGTCGCGAACATCTAGAAAAATCGGCAGAGTATCGGTTCTTTAAACCGTGGTTTGGAGATGGTCTCCTTATAAGCCGCGGAGAAAAATGGCACAAAGACCGGATGCTTATTGCACCAGCATTCCACCAGAATGTTCTTAAGTCTTTTGTTTCAATTTTCAATAAGAACAGCTTAGCTGTTTGCGATTCCATGGAAAAGGAAATTGGAAACAATTTTGATGTCCATCACTACATGAGTACCGTTACAGTTGATATACTTCTCGGTAATTTGTGGTTTTTGGTATAAGAAGGGAGTTATTAAAGAATTTTTTTGTTTGTTTTTTTTTTTTTTACAGAAACCGCAATGGGCACGAAGAAGACTCAACAAAGTAAGGAAAGTTTTGATTATGCAATGGCTGTAATGAAGTAAGCTAATTTCTAACATCTTTAATAATAAAAATATTAATTTCTGTTTAATTTAAAGGATGTGTGATGTACTACATAAAAGACAGCTGACATTTTATTTGAGACCTGATTACCTGTTCAACTTCAGCAAATTAAAGAAACGGCAAGATCAGCTACTTAAAATCATCCATGGCTTAACGGCAAGGGTTTTTAAGACTAAAAAGGAACAGTTTGAGAAAAATCTGAAAGCCGGAAAACTACCAACACCTTCTTTCAAATCGATTATAAATGCTACTGAGGATGCTCCTGGAAATAATACAAAATCAGAGACAACAGGACTCCGTGATGATCTAGACGATCAAGATGAAAATGATATTGGAGAAAAACGGCGTTTAGCTTTCCTTGATTTGATGATTGAAACAGCTCATACTGGTGGTCACTTATCGGATTCCGATATAAAGGAGCAAGTCAATACAATTATGTTTGAAGGACATGACACCACAGCAGCTGCGTCTAGCTTCTTCTTATGCCTAATGGGAATATACAAAGATGTTCAAGACAAAGTTTATGAGGAACTCTATGGAATTTTCGGTGACTCTGATCGACCAGTTACCTTAGTTGATACCTTCGAAATGAAATATCTAGAACGTGTTCTATTTGAAACTCTCAGATTATATCCACCAGTACCAGCAATAGCTAGAAAAATTAAACGTGATGTACAAGTTGGTAAGATATTTTCAATTTTTGTTTTGTTTTTTTTTTTTTATACTTTACACAGAAGTCTAATTGTAACTTTTCTCACACCATATGCAGTAACAAATGATTACATAATTCCTGCTGGATCAACAGTAGTAATCGTGCCATATGAAATTCACCGAGATCCTGTCAGCTTCCCAAATCCAGAAGAATTCAATCCAGACAACTTCTTACCAGAAAGAACTCAAAATCGTCATTATTACTCATTTATACCCTTTAGTGCAGGACCTAGAAGTTGTGTGGGACGCAAATATGCTGTATTGAAGCTTAAGATATTGCTGGCGACTATTTTAAGAAGATATCGTGTTCATTCACCTGTTCCCCGTGAGGAGTTCAAGCTTCGTGGAGATATTATTCTTAAGAGACATGACGGCTTCCAATTAGAGATTGAGCCAAGGATAAAAGTGAGCAACTAGTTAATCAATATTCTTGTAAATTATTTGAAGTCTTTTATAAGTAAGAGTTTAGTACAATATTAATTAAATGTACGTTTAGTATATAGAGGATGGTATTAAAAACGTGTGAATGTCTTTACCATAATACTTCAAACTTGTAATTTATTTATTTTTTAAGCTTTTAATTAAAAAGCGGGAATCCTTGTGTAAGAAATTACCCATTTTGGTGCTAGATTCTGGTTACTGGCAAAAATGAGATTTATTTTTTCCATAATATAAATCCAAGTTCCGTTGAAAATTCGATAAGTATGCCGGAAACAGAGAAGTATACGCCTCTCAAGGCATTCGAGAAAATCCGGACGTCGAATATAAAAAAAATCCTGATTTAAGGATGAGTCTGCGATGACATTGCTTACAGGTGGTAATTAGTTTAGGTGAACAATACAATGCAATAACTTATTCGTGTCTATTACGGGCTTGGATCTTATTATTTCAGCAGTATAACTCTCGTGCGCAGCATAACATGACGAGTACCTACATACTTAGAAATGTGTACCTACCTACTAATTCCAGTTCTATAGATTTCAAAAAAAAAGTTTATTCACCTAACGAAAATCAGTTCAATATGTAAATAAATTTATCCAACAGGGCAAAAAAATATTCACTTTGAAAACACTTTAATGCACACGAAACCATTTTAGAATCTTTTTAGAGGTCAGTAATGCCATAAACAAGGTTAGAAGTTTAACAATAAATAAATTGCTGATAAGATATTGTGACGTATTATGCATACGTCGTGAGTGTGTACGACTTGAATGATTTTGAAAATTACTGTTTGCATGTACATAGATTTCATTTAAATTCAGTTGAAACTTGGATTTGAGCGTAGCCCACAGGATGTAATAGAGCCATGAAGAAGCAGTTCTGACTAATACATTTATGTGTATGTGTATGTGTATCTACAACAAGGTGTCCCCTCTGTGGGTTCCTGGCCACATGAGGATGATAGGGAATGAAATCTTTTAGCTAGGGCTGGCTCTAATTCTCCGTTCGTCGGACCGGAACCCGCCGTAGGCGCTGCTACCTCGAGTATTGGGTCTCTCATTAAAGCGGATTTTCATAGGAAACATCAGCAGAGATGGGCAGAACCTGAGTACGTGCAGATACACAAAACTGTTTCTTGATGGGCCCAATGAGAATATCTCTGATTTTCTCATGGAGCTCGAAAGGAAACAATGTAGAACTGTGATTGGCATCATCGCCGGCCACAGCTCGCTTCACGCTCATCTAACAAGGATGGTAGTTATAGCAACCTTGGCTGTTTGTGCAGCCTGGAAGGAGAGCCTGAGACAACCGAGAACTTTTTGTGTGCTTGTCTGGCCTTTGCCCGGAGCAGGCTGGATACTCTAGGCTCTGCCCTTTTATCCCCAGCTGAGCTGAAAAACCTTCCTCAATAAGACCTGATGCGCTTCATTAAGAGGACAGAAATATTTTGGTGAATGGGCTTCTAGCAGGACAGCACAATGGGCCGTTATCAGAGTCGGTCTGGGAGAACGGGCCATCATGTGCTAGTTCGATGGGCCGCTGGTCGTGCGACCGATGGTTTCAGGGTTAATAGCGACAACACGTATTTACAATGTACTCTGATCGAACGCTGCAGTCGCGGCTGGAGATTATGAGTTAAAAATTCTCAGAAATGTCCCAAAACTTACAAGCACAGTACGCGGAGGCAAGGTAGCTGGTGAGTGTTGCCAAGATATAATTTTACACCATATGGCAAATATAGCATTCATCTGGAGCCATATTTATAAAAATATTGCTAAATTATTTGCATCATATAACTGCTATTCCGAAAAACGTTGTTTTTTAACAAAAATGTTCAATAAGCTCTTCAAAACGTTGCTATAGCTATGTGTCCCTTTAAAACAAATTCGAAATTTAAAAAAAATTGTACAAAATCTGATTTTAAATTTTGGTTTTATTGAAGTAGAGTAGACATGGTTAGAGAGCAAAATTGTTACAGTCAGTATTCTTTATTTATGACAAATCTCCACCGTCTCCAATAAAATATAAAGGGTTTTCCAATAAGAGGTGTTATTTTAATTAGCCCGATATTTTGGTAAATGTCACTTTTGGAGCTGTCGTTTTTTGACATTTGACAAGTAGAAACTACGCCATTAATAAAAATGGAACGATACACGATTCAACAACGCATTGAAATTATTAAAATTCACTATAAAAATGGTGAAAATGTGGCAGAGACGGTTCGTAAAACTCGAACATTTTTGGGTCGTCGTAAAGCACCTTGTCGAACCGCAATACAGAAATTGGTAGAAAAATTTGAGCTGTCGGGACAAGTTAGTGATGCGAAGAATAAAACCCGTGTACGTCGCTCAAGAACAGCCGAGAATATTGCTGCTGTAGCCGAAAGTGTTGAAGAAAACCCAGGATTGTCCATTCCTCATCGTTCTTTGGAATTAGGCATTCCACAAACGTCATTACACCGTATTTTGCATAAAGATTTGGGCCTTAAGGCTTATAAAGTGCAGTTAACACAAGAACTCAAGCCGGCCGATCATCAACAATGTCGAGTCTTTGCTGATTGGGTTCTTGAAATGCATGAAAATGATCCGGAATTCCATCGAAAATTCATTTCGAGTTATGAGGCCTATTTCCACCTCGATGGCTTCGTCAACAAGCAAAATTGTCGCATCTGGGGCTCGAAAAACCCAAGAGTTATTGTTGAAAAGCCTCTCTATCCTCAACGTGTGACTGTTTGGTGCGGTTTATGGTCCCGCGGGGTCATTGGACCTTACTTTTTCGAAAATGAGACTGGAGCAGCAGTTACGGTGAGTGGATTGCACTATCGACAGATGATTAATGATTTTTTATGGCCGGAATTGGATGGTATTGATCTGGACAACGTTTACTTTCAACAAGACGGCGCTACGTACCATACGCGAGTTACATACATTGACCTAAAACGTGACGTAAATCCGACACCGGATCTATCAGATCCAGACTCATACCAAACTGCAATAACAAAACCCATGGCTTGGTAGTGAGAAAGTCTAAAATTCGCGAAGCTAAAATGTTCGAATGAGTAAAGTAGAGTAACTTTAATTGTTGAGTTTTTCTTGATAAAAGATATTTTTGTACGACGGATTTGTGAAGGGAGTGATGGAAATAAAAGGTCAATAAAAGAAATGAGTAAAACTACAGTCAGTGGAAAGTGTTCTTGTTTCTTTATTCATTCTAATTCAAACTCGTAATCCATCGATTTTGAGTGACGGTCTTTGTTTTTTGGATAAAAGGTTTCTCTTCCAGTTTAGCTCTACGATCGGTAGAGGACCACGATCTAACTGGCGCAGTCGGTAATCCTGTTCGGAAGAATTTATTATACGAGCAAATTAAAAAGTGTTTGTGAGCAGTTAACATAAAGAAGTGTGAAACACAGTGGCTTAAAGAGCAATTTACTAAGCGACGCAGAAACGACCACTCAGTAAACTGCACAAGCATACTGGAAGGAAGAAATAGGAGAAATCGAATTATCGACCACAACAGAAGGATGGCACTACCACAGCCAGCAAATATCGTTGAGCAATGCTTAATGACCTTAACAGAGATACTAAATCGGCAGAATCAACCACAGCCTTTAAGACGAAGGATAGAGAAGGACCTGCAGTACCTACCAACATTTGAAGGAAAACCGGGAACTCTACCCTCATTTATAAGATCAGTTGACAGAGCATTAGCAGAATATGGGAATCAGGCACCTCAAGCTTACATAATAATCTATAATGAGAAGATTTTGGGACCAGCAAAAAATTATCTGGAGACTTCACCACCAACTACTTGGGAAAACTGTAAAAATAAACTAAAATTGCATTATAGGTCATCAAAAGATCAAGGAAAAATTATGCAGGATATTAATATATTAAAAGTAAGTTCAATTTTTGAATTATTAGATAAAATAAGATTTATTATGAATGATATATCAGAGTGCGCAATTTATAGTGAATTTCAAAATGAAATAGTTAATAATTTAAGTAGTGTACTAGTGTTAAAAATTAAAGAAATAACTGCTGGAGCTTTAGCGGCGGAATTAAGTAACAAGTTCAGTTTAGAAGAAATTAGAGTTGTTTTAAATAAATACATTGGTCAAGATGAATTTAATTTAAAGTGGTGCAAAGTAAACCAATCAATAACAGACAGACATCATGGACCAAATACCTTAAAACAAAACCATAATAATTTCAGGTATAACGTTAACAATACAGGACAAATACGACAAAATAATTTTAGTAACTCGAGACAAGCACGACAAAATAATTTTACCAATAATTTCGTACAAACACGACAGAATAACTTTAATCATTCTAGCCAATGGCGAAACAATAATTTTAACCCCAATTTTGGACAAAGACAAAATAACTTTAATAATTCTCTGCAGTTGCGAAACAACAATAATTTTTCTAATAATAATTATGAGCAATCTCGTGGTAATTCTTTAGCAAACCATGGAAGTAGACAGTTTAATAGCCGATCAGTTAATAGATTTAATAACAATAATCAAGAGCAACCAATGGAGATTGATACCCTAAGCACAGTAAATGAAGTCAATCAGTTAGGAGAAAAAGATTTTTTTATAAACTAGCCTCGGAAAAAAAGAAAATCTTCATAATTTTAACCATAGAAAATACAAAATATGTCGCTATGTTAGACACAGGATCAACAGTTAGTTTATTAAATTCAAGAAGCGTACAAAATCAAATTTACGAAAAACTAGGAAGGGAAAATATTCAGATCCATACCATAGAAGGGCAGGTACGTAGAGATACGGAATATGTTAAGACAAAATGTCCTGAAGAATTTAGACAACCTCCAAATGACAGAGTAAGATGCGTAAAAATAAATTTAGATAAAGATTATGACTTTCTGTTAGGAATGGATTGGATAGAAAATAATGTTAAACTAGTAGATATAGAGAATCAAGTAATTACATTAAAAAATAATGAAAAAATACCATTCGCTAATAAAACTATTCAAGAAGAAGTGAATACGCTAGAAGAAGGTGATTTAGGAAGTATAAAATTAGACCATTTGAATGAGGAAGAAAAATCGACGACTTGGAAACTATTAGACAAATATAAAACTCTAATTTTTAAAGAAGGGGATAAACTCACAAATACAACTAGTATAGTACATGAAATTAAAACAACAACAAGTGAACAAATAAATTCCAAGCTGTACCGTTATCCACCTCAACATGAATCAGAAGTGAGAAAACAAATGGAAGAGATGGAGAGGCAGGGAATAATTCGAAAGAGCAATAGTAGATACTGTTCACCTATAATCGTAATCCCTAAGAAAAAAGACAATTCGGGAGTTCAAAAATACCGAATCGTAGTGGTAAGGTTACCATCAAATTCTAATTGCAAAAAAAGACATTGAGAAAACAGCTTTTATAACCCCCTCAGGACTTTATGAATTCGTTAGAATGCCATTCGGGTTAAAAAATGCCCCCGCCACCTTCCAACGGTTAATAAATGAAATACTGAGAGAATATATAAACAGGATATGTGTGGTGTATCTAGATGACATACTCATATTTTCAACAACTCTAGAGGAACATTTAAATTCTCTAGAACTAATTTTCAAACGCCTATCCGAGCATAATCTGAAAATACAGGCAGATAAGTGCAGCTTCATGAATAGGGAAACCGAATTTTTAGGGCACATACTAACAACACAAGGAATAAAACCCAACCCGAATAAAGTCGAAGATATTAAAAGAGTTTTATTACCAAAAACGGAAAAACAGTTAAAAAGTTTTTTGGGAATGACTGGATTTTATCGCAAATTCGTTAAAGATTATGCAAAAGTAGCAAATCCATTAATAAAATATTTGAAGAAAGACATTAAAATAAACTGCAAAGATCCTCAGTATATAGAAGCCTTCGAAAATTTAAAATTATTGATAGCATCACACCCCATTCTAAGATTTCCTAATTATGCCAAACAATTTGTGGTTACAACTGATGCAAGTGATTATGCAATTGGAGCGGTTCTCTCTCAAGACGGTCATCCGGTTTGCTATGTCTCCAGGACATTAAACAATCACGAACGAAATTATAGTGTAACTGATAAGGAATTCTTAGCTATTGTATACTCAGTTAACTACTTCAGGCCTTATTTGTATGGACGTAAATTTAAAATCATTACGGATCATGCACCTATTAAATATCTCAATTCAAAATACAAAGGGAAAGAGTTCTCCCAAAGGAACCAGAGATGGATCCTAAAACTCCAGGAATACAATTTTGAGATTGAATATCTCCAAGGGAAGGAAAACAAAGTAGCTGACTTTCTAAGTAGACTAGAAAACAGTCCTCATATCAATAACGACAACAGCAGTGAATCCAATATGGACCTGTCTGGTACAAAGCACTCAACTCATGAACAGTTACTAGATCATATAGGTATTAAAGAAGAGATAGTTAACAAATATAAAATACAGATAATATTGACTTACAGTCCAAGTAATGAAATAAATGTTATACATGGGAGAAGAATTGTAGAAATTAATCCTCAAAATGATGTAGAAATCATTGAAGACATCTTAAAAAGATATATAAAACCAGGTCATATAGGGATTTATTCAGAAGTAGAAGATACCGACTACAACAAAGTACAACAATGTATTATTAAGTTGTTTTCCGGAAATAGGAACACCAAATTTATGAGAGCTTCACGAAGAGCAAGGGAAATTGAAAACGAGGTAGAGTGTCACAAACAAATTTCTTTATATCATACAAAAGAGTCTTTGCACAGCGGAATTAATGAGACATACCATACACTAAAAGAAAAGATTTATTACCCAAAGTTGCAAGAGCATATACAAATGATTATCAATAATTGTGAAAAGTGTAAAGGAATAAAATATGACAGAAACCCAGTAAAACCAAAACTTAATATTACCGAAACACCAACTAGTAAAAATGATATTATTCATCTAGATATCTTCCATTATAAAAAGCAAAGCTTTGTAACAATAATCGACAAATTAACAAAATTCGCCGTCGTCTACTTAATAAACGATAGAAATTGGGTCAAGAAAATAGCGATAGTAGAAGGATACATAGCGGCTTTCGGTAAGCCAAGAAAGATCATAATGGACAATGAGTTTCGATCAGAGCAGTTTAAGAACTATTTACAGACTGAAAGTATAGAAGTTCACTGGACAAAACCAAACTGCCATACAGGTAATGCAGATGTGGAGAGGCTACACTCTACGATAATAGAAAAGTTGCAAGCAATAGAAGATGACATATCACTCGAACAAAAAATACAGAAGGCTGTAGGAAATTATAATAATAGGTATCATTCGACAATAAAAATGACCCCAAGAGAAGCTAATGAATTGAGGGACACAACCACATTAATAGAATTGATAAATATAAAAAAAGCAGGGTATATAGAAAAGGCGAATAAAAAAAGGGAAAACTATGTAGAAACTAGACGAGAAGGTTTTATAAAAAATTATAAAAGGGTTAGACATAAGGACGAACCTTATTATAGGAAATATCCTTTAGAGAACGTACATGTATCTAATATTAAAAGATCTTATAAATTTACAGGCAATAATACTAATATCACTAATGACGATAACTCAAGTACAAGGGCTATTGCAAGTACAACCAATAGAGGAGGAAAACGGGTACGTACAAATAAAAATCAAACAAGTTGAAATAGCTAACAATACGGACACCATCCTTCATATAATAAACCCGAAGGAAATGGCAGAAATCTTAAATAAGTTGGAACAGAATGTAGGACATTTAAGATTAGATGATAGAGAAGCTCTTTATACTGAAATTAAAATAATAAAAAGTAAACTTAGGACTATTCACAACCCAATTAGACACAAAAGGGGATTAATAAATCTCGTTGGCTCTGTTAATAAATGGCTTTTCGGAACCATGGATGATACAGATAGGCAGGAAATAAACGAACATTTAGATGTCATAACAGAAAATAATCATAGAGCTATCCAAAACTTAAATAAATAGGTGAAAATAAATGAACATTTTAACAAGACTTTGACGGATTTAAAAGTATTAATCGAAAAGGACAGAAATAAAATACTAGAATCACTCAACACAACTAACAGTAATATACAAGAACTTAATTATAAAATTTTATTTCTTGAACAAGAAACGAAACTCCGATATTTCGAAAACAAATTGAATCAAATTCTGGACAATATAATGGCCACTAAAAATAATATTATACATCCTAGTATGCTAACTTTAGAGGAACTTGACACTTATAATGTAGATTTTCATAAATTGAAATTATTGAAAGCAGGTGTCATGACATATAAAAATGACCTTTTAATTTTTGCAATCAAAATACCAAACAATTACATCCTACAAGAACTACAATTAATCAAACCAATACCAAATTCACAGAATTTCGAAATTGACGAATCAGAAGAATTAGTCGTTGAAATTAAAAATAAAATGTACGAATACAAAGAACAAGTTCTTTTAAAAGAATTAAAGTTAACCCAAAACTGTGTTGTTTATAACAGATGCACCCTAGTATACAATAATATTACTAGCGTAGAGGAAATAGATGACGAAACAATATTAGTAAAAAATGCATACAATATTTCTTTGTGGCAAAACTGCGATAAAAGAAAAATTATTTTAACTGGTAACTATCTAATAAATTTCAATAATTGTACTTTAGGAATAGGAGGTAAGAAGTTTTATAATAAAAAGATTGCATTTTCAGATAAAATCTATTACCCATCTAAAGAATTAAAAAATATGTTTGTAAAACCAATAAACTTTGAAAAGATTATTTTAGATAATATAAATAACATAGAGGAGATAGAAGAGCTTAAATTTCACAAGAATGTTATGTACGGAACCAGTGTAAGCATTTTTTTGGTACTGATAATAGGCTTCCTAAGCATTACTTTGTATATGACTTGGAAATGTAAGAAGGGAAAAATTAACATAATCAATATGAAGCCGGAGACTTCTGACCCAAAGCGGGGAGGAGTTACATACATTGACCTAAAACGTGACGTAAATCCGACACCGGATCTATCAGATCCAGACTCATACCAAACTGCAATAACAAAACCCATGGCTCGGTAGTGAGAAAGTCTAAAATTCAACTTTCTCACATTTTCATGTTGCAATCGCAACATTCTTTCATTAAATCTAACTTCCCACATTTTCACGTCGCGACGTCAACATTTTCATGAACCATAAAGGTGTCATATTAATTTAGATATAAATTCAAATGTTATCATGAGATACATAAAAAGTGCTTACCTGACAATTAAGAACAGACCAAAAGACAAATTGTAAAAGCTCTAAAGTAAGTAGTAATTAACGAGTCGCGAAGCTAAAATGTTCGAATGAGTAAAGTAGAGTAACTTTAATTGTTGAGTTTTTCTTGATAAAAGATATTTTTGTACGACGGATTTGTGAAGGGAGTGATGGAAATAAAAGGTCAATAAAAGAAATGAGTAAAACTACAGTCAGTGGAAAGTGTTCTTGTTTCTTTATTCATTCTAATTCAAACTCGTAATCCATCGATTCTGAGTGACGGTCTTTGTTTTTTGGATAAAAGGTTTCTCTTCCAGTTTAGCTCTACGATCGGTAGAGGACCACGATCTAACTCGCGCTACGTGCCATACAAGCAACGAAACCATTGATCTTTTACGGGAAAAGTTTCCGGACCGTGTTATCTCTCGAAGAGGTGATCACAATTGGCCAAAGAGATCTTGTGACTTAACACCTTGCGACTTCTTCCTTTGGGGCCACGTGAAAGAGAAGGTCTACGCCAACAGCCCAGCGTCGATTCAAGTCCTCAAAGATGGAATTCGTGAGGCTATCGAGGACATAGGGCAGCCACTTTACGATTTGGTTATGGAAAATTTCATGAAAAGGATATGGTCCTGTAGGCATGGTCGTGGTGGTCATTTGGCTGATGTTATTTTCCGTTATTAACGGCATACCTTCCTCTTTACTGCAAGTACCGGCTACAAAAGTAATATTTTGACTGGCAGAAATCAAAATATTTTTGACTTTTTCATTAATAGTGGCACCGTCATCAGTTAATACGATTTCCAGGATGAAAGCTTAGCATAACTAAAAAATAGTACCCAGGTATTAGAAAAAGTCTGGATTTATCCACATTTGTGAAGCAGTGGCATTGTTTTTGTGTTTATATTGGGACACATAAGTAAGTGAAAGAGCAATTTAGTTTCCAAGCAATTACAAAAAAAATTGCAAAAACAAAGTAGGGGACAAGGGGTTAAGATCTCACTTCTTTCCTAAGTTCCTTTACGCAGAGCTGTAACGACTCATATTGGCGTCTGAGCAAACGTATAAATTTATGCCCCAGATTTATAAAGTTGTCAACATAATCAAATTTACCTATCCTGACGTGGTCTATCAACTGACTGAACAAAGTTGAGCAACATGACAATAATAATAAAACATTCGTGCAAAAGAATAGTAAGTAATATTTACTGCACACAAAATTATTATACATTTTTTGCGAGTAACGTACATTTAAAACAATTGAGCTGAATCAGTTCGATAGGAATACTTACAAAATTTTGTAGAAGGACTTTTCTAGCTTTTTCACAGCGAGCTAGTTTATAATACTCTTGAGATTTAGAATGCATGTCATTTCTTATTCGATGGACAAAACACCCACATTCGACAATCTTTCTTGACCCAATGTAGATCAGAAATAATTTTTTATTAATTTTAATTTACTGAAACTTCGTTTACATGAAGCCATCGTCATTGGCAATGTTAACAAATTCGGAGCGTAATTTCAACATTTAAATATGTAGTATTCTTGGAGGCTTTAGTGATTTGATTGAAGGAAATCGAAAAACTGTTTTTCTTAGACTCTCGGCGTCCATTTTGCTAATAAGATCCGTTGATCTTTGGAAACTTATTCCAATGTTTCGTACTTCCACGTCAATTAGAATAAAAGAAGATCAATCGATTCAAAAATTGGTATAAGAAGTTTTTGTTGTGATTCAAAAAGGTTTGGGTCGCTTTTATCTTATTCTTGTTTCGTTAACGTTTTCAGTAAATTTTGTAAGACTATCAAAAATTTCTCCCATGTCAAAATCACGAACCAACCTCAGCCTTGTCAAGCGGATCAATTCAATTGAAGAACAAAAAATTTATTTCAATAATCATTTAAGCTTCAACGCCTGCTTTAACGCCTGAGGCAAGCTCTCCATTTACCTCACTTTTGTTATGACTCTACTTCAAGTGTAAAATTGTTGATCTCTTGGATACTATTTTCACAGAGAAACCCTATATTAGTTTTAAGGGTAAAATGGGCAATCTCTCTTATACATATTTTATGCATATCTGTTTCCTGTGTTTATATAAATTTCTTGCTTCCTCTTCTTTATTAAATCTTGCAAATTCTAGAAAAAAATCAAATTTATCTATTATTTATGATATGTGGTTCTATATTTAATTTAGCATATTTAAAATATAGCGTAAATATGACTTGCGAATAGAAAACAATGTCTTTCACTCTATGTGCTCGGTTCAGTAGGAAAATATCCTAATGATTTTTTTTGTTTGCATCTAATAAAAAAGTCATTTTTGAAGACAAAAAGGGGCTGGACCCAATCCTCCTAGCCGCTATGACCTCCGTGCTTGGGATGGGATCTTCTGTCCCTCTGCCTCACACACAAAACAAAACATTTTTGTACACTAGTGAACTGCTTTGCTGTTTATCCAACAAAAAGTACAAGGCCTCAAATAAAGAGCGACAATAATTTCATTTCAAATGAAGGCCAATTGCACCAACTACTTCTCACTAATCACAAAAATATTTTTTTTTTCTGCTTAGTAATAATAAATAATAATAATGATTAGAAATTCTTTTGTTAAGTGATCGTGATTACTGTTCCTCCATAACAAAAGAAGCTTTACTAAAATGTTCTCTGTTAGTACTGTGGGTGTTTTACACTATTTTGTTTATAATAAATATTTTAATAATTTTAATATGAGCCGTGCACAAATTAAATTAGTGCTATTTTGCATATGGTGAAAGAAGTAAAAGTAAGTGAAATTTTTATTTCCTTTTCAATGTTCGCAGCCATTTTTATACCTTACACTGAAAAAGGAAAAATGTTGGATTAAGCAAAATCGGTAGTTGAATTTGGAAATGCATTTGTGGTATTCATCCAAAGTATGTTTTGTTTCCATAACAAATTAATATTTTTGATTTAAGAAATTTTCTTTAGATTTCAAACAAAACAATTTGTTGCAAGATATGATCATTCATCACATTTGTCTTCTATCACAACATTTGTATACCAATTTATTTGTCTGCGCATCACATTATTTTGCCACCATAGCAATTTTTTTTTATTGAGGAGAGGGTTTCATCTGATGAAGTAACATTCAGCTTTGATAAATATGTTTACACAACCAAACCAATTCCGCTAATATTTGGTTTAATCAACAATTACCTATACATTTATTCGGTCTACAAATCTTGTGGGTACTTAGGTGTAGTGAGCCCAAACCTCAGCTAGTTTGTTTCTAATCCATCCACGTAATGAGACAGAGAGTGAATTTTTCTAAGATAGAATAGCCTGCTCACTACCTCAATGGGTCAAGAAATACGAGCTCTCAGTAACCACGATTCAAGGACAGGTTTTTGTCGCACTAGGGTACTATTTACAATTTTATCTATGTAACCCGTCTACGTTTTGTTTACCAATAAGTACAGTAGTCCTGAAATATCTCTCGAAAACAGTACCTGAAACATATATCAATCATGCAAACACAATGATTGTGAATCGTGTCAATTTAGCAGACCCGAAAGGATTAAACCAGGTCGCATAGATGTAATATTAGCGGTATAATGTTTTTGCAGAAATGCTGCTGTGGGGTTATTAAAGGTGAAAAGGGCTCCGAAAGCAAAACTAGGATAGATTTTTTTAGGAAAGATTCCAATAATCGAGTCCAATGCTTGATATCACAAATATACATCGATAATTAACTCAAACAGTTCTGGGAAATTGAAAAGATACCAACAGAAGAAGAAAGTTCATGTGAGAAAATGTATGCATCAATAGGAACTATGGATGACACATGGCGATATATAGTCCTATTCCTTTCGCCAAAAACTTACCTAATTTATTAGAATATTCCCGTAGGATTGCGATATCGAGGCTAACAGAAATGGAAAACAAATTCAGACGAAACGACGAGTCTTATCAGGAATATTGGAATTTTATTAGGGAATATTAGCAGTTCGGGCATTTACAACGACATCTTATGTCCACATTAATACGGTAGAGAAAGTACAGATTTTCCATCTTGTCGGATATTGGAAAATGAATAGATAAATTAAAGTTATAGAAAAACATCAGAGCTACCAGCACATACTCTGGAGAGACAATCATTATGAACGAATGAATCAATTCTGCTTGAAAACAGTCACATATGGTAGTAAGCCAGGCCCAGTATTGGTAATCCGAACGCTACATAAACTAGCCAAGCATAAAGTGCAGACTTTCCTGTGCTGATATTGTGAGCAAAGCAAAAGTTGTTTATTGCCAGAGGTGGGCTCAAATTCCAAAGAAGGACCAGGAACAAATTTCTGCATTGGAAGAATTTCCCGAAGAAGAAACGAGCAGAAAATTATTAGCATTAAGTATCATACAAACATTAAGGCATTAGGAATATATTGGGGTCCATAGAGTGATACGTTCACATTTAAAGTAAGCAGACCATTTGTCAAAATTCCTCCTACTAAAAAATTGTTTTATCAGAGCTTTCAATACTATTTCACCCGTTGGCGTGGCGTCTTGTTACAAATCAGAATACGTATAGAACCCGTATGCAAACGTGACCATATTATACTACTAACTTTTGTGTTGTCCTCATATCTTTTCCGCCCTGCCTCTGAAGCGCGTTGGAAGGAGTTTAAGGAAAACTGGAATTTCAGTTTCGGCTAGACAATTAATAACATGCTTACAACAATTGATAAATATATTTATTTCTGAAACTAAGTTGGGACCTATTTCGCCCATTAATGTACTGCTTCTAATCTCCACAGGGCGTCGTAGATTACAAGGTGAATCATCATACCGCACATCAGCAATGACGCTTTGGAAAAAGTTTAGGACACACCAACATTGGAATCAGCAAACTGCACACAAAGCACCAACTCTATTCGGTATTCTAAAGCAAACTGGAGACCCTCACATAGGCTGGACTAAATATTGTAGCAATCCACTATAATTTAATTAATTCACATTAATAAGGAACGATTTAAAGTATTAATGCAATGTAAACTATAGCTTAAGTCTAGTATTAAAAGTTGCGTACATATGTATTTTTTCCTAACCAAAATGTTCCGATCTTCAAAAGTAAGTGCGAACGCAGCATTAAATTCCAGCTGCAGAATTCTACCTAACAAGAAACATTTTGGATGTCTAATTGAATGTATCGGGTGAACCTGTCTTTACAAGCACGTAAGGAAACAATATTTTTATAATTTCGTGTAAACTAGCTATTCAATAATAACAAGTTTTATATGTGGACATTTTATAAATTATTTATTCGTCGAGTTTCTTGGCTAAACTGAAAACCAAGTGGCACCGAAAATATATTTCGAAGAAGACTCATCCAGTCTCCACTGAGCGACCCGTGCTGTAGAAATGCGAAGCCCTGCTTTAATGTATGACGTAACAGCCTGTCATTGTGAGAGCGAAAGCAATACTTCAATTCTTGGGAACAAGAATTGCCAGAGTATTCATCAGTGGTAAAAGTTTCGATGGAGTTTTTCAGTAATAGAGATAATTAAATTACCACGATGGATTAATTTTTTAACTTAAGATACTGTTACAAGATTTCGAGTTTATATCCCTGCAAACGAAGATATAAGCTACACACCTCCGATGTAATGGGGAAAGCATTGCAGCACGTCTGAGCGATGATCCAAAAACCCCAGAGATAGCGACGCTTCTCCCAAGTGTGGCGAAGTCGACCCCAACAAAACTGATCTACATATTTCCCCAGCAGGAGATTGCAGACCCGAAAAAGAGATCCAGGCATGATCGTTTATGAAGAGACGAAGTATTGTTCTATTGTGGAGACGTCAAGTTGACAGTAATATAATGCCGGACAAATCAGATTGGAAAGAAATTTTTTAAACCAATGCCACATTCATAATAAAGAGTGGAGCAGAGTGGAGCAGAGTGAGCTTTGAGTTCAGAGTGAAGTTGTTCACAATACAGCGCAGAGTGAAACTTGAACTTTGGAATTAAACGTAACAAATCGCCATAACACCACCAAATCAACAACGAACTTTGAAATTAATATAACAAAATGCCATAGAAACGTCAAATCAACATGTCGTTGTCAAAATATTCGGAAAAGGAGACACATGTTGCACCATCAGATTGCATCGAAACTAGATAAACAGGTTACGTTTGTACTTTTTACCGGGTTGAACTTAATTTTGTTCAAGAAAGAATTTTTTGGGATTCTCCGGTATATAGCAAAGGCTACAAAATGTTCTAATTTGTTATTTCATCACACAACCCATTAATTTTTGGTGACAAGTTTCAAGTCTTGGTTTGACTCATCTTTCTTGAACAAAATTAAGTTTAACCCGGTAAAAAGTCCAAACGTAATCTGTTTATTTTTCCTCCTGGGCATGTATAGGAGTGTTTTTTCCTCATATAATTCACACCCAGAATTTATTCTGAGTTTATATGAGAAGAGATCGGTTTGATCTATTTTCAAGCGTCTGCAGCAGGCAGAAAACCAAGCTGCACCGATGAGTGTTAGGTTTTCTGCTGACACGAAACGCTTCTTTTTCTTCCTATTCTTTTTTATTTTTCAGCCCACTGCGTGGCGTATACAGGTTCGATTCGCTTCGAATGAATCTCTTTCTTTAAATTTTTTTTTAAATTTTTTTAATAAATAAAAAAATTGTTTTTTCTATTTTCTCAAACTTTTCATTTCTTTCTTTTTTTTTCATTTTTTCATTTGTTTTTCAAATCACACAATTTCGCCATTTGTGACCTGTTGATGAGTCAAACCAAGACTTGAAACTTGTCACCAAAAATTAATGGGTTGTGCGATGAAATAACAAATTAGAACATTTTTTTGCTTTTGCTATATACCGGAGAATCCCAAAAAAATCTTTCTTAAACAAAACGAAACTAGATAAAAATTAACGTAATTATATTGGTTTTTACCTCATGTAGTTTGCAAAAAATACCTCTTCTTTATTATTAACTTTCATAAAATACCTATATTAAATCAGAAAATAACATCAAAACATGTTAGGTATGATAAAAAAAATAAGTATGGAGCTTTTTCCACGCTATCTACATGCTAGTAGTTCGAAGTTCCAGCTTTCGAAAATGCCAGCTACTCTAAACTTAACAGAGATAGCCATATGCACTACTGCGTGTGAAAAACAGGATGCCAGTTGCCACTCTATACTACTCTACTTCACTCTGCATTGTAAATGCTGCATAAATCACAAAATTGTAAATGAATTATAATTAAAATCGAGAACATCAACATTGAATTTCTTGCATTATTTCATCCCACAGCGAGGATTTTAGAGGAATTTGGAAGCTGCAAAATGGGTTCCCTAGTCCCACTTCTTCTAGGCTGTGTAAAACAATAAAGAAGAGTTAAGTCATTTTATTTTTTTCATCTTATAATTACTCAAATTGAAATATAAAGTATACACTATTATTCTACGTCTTCGCAAAAAGTTAACCCTGCTATTCCAAATTTTCGTAAAAAGTTCCTATACATGAAATCAAATTGAGATATGAAATTAACTTTACTACTCTACGTTTTCGTAAAAAGTCCCTATAAATGAAATTATCCCACTATTTTACATCTTAGTTGGAAGCTCCTACAATAGAAATCAAATAGCGATACCAAATTAGTACTATTGTTCAACGTCTTAGCAAGAAATTCCTACAATTAAGATATCAATTTAACACCACTCTTCTACATTTCATATGAAGTTCCGATTATTGAAATCAGAGTGAGCTACAGAGTTATCGCTATTATAATCTATGTTGTACATATAATAATCAGATCAAGATACCGAATTGTCACTACTGTGGAACATTTTGATAAGACGTTCCGATTATCGAAATCATATTGAGATATACATATAGAACTATCGCTGCTGCTCTGCATTCTGTAAGAACAAAGCTCCTATTATTGAAATAAAGTCGACATGTAGAATTGCGGCTATTTTTCTGCATTTTTTCTACATGTACCATGAACCAACACGTAAAGGTATAATAGGCCCGCTAATCAGCTGCGTTAAAAGGTAGTGAGTTCGACTCCCCAGTAGACATCGATAAGTGTTCCTGGGAAGATCCCACAGGTAACCTGAGTCAATTACACTGGTTACCAAGCCTAGAATCTCCGAGCTCAATTTCATCGTACATCGGCTTGATCACTTTTGGAAAAGCAACTCTCACAATTTCGCATAGGACTTGTATGCCTACGTACATATGCGTGCAACAAATCGCTACACGTGCCCTCAGCACCACCTCGGTTGATCTATGCTAAGCAAAATTTTAAGACAATCACTTAGCAAAGTTAACCCAAATTGCCTTGTTATTAATGAATTCGACCTCAATTGAAGACATCAGGAAAGTATGCCTATAGAGCTTCCACAGATAACCTGCGTCAAACTAACGGATCAATAAGCAGAGAAACCTCGAGCCCAATATCCTCACATTAACCTGACACCCTTACTTAGTGTTACGTGTTACAAATCCGCCGACACTTTCACTAATTAAGTTGCGCTTCACGACCTTTACCACTTTTATGGTAATCATTATAGCCGTTGTATAATTATCCAAAGTTTGTACAATTTTCCTTCCGATTGGGACTCAGTAAATAGCGCAAATGTAAATAAGACTGTATGTTTGTTTTGTTTTGACAGTTGGCTACCCGCGAAAGCAATAGACGTTCATCGTAGCTCGTTCAATTTACATAAAGTTTTTTGTTAAGTTTTTATACATCTGACTTTCGTTCAAGCAAGGGCTTTTAGCGAAGGCACAGAAGAAATCAACGAAACTGCCCAGAAACTTTAGAGACTTTGGACGAAAAAGTGCTTACGGAATTCGGACTATTTTATAAAAGCGAGTACAAAGATTCACTCCAAATATAGGAGTAGGGCTGCTCCGTCGCTTACCGCTCGGCCGCCGCATTTTTGATTTTAGAAAATTTACGTTACGTTACGTTACGCTCAGTCGAAATACAAGGATTAGGATTCTGCACCACCTCAGCAAAGGCAGTTTTTTAGGCAGGGGGAAAGGAGAACCCATTCCAAGTACAGACACCATAGCGGGCCATTGTGCTGTGGCAAAGGCATCGCACCACTGATTTATAGCAGAGCAATGAACCAGCAAGGAACAGTACAAATAATTTTTTTTACAACAAAAACAAAGTCTCTCCATTATACGAACAGGTCACATTACCACGTCTCGAGCTAGCGCAGCATTGTTATTAAGTAAACTAATCAAGTAGGTAGTACAAATAATAGATATCAACCGTATTAACATATTGCATTGACTGATTCAAAAGTTGTTTTAGCATTGATACAAGGAGAACAAATCAAAAACAAAATTTTTACATCCAACAGAATTAAGGAAATAAATAGTAGGCATTATGTTAAATTAATAGAAAACCCTGCTGATTGTGGGTCACAGGGTCCTGACTGGCTGAAGAAAATGAAGAAGGGAGAGGTAAGATTAAGATCTTTTACAAACATATAACTGACTTTTTGAAAATGTTTTGGCCAAATATTCAAACATACAAAACTTCTCAGATTTACATATATATTGTATATGCTTTTTGTATAACGCCAATACAGAATACTGGTCACATCACAGTACCTAAATTAAGAAAAGAAAGATCTGATGTACCAAAATTTACAGAACATAGTGAATTCGCTCAAGAAATAAATGACATACACGGAAAGAGATATTTCTAAAAGAAGCACTCAATCCGTTTCTTGAAGAAAACGGAGTGTTACTGTTTGGCAGATCATTAAAGTATTCAGCCTTAGTATTCGAAGAAAACATCCTTGTATAATCCCTCATAAGGGACATAGACTTATCATTTACGAAGCGCATCGATACACGCTACACGGAGGTCATACTTGAACCTTAGCTTACATTCAGAAATGGTATTTGATTATAAATCGTCTAAAGGCCGTAAAACAACACGTCCATAGTTGTATAAGATGCCATGAGTTAAAGGCAAAACCGCTTAAAGAACTAATGGGCGCTTTACCTAAACGCAGAAAAAATGCAACTATTCCACTCAGCGATCACAGAGGTCTCATTTATATGGTTATTTATGATCGCCTACTACACAAGTTCGATAATCAGGGGCGCATTTATACTTTTGGGGGTCCTAAGCCCCAGAAAAATAAGTCTATTTCACTTAATAAAATTATATAGATACATATGCATTTTTTGTAGTTTATAGAAAACAAAAGTCGACATTTCCATAATAACGCATTTTAATAACGTAAAAATAACACAACATTGGTATTTAAAAAAAGTATAAAAACAGCGCACTTCAAAATTTCCCCCGCAACTTCGCCTAATATAATTTGTCGTTAATTTGTCGTGAAAACCATAAATTTGTCGTGCCCGTTTTCCTAAAGGAAAATGGGTGTGGTGCTCAGTTTACATCAAGTTAGCACCGTAACTCACTGGAACTCGGACAAACCTTTTCCGATTGGAAAATTATACATCTTGGAATTTTTCGTGAATATGTCGTTAATTTTTCGTGAAATCCATCAATTTGTCGTGTCCATTATTCTAAAGGACACTGGATGTGGTGCTAAGTTTACGTCAAGTTAGCAGGGCAACTCTCTGGAACTCGACGAAACCTTGTCGAATTGAAAAATTTTACATCTTGGAATTTGCCGTGAAAATCATAAATTTGTCGTGCTCTTTTTTCTAAAGGAAAATGGATGTGGTGCTAAGTGGACGTCAAGTTATCACTGCAACTAACTGGAACTCGGCCAAATCTTATCGGATTGGAAGATTATAAATCTTCGAATTTGTCGTTAATTTTTCGTGAAATCCAAAAATTTAACGTGTCCTTTTTCTAAAGGAAAATGGATGTGGTGCTAACTTGACGTTAACTTAGCACCACAACCAGTTTCTTTTGAAAGAGGTCGCGACAAATTTATGTTTTTCATGACAAATTAACGAACGACAAATTATGAGATAGTTCCGAGCTACATCAGGCGAAGTTGGGGTGCTAACTTTACGCACGTCACATATGTCTGTAATTCATAATAGCGACATGTCACTTGTTTTATTTTAATGTAAATTACTTCGTAAAAAATTTCCTATTCGTTTCAACATCGAAAATGAGCATTCAGTACTGGCAGTGGAATCGTCATCGTCAAATATATTTTTAAAATTGTTTCTACGTTCGGAAAAGTAGACCTTAACCAATCCTTTATAGATTCATGTATTTTATGCAATCCAGTAGTTCCTGTTGGTTTTATATTCGAAGGAGAGGACCTTAGAATATATAACAAACAGGAATACTGATAAGCTAAATGAAGTGAAGTCGGCTGCAATTTGTAACGGTTGCAAGTTTTTTGGTGTGGGAGCACAGTGCAGTTATAAACAGCTAGCAGAACCCATGAAAGCCCAATGCCAAGTAAATTACTTCTAATAGCAGTGCAAATTTCATGACATTTCTAAACGCCGCCACTCACTTATCTATCGTCTTCCACTGATTCTTTCTTTGGTTTGTGGTTTTGTTTTTATAGTGTATCTCATTTTCTTTTGTATTTTCTGTCCTTCGTTCTAGACTCCTCTTCGAGATACTAGCTGTGTTCTTTTGTTTCCGCAGATCAGATCAGAACAAAAATACACAAAAGAACGTCTCATACATTTTCATAGAAAGATTTAAATGAAGCGAACAGTACAAATAGTTCGCTTCAATCGACAGAACAATTTGTTCTCCCCAGTACATGGAAGAAGACAGCTATTATTACCTGTTTTTCGGATTCACTCATGTACACGAATTTTGTACGATGCCCATATTTCTGTTTATTATAATATGTTTTAAGAAAAGAACAATATGTGTACATATGTATATGTACATATATTTCAAATGGAGCCAAATTTTTCAGCCGGGCTTTAGTTTTTATATTAGGTATAATCTTAACATTTAAAAGTATTATATTTTTCAACAATAATAACGCCGTTGTGTTGCATTGTTGTTTGTGAGGAGTGAGGTTTTACATTGTGGCCCCATAGAGAGAGAAGGTCCAACTTGCACCTAATGCGCCTTATGGTAAATGCACCTCTTTCGATGATAGAGGTCACCCACTGGCCCATATAGATACTTTTTATTAAAAAGAAGTATGAATTGTATGGCTGCAAGATTTCTGTTTGCAATTTTCAAATTGGGTGATTATTCCCTTATACTTTACTTGGTTTATCCGAGTGCCTTACGGGCCGCCGGATGGAAACGTGAGCTGGATTAAGCATGATTTTGATGGCGATTACGAACCTCATCAGCAGCACAACTAGCACGCACTATCACACTATCACGCTGTAAATTCAAAATGGCTTGAGCTAGTATTTTCAAAGTTTAGTTGTTATTTCTATATACCGCAAGTATTTCTCACTTCAGTAGTTTTGGAATTATAACAACGTACAGACCTGTCAGTGAAGATCTTCTGTTATCGGAAAGTATAATTAAGGAAATACTCACTTCATTCAATTAATGCGAAACGAACACAATTGGGTGAATATCTACGGAATATGTAAAAGCAGATGAAGAACATTCTTTCAAATACTAAAAAAACAAAGGCCGGCACGGCAACCTTTAATTATATTTTGAGTAAAATAAATAATAAATAAAATAAATAAAATAAATAGTTTAAAGGCAGGGAATAAAATTTCCGTTTTTTGTGATTTTTTGTTTATTTGGTGATTTTTTCAAGGAAGTTTAGGTTAGTTTTTCATATTATTCATGGTTTTTCTTTAAAATTAAATTTGCGTTTGGCAATTTACCTATTTTTTTATAGTTGTTGGATATGGGGAGAAGAAAGCCACTATCTGAAGAGGAAA
This sequence comes from Dioctria rufipes, assembly GCA_963924295.1. Classification (NCBI taxonomy): domain Eukaryota; kingdom Metazoa; phylum Arthropoda; class Insecta; order Diptera; family Asilidae; genus Dioctria; species Dioctria rufipes. The sequence goes on from OZ002742.1 coordinate 82,173,130, forward strand.
AGAAAATATTGAGGTTTTGCGTCGCAACAATTATTCAAACCGGGCTATAGCAAAAGAAATTGGTCGATCCCCTAGTGTTATTGACAATTTCGTCAATCTTGAAGACGAATATGCAAAAAAAAAAAAAGAATAAGGGCGCTCCAAAAAAGGTCACTCTGAGGGATGAAAGGTCCATTTTTCGAGCAGCTGCTACGGAAAATCTGTCGGCATCGCAAATAAAATCAAAACTAAAGCTTCCGGTGACACTTCGGCGAGTTCAGCAAATTCTTTCGTCATCACCGCATCTGGAGTACACCAAAAGAAAAGCGAAACCCCAGCTAACTGCAACTCATATGCAAAAGCGGATGGACTTTGCTCGACAACATATGAGTTGGTCCACTGAATGGCACAAGGTGATCTTCAGTGATGAAAAAAAGTTCAATCTCGACGACCCGGACGGTTGCCAGTACTACTGGCATGATTTACGTCGAGATAAACAAGTTAGGTGGAGTAGGAATTTCGGTGGTGGCAGTGTCATGATATGGGCGGCATTTGGGTACAGCGGAAAATCGCCCATTGCATGGGTTCCTAAAAAAATGAATGCTGCTCACTATCGTGAGATGTTAGAATGGGCTCTGGATGGTTATGGGGAGCAAATAGCAGGGGGAAACTTCATTTTCCAGCAGGATAACGCTGCGGTGCATACCGCTCACATTGTAAAAGATTGGTTCCAGGTTGCAGATATCCCCGTTTTGGCCGGCTAGAAGCCCAGATCTCAATCCTATTGAGAATCTGTGGGGCATTCTAGTTCATAGGGTTTATAGTAATAAAACACAATTCGAAACCGTTGATGCGTTAAAAACCAAAATTCGCGAAGTGTGGTCTGAAATAGAATTAAAGGAATTGAAAAACCTAGTGGATTCAATGCCTAATAGGGTCTTCGAGGTTATTCACTCGAAAGGCGGACCTACAAAATATTAAATTAATATATTATTAATTATAATTTTTTACTGTAATGAAGTGCCTTTAAGTATATTTCGTATCTCATTTTATAAGTTTTGAGAAAAAACGGTTCTAATAATTAAATGTATTTCTATTTATATCTTATATTTAGTAATATATACTTTTTAATTTTTAGTAATATCGACAAAATAAAGATTCCTATTTTCATAAAAACATAAAGAACGTGGAGCCTTTAAGTTAATTTCGTGCACTGTATAAAAAAGATTCACCGGTCCCTACCCTGATTTTACCAGAAAAGGCGGAAAGCAAATTTTTGAATTCATTATAGGCAAAAAACTGATAAGGAAGCTATAGTCTCATCCGGCTTTTGCACATCCATTTTTGTACGAAAAATTTATTGCATCTAAATAATTGGCGCTCGTAAATACAGGGTGTTTCGTATTTGGTGAACTTAATGCAAGAGTTTGATAGCTGAGATGGAGACAAGCAAAAAATTGTTTGGCCAGGGGTGGGGGGGGGGGTAAGACGCGTAGTTTCGGCAGTAGGCAGGCTTAATATTTTTAGTAGTTTGTCCACTTTACCTCCTGTAACTTTCCTGATATACAGCCTATCAAGGTGTGTGTGTGATTTGCCTAAGTTTTCAAATGAATGCCCAATCAGCCTTCCTGTCATCTTTCGTCGGAAGTTGTAGGACGTCAAAGTCAAAAAATTGGAAAACATCCTATTTTTTTTCAAATTCCAATGATTTCCCTGCCAAAATGAATAATAACTATGCAGTTTTTATACAAGATTTAGAAACCCCGGAATTAATTCGACTAAAACATGTAGTATGTACCTACATGCAACCATTTTTGAGATATTTCCGTTTCTATAATTCATAATTTCATTAATTTTACTACTGATGGTGGTAATCACGCCTACTATTATGCAATTCTACGAAACGACGCGTTTTACCCCCCCCCCCCACCCCTCCAGCCTTTTGCTTATAATTTCAGTTATCAAATCTTTGAGTTATGTGCACCAATTATAAAACGCCCTGTATAAATGACTCCTCCGCAAAAAACTACTGGCGTCAGCAGCCACCAGCAAGCGTGTTTGGCGCTTGTAAGATTTTTGTCTCGTAACCACATATATATGCATTCTAATTGCTGGCGCTAGCTGGCATTAGTATTACTGCCGAGGTGCATAACCGGAGCCTAAGGCCTGAAACAATGTTGCAGTTTTTCAGCCGATTTAAGATTTGTTGACAATGTAAGTCTGTGTAGCAGAACACAATAAGAGCTTTAGAAATTTTGCTAGCTTCAAGGCTTGAGAATTGAACAAATTGCAAATACAAGTGCAATGTCAATTTGAGGGAATTTTGAACGCTGCCAACTATACTAATGTCAAATATCAGATGTGAATGGGTACTGTTGACACTTGTTCTGAGTTAGTTGAGAAGTAAACAGCTACCGAAAATATTATTTTTACGTACAATTGGTACATCTCGAATACTATCGAAAAAAGCATCAATTTATCGTAATTTTGGCAAATCGAATGCATTTCTGTCTTTCGTTAATCTCACTTACGAATAAAAGTGCTCACCATAAATAAATTAAAGTTGCAAATGTCAATAAGTTAGTTGTGTACAATTCAGGTTTTTCAGTCGGCTTTAGAAGAAAGCTAGCGATAAAACTGTTTGAAAAGCACTAATTGTGTTCTAGGCTTTAAATTCTAACCAAATACCGCGCCTATGCGGTCCAATGGAGAACAATGACTATTTTATTTAATTATGCAGAATCATAAACACAAAAAAAACAATTAATTCAGTGAAAGAATTATTGAAATCGGATAAAAAATGACGAAGTTATAGCTATTTTAGCGCCGCATTCTCAAAAACGCGCTCTAGCATGATGACGTCACTATACACAATACAATTCGCGGTCTAACGCAGCGCGAGTGTAGTTGCTGCGCCGCCGTGATAGTAAGCGCACGGGATTGGATTTGTTTCGTATTTATTTCATAAAATATTCATAAAATATCGTCTTATAAATATTATATTGTGCAAACTGGCATCGTGCGTGTTGTGTACCGTGACGTCATCACCAGATTCGCCGTTTTTAATTTCCGTTTTTTTAAACTTCAATAACTTTGTCATTTTTTGACGGATTTGAGTCATTCAAAAAGAAATATACTTAGAAATATATATTGCTTTTGATCTGATATATTAAATTTGAATATCTTGTAGTAAGATTGTTCTCCATTCAGAGTCCATTCTTTAATTTTCTTTGGCGGGAGCATGTTCACGTAAGAATTTTTACCTGAATTATATCCGCCAAGAATCGTACGGATTTCATTTTCAATTATGTAACTTAAAACTAATTTAGAGCATAATAATTTGCACGTTTTCCGTCTTTGCATCGAACGTGAACGTGAGATAGGCGATTTTTTGCATTAAGTATACGCATAAGTTTGTACATTATAATTAAATACTACGTAATTTATAATTTTTTAGATTAAGAAGGCAGTATTATGTTAAGATTTGGCTGAATAAAATTAAAATTAATTTCAGATTTCTTTCTTTATCTTATGTTCTACCTAGAACGCCTAGAACAATTAATGAGACACTTATAACAATATCAAAGCCAATGCATCTTGATATTTTTTCTGTCATTTACGTACAGTTTATGCAGTAATAAGATAGTAGATATCAAGAATAGGCTAATATTAATAAAATACGATAATAATGGTTAATAAATAAAGAATTATTATAGTTGAAGCGATATCTAAGCTAATAATTTATAATTCGCTTCAACTATAATAATTCTTTAGCTGTCTTTTAGCTGTCTTCTCTATAAAATACTTTTGGTTCAAATATAATTACCAATATGTGAAGTAATTGTGAATCATAAAATATATCGCCTAGATATATGCAATAAGTTTAAATTCACAATTGGCACACAAAAACAGTGGTGGACAATATATTACGCCGCTAGCACTTTTCTTAGAATTGGCTAATTTTTGTTTTTTATTTTACTGTTTGTAATAGTCCGAATAAGGATTTTAGGAAAAGAAAAATTGGAATCGGCAATCCCTTCTTGGTGTTGCCATACAAAACTTTGGTTTGTCACTATATTTTTGAAAACTGCCTGAGAACGTGTCGACGACGAAAGCTCAAAATTTGTAGACGGTGTTTTCATAAAAATTGCAAATATAAGTTCAAAAATAGAAAAAATCGGGGTACCCCTTCTTGGGGCAAAACTTTGATTTTTTACTATATGTGTAATTCTTTTTACGTTTTGTTTGTTATGGTCCTGGACAAGTTTTCAAAAAAAAAAAAAAAAAAAAAACATGACAATGATTCCACAATCAACGCTACCCGATGAACTTAACGCATGTTTGAAGTCATCCGCTCTATGGAAACACGTCAAGACACTCAAATTTAGAATGAACATGCGTGTCGAGTTGCATAACAACTAGTCTGGAGAAGTAATTTCAAAACAATTGGCTGGACATTGGCAATGGCAATGGATCAATCATGATCGACGAATTTTTGTTAGCAGATCCTCAATTGCATTTCCCGCAATACCTTCAAATCCTAGACACACATGAGCGTATCCTTGTTTGTATGGAAACATCAGACCATACCAGACACAAGGGCGCATGAATTCAAATTGCTAATGTTGTTGCATTACAAAAACAAAAGCATGTAAAGCTGCACTGCACCGGTATAGAACTCGTTGAAAAGAGTTCGACATAAGTAATACCATCAGATCTTATCCCATTTATATTATTGAATTGCGAATATTGTACCTGCGCAGGGTTCTATGGCATGAATCTGAGTTTGGGAAATAATAGGTCAGTGCCTTAGTCAGCTAATTATTCGGCCCAGACTTACCTTACATTCCATTCTGAATTCCTCTGTGTACAATTTAAATGATCATTTCTTAAAAGATGGACCACAAGTCGGGCAGATACAGGCAAACACCGAATTTATTAAGAATTTTTTAAGATCTATGGTGCTCTCTAGACTCACAGAACCCTGTCTAATGATCAAAGGCTACGATTACAGAATCATAAGTGTTTTGAATTAGCGCTACAACAAAACCGCTGACAAATCAATAATGCCGCAGCATCTTATTTTTCCGCTTAAATGCATTTCTTTTAAAATTTGTTTCATGCGAAAATGAAAATTCACCACATCCTGTCCAAGCTTTAAGTCGCCAATAATATCAAGAGTAAGAGTTTCATTAATCCCAAAATGATGTTTCTAGCAAACCTATTCATAAAAGTGTTTTGTTTTGCCTGGTATAGTTAGGTGAAGCAGCAAGGACTAGTAAGAGTATGAAGCCAGGCCACAGATAAACTGAATTTGAAATTTTTTTCTAATTTTTATATAGATTTTTTCTATATATGATTAATGTCAAAAATGCAAATTCGAACTGGAAATGTTTAACAAAAAACATACCCTGGAATGCCTTCCTAAACAAAGCATTTGTCATTTTTATTTGGATAAATCTCAGCTACTCTAATTTTACCTGAACAGTAGTTTTAACGGTTTCACTAACGACCCAACATAAATCAATCTTGTTTTCATCATAAAACACAGTTGACAGACCATTAAACGTCTTTTGATTTCCTTTTAGTGTAATTACGATCTCTTTTCAAAGATATTGCTTGATGTTATTCAAAGGTGCTGACAGTGATGTACCATAGCATAACGATATAAGAAATATTTTTTTATAGCACATCAAAGTCGAGAATAGATATCAAGGGAGTTACTTAATTGTCTCGAGCTCTTCGCGTAATGACCAGAGCTAATCTTCCTTTCGGGAAGCAAAAAAAAAATAACCAACAACAACTTGAAATCTATAGATACAAAGTCTTTGAGGTGCTTGCATACAAATACATCTACTGAGCATCGTGCATCAGTTTTTCTTGTATTTGCAGACGAAAACGCAAACTTCCTGTTGGACACTTTGTTTTCAACGATCATATTTCATGTCGGTTTTCTTTTCTGTTTTTGTCCAAGATGAAAATCTTTAAGGCCCTTTGAGGGCGCTGGTTTTTTATGATCCTTAAACATCCCATAAGAATTATAATTTAAAGGCCTGGGAAGTGATTTACTGTTTGATAATTAAATTCAATCATGGGAACCAGTAGGTATATTGGTTTTAGGTATCTTTTAAGGGGTAGAGTAATATGAAATAGAATTGATTTTGGTAAACTGAATTTTAGATGGTTTCCTGTTAATTGATTTTTATTTCCTTTCAATTAAATATGAAAAATCTATATTAACATTATCCTTTGAAGTTGTTCCAAATGCTATTATTTTGAGGTATGATATAATAGTTAATAATACATAAATCAAATTGCATTACTCAAGTAAAAAATATGTAAATTACAAAGATAATGAAACTGAATGGAACTACCGGTACTATCTCCAATGATCCTGAATATTACAATTACAATTCATTTTTTTAAGTAGGTATATATACAGATAACTCTTTAACGATCTCAAAATTTGACAACGGCTTAATCGACTTTAACGAATTTTATATGGTGTTAATATTATTCAGAACTAAATACAAGAAAGGTGTAAAGCATTCCTATCTGGGGCTTGTGGCAATTTAGTTTCTTCTAAACATCCAATAAAAAATTACATATTCATATTCTACGAGAAAAACAAGAAGCTGCTGGATTTTCAAGAATTTTTGAGCAACATCTAGTGCTAAAACAAATATGTAGTAGTGCTTTATTTAACAGCAAGTAATACATGCTTTCTAAGCATAGCTTATATTTTTAACTAAACTTCTATACAATAGATACATTTATTTTTATATATTCAATTATTTTCTTCATAAATTTTCTCAGTTCATTGTCATTTCTTATATCTATTGCTAATTCATTATACATTTGCAAACCTTTATACATAATCAAATTTTGCGTGTTATTATTTTTAAATTTACTTAACCTAAACCTGTCATTATTTCTCAACGAATATGGTTGCGCCTCATTGACATATCTAATCTAATCTCCATAAATATAAGCGTATTATTCTTAATTTTAAATATAGTAATTAGCACACACAAACACACCCATTGTCTTACACTTAACATTTTAGCTGATCCAGCATATATTGCCTTCGTGTTATTTTATTACATTACATTTTGTAGCTTTTGTAACTTATTGAATTCTCTTTTTTTTTTCAAAAACACTTGTTTCTAGTTCCACAATTTTATTTTTTATTAATTAATTATTCGTTTATTAAACAAACAAAGCTGACGCATTTCGCCATCATAGGGCATCCTCAGAGCTACTAACTACGTAAACTAATCTATGTGCAAACTTCAAAAACGATCAGCTGCATATTGCAATTGCCGTAACGGATCATAACATATTAACAACAAATATGAATGTAATAACGTAACGAACTACTGTACACAAATAAATAAATAAACAAACAAATACATAAATAAATAAATAAACCAATAATAGATAAATGAATAAATAAAGAGCAAAACACACAATTACAATTTCATTAAACCTGGCTCAAGAAGTGGACTTTTATTAGTAAAGTCTATCTGATCGTTCAGCAAGATCGCGCCATCAATTTTGGATTTTTTTATTTCATAAATTTCGTATTTATCTAATACACGTCCGCCGCGCAATCTATGCATCAATTCTAAATTTTCTACCTTGCACTTATGTCCTGTATCAAATAAATGTTTTGCTAAACCAGGGATAGGTTTATTTAATTTCGTAGAATTGATATACTCTCCAAAACGTTGCCTCAATGAACGCTTAGTCTTCCCTATATATATACCAAAGCAGTCCTCACAGCTTATCTTATAAACTGCACTAGATTTTAAATTATCTGTTTTTTTACCAATTTTATGATTTACTAATAAGTTTTTTAAATTTCGAACATTAAAAAATGCTGATTTAATATTTCCTTTCCTCAAAGGTAGTATTAAATTGGATGGTATATTTTGGATGTATGGGATTCTTCTCCACTTTTGCCCATCCATCTTCTCAAATAATGGGTACACTTCATTTAAACCCATCTTTCGTTGTTTTCTATTAAGCAGTTTATAAATAATTCTAGTATCATACCCGTTATATCTTCCAATAATTTTTATAAAATTTAATTCTTTCTTAAAGGCGTCATTTTTTAATGGGATGTTCAATTGTCTATTTACTAAGTAATGAAAAACTGCAATATTTGTATTCCATGGATGGCAAGAATGACTATCTTAATGTATAATTCAAGAAAATTTAAAATTTTATTGCCAACCTCCACAGTAAATTGAATATTACTATCAATTTTGTTTAGGAAAGAATTTAAAAACAACGAAAGTTGTCTATCAGAACCAGTCCAGGTGCAGAAAATATCGTCAACATAACGATACCATCTGAAAATGTGTTTTATTTGTTGATTATTTGAAGAAAACGTTAGTTGCTCAAAGTAATCCATGAAAAAATCTGCATAAAAGGGTCAGAACGCAGGGCCCATTGCCAAACTATCACTCTGTTCATAAAATTTACCGTCAAATGAAAAATAATTTTGTTTTATAGATAAAGTTATTAAATCGATTAGCTGTGATGAAATGACTGGGTTGGAAATTTCAGTAATTATTCTATCTTTTAAGATATGTCAGTTTTTCAATTGGAATCGAAGGAAAAAGTCTACAAACGTCAAAAGAAACCAACTTAGAGGTATCTTAAGGTCTTTAGTTTTAATTATTAATTCAAGGGAGTTCTTAATTGAAAATTTGGCTTTGAAATTGATCATCGCCGGCACTACACTACTTAACTTTTTATACAAGTATTGAGATGGAGCACAGCATGCTGAAACAACGGGGCGGATCGGTATATTTTCTTTATGCAACTTTGGTAAACCATATATTCTACGAAATTAAATAAACCTACCTATGGCTTACCAAAACATTTAATTGACACAGGACATAAGTGCAAGGTAGAAAATTTAGAATTGATGCATAGATTGCGCGGCGGACGTATATTAGATAAATACGAAATTTATGAAATTAAAAAATCCAAAATTGATGGCGGGATCATGCTGAACGATCAGATACACTTTACTAATAAAAGTCCACCTCTTGAGCCAGATTTAATGAAATTGTAATTGTGTGTTTTGCTCTTTATTTATTCATTTATCTATTATTTATTTATTTATTTATATATTTGTTTGTTTATTTATTTATTTGTGTACAGTAGTTCGTTACGTTATTACATACATTCCTGGTTTGTTCCTTATTTATTCATTTATTTGTATCAGTAGATCGTTACATTGTCACATACATATCTGTTGTTATGATCCGTTACGGCAATTGCAATATGCAGCTGATCGTTTTTGAAGTTTGCACATAGATTAGTTTACGTAGTTAGTAGCTCTGAGGATGCCTTATGATGGCGAAACGCATCAGCTTTGTTTGTTTAATAAACGAATAATTAATTAATAAAAAATAAAATTGTGGAACTAGAAGCAAGTGTTTTTGAAAAAAAAGAGAAAAAATGTTATTAAGGCAATTCCACCAAGTGTTATCTAAAGAATCAATCAATTATTGAATTCTTCTTTAGATACCATAAAAATTATCGCAGCACAATATTCGAAAAGAGGTTGGATTATTATATTATATATTTTTGTAGCACTAATTGTCGAAATATTGTTTTTGATTCTCCTGAAGAATGAGATCTTTTTACCCACTTTTTTACAAAGATAATCTATAAATTTATTAAATTTTAATTTATAATCGATAACTACCCCTAGATACTTTATTTCTTTGAGTAGTTCAACATTTTCGTTATACATTTCCAACACAAAACTATATCTATATGCCCTTCGTTTTATCTACATTTCATTTCATCTTGTTCATCTTTAACCACTCACAAATTTGCGTTAAGTCTTCTGTTAGCTTATTTATACACTCTAGAACATTCACTCCCGTTATAAATATTAGCGCATCATCAGCAAATAGTCTTAGGTCTGTATACCTTAAAATTTTTCCAATCTTATCAATATATAATATAAATAACAATGTTTCTAGAATTGATCCTTGAGGAATACTAACAGTAACATCTCTACTGTTTGAACATACACCACTAATTTAGTTGTTTGCGATCTACCAGTCAAGAACGATGTAAACCACTGGAGCTCTGTACCCCTGATACCATATTGCTCTAGCTTTTGAAGCCAAATTGCTCGATCAATCGTCTTGAAGGCTCTTCTCATATCCAAAAATACTAAAGTTACGAATTTACCTTGATCTATTGCCAGCTTCCACTCAGTTAATACCCATGTCAAATCGGTCTCCCGTGAATGCTTACCACAAAAACCCGATTGATACTCCAATAAGATTTTATTTTTCTTCACATAATCTGCAGGTATGTAACATATTTACAAGTCTAAACTTTTTACACCTATTTCTTCTGGGAACCTTTTTTACTGGAACTATCACCGATTCCTTCCACGAATCAGGAAAACTTCCTGTTTCTATCGACTTATTTATTACTTTTACCAGCATGGCACCCAAAATATCAATCTTATCCCGAATCATTCTTGCACTTACTCCGTAGTAATCACCTTTCTTACTAATTCGCATCAACACTTCAATTAAATCTTTCGAATTTATAGGTTTAAATTCTATTTGGGTAAAAACAGGGCTAATCAAGTTCACGTATGCAATCATATCTATAGAGTCAATACATTTAAACTATTTATAAAGTAATCAATTACCTTATTAGCCACTATTGCACTATCCTCGTAATGACCCTCCTCAAATTCGACTATTTTTACATCCTCTCTGGTGTCTTTCAGTACTAAAAATTTTATGGTTTTTCACATTGATATTTGGTCCCACGAATTTTCGATTTTCGATTTAATGAAATTACTCTTAGCTTTTTTTAATTTAATTTATAATGCTCCCAATCTTCTTCCTTCCCAAGAAATCTTACTTCTGCGAACAACCTTATTTTATATTTCTTCATTTTACTTAAATCCGACGTAAACCATGAATTTGCTACCCATTTCGCAGGCTTTCTTATTGTCATTGATTCAATTGCTTTTTTTAATATACTAACTAGAAAATTTACCTTACTGTTTACATGAACCAGTTTATTGAAATCATTAACGTTATTTTGATCAAGGGCTTTGCTAAATCGAGTTGTATTACTATATACTAAAATGTTAGATATATCATTTTTGTTTTTACAAGGCACTATAATTTCAATATGATCTGATATTTTTAAATTGTTACTAACTGACGCTTTAATGTTTTTATAATTTGTGATTGCATCATTAATAAGTATTTGCGAATGCTGTGTAATTCGAGTCGGGAAATCAGTAATTAATTTACAATTATTGCCATTAATTATCTGTTTCAGTTATTCTCTGTATATTATGTTGTTTTTTTTTCGTATCAGTCTATATTAAAATCACCCACTATTATTTTGTCTACTGTCATTTCAAATAAGTCATCCATCTATGATTTGAATAGCTTAAAAAACTGCCTTTTATTCGATGATGGTGACCTATATATTTATTAATCTTGCAGTTAAGCACCAAAGATCTTTATTTATTGCAACATACTAAGAACTTCATATTTCCAATCCTTCTTAACATAAATAACTACTCCACCAGTACTACTAGATATGCTATTACATCTAAGGACACAATAACTTTTCAATGCTACTTCATTATCACCCACTTCCTCCAATAGATGCGTCTTCGAAAGAAGCACAAAATTATATTCCTCATTCATCACAATTTGTTCTAGTTCATTTATATTATTAATTAGTCCCTGTATATTAAAATATACTAGTTTTATATACCTATATTGATAATTAAGATTCTTTAATTGCTAGTAATCGGTCTGTTGCTTTTCTACAGCCAATTTTCGTTTATATACTATACATTGCTTATCTCTTGCTTCATTATTAGTGTCCAATTTAGCCTATTATTTGCAGAAATACAATTTATACACTTGATTATTTTGGCAATCATTTTCGTCATGTTCTTCTGCACATAGGTTGCATATTTTCTTACTTGCGCACTTTTAAGCTTCATGATTAAATCCCATCAATTGAAACATTTACCTTCAATTAACATTTTATCAAAATTTAAAATATTTACGTCAATGCAAGGGCGGATACAGCGGGGGGCGATCGGGACGATCGCCCCCCCCCCCCTAGAGCACAAATAACCCCCCCCCCCCCTCCCCTAGAGCAAAAATAAATCAAAATTTATACTCTAATCAAATGAAATAGAAAATACAAAAAAAAACTTTAAACTTCTAAATCCACATTAAAAAATTGAAAATAATTTCTCCCTACACTTAATGAATACATCACAGAAGTTCTCTAGAGTTTCTCTTCATTTTGCATTTAATTTGTGTATAAATTTTAAAATTTTCAAGGTATTCAAAGAAAGCAAGATCTGTTGCCGGATTCCGCAACTATGAGTTTTTAAATCGTGTGCACTGGCAAAGATTTCACAGTTGTGGAATCTAGCCCCTGGGCAGTTTAAGTTTTAACACTACAATGAAATTTGGAACTCCTAAAGTTTATCAAAATATTTAATTAATTTACTTTGCTTTCCTTGTGTACCACGAAAATCTTAAATTTTACACACAAATATAATATAATTTTGATATTTAATTAAATGGAAAACTCTAGATAGTTTTTTAAAAAGCTATTTGAGATATTTATTTTTTTTCATAAATTATTCTCAAAAAATTTAAAATTATACCACAAAGTAATTTTCAGAAAGAGCAAAATTTTTGCACTTTTTTGTGATCGAAAGCTCGCAAAAGCCGGGTATTTTGATGAAAAGTAGTATGTTGGGAAAATTATCATAGCCGGGGTAATCAATCTCAGATTCAGTTTTCCTGCAAATACTTAATTTAATGACAAACACCAGTAAGACAAGCAAGAAGTGTATAATGTCTATTTCATGTGGGACTAAAACTTACTATGCTTACGGGATCAAGAAGTTATATTATATAAATAAAAGAATTCCGGGGATATCTGAATGCTAATGAAATTTTCATGCTGAAACATAAAGAGAAAGCTATACATATCGGTCCACAACTGATGGCAAGTACGGTTATAAGGGGTGATGGGGGTGATCGCCCCTCGCCCCCCTAGAGCAAATGTCTGGATCCGCCCTTACCTAAAGTATAGCATTATACTTATTACGTATTTTTTGAGATTCGAAAATTTTTACTACTCTTACGTCCTATGTTATGTTGTTTTGAATTTTTAGCATGTGTAATATTTCCGTTTCCCTATTCTTTTCTCTCATTCCATACACTACAACCTTGGGGTTCTTCAGTATTGAGGGTTGCACAATATAATTATCACCCATTCTAGAATTTTATTCAGATTCTATGTTTTTAGATGATTCTAAACTATTACATTTAATTTCCACCTCCCCATATTACCTGTTTTTAACGCTATTAATTTTCAATGACATTTCTTTGGGATCGAATGATTTATTTATTTTTTCCTGCGTTATTTCTATATCTTGGTTTTCTTTCGGTTTCACTATTACCGGTAGAATCTTTTTAATAACACTCGCAAATGAATCTTTTTTCATTCTTTTTCACTAGAATTTTTTTAATTTCACTCAATACCGCTTTTTCTCCGTCACTCATCCTTTGAACATATTTCAGAATATCCTTAATTTCGTTTTCTTGCCTGGCAATGCTCTCTTTATTTTCATTTATGACACCTAGTACGTTTTTCCCCTAACGATTTCATAAACAGTGGCACTCTCCTCATCCAAACATGATTCATTCCTTTGTGTTTAATAAATTGATATCGTAATTCGTAATTCCAATACATTTTGTATGAAGTAATCGCGAACAAAAACCATTGAATTGAATTTTTATATCGCCACGATTAATTGTTTTTCGCACTTGCCACAGTTCAAATTCATTATGAAAATTTCTTAACATAACCCACTTTTCTCAATAAGTTTATCAATTACAAATTTAATAATATTTGTAATATTGTTTTAGTAATATTTGAATTTTTTTCCTTAACAATTTCCTTTACGTCTACTCTCTCTCAACTTTAACTTTAATTGAGCCGTTTATTTTGAAAGTTGGGCAAGTCAATTTTTTGTTATTGCGAGATATTTGAAGGTTTTCATTTCAATAATTAAAAACATTATTGGTAAGCACTAATAGGCAACTTTTTTTGTATTTTGTGGTGTTACATAATATAAGTTTATTATGCAATAGGGTTTATAGTGCTGGCTAAAAAAGAATATAGGTTTTATTATACCCAAATGGATTTGCCTCACTTTCAAAATTGATGACTTATTGTAATCATTAATTAAACGGATACTATTTCAGTTGTATCTGCCTTTTTTTAATAATAAAAACAAAATACAATTAATTTTTATTAAGAATTTCAATGAAATTATACATTTTCGTTAATAATTTTCATTACTTTATATGCATATTTTGAATTTTATTTAGGATTTAACATTTTAAAATATTTATGATGTACGGGAGGTATGTATATATGGTAATAAATCCATCATGTCCTTATATTTGTCTGACGTACTTGACCTAGTTTTTTCATACAAATTAGGTAATTTTTTATTTCTGAAATTACTTGGTCTTCCTCGTTGTAGTGATAAATCGAGAATTTTAAATTCAAGTTTGAATTAAGTTTTGTATAGCATTTTATATGGTGCATTCCTTGAAAATCTGATCCAGTGTATATTTAAACAATTCACAGTTTCTCCATCAATATTTCTTTTAAACCAGCTCCTCCACATGTTGGGTAGAAAAAAAAACTGTCGTGTTTTATTTCATGTACTTAAAATTTTTAATGTTTTCGAAAATTTCGTATTACTTTGTACTAATCCTGGGGGATATAGAAGGTATTGGTTTTCTGGTTTGTCATTTCTACCACTCCAAAATCATTTGGTAAAAATGAATGTACTGACAATAAAAATTTGTGATTAATGATATGTATTATTACTGGACTGGACAACTTTCATTCAAATTAAGGTCAACTTTATGTCACTATTTTGGCCAGTGAACATATCACTATAAGCTATAATATGCTTTTGGGTTGTCACATTCTGTATTTGCTTCGAGCAATAAGATACTACTTCTTGTGATCCTCTGATTCAATACTAAATACATTTTCCGCTTGTAATATGCAGTAGAAACTGTTAGCTTAAAATAGCGTAGTGCCTTTTGTAAATTAAAGGAAAATGTAAAATATTTTTCAGGATTATTTAAATCAAAATCTCTGTCTTCCTACAAGGATTTCCCAGCCATTTCGGTATCAAGTGAATTTCATATTGTTCTGCCAGGTGCTGTTTCTATTGAACATTACAAGTCTTAATTTTCATAAGCAGATCGCATTTTTGGCAGGTGTCTTTGCATGGATGGTGGAAATGAAAATTTAGTTGTGTTTTAAAAATATTCCTGTAAATCCAAATTGACCCACATATAAATTATATTTTTTTCTTATATTTAGTTCAGAGCTTAAATATTTTCTCCGTGGATTATGATTCCTTCTATAATGGTTATCATTCTTAGGAAAACTTTTAATGTGTTCCTTCAAATTATTTACTTCATTTTCTGTGCTTTTCGGGAAAGACCCTACCCTCGGACCACTCAAATCCTTTCCCGTAACTCTTTCTTTCAGAGCATGGTCCAATCGTCCTTTAGATATATTAAAAGTGTACAGAAAGAATGTTTTACATAATAAAATATCTCCACGATTTGTACTCAAATAATATCTAAAACTAAAATAATTCCAACACTTTAGAAGAAAATACTGAGAATCAGGTAGGTATATATGTAAAATATTCACAGTAAATTAAGCAACCGTGCAATACAGGATATTTGGCATAAAGAGGTTAATATTGAATGAGGTGATAAAACTCACCTAGAACAAAAAAAAATGTTGAGGGGAGTAATTTTTACTGAATTCAGCTGTAAACTAGCTACGAGAAGCTGCCACTATTAAGTTGGAACGTATTTTAATTTTGTCTCCTTCTGCTATAAAAAAAAAAAACAGGTATTGACTTAAGACATCTACTGTCGCAATAAGAACTTATTTATTTAAACTCTATCAAAATTTTTATTGTCTCTTAAATTCTACCTTGCATTTGGACTTGCACCACTTTCAAAATAAACATCTACCCAATACTGTTAATCACAAAAACTTCCATCGCCCAAATATAAGGGAATCTGAATTATTTTGACTACAAAATGTTTACAAATAAAAAGATCACATTAAATTTTATCTATTGTTTTCGTCAATTTTTTCAAAAATGAACTCGCCCCACTTTCCAAATAAAGGTTCAAAAATTGAAGAAAAAGGGATAACCAGGCTTAAAATGAGAACATCTGCATATTGACCACACGAAAGGTCAATTTAGTTTTTATTTATTTGTCGTCTTTTTTCAATTTAAAATATTTCAAATAACTTACTCAAATAAATTAAATTAATTTAACTCATTTCCATAATTAATTCATACAATTTTATTATAAATCACAATTTTAATCACAGTTTCACTGCTTATTTTAACTTTTGATCAAAATTTCTTATGTTCTTCGACTAGCCGTTAAATTATTTCAATTCTGTACATTTACAAAAAAAAACTCCAACCTTTTTAAAATTCCAAAACTTTAAAAAGAGCGAATTCAATTCAATTAAATTTATAGATGTGCTCCAGCCAATTCATTAAATATTTCTAAATCGTCTCGCATTTTCATGTAATAGGAAATGCAGATAAATAAAAAAAAATGAAAATATAACAAGTAAAAAAGCTAGAATTGGTCTAGTACCAATTCTTATGATACCTTAGATGAATGCCTGTATAAAATTTCGTGAGGTCACTGATCTATACAAGTTGAATTTTTGAAGTGGTTTTTTACATATTTTTCTAGAACGGTTTGTCGCACAGAAAAAATGATTGTAACCAATTTTATAGCATTTCGTATTCTGAAAAAGTTTTTAATACAATAAAAATGTCTTGGACTGATCGTTTTCAAAGTATACGTAAAAAACCTAAATTTTTATATGGCAACACCAAGAAGGAGTTGTCCGATTTAGTCCATTTTCGAAATTTTATTTGCTAGTAGAAAGAAAACACCATGTACTAAATTTCAGCTCTCTATATCGATGCGTTCTTAGGCAGTGTCCAAATATATAGTGGAAAACGAAAGTTTTATATGGCAACCCCAATTTGCCTCATTTTCGAACATAATTTCACTTTTTTTTAAAAGTTTGTGTACAAGTTTCATCTCTCTAAGTACACTCGTTCTCGAGTTATCGAGCGCACAGACGGACGGACGGACGGACATGCAAAAATCAATATAACTTTTAATATTATGCGTGGGTATCCAATCCATTTTGCTCTACCATCATTATTTCGAGGTGTTACAAACGGATATAAAACGGGTATAAAAACAATAAACTTTCAAACAAGTGTTTCTGCATTCATATTTATGGACGAAACTAAAGGAAATTTATAGTAATTATTCGTTTAAATTGACAAGAAAATATGTGAATTCATAAAAGGCTCTTCCTGGTTTGGTGAATAGAAAAAATTGCATTCTACTAGAAATTACATGTGGCCTTACTATTTTAATAATGTGTTGGACTTATTTTCGCATATTTTCGTAAATAAATTAAATAAATCTCTTAGAACATATATCAAACAGGAATACTGTTTTCGTATAAAATTCATGTACATGAGCTTTCTTCTCCACATAATTATCTCCAAGAGGAAAGCAATAACAAGGGACGAAATACATTGGAGGAAGAGAATTATAATTCTTATCTGTCAAGTGAGTTTTTGTGTTTTCGTAGCAGTAATTTATTTATGTTAATTAATTGTGATTTCGTTGTGAAAACAAATAACTAATCAAGTGTTTTAGTGATTTGATATAAACAATTTGAAACAATATTTAGTGCTAATAAACTTTTGTATAAATCAGTGGCATATATAATATGGACTGCTTAACTTTCTATTTCATGTGGGCACAATTTCTTGTGTCAAAAAGAGTGCAAATATTGAAAAAATCATTGGCGGGAAGTTCAAAAAGTGAGCGCGCAGCTTGAAAAATGATTTTAATAAATCCTTTGGAATTTCTTTTGTGTATCTCATGAATATATTGTCTTTGGTAAAACAGATTTTATCAATAATAACCCAATATAATTAATTTAAAAACGTTTATTTGTACGAACCCACTTATTTATTTTTTGTTGACAGTTCTCTCTCAGTTGGTACTTGGTGCTTAGACCGAAAAATTCGGCAACATAGTAATGAGCCCGTTTTCTGTAGTGTATTTCTTTTGAACATAGTCAATCCATGTTATATATCGTCAGTCGAATACTTATTTGTGGTATGCGACAAATTCTAGATTTTGGGAAATCGCATGTGAAGTTTGATGGAAAATAAATACTAGTTTTTATAAAAAAAAAAAATATTTTTCAATTTTAAAAATAGGTCTATGATATCTGGGTTGTCGACTATAACATTATATATCGTTACCGACCCTCCCACTATTTAGTTCCGTCCAGATAGCATTTCATTTTTATTGCTATGTCCAGTAAAATTGTAAACAGAAAATTTGCGTTTATGAAAAAAAATTGATATCTCAGCGCGAGGAAAACAAAAAACATTTTGAAGATCATAACAAATTACTGCGGTTTGTTCTAAATTTGCACGATCACCATCTTTCATCAGTTTAGCCGCAAACTTATTATTTTTGTGTTCCTCAAATTTTTGAAGCGCTTTTGTTTCAAACAAAATATTCATTTTTTTCGTATTCCGAGCAAATATTGCATCTGTCTTTCTTTTTGTTAAAAAAGTAATAAATTCGTGATTCACTAATATCCAAGAACTTCAGAAAGAACTTTTGGCACACTCTAATCATACTGTCATTATTTTGAAAATAAATACTTATAGGAGTTCAATCGGGAATTTTTTTGATTAGGTTTTACACGCTTGGCGCTTACTCTCTTTACAAATTTCGAGTAAAAATAATTTTTTTGACTAGTCGTCTAATTTCTAAAAGCTTTGATATATGTTTTGTCTGTCCGATGCTTTAAATATCATTTGACACTTAAAATTACAATTCGGTAAATAGCTATTATTACTAACCTCAACATTCACAGCTCTTGGTACATATACGCGCCCATTTTCGTCAATACACTCCTCACCTCTTTTTCTAGAAAGCTTTCGTACATTACTTTTCCAGCTTTCTGGTTTCTATTTTCTTTTATGAGAGGGTGGCGTAGCCTGCGCTATTAGTTGCTAGCTCGACGTCGTACATATAAAACTTGTAGTCGAAGGTCCCTCGGTATTTCTAGGTGGATCATCTTTAAATAAAGGACTTGTCATCTTTAAATAAATGACTTGCTCTTGGTAGCAGGAGTTTTTTGTGCTTACTCCTTTTCTTTTTATGTCTAGTGTTAGTTGTAATATCTACATCGATTTTATTGTTTATATTGATTCGCATATGTATCGTCATAATTCCAGTCTAATGCTTTAGGTGTATCTTCGTTTAGTCTGAAATAATACAATAAAGTAAGCCTAAATAATTTTTAAAATCATAATTATGAAAAATTATTACAAAACTTCAATAGGAACGTCCGGTACTGGTGAAGACATCCTACAATACATTAAAATTAGAAGAAAATACCAAAAAATATTTTATAATTTTACCTGCTTCGAGTCCAACAAGATATTTACTCGCCAATGATTTGAAAACCTATGTACTACTCCACGTGGCTTTAGATAAAGCCTGCTATCCCGCCCAAAAATTTTTTGGTATACAACAAACAAGCATGTAGGTACTGTGGTCTATACAAATTATATGGTGTACCACAAATAAGCAATAATAGTTTTTTTAGTTGTTGCTATTTTTGTGGTATAGGTACCCTCATAAATCAGTTGCGTATACGCTACCTCTAAAATTCACTTTTAAAACTTATTTGTCTTACCCCATAAAAAAAATATATTTAAACGTTATATGACAAATAAGCATCAAACAAATATTTCTAGTTTTGCATATACACAAAATTGACTTACGGTATCTTTTTACTGAAGCGAGATAAAATAATTCTGATATCAGCATTCGAAAGAACGTAATGCATAATAAGTCAATAACTCAAAAATGACCAAAATGCATATACCACACTTAAGTATTCGACCGACGACATGTCAATAGTATAAATACAATTTGAACAATGAAATGCTCAGTAAAAGGTTTCCGGAGTTATAGAGGACAAACTGGGCCGTGCAAAGCATTTTTTAGGCAAGTATAATCACAAATTATTTCTAATCCATTTAACTAATAATTCCAAATATTACTGAATCATCTTGAAGCAAGTATAAAAATTTCATTTTTGTTCTGCACTTACTTTTAAGAAAAATTTTTCTTTATGTGAAAAGGCAACTGTCAAAATCGAACGCCAATAAATCAATGGCGGTGGGTTAAAAATATTTGTAGGGGACATTTGGAAAATTATCTGAATATCTTGATTTGAGTAGATAAATCAAGTGAAAGGAAAATATGAAATAGCCTATTTAAAAGTAATTTATTAAAATTGCATTCCTTGATAAATTTGGGGCCGTGTAAGAAATTTGAGTTAATATCATTTCTGTGTATACAATTTTAGGTAAACTATATTGTTTATTAAACTGTTCACTTTTTATTAGTCTTCTACCTTCAATAAAGCGAAGTTATTAGTTTATATTAGTAAGACCTGGTTTTCTAAGAACTTTCTTATACTCTAAGTAATAGGGTCTAATGTACGTGATACTGAAATAAATTTAAAATAATTTAAAATCTAGGCTCTAATGACTGAAACAAGTTGCCCGCAGTAACACTGTAACAAATAAGATACTTTTGTGAACTTCTTACATTTTAACATCTACCTTTTGTACATATACAACAAATACTTTTCATTGCTCATTATCTTGCTTGTCTTACTCTATCATCTCGCACGTGCATGTAATTATATGTGTAGATCTGTATACACTTATCTATGTAGTGCAGAAGACTAATAATAGGGAAGTAGCGTATCGTTTTAAGTATCATGATCACTGTGGCTATAACCTTTGAAAAGTTAAAATCAATAATTTAAATAAATCTCTATCAGTGGATCGGAATTTTTTTCTTCTTCTCTTAAAATAAATATCAAGATGAAATAGTTAGCACCACAACAGATTCTTACACGTGCCGTAAGAAGTCATCTTGAGGTTCAGTAGAGTATACTTCCTACATGTGCCGTAAGAAGTACTTCCAGAGCACAACCCATCTATAACAATTCGGAATCAGATTCAATTGTTTTTAAATACACAAAAGATCGTGCATACTAATTTGAAATATAAAGATAAAGCTAAATTAAAACAACATTTTCAAATTTTCCCACCTCGAAGGTTTAATGTGCCCCCAGAGTATCATATTTACCGTCCCCACTGCGGTACAACTACAAAGGAGATATACTCCAATACATAAAGGCTCGACTTCACCAGAGTGAGCTTATTAGCACTCCTGTTTGATATATGTTCCAAGATAAATCTATATTTATCTCCTTTCAAAATTATCCGTCTCTTTCTAACTCAAAGTGTTTGTGCAGGCAGCAATCATATAAATCATGCATACAACATTTAATTTGCATTCAATAAATTTCATCAATATTTTCTTTTTTTACTTATTTAATCGTAATATAATTTGTGCAATTTCTCGCATTCTTGCATTTGTTTAATTTTAAGTTCACAACAAATTTGTATAGTAGTCAGCGATTATAAAAAAAAAATTTAATTCACTCGCTTTGGAAATATGAGCAATTTTTTGCACAACTAAATTTTTAGCAGTATTAAAATTCGTCTGGAAATGTACAACAATTGCTTATTTGCAACAATTAGCAAATTGAGCATATAAAAGCCGATAATGGAAAATTAAGTTCTCGCTAGATTTTGATTTTAAATACTTAATTGTGGTTATAAGTGGTCTCTATTTCATTGACTGCGCTTATTACAGGTAGTGTACTGCTGGTCCATGAACTAGTGCCATATCTATACTACGACAAGAGTTCAAGTACAAGAATTTACACTCTAGCGGCGAAGAAAAGAGTTTGTGGAAATAATTGCTCTCTCTGAAAGCCTTGTGAAGTGATTCATTCAAGATGGTGGCTCGCAACGAAGCTATATTAAAGAATATGTTGCTAAAAGTGATAAATTAGAAGTAAAAAATACTATCCGAATTCAAATAATTCCATTTAGGTGCTCCGGTAATTCACAGAAGAAAACATTAATTTAAGTTGAAAAGTGTACAGGACAATCACAGCAGTGGTAGCTCCTGACATTTGTCCGAATATTTTACCGGTGCCATATGCAAATCAATGTCATTCCCTAGTATTTTACTTGCAGATGATCCTAGTTTTGGCGAATCTGAAGCTGAAATTGGGCGTCTACTCGGTGCTGATGTATACTGGAAGGTAGTGCGCAGGAGCGGATCAAACTAGGGGGTGCCCCCCCCCCTGAAGACCACTGAAAAAACTTGCAGTAAATCTTCTGAATTTTTTCTTACAAAATGATTCCCTGAGCAGTAAATCTATTCTACTGCAGCTTTTGTAAATAACGTAGCAACTTCTGGAAGCGTTCAATTTAGTACATTTAGGAACTCAGGTCCTAGCTAGCACCTTGGCAAACTTTCCCTACTTATTTTTGGTTGCGTATTGTTAACACTACAAAAAATCATGTATATTTATGTAAACTTAAAATTCAATTCAGGGTTTTCTTTAATATCTTCGTGGAAGGTGAAGAAATTCATTTGTTTCTTCACAAACACTGTAATTGATAGAACAATTTCAAAAACCATTGACATTTAATTTAAATTACACAGCATTCCAATGGTATCAGCATCTCATCTAAAAATTTCTCATTGGTGAAGGCCTATGTTATACGTTTACACCACCTCGATAACCTAACTGAAATTAAAAATACACAATTTCCATAAAAACTTTTCATTAAGCTATGACCTACACAAGTGCATCTATAAATGACAACTAAACTGCAAAATTCAGAATTTTTCAAAAAGCTGCAATGTGCGAAATATGAATAAGAAATGTATACTGAAATGCTAATTTCAGAACTTTTGTTTTTATTATCATATCGGAATAGGTGAATGGCTTAGCACTTTCAGGCAAGGTTCTTTTGTGCGTCAGAACATTTTTAAATAAATATGTTCAAAGTTATAATTAGTCGGGTACAGCTAAAGTGACATTTACAACGATACAATTTAAATTTCTTTAAATTGCATTTTAGTTAAAGGCGGCTCCAAGTTACTGCTTGGCTGTAAAAAATAAATACCAAAAAATATTTATATATGTATGTAGGATCGATCACGGAGGTGTTAACTTTTCAGAAAGAAAAATTGAATTAAAAGAGTTTAAATTAATTCAGTTCACTACAGTTTCACTACAAAAGAACTTTGCCTTATTAATTCATAAGATACAATTCATATGTCTCGACAGGAAGACTAATGTTAATTACGAAAAAAAAAAAACTAATAATAATTATATCACGAAATTATTAGAAGAGACGGATTCATTTCCTGAATTGACCCCGTAACTATTCGTTGCTCGTATCTAGTCTTGGCTAGCACTTAATTGCTGACTGATAATTTTCAGCCAATCTGATACTGCCGTTGCTAATCTTTGGTACTGTTGCTGGGCCAAACTGGAAGTAAAAAAAAAACTTTTCTTTTGTGTTTTTAAAATACAGTGAACTTGCTGATCCTACGTATATATGTAAATCATAATACTGAAAATAATGAGTAAAAACTATCTCAAACTATCACATCAACATTTAAACAATCGTGCAAACAAAACTGATCACTGCACAGCTTTTCCATCGAACAACTGCATACTCACCCTCCTCACGTTGAAGATAATTTCAAGCAAAAAATATCTGGACTGCTTACATTACAGCAGACAATGATTACATTTAGACAGTCCGAATTTAATATTCGTTTGTAAGTCAAATTATGTATTAGTTAAATACAGTTTTAGTCCAACTACTTTGGGTTTGAAAAGTCTTCATGACTTTTCTCTATAAAATTGATCCACCTAGCCTGAGATAAAGATCGCCCATTATGAGGCGAAAATATGCGGATCATAGTTCGCTGGTTCGAAAGCTCCGCATTTTCGAAAGAATAATCGAGAAACGAAGCTTCGAAGCTTTCACGACCTTGATTCAAAATTTTTAATGTTAATTAAGCCCGTTGAGGCATTGAGCTAAAATTTGGCACACTTATTGATCTTGCATGACAATATACTTCAATGATTTTATCTTAATACATAAAAACCACGTGTCACTGTATTTGTACAAGTCTCCGAAACCGCCCAACCGATTTCAATGAAATTTTGTGAATGTGTTTTGTGCTGGTTCGAGGTTGAAAGATAGTATAGGTTTGGACACGGTAGGTGGCGCTGTTGTATATAACACAATATATCTCCTTTTGTATTTCTTAGAATACAGCTAATTTTTCTTTTTATATATAAAAAAGTATTATTATTATGAATACTATCATGTTAAAAAATCGAAATCATAAACGCAAGATAACGGAATCACAACTGAATTAAAAACGAAAGTACCTACTATCTATATTATATAAAAATAACAGCGAAAAGAAAAGAAAACAAGTAAAGAAGCTAGAATTGGTCTAAGACCAATTCTTATGATACCCTAGATGAATGCCGGTATGTAATTGTGTATGGTCACCCACCTGTGCAAATAATAATTGAAGTGGTTTTCCGCATATGGCAAAATGACTTGTCGGACAGTAAAAGTGGAAAGTGTGAAATCTGTCACAGGACTTGACATTTTCAAGAACTTTTCAGTACATTGAAACCGTCTAGGACTCATCGTTTTCACAGTATACGTTAAAGTCTTAAATTTGTGTATGGCAACACCAAGAAGGGGTTGCCCGATTTAGTACATTTTTGACATTTTAGTAGCTATTACTATGAAAATACTATCTGCCAAATTTTAGCTGTCTATGTCGACGCATTCTCAGGCAGTTCCTGAATATATAGTGGAAAACGAAATTTTTGTATGGCAACGCTACGAAGGAGTTGCCCGATTTGTCTCATTTTCGAACTTTTTTTTTTAAGTCCGTGTGTTTCAGTTCTCTAAGTATACACGTTCTCGAGATATCGTGCCCACAGATAGACAGGCAGACAGGTGGACGGACGGACAATCGGACATGCAAAACTCAAAATAACTTTTAATATTATGCGTGGGTGTCCAATCCATTTTGCTCTACCATAATTATTTTTGTGTTCTGAGTTTAACTTTGAAATCTTTTTATGAAACTAGGTGTGAAAGTAAAATAGAAGCAAAAAGATAGTTAAAGAATAATTTAGGTGAAATATATGATGCTCTTACAGAAATTTCTTAATCAGGTGATATAGTAATTAAAAATACTGCCGAGTTATTAAGCGGCAAGATCTTAGAATTTGAATTTATATATTCACTATTAGTTTGATGATATATATTAGAAAATGTAGTCAGTAAATATTTACAAAATAAGGAAATTAATATAACTGCAGCCGTAGAAATTCTTAAAAACTCTACAGAAACTTTAATAGAAATTAGATTTAATTAGAAATTTAAACACTTTGTTAGAAAGGCAGAGCTCATTGCTATATATTTAGAAATCCTTTGTCAATTTCGTGTTAAATCTATATTCCAGTCTGGGGTTGGGAATTGCCGGGATCCCGCAGATTTTAACAATTCCAAAATCCCAGGATCGAGCACTTAATACGGGATTTCACTTTTTTAGCCTAAAACGAAAAATAGTTTACAGTTTTCTGAAAAATTCTTTAAAAAAATCGTATTTGGTTGAATATTTTCAAATTTTAATTCTTGGATTTTTTTTTTTTACTCTCAGTCCATAAAATTAACCTCACAACAGCAACTACCTGGGAAAAAATACCAGGGCCAGATCAACCACCAACAAAAAATCGAAAAATTTTAACGAAGTATTTCCCTATACTGGGGCGACAAGAAATATCACTTCCTGCTACACTTGCACGATTAACAACCTTTGATTTTATCCAACGATATACGCCGTTCTTGTGACTTTCAGGTCTTATAGGCAGTCAACACAGTGCATAAAATGGTTGTAGATTATAGCAAGACAATAAGGAATTCTTTAATCACTGAAATAACAGAATATCTCTCGCGCTCTATGAAGACCCAAAAATCATTGACTGACCCCCTCTGAACTTGATCGGTTCACCTAATCATGGTTGTCAAGCCTGATCAATTGATTTCGATTTTTAGAGCCACTGAACTTAGTGAATTTGCAGCAATTTGAAATTTGAATGATGGGATTAAGCTTTGGATTTGACTATTAGGACTTTCTTTTGAGGCGACCAAGAGTTTACATCGAGTGGATTAATAATTAATTATTACAAAACAAATAGCAACGAATATTCTCTTAAATAACATTTAAACTATAATTTAATATATCCATATCATGCCATCCGGAGAACTCTCAATACTTCCACTCATTGAATCCACGATTTCTCTAGTGTATAAATACGTCAACCAGACAGACCCAGACAGACCCATGCTAAGCCTTATTCAGCATCCTAGAAGCTTCGACTCGATTGTACTCGGGAGCAGTACATTGACTCGCAAGACTCTTAACTATGAAACCTATCAGACATAAAACTCCTTATGAGCTTGATAGCAGGACCGGAGATGTTAATAATAATTTTAGTAATTTTTATTATTATAATCTAAAGTCATACGCATATATCTGTCTCAGCAAACCAAAGTTTCCGAATTCTGTGCAAAATCATGCAAACATTTCATATGTTCATTACGAATCTGGATATTAATTTCTATTAGAGTCTGAATCTGTATGAAGTGGATCACACGAGGTTGCATAGAGAAATCTGTACGATGTCGCAAAAAAAAAATCTTTAGAATGTTAAAAAATACAGTTTCGCAAGAAAAACCCTAGCATATTCGGAAAAAATTTCTTTTCAACGGAATGAGGTATTTTTAAATGAAAATCATAATTTTTTTAAAACATCCAATGTTTTCTTTAATACAAATTCACTGATTTTTTTCAATAAGCAAAGAAAAATAAAAGCTAATTCAAAACCTTTATTTATTTATTTATAGAAACTTTATTATTTTTCAAACAATGGAAATTGATGCCATCTCCGATATCTGCCACTTTGGTTGTCCTTGGCGTTTTCCGTGAAGTTCCAGCAATCTTCTAGTATCCGTGCATCCACCGTTCGGTGAACTTTATTTAATAGCTCTTTCAACAACACTTAACTGCTATTTTGAAATACCTTTCGAAACAGAAACAATCAAAAAACTTAATATTTTAATATTTTGTCCCGGTCCTATCCGTGTTAATTGCTCAGCAACTTCCGTCAATAAGGTGTTGGGCGATCTCTTCGTGAAAGTGGTCAGAACCGATTCTCCAAGAGTTCAAAATTATAATAATAAAATATTTTTTTCATTTTTAAGTTGTTAAGGAAAATGCCATCCGTACCAATTCTTCGACAGCTTCTACTTCTATTCCACTTATTTTCGAGACTTATGAAGTCTTCTTTTGAAATTGTAGGCAAAGAATGGAGCATATCACTTAAGTTGAAGGATGTTTTTTACGCTTTGTACAAAGTCTTCATTTCCTCCTTCAAATTGAAGATTTCTCGCCTTAACTTTTGCATATCGAACGGGATAGAAAAATATTGAGCTCGAGTTACTGGACTCATTTGGATTGATGAAGTATGGGAGCGTTTACCCGGAGGCAATTAATAAAAGCACTGAAATATTTATTAATAATAATTCAACTGTAAACCTTTCCAACTCTTTCGAAAATCGTCATCTACTTTCAACTAACTCTGAACACAAAATTACAGTGCAACTCAAGCTTAAGAAGTGTTTCGGAAATACCTTCAAAATTTAGAAAGAAATCAGTGAAAAATCCGAATTCACATATCTTTGAAGACTCTTTCTGAATTTTAATGGTTTTCTGAATGCCATTCCGAAACTTGAAAAAACCTTGAACAGTGGGGATTTATTTTTCACTCTGGCTCTTTCGCACACTTTCCGATTTTGTTCTTACCATTCCGAAGTTCCGAACTTGGCACACTTGGTCTGTTTTGCTAATCGAAATACACATTATACTCAGTTAAATACATGTAAGACTTATGAGCTGATATGTCTGTAATAGCAACATGTTTTACGTTTATAACAAGGAAGTTACAGAGTGTAACTCCGAAGTGTTTGAGATGCTCCCCTCCCCTACCATAACATTTTTTGTTTGATTAGGTGAGTACTACCACCTCCTTCCATTTGGCCCTCTCAACCCGAAACACCCTGTGTAGCCAAATTTTTATGTAAATAAAGCTTGTGAATTAAGATCGTAATTCAAAATCTTTATAAACTGTGGGCATCAGGAATGTTTGCTCTTTACCTAATTATATACTTTTTGTCTGGTAGATGAAATCTTAATAAATACTTCTCATCTAATTACCGAAGTTGTATAATCTTTTGTACTTTATGGTATCATTCACATTCAATATAACATGCCAAGGGCTTTTCAGTGAAACTTCCAATCTCAGCAGAATTTCTCAACAAGACTGGAGAGATGGAGACATGAGCAACTTTGTTCTGTATTAGGCAAATAGTAAACAAATCAGGTAACTAGACAACAACGTGTATAATCGTCAATGCGAAATTTTCCCTTCTTCTATTTTTTGCTACATATACATATGTAAATAAATTTTACATATTTCCGTTTTGATAAATGCATTTCCTGAATTAAAATTCTTATTATAATTTCTAGTAAGCTCAATACACGTTTACGGCTGCAGCTAGTGTACAATATAAAAGCGAGGCCAATTGACGTGGAATTTTTATATTTTCGCTGAATGTTACCGGGAGCTCTTCAAGCTGGAAAGGAATCGAATTGGGAACAAATAATTCAAAATATTTTTAAGTGATTTTCCACACAAATTTAATTACTGGTTACAAAGTATTGGATAAAGCTGCAATATGGCGATAGAATCATTGATACAAATTCGGGCCGGATATAATACATCCATATTACTCAGCTTGGTATCGACTGTTATTGCCTTAGTGGTTACGTATTGGTGGCAGCAAAACAAACGATTCTTCAAAATGGGAAACAAGATCCCTGGACCACCAACACTGCCTTTTATTGGAAATGCGCATTACGTTATAGGAAAAAGTCATCATGGTAAGTAGCTATCACTTTAGAAGTTTTGTAAAACACTATCAAGTATTTTAAGGAATTATGAAGTTTGCCCTCGAGGTAAGCGAGCAATATGGCAATGTAACAAGAGCCTGGCTGGGAAACAAACTTGCAGTTTTTCTAACACATCCGGAAGACGTGGAGATAATATTGAGTAGCAATATTCATTTAGACAAGTCGGAAGAGTACCGATTCTTCAAACCATGGCTTGGTGATGGCTTACTTATAAGTTCAGGTGATTTGTGGAGGCGTCATCGAAAAATGATAGCTCCAACCTTTCACCAGAATGTCCTGAAAAGTTTCATTGGAACATTCTATAAAAATAGCTGTACCGTTGTCGATCGTATGAGGAAAGAAGTTGGAAAGGAATTTGATGTCCATGACTACATGAGTGAAACAACTGTGGATATCCTACTAGAAACGGCTATGGGAGCATCTAAAACAGCACAAAATAATCAGGGCTTCGATTATGCAATGGCTGTGATGAAAATGTGTGACATCATTCATAAAAGGACATATAACCTTCTCTACAGATGGGATACGTTCTATAATTCAACTAGCATGAGAAAGTATGAAGACAAGCTCCTTGGGATAATCCATGGCCTAACTAATAGAGTTCTAAAGCATAAAAATGAAGTGTATGATAAAACTTACCAGGATGGAGCATTACCTAGCCCAACTCTAGATGAAATAATTGCTCATGATCTATCAAATGAAGTGGGAAAATCTCAGATATCATCACCGAGTCAAGGACTGCGCGATGATTTGGATGAAATCGATGAAAATGATGTTGGTAAATTATTACTTCCTTTTAACATCTTTAATCATAATATAACCGTGAAAAGTCTTACCTCCTAATTAGGTGAAAAACGTCGGCTTGCTTTCCTTGACTTAATGGTAGAGAAGGCAAAAAGTGGAGCGAATTTGTCGGATGATGAAATTAAGAATGAGGTCAATACAATCATGTTCGAGGTAAAACCGGAAGTTTTTTAGAAAGATATTTGAATTTACTTTACAAAAACTCATTAGGGACACGATACAACTGCAGCTGGATCAAGTTTCTTTTTATGCCTATTAGGCATACACCAGGATATTCAAGAAAAAGTGTACAAGGAAATACATGGGATATTTGGAGATTCAGATCGCCCTGCTACATTTGCAGATACTTTGGAAATGAAATACATGGAAAGAGTGATTATGGAAACTCTACGACTGTATCCACCAGTACCAATAATTGCGCGGAAAATCAATGAGGATGTTCCTTTAGTCTCACAAAAACTTGTCATGCCAAAGGGATGCACTGTTGTGATTGGTACCTTCAAAATACATCGGAGTGCTGACATTTATCCAAACCCAGAGAAATTTAATCCAGATAACTTCTTGCCCGAAAATACTCAGAATAGACA
This sequence comes from Dioctria rufipes, assembly GCA_963924295.1. NCBI lineage: Eukaryota > Metazoa > Arthropoda > Insecta > Diptera > Asilidae > Dioctria > Dioctria rufipes. The sequence goes on from OZ002742.1 coordinate 82,203,782, forward strand.
TTACTACAGCTTTATACCTTTCAGTGCCGGTCCAAGGAGTTGCGTGGGTAAGTTAAGCATTTTTCTATTGAAACTTGTTATCTCATAGTGACTCCTACTTTATATAGGTCGCAAATACGCCATGTTAAAGCTGAAAGTACTCCTGTCCACTATTCTGAGAAACTATAGAATCAAATCAAATTTAAAAGAGTCTGACTTCAAGCTGCAAGCAGATATTATTTTGAAGAGGGCCGACGGTTTTAGGATTGAAATTGAACCAAGAGCAAAACATTAATGTAAATTTTAGCAATTATGTAGAATTATGATTTTGAATTAATGTAAAACGCGCACTAAATTTTTAATACGATTACTTGTGAATTATTAATTATTTATTTTTAGTGTGTGAAATATGAAAGACTTTCTGGAAAACTAGCATTAGTTCCTTCATTGTATTATTTTCTTGCGTTTTATGGTATATTTATGTATAGATCATCACAGAGCTTAGAGTTGTATATCCGATCATTTTCTTAAACTATTGTGACACTACCACCTAGACATATACACAATGTATCCAATTCAATAATATGATGTTTCTTTTGTTGTTGTTGCTGTTGCTGTTGCTCTTTATGGATGTGCAATAAAATACTATGTCCAGAAGTTAGTACTATATCGGTAACATGTGTGTAAAAACTCCTAACTCGAATTTTTAATTTCTACTTCAAAATAAAGTATGTATCATAATTGCCAATTATTGTGTAAAAATACCTTAATTGCATTATTTTTAATCATTTGAGCTTGAAAAAAAATGAAAAAAAGTATTGAGAACCTTTTATCCTAGATAGTTTATTATTGTTTCCCAAAAATAAGCAAAATAGAATATTCATGAGAAGTTATAGTGTGGCATTCCAAGAAACTGGATATAGCCTACCTTTCGGCACTATAACTGGAGAATACGTTTAAATGATTAGCTTAAAATCTCGCCGTTTTTTTTTTTACATTTTGGATTCAAGCTCAAAAACGAGCTTAATGGCTAATTCATTTTTTTTTTTTTTTTTTATATAAATCTCAATTTTTAATGTATTTGGCTTTTTAAAAAAATGGAGAGATATATGTAGTCTTCTAAAAAACAGATATTTGCAACTATATTGAAAAATTAATCTTTAATACCTACACTGACTTAACTTAACTTGCTCTGAAAAAATTACGTTTTCTTGGTATAGTGCAAAGCTTTTAGAGAACGTGAACTTACTTATAATGTTTATTAATGCCAAATAAAGACTTTCGAAAGACAACTTTAAAAGACATAGAGAGAGTGACAGACATATGGATACTAAAGAAACGAAAAGTCATGAAGACTTTTACAAAATACAATTTTTTTTAAAAAATTGATAACTAACAATGCAATGCCTGGAGTTGGCGCAGATAGCAATATGTATAAGGCGTTTCATATCAGCAAGAACAATACTCTTCAGTACGGCCAGTTCCTGCCTGCCACAGACGTCAGAAGAAAATACTAAGCAGACCTCATGTATTGTCAGAATATGACTCATATGATACCGCCTTATACACATTACTATATGTGCACTACTTGGTGTAGGTCTTTCAGCACGTCTTTTTTACTTTCGAGTTCGTAGTGGTCCAAAATCCTTCGTAGCTAACCACATAGACCCACTTACATTAAATTAGCTATATAATACATACATGATTTGACAAAAAATGTGCGGAATTTTCGATTTTCTCAATAAATTCTTGTTTATTAACCAATATTAATTTTGTACTCATCAGATATAATACACTTGTATCAGCACTTTTGCAAATATTCGAAACGCTTCTTCTAGAACGTAATTTCCGGTATGGTGTTTAGTTCCCTTTGTCTTTATCTCCTCAATGTTGGCAAATCGTCGACTATTGGGCCTTAGTTTTATCGTCATATCCACACACCCATATTGTATAACTAGTTATGACACGTTGGCATAGTTCTGAGTCATTTGTTGACTTCATTCAGCAACACCTAAGCAATATCCATTTGGCATTGATTTTGATCGAAATTTAACAATTCCGAAAGAAATTTTGCTGCCACACGTGTCAGATCCAAAATACATTCACGACCACAAGCCACAAGCCACTGGATACACGCGTCTAGTTACATTCGCGGCCACAAACCACGCTGTGGCCGTGGTCAAGTTTGATCAAAATCAAATCTCAAATTTTATGGCTCGTGGCGCCAGTACTACCAACATTGAAGTATAAAAATGGTAAGTTATAGATTTGTAATTAATCAGAAGTTTTTTATCAGTGAGAAAAGTTGTTTACCTGTATGAACTAAATCATAGTGTATTGTAATAATTCTGCAAAAAAATAAAATGGAAGGAAAAATGATCAATTATTTGAAAACACATACATTTATGCATATTCAGAAACATGGCTTCTTGTGGCCAGTAGCCGTGAATGTAACTTATTTGGCTTCAGCAGTCGGTGTGTTTTGGGCCTCATACCCAAAATATCGAACGAAATTTCTTGGCAAGAACTTAGTGATATGCCAACATCACCAGCAACCTGCCTAATAGTAAATTGGTCGATTGCTCATAATCATTTCCTTCGCCTTTTCGCCGTTTTCGTCGATTGTTGATGTTCTGATATGTCCAGCGCACTGATCATCATCAACGTTGTCACGGCTTCTTAGAAACGTTGGCATCAAGTGTGAATGCTGTATTATTCATAAAAACCCGCTAAAAGCAACATTCAATAATTAAAATACGATGCTGCATTTTGTCCGATTTATAAAGTAAAATTGAATGCAAATTGTTTGTTCCATTTTTTCCGTAAGTACAAAATCGCTGTGCACACCAAAATACGTGTGACCTTTTCAACAGCAAAAAATAAAGTAAGTATCTAATATGGCTGCCAATATCAACAAGATAAGTCAAAGACAATACAAGGGTACCAACAGAAAAACAAACAAGTAAAACGCTAGAATTCGTCTAAAGCCAATTGCACAGTAAAAATTTTTCCCAAATTGTTGCCAGAAAGCTTAGGTATTTTTCGATAAGATTAGGGAATATTTATGTAATATTTAGGGAATAGTCCCTACATTTTAGGGAATATTCCTTACATTTTATGGAATATACCCTAAAATGTAGGTTTCTCTCCCCTAAATTTTAGGGAGTATTCCCTACATTTTAGGGAATAGTCCTAATATTTTTTACAGTGTGTATTACAAATGATTGCTAAATGCTTAGGCGTACACGTTGCCGTATACTTCAACGTTATGTCCCTTTGTGTGGATGAGAGACACTCGGAGGGGAGACAATTTCCTTCCCCCGAGTGTCCTCATCAACAATAATTACAGCCTATGCGCCTAGGCAATGGAACCACAAAAAATGAATGTGATGTTAGGCCCAAAATACATTCCCGACCACAAGCCACAGGCCAATGTTCATTCGCGGCCACAGGTCACAAGCTCCGCTGTGGCCGTGGCCAAGTTTGATCAAATCTCAAATTTTGTGGCTCGTGGCCTCAGTACTACCAACAATGAAGTATAAGAATTGTAGGTTATTCAATATGGCGGGGGATTTGTAATTAATCGGGATTTTGTTTATCAGTGCGAAAGTTGTTTACCTGTGAGAACTATTTCAAATTGGATTGTAATAATTCTGCAAAAAATGAAAATAAAATAGAAGAAAAATTATTAATTATAAGTACAAGAAAATACATACATTTATGCATAATAAGAATCATGGCTTCTTGTGGCCAGTGACCGTGAATGTGACGGCCGCTACACTCACTCAAGCAAATCATACGACTGGGCCATGCATGGTCCAGTCGTGTGATTTGCATGAGTGTGTGTAGCGCAAGTCGGAGCTTGAGTTAAAACTGAGGTCTGCCATGAATGAAATCTGACGAAACTACATATTGTGTACAAGCAAACCTGACGACTTTGTTATAAAAATGAATTAAAGTTCGAATAAAGTTCGTTGCGAGTGGCGTCAAAAATTAATATCCGATTTTGTCTAGTTCAATTTCATAGCAAAGTCATGAGTTTTGTTTGTACGCAATAGTTCCGACATTCGCTACACACGCTCATATGTGACGCGGCCTTAACTTACTTGGCTTCAGCACTCGGCCAGAAGCTTCAAGTGGCTTGAGGCCTGTGGCCGTGAATGTATTTTGGGGCTGAATTCCAACAATTTGCGTTTATACAATGGGTCAAAATTTATTCAACCTGCTACCGCTAGTAATGAATCGCAATCTACTCTATGCTGAATTAAGATGGTGGTGTATAGTGTAGTGATTGAAAAAATATCATTAGTTATTCATCCATTTTTAATTGCTCAATATAAGTTGTTTGTTGTTTGACACCTTTAACATTAATTTTAATTTATCCAAGCAAACTTAACACAATTCAAGCTTTTATATTAAATTTAATGCAATATTTTAATGTAGGTACTCAAAATGTCGTACAAATAATTTAAGTTATTTGAGCTTATTATTATAACAGAATTATTTCACTTTTTAATTCAATTTTATGTCTAGCTATAACTGTGTAATTTGCAAATTCATCAATTAATTAAAACTATATATGCTGACTGAATGTTTTTTTTTTCTTATTTTGTATTGTATTAGCATGTTATGTAAATGATGACCATATTGGCATATTTTTTACATAATGTCAAAAATAATAGAAATTACAAAATTCAATGTGATTAAAACGAAAAACAATTTTGGAAAATAAGTTTTAATTAGTAAGTCCCGTGACACACGATGATACACACTCGAGACTAGACACGACGTAAAACTGGTTTTTGTATCGAGTGTGTAACATCCCATGGTACACGTAGTTTATACACGGTAGATACACGTTCTTAAGGCAGCAAAGAAAATTCATCATTTCCATATGTTCTATACGCACACAAACCGAGTACACGCATACATATGTAATGAAATACTCGTGTATCATCCAAATCTAACCCTCTGCTCTAAATTGAGTTATACACGAAATGTTCTAAAATAGTGCTAAGATAATCAGTTTTTAGTACGGTGTATCGCGTCTGTATCATCGTGTGTCACCGGACTAAGTAATAGTCAATATGTTTTGGTTATGTAGTATGACATGTAACTATGACCGTTTGTGACATAGATTTACATAGTGTTCCACGAACTCAAATTGCTTGTTACAAAAAAAAAAAAAAAAAAAAAAAAAAAAAATATGTACTTTGTTAAAAAATTCTTGACGAATTAAAAGTTGAACTTTCCAAATTGCAGTGAATTCGTGAAATGAACTACTTTTACTCCAAAAACTTGTTACAGATCGATGAAAAAATTTAAACAAAAAAAAATTCAAATTAAACCGATGATGAAAATTGTCTTTCAAGAGCGCTGAGAGAAATTGCATTAAGAATAAAGAATGACTAATTGGCATATGTTTAAATTAAGATAGTTCGATTGAAAAAGAAAACCGTGTGAATATTCAAATACGCCTTTTATAGCCAATTTTTTTCCATTTCACTATCCATAATGTGAAATTTTCGAAATGTTTGCAAATTAGGTTTTTGTTTAATTATTTTTGATATATGCCAAAATACATTTTACATTTTTTTGGCATCTTTCCCATAAAGATTTAATATAAATTTAGACCTTTTTAATTGAATTTTACAAATTTTGCCATAAAGTAATCGACACACCAATTTTCTCATTCATTTTAATGAATTCCTATTACCATTTATGTTAGTTCTGTCTTGCTCGCACTGTGCTTCTTTTTTTTCGCTGACATGTGTGACATATCAAATATTGCAAGAACTTAGAATATAGAGAGTACTGCAAACAATTTGAAACGAAATCGATGCGAAAGCAAATCGTAAAAGCGAAATATTATTTCGAGACGAAATCCGATAGCAAATCGTGTTCAGTACCGAAAATGATGAAAAAGGAACGCTATATCGAATCGGTATGACGATTCGATAGTGAGTTCTTTTCTCGAATCAATCTAGAAGACCTTGTATGTATTAGTACTTCACCACGCATTCGATTTTTTCTGCTATATCGAGTCGCTTTCGAATCACATGGGCAAAACAGAAATAATACGATATCGAGTCGTTTACGAATCGCAGGGGCAAAACGGAAATAATGCGATATCGAGTCGTTTTCAAATCGTATGAGCAAAATAGAAATAATGCGATATCGAGTCACATTCGAATTGCTTAAGCAAAACGGAAATAACGCGATTTCGAGTCGTTTCCAAATAGAATGGGGAAATACGGAAAACTGTAAAATAATTAATAAAAAGAAATTATTGAATAAATCTTTAATTTAGAAAAAAGTACAAAATAAAAATAAAAAACAAAAATTTCGGTAAAACAAAAAAAAAAATCCATTATTGATTCGATTTTTTGTGAGTTGCTCCATCTGCAAAGAGAAATGACATTACACTAGATCAAATCTGAATATTTAACAATTTTTATAGGTAGATTTGTAGGTATAGAATACGAAAATTATAAAGAATAAACATACATACCACTCATCATTCTTGCCAGACCTGTATTTTATTTTTTTGTTGAAGCGATCCTTGGCATATTGAAAATGCTTCATTGCATATTTGTCGAAAGTCTCCTCAGGAATGTTGGGAAATTTTCGGTGGAAAGCATCTGGAAAAAATATCTCAGTATTTAAAAATTTAAAGAAAATTTTATGTATATAATACTTTTGATTGCAACCATTATATGAGTTTTTCTGGCACATTTTTTATTGTTAATCCCAAGCCAATTAAAGCCTTTAGCTACTTCGTCCTTAAAAATTACTTTGATATTGCCTTTCACGAACCTCCCCGGATCATCTGAACCTCGATGGAGAAAAGATTTTTGCTGGAAATTAATCGTTACTAAGTTTGTGTAATTCAAATATGTATTTAATACTAAAAAGTACCAATTCCTCAAAATGCTGTTCGTGTTTCGAGATCTTTAGCTCGAATTCTATTAGCTGCTCCTCAGTTTCAAAAGGGAGCTGTACTGACTGAAGAATATCAGAGGATGATTCGGTTGAACTCCTATTTGCTCGTATCTCCTTCCTTAAGTCAATTATAGAGCTAGTAAGCTTTGTAAATAGCTCCACAGTTTCCTTTCTCAGTTGCGAAATTTCCTCAAAAACCTTACTTTGGTAGGTACATTGCGGCACTAGTTATAAATGCCGTTCTTTAATTATAGGTATTCTTGTTTTTAAGATATTTTGTTCTATGTACCTGATACCGGTGACAATATTGCATATTGGTTATTTTCCTGACTGCTAACTGCATTGTTATCTGTGTTTTATAATGTTTAAATGCGAACTGATGATATTATTAATACATATTACCTGAAGTTAGCGGATTATTGCTTATGTAATGAATTGTTGAGGTGTCGTTCTGCATCTAATTAAGCACAGTTTCAATTGTATGTAAAAGTAGTGAATATTTGGAAAAAAGTGAATTTGAATTAGTGTAATGGAAATATACGATAATTCGTAGGTCATCTAAGTTACAGGGTGTTTCATATTAAATGACAAAAAAATATTTAATACGTAATTAAACCTCCGTTGGAGAATTACACGTATAAATTTAAGATCAAATGGAACTACTGCGGATCTCTGCGTACTTCCTTAATGAATAAGCGGAATGAAAAATGTTGTATTATTGACTTTATCGCTTTTTAAAAGTACCACTTTCTTTAATATGTCTTCAAGGCTATGATGAATTTTACTTTGGGATATTTTCAAATTATATGCGTTATAAGAAAATATGTGTAACAGGGAAGAAGTAATAGGGCTTTCAAAAACTGGTTCAAGTTCATCAATTAATGAGCTTTCGAAAATAGGGATATTACTTTCTCTACTTATTACATCAATCTTATAAATTTTTAGATCTTTTGATAAATAGCAGTTGTTTGGCATATCAATCGAGAGCTTGTAATGAGTTGTTGTTACGCTTTCATATGAAATACCATTAAATTTTCCAAATTCGGGGTGTAATTTTGGGACAGAAATAGAATAGCTTAAGCTTCTTTCGACTAATCTATTATAAATTTGGGTGCAAACGAAAGTACCTTTTTTAACAATTTTTTTTAGGCTATGTAAGAAGTTCTCGTATTTAAATGAACCAAAATTTTCTAAAGTGCCAAAATTAGAAACATCTGAAGCTAAATGTGTCAGACAATGAAAATTGTATGTAAGAAATTGATTCCCGTATAATTGAGGGATATCTTTAACAAAACTACAGAGTAATTCCTGGGCACACGAGTTGTTTTTTAAGCAATCATCTTGACTTAATAGAATTCTGATTGCAATGCTAAGTTTTAAAAAGTGTACGTATCTCTCTTTATCCAACACAAATTTTAAAATGAAAGGACCCGTGTAAATTAAAAATTGGCGAAGCTCTGTTGCTTTCCATCTATCCAGGTCACACAAATCTCTCGGACTTCTACAAAATTCGTGAGGAATTTGTTGCTTTAAACAAACAAATAAATTATTTAACTGGGCAATTCTATGAGAAGATAGAGAACAGTTAAAACCCTTCATTTTTGTCCATGCTACCAACAACGTTTTCATTACACCTAAGCATACAACGTGCATATAATCAAATGGAACCTGTTTTACGATATTAAAAGAAGGTAATGATTCTAATATTGTTGGCGCTATTTGGTGATGATGTTCCGGCTGAGCTCTGGAGCGATATGACTCGTTCGTTCTCAAAATGCTCTCCTCAAATGGATAGGTAACTTTTTTCCCACAAAGTACTCCTTTTTGAGAGCATTTAATGCAACTGTAATAACCTGTATGACCCTTTGTTTTTAAAACAAAAGTCTAGCGGGCGCATCGAAAATAAATGCTCGAACTCTTATTGGAAATGCTTGGTTTTTGTAAGTAATTCCTTTCTCAATAAGAATCTTTAATTCTGAAATGAAAGGGATGAGATACTGATCTGCGTCTTTTGGTTTACTGAGTCCAGCGTATACGCCCGTAAGGAACACATGCGAAGTTCCTACAATATTGCATAGAATGGGCCATACTTGCTTTCGAGAGCTTTTTGTTACTGGTAAGCCATCTATGTTAAAATCTAATGAGAACTCTGTGATCATGGTACGTTCATTACTTACGAGAAAATCTGTTAATCCATCCTCTAGTCCATAATGAACATATTCCCCGTCGTCCAATGAAATGGAATGTGATAATCTAGGAGTACTCTTAATTCTCCTAAGATACATAGTAAATCTCTTAGTGCATCATTTGTTATCTGATGCTTAAATGCCCACTGCCCTAATTTTCGTGACAAAGCAACACTAGCATCACTCTCGTGGATACCGCTTTCGCTATCGGAACTAGATGGAGTAGAATCCTCCAAATTAGAATTTCTCTGAATGTCGTCCAAATATATTTGAGATGTATGAGGAAGGTCAGAAAACTGTGAAGGAGGAACTTGCGAAAATTCACTGCTTTTACTTAAAATTGAATCGACAAAATCTTTCGCTTCTCTGCGAGTTTTTTTTGTAAGAGGACATTGTAAGCTTGCGGAACGCATTAATGAAACCCGAAATACCTGTAAAAATAAAGATCTCTCACACAAATCGCCTAATTCCTTTCGTAGTATGTCCATAAAAAATCGTTTTTCACTAAACATAATAATAATACTCTAGACAAATTCAACTTTTTTACTAATACAAATTTTTATTTTTATTTATTACAATCTTCTATTAAGCTTACCTTTAATTTTTGTATCATTTTTTAACGTTTTATTTTCTGCACCAATTAAAATTTCTACTGCACACGCTTGAAAATTGACTGCTCAAAATCATATCATATCACAGAATGAAATTTAACCGGCGGTGATTGGTGAACACGATACCAAGAAAACTGAAGAACCCGGGCCAAAGAACGATATTCTCGAGAAAATCTCGAAACGAAAGATGACAAAATAACACAATACGAAGAAAAACAAAGAACCCATCAGGCGAAGATGCGAGGAAGAACGATATTCTCGAGAAAATTTCGAAACGAGAGATGAAAACATTTAGTCATGAACACAATACGAAGAAAAACAAAGAACCCAGGACAAGATGCGAGAAAGAATGACATTTACGAGAAGATCTCGGAGAAATCTCGAAACCAGAAATGAAAAAGCAGCAAGCCATGAACACAATACGGAGAAAATAAAGTGCACAGGCCACGATTCGAGAAAATAGGCGATTCTCGAAAAGATCTCGAAACGAGAAATAAAAAAAACAGTTTAGTCGCTTTTTATAAGAGAAGTTAGGAATTCTCGAAATGAAATCGTTTCGATAAAGCGACTCTTCGATAAATTGTTTGCAGGGGAAGTGTGATAAGCCAAATTTGGCGTAGTAAAATTCTGGTTGTGTTACTATCTGTTGCCGTTGTAGTGAAACCTCAGTACAACCGTGTAGTAGAATCGATATGGGAGCGGGGCAACAATATACATGGTTGAAAATACTGCAGTTGCTCCCACCGAAAATCCTTTTAGCCGTGCTCTTAGTCTCTGCCACTGCTTTAAGATACCCACGGTGTTTCCCAGCTGTCACAAACGTAAACAAATCTTCCATATTTCATTTAATTTTAATTTAATTTAAGATAAAAATGTGTGTAAAGTACACAAAATAATATTTTATAAGTATACTTACCTAAAAAATTATTTCCCAATTACATTTTTACCAGATTCAAATTGTGGCAAGTTAGGAAACTTCGTTTGACAGCTGAAAATACATTTGTCTTTTTCTTCAATATAATTCTGATCTACTTCACGATACGCTGAAAAAATCCACGCTCATGCACAGGAATTTTACAGGTATCAACACTTCCTGTTGTCTCTATATTCTAAGCGCGAGAAATTGGAGCTCGCAATGCTTTTTTAAATTCGAAATGTCAATTGCGCGCTATGTTTTTTTAGTGATTTTGATTATTTTAATTGTGTTTTTTGTAGTGTGTTATTGATTTTTCATCGCTGAATACCACATTGTAAAGGTAATTATCAAATTTTTATTAAGTCTTTTATTTTTTTATGCCAGTTTTTCAAAATTGGTGGACATTTGTGAACGTGAGTTTGTTTGGGTGCTTTCTCAACTTAAATGTCCACCCATAATTCAACACACATTTTGGGGTTTTCATAATTGACTAGCTTTTTATATTTATTTATATTATGGTAATTAAATTCTTCTGAATTTCAACTATGTTATGTGTCAAAATTACGATAAAATGAGTGTGGTGAACTGAAAGGAATAAATATTAAAATCCTAAAATATTAGACTCAAATGATATATGTACTTTGATGTATTGCCTCGTGATATCCAACAGTATTCAATTTGATAGATTCTGCAAGGAATTTTCAATTTATTTTTAGGTGTTTATGAGAAATAAGGACAAGTACCTCTATACATGTATATGCACTCTATATGCACTTTCTGCAAGATTGGAAGCATCAATTCGAATTTTAAAGGTGATATTATACTAGGAACTGCTCTTTGCTCCTGAAAATAATAGTAGTAAGAAGACAGCCATTTAATATACATTTAGCCATATACCATACCTGCACGACGGATCCAGATCTATCCTTTCTCAAGCGGTCAAAGCAAATTGAGGAGGCTTCCCGTAATCTTAGAGGATTGGGTTGATTTAAATCCATCCACGTTTTTTTGTTAGATATATTTCAATCGCCGTTGAATTTTGCACACCTATAATTAGGATTAAGGAGTACTAAGTTGAATTTCAAATTATTAAATTATTAATTTCAAATTTACTTCTGTTAAGATGATGTGAGGCAGGTAGGGTACTGTGCGAAGTCCAGACCAAGAGCAATAGCAAGGAAAACTGTGGTATTTATCTTCTTACTAGGTAGAATCTCTATCAGTATTCCTTAAGTATCAATATCAACATTACATAAACATAAATTATCACTAATATGAAAGTGAAAATTTTACTTGCTGATCAATCCCCGGCAATAATAACAAACATATTGGTCCGAGCGCAGCCCAAGGCACAACATGAAGCACATTTGACACGAAAATATTGAAAAATTTCAAATTTAAGGCCACTCAAAATTAGCGATAATTTTGTTCAGCCGTAGCACATATAACAACTTACAACCTAAATAAAAAACACTAAAACAAACCACTTATTTGGAGTTTCCCACGTCGAAATCATCAGAAATATTTAAAATTTCCTCCGAGGAATCTTTGTGTCCCATTACACCAATGTAGAGCACCGTAAAAATAGCAACAGAAACCTAAGATATAAGCAAAAATATTTAATTACTACATGTAAACAAACACAAATTACAACAAGTAAAAAAGTTAGACTTGGTCTAAGACCAATTCTGAAGATACCCTAGATGACTGTGCAAGTTTGATTTTTGAAGTGGCTTTTCGCATTTATTTCTAGAAAGGTTCGTCGGACAGTAAAAATGATTATAACCAATTTTATACGAATTCATATTGCAAAGAACTCTTCAGTACAATAGAAACATCTAGGACTGATCTTTTTCACAGTATATGTAAAAATCTAAAATTCGTATATGGCAACACCAATAAGGGGTTGCCCGATTAAGCCCATTTTTAAATTATGAACCCGTAAATCTGCGACAAGCATTTCATAAGCCATATGGATCGCTTTAATTGCTGTTCTTATTACTATTTTGGATAATAACACTGGTAAACATTGTTTTAGCAAAGTATCTAGAAATCATACTAGATTCCAAGCTAAGCTGGAAGGCTAATTTGGAAGACCGTATTAAGAAGGCCAGTGTAGTCCACTACACGTGGTAACTGGGGACTAAAGCCCAGGGTGGTACAGTGGATGTGCATAGCTATAATTCGGCCGATCCTCTGTTATGGCTCCACGATCTGGTGGGTGGCACTGACAAGGAAATGTAACCTGGATGTGCTAACAAAAATCCAGGGGGTCTCTTGCTTGGAAATAACAGAGTGTCTGCGCACCACGCCCACAGCAGCACTGGAGGTCATGATGGATTTACTGCCGCTATATTTCCATTGGAGGAGTGTAGCGGCAATAAGCGCTGTCAGGCTTAGAGCGGGGGGTTGGTGGACGGAGAGGGGTTTTGGGCATTCCAATACAGGAAAGAAACTGACTATCAAATACCTTTCATCACAAGTTATGGGTGTCAATGTATTGATGCCCGCCAGGATTGACTGGGATGGGAAGGAGATCGTGCTAATATTCGATGTTTCTATGTCTACGAATGGATCCAAGACGAGTGCAGACACAGAGGCTATAGTGTACTCAAGACCCTGTCAGTGGCACGAGTCTTATACACTGCCGGACAAATGTAGCGTTTTTCAGGCAGAGCTCGTAGCGATTTACCAAGGGGTAATATTGGCAAGTATTAAAGCGTTGGATGCTGTGCTGGTTAAATCAGAATTGGTGCAGTTATGTAACACTGGTCTTGAGGAACTGACTACACGGCATAAGGTGACCCTATACTAGGTCCCTGGCCATAGGGATATTCCGCGGAAGAGTGTGTCAAAAAGGGAAATGGATAGCTCCGCAGCAATAGCTTAAGTGAGGATCCCGATCGGAGCTTTAAAAGAGGAGATCATCAAGGCAAGTCAACGATCAACAGGAAAAACTGCCGTATCGCGAGGGAATTGCAATGATCTGCATATAACAGTAAAAGGAAGAACAACTTAAAGGTAGCAGAGCATATACCAAGAATCTAGTAGGTGTCATTACGGGTCCTAATACTATATGAGACCATAATAGAATGGTGGGTGCAGCGGGAAATGATTTCTGCAGGAGCTGTAACGACTCGGAGGAAATCGAATCTGTCCAGCACGTACTCTGTGAGTGTCCTGCTATGAACAAATGAGGTAGGCTACTGGGTAGCTTCTTCTTTTCAAGTCTTGGGGAGCTGCAAAGTAAAGAGCTCAGATGCATCCTGAGTTTCCTATTAGGTTGGGCTAAAGAAGAATCTATCATCTGCCGACATGGTGCCGAATTGCCTGTGCCACAGCCTCCAAATCGACCAGAAAGTCAGAAATCTGTTCCTAGGCCGGAATCTGTTCTTAGTGAGCATGATAGGGTATCTGAAGAGAGCGACCCAAGTTATAAACCATCTACTTCAAAACAACCTCACTTATTGACACAAAGTGATCGCAATGATTTAGTACGTGATTTAAATTTGTCTAAAAAACAAGCTGATCTTTTAAGGTCTAGATTAAACGATAGGAATTTATTTTCTCCCGATTCGAAGATTTCTTATTTTCGACATCGTGACCATGAATTGAAATCTTACTTTTATAATGCAAATGATTTAGTGTATTGTAATGACATTCCTGCAGTAAAGAATCTATTAAATTTTAAATATGATCCTATTCACTGACGGTTGTTCATTGACTCCTCAAAAACTGGTTTGAAATCAGTGTATCTATGTAGCGCAAATAAACTTCCTTTAGTTCCTGCATGGTTCTGATATGAAAGAAACTTCCTTATCGGAAAAATTAAATACAGTGAACGCGCTTGGAAAATTTGTGGATATTTTAAGGTCATTGCTGCTTGGTTACACCAAATATTGCTGTTTTCTTTGTGAATAGGACAGGACATATAGCAAAACTCATACACGAAGGTAGCATGGCTCAAACGTGAATAACTTTCCAGGACATAAAAATGTTAAAAACTTTAGTCAACCGTAAAGACTTACTTTTACCATCATTGCATATAAAACTCGGCCTAATAAAATTTTTTGTGAAAGCTATGCATAAAAATTGTAGTGGATTTGCATACCTGAAAGAGAGATTCCCTAAACTCAGAAAGGCAAAAAATCAAAAAGAGGGAATATTTGTTGGTCCACAATTATGATGATCAGGAAAAATTCGCCTGGAAATGTTTTCTAGGTTTTCTAGGAAACAATAGGGTGGAAAATTACAAACATTTAATTAATGAGCTTATAACCGCATACAAAGCTTTGAGTTATAACATGTCCTTCAAAATACATATGCTGGATTCTCATCTGGATTTCCTTCCCGAAAACTTTGGTGCTGTGAGTGACGAACAATGCGAGAGATTTCATCAGGACATTTCCTTAATAGAGAAGCGTTATCAAGGTAAATGGATTCCCGGAATGCTAATAGATTATTGTTGGAGACTTAAAATCACGAAAATCATCACTATTTATTGTACATTAAGTAATAATTTGTCTAAGTGTAGGTGAATTTTGTACTTTTCATGAAAATATATGAAAATGTAATTTTTTTTGTTTTTCATTAATATATTATTGCTTGGTGGCCATAGTACATTCAAAATTTGATATATTTGTAGACCAGTGTAATTGAAGATTAATTTTTAAAATATAAAACTTCTCATTTGGAATGTTCTCCCGACCGACGTAATACTTAGATAAATCCTATTTACAGTGTTGCAAAGATGCACCAGTCACATGCGTTATTGCATTACAAGTGAGAGGTGCCTCATTATTTCCACAAGTGCACTTACAGTCTTTTATATCATAAAACGCAATATTGCACTGTAAAGCTAGCTGTAAATGTTCATTTTGAAATTGTTGATTTCACTATGAATCTCTGAATCTCCAATGAAATCAATACTGTTCTCAAGTTTCTTCTGCGGTCTACACGTTTTTATCGACCATTTTTATTGTAGTCTACTGATATTCTCTTTGCTTTATTTATCTTAAGAGCACATCTTCAAAGATGCTTCATCTAGAGTACACGACAATTTATAGAGAGCTTTTTCCTTGCAAATGCTGAAGTTTTCATTAGAGTCGCGCGTTGACCGACTTTTGAATATTTACATATAGTTGATACAAATTGCATATAATTATGTACATACATAAGTATATCGGCCGAATTGGCAACACATTTTGCAACAGGTAAAAGTGCTTGTAAGTCAAATTCATTAGCAACTTTCATGAGTTGAATAGCATTATACTATATGCATACTTAAATAATTCACATGGAACGCAGCAGAAGTAAGTTATTCTCGCAAAGTGCATGGTAAAACTCGCGTGCGTATAAAAGAATTGCCGAAGTTGCTTAAAACTCGAAATCAGTCGACAATTACCTTTAAAGTGGACGTTATAGTGGAAGAATCCTGTTCCATCCTGTAGTTAATACGAATTAAATAAAATTCTGTGAAACTTATCAGTTCTTTGTAAACATGGCTGTGGAGCTTCTAGTCGAAAATCGTGAAGGAAATAGCAGCGCGATATGTCTTGCACTCATATCAATTTTTGCGGCCTTAGTTGTTGGCTTCTGGAAGCAGCAAAATAGAAGAATTTTTCAACTGGGAAACAAAATTCCTGGACCACCAACACTTCCCTTTATTGGCAATGCACACTACGTCTTAGGAAAGGATCACAATCGTAAGTCATATTAAACATTTTAGATGTAACAGAGATGTACAAAAATCTTTTTCAGAAATTATGGATATGGCCCTTGAATTAAGCAAGCAATATGGAAATACTGTCAAGATTTGGCTAGGAAGTAAATTGTTGGTTTTTCTAACAAATCCTGCAGATGTTGAGATAATTTTGGGTAGCAGTGTTCATTTGGAGAAGTCCGAAGAGTACCGATTCTTCAAACCATGGCTTGGTGATGGCTTGCTTATAAGTTCAGGTGATTTGTGGAGGCGTCATCGAAAAATGATAGCTCCAACTTTTCATCAAAATGTCCTGAAAAGTTTCATTGAAACGTTCTATGCAAATAGCTGCACAGTTGTCGATCGTATGAGGAAAGAAGTTGGAAAGGAATTTGATGTCCATAACTACATGAGTGAAACAACTGTTGATATCCTATTAGAAACGGCTATGGGAGCATCAAAAACAGTACAAAATAATCAGGGCTTCCATTATGCAATGTCTGTGATGAAAATGTGTGACATTATTCATAAAAGGACATATAACCTTCTCTACAGATGGGATACGTTCTATAATTCAACTAGCATGAGAAAGAATGAAGACAAGCTCCTTGGGATAATCCATGGCCTCACTAAAAGAGTTATTAAACATAAAAATGAGATATATGATAAAAATTATAGGGATGGAGAATTACCGAGTCCAACTCTCGAAGAAATTATTGCTCACGATCTGTCGAGTGAAGTGGGGAAAAACCAAAAACAATCGCCAATACAAGGACTTCGTGATGATTTGGATGAAATTGATGAAAACGATGTTGGTAAGTGATTATTTCTTTCCAATCTCTTTAACTGAACTACTACTACTGCAACTATTACTCTGGTAAAGATAAAAGAAAATTTCTTCCTTCCAATCAGGTGAAAAACGGAGGCTCGCTTTTCTTGATTTGATGGTGGAAAAGGCAAAAAGTGGAGCAAATTTAACAGATGATGAAATTAAGGATGAGGTCAATACAATCATGTTCGAAGTAAGAACGGAACTCATTAAAGATATACGTATTAGATTTGTTTTTATTTTATCAAAACTCATTAGGGACACGATACAACTGCATCCGGATCAAGTTTTGTTCTATGCTTATTAGGCATCTATCAAGATGTTCAGGACAAAGTTTACGAGGAAATACATGGGATATTTGGAAATTCAGGACGTCCTGTTACATTTGCAGATACATTAGAAATGAAATACACGGAAAGAGTGATTATGGAGAGTCTACGATTATATCCGCCAGTGCCAGTGATTGCCCGTAAAATTAATGAGGATGTTCATTTAGTCTCTGAAAAACTCATTATTCCAAAAGGATGTACAGTTGCGATTGCAACCTTTAATATACATCGAAGTGCCAGCATTTATCCAAACCCAGACAAATTTAATCCAGACAACTTCTTGCCCGAAAATACTCAGAATAGACATTACTACAGCTTTATACCTTTCAGTGCCGGTCCAAGGAGTTGCGTGGGTAAGTTAAGCATTTTTCTATTAAAATTTGTTATCTCATGGTGACTCCTACTTTATATAGGTCGCAAATACGCCATGTTAATGCTGAAAGTGCTCCTGTCCACTATTCTGAGAAACTATAGAATCAAATCAAATTTAAAAGAGTCTGACTTCAAACTGCAAGCAGATATTATTTTGAAGAGGACCGATGGTTTCAGGATTAAGATTGAACCAAGGAAGTGAAATACTGCTTGTTTATATTAAAAATATTTATAAAACTATAACAAAAACAATCAGACAATTATACTTATTTTTACGCTACATTTATGGATTTTGGTTGATTCTGTTGGATGTTAGATTTTCCATGACGTATTTTCAGGTAAGCTATTTCTAGTATCCAAGGAACTGCACAGGCTGCCATAAAAAAGTTTAGCAGGTGGAAGGATATTTCATAGCTCTTTGTAGCATCACGTATGTATCCAACTATTGGTCCAATAGCGAACATTATGTTACCTTGGAGGAACATAAATAGTCCATATCCCGAAGGAAACCTGTACAAAATAAATTATTTAAATTTTGTTTGAATTTTTTATTATAGTCCTTACCTTTCTTGAGGTAAATATTCTGCGAAAACAAGAGGAAGTGGTACATGAACCCATGTTCTTAAGAAGCCCATAACTGCAGTTATTATAGCCATGCCAAGAAAATCAAATATCGTCAAAAATGCTATAAATTAAAAATATCAATATCATTAGCGTCCGTTTGAATTGTGAATTTTTGAATGTCAACTTATGTAATCGTATTCATATCAAAGCTAATGATTTTGACAGTGTAATTAGTTACGCGTGTATTGGTACACTAATGATACTCAAGTAGAAGTGTCCGGATAATACTCTAGTATAGATAATACCAGGTACTCGGGCGTTAGATTATATTCTGTGCAATTTCCTATGTTCGGGATTATTTACAAATTACAAAGATATTCAGATCCGTATGGATAATGACTCTTATCAAAATGTACGGGGTGAGCGAAAAATCACGTTCTACAAATATTAGCTGTGTTCTTCTGTGAAATTTGTTCTAACCCAGCGAGAAATATGTTAAGCGCTGTCAAGGGAAGCGCTTTCACACGATAGCCAGAAAATATCTTTTCCGATCAAGCACCCCCTTACCATAGCCAAAAGAATCTTTGGGGAAGCACATCTCTTCTCTGAGTTTAGGCTTATTCGTATTTTTTTGTGGAAAGATGACTTATATCATAGATGGCACAAGAACTAGATGTCGCATGGCATACTAGAGCAGAGTATACAGATTGTGAATTGGGTAGTGCATTCTGGAATGGACCATAACATGTTTTAGAGCGTGCCGAAAGCAAATATTTTTATAATAGCAGTTTTGTATACATTTGATCATCTTCCTCAGCACTCCAGATATGAAAAAATATTAATCACTCAACTTATATATCATTTCAAATGTTGTGGTCCATTCCGGAATGGACCACCCAGCCATATAAATTTTGTATACATTTTTTGGTATTGCATGCGACATCTAGTTCTTGTGCCATCTAAGCTTATATGTATCTGAAAGCGAAGTAGATCTTTCATTCTTAGTCAGTTAAAGTGTGCGGCTAATTGAAATTTTAGTAGTCAAGTGAAATGTGTGGTTATGAAAATACGTTAATAATGTAATATAAAAATATTGCTTTTATTTTGATAAGCAAAAACAGGGCATTGTAATTAGTATAGATTTAAGATTAAACGGAGTGCATTCAAAATAAAACTGACATTTTAAAACTGACATTATTAATAAAGGTAAGTAGGTACATTAGAATATAGAGACAATAGGAAGTGTTGATACCTGTAAAATCCGTGTGAAGTAGGTCAGAATTATATTGAAGAAAGAGACAATTGTATTTTAAGCTGCCAAACGAAAATTCCTAATTTGCAACAATTTCAATCTAATTTAAGACTTGTGAAAAGTGAAAAATATTTTATTTAAAAGGTAAGTAATTATCTGTTGATATTATAGTGATCAATTTCTAAGCGATGTTCATGTATTTTCAGAATGAACTGTTCGGTTAAAAATTGCCACAACAACACCAAGGTACGTCGTGGGAAATTATTTTTTAAGTAAGTATAATTATAAAATATTATTGTGTGTACTTTACACACCTTTTTATATTAACTAAATTAAAAATACTTAACAAAAAACGATGAAATATCGAAAAATTCCTTCTTGCACCGAGATTTATTTACGTTTATGACAGCTCCCAGGGTATGTTGGCGTAGTGACAGCGAAGAAGAACATTTTCGAAGGGAACGAACGTAATATTTTCAACCATATATCTTGTTGCCCCGCTCTCTATATCGATTTTACACTACAGCGGCAACACAACCAGGATTTGACTACGCTAAATTTGGCTTATCACACTTCCTGTACTCTCTATATTCTAAGGTAGGTACTCTCCCAGCGGGAAATATGTCAAGCGCTTGTAAAGGGAAGCGCTTCCACACAATAACCAGAAAATATCCTTTCCAACGCGCTCTCTTACCAAAGCCAAATGAATCTTTGCGGAGCACACCTCTTCTCTGAGTTTAGGCTTATTCGTTTTTTGTTGAAAAAGATGACTCATATGCATATGGAAGCGCAGCAGAATTTTTGTTTTTTAGTAGTCAGTTGAAGTGTGCTGTTAATTGAAATTAAACTTAATTTAATAAAATGGACCGCACTCAGAATAACATAGAAATTTTTAGTAAATCCCTTATCTTGATTCTCTCTGTATTCCCTACAAATGCTCCGAGACTGCTTCCCTACAAGCGTCCAAGAATGCTACCCTCCAAGCACTCCAAGAGTACCACCCTACAAGCGCTCCAAGAACGTTTCCCAAGAATCTGCAAGTGAGCGCTTCCCTCTGCGTACATGCTCACGTTATGAACAAAGATACGATGGGGAAGAGTTGCAAGCTCCAAACAAGCGCTCCTGCATACGTCTTTGAGCGCTTCCATTTCCCGCTGGGAATATACGTATGTAAATATGGAAGAGATCTATAGAAGCGAGAGCTACTTATTTGTTATGTTCGCTCAATTTGATCTCCTAGAGGATTAGATAGTGCTACGATCGTTGTATCCATAAATTCTATATTTTCGCTTGAAAGTTAATGGAAAGTAATTTTAAAACAAAACTGAAGTGTCCAAAAGTTTGATAAAACATGTAATGCCCACTAATTGGAGTATTCACCTTTTTTATTGAAGTGATCTTTTGTATTACCTTGTTCTAATCAACTTTGTCAAGAAAAAATGTTATCTTTCCCACAAAACTTCTGTACAAACTTTAATTAGAAACAAATCCGAATGTGTAAGTTCTGGGATATGGTGTTGTATGAAATTTTCAGCGAATAATGCAATTCTCTCAGGGTGTCAGTGTTATGAAATTATCACATGAGAAAATGGAAGCAAAAAAACCATGTGCACAAAATACAAAACATAAGGTTAATTTAAAAACAAAACTATTGAAATTAGTAACATATTTTAATTTAAATCAATTCATCTGTCTTACTGCAATAAAAAAAAATACTTTTTATCTCTTTACACATTTCTTCAATACAACGGAGTTTTGCTAAAAGCAGATTATGAAGGCTAAAAAAAAACATTTTAACAAGCAAGGACCAGCCGGAAAATTTAGTTAAGAGAAACAACCATGAGATAAACTGAAATTGTGAAATGGGGAGGAGGATGGATGTTTAGGAGGTGAAAGTGTTTTTTACTAATTTCGGCGAACTGGGACCTCCTAGCTGAAATGTCGTTTATAAAAGTTGTAGATAATAAAATAATCTAAAACTTTCAGAAAAGGCATTTTTCCACATTACCCCAAGTTTTTCGAGAAAATAGCAGAAAACAGATTTCTCTGTTTTTTATTTTTTCTCTCCTAAACATTTCAATTTACATGGAATTTTGTGAAAGTTTTGTATTTTTTTGCACTGAATAAGCATGATTTTTTTGGAATATAGAATCTGGGAAACAAGTAGTTTCCGAGATATTTACATTAAAAAAAAAAAACAAAAAAACCTCTTCCACGGAAAACCCTATTTGTGTTTCTTTTTCGATTCTGGACTCATTTGAACCATTTAAATGATGTCTAGTTTAAAATGGTCTACATACAAGGTGTTTCCCCTTATGAGGTCAATAGAGCAGGAGGTGTTGTGGTCTGCAAGCACACGGAAGCAAGAGGCTGGTAGGTGTAATGGTAGTAGAGTAGTAAGCAATAGCGGAACACAGTACTTCGCACAGTAAAGTGCCCGCTTATTGCTGATTAATGTGATGTTTGTTTACATTACCGCGGTAGTGCCCATTTTGTTTACAACAGCACAGTTACTTGCTATCAGTGGTATTGGCCAGTAGTTTTCGTCATCGGTTTTAGAATAGTACCGCATCATAATTACATATGTTGAGGGTCATGTTCTACTTCCGATTTCCGTGTGCAAGTTTTCGAGGTGCGTAACTGAATTGGTGTACTCAGTTCGGGTTACAGTTAAACAGCGGTGGGTCGGCGCTAATAGTAAGAATAAGTTAAAGTTCAAGTTAAGTTAGTAACAACAGTGAATTAAATAAAAGTAGTGAATTTATTGAGAATGGACTGTTTGATTACCTAAGGACACGACATTTTGGCGCAGCCGGTGATACTTAGATAAGATATTTAAAAATTTCTTACTGTTGTGGTTGCTAAAGTTTTCTATAATTTTTCAGAAGAGTGAAATTTGTTTGTTTGTATATATATATATATATACAGGGTGTCCCGTAAGTCGACGTCAAGCCGGAACCGGGTGATAGACCAAATCGTAACAGTTACCAGAAAAATATAAAAAAAAATCTATGTCATGTATTTTTCAAATTATAGGCATTTCTTTTGTTTTCGAGAAAATGTACACCTTGTGATGGTTCATTAGCTCCTGTTGCTACAAATCTTTACTTTTTTTCAATTTTATTTTTCTTATGTAATCCCGAATAGTGCATATGTAACCTGTTGCTTTAAGTTCTAAGCCAGCTGCTCCAGCTTGGAAGAAAATGTCACATTTTGACGAACCAGCAAAATAAAATTAATAATTCGTTGAACTTTAACTGACTGTACTGAAAAAAAAAATGTGCTACGCCAGTCTGACAAGTAACTTTAAAAGTTGACGCATTTAATAAGGATTCTAAAATGGTATAACACTTGCTACAATATTTCTTAGAACACGGAAAAAAAAATTTTTTTATTCAAAAAATCCAGTTTCGAAAAAAAATTTTCACCTACTAAAAATGAATCTAGTGTACCCAAAGCTTGTCGTAAGACCGTAACCTTTAGACTGTAGTTTGAGTGAGACGGAGAGTCATTGCATGAAATGTGACTGAGCAAGATAGTGACGCTAGCTCCTCAAATCATTGAGTTTCAACAAATGTGCATCGTCTACTCTCCACAGAGGGACGACTTCCAAACCAAGTACATGGTGAAGGAAGAGTTCCTTATCTTACGAGGACGTAATACTTCAAGCAGTTGAAGAAGATCCAGGTAGTTCGGTACGTGCAATCCAGAAATGGACAGGAGTGCCCAAAAGTATAGCTCACCGAATATTACAAAAACACCGTACCATGTACAGCGAGTATACACCCTGCTACCTCGGGATTATCAACCTCGGGTTGCGTTTTGCCAAACGATGCTACAAAGACAACGGGAAGATCCGCTATTCTTCGAGAAAATTTTGTGGTCGGTTGAATCGACATTTAAAAAAGACGGTTACATGAACCTACACAACTTACACGAGTGGCACGTAGAGAATCCGAATTTAATGAGACAAAATAGATCTCAATATCGCTTTAAAATAAACATGTGGACCGGAATTTTAAACGGAAAAGTCATAGAACCTTTTGAGTTGCCAGAGGTCTTTAATGCTGAAGTTTATTTAGATTTTTTGCAAAACCATTTACCTAATTTACTGGAAGACAAGCCACTAAGTATTTACAGAGAGATGTGGTATCAGCAAGACGGCTGCCCAACGCACTATGCCCTTTCAGTTAGATAATATCTCAATGAAGATTATCCGGACAGATGGATAGGGCGGTCTGGTACGATCTCGTAGCCAGCCCGTTCACCTGATCTAAATCCATTAGATTTCTTTTACTGGGGAGCAGTAAAAGAGAAAGTTTATAAGAAGTCAATTGAAAATTTAGCTGAGCTTCGGCAAAGAATTACGGAAGCAGTTGAATTTGTCAACAACGGAAGAATTGCCCGTCTGATAACCCGATCTTTTTTAAGAAGATTTCGAGCTTGTATTGCAGCTGAAGGAAGGCAGTTTGAACATGTTTTCTAAATAATAAATCTTAGCATCCAAATAATTGGTGTTCAATTTTAAAATTAAGGAAAATTTGTCCTAAATTTAGCAAAAAGTTAGCATCTCTGACTCGAAAGCGTGACTATCTGCCTCACTCACACTTCATGGAATGACTCTCCGTCTCACTCAAGCTAGAATCTTAAAGTTACGCTCTTAAGGCAAGCTTTGGGTACACTAGAATCAATTTTAGTAGGTGAAAAGAAATTTTTCGAAACCGGGTTTCTTGAAGAAAAAAAATTTTTTTTCCGTAATCTAAGAAATAATGTAGCAAGTATTATACCATTTTGGAATCCTTATTAAATGCGTCAACTTTTAAAGTTACTTGCCAAACTGGCGTAGTACATTTTTTTTCAGTAAAGTCAGTTAAAGTTCAACGAATTATTAATTTTATATTCTTGGTTCGTCAAAATGTGACATTTTGTTCCAAGCTGGAGCAGTTGGCTTAGAACTTAAAGCAACACGTTACATAAGCACTATTCGGGATTACATAAGAAAAATAAAATTGAAAAAAACTAAGGATTTGTAGCAACAGGAGCTAATGAACCATCACAAGGTGTACATTTTCTCGAAAACAAAAGAAATGCCTATAATTTGAAAAATTCATGACTTAGATTTTTTTTATATTTTTCTGGTAACTGTTACGATTTGGTCTATCACCCGATTCCGGCTTGACGTCGACTTACGGGATACCCTGTATATATATGTAAAGCGATAAATTAATTCTTTTATTTTTCAGGATAAATTTAAAAAGTGTTAGATTAAGTGTTGAGTGTGATTTTGGGAAGCCTATTTCAGTGTAATAATATTGATTTCATGATTAGGATGTGCGTTTTTGGATAGGTTAAGGGTAAATTATTGTGGGCGTTTGAAACTTTTCATGTCATTTCCGTGTATTCTAAGTTAAAAATTTAAAGTATAGGTTAAGTA
Source organism: Dioctria rufipes (assembly GCA_963924295.1). Classification (NCBI taxonomy): domain Eukaryota; kingdom Metazoa; phylum Arthropoda; class Insecta; order Diptera; family Asilidae; genus Dioctria; species Dioctria rufipes. The sequence continues at coordinate 82,228,897 of OZ002742.1, forward strand.
ATTAATTCATCGAGGGCTTTCAGTGTTTGGTTTCTGCTTTGTTTTCGGAGATTTTGATCAATATTTTTCGTTCACTCGGGCGAAATAAATGTTTTGTGTTTTCGTCTTTGGCTTTCTTGTTCTTATTACAAATGGGAAGTGTATTAAGTTTTTTAGCGTTTGTGTTGGTGAATGAACTTATAAGTATAGGAGAAACTGTGAATTTTTCTTATACGATAAATAGTGTAAAAGTAGTTGTTAAGAAGTGGAACTTTTTGTAATTATAACGTTGTTTGCTTTTATTCAGCTTAAAAGTTGAGTTTCACTCCTGTCTGATCGAAGCTCTCTTGCGTTTGTTGCAATTTGGATAGAGTATGCTATAATCGTTTGAGTCGTCAAAATTTTAGACAGAGATTATGAGACTCGATATTGATATCTTCTGAAGTATTGGGTTTATGTTTTCGTGATTCACACAAAAAGTCAAGTCGACTGCAGTGTTTGTGATTAAAATGTTAATCTACTGAGCATTAATGTAGCCAGGTATTATACAGAGGGCTCCAGTTTCCGCAACGGGCTCATGCCTGGTATACTGACGGATCCAGGAATTATTCAGGCAATGTACGCTATAAACATTGGAACTGAGGAAAGCTTAAACAGAGACTGCAGAAATTCTAACATAGCCAAGCAAAATTCTAGCTACTGTCTAGGGACAATAAAGTAACCTTGTTTTAGGGACAATAAAGTAATCTTGTTTTTTGTTCCTGGGTACGTAGAGGTGGAAGAAATTGGAAAAATGGACGATCTGGCTAGAACCAGAGTCGAAAGTCTAAATATTGGTCCCTATCAACATACGACCTACCAAACAACTACTTTAGGGAAGAACTACGAAATGGAAAAACAAATAACTGTATGTCCTATGAGGTAGCGCGACTGGACTGAGGTAATCGAAAGTATTATTCACCCTCTCAGCACTTCAGATGCGCAAACTAATTGATCTTAACAAACAATTGCTCAGATTGTTTATTAATATAATGTAATCACTGGGCATAGCCCTTTCAGTTTGTTTTTTGAAGTAGATAGACAACAGCGAACTATGCCGACTGTGAGAAGAGGAAGACCAAACCTCCAGCCATATCTCATTTGCGAGTGTCCCGCGCTTCCAGCTTTAAGCTTACAAATCACTGGAGAAACATTTATCAGCCAAAACAAAGTTCGCAAGCTAACCGCCAAGGCAATAATCGAGGTTAGTAGCCTTACCACTTTAGGGAAGGACACAATAGATCATCTCCAATTACAGTCCATGCAGGATCCTGGAAAGATCGTGCCCCTCCTCTTCACCTCAACCTTAGCCTTAAATAATTCAAGGAATATCATATTTTTTCGGTCTCAACCGTTAGCATAAATTGAATGAAATGCAAAAATATATTGACCTGTCTCAAGTTTTGCAAACAATCAGAAGCATAAAATTATCCTTGTGGATACTAAAGAGTTTAGTAGTCCCTAAACCCCTTGTCGAGTATACATATATATATCGGACATGGTTAATATTAATTGTGATAATAGTCTTAGCTAGCAGCGTAATATGTACACGTACTTATTAGAAGAAAAAAATGTAATACGAAGATATTTGACACAATAGTTAAAGAGAGAAGTAATTTAACAATATGAAAAAAAAAACAAAATGGGGAAAATAACAGATAAACAAAAAACTAGCAAAGATATATAAAACTAAGTAATTAATTAAATTTCTCTTGAATTCATTCATGAGTCAACTCAACCTGACACCCCAAAAAAAAGGAAAGAAATATTATCACAAGTTTAAGTCAGAAATTAGAGTGCCTTAATATAATAATAGAGCCAGCCTTCTGGACACGAACGGAAAGGAAGTTCCACATTCGAACGATCCGAACAAAGCAAGACACCTCATCTGTTAAAGAATGGAAACGAGGAACAAGAAAATTGGAATGTCGAAAAGATTGCAAGAATTGTATCTCGTCATAAAGATATTCAGGTTCACCAGAGTGTATTAAGTTATTAAGGAATATTAAAGCTTTACGTTTTAAATAAAACGTGATCGAGCAGCCAATCAATGAGAGCCTGTTCGGAATTATCCTGCCCATTGTTTAATACCAAACACAAATCTAATGTAATCGTTAAAAACAACTTAAATTTTCCGCGCGCCTACGCTATCAAGTGTAGGATATATCAAATTTTCGTAAGTGAAATGGTGTAATAAAGGAGCTTTTATAAGTTGTAAGCGAATATTAGTGAATAGTACTCCTGCAGCTGCCATTATCTGCGTAAGCATCAGTTTGACGTGATCACAGCAACGTAATTGCCCATTTAGTTTGACCTCAGGATTTGTGACAGAATTCATATCACTTATGTCATACAAAAAATTATAGCTAGCAGGACAGTGTGATTTATCAGTATTTAGTGAGAGCCCGTTGTTGACCGCCCATGTGTAGATACAGGAAAAATCATCATTGATGCAATGCATACAATGTCCTATAAGATTAATAGTCCTATATGGATACAATTGTACGTCATCAGCATAAATGTGAAGCTGAACAACTTGAATCAGATTTGACAAGTCATTAATATACATATAAAATAACAACGAACCCAAAATAAATGCTTGGGGTACACCACATCCAAAGGTAGAGAAAGAAGAATGAGGAATCACCAATTTGTACTTTTTGAGACCTCTCCGTAAGGACACTATCTGATCGCAGAAGAAGAGAACTTGAAGTAACTGTGTAATTTTTCTAATAGCTTTTAGTGGCTGAAGCTATTAAAAGCTTTTGAGAAATCCAAACATAGAACAAGAATTCTAAGATTTTTGTAGTCGAGAATCAGGTGAAGATCATTGGAGACTTTTAGTATAGCAGTTTCACAACTATGCAGATATCGGAAGCCAGACTGAAATAGTATTAAAAGATTGTTGGTATGGAGAAATTCTGAAATCTATTAGAACAAATTTTTTTCAAGCACTTGAGCCAAGTAGCAAATAATATTAATTGGCCGGAAAACAGCAACTGATTCAGAGGAAGATTTCTTGGCTACTGGTATGATGTTAGCAACTTTCCAAGCTCTAAGGAAAGAAGAGTAAATCAGACAGGAGTTGAGAATATATTATTAGATGAATTCAAAAGACATAACGTTATCATATTGATGTTTAGTATAGTTATTTTACCTTTCACTATTTTTTTCTACAAGCTCTATTTTATACTCATTTCTGTTTCTTTAGGCACGTTAAGAATTTGCTGTATAAATAAATAAGAAGTTTGCCTGAAACTGCGAAATGTTTATCTCCAAAAAGTTGAAGGGGATGTCAGGACACAAATCTGTGGTTTGTGTTTCTAAAATAGCAGCTGATCAATATGATCGAGATTTTCTGCAACATTATTATATGTATACGAAAACCTATGTAAATACTATAGTTAATATATCTATGTAATTCATGATATGCTTATCTGCATTCAGTATTATCATCAGTAATACTTTTTCAATATTGACATAGGCAAAAGTAGTATATATATATATGAGAGGCTCAAAAGCCAATATACCCAAAATATTTGTGACAAAGGGATAAATTTTTATACTATGTTGTTTTATAGCAGTCGTTATTTTAACGATTTACAGGTAGGCGTTTTTTGTTCAGAGGCAAAAAGGTACAAGTGCTGTTACTGGTCTTCTTAAGCTTTAAATACAGATTCGACGGCCAACAACTATTGCAGTAATAAGATAAATTTTCTCCATGAATGTTTTATGGATCTTGCATAACATAGGAATTTGCAGTAGCCGTCTACTGTCGATCACTCTATTTCCTTAATACAGTTGGGACGACAAACTTAATATTACAGTAAAAAATGCAACTTTTAAAAAAGATTCCGCTACATTAAATGAGGTATACTTTTGGAAAACCGATACTACGAGAGCAGCAAACAAAAACGCTAAAGATTTAGCGAGCAAGTGATCAGATCTTATAGCATTTTGCTTTTGATTTGCGAAGGACACTTCTAACCCCTTTTCTAACTCGTGATAAAGTCTATTATCTGAAACAATTGTGGACATATAATTTCGGAATTCACAACCTAGTGTCCGGATCAGGACTCATGTTAATGTGGCTGGAAAATTTAGCGTCAAGAGGCTCTCAGGAAATGATATAATGTCTCCTGCTATTTATCAACCTTCCATCCACAATTACCCACACTGACTCCCTTAGCGATAATGCTGGCGGACAAAACAAAAATATCATTAAGTTCTGGAGTTACGTAGTCAAAAACACCACTATTAAATCCTTTGATCACAGTTATTTGGTATCTGGCCATTCTTTCATGGAGTACGACCAACATGTTGCCATTATAGAAAAGGCCAAAAAGAAATGTTCAAACGTTTTTGTTCCTAATAACTGGTGTATAATTGTATCGAAATCCATCAGGAAATTTACGGTAGTTAGATTAAAGCAAGCGAACTTTAAGTAAATTCAACCAATGACAGTGCATATGAAAGATAACATATCAGGCATACGACAAATTCAGTGGCTGCATTTTGAAATCTACACCTTTCTCATTATTCTATAAAGAAACTGTCAATAAAGATATGCCAGTTGAACGGATTGACATGAAAAGAACACCTGGCTCATGTTGAACTGACTCTACTGTACGAAAGGAACTCTAAAACTTAAATTAGCTAAGTACAAGAATCTAATGTCCTACTAGACACACACCGCTCTTAATGAAGAAATAACTAACGACTCATTAGTGTAAAACAGACACACAGCCATTTCTTTAATTAAGTTGTTCTGTCAAACTGGTTTTGATAACCTTATCACATTAAAGAAGCAATATGGATCGAATTAACGCATAAACTTTGTTTTCATTTATTTTATGTTTGCCTTTCTTCTTCTTATTTTTCAAATCGGCAGATGCACAACGTAGCTCCATATTTACATTATATGCCAAATCTAGCACATTTTTCCTCATTATAGCTATAATGAAGGAGGAAAACACTTCATTAGCGTACTTCATTACCATCTGATTTTCGAAGCATAATGACGTATACTATGTGACACACGGCATTTTAATGAATAGTTAGTACTAATTATTCATTATATCGTGCTGTGTGTCTAGGATATAATGAATTTCCTTCCATTTATACCTCCAATTTACCACCAATTCCTCAAGTTCCTTCCACATGAATTGGGCGGTAAGAAGAGAAAACAGCGCGGTCTAGTAGGGAACACATCAGGCCATAGTAACGAGCCAGAAGGAGAAATGGAAGGGAGCTCGGTCAGTGAAGTTGATAATATCTTAGAGTCTGACTAGAATGATTAACCATCTTGATAATAACAAAAAGAGAAGATGAAGATTTCACATACTCAATATTGAATTAATTTTCTTTTTCTAACTTTAAAAACAACTTAAAAGTTTGAACTATATTTACCATTGGATTTTTTTTTCCTTTTGTACTTTTTTTATATAACTAATTTGTTGAAATAATAAATATTGGGTTCTAAGTATATTTGAATAACACCTGCAAAGGCATAGTGATACAAGTAACTTTTTACAGGAAAAGGGGTGTAAGAATTGTAACGGATTAAATTATTACCTTTTTACTAAACCAAAAACCATCAAACATTACTTGAACCACAACAAAAGGTTATTAAGATATCCGGTTTATTTTTAGAATATTTACATATAATTAAGACTTTACACAGAATTTAGGATATCCAACCAACTTTAAAGTGTTATATCTCAAAAGTATGAAAAGTATACTTGTGTACCCCTCTGCTTTTGAGCCCCTCATATATATTTTATACAATATCAGTGTAACCTTGACTTATTGTTATGTTCAAAGATCAGCTGACTTCATATGTAACGTGCCTACTCATTATCTTACAAAACAAAATTCTCTCGATTACGAGTTCTGCAAACAAAAATTTGACAATTTCGCATGAATCTTGTGAGCACGCTTTTATAGTAGGTACATCACGTTAAGTCCACATTATCTCTTACTCACTTTTGATAAAAAAAAAACACGTTGTGTTAGTCCCAAACAAATTAAAGAAATCAGTATTAATTTATACATTCTGATAGTAAAAAAAGATAACAAGAATAAAGATAATAATAAAAGTCACTAGTTCAAGAGAATAAAGGGTGGAAAAAATGTCTTTGCATATTTGCAAAGCAAAGTTCATTAAAATTTAACAAAAATTACACAAAATTTCGCATGTACACAAAGTAGAAATCATAATTTTTTATACATAGGTAAAGAAATAAAAAGTTTCTTGTCTACTTACCAAATCTAGCGACGACGGTAAACAAAGCGCCGCCGAGGTAAACGTACCTTGACGGGATCGTTAAAAATGCGCTGCCAAATGCGAGAAAAACTCTTGAAGCCAGATCGGCACCTGCTCCGATCGCAATTATTGTAGCAGTCTCCGACTGGAATTGGATACATATACATTGCTAGTTATATTTCGATCTATTTTTTGAGTTATTCATATCAAAAGTGTAAAGTGAAAAAATTGTGTGTACCCTTGAATATCCTAATTCGAAAAGATACATTGGTTGAAGTGTAAAGAAAGCCACATCTGAGTATAGTGCAAACGATATCCCCAACACAATGTTAACATAAATTGGATCCTTGAGTAGATTCAAATCGAGAAATTCAACGAAAGCTTGCCTAATAACGGTAAGTACATATTACTTAAGTTTTTTTTTGTTTAACATGATTTTAGAAAATCTCTTACCACTTTCCCTTCGATGAATTTTCTAGTGGCCTTTCTGAATTATCACTAACTACAACTGCTCCTGTCCAATTGCCTAGGCTAGCAATACTTGAAGCACGTGTAGAAATCTGTTTGAACTCCTCCATCTTCAGACTCTTCAATGGATCCTGAGAATTTTTCCTAAGTTCATTTAAACTGCCCTTTAGTGTCATGAGTGGTTCCAAATGTGGGTATTCATTTAAGCTACGTTTCCTTGGAAAATATGGTTTAGGATCATCAAAAACCTTTGCAGTAACTTCCTTTAATTCATGCTCATTTATTGGTACTTTACGCATATGCCATTCAACTGGATGCATTACAAGCATTCCAAAAACAGCATGAGCATTAATTGCAGCCAGAACAGCAAGACATCCCCTAAAACCGTACCAGTCTAGAAGCTTTTGCATAATAACAGGATAAAACATTGTACCCAAGCCAATAAGACTTTGAGCAAAACTCATCATCATTACACGTCTCGTGATGAAGTAATTATTAAATGTTGTGTATGCTGTTGGCACCATCAGTCCAAATGCAACCCCTATGACAGGGTAAATATTTACAAACTTATTCAATTCAAATTTTCTCAGTTGGCAGAGATAAATAGGTACTTACCTTGAAATAGACTGAAAGCGACTAACAATTGCGTTGTAGACTGAACAAAAATTTGCATAAATGATCCAACGAAATATAAGATTCCTCCAGCCAGCCCAACAGTTCTTAATGAATACTTCTGAAACAATTTGCTGGTAAACAAACCTATCATGGATATTACAAAGTCAATAAATATACAAATTATTAAAATTTCAAAAACTACCAGCAAAGCTCATAGCACTAAAGAACGAACTTGTTATCACAGCAATTGCGCTCGTCTCTTCTCCAAGGCTCTTTAAGAAATCCCCAAAAACTAATCCAAATGACGGCATTGATCCAAGAGCACTTATCTGAAAAAGTATCAATTGCAATTAGAGAATTAGAGACCAGACTCTACGAAAACAATGCAACTTACAAAAGGCAATGCCATTCCTATGCATACAAGAATTCCCCACCCTCCTTCCGGGACCTCATATTTGTACAGAATATTTTTAGTTCTTTCCATAATAATTTTGGTAATTATATTTTTTTGTTTTTTCCTAAATTATAATGCACCTGGAGAGTGTTACTGAATTTCTGAAGAAGTGGTGCTCTTCATCTTAACTGGTAGCTCACGGAAGCTCCCTGTATTATGATTTTCTTATCTACGAAACTATCATATAATGAGACTTATCTAGATTAATTCTTTTTATGACCATTATTTGCTCCCGAGTCGTACGTACATTCGTCTTACTTGTAAAAACTACAATTAATGAGAAAAACACATCGTGCCGTCGGCTTGATGACATAATCCTTGGGTACATGTTGAAAGCAAGTCCATATATTTCCGAGTAACATAAGACGGATCTCCGCGGTAAAAGTGGATTCTATCTACAGAGTTATGTCAAGTAATCAACTGTACTGTAAGGAGCGGTCTACAGATGGATGAGCTAGTTAGTAATTTTTATTTTTTTTTATAATTCTTCTTTACGAAGAAATGATAACGATAAACCAAATATTATGAATACCAAATAAAAAAACACGTTCTCTAAGCTTAACTCTGTACGCAAGTCTCGATTATGTAAGATCTAACTAGCACGTAAATAAAGCACTCCCCTCAAAAGGAAATTTTTGTACAAAATACTTTTTGCTCCTCATAAGTTTGAACGTGTTTCTATGCCTGTAGAGTTTTTCCGATCCAGGCTATTCTTTATTTGAAAACACTATGAAATTCATTACTAAAAAACGACATAGAAATCGATTTTGATTTATTAATTTTATATATTAAATGGAATTCAGTTGTAGAAGCTGATTAAATTCTCCAGAAGCATGCCTTAGCAGTAATGTTGCGTGAAATAATGGATCAATGTAATTTCTACTTTTTGTTACAAAACAAATCAATACGAGCAACCGGAAAAGCATTGTATGTATATCCTTACCTCTTCATCAGAAGCATTTCTTCAACATTAAATTTTAGTAATATCTCCAGCACCATCTAATTCTATTCAACTGGTCACAAGTCAGATCATCAACCAATGGGTCAACACCCAAAGCGCATAATGGTTATCTTATCAAAAGTCGTCAGTTGTTATGCTATTATCCTTATTTAAGTAACTGAATTGTCGAGGGTGTAGCACTTTTACGCTATCAAGAAGACTAGTCAGCTGCGTTCCTTTTTTCATTCAGAATGAATCTCTTTCAATCTATGCTCTTTTCCAGGATACGTAAGCTTAGGTACTTTGTTCTTCCAAAGCTCTTTGGACACACTCTGCAACTGTCTCCCCATATCAAGAACCTGAGAGTCTACCTTGACTCAAAGCTGACGTGGGGATTGCATGTAGAGAAAAAAGTTAATGAGGGTCTTCGCTCAATGAAGGAGAATCTTTGGCTGCACGTGGGGCATAAGATCGAGTGTTGTTCACTGAATGTATACCTCAATCATAAGACCCATGCTCATATATGCCTCTTGTGTATGGTAGCCAAGGACGCAAGTGGGGACTACAAACAGGAAGCTGGTGGGCCTGCAAAGGCTTGCTTGTCTAGATATTACAGGTTCCATGCGATCTACGGCTACTACAGCAACCTTGAGGTTTTACTTATTCTGCCTCCTCTAGATCTTGCTATTCAGGCACATGCCAAAAAGGCTCTGTATAGAATGCGCCCAAGGGGATGTTGGGAGGAAGGGTGGACTGGTTGTTTCCATTGCTCACTGACTTAGCGTGTAGCCTGGAAAGGGAAAACCCTATGGCCCTCATACCACAGGATGCGATGGTAATAGAGCTTCGTTTTGGGAGCAACTTATCTTTGAGTTTTCCTGAGAGGGAATCGTGAGCTGAGAAGGTGCCTTATTGAGCCTTCCCCGGTACGCTAAGAAAAATTTCACCGACGCACAGTAGCTCGTCTAGTAAAAGCTAGCGAGATAAAATCCATAATGTAAGTTCCAGGAACTGGTGATGGCATCTTGTAAACAACCCCTCACAGGTACCGAATTCCATTGCGTCAACAACCTCATTTCGGTATATATTCGGGGGTGAGAGGTAAGTCACAGTATATTTATACAGTAGCCCAGCTTAGAACAAACTAGTGAAAAGTGCATTTTAGAATTTTAATTACAAAAACAAAACCTCAAAATTTCTTCCATAAGAGGGAACTATTAAGTATAATACGGAAGTAAATGGGTGAACAGTAGCTAGTTGCACAATGGTTGGGAGAAGTATTAGTTTTATGTAAGTATACATATCAGCACCAGTCTGCAAATGTATTGTTCCATTACCAAACAGCTGTTTGATTGTAAAGTGGGGTTCGTTCCATGGACAGTGTAACAGGCAAAATGGCTGTAATAATGTTTGTGACAGCTTGATAGTTCTACCAAGCCGAATGGCATTGGAAGTGGAACAAATTGTTTTTAGCTTCTTTTTTTTTTCTTGCAAAAATAGTTTTGATTATCATTTTGTCCCTCTTCCTCTAGTACAAGTTTGTGCATGCTGTTTCTTCCACTTTAGATTTACATAGGATTTGTATTAGAAATTGACTAGTGTTTAGTTAAAAATGTTGAAAGAGAAAGTATAGTCTCTTTATAGAAGCATCCTACTCACTTCACAGTTTTGACAGAGCTGGGCTACTGTATGAATATACTGTGGGTAAGTGATTAGCAAGTTTGATTTGCATTGAAAATCAATTGCATTTCTGAAACACTTATGATTACATCTCTTAAAATTGGTAGCGAATTTGGTAGTTGAAGTTATGTACACTATTATCATATAGGGGAAATGGTGGAGGAATGAGATAATTTTCTCTGTCGTTGAAGTTTTTCGAGAAATATTTGTTGAATATATTTACTTAGTATTGCATATAAAGTAATGACTTCTTAGGTATATAATTTCATTCCTTGTATCTTCAAATATTTATTAATTTTCAATCTATAGAGTAAAATGCATCAAAGGTTCCTGTGTCCCATTTCTACCCAGTGCTGAGTAGGAATGAGATAAAACCTGGGTAGAAATGAGACAAACAAAATACAAGCGAACATAAAATAGAGAATATTGCAAATTCAGTCGTTTATTTAGTAGTTTATACAAAAAATAATAATAAATTAATTAAACGAAATTCTTCTTAATCTAGTAAAGCTAAGATAAAATGTAGATAATAGGAAATCATCAGCCAGTTATGATAATACATACTAGTATGTCCAGAGCGTTTAACGTATATTTAACATAGCAAACGATACCGTAAAGATATAGTGCGACTTTTGCCGCTCAGTGATACCTGCAACCACTGGCGCTGGGAAAATTAATTTAATATCGCATACTGGAACGTGTGCCATATCTGGCACGTCTAGTATAACAAACGAATTTCCTTTTTTGAGCATGAAACTCACATCAACATTGCCATTTGCTTGCGCATTGCTTATGACCTTACCCACATAGAAAACGTTAGTTCCTTTAGGCCTAAACTTAACGAGAACGTAGTCTAATTTTTCTGGAGATTTGTTAAGATTCTCCAACATTTCATCATTAAGTTCCAATAAATCCGGCCCCAAATCAGATTCATACATATCAGTGGGAAGAGAATCAGCGGCTTCATCGCTACTACTTGTGTCGGGTAGTATTTTATGTTTTTGGAATTTTTAATTTCAGGTCTCGTTTATTTTTTATTTGCCGATTGGATTCTGTCTGGGGTGTCCGTGGCGATTATAGACCTTCCCCGTTTTCGGCCTTTCCGTTTATCGTTTCTGGAGCCAGCTTTGGGAAATCGTTTAAAAGTTTCCGGACCTTTGAAAAGGTTTGATGATGTCTGGTCGCTACTTCGTTCAATAGCTACGCCATCATGCATCTGATTTTTCGGTGTTATTTGGTTAATATCATTTCCCTCTCCATGGCTGAGTAGATGACTTTGGGTTAGTACTGAGCTTCTTCCTGAAATATCTCTGTCGGTTACCGAGCTTGGTAAAAAATAAATATTTGATAATATGGCCTTATCTAATAGGAAAATGCTGGTTTTCTTAAAAGCAGCAGTGATATTGCATGGTGTCATTGTCTTTTTGTAAAACTCTTACCCGGGTTACAAGTCAACCACGAATCGACTGGACTATTGTACGCGCGCCGTTTTAAATGAGCCAAATACTCCAACATCCAATGGCCGCATTTTGTTAGTAAAGACAAAATTGTAACGACGCTTTTTGTAGCGACATTTAAAACTGCCACTGACAAATGCGGCTCGTGGTTATCATCAATCAACAGGATAGGATTCTGCTTGCTGCAGGTAAATTTTATGAAGTGCTTTATAACAGCTACAAATAGCTCTGTATTCATCTACCCTGTTTGTGTATCTAACCCAAGAGTACCGTCATTCGGGGTGAAGTCGGACTGTGGGGGTGAACTCGGACAGAAGGGTATTGGTCAACGTTTTTTTAAGGAACTTAAACCGCGACGCTTAAAACTAAAACGACCGGCATATATCTCGTCAGTACATGTTTGAATGCAGTTAGGTGTACTTTTTCTCTGAATAAATTCTTCGTAGAGCACGTAAGTAAGGATTTTATAAATAATATTTTTTCCTTTGGATTTGATAATTCGAAAAGATCTGTTGTAACAAGGAAATACTAAAAATGAAAAAAAAGAAATGAGTTATTCTTTTTCATGTGGTTTATCTTTAGTAAAGTTTAGTAAACAAATATATATTTTTAATTTTTTTGCCCGAATTTGCCCTGTACTAAAGTCTAAGACAATTTTTAACGTGTAATATGTGGTCGTCCGCCTTCACCCAACACATAGGGGTGGAAGCGGACACTCTTTAACAAACAAAAAAATTGGTGGGAGGAATGAAAATTTATCTGTTTCTACTTTGGAATTTGACGATAGAGACATGCGAGATTATAAATAATTTTCTTGCAAATTTTGCTCTAAAAACTGTAATTTTTATTAACAAAAAAGGGCAAAAATCGTCCGAGTTCACCCCGAATGACGGTACCATGGGGAGCTCCTTTAAGCACATGTTCTTTGAAATGAACTTTGGGGAATATTTTGGCTGGTGGAATTATTGGCCAGATGCACTTATAAAGTAGTAACTAGTATGCCCTTCCACCCACTAGTAACCTGGCAGACTGATTTTATACCTTTCTCAGAAAAAACCTAATAATTCAGAAAAAAATATATAAAATTCAATCATATTTGCTAGGAAACAATGCCAAATACTTTCTGTGATCTTTGGACGGTGGTTGTAGCTGTTTTATTCAGATTAAAAATACGAATGCCATTCGCGAAACTTGCCGACCTGACTAAAACTGTTTCCAGATTGTCAAAACATAGATTCACGTTATATCTATTAAATGAGGTTGCTCTTGTCAAGCTGAATGCCTCTGGAAGCATAAGGATAAGCAGATTCTTCGTCTTCGGAAATTCTTCATCCACTCCTCCCCAGCCATTTTGATTTCATGCCACTTAGGACTCACAGTTATCTTGTTATTTATAGCCAGTATAGTATCGCTTGACAAATTACAGTATTTTGCTGCATGTCTAGTACTTTTTCCTTGTTTTACCAGTAACAGAGCAGTTTTTATATCATCTTCTGAAAAAAATCGTTTCGAAATTGTCCTTGTATGTATCTATCCACGGCATGTTAGCTTAACATTCATAAAACTATAAAAGGATTAACGACAAAAGAGTTCAGATATCAAAAACGCATAGGATGAGACTGTAAAAGGATAGCTATGGAGCACTGGAAAAATCCACTGGGTAGCAATGAGGCTGCAAGAGTAGCAATGAGACAATGTCTCATTGCCATCCATGCTTTACTGTCTCACTGCTACCCCGTAGACCTTCTTAGGTTTAAATATTTTGTTATAATAAAGTCTTGTGAATATTCTATTTTTTATATTTTTATTAAATGCCTGAGATATTATTGGCCACTTCAAAATCGAAAATCCCATTTTTTTATACTTACTCGCTTGCACAGAATAAAAACTCAAGCAGAGCAATAAAAAAGTCTCAAACCGCAAATACAACGTTTTCCGAATTGCACGTCAGAGAAGACATGAGCAACTTCCCAACAACTAAAATAAAACCTGAGGAAGATGCCGGGCTGCCGTTCCCAATATATAAAGTTTAGCTGTCTCATTCCTCCACCTGTTCCCCTACCTGCTTATTTACAAATTTTGCAGATATTTTTTTGGTTTAATATGACTTCGAAAATCTCCAAAGAAATCCTGCATATTTTTCCATAATTATAAACTTCAAAGGATCGCACCTTTTTTTACCCGAGCGTACTCGTCATGTTACTTTTATATATACATAACTACAACATTCAGGAATAGAGTCATACATATACCCCGAAATGTAAAATGATTTTCCTTGTTTCAGAACGAGTCATAACTACGACGAAAATGGAATTTTTCGAAGAATGGCTAAAACATAACAAAAGTGATAAAACCAGTCGAATTTTGGATAACTAAAAAACAGAATATCACCGATATTTCCGACGAATCTTTGAGAAAGTTCAAGATGAAAATTTTAATTATTTCTTCGAAATACAATGAAAGCTGGATTTTATTCCTTTCAAAATCCTGAGAGAATATTTCTTGTTATGATTTTTTTTTACTATATTGGTCAATATAAACCACAAAAAACATATCTCGTGCGTGTTCGTATTTGCACCTGTAAATTACAGTATGTCCTCTGGAGAGGACATCGGGACTCAACGATTGTAAATCTATAGGACAGGTAACTGGACGGTTTTTAAACAAAAATCTTTGTTATTGGGAAATTAAATATGTTCAATATTAGGAATTTATATAAATCATATTGTTTTGCATGTGTGTATGTGCAGCCGGAGTCCGAATCTGTCCGCAGCTACATTCGATATCATCAGCCAAAACCCTCGATAATACTTCACAAGCCATGAAACAGACTCCCTGACTACTACATGAGAGCCCCAACGGAGTCCTGACATTCCAAAATATTTGCAGTGTTCTTATGTAAAACTGACAAAAGTTTGATTTATTTATTTATTTCGCTAAAAATTCTATCTGGTCAAAAAACATTATCCAAGTAAAAGCTATAATACAGAACAATTTTTAAAAAAATTTCTTAATTGGGACTTATTGGTATGAAAATCAATCGAATGAAATGTCAAATTAAAAGTACACCAAATTCTAGACATAGACTCAAAGTGTCCATAGTTGGTGCGATAGGAACACAGATAAATAAAATCATTATATCGCAAATGTCGAGATTGTGAATTAAAATTAATTTTCTCAAGCATCAAAGGCATGTTGATATCACCATTAGCAAGTTGAAATACAAAGCTTATAGTTATCACACATTTTTCTACGAGTCTCACAGTAGGAAGGTGCATTAAATTTAATCTTTCGTTGTAAAGAGGAAGATTCCATTCAAGGCCTCTTAGGGATAAAAGTAAGAATCTCCTTTGCACACTCTCAATACGATTGGAGTGACTTTTGTAAGAGGGAGACCAGAAAGGACTGGCATATTCCAAAATGGGTCTAACAAGAGTGGTAGAAAGAGCTTTAGTATTACAGATATCATCAAGTTCCTTTGCCCAGCGCTTTACAAAACCTAACATTGAGTTCGCTCTACTAACAATGTGATCAATGTAGAAGTTAAAGGAGAGTTTAGAGTCAAACAATACCACCAAGTCAGATATTTTATCAACTTTCGAAAGCAACAGACCATTCATTACAAAGCTTGTCAAAAGCTTTGCTGAAGTCTGTATAAATACAGTGAGTTTCGCAAAAACGCTCAAACGATTCGATACAAGTAGATGTAAACTGAAGCTTATTTGTTGTTGTTCACCTTCTCTTCCAAAAACCATGTTGATGGGGATTAAGAGCTCCACTACAATGAAAATACTGGAATTCATATAAAGAAGCTTCAAACTGATTCTGAATACAAGACATTTTAACGATAGGACGATAGTTGGTAACAAGATCCTTTTTACCGGACTTAATAATAGGTACAATAAACTACTTTTTCCATAACCCAAACAAATTTACCGAGCCACTGCAGTTCTTTAGGACAATAGGTGGTAACCCATCTGGCCCAGCGGAATAACTAAGGTTTAGCTTGGCCATGGAATCCTCAACAGATTTCTGATCAATAGTGAAGCACGGGATATCAACTTTAGGAAGTGTGGTTAAGTAATTAAAATAAGCAAAATGAATTTGAATGTCATTAGTTAAAAATGATTCACTAAAGTAATCAGCAAAGAAATTAGATATCACAGACGGATCATTATGCTTAAATACTAACACAGGAGTAAAATTATTGGATTTCTTTTTGGTATTTACAAAACTCCAAAATTGTTTAGGATCCGATCTGATTACATTTCCATCTTAAGCAAGTACGTATCATAGGCATGCAAAAGAGCATTACGAAATTCGCTCCTCAATAACAAAAATTGTTTTAGGTCATCATAAGACTGAGACCTGTGAAACCTTCGTCAAACCTTGTTTCTCAGGTTGCACAGGCGTTCAAGCTCAGCATCTTACCAAGGAGGACACAAAGAGCCATTCCTTATACAAGACAATGGAACACAATCTTTTAAACAATCTAACATAACCTTATAAAAATGTGCTGTAATTTGTAATTTGAATAGCTCCTCTGCCCTAAACTACTATTCATAAAGAAAAATGGCGTTCTGATAATCTTAAACTTCTTATCTTCCTAATAAAATTTGTATACCTTTCCTAACAAAATTATATAAAAAGATTTATTTGAACCAAATGACTACGGCATGGCTGGCCGTGGACTGATGCAAAACCTTCGAGAATACTTCCCAAGCCATGAAACAGAAATCTATATGTGTGCGTTGGGAGTCCATTTTCTAAAATGTTCTATATTGATACTTACGGAAAAGTGCCACACATTGACTTTATATACTGCTATAGAGTCTAAACTACTAACCATATAGGAAAATAGTCTTCTAGTAATTTAAATCTTGGTCCCTTACCTTCCCAAAGGCTGCAATTAACTAATTAATTAACAAAATAATAAAATAGTTTTGATTACAAAGTAACTTTACCATTTTACGCTCACTAACTCTCAGCTGAGTAATAATTACAGGTGTGTATGTGAAGCCGGAGTCCGAATCTGTAGGAACCTACATTCAATATCAACAGCCCACGGCATGCCATGATTGCACAGCTTCATATACAATGATTATTCAGCTGAGAGGTTTTGTTTAGGAATCGTAGTCATTTGGTTAAGATAAATTTTTTTAAATAATTTTGTTAGAAAAGGTAGGAAAATTTTATTTCGGTTCGGAAGATAAGAAAGCAAACCAACGATTATCACAACACCATTTTTGTGTATGAATAGTAGTTTAGACCTGACGATCTATTCAAATCAATTAGTTTTACATAAAAACACTGCAAATATTTTGGAATATGGTAGTGATGGAGCCTGTTTCAATGTGAAGTATTCTCGAGGGTTTTGGCAGATGATATCAAATGTAGCTGCCTACAGATTCGGACTCCAGCTGCACATATACACATGCAATTGTTACTCAGCTTAGAGGTAGTGAGCGTAAAATGGTAAGGTTACTATGTAATCAAAACTATTTTATTATTTTAATAAATAAGGTATATAGCAAGTGTAGCCTTTGTGAATGTAAGGAACTAAGCTATAAATTACTAGAAGACTATTTTGCTGTATGGATATAAGTTTAGGCACTATAGCAAAATAAAGTCAATGTTAAGCACTTTCCTTAAGCAAGAAACAACTGATTGACACATCAAAAATATTCACCACAAATGTGGTAGATTATTTTATTTAACAGTGTATATCTCATTCCATTTGTTTTCTAGAATACCTAAATGGTGGATGAGTGAGATCGAAGTGAGTATCTCCTCTCATATAGTCATAATATGAGTGAAAATGCAGAAAAGGGGCCCTGAACAGCAGGGTGCGTGAACATTACTCAAAAAGATGGACGTAGTTAAGTCTTGCTTGAAATCGAGCAAATCCATTCGATGATTGGCTGGGAAATCGTTCTGGTAACAATCTCCTCTGTAGTCATACCAAGACAACAAAATGACAAAAGAAATGCATAATGACTCTTAGTGGCCATTTCCACGATATTATAAATATGTGGTAGTACTGCAGAGATCTACACCTCCCATATTATCGTTGTACAGTAAAACAACTTGCGGAAGTGGTATTTCATTGTACCTTTTTCTTTTTTTTTACCATCGTTTTACCATTTGTTGATGCCATATGCACTGGCTTATTATCACACCACTTGGTTATAATTACATTTCCATCAGCACTTCGAGGTTCAGCTGAAGAACCCCATCCTTTGCCCTTCAATTCACCATCGGCTGGAAATGGCGGATCTCTGAAACGATTGACACGATTCTTCCGTACTTCCATTAGTTGATACGTGGAAAAAAAAGTTATCAAAGTATAACTTATGTCCTGGTGATATCAAAGGGATTCTATCTGACAGGTGTAACACAATAGTGGCTGCAAATCCAAAATTTTTAAGTTTTCTTGAGAAAGCTCAGTTGTTCCAATTCACTATCATCAAATGATAATGGTGGGCTTCTTAGTGCGAAATATTCAGCTTCATCATCATCTAGTTCTATGTCTGATAAGTGTTCAATACTTTAAAACAACTCTTCTTCAGTCAATTTGTTACCTCTAGAACTAGCCACTTTTTCACAAAATAGAACAACCTAAAGCAAAAGGGGGAAAAATTCATAAAAATATCTACGTAAAAATATAGAAAAGTGGCAAATCATAAAAACACAAGTAAAATGAGATAATAAAAATTAATTGAAATTTTTAGAAAGCACTTTATCTTACAACCGTTGAATCTCGTTGTCCGCCACAAAGGACATACCTTGTTTTATTTATAAACGTAACTGAAGCACTATAGTTTTTTTGTCCTTTATTTATAAAAACACAAAAACTAAGCCACATAAAATCACACGATGTTTGATATTTTTCTTTCACTTGGAAAACACAAACTCACAATAAAAATTTCTTTAGGTATTTCCGCTGTTGAATTTAAAATTCAACTGATAGTTTCAGTGGATAAAGCAATGTATTTCAGACAGAATAGTGTTGAGAGCTGCTTAGGTGTCAGAAAATTAAAAACAGGTTTCGGCTGCCAAAGTTTGTCCTCTGGAGAGGACACCAATACCCAAAGGGTAATTCTAGCGTAGCAGTGTTTTTAAACAAACATAAAGATTGATTAGAAGGCCCGAAATAAAAATTAATGTGTGTGTAAATCAGCCCTGCCTTTCAACATCATCACGAATTCTGTCTGTGGGCCGTCCCAAAAAAACCTTTGATGACTCATCATTGAAAACGAAGAAACGTTGAGAGTAGAAGATCTTTTAGAAACTCGAAGTGCAAGTGAGTTGATTACTGCTGCGGAATTGGCTACGCGGAAGGAAGGGCACCGAAATGCCGCCAAACAAATCAGAGAAGTTGATGAACGTAAAAAAAAATAATATTAAGTGTTCTGACCAAAGTAGGCAGTTAACTCCGGATGAAGCCTTAACTTATTACGTAGACTCTAAATCGACTACTCAATCACTAGAATCAAACTAGGAAGTGGACAGTGAAATTTAGAAGTGGACTGCAGTTTAGAAAAATTTTGTTGTTTTCTTTGTAATTCACACATTTCTGTAACTGAATCTCGAGCTTTAGTTTAAGCTCAGTCTGAAGATAATAGAAGTAAAGAGGGTTGTGAGGGTCGCAGACGCCACCATAATAAGGCGATTCGCTCAAATCAGCACTCTGTTCAATCTACAGCAAACTGCGACCCAGTTAACATCACACCTGCTTCCATAGTAACGAATGATACTGCATCTGCGTCCTCTTTAGGAAATGGTATTGGCGTCCCTTTGGAAACGGTACCAAAACCTTCGTGTGTTTTCGTCACCCGTTTCTCTCCAGAAACGTCGTGTGAAGACATCCTGAAGTATCTTAAGTCCAAAACTATCGCAACAGATGTTATTTCCTGTCGAAAAATTAGTAAATGCTCTAAACCGGTCGCATCCTTCGTTTTAACTGTCTCAGCGGATGTGCAGGACAGGTTATTGGATCCCACATTTTGGCCCTCTGGCGCTTTTACTAAACTATTCGTACCTTCTGGGCGCCAACTTACTAATACAGTTAAAATAAATAGCAATATCTCAAAAAACTCAAATCGCTCTCCCTTTACTATCAAAACATATGGGGGATTCGGAGAAAAAGTGCACAAATTTTTAAATCCTCTGTTGCAAATTGTTTTGATATAGTTGCTTTCACTGAAACTTGGCTACATCATGGCTTTCGCGATGCTGAAATCCTTGACAATTCTTATCAAATTTTTAGAAGAGATAGACATACTGATTCTGAAGCTCGTGGCGGTGGCGTACTCCTCGCTTGTAAAAACCACATTAATTGCAGTCAAATTGAGCTTCCCAATTTCTCCAACACTCTCGACATCGAACTTATCGGTCTCAAGTTGTCTCTCTTAAAACATGAGTTGTATATTCCTCCTAATTCCGTAAATGTTGTTGATAACAAAGGTCAGAATATTTATGACCTACTCATTTTAACATCTAATTTTATCCATGGTAAAATGAAGCCTCTTGACGAATTACTACTTATTGGTGATTTTAACTTACCCAATATTCAATGGGTACTTAATGAAGATGACGATGACTATCTACCACTTAATTAATTGACATCAAGGGAATCACTTTTCCTTGACACTATTTCATCTCTCGGTCTCAGCCAAATCAGTAATGTTATGAACGACATGGGTAGGCAGTTAGACCTGGTATTTTTTACTGACGCTGGTAGCTTATTAGTTGAACCTAGCCCAGTTATAATGTGTACTCTTGACAAATACCACCCCCCTTTACTAATTACATATTGCTATGAAACCGGAAACTTAACAAACTGTGACGAAACACAATACTTATTCAATTTTAGAAAATCTGACATCTCGGAACTTTCTAGTAGACTTGCCTCTATTGATTTCAACACACTGCTGTCTTGTAATAGTGTTTATGAAGACGTTTCTAAGTTTTACATAGCTCTTTTCGATTTATTTTCTTCTTATGTTCCCCGCGAGCGTCAGCGGTTGACTAAAACATCACCGCCATGGTTCAATAAAGAACTGAAACGTCTTAAAAATAGAAAGAGTAAATTGTGGAAAAGTTATATGCGGGACAAAGACATTATAAGTCACAACAATTTCCTCACATCATATAATGAGTTCAAAGAGCTTTCCTCCATACTTTATGATGAGTATATTCAAAGCATGCGTACTAAATTATTTAGTGACCCACGGATATTTTTTAAGTTTATTAATAATATGAAGAAAAAAACAGACAACTATCCCAATACCATGAAGTACAGAGACTCTGCTAGCGATGATTCGTCTTAAATTTGTAATATGTTTGCCTCTTTTTTTGACAATGTCTTTGCCTCGTCAAATTTTCAACCTCAAAATAGCAACTTCAGACATATGAACGGCTCTCATAATGTTTCTTTCACTATCCCTTCAATTACACAATAGGATATACTCGTTCATATTAATGGGCTTCCAAAAGACTTCACAACCGGTCCGGATGGGATCCCTCCAGCCTTTTTTAAGTCTTGCTGCCTTTCTCTGGTAGCTCAGTTGAGAATTATTTTACAAAAATCGCTCGATAGTGGTTGTTTCCCCCAGCTATGGAAAAATTCCTTTATCATACCTATCTACAAAAAAGGTAGTAAAAATGATATTTCTAACTATAGGCCTATTGCAAAATTATCTTGCATGCCCAAATTATTCGAATCTATAATTTCTTCTCAATTATCAACCTCCTGTAATAATTTACTCTCTTTAAACCAACATGGGTTTATTTTGGGCAGATCTACAACCTCTAACTTGTTGGAATTTGTCTCAGATACCATTGGCGGATTTGAAAAGGCTACCAGACAGACTGTATTTATACAGACTTTAGTAAAGCGTTCGACAAGTTATCTCACTCCGTGATACTCTTTAAATTGGAAAAGTATGGGTTTCCTCTAACATTTCTTAAATGGACGGAGTCTTACTTAGATAACCGAACATATCAAATCTTGTTTCGACATTCCATCTCAAGAGTCCTGAAAGCTTCGACTGGCGCACCTCAAGGGAGTCACTTGGGCCCCTTGCTCTTTATTCTGTCTATTGATGACATTGTCTCTGTTGTGAAGTACTGCAAGGTCTTGATTTATGCTGACGACATTAAACTTTTCGCCCAGATTAAATCTTTTAACGATTGTGAGCAGGTACAGAGTGACCTTCACAGATTTTACGATTGGTGTAAAAGCAATAACTTGACACTCAATATAGACAAATGTGAGGTTATGACTTTCCACAGAAATCAGAAACCAATTTCTCACGATTATGTGTTCTCGAATTCCTCGATTCGCGTTGTGGGTGCTGTTTGTGACTTGGGTATCAAATGTGACCATAGATTGAATTTTATCTCCCACATAAACTACACAGTATCAAAGAGTAGTTCCATGCTGGGCTTTATAAAACGTTGGTCCCGAGAGTTCTCGAACCCTACCATAACTTTGCGTTTGTACACTTGCTTTGTAAGACCACTTCTTGAATACGCTAGCCAGGTTTGGTCTCCATTTTACGGTACACACATCGACCGTATCGAGTCTGTTCAGCGGATCTTCTTACGATTTGCTCTCAGGCACCTACCCTGGAACAATTCATTAATTCTTCCACCCCCATGAGGATCGCTTCAATCTTTTAAATATGCACTCGCTTGAGAAACGTCGTATGGTTGCCGATGTAACGTTTGTGCATCAACTCTTAAACGGGAATATTGATTCTCCATTTTTACTTAACAAAATGTCTTTCCGTGATAGTAGGCACAATTTGAGAAGGCTACCTTTGTTGCATGTTAACTCCTCAAGGTCTAACTTTAGCAAGTATGAACCTGTTAATCGCATGTGTATTACTGTTAATAATACGGCTGAGCATTTTGTTCTCGACGTTTCTAACCATGTTTTAAAAAAACGTCTATATAATATTTAATCAATTTTTGTTTTTAATGTTTTATGTATGCAATTTCATCTGGTGTTTGGTTTATGTTTAGTGTAACATACTAATACTAACACCGACTAAGTGATGAAATGCATGTATTGTTGACCGTTTATTTATTAAACGTGTCCATGCAGCGAGCTTGTGTTAAGCTGGTTCTGATAGTCTGTATTTGTGCCCTTGAAACTGCTTGACTGTGAAACTGTGATCTGGCAAAATCTGCGACCCTGCTTAGCCTTATATTGCCGTCCAACCAAGTTTACTTCCACTGAGGAGACAAATGAGTTTATGAAAGAAGATACGACTAAAGTTGTTGATGAAATAAGTCATCATCTTCCAACATTATGTAACGTTGATGGATCTAAAATCTCTGTTATACACGACTTGTTGTTGACGACGACTGATGGTAAAGTTTGTAACGTTTTAACAAATACACGATCAACACAAAAATGTTATATTTGTGGTGCTACTACGTTAACTATAAACGAGAAATCGAGGAACTTTCCCAGCAATGAAAAGCTCTTTGAATTTGTTTTATTTATTTTACATGCATCGATCAGTACTATAAAAAAGTGACAAGTTAGAGAAGACAACGATAAAACTATTGTGAAGCAACGCTCACAAGAGATCCAAGAGGAATTCAAAGATCTCATGGGTCTTATAATAGATGAACCAAAACCTGGGTATGATAGCTCTAATGATGGGAGCACAGCGCGTAGATTTTTTTTTAATGCTCAATTAAGCATTGAAATTACAGGATTGGATATAAGGCTCAGTAAAAGATTTCATGTAATTTTAAGAACTTTTTCATCGGGATATGATATAAATTGTTCGGTACTCGAAAAGATTTGCGTTGAAACACGAAAATTATACCTTGATCTGTATTCGTGGTACTCCATGCCCGTTACTGTGCACCAGATTTGAGTACAAAGTGCGGAAGTAATTCAATTTTGCCTCCTTCGAATTAGGCAGCTTTTCGAAGAAGCCCAGGAGACAAGACAGAAAGATTGCCATAGATTCCGTGAGCGACACACCAGAAAGCGGTCACGTATTGCCACGAATACATATCTTCTGAGGATGCTACTAATTATGTCCGATCCTGTAATTAAAAAACTGCTTTGCCAGTGGAAGCTCTGCAGTTGATTGTCCAATGCCCCACCTTCTATACTATCCAGAACATCAGCCCATTACGAATTAATGAAGAAGATTATTTTATGCCAGATTCTACCAACTGGGAGAGTAATGGCAAGGAATCATCTGATGACGATCATTAAAAATTGTTGTAATTGTACTGTACCTCGGTTATCGGGTCTGTCATCAAAGCAATGTTCGTATGAAACATCAGCAGAAATGGGCAAACCTGAACACTTGCAAGGGCCCATTAGAAATTTCTTTGATTTTCTCTTAGGGTTAGGAAAGAAACAATGAAGAGCTGTAGTTGTCATCATTACCGGCCACAGCTCGCTTCAAGCTCATCCAACAAGGATAAGAGTTGTTAAGAGCCCTAAGTGTCTATCCTGCCTGGAAGGAGAACCTGAGACATCCGAACACTTTCTGTGTTCTTGTCCGGCCTTTGTCCACAGCAGCCTTG
The DNA here is from genome assembly GCA_963924295.1 of Dioctria rufipes. Lineage (NCBI taxonomy): Eukaryota > Metazoa > Arthropoda > Insecta > Diptera > Asilidae > Dioctria > Dioctria rufipes. The sequence goes on from OZ002742.1 coordinate 82,253,361, forward strand.
ATACGCTTGGGTCTGCCCTCCTATCTGTCGATGAGCTGAAAAACATACCACATCCAGACCTGGTGTGCTTCATTGAAAGGACTGGAAGGTTTTGGTGAAAGGGCCGCTCTAACCTCCGTGCTTGGGATCTCTCGTCCCCCCGCCTACAAAAAATGTATGCGTTCTTTTTCTCAGGTCGAACAATTTAGTTTCATAGATTGAATTATCGTCGCTTTTTTGGGACTACGAATGTCTCTGAATCAATGACATATAATAAGAATAAACTGAGCGTACTTGCTTCAAAATTGGAACAGATTTTGAACAGGCTATGAAAACTCATAACTTCATAATTTATTATGATTTGTTAATTAAAAACTCTAAAGACGTTATAAAATATTATTGCATTGAATAAAAATTGTCTAGGAAGTTAAACTTGTTTTAATTAACACAAAAATTAATTTTTAATATTACTGATAAGGAGAAGTAGATAGGCATATATTATATTTGTCTGAATTTTTATGTCAATTCAATGCAGTCCATTTAATACAACCGTACTGTTTCCAAAATTGGTTACAGTTCAACGTACATTTCCAGCTTGAAGGAGACAAAATGATGAATGCGGATTTTACATTTTGGCTGGGTTGAGTTTCAGTTAAATTCTCTTTGTTGAAAAATGGCTTTGGTTCTTATAAATAATAATTAATAGGACAATGCTTTGACTTGGTGATGTAACCAAAGGGCAAGTCAGCAATGCCTTGCTACAATATACAATCAACAACGCTTCGAGTTCGTTAGAGAAGTGCTCAATTTTTTCTTAGAAATTTAACATGCACGTAAGAGAATTAAGCAAATATCAGATTAGTTATTTATATTAATTGAAAAATGAAATAAAATCAAGGAATATGATATTCTTTATGTTTCAAAAAAATATTAATGAAAATAATATACTTCAACAATTTTAAAATAACAATAAGAATCCAAAGATAGGCATTTGTCCAGTTATCCCCCTATAAGCGGGGCATAATTGGACAGCACATAGGGAATTATGCATTGTAGAAATTGTTTATTTGTCTAACTGCTTTCGGAGGCACTTATCACATTCGAAATTATCCAAGTGTTCTTCATTCCATTTAGTGCAACTCTCGTGTGCCAATTTCCTGCAATTCATCACTCTCCCTACATAGCATAAAATAACATCAATCACCTTTTAATTAGCAACTCAGCAATAGAACTGGTTGCTTGCGAAATAATACTAGACCCATTCCGTATATCAATTCTGAGTATATATATTCCTCCTCGTGCCAACTTTAGTGCCGGGGACCTGCAGCATATTATCAGCCAACTTCCCCCTAACAACTCCCTCCTAATATGCGGAGACCTCAATGCCCACCACACACTCTGGGGAAATCAACATTCAGACCTTAAAGGTCGTGAAATTCTTAAACTACTGGAAGACAGCGACCTAGTATTACTAAACGACATATCACCCACCTTCGTCTGCCCAACCACCTCTTCCGCCATAGATATCACCATTGCTTCTCCAGATCTCACACTGGTAGCGGATTGGTCTACATTCAACGACACTCTGGGCAGCCTACACAAGCCCTGCATCACTAAGCTCATCACTACAAATCAAAACGCTGCTTCGGACATTCAGAGGCAGTTTATTCCCAGAAGTTTTAACAGAGAAACTCTAAATCGTAACATCTCTGACGCCCTACGCAACTTTAATAGTAACAATCCCACTATCATCTACAGCCTATTAATCAAATCCATTCACAACTCCACTCTTAAAACTACCTCCGCCTCTGCACAACAAAGACATCCCAATCCCTGGTGGAACATATCCTGCTCTAAAGCGGTGGCTCTTCGTAGATCTGCCCTCCGGAACTTCACACAACACCCCTCCAGACCGAACTACGAAGCATTAAAAAAACAGGACAAAGAGACTACGCGCACTTAAGATGGAAAAGAAAAAGAGTTGGGAAAAATTCTGTCAAAACATCTCCCCCGACCTATCGGCTTCCGAAATGTGGGAAAAAATTAGAATCTTCAGAGGCACTCACAAGCGCACACAGTGTAAGTTACCTTTTGACACCATAGCAAAGAAAATAGCGGGGCCTGCAGGCCCTCACTGGGAATATCACACCTCTGACTCTAACCTCACGAACCTTACACACCATGACCTTGTTCATCCGACAACACACAAGGAACTAGAAAACTCCCTCATCAACAAGAAAGACTCCGCCCCGGATTCGACTTCATAAGATACAGCCTTATAGCTAGTTTGTCAACTTTCGCTAAACTTACAATTCTTACCCTATTCAACTCCTTTTTCACTAATAGCTCCATTCCTATTGACTGGAATCAAATAGCCATCATCCCAGCACTAAAAAAAGGTAAGGACCCAAAGGATCCCAACTCATACAGACCCATTGCACTCACATCTGTCCTCAGAAAAATTTTCGAGGACATTCTAAAACATAGGATTGAACACTTCTTGGAATCAAACAACATACTTCCATCACACCAATTCGGTTTCCGGAAAAGCAGATCACCTACAGATTGTGTCACCACACTGTGGACTCACCTCCACTTGGGGTTAATTCAGGGAAAGACTACAGTTGTGGCATTCCTTGACATCCAGAATGCGTTTGACAAAGTGTGCCCTAATATTCTGGTGACAAAAATGCATGCAGAAAATCTCCCCGAACAACTCATAGCAATTATAAGCCGACTCTACGCCTACAAACAAATGAAGGTAGTCAGCGGTAACAATAAGAGTAGCTCATACGTCTCACATCAGGGCTTGCATCAGGGATCGGTACTCAGTCCAATCCTCTTTAACTTTTACACCAAAGACATCGGTGCCAGGTTAACCGGTAACATATCTCTAATCACCTATGCTGACGATATTTGCATATTTTCCTCTTGCCCTTCTTTGGAGAGCTCTTTGGATGACATCCAATACGGTATTACTATCATAACTGCTAACCTGCAAAAAATAGGCTTAGAAGTATCCCCCAACAAATCGCGCATACTTATAGTTCAAAAACGATTGCGTAGGCAAGTGAATCTCCCTAACATTCTCATAAACTCGCACTTGACTCCATATGTCTTGAAGACTACCTTTCTTAGGTTCACTCTGGAATCAAAGCTCTCCGGAAAAGCCCACATATTGAAAACAAGGGATAAATGCTTCCGGCTGACAAATATTATAAAATCCCTCTGCGGAGTCAGATGGAGAGCAAACCCCGAAAGCCTGCTAAACATCTATAAAGGTCTAATTATACCAGTGCTAAACTACATGTCCCCCTTCTTCATGGATGCACCCAGAGCTGCCCTACTTCCACTAAACAGAATCCAATACAAAGCAATAAGGACCTCTCTAGGTGCGATGATTTCCACTCATGTCATGTCTTTGGAAGTTGAATCCAACATTATGCCACTTGAGGAAAGGTGGAAACTCAACGCTGATAAGCTTGTCTTACAACTCATGCGAGATTCCTCGCATCCAGCTCACATCCCTCTACAGAAATACCTTGAGTCCAGCCATCCTCGCATCCCTTCTAAAGTCCCATATATCATCCAACAATATCAACTTATCGCAGCTTCACACAATTTCATATCAACTCCGAAACCCTACCACTTCAAATACCTCCTACATATAATTAATTTCAGACCCCCAGTTATTTTACCAAACATAAAAAAGGAAAATCTCACCCCTGAATCTGCTGCCCCCCTATTCCACAAGCTAGTGAATACACGCTGGAAATCGTTCACCAACATCTTTACAGACGGATCTAAAACTAGCTGGAAAACGTCTGCAGCTTTCATCCTCACAGACAGCAAGTCTGTTCTCACGGCTTTAAAGAACCCAATCTGCATTAAACCCCACCCCATTTTACTAGAGATCAAAAAGGCTCTATTCAGCGCAAAAAATAAAGGCACCCTCATACACTTTCTGTGGATCCCAAGCCACATGGGAATAGACGGTAACGAATTGGCGGACACTCTGGCTAGGGATGTCCCGAGCAGCCCTTCGGATTCCGAAATATCAATTTACCCAAATGAACTCCTTCCTATCCTAAAGAAGGATAAGGTCGGCGAGTGGCAAACTAAATGGAACAGCTCACCGATGGGCAGGTCTTTCCACTCCTTACAGCAGTCAGTGGGGAAAAAGCCGTGGTTTTCCAACCTAGGGCTCCCTCGAGTCATCATCACAACTACAACCAGGCTTAGATTTGGTCATGTAATTACTAACGAGCACCTCCACAAAATCAACATAAAAGTCTCTCCCATCTGTTCATGTGGGAGTGCCACGGAAAATATCGACCACAAACTCTTCCACTGTAGCAATACCCCACTGCCTGCAAGAACGAAGCTTCTTAATGATCTTACATCTATTGACCCAACATTCACCAATCATATTAGTCTGCTGAGAGAGGGCAATATCGACGCGTTTAAAGTGCTCATAAAACATATCAAAGAGTGCGACATGGTTTTTTAAACATACAATCCAGATTAATATGGAGAATCAAAAATAAAGTGAAATAAATAAAATACAAAAAAAAAAAAAAATTAACAACAAAATCTACTAACCACTAATAAGAAAAAAGGGAAAAAAAAAACACACCTATGCCGAGTGACGAATGCTTCCATTATTTTGTGTGCCTCAACGGAAGACAGTCTATATTTTGGCTGGCGCAACAGATAACTCTAAGGCTGGCCAAGTCCTGTCGTGTGTGTTATATGTAAAAGGGGCCTTGCAGTGCTCTGCCCCCCTGGAGGAAGAAGAAGACCTTTTAATAATGGAAAAAGCAAAAGAAGGTTTAAAAAAACTAGGGAAGGTGCCAACACCTTTAGTATTACTTGACAGCTTAAAATCACAATGCGTATTGAGAGTTGGAGTTGCTCGCTGTAATATTTCAGTAGCATTGTCACTCTCCGTTTTTACCCCGGTATCCGGTATTGCCCCATCTTCCCCTAATTTTTTTGTTTACAATTTTCATGCATTATTGAAGGCCGACAACGGGTGTTTTAGCCGCTATTTATTTTTATGAGAATTCACGCATAAGGAACAGAAAATCGACAAATATTGTTTAAATTTGTTTAAATTTGGTTGGTTTCTGTCCTTTTTTGACGGAGATACAGTTTTTTTATAACCTAGATGTAATTATAGGGTAATTGTCATTCCATTTAAGTATAACTCATAGAATAATGCCAGTAAAGCAAAATGGGTTAGACACCCACGCATAATATTGACAGCTACTTCAATTTTTGCATGTTCGTCTGTTCGTTCGTCCCCATACCTCGGGAACGCGTGCACTTGGAGAACTGAAATTTTGCAAAATGGGACCAGTCGGTTAAGTCCTTCGTAGGATTGCCATACAACAGTGTGGTTTTTCACTATATATTTCTACACTGATAAACAGCGCGTCAACGTAGAGAGCTGAAATTGTGTACACAGCGTTCTCATAGAAAGAGTAAATCAAATTTCAAAAATGGATTTTTACGTATAATGTGAAAACGATCAGTCCTAGACGTTTTTATTGTACGGAAAAGCTCTTCAGAATATGAAATCCTATGAAATTGTTTATAATTATTTTTACTGTCCAACGAACCGTTCCAGAAATATATGCGGAAAACAACTTCAACAATTAAACTTGCCCACATAGGTGACTATACGAAATTACATACGGGTATTCATCTAGACGTGTCATAAGAATTGATCTTAGACCAATTCTAACTTTTCCACTTCTTAAATTTGAAAAATGTAACAAAATGGTGGGTGTAACTTATAAAATTTATATCTTAGAATGTACACATCGCAAGCGCATGAAACAAACACTATTTTTTTAGTCGAGCTCGTTATCCTTGAATCTCAAAATGCACAGTCTCGATTTATTTTATTTCCATATCCTTAATGGATTTAGAGGAAGCTGAAGAAAGGAGAAAATGAAGTTTGAATGGAGTTAGTTTTTAAATGTTTGTAGTTCAGAAACCTTTGAACGATAATTGACGACAGATTATATGCAGTGATAAGTAAGAAGGATGGAGTATTCCAATGGATTCTTTGGAGTGTCCTAATCATACTTTTGTTCAGACCTCTCGCTAAAATCACTCTTGCGCCTATAATTTTCATTATACGAAGATAGTGTAGCCACTTAAATTCTCATAAGTCCTCTCACGGATATCGCAGAATCAAACTTGTGCACTGTTTCCAAAGAGAACCTTTCCTCCTTCATAACAATATCTAACATGTTACTATTTATGGACCTCCTTAGGTTCAACACTCGGTATAAATTTCCTAAACAGAAACTTTCTGTAGAAGGGTTTCAGGTTCTTAATGATGACCTGATCACAACGTTGTAAAATACTTGTGATGTTCAATGGTATTAGAAAAATTTTCAGTACAAACGAGCAAGTAAAAATTTCAAATATTTTCGTATTAAGCGATATTTTGTGTTATTCATTTGCGATATCCGAATTAATTCACATTAAAATCATTTTTCATAAACTCTACTGTATTTGTGGTTTATGCCCGAGAAAAAGCTCACGATTTTTTTTCAAAAGCTCAGTGAAACCATTGAATATTTATAATATGTGGATGTGACCAGAATCATTGACGTCTTACAAAGGAGATGTCGCTAATTGCAAAAAATGTTTTTGAAACTTTTATTTAATGGTAAAAATAAAATCTTGTCAGTACATAAAGGAAAATGGTTTAAAAAACAAGTAACAAATTATATCCAGTCATTGAAAATTCTTTCGTTAGAAGTTTTAAGGCTGGAAATAAAAAGCGTTAGACAAGTAGCGACATCTCGTTTCTAATACGTCAGTGATTCTGAGCACATCTATTTATAAATGATCAACAAAAAACGCACAAAAATATGCAATTTTAAAACTGAAACAAACCACATGTACAATCTGTGCATTGTACCATAGATGGCACAAGAACTAGATGTCTCATAGCATACCGCAGAAATGTGCATATACAAATTTTACTGGCTGGTCCATTCCGGAATAGACCACAACATGTTTCTGAGGCACCGAGAACAAATGTTGCTTTGACAGCAGTTTTGTATACATTTGGTCGACTGCCTCAACATGGTAGATGCGGGAAAATATGACTCACTCGACGTATCTCTCATCACATTTCTTTCATATCGCTGTAAGTCCAGTCAAATAAGCCGAAAAAATGCCAAAGATAGCATTTAATTTGTTTCAGGCTGAGGGTTGGTGTAGGATGGTCCTGGGAGTATTGTCGCAAAAATGCAGCCTCGCAGGGCCCCAAAAAAGGGGTGAAAGACAATAAAAACACCCCCGAACGCGTGACAATCTATTTGCCGTGCGTGCGGTTTGGAAGAGGTAAAATTTTTCAAAAAATTAAAATTGCTGTATTATTCAGAATATGATTCTAAATAAAAAAGTCTATGGTGACCAACCACTATCTCGTAAGGGCGCGACAGGAAAACCGAAAAAAGTTAAGGGTGGACACATCGCTATATCCACTAACATGTGTTCGATTACTTCAATTCTGCAACATTTTCGTTCAAGAGCTAGCAACCAAAAGAAGCGTGAATTTTTCGAGGATGGAATGGAAAGTTATCAGACTATATGTTGAGCAATATTTGCGCTCATGTTTTGCTGTGGGTGGTGAATTTTGGCTGGTTGTGCAAAGTGAGACGAGATATGATGATTTTTGCTTTGATTTTTTTCTTTTTAGTTCAATATGGCTGCAGTTTTGCGTATTCGATGGTTTTAGGGTTTTAGGTGACTGCGATTGCGTAACCGTGGGAAGAAAATAATGTTATGTGGTTGTGTGCATTTGTTGTTTGTTTTTAATTGTTGTAAAGGGTAGGATATGGGATTGAAGGCTACACAGGAAGAATGGGATATAATAAATTAATGGTATAGACTAGATGGGTGGGATCTGGGTTGGCTAGATGGTTAAAAATAGAAGCGTTACTTTATTTAAAAATTCATTTACTGACAAATCATAGTTATATAAAATTTTCAGGTGCTTTCTTTTTTTAAATTTAATTAAAAAAAGGTTTTTTTTTTCTTCAAATCCTATGAATCATACTATAACTTCTGAACAATATATCCTATTAAGATGCTTCTCACCTCAGATGATAGTAAACAGTCCAAGCGTTCCAATTAAATGGCCTGTAATACTCTGAGGTTTGCAAATTGCAAGAAAGTGTTGAGATAAAGGTCATTTATTAGAATGTTTCGTACAGTAGTTATAGTTAATTCATAAAATTAGAAGAATACAACTTTCACTGAAACTGATAGGATGTACGCCCCCACCCTCCCCCCTCCCCCTTTCAACACTTTTGTACTGCAATTTTTCTTATCTAACCGAGACCTGTCCATAGCTGGGCGGTTGTCAACTATTCGTAAAACACTCATTATCCACTAGCTACTAGGAAACTGTAAAACTAAATTTCTAATTACCTACATTTAATCAAAATAATATCAATTGAAAATATTGCTTTCTTATTTTAATTTTTTGTTTTTAATATAAAAATTTTAATTAGCTCCCAAAAAACTGTCGCGCACAACTTACAACTTAAAACCACATTAAATGTGCAAAACTACAAACATAACAAAAAAAAATTCTACGAAAAAATTGCTACCATAATATCTCTTCTCGTTTTCACACCCAATCCTAAAACCCTAAAAACCATCGAATGCGCAAAACTGCAGCCATATTGAACTAAAAAGAAAAAAATTCAAAGCAAAAATCATCATATCTCGTCTCGCTTTGCGCAACCAGCCAAAATTCTAAGAAAAATTCAAAAATGTTCCAAGTATGTCACCACAGCAAAACATGAGCGCAAATATTGCTCAACATATAGTCAGATAACTTTCCATTCCATCCTCGAAAAATTCACGCTTCTTTTGGTTGCTAGCTCTTTAACGAAAATGTTGCAGAATTGAAGTAATCGGACACATGTTAGTGGATATAGCGATGTGTCCACCCTTAGCTTCTTTCGGTTTTCCTGTCGCGCCCTTACGAGATAGTGGTTGGCCACCAAAGACTTTTTTTATTTAGAATCATATTCTGAATAATATAGCATTTTTAATTTTTTCAAAAATGTTACCTCTTCCAAACCGCACGCACGGCAAATAGATTGTCACGCGTTCGGGGGTGCCTCAAAATTGCAGCCTGAAACAAATTAAATGCGATCTTTAGCATTTTTTCGACTTATTTGACTGGACTAAATGTAAAGGAATGATGCACAGCACAACATATTCGGTAGGTGGGGGAGGCGTAGACGCACTCAACGCGATCTTCATTCAATAATAATAAAAAATTAACAATGCCTCGACTTGGCACTTAATGACGTGCCCAAAGAGTAAGCGAGCATGTCTCACTCCATACAAAATCACCGTTGTCTTGACCCGATGAAGGAAAGCCACAATTGCTTCTAAGAAATTTACTGGGAATTTCTTCCTTCGAATTTTTATACACTGGCCGAGGCAGAGATCAGTGCCTCTCTCCAATATAAAATCAACGATGCCTCGACCTGATGTACGGAAGGCCGCAATTTTTTTTTTTTTAGAAATTTACTGGAAATTTTTTCCTTATAATACGCACAATTTTTATGAGCGTAGGCGCGTAGACAGAAAATGTTTCGGTAGAATTTTTATTCATTTTGGTCTCCGACTTGTTATTTTCAGGTACAATTTTCATTATGTGACGTAATTATAACATATACCTACTAATAAAAAATGCAAAATCTTTCAGGTAAAATTAACCCTACGTGAGTACGTGAATATTGAAAAATATGATACGGGAATTATAATAAGGTATATGATTCTGGTATTCCTGTAGCATATCTCCATCTCCCAAAATTTTTTTTACAAATTTCACCCCGTGACTGTAGAATGACCTAACCTTTCTAAAAATGTCACCCTGTGCCAGTAGCTTGTCTCCACCTTTCGAAAAATTTCACCCTATCTGTAGCAGGTATCCACCATCACAAAAATGCTTGACACTTTTAGATTTCAAGCACGTTACGCGATGTGGCGGTGGGGGAAAGTTAAGATCAGTGTATGCGATTTCGCGATTTTCTTTTACATAATGCTCGAGAACCATTTGAGATAATGACATATGGTTTTTTGAAGATAATGGCCCATGGAGTGTAGAAAATTATAGAATGAATAAGTTACGCCGAAAATATATGCGTAATATAGTAATTGGGATGTAAATGACCCAGGGTGCGGTCCCATTTGTTGTTGTTGTAATTTTTATTTAAGGAAATTGAGAAACGAAGTATACCAGTCGATAGTACTCGGCGAGACCTTTAATTTGAGATGCATCATGCCGTATCGAAAAATCCCCTCCCCCGCGCATATATTTGTTCCGTTCCTTGTTTCACATCTCTGTTGTGAACATTTGTTTGGAAAGTGAATTTCCACGACTTACCAGTTCTTCATAATTATGAGTTGAAAATACATCCATTTTTGTACCAAAAAACGGGAATTTTTTCATCTTAAGAAGGACTGATTTACACAGTGAACACGATTCGACAAATGTTTTTGACAGCTATCTCTGTTTTATTTATTGTAAAAGAAATGGCAAAAGGGAAAATCGCTAGTATAGCTTATGCGGCTTACTTAAAATTGCAAAGCATAAAGAAAAACAACTAAAAAGAAGACTAAGACGAGATTTCTATACATGGGATGACGTTTATTGCACAACATAGCTTTTTCCCTCATTTTCTCTATTAATTCCTCCTCAAAACCCATAATTTGTCAAACTAATAACTGAAATTATTTTATACAAGTTTTTAATAACTAGCTTATTTACTATTATCTTTTAATTTACTATGTTTCATAAAAATAACCAAATCCACATAACATGAATGTCAATTATTCACTGTCCACATAGAAATGTCAATTATGTTAGCGACTAATTTAGAGATTTTCCCAAACTTTTTGTTGGCAACTTATCGCGTCGCCCTCATTTTTTTAAGTATATGGGACTTCCATATATTCGAATCTTTGACAGCAACCAATTTACGGCGACTTTGTTGTGTCGTCCTCACTGTGTTTTGGCCTTTAAGTGGCAAAAGAACTCTCATCTCCACAACTCTCCGACTTAGTGAATCCGACCTCAGGATAGAACTGTGAGAAAATGTTTAAGCTCCCAAGCAAAAATAAGAAATCTCCAATGATAAAAATTAAAATATTCCGTGAAATCATCATGTCATTGCACGTCCAGCAATTTCGATTCGGCTATGGCGGATTCTTTTGAAACCTAACTTGCTTGAAGGTGTTATAGAGTATCTATATGTAATATCCTGATTTTCAGCGTCCCCTCCCGCTCTTTGCGAGATATGTGAATTCAAAGTTTCCTAAAATTTCGTTGTAGAGTTACCTTTAACCCTTAAGTAGGCGCATGGGGTCAGAGTAATTTTAACCATGAAAAAAATATAGAACGCATTCTCTTTCAGCCTTGCGTCTTCCAGTACCTTTTCATCTTAGAACACTATTTTGAAAATCGTCGTATTTGAGCCATTGTAACGTACGCATGCTTTTGTACTATAGCGAAGTAATTTTACGTAATTTTTTTCGTGAGTTTTGTTTGGGATATCTTCGAGATTTCGACATTTTATAATATTTTCGGATGAGTTCTGGCGAAAATAAATAAAACATATGTTAAGATTGTAATTTTGAGTGAATAAAGTAGGTAGCTTTTCTACTCTACTCCGAATAGTGGTTCTTATTTTTTTATTTTTCTATAAAGACTGGCAAGAAGTTCCTCAGTATTTAAGATAAAATAATTGTTATTTTTTTTTTCAGTCTTGTTAAAGTAATAACATTTAGTTATCGAACTATATTGTTTTTGTTTTTGGATATTCTGTGATTTACTTAAATCTCTTGAAAGAAATTGGGGTCACTGCTGATCCCATTCGCCCGCTTCTGTTATTTTGCTAGTGCGCCTTATCCGAATTTAATGGTTTTGGTATCATTCAAATAAAATAAACCGAAGTATTATAGAACCGGAGAAAAAAATTTACAGAAGAAAATGTTTCGGAAAGAAGAGTTGAATCATTTATCCCTCTTTTTTTTTTTAGTTTTGTATAATTGATTTATCTGTGTTCTTATCGTTCCCAAAGTTTAAAAGTGGTATAATTATTATTGTATCAAGGGGAAAATTTGAGTGTAACTTATACATATCCATCACATATGAATGAAAACGATCACTTTGAACTGATTTTGTACTCTATCATTTCCAATTTGGATGAAACTTTCAGAGTTTGTATCGAATATGAAAGTTCACCCAAGATTTTCCCCTACTATCCCCTCCCACAACTTCTGATAGGGGGGGGGGGCTACAAGTTTTGTGATTTTACGATAAAACGTCATTTCCAAAAAAATTATAATGCCGGAACGGGTTAACCGTTTTACTTCAAATATCAAATGAAGCTAAAGTTTTTATGTTTAAAAAAATACAGCAACACCGAATAAAATGTTTTTTTGTAAATAATAATATTTTGTAAAAAAAAAGTATTATTTACTATTCCATAAGAAGAAGAATAATTAGAAAATTTGTGCAATAAAATTCATCACGTAGATAACAAACCTCATTGCAAAATTAGGAAGCTGTTGAAGAACTCCGTGGCGGGAATAGAAACGTTACTGAGCCTATACGACACAGAAAATATATCTGAATACAAGAAAAACGGAATAAAATATAAATAAACCCAGACTTATGATCGAACACAGGTTTTACCGATAAACCATGCTCCAGTTTTAAACATGTTATTAATTACGGGTTATAATGGTATAGCATATGAAGGATATTTGAAATGTATAATGAATAATCATAAATTAAACTTAATGTTAGATCACAAATAAGAACATGAAAATATGTATGGTTCAGCTGAAACCATAAAAACTTTTTAAACCTACCTTCCAGAAACATAGCGTGTGATTTAGATCCTGCACCTTTCCACTAAATACAATCAGATTTGACTATATATGTTTCCTTGCTATATAGTAGCTGGTACCTTCCCCCGTGCACCTAGCTCCGCCCGCACACCATGTGCCAAAACTTGGTGTTGTGTGCGGCTTCATTTTGGAGATATGAATTTTTAAATTCACAGCAGTAACGCAATATGGGAGATCTACTATAAGTGTATTATTTTGTGTCACGTGCATTGTTGCAATCATACATTGGATGGACACTGTGGAGTAAGTAGTGTAATCTTGCACTGCAATGCTGAATATAGTTCTATTCGTCAAAAGAGGTCGCTAAAATCATTGAAAAAACATGCTTTGGTCTATTTATATGACCGCTTTTTTTCTTTTTCCTTTCCTCAAATTAATATTTTTTTCCTTTTTAGTTAATGTTTTATCTTTGCCTGCGTTTATCCCCCATCTTTCATAGAGCCCAAATAAAATTTTTGTCATATGAGTGTGGAAGATAACAAGTTTTAAAAATAAAATTCGTAGGTTGGTTCAGGCTTTCTTTTGTAGTAGCAGTGAACTGGATAGGCTTATTTACTTACGGTATATGGTGGTTTATAAATTCATATCTTCACAAAGAAGTCAAGCACCGTCGCAATTTTTGGCATATGGCACTATCTTTCCATATTCCAAAATAAAAATACAAAACAAAAAGTTGTCCATATCCTCAATTTCCATAGTAAATAACGATACTTTTTTTTATTCTATTCTTAATAAAGAAATAATTCATTTGGTTGTGTTGTATTTTTGTATGAAAAATAGAAATCATTAAGCTTCATTTGGCGTTTGAATCAGAAAAATCAGTTGCTCCATTCTCCAGATATGATTTTTTGAAAATGACGTTTATCGTAAAATTATGAAATAAGCTCTAAGCTTTCCCATGAATGTCGAACCATCACTTCACCTCCTCATGAAGCTAGTTATTGGACGTCAAAATCAAAAAATTGTACAATAATAAGTTTCCAATTTTGTTAAATGTTAACAATTTTCCTGCCAAACTCCATGATAACGTTACATTTACTTACATTATTTGGAAACCTCCGTTTGATCCTATACATATACCTACTTACATGAAACCAGTTTTGAGATAAACGTGTTTATGTGTTTGTTATGTCCCTACAAATATTATGAATCGAAAACGATTTGCTAGCAAATCATAATCTCTGGCTTCAACTTCGAGAACGAACTTGATATCGAATCAAAAACAGACTACCAGCGTAGTAAAAGGAACATGATTCTCGACTTATCAATCCGAGATTCTCTTTATAGCAAATTGCTTTCGATACTAAGCCGAAAGGAAATTGATGTTAAAACGAAGTTATGCGCACAATGTGCTAGTGTTAGTGGTGTTATATCCCAGTGTGCAAAAGTTCTCGTTTTCGTTACGAAAATGAGAAGATTTTATCGGTTTAGCGATGAAATGATATCTTCAGCGTTAAGTTCTCGGACCACCTACCATATGAAAAGGTTTACAAGTTAACGATATGTCCTCTCTAATCGCATCGTAGAAACGATAAGAAAGTGATAAGTTTACATGCCAATAATAACCTTAGAAACTTATCGTTTTTTGATCGCTTTCTTATCGAAAGCTATGTATTATGCATTTCGTATCGTTAATATTAGTGACCCCGGATTTTAATTAATACTAGCATTTCTTTTTAAAATCTATCTGGATAAGGATTAGATATATCCATTTAGTCTCTGCATTTATGAGGTGATTTACTGGTGATTTGCTTGTTCTAGATTTGTTTATGGATTTCAAATCGTTTTTATTTTGTTTTGCAAACATATCCTTGGCGTAATTAAAATATTTTTTTAAGGTACCGTCTATATCCGCGTCGGATGTATGAAATCTACTTTAACAGACTCCCGCAAGTCAAAACAAAATATATTTATTAAGCATATTACATGCGAGACTGAAGGTACCTTTCAATAGTTTTATTCACAATAATGGATTTTATTGTTATAATTTTATGATGTCCATACGATGAAAAGTGGATTACAGCGTCATCTGCTATTAAGTTCCTCAGGTTGCTCTGAAAATATATTTTTTTATATTGGTTTTGTTTATCTAATGCTCCTAAAACATAATATTACAAAGCAAAACTTAATCACCCCTTTTATAATATTTTAACCTTGTAAATTTGCTCTAATTGTAAGAAAAAATTATCACTTCTTCACTCACGACCAAATACAAATTACAAAACTAAATCAGAAATCGACAAATCCGCAATTCAATCAGTTTTTACAGTTACTTATAAGATCAGCTTTTAATAACACAGAAATATTTCAATGCTTTCTTACTACGCTTTTTAACATTTTTTATTATTTCTCACTTAAATAAATATTCACTTTTTTACCCAGTTAACACTGAACATCTCAGAATGTGCCACTAAACAGCAAACAAATTGTGATTTTTGTTTTGTTATCAGTAAAGTGATGAGTCATTTAAATCTTTCTCAGAGAAACGAATTAATCTCGCAATAAATTCGAAGCATAGATGCATGCTGTCTCATTTCATTGTAATTCCGAAATCGCGAAATCGGAGAAATTGAGAAATCACGGGCTAAAAGCGGAATTGTCGTGCTGAGTACTCTATTTTCATCTCATTCGTAACAGAATCAGATAAACGAAGGAATCTCAGGTGAATCTCGAAATTTTCTTTTTTGCTCAAATTCGAGATTACTTCGAGGAATCGAATTCTTCGCTAAAATGCTTGCAGAGGTATGCTACATAGTCTCATTAATTTTGCAAACTTTTGCGTTGAATTGCATGAAATTAGGCGCGATTCGATTACCATCGTCAGTAGCAAAACTAACGAAATAATGAATCAGAAAAACTGGCTTATTTTAAGAATAGTTGTATGTACGTCGGTACGTGTGTAGGTTCAACAGAAAGGTAACATTCTTAACTTTCTACGCCTTACAAAAAATTGTAACGGTTATCTAGCATTTTGGCGGGAAAATCGTTTAAATTTTGAAAAAATTAAGAGCTTTTTCCAATTGTTTGACTTTCACGTCCTACAACTATCGACATGAGGAAGTGGAGTGATGGTTCCAAAATTCTAAAACTAGTGTAACTGAATATAATAAGGCACTTGCAAATAAAAAAATATACTCTATTATAATAAACAAAACCAGGGCCGCATTTACCATAAGGCGCATTAGCCGCAAGCTGCGGCCACATTTTCAAACCTCACAAACAACAACATAAAAAAACGGCGTTATTAATGTTGCAAAATAGAATACGTTTAAATGGTAAGATTATACCTAACATAAAAACTAGAACCCAGCTAAAAAATGTGTCTCCATTTGAAATACATAATATACATATAAAATCCGTTTATAATAGCTGTGTTCTTTTGTGCACCTTGTTCTAGAACTCCCATGTACTGGAGAGAACAAATTGTTCTGTCGACTGAAGTGAACTATTTGTACTGTTCGCCTCATTTAAATCTTTCTATGAAAATGTAAGAGGCGTTCTTTTGTGTATCTTTTTTCTGCTCTGTTCTGCGGACACAAAAGAAATAATATAAATATAAATATCTCGAAGGCGAGTTCAGAACGAAGGACACAAAATACAAAAGAAAATGAGAAACACTATAAAAACAAAACCAAAAACCAAAAAAGAATCAGTAAAAGCTGTAACGATAGATAAGTGAGTGGCAGCGTGGGGAAATTTAAATTTGCACTCCTATTAGAAGTAATTGACTATGGCATTGTACCTTCATGGATTTTGCTAGCTTTTTATAACTGCACTGTGCACCCACACAAAAAAAAAGCTTGAACCCAACACAAATATCTACTCCACCCAATATTCTCGTATTAACTTTCTTGCATCAATTTTCCCGTGGAACATTTGCTCGTATCAAGTTTTTCGTGAAGCCGTTTCCTCGTCTCAATTTTCTCGTCAAGCCATTTTCTCGTACGAAATTTTCTGGTATTCCAATTTGCTCGTGTAAAATTATGTTTTGAATTAAGTAGTTTGCGCGTGCGAGCTATTTGATTCAAAACATAGTTTTACACGAGCATATTGGAATACGAGAAACTTCACGCGGGCGAACCAATTAGGTCAAAAGATATGTAAGTTCATTATTCGGCGAGTACTTACTAATTTAAAACAGACACAAAATATCCTATTTACTTATATGAATTCTTTAATTAAGGAAACACTTTTTATACTTAGTAGTATAATACTCGTAGTCGTAGTAAAATGTTTACAAGGTTGCATACGAGATAATTGACGAGAAAAATGATACGAGAATACGGCTTGACGAGAAAATTGATACGAACAAATTTCGTGCGAGAAAATTGATACGAGCAAATTGCTACGAGAATATTAGGTGGTACCCAAATATCAGTCGGCTTCACTTCATTTAGCTTATCAGCATTCCTGTTTGTTATAAGGGGTTTTCCAATAAGAGGTGTTATTTTAATTAGCCCGCTATTACGGTAGATGTCACTTTTGGAGCTGTCATTTTTCGACATTTGACAAGTAGAAACTACGCCATTAATAAAACTGGAACGATACACGATTCAACAACGCATTGAAATTATTAAAATTCACTATAAAAATGGTGAAAATGTGGCAGAGACGGTTCGTAAAACGCGAACATTTTTGGGTCGTCGTGAAGCACCTTGTCGGACCGCAATACAGAAATTGGTAGAATAATTCGAGCTGTCGGGACAAGTTAGTGATGTGAAGAATAAAACCCGTGCACGTCGCTCAAGAACAGCCGAGAATATTGTTGCTGTAGCCGAAAGTGTTGAAGAAAACCCAGGTTTGTCCATTCCTCGTCGTTCTTTGGAATTAGGCATTCCACAAACGTCATTAGACCGTATTTTGCATAAAGATTTGGCTCTTAAGGCTTATAAAGTTCAGATAACACAAGAACTCAAGCCGGCCGATCAGCAACAACGTCGAGTCTTTGCTGATTGGGTCCTTGAAATGCATGAAAATGATCCGGAATTCCATCGAAAACTCATCTTGAGTGATGAGGCCCATTTCCACCTCGATGGCTTCATCAACAAGCAAAATTGTCGCATCTGGGGCTCGGAAAACCCAGGAGTTATTGTTGAAAAGCCTCTCTATCCTCAACGTGTGACTGTTTGGTGCGGTTTATGGTCCCGCGGGGTCATTGGTCCTTACTTTTTCGAAAATGAGGCTGGAGCAACAGTTACGGTGAATGGATTGCGCTATCGACAGATGATTAATGATTTTTTATAGCCGGAATTGGATGGTATTGATCTGGACAACGTTTACTTTCAACAAGACGGCGCTACGTGCCATACAAGCAACGAAACCATTGATCTTTTACGGGAAAACTTTCCGGACCATGCTATCTCTCGAAGAGGTGATCACAATTGGCCACCGAGATCTTGTGACTTAACACCTTGCGACTTCTTCCTTTGGGGCCACGTGAAAGGGAAGATCTACGCCAACAGCCCAGGGTCGATTCAAGACCTCAAAGATGGAATTCGTGAGGCTAACGAGGACATAGGGCAGCCACTTTGCGATTTGGTTATGGAAAATTTCATGAAAAGGATATGGTCGTGTAGGCATGATCGTGGTGGTCATTTGGCTGATGTTATTTTCCATTATTAACGGCATAGCTTCCTATTTATAATGAAATAAATATCCGATTATTTATCTCAAAAAGTGGCATTTTTCTATGAAGATCAAAATAACACCTCTTATTGGAAAACTCTTTACTATTACAACATAAATCCTCTTGGAGGCAGTCTTTAAGGTTTTATTTTCTCTTCAATAAGTACCAACATAGTTATATTCTTAAATATAAAAAAAATAATTGAGGAAAACCAGCACCATTTGAAGAAAATTCATTAATTTTACACACAAAAATTCATTTTTGATAGCCTCTTTAACTTTTAACTCATATGTTAATGGGTGAAGTAAGGAGGCACTTTAAATGGTACCTCCGCGGGCAATGGTCGCAGCCAATGATTTCCAATCCCTCATCTTCCATATTGCCTCATTGCTTGACTTGCATTTAACTTTTTCAGGTTTTTGTTTTATTACCTTCTTTTCTTAACAACCATTTCCTTTCCATTTTCCTCACGTAAATTTTCTTTATCTCCACTTCTTTAATATTTTCTTTCTTTTCTTTTTTTTTCGAAAATAGCTCTCCAGGCTTATGAGGACTGGGGTTGTAGGTAGCAACCTTTACCCGGACTCTGGGTAAAATAAATATTTGGAGATGAATGTAAACCTTACCCTCCTTAGGGATGCTGATATCTGCTGCTCGAAGTAAAGGATTAGTTGAAAGAGCGTATAAAATAATTTAATTTTCATCGCAAAACGTCCTGAGCTCTGTAGACAAGCAAAAATTTTATGTCCGTTAACCAGAACCAGCACGGATTTCGGGACACTTTCTTCTGCAAGCCGAGTATGTATGCAGTTTATTATATATTCCAAAAAGGTCTCACTAGTTATCCACCCAGAGTCCGTTTTGTCCAGGAACCAGTGTTCTGGAATGTTATCCACGATTTCCTTGAGTGGTCTTATATTATAGAAAAACTATATGAGAATACTAGCAAGATGGTGGTTGTGTGCTTTCTTGGAGCCAATTGTATTTGATACACATTCTTGTATCCCTTCGAGGTGGCGGAAAGGGAGTTTGTGACGCGCAGTTCTCTCATGGTGAAAGATATGTAAAAAGGAATCATGCATACATAACGAAAAAATTGCTATAGGTACTGTTGTAACAGGAACTGAGAAGTAGTTTGGATCTCCTAACGTGGGCACTGTGGCTATGTGGTGTGTATTGTGGTGAAGATACAGCATACACGGAAGTTATGTACTCACATATACAAACCCCTGCCAAACAAATAGATTTTTGATTTAGTGGACACTGTAGTAGTACGGGACGATTAAAAAGAGGCCACGTATTAGCAATTTATGTGCGCACAAGAATCGAATATACATAAGACCTCAGACAAATGCCCCTGGGGCAAGGAGCAAGGTTGTTCAAGGTTGATGGATGATTTGAGAACTCAGATATACTTGATAGTAGTTTTTATATGTCTAGTAATCATAGCAGCTATAAGATTACAGGCTGTAATCTCAAGCGTCTCCAGACTCGAAGGGCATATTTTAACCTTCACCTGCATGAATAATCCACTGGGAGTAATAATGGATCTATGATCTAGATTACGAAGCCGTACCAATTAGGTAGGTCTAATTTGGTGCCATGGGGTCGGAAGCCCGTGAAAATCTTAGGTTTCCATACAAACATGGTGAAACCCCTTGATGGGTGCTATGTGGTGGGTCGGTGGCCCATTTAGTGGGCAGGGATAGCTTATTTTCGAATCTAGCATGTATACATGTTCAGGTATTTGGCTCTCGTCATGGAGTTGAGCTGATACAATCGGACACCGTGACCCATGACCCAGATATCGGTCAAAGATGTTAGATAGATCTCACTTCTACCAGTAAGAAAGCCAAGCATACACTGGCCCACTGGGACTCATAGAGGCAAAAATATCTCATAACTGCGCTGATTGTCGCATTATATCTAATCCGTGCACGAAGGATACCGTGGGATTAAGCCATACTTGGCAGGTACCCACGCTGAACGACATGGACTATAAGTTTGCCTTCAGGGCTATAATCATCCCTGTCTTATGGCAAAGGTAAAAAACAGCAGTTCGGGTCAACATTCGGGATGCGCTTATGTTAATATTAAGAGTAGAAGCGACAAGGCCTCCAGGACCTTGCGGACACCGCGACAATAGTTGGTCTATGGTGCCTTCCCCTAAAGTGGTTAGGTAAAATTGAGTCTTCTAGTTAGATTGGAGACATTATCTGGAGAGATAATTGTTCTTCCAGTGATTTGCAACCTTAGGCCTGCAAGTGCTGGGCACTCACATATGACGTGCATTGAGGTTTCATCTTCCTCTTCGCTCAGTAGATACAGTTCACCGTATGATTTGCCTATCTTCTTCCGGAAGTGATGGAAGGGGCCATGACCGTCCGAATATGGCTGTCTATTTTTTTTTTCTCTAAAGTTTTCAGGAGAAATGATGTTAGACTGTATGATTTTGCCCCGGTGGGTGGTTTTTTACCCGATTTCGGAATAAAAACAACCTTGGTTAGTCTTCATGCCTTGGGGATATATCCCATGCTCAGACTGGCCCTAAATATCTCCGTGATAAGGAGCTTAGTGTAATCCAGTGTTTTTTGCAGTAATACCATCACCGCCAGGAGCTTTGTGATGCGCCTAAGATTGGATAGTATGTCTTTGTGGATTACCACTTCTTCTAAATGTTGGTGCAGATCAGCAAATCACTCTCGCCTTACTAATACTTTCAGCTTAAGTCCTTCTTTTTAAAATGGTTGTCTCGCTGGACGTCTTATCTAAATTTGTGGATAGTATTTACGAGTTCATGGTTTTTAAAGGAAATCCACATTTACACCTTACACCAATCTGCAACTATTATGTCTTCCTATTGTAAGAACAGTCCCCTTCGTATCATACTCCTAAACTACTTTACCACGTAGACGATTCTGAAGAGTGGACCGAGGAGGCCCATACATGGTAGAGGCTTTTCTTGTTTTATGGGCCATTTTTCCTTACATCTATTATGTTATGACCAATTAAATTCTTTCAGGCTTAGAAATTTCTCCGGAAGGTTTAGTTGCTGTCATTGAATTTCTGGAATTTTCGTTGTTCAATGTCTTTCAAACCAGTAAATATATATGCGTCGGATACTGATGCAGATTGTATCAGTTCCTGGTCATAGCTGCTTCTTACCAATAAACAGCACCCGCTCACTGAATCCCTGAAGACAAACGGCTTCCTTTAATTATCTGCATTGTAAAGTTATATGTAGATGCACCATGATATAATGCAGTACCCCATTTCTGTAGCAAGACAGAGTGAAATGTGTGATAGCAAAACCCATTTGCCTTCTTGTTATCGCTGGCACGAAGAAATTGTTGCCGTTAAAACTCTACTTGTGAAGTAATTCAACAAAAATTGAGAGATGTGCAAAATGAGTGTTGAGATTGCACAAGAATAAATAAATAATTTTTATTAATAATTGGTAACTCCACCATTGTTCGCCACGATGTCCAGAAGTCGAGTGAACGTCTGAACGTCTCTGTTACGAATACATAATGAATTTCTGCGCTTGTATCAGCCGCCGCGTATTTTCCCAATGTCCTCCCAAATCCTGACTTTTGTCGAAAGGTTGCACATTGGTTGGCCAAAACGAGACCGATAAGCTCGTTACTTCCTTTGCAAGGCGGTCCGCAATCTCGTTGCCCTTAATTCATTCATGGCCTGGCATCCAAATGATTTCGCGAGCATAGAGTTCTACGCCGTTGATCTCTGCCTGAAAAATGGTAAGTGGAGGTCCCAGCGAATCAGTAATTTGGCCCATATACGTCCATGCCTCTTCTACCTTCCATTTTGGACCATCCGTGTACCATTTAATGGATATTTTTTCAAAGGGTAGATCACCAGAATGCCACTGTTTACCACTGTTGACGGAGGCTTCTAATTTTGAATGCTGTTTTAAAATTATAATATTTCTTCACAACGCCTAGGATAGGTTTGGCCATCGGATCCTCTAAATATTCTGAAACCAAAATTATTGACAGTACTTACTTTCAGCATCGCAATATTCATACGCAATACCAAGATGGGGTCATTCATAGTTTAGTCGGTAAGAGCGAAGCTCAACAAATTTCTATCTACGTTGCAGGTGTGAATTCTAGCAATGGCCCACTATTGCAAAAACATATTTCCTTAAAATTCACAAAACTTGATTATGTACTCTTCGTTGGCTTCACTGCGCCAGCTCTTAATGGTTCCTTCCTCATTTCTCTCACTTTACTTTCTTATCTTCCTGCATGGGAGAGCAACTACATAAATGTTTTTCCCAGAAAAGATGACGATTACCGATGTTAACTCAGGTATTTTTGAGCTAAACTTTTTGTTTTTTTTTTTGTTTTTAAGCAGGGGATAGGAGACCCCATCCCCTCCAAGGGCGGAGGCCACAGCGGCCCATTGTGCTGTCCTGCTAGAAGCCCATTCACCAAAATCTTCCTGTCCTCTTAATGTAGCGCATCAGGTCTTGGTGACGAATATTTTTCAGCTCATCCACAGATAGAAGGGCAGACCCTAGAGTATCCAGTCTGCTCCGGGCGAAGGCCGGCCACGCAAGCAAAAAGTGTTCGGTTGTCTCAGGCTCTTCCTCCAGGCAAGACAGACACTCAGGGCTGCCAACAACTCCCATCCTTGTTAGATGAGCGCGAAATGAGCTGTGGCCGTAGATGATGCCAACCACAGTTCTACATTGCTTTCTTCCGAGCCCCATGAGAAAATCAGAGATATTCCCATTGGGCCCATCAAGAAACAGCTTTGTACACCTGCAAATACTCAGGTTCGCCCATCTCTGCTGATGCTTTCTATGAACATCCGCTTTGATGAGAGACCCGATACTCGAGGTGGCAACGTCTACGGCGAGTACCGGTCCGAGGAACGGAGAATCAGAGCCAGCCCTAGCTAAAAGGTCAGCCCCTTCATTCCCCATATGACCAGGCACCCACAGAAGGGACACCTTGTTGTGGATACGCAACTTATCCACAGAAGACCTGCAATCCCCCAGTAACTTAGATGCTATCCGAGGGCCACTCAAAGTCATCAAGGCTGCCTGACTATCCGAAAGGATAGCAATGTCCTTCCCCTTGATTTGCATATCAAGGGCTAACTTTGCTGCCATCGATATGGCGAAGACTTCAGCCTGGAAGTTAAAGAAAAAAAATGTTTTAAACCTTCTGATTTTATTCGATGAAGTACATGATGACGCATTGGAAGCACAAGAAATATGCATATTAATAACATCAGCAAAATTTGGCAAAGCCTTGGATGAGTGGATGATTTTTCGGATATTTCAGCTTGCTGATTGGCTCGAAAACAAAAATCAAAGGAAATAAGATGTATTGAACGCGGCTAAGTTTGTATACGAATGACTTTAGATAGTAATAATGAAGTATATCTGAAACTGTGAATCCATATGCCCCGAGATTTGAAACATCTCCGAATCAAAAGGGATCTTCATGGTTAAAATTTTTAGAATAAAGGCGACTTATATAAATTTACTAATAAGCGCTACACTTGAATATCACAATAGTGTGGAATTATAAGAAACTTCTCGATGAACTGAATGAGTCGGGCATAATTGTTGACATCCTGCGAGCACATCAGACAACTAGCTATAGCATCCTGCGAAAGTACCACATATTTAGATATTTGTAGATTCTGACTGAACTCTTTCGCGTCGTATAAGTTCTTGTTTTGCGCGTTTTGTTTTCTAACCTAGTAATAAAAGTAAATGTAATCTACTTTGATAAATAATTTAAGATCAGCAGCAACTTTTATTTAGGGAGTGGGTAACAAAAATCATGTGCCATCATTCACTTAACAGGAATAAAAAAACAAATCACACATGGGGTAATGGTGAGGAAAATTCCACGCAATATTCTTTCTCAATTCACCTTGATTTTTTTCTTCTTCATTTTTTATATTATTAAGCCAAGCTCAGAGGATTCCTATGACGCAAAGCACAGCATAGTAGGAAAGATATAGCGATAGAATCAGGGAATATGAGGATTGTATGCCGGAGGAAAAACGGAAGATGGTAAGCTGTTCCACATTCGTACAGTTCAAGATAAAAAAAGTATCACGGAATTTTACTGTTCGGCCGAAAGTAGTTTGAAGGGTGCAAGGATGTGCGCGACTTGCAGCGCGAGTATTGCATGCAGGAATTATTCTACAAGGGATCAGACTAGATATTTCTTCAGAACATTAATCATGCATATAGAGATAAAGGAATGAAAGGCATCCATCATTGTGGCGGTGTTCGAGTGAGTCGATATTACATGTTATTCACATATCGCCTATGAACTTGAAGGCTCTCTTTTGGACAATAGCCAATGAAGCTATAGCTGTGCGAGCAACCCCGGCCAGATATGGGAATTCTATTCCATTTTAGATCTGATGTAGAACTTGTAGACGACGCTAGATTCGATAGGCTGAAAAATTTCTCACGCCTTTTCAGAAATCCCAGACAATTTGATGTTTCTTTGGCAACTGAGAAGATGTGACCTGTCCAGCTTAACTAACAGGAAATATTAATGCTAAGAATGCATAGAGACGGTGTACCGTAAATCAGTGCTCCATCAAAAGAAATTGTGCGTGCAGCTCGGAAGCCATATTGATCGTTAATGAGTTGATGAGTTTAGATACTTCATTAATTTGGAGTTAATGATAGATTCAAAAACCTTCGAAAGAATCGAAGTGACTGCAATTGGTCGATAATTTTAGGGATCGCTAACTTCTCCTTTCTTGGGAATAGGCTGAACCTGAGTGAGTTTCCAAGAAGTTGGAAATTTTTCTGTCGAATAAGACAAGTAGAAAAGTTAGCGCAGAGGCTTAGCCAAGGATGGGGCACATCTTTTAATTAACAAGGGCGAGAATCCATCAGGACCTTAAGCACATCTCTCGTATGGATATGTATTGGCTCTTGTACACATCCACACGGAGCATACAAAACAGGTGATTGTGAAGTGGGTGGAAGACGAGAATTTGAAGCGAATCTAGCATCCAAAATATTAGCTTTATCCAGGGAGTCAACAACTACTTCTGCTTCACCATTATTAATTAATGAAGGTATAGAGGAACTGCTGAAGTTGCTCCTGTCTCGTTTTGACCAAACACCACATAAACCCTTGCTACCTCTGCGGCTTGTCAAGATTCCTTGTCAAACATTTTGTTCATAAAGAATTTTTTTTCTGTGCATAATGGACTTACGGGTGTTCCGTGCAGTTCTATAGACTTGTTTCAGTTTCGGGCATGGATGCAATTTATAGGCATGAAAAGAAGACTCTTTCGCTTTTATTGCTTGGTTGCTCTTTCCGTCAAAGAAAACGGAATGTATTCATCAACTACTTCGAAACCAAACAGACCGACCAATCAATTTCTCTAAGATACTGATTGAGATTTTCCCAATCAGCATTCTTATAGTGCCAGAGAAGTGTTCTTATAGGTGCAAAAATAGGGCGGCGGAGATTTGAGGTGATAAATTGAGCCGTGATTAAACAGGGGCCTGAATTACCACGAGGAGACTCGACTGAGATGGAATATTTTAAACAAATCTAGTAAATTGCCTCTATCTCCAGCTGCATCAGGAATTCGTGTGGGTGCAAGATTCACAGAAGAGTTCAACGAATCGACCCGCAGGGTTTGTGGTAGAAGAATGTCTCAGCCACGGTATGGTATGGACATTAAAATCGCTTGCCTGGACGATTTCGGATGAGAAGCAAACGGAAAGCAAATGTTCAATATGTTGGAAATATTGTAAAATACGAATACCGTGTCGCGTCATTAGACATATTTTGACTGCGATAGAGAAAACAAAAGTAATTGATGTGCTTGTGAAGTTTGAACCTGATCCAGATGTAATTAAACTCTGGATTGGCAGAAGGAAAATCTTTAAACATGGTAAAGACAATATCATTCCGAAAATTCTGAGAAAAAAAGGCACCAAGTTATAATCAGCATCAGAAACGATATTGGTTTCACTTAGCGCAAGAATTTGCCAGATTCTTGGCAGTACACCGAAAAACGATTTGTTCTTAATCCCCGATTGTTGCAGAAATTCAAAATGAAAACCTCCATGCTCAGAAGGAAAAAAAACAGAAGAAAGAGCGACACACAACAACACAAATATTTGGGGGTCACCAGCAGCAGTCAACGAAACAGAAAGAGGTAAGAAAACTTATTTGCTGCTTTCAGTACCTTAGACCATGCTGTTCAATGACCACAGCTGGGAGCACCTGTATTGCTGATCAGTGACAGGTGCTATGCTGGCTTACTTATGATATGTTAATACGGCAGAGAAAAGCCCTTCACTTGGTGGTTATAATTAGTTCTTTCTGATTATTTAAAGTAACGGTCGCGACGGATTTTAAATAATTATGAATTTATGATTTTCACCATCACTTATTTGGATTATATATAAATTAACTGGATTAAACGGAATCGATTAAAACAAAACTGCAACACAGAGCAATGCCCGATCCGATTGACTCCACGCACTGTGGAGGAAGTGTTGCGAAATGGCAGAAATGGACCCAGACTCCTCACAGAAATATTATTACCTGGGACTATAAACACATCACACTTCTTGTATTCATGGATAAGTTAACTAGCTCCTGATGGAGACTGTGCAGAATATTGAAAATCTCTCCATTTAATACGCATCCTGCGATTATCTGGAACAGACTGAAAATTAAGTCACGTTTACCGCAGATTTGAAATTAATTTCTAATTATTCTACATTGCATATAATTTGAAGGCAGTACCGTCTTAACGTATGGTCACTATCTGGAACTGGCCATAGGCTCTCTCAATTTAGAGGCCATTAGCGAACAATTAAAAATTTATATTACAATTAAACTTATTATAATATCAGAGAGAGTAATACATTTCCCAAGGGTCCATTATGTTGTTAAGTTCCTATGATACCTTGAATTTTCAGTAAAGTCTACAGTATATTTAATTATTCTATGTACCGTATACCGTCAAAACGATCAGTCTTAGACGATTTTATTGTACAGAAAATGAAATCCTATGAAGTTTGCTATAATCATTTTTGATGTCTGGCGAACCGCTCTAGAAATATAAGCGAAAAACCACTTCAAAAATCAAACTTCCACAGATGGATCACCATACGAAATTAATACTGACATTCGCGGCCCATGCGCCGTATGCTGTCCTATTGCAGACTTTTTGCGGCCCAGTTGAAGTTTTCGGCTTTCTATATTTTGAATTTTGGTATTCATAAATTTACCACTTTTATTTTATATTTTGTGAAATTAGAACTTTCGACTCTACACACTCGGGGAACGTATAAAGATGACATTACAGTGTTGTGTGAATTAAGGGTAAATACATTGAATGCGACACGATATTGTTGACGCCAAAAAAATTTTCGTCGTTAAGATCTCGACAGAAGTTAGAGCAAGTTTCTAAAATTCTCCTTGCGCAGTACGACACTGGAGTTTGACAGTTCGTGTTAGTAAATTCCGCGTAGTACTTTTCTTTTAAATTTGGCATAACTGCGTATAAGCTTTATATGCAACCATAGCTGCTGTTCTTAAAATATGTAAAAAAAAAAAATCCGTATACATCATAAACAGCAAGATGCAGGTCAACTTTGATTTCATGAAATGACAACGACAATGTCGCATTCATTATATTACGTCCATGTCACGTCAAGCAACGACGCCAGAAGCCGTCGACAATTGCATGTATTCATTATATTTCATCCTTTAGGCGCAATTATAACTACGCGCGATACGTTCCCGAGCTGACAGGAGAAAGTGGCAATAATATATACATATGAACTTTACGATAATCAATGGCTTAGATTTATGTTTTCTAACAGATATAACAATGAAATTAAATGAATTAAATCAGAAGCTACAAGGTGTAAATAAGCTGATTACAGATTGATATCAATCCTTCGTAACAAAACTCAAGCTTTATGAAAAACAATTTCGGTCAAATAATTCGATTCATTTGCCATTATTAAATGGCTTTAATAGGACCGTAACGATTTTTTAAAATATTCTAATGAAGTCACAAAATTAATTAAAGAATTCGATTCTCATATATGCAAAAGTATGAGGAAATGATATTCAAAATATTCTTAACTCCTCAACGCCTCCAAATTTACAAATGGAGCTAATAGAATTCCAATCAAACGTAGCGATAAAGTGCATGTTTGAAGAGAATAAGCTTGATTTTATCAGAAATGTATCGTCGAAGATAAATTTCCAAAATTAAAACGACTGGCAATGCGCATTACAGCAGCATTTTGGGACTAGGTACCGCTACGAATCATTCGTTTCAAAATTAAATGTAGTAAGAACGAAGTGCCGCAGCAGTTTGCTTGATGAAAACACGACCAATCATTGATGTGATATCAAACAATATACATAAAGAAGTGTCACATTAACTATAAGGTAATAAAATATTTTGAATAAGTTCTTCGTTTGATTTTTTTTTTTATATTTGTGGATCACCTAAGCTCAGCAATATGTTTTGTTTGGCCCACCAAACGATTTGGGTTGTGGCCCTTGGCACAGTATATTCATACAGTAGCCCAGCTCTGTCAAAACTGTCAAGTGAGTAGGATGCTTCTATAAAGAGACTATACTTTCTCTTTCAACAGTTTTAACTAAAACACTAGTCAATTTCTAATACAAAGGTTCCTATGTAAATCTAAAGTTGAAGAAAGAGAACTTACAGCATGAACAAACTTGTACTAGAGGAAAAGGGGCAAAATGACAAACATAACTATTTCTGAAAAAAAAAAAAAAATAATGGAACAATACATTTGCAGACTGGTGCTGAGATGGGTACTTACATAAAACTAATACTTCTCCCAACCATTGTGTAATTAGCTACTGTTCACCCATTTACTTCCGTATCATACTTAATAGTTCCCACTTATGGGAGAAATTTTGAGGCTTTTTTTTTGTAATTAAAATTCTAAAATTCACTTTTCACTAGTTTGTTCTAAGCTGGGCTACTGTATAAATATACTGTGCCCTTGGTCTAGGGTATCATAAGAATTGGTTCTTATACCAATTCTAGCTTTTTTACTTGTTTTTATCTGATTCGGGCGTCATTTAGACAGGCACAAAAAATCCATAAAATTCTTAAGGGAAAATATAATACTTTTTTAATATTTTTGTTCGAACAATACATTCACATTCATGCAGATCTGTTAATCTAAAAAACTAAGGTACATACATTTAATAAATATGTGTAAGTTCTATGCAAATATCTCGTCATAAATATTTAAGAATACTCTTGATATAAAAAAAGTACGTTTTGTTTGACACATTCATAATTTTAGATAAGGCAAAGACCTAAGTACGATGATAAAAATCCTAAAAAGGACGAAGGCATCACAAACTATTACTTCAGTCGTAATTATTCTTTCCTTAAGGCTATAGTAACTTACTTTAAGTAGTTTCATTGTTTCACTATATAATTGTACTGTCCGTCGTACAGATTTACTTATCACAAAATCGAATTTCTTAAAATAATTAAGTAAAAGAACAAGGCGTTTCCTAATGTTACGTCGGCAATTTCTCCTTTTTCTTCTTCCGTAGATATCCCACGAGATACTCAATGGACCATGCAATACCACAAATAAATATGCAAACGCTTTGTGAATGAATGCAGATGGGAAAGCTTTGAGTCATATCGCGAATAGCACCTGCAAAGAAGTAAAGAATATAATTAAAATTCAAAGATACCTGTTTTTAATTTGAATACAGAAATGAGGAAGTTTTTTATAAAAATAAATTCAAAAGTAGTGTAGGTGACCAACTAGGAAATATAGTTTTAAATTCTTCTCTTCAAATTACCTTGTTCAAAAATTTTACTTCAAAACAACAAATTTTCCCGTTGTTATATAATAATAATTTAATTAATTGTTAATATTTCCCTCGGAAATTGTTAGTTCCTTCTGCCATTAGGAATTTAATTGAAAACGAACGCAATTCAAATCGAATTACTTAAAAGTTTTTTTTTTAATCAACAAATGATTTGAGCGCCATTTATAAGTGAAAATACACAACATATTTTTTTGGTTTGTGTAACAGCTAGCCACTTTTCGATACTTTCGAATCTCTCTCCGACAAAACCCTAGCTTAGACAAATTTTTTAATATCCAAGAAACGCATCTATTTATACTTAGGAAATGTTCGAGTAAATAATATTGTATACAACAACCTACTTATAAGAAGACATTCGTGTTGAACTCTCAGAATTTAAGGAAAAAAAAAAAAATTGTGACAAATCTGAATTTTCCCGTCAGTAAAAAATTATGTTATTTTGTTGGCATTTCAATTAATTTGTTGAATTTAAAAATTGTTAAATTGGATGTTAGAAGAAACAAAAGTAATTCTGTTGCTGTTGAGGAAAACGGTCAGAGTAACAACTTACCAATAAGAGGACCAAATGCGATAACAAAAATTGCCTTCCCGACTAGATGCCAGCCGAAAGCTGAAGGCAATTTCTCCAGCGAGCAATACTCAGAAACAGTCAAAGTAAAGTTACTTAGTGCTGATCCTCTGAAAAATCCGCAAATGGACAGCCATACCAACAGTGGAGTCCACTCTGTCTGCTCGGCCATAACTAAAATTCAGTAATAATCGAATTAGAATTAAAAAAATGCTCATTGGAGCCAAAATACTTACTTGATCTCGTGATTGCAACGAAAATTATAGAAATCAGGAACACCAGTCGTTTCTTAATCTTCAGCTTATCGAAAATCGGCGGTAGAATTACTCGAGCTGCGATATCCGTAATGGCAGTAATAGAAAGACAAAATGCAACATCAGATTTCGAGTAACCCAAATTCGCGAAAAAGAAAGGTGTAACCATTTTGAAATTCATTTCGGCCACATAGAAAATGGATAGCCCAAAAAGAATATTGAGAAACATAGGATCCTTAAGGAGATCAACATCCAACAAATCTGCGAATCGTTTCCAAAAACTTGGTTTCGATTGAACCACATCTGGAGATGATATACTGCTTTGCCTGTCCACTCCTGCAGGTCTCATTTTTATAAAGGAGTCCCTATGTAAACTGGACATTCCAACGTGAGTGTTAACACGTCTTAAGGCTTGGTCATGTTTTTCTAATTCTTCGTCTCCAATATTGATGTGCACTTGAAGATTGCTACCGGTAAAATCTAAGTGAGATAAGTTAGACATCACAGAAAGTTTTCGTCGACGAATCGCGTTCGTAAGATCAGACTGCGAGAAAGAATCAGAATTCATGGTGATTCCATTGTTCGACATAATTCGAGGAAATGTTGGTCTCTTGGGGAATCCTCCATTTTGACTTCCATTCATCGTACTCACTGCCAATTCTGAGAAATTTTTTCTCATATTTTGGGGTTTGTCGAAAATTAATTTATTCAATTCAGGCAACTCATCTTCATCATCGTCAACTTCCTTAATAGTGTTCATTTCAGGAAGAGTCAGAAGCTCAACATCCAGTTCTACTTCTTTCATATGCCACTTTGCTGGCTGAAGAAGAACCGATCCGACGAGCGAATGAAGTGCTATTCCAGATAGTAGAAGAACTGCTCCTCTAAAGCCGAAAGCTTCCAACAGCAATCTAACCAACTGCGGCATAACTAACATTCCGAGAGCTGTTCCTGCCATTGATAGGCCCACTGCCTGCCCTCTTTTTTCTCTAAAGTAATGATTGAGGGCAACAAATGACGCGGAAGTTGCTAATCCAACGCCAATACCTGAAATTAATAAGTGAGAAAACGTTATTGAAATTTTAAAATTTCATTCGCAGCAATTCCTAAAATTCAAATTCAATTAATAATAGAAAATGCTTCAATCTCTTTCGAATCGAGCGATTCAGGCTTATAGCAAGCAAAAATGACGAAAATCTTAGAAATTATTCGAGTCGTCTGCAAAATCATGCATCTATATAACTACCGTAGACAAATCCATTGACAGGAAAACTGTTGATGAGCGAAACGTGTAGCGGCAGTTTACTTGACAAGTTAGTCAGCATTCTAGAATACCGTATTTGTTCAGTAATGCTATGCTAATAGTTAGTATATCCCAAGAACTATCCTAAAGGGTACTGAAGTTAGTCGTATGAGCTTGAAAGGAATTAGATTAGATTAGCGTAAGAATTCCTGTTTTCACTCTATCTCCATTCTTGGGTTAAAGCTATTGCTGAAGTCTAGGAGCATTCTGCAATTGAAATTTCTCACATAGTTGGGGCACAGTATACATACAGTAGACCAGCTTAGAACAAACTACTGAAAAGTGAATTTTAAAATTTTAATTACAAAAAAAAACCTCAAAATTTCTCCCATAAGAGGGAACTATTAAGTATGATACGGAAGTAATGGGCGAACGCTATAGCTAGTTGCACAATCTACGGGAAGAAATATTAGTTTAATATAAGTACACATTTCGACAATCTACTTACAAATGTATTGTTCCATAAACTGAACATC
This sequence comes from Dioctria rufipes, assembly GCA_963924295.1. Lineage (NCBI taxonomy): Eukaryota > Metazoa > Arthropoda > Insecta > Diptera > Asilidae > Dioctria > Dioctria rufipes. Next base: position 82,286,433 of record OZ002742.1, read on the forward strand.
TGTTTGACTGCAAAGTGGTGTACGTTCATAAAGATGCCATGGACAGTGTAATATATGCAAAATGGCTGTAATAATGTTTGTGACAATTTGAGAGTAGAACCAAGCCGAATGGCATGGGAAGTGGAACAAATTTTTATTAGCGTATTTGCTTGTCATTTTTCCCTTTTTCCTCTAGTACAAGTTTGTGCATGCCTTAAGTTCTCTTTGTTCCACTTTAGATTTAGATAGGATTTGTATTAGAAATTGCCTAGTGTGTTAGGTAAAAATGTTGAAAAAGAAAGTATAGTCACATTATAGAAGCATCCTATTCATGTGACAGTTTTGACAGAGCTGTTCTACTGTATGGATATACTGTGACAATGGCTTTGGTCCAACAAAGGGAATTTTCACTAATCTTTTGGTAGCCTTCATCGCGGAACCCAATTGTACAAGATGCAATTTTTCAACATCAATGTTTCAATAGTTAGACGTCATTAGGGTACAATACAATACAATACATCTGCTTGTAAAACGATTTCGAGTAGAGCCCTGTGACTTGGAGTTTCTGTCCTAGAGGCCCAGACCATGCTTGTTTTCGATTCATATATGTACGAGAGTAGTCCCAGAGGTACCCGACCTGACATATAGGTGACGATTATTGTTTGAAAATAATGATAATATGTAGTAGAAATTAGCATCCTTTCAAGTTTGACGAGGTGTGTAGTTCCGAACTTAAAAAAAATGGCTATGTGGTAAAAGATTTGCCAACAAAGAAGAGGTGGAGTCTGCGGTGGATGGCCATTTTGAGGAGCTCGACGATCCCCACTATAAACAGGGTACCGAAGCTAATTGAACATTGCTGGGAAAACTGTATCGAGCAAAAAGAAGATTATATAGAGAAATAAAGATATTTTTTCCCACATTTTTTGTGTTTTCTTTGCAAGGTCGGATACTTCTGGGACCACCCTAGTATATATGACGACATTGATCCTTGTTCAAAGAACCTTTGCTGGATCAGTATTGTTGTCGGCGAGTATATCACATATTTTTCTCAATGGATTGGCATGCTTTAAGATACTTAGATAAGAATCCAAATCTCCTAGTTTAAACTGTTCTTCCCATTGGCACTAGGGATATGAAGGAAGGCATATTAGAAGTAGAGATAGAAGGGAAAAATATGTGGTGTAGCATCCATGGAATAGCTCCAGTGATCCACAGATTGGCCAGTGAATGAATTTTCATTAAAATCCTTGATTTATTTTGGCTACCGTGCGATAGTCACATAGGAAACCATGGATCCAACAATACAAGTGTATTTTCAGAAATCTTATCCCACAAACGAAGCGATTCTTGATAATTATTTATTTTCTGAAGAACATAGGGCGGGAACGGCATCTATCCATTGGACCCGATATTGTGCCACAGATCTCAGTTCACTCCATAATTTCTATATCGACCTGACCTATCTTATGAAGATATTCAAGTGGGTAATGCTCAGTGAGTAGCCCGTTATGAGCTTTAGCTCTGTTCTGCTGAAAATAAGAAATATTTTCGTCTTTTGTTGCGAGGTTTTCAGGTTTATTTCGTATTGTGAATCGAATTTGATCGAATTTAACGGTTCAGAAACTACATTTTCGATCTTAAGCGTAACGAATTCCTTGACCTTGACAACATTTGAGATCAAAATGGAAAAACCGAAGAATTTTTCTTCATTGCTTAATTTCGAACTATTAAGCCTAGGGCGTGTTTTTAAAGTCGTCACATTTAACGATGTTGACGCTATCTTGATTCATTCATTTATGCTCGTGTGCAGTCTGTGCATTGAAGTCTAAAAACGGTTTTCTGTGCACGGGTTCATATTTATAGGCTATGAAAAACCATTATATTTGCATAATATTAATACTACCGTATGTACTATATGTATAATATAATATGTATGGCATTTTAAATAAATGATATTAAAATTGTTTATATTACAATAGAACAAGGAAAACGCCAAAGGCAAAGCAATATTGAGCCGGCCATCAAGTTAAAATCTCAAAACGATCATATGTTATCAGTCGTTGCATGAATCGCAGTGATTGCAAAAATATTCGTGCAGCAAGTGTGACGCTCTCTTTTGCACATCACAGACTTGAAAAACTATAAATGCGACGTCAAATGAATCGCAGAGAGGATTTAAAAATTCTTATTTGTGCATAAATGATCAATTGTGCACATTTGACGACTTTAAAAACACGCCCCTAGTATCGAGTTCGAGTAAAATGTGACATTTCCATATAAATTTTAGCGCTGGTAAAATCGCAAGCAAAAATTTTACTAATGGTTTTATTAGTGCAGTACGGAGTTCACAGGTAAAAAGTGGATATTTCTCTATTTTAAGATAGATGGCGCCTTGTATGTCTCCGATTAATTTATGAAGATTTTAATGCATGAAGCATTAAAATGCTGGTAAAATTATGACATTTTCTGTTCCTATGACAATTTTCAGATTGTTTTTGTGAATTTACTGAAGGATTTAACTATAATTGAAAATTTTTAGATTGTTTGTTAATTTATTGGAGGATTTAATTTCTCTTATCAATTTTCAGATTAATTAAGTCCACCTTTAGTTGTAAATTGTAAAAGGTTTATCTAAACTACATATATAAACAATTTGAAGTTTTTCACCGATACAATTTTTAAACATCTGTCACTGTTTTCTCCAAATTAATCAACGTCAAAATTTTACCAGCGATTTTAATGTGAAAAATTTGGAGACCGTGTTAAATTTTACTTTGCCCGAACTCGATACTAGGCTTTAGCAAAATAAATTTTGCAAAAAAAAAAACTCTGCTTACGTAGTTTTTTCATTTTGATACTTTTCACGATTTTGTGTTGCATTGGCCCCATTTGCGAACGGCAAGACTCTTGCTTCTGAAAATAACCAAAGATATATAGATTTCTATTAACAGGGATGAGTTCTCCATGTTAGAGCTCTTGGATTTATCTAAGGCATTTCATTCCATTAATCAAATGTTCCTATGTAGAGGGCTGAAAATGGAATTTAATTCTTATTCTTCTATTCAAACTGCACACCTTATCGGCAGTTACTTGAGAGATCAGTACCAGTCTGTGCATTCTCAAAATTTATACTCCCCAGTTTTCAATGAGTTTCTTTGCGGGTATCACAGGTCTATTTCTTGAGCCCTCTGTTCTTTTTTCTTTACATTAATGACCTATTTCATTGTGCCGACGATACTCACTAAAGTTGTTTCAAGGATTAGCTGAAGATTTTGGGTAAATAATAATCTTCATTCTATATATTTGTGGACCATTGATAGTTTGCTATACTTGAACCCCAGTCTTTACTGGGAAACACATGTTTCGTTGAGTTATATCTGACACTACTTGTTATACCCTAGATTATGAAATCAGAAGGTATACGAAGCTTGTCATTCTGTTTGTAACGCATAGAAATAATGATGGTAGAGCAAAATGGATTGAGCATCCAAGCATAATATTAAAAGTTAGTTTGATTGTTGCATGTCCGTCTATCCGTCCGTCCACCCGTCCTTCCTCACAATAACTCGAAAACGCGGGGAACAAATCGGGTAACTCATTCTTGGGATTGACATACAAAACTTTCATTTTTACTATATACATATAGTACATATTTGGACACTACCTGAGAACGCTTCAACGTAGAGAACTGAAATTTTGAACACGGTGTTTTCATAAATATAGTAAATCCAGCCAGGGTGTTTCCCCATGATGATCCATAGAGCGGAGGTGATATACTCACCTAGGCAAAAAAAAATGTATGACAGGGGGGGGGGGCATATCAACCGTTTCGGAGGTACAGTGTGATTAAGAAAATGTGCTAGGTTTTCACAAAATGCCCTGTATCTGTACAGGATGTACCGTCACCACTAAAGCAGCCGGGCGGACAATATACTGTACACAAGATACACTTTTCAGCACCAGTCGGAAAATCTACGATAGATACCAGGGACGATAGTGTATCCTCACGTAACCATGACCCAGTAACAAAGATTGAATGTAATTTAGAACAGAGTAACATTTCCCTGATTTCGTTAATTTTGGGCCGAATAATAGGAGCATTGGAACAGCACACATTTCGACCACCAGTGCGGCCGCAAAAATCATAGATCACGGTTCTTATATTGTTCAGAGTACTCACACTTATCCTCCCATCATAACACAAAAAGGCGATAATGCCTCCGCACTGATAAACACTGGCGAGACTCGTATTCAGCCATAACGCAAGTAAAATGGTGAAACTGAGCTAAGTAAAATTCATTTGAAATATTAGAGCAATTCATATCTAAGTGTCAGGTCTTTATCCAATCCATTATGAGCTTTGATAAAAGATCAAACAATTAAGGACATTCTGAGTATTAAATCTTCAAAATCACAAAGGCTTTAAATTATAGGAGTTTTAAATCGTTAAATTACAACAAACACCGAAATATGTGGAAATGTGATGTTGCGCCTTTATATAAAAAAAAACAAAAATAGAATAATATAGATATATATGAATATAAGTAAGTGTTTGACCAAAACGATGCTCATTATCGCATTACTTCACAACAGAAAATCCTTCAACAGTGCAAGCCCAAATTCATGAGTCCCGCCAAGTTCCCTTACATGAGTGTAAAAATTCAAAAAGTTCTATCAGAAAAGATGGAGATCTTGCATTAACTAATTTATGTAAAAACACCAATGCCCTACTATTCAGATAAGTGCCCAATAAACAGCACAAAACAGTATCTTTGAACTTGCTAATATGATCATGACGTTATAGGCCATATATAAACCGTACAAAATCATTAAAAGGAGTATTAATCTTGCGGTAACATTCAGAATCCAAAAGAGGGTAGACAATACTACAATAAATAAAATATGGCATCAACAGAGATTTTACAAGCCTAAAAATAATCCAAAAGTGATGAATTATTATAATTATAAAATGTTGGGATGCCTTGATGGATAACATTCAAGTGGCTGGAATGAAAAAAACTGAATGAAATTATCCACACTACTACAAGCTCGAAATAGATTCATATTGAAATCTCCACCGACAATCACTTTCAGATGTCGTTGTGATAATTTGGAGAGTAATCACTCAAGTTTTTTAGCACTCTCAAGATTAAATATGTTGGGGGGGGGGGAGGGGGCGGCAATAAATACTCACGAGAAGACGACAAGTATTTTACATACACAGTATTAACCTCAAATCCTAAAAATTCAATGAGACCTTCAATGGATTTCTTGACCACCCTCGCTTTAAAGTTGCCTTTGCTATATGTACATTTCAGCTCCTCCGCCGGGACGAACTTTTCCACCATCACACCTAAAGATCTTGTAACCTGGAATCAATACCGCATTTGACAAAACACATTTCACTTAGTCATAGCTTTCAGACACAAATATGGCATGGACATTGGTGTTCTTGAAAATCCAATGAAGCTCGAAAAATTTAGACCTCAAACTTCTAAAGTAACATGGCAAACATTAAATCTTCCCGCTCCCTCATACATTCATTAAGTCTGAAATTTAAACAACTAGCTACTAGTAGAAAGATATATGTATGTACTTCAAAAATATGTATGTATATTTTACAGCTTCCTTACCATTTATTAAACTATACGTTGCTAAAATATGAGCCATACTAGCTGCAGGCGAAGTTAACGCTAATCCAAGGCCACAAAGTAGAGATCCAGCAATAGCAACTTTTCGGTATGAGAACTCTTTAAGTAAAGGGCCCACAAAAAGCCCTGAGAAATTCATTGTAACGTCCAAGGCACTAATAATCACAGCTGCTCCAGTTGTTCCAACATCAAGGTCCTTCAGTAAGTCACCAAATAAAAGTCCAAATGACGGCTCTATAGATCTTGTTGCTAGCTAAAATGAAAAACAAACAATTCCTGTGTTACTTTCCGTGACTCGGTAAAATCTAAATTTAGAATCAGTGACAAGTTGCTTTGATTTTAAGTAATTGAATAAATGCTCGCATTCAGCAAAATGTGTTAATTTAATCTCACTGTCTGCAATCAATCAATTTGATGAATTTATTGCTGTGTTGCGCTAAATTTATGAAAATTTTATGGATTGCAGTGATATTGATTAAAATTGATGAAATCTCAAATAAAATTGCATTTAAACCGTATACAGAGTGTGATCAAGAATTTTTAAAGCTCTTCCGATGTCAAATTAAGTCGTAAACAAATTGAAAATAGCAAAATTTACGTAATTAATTATCGCATCTTAGTTAATGTCGACTTCTTCACCTATAGACTGTAATGTGAAATTAGCTTTAGTGTCAAGTAGAGAATTTGCGGCGACTCACTTGTGGAACTAGATAGAAGAAGAATCTGGCTGTCTGTCAAGTGTGTAGCTGCCCAGGGCCATTTGGTATGTAATTTGAGAAAGCAAATCGGGAAACATCCTATTTTATTAAAACATAATTGAATCTACCAAGTTCGGTGTTTTATTTATTAAAGCTCTCGCTTCCAAATACGTCAAGACAAGACCAATAGCCTACGCATCGAGAACACTCCAAGAAGCTAAAAGGTATAGTCAAATAGAAAGAGATGCGCTGGCTATTCAATTTGGAGTAAAATATTTTCATCAGTACCTATATGGGCGGAAGTTTGTACTGCGAACCGATTGTAAACCACTGACATCGATATTTGGACCAAAAGTAGGGATACCCCAAATGGCAGCAAATCGATTACAACGTTACGCAATATTTTTATCCGGTTATGATTTTGATATTAAATTTGTTACACAGCTGATTTTTTTTTCGCGGTTTCCGCTTAGTGTAGATACGAAATAACATGTGGAAGAAATTGATGTCCACTTAAATTATATACAGGAAGATGGAAATATTCCGATTGATACATGTGCTATAGCGGAGGAAACAAAAAACGATAATATATTAAGGAACGTAGTCAAATTTATAAGGAATGGGTGGCCAAAAGTCATCTGCGAGAATGAACTAAAACGATATTCTGATTTCCGTAACGAATTAAATTTGGAAAAAGGATGCATTTTACGAGGTTACCGAGTAGTTGTTCCTAATAGTTTAAGAAGTAAAATTCTGCAAGAGTTACACTCTACTCTTTTTGGTATAGTGAAAATGAAAAGCTTAGCACGATCATACGTTTATTGGCCGGGCATTGATAAGGATCTAGAAGTCATAATAAAAATTTGCGAAATTTGTGCGGGAGGACAAAAAATCTCCAAGCAAGGTCTCACTTAGCCCTTGGAAATGGCCGAGAAATCCATGGGAAAGAGTTCATATTGACCATTGTGGCCCATTTCATAATAAATACTTCCTGATATGTGTAGATACTTACAGCAAATGGCCGGAAGTAATCGAAGTTTCAAAACTTTCAACTAGGTACAGTTACAATTTATAAGTTACAAGAAATATTCAGTAGGGGGGGATTTCCAAAGGTGTTAGTATCCAATAATAGTAGTGCATTTGTATCGCAGGAATTTCAAGAGTTTTGTAAACAAAATGAGATTAAGCTCTTAACAGGAGCTTCCTACCATCCGGAATCAAATGGTCTAGCGGAAAATAGTGTAAAAACCTTCAAAGCTTCGTTAAGCAAAATATTGCTGCTAACAAAAGATTTTTCAATAGCTTTGAATAAATATTTGATGAGTTATAGATCCACTCCACATTGCACTACAGGGGAAACTTCTGCCAAGCTACTTATGAATCGCGAAATGCGGACACGCTTACATCTGATGAAACCAGAGCTTCCTATGAACGATAATACGATACTTGTTGATAATATCAGAAATAGGGTAGAAAAGCAACAGGACAGGCAAAGTAAGGATTACGGGGTATAAAAGCTAGTGAATTAAAAAGGGGAGATTTAGTATGGGTCAGGATTTATGAACGGAATAAGGAAAATTGGAGACCAGGAAAGGTAGAAAGGGTCTTTGGCCAAGGACTTACTGGGTTATATTAGAAAGGAGTGGAGCGAAACGGAAAAGGCACATAAGTCAGTTACGTAAATGTTACGTTGAAGTTAAAGTAGAAGGCGCTTTTACTTCGAATCTGGGTTTTTAATTTCCCGCGAATAAGAAAGTGACAGAGAACTCACTACAGAGTCAAGGAAAAAAGAATGCGGAAACGGTAAGTGAACAGAGTAGAGAAGAAGTGGTCGACACAACGCATCTTCTTTCTTGTTTGGAATCAAGTGTTGAGTATCAGTCTCTGGACAGCGGTGCTGACGACACTGCTAAGGAGAATCAAGCAGAAACTGAAGAGGTACCGGCAACTACAGTATTGGTTGCAGAATATTTAAAAAAATGAGAAAGCCATGACACCGAGAACCATTAGAAAGCAACCCTCGAGAAGTGCAAAGAAATAATTTAAATATGTTTGGTTTGTGTAAACACTAGTGAAGATAACATCAATTTATAAGTACGAATAAATTGAATTACTTAAGGACAGCAATTTGTAAGTACGAATAAATTGCATTACTTAAGGACAGCAATTTGTAAGTACGAATAAATTGAATTACTTAATAACAGCAATTTGTAGGTACGAATAAATTATTACTTGATAATGGCAATTTGTAAGTACGAATAAGTTAAATTAGTTAACAACAGCAATTTGTAATTAAGAATAAATTGAATTACCTATTTAATAACTTGAATAACGTAAACAGAATTAGTACTAAACGGTATTAGAGACTTCAGAAAATTAATCGATAAATAATAATAATAAATAATAATACACTTACTAATTTTATTACCTTTAAGCCTTGGAATCAAAATGAAATAAAATATTAATCTTATGAAACCTAATACTTAGTATTTTAGTCTGAAAATAACAGCTATAACTAGGAGTTACATATAACACTAAATTAGAGGGGGAAGAATTGTAATGTGAAATTAGCTTTAGCGTCAAGTAGAGAATTTGCTGCGACTCATTTATGGAACTAGATAGAAGAAGAATCTGGCTGTCTGTCAAGTGTGTAGCTGCCCAGGGCCATTTGGTATGTAATTTGAGAAAGCAAATCGGGAAACATCCTATTTTATTAAAACATAATTGAATCTACCAAGTTCGGTGTTTTATTTATTAAAGCTCCCGCTTTCCAAATACGTCCAAATATCACATAGACCACCAACGAATAAAAAAACGAAGAGGAATAGCAATAGATTGGTAAAACGCAGACTGGCCGAGGGAAACTAATTCTCTTGGAATACACGGAAAAAAAGTGAATTGTGAATAGTACATTTTCCTCTGGACATTTGTTAGATAAACATAATAGGTGTATTCAAAATAATCGAAATCTTAGCTGCAAAATTGCTTTTCACATATTCAATATTTTGGCAATATATTTTAAATTTATATAACAAATGAATTAAAAAGAATAAAAATGTTATCAAAACAATAAATTATTTATTATAACACATTTCTTTTAAATGTGATTTTACAAAGAATTTGTATACTGCACACAGTTTTAGTAAATTGTAGGTACTCAATATGACAGAAATAATAAGAGCATTTAACTTGAATTTTCAAACTTTATTTTATTACTACCTACATAATATTACATCATTGTCTCATTTAATAGAATAATAATAAAGATTCCAGTAGAGATTATGTTAAAAATGAAATACTATATATCGCTTTTGATCACCAATTTAGCAATAAAAAAGTAAAAAAGCTAGAATTGGTCTTAGAAAAATTCTTATGGTACCCTAGTTGAATGCCTATATGTAATTTCGTATATATTTCTAGAACGGTTCGTAGAACAGTAAAAATTGTTATAACCAATTCCATAGAATTTCATATTCTAAAGAACTAGGACTGATCATTTTTACAACATACGTATAAAACTAAGGTGTTATATGGCAACACCAAGACGGAGTTGCTCGATTTTGTCCGTTTTTGAAATTTGCTATTACTATATAAACACGACGCACACAGCAGTATTTACTATAAAAACTTGGCCAAAAGTCAATTTTTAAAAGTAGCACTAATATATATAATTTATATAATTTCCATTCTATGATGGAGCGGGATACATGGCGAACATTAAACCGTACCTGTTATCTGTACTGGACACTCAGAAAATTTTTTATGGTCGTTCATAACAATTTTTCTTGTTATTTTTAACTATTTTCCTGATATTCCTTAAACTAGTTAAAAATGACTACAATATAGTCAATACTGACTAAATTTTTAATAAAATTGTTACTTTTGACAACACATAAATAGTCATTTTTGACTAGACTATAGTTGGGTTTAAGTGATTTTAAGCACTTTTTTGTCATTTTGTAGCAATTTGAAGATATGACTATAAATTACTATTTTCTAGTCGGAAATGACTATGCCATATAGTCATATGGGTTGAGCGTTGAACATTTTTTCTAGTCACTTGTGACTATTTTCTGGTCATTGGTAACTATGGTCTAGTCACATACGACTATAACCTATCCTGGAGTGACCATAAAAATAGTCATATGTAACTAGAATATAGTCGAAGAAAAGAAAACTGACTATACAATAGTCACCGTTTAAAAAAAAATAATCACGAATTACTATTTTCTGGTTGTGTTTAACTAGAATACAAATACTGCAACACGTTTAGTGGTATAGTCTCCAATGAACGTATTGCAGTGTTTGTATTCTATTTCAACGCAACCAGAAAATAGTCATTCATCAATATTTTCTGGTAAACAGTGACTATTGTATAGTCAGTTTTCTTTTTTTCGACTACATTCTAGTTACAAATGACTATTTTTATGGTCACTCTAAAATAGGTTATAGTCGTATGTGACTAGATCATAGTTGCCAATTACCAATAAGTCATTATAATAGGCGTCTCATTTTGTGTTCTTGTGCCTAACTGGAAAGTTGTGTTATTTAGGTTTTGTGCAAAATCGTTTTTATAGTGAGCAGCATGGGCAGCCCAACGACGAGTGAAAGTGCAATGTTTGTTAATTTGTATGAGGAAGTTAGTGTTTAGTGGTGTTTTTCTTAAAATACGGTGAATAAAGTGTTTTTAGCTTACACAGGAAGCAGAAGACATTCCTTTACAAGGCAATACAGTTGCAGAAGGCAACTTTTCCACGGAAAGTAGCAACGAAATATTATTGATCATCCCACAAGCAGAAGAAGTAATAACGGATCCTTTGGAAGAGTTGCTCAAAAATTGGAATTTGGATCATCTTTATTACAGATTTCAAGGTAAGTAGAGGGAAAAATATTCTGTTATAATATAAATATTTTTGTAGTAAACGTGTCATTTACTGAATTTAATTTCCATATTATATTTTAAGAACTTAACATCGATTATGGATGCCTTCAATATTTAAATGAAAAGGATTTGCTTAAAATCACGGGTACAGAAGATAGCGCTTATGGTACTTTTATAAAGCTTAGAGGTAAACTGGACGAATGGAAGACATCTCAGGTAAAAACCATTATCTGTTATTATGGCTTTATTTTTATAACTGCACAACTCTTTTTTAAGGTTGTTGATGTACCATCAAAATTGTTCAGCGATTCGCCTTGTACTAGCAGTAAAGTGGTTACCTGGTTAAATAACGTAGATAGAACCTCTAGCATCTCAGGAAGTGGATCATCAGCAAATACATTAAATTTGGTAAATAAATAAGCGTTAAAGATTTTCCATTTAATTATTTAAGTATTTGAATTTAGAACCTTAGTGAAATATTAAATGAAGACATTGGAAATAGCATAAAAGACTACTATAAAGTTCACGGGAAATTCGATGAAAACAATAGAACAAAACTGATTAATTTAATCACTGAATACGTTTTCAAAAATAAAATAAAGTTGAAGGTGTCTGATATAGACTATATTTCGGGTGAAATCGTGAAGGAATTTCCAAATGAAAAAAAGTATGTTACTAGTACATTCGTTTTATACCAACGGAGCTTGCCCTATAAATATTTTTTTCTTATCTTATTCCGTAAAATTATATCTAATTTATTCTGCCTTTGCTTTGTGTTGCATAAACGAGTTTCACATAGAACAGATATTACTTATAATGACTTTAAAAATCTTTAAGAATATAGGAAAATAAATGGGCAAAATTTTACGAGGAAATTTAAGGTAATTTGTAATAAATATGTTTTTTGTAATTGACAGAAGTCAATATTTCTCCGCACGCACCGACGGTTTACCTGCTAAAGGAAAACTTTACGATCGTTACAATAACAAGCTTAAGCGCTTAAGACAGAAATGTCTTTTTCCAAAACCGTGTACAACAAAGAATCATAAAGCAGCTATCCAAGAAAAACCTTTTGTTGATGCAGATGATAATTACGGTAAGGAAGTTAATTTAATTTAGCGACATGAACTTTTCTAATTATTTTCTTCTTATAGACAGTCAAATCGAAACAGATAAAAATTTCATGCACACATGTGCTGATGATTGGACCGCTTGCTTAGTTAGATGGGATCGAACATATAAGAAGCGTTCAACTTTCATTACATCAACTGAAGACACAAACATTTCTCTAATTCTTAAAGATTGGCCGCTTTATCGCCACAATCTGGGCCACACTTTGGTAAGCTCTTTGTAGCAAAATTTTTATATCTTTTTAAGTACTCACAAGGTTGATTATAGATTAACAGGGATTTTGAAACAAGATTTGGAGAAGATGTCTCAATGGGTTTGATAAATAAATGGCCAACATTTATACTTAATTTAAAAAAGTATAACGACAACATTAAGGATAAATATTCCCAACATTTGATTGCTCAGTTTTCAAAATCGGATGCATCGGATGGTAAGTTCTTTTACAAGAAATTAGAAATTTATACTTCGTACATTTCAAATTTTTACAGCATCTAAAGATATTATAGCAACTTTAATTCTACACGTGGTATTGAAGCCTATCCGACGTTTAGCAATAAAAGCAAAGGACGGAAAATCCCACTGGAAACCAGGTATTCAAGCTTCTCAAGACAGCTTCTTCATTTTAGTGGTAAACGAAGCTGATGTCTTAGCAACAGTTGAGAAAAGATCCAAGTTTTATTGTGATTTAGGATTAAGTTGCCAACCTTATATGATAGGCGTTGGATCCTCCCTTCAAGAGGTAACTGATTTCTTTGTCGTACTTGATAACATATTTTATAAGTTCAAAGACTTCTTAAAATGTATAGATATTTGTTTTAAAACGCATTACGTTTTTAATTTGCAATACGCTCGCGAAAGTGAGCAAGTTTGGATTTTTATTGAAAAATATTTTTACAATTTATCATTCACGAAAAACTTACCTACTTCTGTAAATTGTTTTATTAGTGATATAAGCATTTAAAGAAGAATTGTTAGCCTTAACTAAAAATTACGCTTCAATATGTTTAGATGTTTTCATTGTAAAGATCTCTTACATTCGTGTGATTTGTTAGTTAATCATTTGAAATATGTTCATAATATTAACTCAAGCTCTACATGCGTACTAGAATGTGGGCAAAACTGTCCTCAAACTTTTCGAAGTTTCAACTCGTTTAAAAAACATATTCGTAGCTTACATCCAAATGGTATTGAAATACCTTCCCCCAAAAATTCAATTTGTGTATTAGACAAGTGTAGAGGAACCAGCCATTGTAGTGAGATTCAATTAAATAATCTAAATGAACAATCAAGTGATATTTTAAAACAGTCTTTATCAAATAATGAATCGAACAAAGCACTCTTAACTTTTTTAACAAAACTACATGCACAAAGTAATTTGTCTAGAAAAACGGTTACGGAAATAATTAGCGATGTAAAAGAGTATATACTCGACCCCATATTTTCAAAGCTTGCCACCATTAGTTCAAGTTCTGATTATAATACAAAGATAGCTACTGAAGAGTTCATTAAAAAAACCGATTCATTTTTTTTAGGTCTAAATAGTGAGTATAAGTTGTTAAAGAAGTTGGAGAAGGAGAAACTTTTGCAGCTGCCAAGACAGTTTTCCATTAGTAATGAAATTGACAGGATTATTTGCCATAGTCGACCCACCCTTGATGCAAAAAACTGTACTGGGACACTTATGCCACTAAAATTTCAATTCAAACAGTTCTTTGAAAATCCTGGAGTACTTGAAAAAACTATAGAGAATATGTTAGCTTTAAAAGGAATTGAAGAGGGAAAAATTTGCAACTTCATCAATGGAACTTTATGGAAAGACATACTTAGAAATAACGAAAACAAAACAATAATTCCTTATTTTCTTTATATTGATGACTTTGAAATCAATAACCCTCTCGGCTCTCATAATGGCACCCATTCACTCTCAGCAGTTTACTATTCATTTCCCACCATCCCAAAAGAATATCTCGCTGGTTTGGAAAACGTGCAAGTGGCAATGCTATTTAAATCAGTAGATAACAAAACTTTTGGAAATTGTGCTTGCTTCAAGGATTTAATTGAAGAAATTAACTCGTTAGCAGATGAAGGTATAGATATCAACACTCAAAAGTTTACTGGTAGGATACATTTCATATTTTCACTACTACTGGGAGATAACTTAGGTATAAATTCTGCTTTAGGCTTCATAAAATCCTTTTCTTCCAACTTTTATTGTAGGTTTTGCAAGGTGCATAAATCCAATTTACAAAAGCTTTGTAAAGAAAGTGTTGAGCATATTCGCACTACAGAAAATTATTGCGCTGATATTGAAGTTAGTGACAAAAAACATACAGGAATTGTCGAAAATTCTATATTTAATAAAATTATAGGGTTTCACGTCACAAGAAACTTTGCAGTTGACGTTATGCACGATCTTTTCGAGGGTGTGTGTCATTATAATTTGTCTAAGGTATTAACATATTTTATTGAAGATGCTAACATTTTTTCTCTTCAAACTTTAAATAATAGAGTTCAGCTCTTTTGTTATGGTGAAACGGAGATTGGAAACTGTCCCGCAATTATACAGATTGAACATTTAAGGAATTCAAAGTTTCGTATGTCCGCTCGAGAAATGTGGTGTTTCGTTCACCATCTACCAATCTTAATCGGAGATCTTGTTCCAGTAGGAAATGATGTTTGGACTTTCTTTTTGAAACTCTTAAAAATAATAGATTTAGTAGACTTACCTTCTTTTGATGATTCAATGTTGGAGCTATTAGCAATCACAATAAAAGAAATGAATGAAATGTACATTCATTTGTTCTCAGAAAAGCTCAAGCCTAAACACCATATTTTAACGCACTACCCAACTGTTATTAAAAATAGCGGTCCAGTTAAGTATTTAAGTTGCTTCCGATTCGAAGCAAAGCATCGTTCATTAAAATTATATACAAACAATGTAACTAGCAGGGTTAATATACAATGGTCATTAGGAATTAAGCTTCAGTATTGTAATGCTTATCGATCTCTTCAGTTTAAAGGTTTTGAAACAAGAATAGATGATACTCATCTCAAAGAGACAAAATTACTTGATGTTTATTTAGATATGAACATAGAACCATCTGGTTTAGTAAACTTGGAGGAAATAGTGTTCAGTGGTGATGAAATTAGTTTTAACGGATTGAAATATAAAAAAGGTTTTATTTTAACAATCTCTCGAGATAATCTCCTTGTATATGAAATTGAAAAAATTATAAAAGCCAAAGATGACATCATATTCCAATGTTTTGAATTTAAGAATGTACTTTTTGATGAACATCTTGAAGCGTATATAGTTGAAAATAAGTCCAATATCGTAAAGCATGTAAATGCAAGAAGTTTAACGAATCCTCCAATTCATTTATTAAGATCTGCTAATAATAAGCTGATAATAAGATTGAAAAGCTATTAATGCTATATTTTGTGAAGTATTATTTTAATAAATTTTGAAATAAATAAATTATATATTATTTTCTCAATTACTTGTTTCATTTAATCAAAATTTGACTCCTTTACACGTAAATAGAAGTAGATGGGATGGGTGGCATTAAAAGTTGACCTATTATCTTTTGCGAAATTATTAGAAATATTTTATATATGTTTACATATAGCTTTGACATAGTATAGCATTTTATGCATGTATATATATATTTTTTGTATGTATGTAATTAATACAATAATCTGTATATATATATGTGTATATATATATATATAAAATATATACTATAATCTATAGTTAAAAATGACTATAAATCGTTCAGAGTTTACTAGGAGTATAGTAAACCTATCAACATAGTCACATGCTCGACTATGAACATAGTCACTTTTTAAGTTAACTAAATTCTGGTCACTTGTGATTATGTATGTTGTCAAAAATGACCTTTTATATAGTCAAAATATTTTGAACCTAATCTTATGGTCAAAAGTGACCATAAGTTACTATTTTTCTAGTCGTCCCAATCCGGACCACAAATGTAGTCACTTTATAGTTACTTTTGACCATAAATTTTTCTGGGTGGAGGGGGGAGACACGTGACAGAGTCAATCGAAAGTCGACGCGCTTGTGAATTAAACGTACAGGCGCGGATCTAGCACATTGAAATTAGGGGGGGGGGGGGGGGGTCATCTTCCAAATTAAATCTGTCGAGCAAAAAAAAAAAAAAAACATCCAACGCCGTACGTCGGTTCGCATAGCCACAGCCACAGTACTTACTGCAGTACTTGGGACTAGGAAATTCCATTAAGCGGGGTGGATGATGTGTCATTTGTTAGTATACTTTTTTTTTTTACTAGAATAGGGTGCAAACTGCAGGAGTAATTCAAGCCCAACTTTTCTCAGTTTTCCACACTGGCATATATAATATGGACTGCTTGATATGTTATTTCTTGCGGGTACAATTTTTTGTGTCAAAAATAGTTCATACGTCGGTGCCAACATTGAAAAATCCATTGGCGGAAAATTGAAAACTGAAACCTCTCGAATTTCTATTAACCCAAAAAATTTAATTTAAAACATTTATTTCGACGAACCCACTTATTTATTTATTGTTTACAGCCCTTTCTCAGTTCGCACGTTACATAGGGGTCACTTTTCTAACTCAAAAAATGTAACTTTTCAGGAGAGCGAAAAAACGAAAAGCTGTACATAGAATTAATTCTAGCTTAACGTAGTAATTGTTTGCTAAAAATAGTCTGAACTCTTAAATTTGTTAGTAAATATATTTCTGAAGATTTATATAAAAGAAAATTTAAGTTTTGTTACCGCAGTTGGCGAGGTTAGCTGTTAATCCCGCATCCTCTTAAGTTGTGTCGCTTTTCTTTGTTGCGAATAAATATTTTTAGAAGTCTTTTTTAAGTGGCACAACTCAAAATACGATTTTTAAGAATTAAATTCCGTACTTTGAACTTTGTGGAAAAATGTCATAACTCATAATAAAATTTGTAAGAAATAAATGCTGTTTTGTGGAAAAGTGACACAGTTTAAAATAATACTCTTAAAATGTCGAAAACATATTTACGTTTGTTATGAAGATCGTCACAACTCAAAAAGTGACACTGACACACTGTTCTATGAAGAATATCTCTGTTCTTAAGTAACAGAAAAGTGACACTATCGCTATCTAGCGGCAAAAACAATCAGATAGAAATATGCCAATTTCATGGTGTAATTAACTCAAAAACGACAAATTTTTAGTTATGTCACATTTCTATGTGACGTGCGAATTAGTAGTTAGTGCTTAGATCGAGAGAGAACGCTATATAGAAATGAGCCCACTTTCTGCAGTGTATTTCTATGGACGTAGTCAGTCCATATTTTAAATGTCAGTGGTTTTACATAAGAACGCTGCAAATATTTTAGAATGTTAGGAGTGTTACATGCCAAAATTACCTGAAAAGGGGCTTATCTCTCTTTAAGGCGAAGAAATTGCCATCAGCAATTGAATCAAATTCCTCAGTTAAAAACAAAAAGTATTTCCCATAGAACGACTTGGGACAAATAAAAGTTTTAAATTTCAATAGAAAAAAGCCCCACGACAAATCTTATCTTCAGTAAGATTTGTCGAAAATAAAAATACGATATGTATGTACATATATACCTACATACATATCGGGCGCATAAAACTTACTCTGTGAAGATTTAAACGATCAAGTCTTCACCAAAAAGCCTCCTTTCAGCAAATTGTCGCGAGCGGCATACATTCTGGGTGCAACAATGTATGCACGATAGCAAGACGATGGTTTGATATTTATGAAAATATCAAATTTCATTTCAACCATCGTCCGCCGCGGTAGGCTGAACACTAATTGCAAACAGGTAAAGAAAATAGAAGTTGCGATAAGAAAAAAATAAAATAAACGTTTTGTAAAAATAACCATAAGAGGAAGTTTGTGAAAGAAAAAGTTTGTGAACAAAGCAAAAGTAAAAAAATATATATATGTATAAATAAAATAAAAGTGTGCGAGTTGTCTTAATCATAGTTTGCTGAAACGGCGTAGAGTGATTGCCTTCGACTAAGCTAAGCCCCGAAATATAACAGGAGTTAGGACTAAGTTAAGTTAGGGCTCTGATGTGGTAACGAGGGAGTCTGTTTCGTGGCTTGGGAAGTGTTTCTCTGAGGTCCGAAACAAAAACCTATACACATACATCACATGCATACAATAGCATTCATTGAAATAAATTTTTATTTTTTTAAGTTTTGGAATAAAAATTTTTTTTAAGTTGAATTATATAAATAAAAAAAGTATAAAAAAAAATATATTTTTTCAAATAACTCAATTAATTAAATATTTTTTCTTCAAATTTAGGGGGGGGGGGGTCATGACCCCCCCACGACCCCCCCCCCTGGATCTGCCACTGTACACGTAGCTCACTTATTATTCTACCTTATTATTATTCGAAATTAACGGTGTGTTTTAAGTTTTTATAGTGAATGTTGTTGAATTATTCATTATGGAGCACTCAAAAGGAGGTAGGTATTTTTTAAATTCATATATTTTAAATGTAAAACTATTTTGTTACATGTTATAAAGATACGTATTTTTTGTTATCAAATTAATGTATCTCGAGTCAAATTGTTATAGTTATTAATGTTATTGGATAATGTTACTTACATAGTTAGAAAGTATAAAGGTCCTATTTTATTAAAAAAAACGGATTTTTGCGGACAGCAGTTTTATAGCCATTTATACATACAGCAATTCTATACCGAAACGATAAAAATTATCAAATTTCAGACCCGTCCCCCTCTGATTTTGATCAAACTTTCAGAATTAGTTAAATACTAAAAAAGATTCGACCCGTAATTTTTTGGTTAGCCTGCCGACCTCAAGAAAACAATTATACGACGTCATGTAAACACAAAAAGAAGCAAATATGAACAAAAAGCTAGAATTTTTGGAAAAATATTTGCTCAGTGGAGATCAATATTCGGAAAATGAATGCAAAAAATTTAAGATGAGAATAAATAATCTTAAAATTCAATTGAAAAGGAGATGGGAAAAATCACACAGAGTAAATGATATTTTCTAAAAAAATAATGAAAGTTGGCTTAAAAAAACTCTTGAATTATGCTTATCACGGAGTTGACTCTAAGTGAAGATGATGTTGAATGCTCATATGAAGAAATGAACGAGGAGTCAGATGGAGAATCTTCAGCAGACGAAGAGTGGACAGCATTATCATAATAATTAATAATATCGATTGAAAGCTATTTCATATTTTTTTTAATTTGTAGGTGTTCTACATTTTTGATAAATAATTATATTATTTAAGTAAATAGTGCTTTTTAATCACAGTTTGTGCACAAAATATTATTTACAATGCATAAATTGTCAATTAGTCTTGCTTGCAGGCCATTAAGATCAAAAAATAATTTTGGCCAAATTTTCACGGTAAATACTCCTATGTACGACGTACCAAATTTCAGGTCTCTATGTCGACGTGTTCTCCGGCAGTGTCCACATATATAGTGGAAATCGAAATTTTTGTATGGCAATCCCACGAAGGAGTTGCCCGATTTGTCTCATTTTTGAACTTAATTTTACTTTTTTTTTTTAAAGTCCGTGTACCAAATTTCAGCTTTCTAAGTGAACGCGTTCTCGAGTTATAGTGCGCACGGACAGACAGACGGATGGATATGCAAAAATCAAAAAACTTTTAATATTATGCGTGGGTGTCCAATCCATTTTGCTCTACCATCATTATTTCGAGGTATTATTTCATTTCATTTTTCATTTCATTTATTCTTTTATAGGTGGCATTGTACAAAAAGATATTGTTCTGGGTTTTAATGAGATACCCAAGGACTGGGGAGTGCTTTCTATACAGAGAAGATCACCAGTCCCAATTTTATTTATTTAACAACTGGATAACTTTTGTACACTATGAAATTTTATTCAACAACTTTGTACACTTATGTTAATACAATGAATTTTTATTTAACATGTAAGTATTTGCTTTTTCTAGAGATCTGAAGGCCTTACCTCTGGTAGGGGGACTCTTCAGATCACTTCAAAACCTTATTTTAGTACAAGATTAATGGGTACATTATCCAATAACTAATATTAGAAAAAACTAGACTAATAAAAAATTAATTAGTTAATTAGCACTAAGATACAAAGGAGAAAAAAAATGAAAAATAAAACTTATACTTATACTTATTTACAATGCAATATTAAAAACTACACTAAGCGTTCGAGAACTTTGCATTTAAAATTACCAAACGTACCTGACTCAAACAACAATCTCAAATTTATTGGCAGAGAGTTCCAAACAATAATGGACTGGATGAAGAACTGACGCTTAGATGTTAGACAATTATGTCTAGGCACTATTAAAGTAGTGACTCGACTTGATCTCGCAATCTGAAGTATATTACACAAGTAGCTGGGTTTCCGAAAGTCCCAGCCAATAAAATAACAGCGCGATATTTGAAATAGACCATAAGGCTACAACCAAGGATGGAGTTGGCGTAAGGAGAGACATGGTCAAAACGACGGAGACCAAAAACATACCTTATAGTAGCGTTGAATGCAGTATTTAGCTTTCGAATAGACTCATAGTCAAGAGAAGCAAATATTTCGCACCATACGTAAAAAGAGGGACGAGTAGCGTCCTGACCAGCTTTAAACGGGTTTTTGCTGGGGTGAAATTACTAGTCGCCCAGAGTGAACGAAGCCCACCATATACTTTTCTACAAACGGAATGACAAACTTAGTATACCCTTTAGATTTCATCTAGGGTACAAAAAGCCCACTCATAGGAATTTTTCAAAATGGATTCATTTTTATATAGAAAAATATATATAACTGAAATTCATTTTATAGCACGCTAAGGGCGTTATCAGTATCTTAGTATTCGTCTTCAATTTCGTCAACCAGAGACGTTACACAACAAGATCAGATATTATAAGAATGAGAGAAAGACGAAGTTCGGTTTCTTATCTTAATTTCGCAGTAGCAAATAAACACAACCTCACAATGTTGTCTATTTGAATAAGTCAGCCAGCAATGTTTCGCTCGAATAATAAAATCGATTTTGCCTCGACTTGATGACGTAACCTAAGGATAAGCTAGCAATGCCTCGCTTCAATATAAAATCAACGATGCTTCGAGAATTCAAGATATTCTCTGTACGAACCACGTTCCACCGTTAGTCGATGAAATTATGTTACAGCGCATGTGTCAAAATTTAATGAGAATATCTTGTATTCCCTGTACTGTGCCTCTACCTGATGTAAGGAAGCCCTCATTTTTTTCTTAGAAATTTACAGGAACTGTATTTGAACATAAAAAACATTGAAAATATTCAGTTTAAAATATGATGTAAATGCAACTTCCACATTGTTTCATTTTTACTATACATATTTCCTTGTGTGTGTACTTGTTATACGTGAACATTTGCTGAAAATGCTAACAAGTGTAGTATGTATAATTTGATTATATATCGCACTAATAAATAGAACAATAGTAGTGATAATAGTGATGATTTTTTTTGTTAACACAGTTTGTTGTTGTTATTTTGCTTATTTGGTTAAAAGATTCTGTGGTTGCAGGCTTGCTTCAGTTTAGTATCAGGCAATTAGAAGTGCAGTCGTGAAATAAAGTGAAAGTCGTTTAAAGTAATTTCGTCGTGCAAAGTAAGTCCTATAACAAAAATATAATAAATATAAAAATGTTCTATAATACTTATATAATAAGCCGTGCAAAAGAATAGATATAAAGTAAAAGTAATTGTCGTGCAAAATTTAGTACATAACTAGTACCAAAATGGAAACAATTATAGGAGAAAATTTCGTCGTTGAACTTCTCAAAATGTGCGAACTGGAAGAACTAACTCATTAACTCTCTGTTCTCTGTTATGAAGACAATTCCTAAAATTCTTGATTCGTTGATTAACTCTAAAGTTGCATTTTTAACTAAAGAAATTATTGCATTTGAACAGCATGGATTTATTTCTGGACGATCATGTGCAACTAATTTAACTTCCTTTTCACATTATGCTATTAATGCTATGGAAGAGTCATTTCAAGTTGATGTTATTTACACGGATTTCTCTAAAGCATTTGATAGGATTAATATTTCTGTTCTTTTATATAAATTTAGTATACTTGGATTTCACTCATCTTTTTTTAAATGGATCGAATCCTATCTGACTGATCGTAAACAATATGTCAAAATTGGTCGGATTCTCTCCAGAGAGATTAACGCTAATTCCGGAGTTCCGCAGGGTAGCCATTTAGGTCCTCTGCTCTTCTTGCTTTTTATTAATGATATAGTCGTAAGTTTCAAATCTAGTAAATGCTTGATGTTTGCTGACGACTTGAAATAGTTTTTAAAAGTCAATTCTGTTGATGATTGCGCACTCCTTTCACTTAAATATTGGTAAATGTAAAACTATGTCATTTTATCGTTTATCCAACCCAATAATTTTTGATTATCTTATAAATGGCAGTACACTTCCTAGGGTTTTTGAAATTAATGACTTGGGAGTTATACATGACACTAAATTGAGTTACATTCCTCACGTTGAGTTTATAGTTTGTAAAGCTCGTAAATGTCTAGGATTCCTTAGGTGTAATTCTAAAGACTTCAGAGATGTTCAGATTCTTAAAGTGCTCTACTTCACTCTCGTGAGGTCTATTTTAGAATATGCATGTGTCGTTTGGTGTCCTTATTACAAGGTTCATATGGACTGTCTTGAATCTATATAGAAAAGTTTCACTCGATTTCCGCTTTACAAATGCAACTACCGATATAATAATTTACCATCATATTCTATAAGATGTTTAATGTTGGGTTTACCTCAATTGGAACTGCGACGGGAGGTTAACTGTGCGATATTTGTTAAAGATATTTTGCATTACAGAATTAACTCGCCCGAATTATTATCATTAATTAGTATATATGCTCCGGAAAGGCCAATTCGATCTAGGTGCTTGCTATACACTCTATACATACATACTCTATACACTATATTACCAATTGTTCCTCAATTTTTAATAAATTTTCGTCCATTATAGATATTACTATGCCAAGAGATAATTTTAAATGCTGTAATTTCGATAATTATAGAAATGTTAACTCTTCTTGAATTAATTAATAGATTAAGTGCTTGTCTGTAAGATAGTGTAATCGGTAGACAAAAAATGAAATAAATAAATAAATAAACTATAAAGCTGTGTATAATTTAGTAAGAAGGATTAAGAATTTATGATTAAAAAATAGCAACATAATTTTAATAAATCTTTCTATGAAACTCATCATGTCCCGTATTACATATGTGCAAAATTAATATTAATTTTTTATTATACATTTGTTCAATTAAAGAATAAAAATTTTTTTTTTTTTGAAGACGAAAATATGTGTTGTCTATTGTACTGTAGGATTTTGGTAAATTTTATTTGAGGATTCCCTTCAACCGAACCGAGTAATGGTACTGAGTGTCAGATTCTATTCACATCGAAGCTCGTAAGACCAGAAAATAGCAAAGAAAAGCGATTAAAGGCAAATTTTTTGCCATTGCATGTTATATAATAAATAATAAAATATACGTCGCTTTCGTAAATGTGACAATAAATGTGTATCATATACAAGTTTTCATTTCTACGTCATTGTTTCACTTATTTAGAAAATGTTATATTAATAAAATAATTATAAATCACTTTTGTAAATATGACAATTTATATTTCTTATTTATTGTATCATTTACATAGAAAATGTTATATACACATCACTTTTGTAAATATGACAATGAAATTGTATCTTATACAAATTTTTATTGTTCGTGAGTTGTGTCACTAACAAGGAATTTGTTTTTTTGTAACATATCAGCGTTCGATTGATTTACACTATGGATGTCCTATTAACACAGCATTGGTGTAAAAAACATTTAATTGAAATGTTACTCAAACAACGAATATGTTTTTGTAATAATTCAAGTGTAAATAAAACGAGGACATATGTAGATAACACATCAAATCATGGTTAGTTGATATTTTACCAGAGAAAGTGTTAGCGAATGCCGTCATCATTGTATACGTTTACAATTCTCTTTTTTTCCATGTACGGTTATCAATTATCCTTCCAATATGAAAAGGTCGCTAATTTGATTTTATGACTGTTCAAATTGCAGTTTTTCATGACGTCAGGAAAAATAAAAAATTGCAACTTTGAACTACAGATCAATCTGCTTGCGAATGTTGCGATCTGTCCCCACAATATCGCGAGAATTAAAATTTAAAAACAACCAATTTAAAATTCAATATGAAATTTCTGAAGGACAATATTATTTGAACAGTCCACCATTAATTATTAAAACTTCTCCACGTAAACCTTTATAGATACGCAACTTTTTCCAAATGAATCAATAAATGCCTCAAAATGTGTCTATTTTAGGCGCTTCGTGACAAAGACTAATCAATATTTAAAGTTATCTGCCTTAAAAACTCATTCTCTCGTTTAAATTGTGTTAAGGTCAGAATTAGTCTAACGTAATAAATTTGAAATCATAATCGGAAATATTTGAGAAACTTTGATTTGGAGAAGGTTGCTTTTTTTTGCAACATTTTTTTTTTATCTCATTCCACTCTTTACTGCTTGTCGTTCGCACTTCAAAATTATTCTCGTAGAATGCGTGTAGCATTGACGTAAGTGGTTATGGTCAATTAGGATTATTAATAGTACCTACTTACAGACATTTTTATACACTAGGGCCTAGATGATGGAATCATAGGGTAAAGTTTGTCATTACATTTGTAACGCAAAGAAATAATGATAATAGAACAAAATGGATTCGACACCCACGCATAATATTAAAAGTTATTTTGATTTTTGCATGTCTGTCCTTCCGTCCGTCCGTCTGCCCATCCTCACGATAACTTGAGAATGCCTGTACTAAAAGAACTGAAATTTTGGAAATGGGCTTTAAAAATAAAAGTTAATATAAGTTCGAAAATGGGAGTAATCGAGTAACTCCTTCGTGGGGTTGCCATACAAAAATTTCGTTTTTCACTACATATATTTGGAGACTACCAGAGAAAGCATTAACGTAGAGAGCTGAAATTTGGGAAACGGCTTACAGTGAAAATAGTTATAAACAATTTCATTGGATTTTATATTCTGAAGAACTTTTCAGTATAATAAAAACATATAGGATTGATAATTTTCGCAGGATATGTTAAAAACCCAAATTTTTATATGACAACACCAAGAAGTGGTTGCCCGATTTAGCCCATTTTAGAAATTACATTTACTATTTCTATGGAAATACCGTGTATAAAATTTCAGCTATCGAAGTGAATGCGTTCTCGAGTTATCGTGAGGATGGACTGACAGATAGACGGATGGACATGTAAAAATCCATTTTGCTCTACTAGCATTATTTCTATGCATTACAAATGGAATGACAAGCTTAGTAAACCCTATTATTTCGTCTAGGCTATAAAAAAGCACAAAAGATATTTTAACTACCTAGTAGAAAAATTGGGAGTGCTCCTTCCAGAGGCAATAAAGGAGCATATAATTTTGGTTAGATTTTAGTACTATCCAGCGCCGTACCTAGCCCTTGGGGCACCTGGAGCAAGCTGAGCGAAGCTGCCTTTTCCGATACTTACTTCTTTTAATACAGCCCTTTCCGATTAAATATTTTAATACAAAAATTAAAAAAAAAAACACATTAACAAATAATTGATAGTGAACCCGGTGGCTAGTCACTTTCACCATATTTATTGACTCCAAACCACTGTAAAATAGCCTTCACTCAAAATTTATTTTTCGTGCTCTTACTTTTGCAAAGTCTTCAATAAGTTCCTGATAGTGTCTATGCGATTACAAAATTCGCATTCTATAAATATGGTCAACCCTACCAGGCGTTCCTGACTCATTGTCGATCGCAGATATTTTTTAATAATTTTCAGTTTCGAGAAACTCCGCTCTCCTGACGCCACTGAAACGGGTAAACTCAATAATATCCGTCAGGAAATGACAACGTTGGGTACAATCTACAGAATATCATTGCTGTCCTGATGAGATCGCCCTGTTACTGCTATTGAAACACATTACACAAATTACTTACACTACTTGTCTTTAAACTTTCTATGCTCATATGCAGTAGATTGAGAATTTCTTATAGACTCGTATATTATGCGGGTTTCGAAAGAGTAAAAAACTCCTTACAACTTTCCACTTATCATTTTTTACGATGCAAATGAAAACTTTAATTGAGGATTGATCAGCGGGCAAGATTACAGCCAGATTCAAGATTTCGTCACACAAATCAATGCCAAAAATACCGACGTTCTGACATCTGTTAATATTCTATGCAAATCTTTGCATTTACTATTACTGTATCAACGACGAGGTAAAAGAACCCTGTTCTAAATTGTTTTTTCTGATCTGATAGGCGTTCATCTCGAACTACGTATTCGAAATTACGTTTCATGCACCGAACGTGGACCCTATTATAGGGGGAAGTATGGGTTCTACCTCCATCTAAGTATTTCGCTTCGTTTAGTATTTCAGATCTGTGGTTCTATCTAGAATGTTACAGCATTCAACTATATTCAAAGCAGGGTTTTGTAATAATTTTAAAGTGACATTAACTTTGTTTAGAATATCGAACCAAATGATCATGCTACAAATGAACTTAAAATTCAGGATGGACTTAGAGATCCGGATCTTTGAGTCGGCTTAGATTTTAGTTATTAATCTCTAATTAAGAATGGCCTTAATACCAGGGCAGACTGTACATAGCGTTGCTTAAACATCGACACTATGACCTCGCGATGGTATTTATATTTTCGGCATAAAACTATCGATACTATCAAATATAGCGATAGTTTTTGAATATATACATAAATGAATACGTATAAACGTATAAGTCACATACATGCATATGTAGCTTCGGTTTTGTTGGGTTGTCTCGAATAGATTTTTCGACCAATTGTCATTCGGTGAATAATTTTGGTTGATTTTTTTTTCGAAGAATGATTTTTCAATTCATTCAATTTATTTAATTTAATTGGAAAAGAAATTACGCTTGTCCGCCAGCCGCCTTCACGGCACGGACAGCTTCCCTTTTGCCCTAGCCCTTGACTCAGCGCTCGTACAACCCGAAGAGAACTCCAACCAGCAAATATCCAGCAACCATCGCTGGTCTGAATATATTTACCAAAAAAGTCAGTAAAATGTTTAGACTTTTTGCAAAAAAAAGCAAGATATATTTTACTCCACTAGACTTATTTCAAGTCTGCATGCATCATATCAGACCAAGATTATATTTAAAATACAACTCGCCCATTTATCTGCAAAACGTATTGCGTTGTATGTTAGATAAAGTGCATAAGAAACGTGCGTAAAGTCAACACCACATTCAGTTTAATTTCAAATAAAATATATTAAAACAAGCTTTTAAAGTAAATAACTTTTGTAAATAAAATAACTAAAAAGTAAAAAATTATTTTATTCTTTCTCAGTGATATAAACAAGAGAAGTTTAATGCAAAATAAGAAATGCTAAAACTCATATTAAATCTTAAAAGCTTGGGCATGAGTTGCAGTTAGACAATTGTGATTATAGTTTTGGATGTCCAAACTTTTAAGATTTTATCTGAGTTGTAGCATTTCTTATTTTTCATTAATCTTTTCTTGTTTATATCACTAAGAAAGAAAAAAATATTTTTTACTTTTTAGTGTATTTTATTTTTAAAAGTTTTTTTAATATATTTTATTTTCTACTTTTTAGTCATAAATTCTATACACTCTCTTGACTCTCGAAACCAGACTCTCGAATCTCGAATTTCGAATATCAAATCTCCACATCTCCATATCACACACGCTCCAAATTGGACAACCCCAAGGGTGGTAGCTATCACCCCCAGGGCGACACTGGGTCTTCAAACCGGCCCGGGCAAATGACGACAAACCAGCCCCTAAAGGTCTTCAAACCTTTTTATAAGAGGCAAACCACCCAAATTAGTAGACTGATTTCCCACTGAACCGGTCAAAAGGAGAGCAAGACAGCGTTTTCTATTGGAAAATAATTTTTACTCTTGGTATACGTGTGTTTCAAATGGAACCTTTCCCACTGATCCGCGAGTAAAGAAACTTAAAATATTCGCATATAAAAAAAGGTCTTCTCACAGATATTTCAAACAAGGAATGCTAGATTCCATGCTAAATACCGAGCCACTAATAATAAATAATAGAAAAAATTGACTTTTTTTCTACAATTTGCAAGATTTAATAAAGAATAGGGAGGAAAAATTTTGTATAAATATTGGAAACATGTATGTGTAGGACCGGTTGGCCCTTTTACCCTTAAAATTAAAACTGGGTTTATTTGTGGAAACAGTATAGATATGCGAGAGACCAATAATTTTACTCGTGAAGCAGAGCAGTAACAAGAGTGTACGGGCGTGGAAAAAAACATTTACTGCCGGCTGAAAAAAATATATTAATAACATTTACATTTGACAAATATAAATTAATTTTGAGTTATAACTGTTTATTTTAATTAATTTTGTTCTCGATTTGAATTTACCCTCTTGACAAGGTTGGTTCGTGATTCTGACATGGGAAAAATTTTTGTCAGTGCTACAAAATTTGTTGGGGATATGGATGTACCAACAAACGTTAAAGAAACAAGACCAAGAAATATGTAGCGAATGGAATGAGTTGAATAACAAGATGATGACCCCAGTTTGTCAACAAAATAAAAGCTTTTTAAATCGATTGATATTCTTTTATTCTTGATTAGGTTGGGTAAGAGGGGTGCCGCTATAAGTGCCTAGCCTGTTTCACTTAGACCATTAGTGAGTTCAAAGTGCCCCTTGTCCTCATGGGATAACCTAAAAATTGTCCTAGATCCATCTTGCTTCCCTTAAGAAACTCAGGATGCATCTGAACACTTTGTTTTGCAACTTCCCCAGACTTGAAAATAAGTAGCGGGGTACTCTCAAAGTACGTGCTGGACAGATTCGATTTCCTCCGAATCATTACAGGTCCTGCAGAAATCATTCACTGCTATACCCAGTCTTCTAGCATGGTCTCCTATTGCCCAGTGACCCGTAATGACTCCTACTAGATTCCTGATATATGTTCTGCTGCCATTAAGCAGTTCTCTTGTCTTCTTCCTGTCATATGAAGGCAATAATTGCCACGCAATACGGCAGGTTTTCCTGTTGATCAACCGATAGGACTCCTTGATCATCTCTTCTTTTAAAGCGCCGATCGGGATCCTCACATTCTGTTATTCTAACTGACACGGAGCTCCACATTTTAGCACAAGTTTCCGAAGATTTTAGATATTAGATTTTCCGGCGATTTTTTTAGAAAAATGGACGCCGATATTACAAGAAAAGCCGCTTTTGGGCTTGGTCAAATCAATTTATGACTATAGCCTTCTATCTACATGTTGAAATCGCGCTCCAAATTTTCTGACATTACCAATGATGATAGCTTCATGTGAATGAAATTTCAGCAAATCGAAATTAATAAAAAATTACCTCTAATCTATGTACAAAGCATTCTGAATTTCTATTTCCCGGTGAAAAAAGCTAGAAAATTACATCTATAAAATCATGCAAATATTTCCATCGAACTGAATCACCTAAATATTTTAATTAGTATTAACTAATTATTTTATGTGGACTAAATATTATTTACTATTCTTTTCATGATCAATTGCTGCTCAACTTTGTTCAGTCAGCTGATAGATCACGGCAGGATAGGTAAACTTAAATTAAGTTATATTGAGAACTTTATGAATCAGAGGCGCAAATTTATACGTTTACTTAAGGTTCCAAAACGAGTCCGTTGGGGCTATGCGTGAAGGAACTGAGGAAAGAAGTGAATTCTTAACCCCTTGTGCCCTATTTTGTTTTTGCAACTTTTTGCAACCGCTTAAAAATTCAATCGCTCACTTACTTATATGTCCCAATATAATAACAAAAACAATGCCACTGCTTCACCAAATTTTGAAAAATGTATACCTTTTCTAATATTTGGGTACGTTCTTTAGTTATGCTAAGCTTTCACGCTGGCAGTAACTTTCATCAAAAGATTGTTAATAGTATTGACGGACGACGGTGCCAATTTTATTGGACAAACCAGTCAAATAAAAAATTGAGAAAATTGTTGAAATTTGATCCTATACTATTTTTTATTTTATTTTCTTACTGTACGTGGTAGAGATACGTGTATTAGCTTTTAACAATATTTGGATATTAGAGAATAAATATATTAATGTTTAGCTTCGCTATCGTTATAAATTTTTTATAAAACAAATGTTGAAGGTGAAGATGTGTACAATATGGACGAGAATGGAGCTAGAACGGTCCAAAAACCATCCTATCAGACGTGGATCACGAGAGGTAGGAGCCATAACCTCGGCTCAACGTGGAGCGCTTGTTACAGTAGCTGTTGCTGTAAGTGCTTTGCGTAACGCTATACCGCCTATGTTTGCATTTCCCAGAGTTAATTCCCACGATCATTTTATAAGGGATGAATCTGTTGATTGCGTTGGTGCGGCAAATTTATCAGGCTGGATGCAGGAGGATAGTTTTTTGGTCTTTTTGAAACATTTTCAAAAGTGTTCAAATGCTTCTTCATCTCATAAGGTGTCACTATTGATCGACAATCGACAATTCATCGCATGTCAATATAAAATCTCTGGACTTCTGTAAGGAGAACGGGATCGTGCTTTTATCATTTCCTCTTTATTGCACACACAAGCTCCAGACGCTTGATAGATCTCTATTTGGGTCACTTAAGAAAGCTATTAACACTGCTAGCGGTGCTTGGATGCGCAACAATTCAGGAAAGCCAGTGAAAATTTATGATATTCTTAGTATCATTGCAATCGCTTTTCCATTAGATATAACTCCATCGAACATTCAAGCCGGTTTCACAAATACTGTAATATTTTCATTTAATCGCAATTTGTTCACTGAATTTGATTTTTCTCCATCGTACGTAACGGACAGGCCAAATCCCAATGCTCTTATCCAAGCAGTAGATGTGAATCTTTCTAATCCTGATGACGCGCCGGCTGAAACTCAAGACCGCCAAGAGACTTTACAAGACCAATTGCCAGCTGGGGTTGGATTAGAAGAGAGAGTTAAGACTCCTGTAAATTAACAAAGCTTATCAACTGAAGCGTGGCAAGAAGCGACTTCTCAGCGCGAACTACTGACAAGTACACCATCTGAAAATACACCCTCGACTAGCAAAGCTGTTTTTTCACCTGAGCTCTTTAAGTCTCTTCCAAAAGCTTCTGAAAGGAAGATTACAAATAGAGGAAGGAAAAAAAGATGCACGACAATTTACACTGAAAAGGAAGCTATAAGAAGAGAATCAGAACAAACGAAAAAAATGAAAAAGCGTGCACAGTAGAATTTGAAGTGTTTTCTTGAAAAAAAAAAAAAAAGTGCAAAGAAAAAGACAAAAAAGACAAGGACAACGCAAATAGAAAGATTCATCCTCTGAAGATGGAGATTGTTTCTGTACTATATGTATTGAAACTTCCAGCAGGAGCAGGCCTGGAGAAAACTGGATACAGTGCGTCGAGTGTAAGAACTGGGCTCATGAAGCATGTACTGCTGGAGATCCGTACTATGTGTGCCATAATTGCGATATCGACTAATTAGGTATATTTTTGTTGTTGTTTTTTGCTTAGCTTCGAAAAAGTTTATTTCATTTTTCTTTGTGTGTTGTTAAATTCATGTAGGTATGTTATGTTGAAGAATGTGTTTTTTTTTTAATCTACGTTAAGCTTTTGATAATAAACATTATTTTTTCTATAAATTTTTAACTTTTTTTTATGTGTTACATCCGACCCTACCCCCTGCTACAACCGTCCTGATGATGGGGTCAATTATTACATTTTACCTTTCACCTTTTATTCCTCTCTTGTGAAGTTATAAGGAACGTAAGTATTTCCAGTTTTTAGCCAAATAAATACGTTTTATGGAACAGTAAACAGTTTTTTATCTAGCTGTCATATCACGGTTTTTACAAGCTGTTGAGGAATAGGTCCAGATTGCGAAATGGCACCGAATTTCTTTAAACTTTGCACACTAGTTCCTTTTTACTCACAAATATGAAAACAAAATTTCACGGAAAGTTTTAGTTTCAGAGATAATCGACTTTAAAATTCCCGAACTTTGTACTGCAATTCACAACACAATAACACAATTTGACATTCTCACAATTAATTAACT
Source organism: Dioctria rufipes (assembly GCA_963924295.1). NCBI lineage: Eukaryota > Metazoa > Arthropoda > Insecta > Diptera > Asilidae > Dioctria > Dioctria rufipes. The sequence goes on from OZ002742.1 coordinate 82,319,013, forward strand.
CTTCTTCTTTTTAGTAACAAGTATACAAGTAGTGTAAACATACCTTCCGAATATTCGGGTTACCAGCATTACGTTTTTTTATTGATTACAAATATTCAATTGATGTGTAGTAGCAACATTTACTTAGAATGGAATAGAAAAACTTGTATTAAAGAAACACACACACAGACACATGCAGGCAGGCATACACACATATTATAAAGTCGATTATCTCTGAAACTATAACTTTCCGTGAAATTTTGTTTTCATATTTGTGATTTATGAGTAAAAAGGAACTAGTGTGCAAAGTTTAAAGAAATTCGGTGCCGTTTCGCAATCTGGTCTTATGCTGCTGTTGAAGACGAAATGTTACAACTGTACCCAGTCTCCCCTACGTGGTAAATACGTCTGGTCCCGATTAACGCTGAGACCACCGGCCCATCGGGTTAGTGCCCGATCTCCCGTCCTCTCAGTCCGGCTCTGACCACCCCACTCCAAAACCCCCAATACGTAAGACAATTTTACCCTATCGGAAAGCTCCCCATTCACTCATTCTAAATCAAAAAACCAATGTAAATCCATCCACGTTTACTACCCTAAAACATGTCACGAAGGGCACTCTCAGGCACTCAGACACAGTTTTTAGTGAATTGATAAATGTCCATCTGTGTTTGATTTTTGAAGTGGTTGTTCGCATATATTTCTAAAACGGTTCGTCGGAAAGTAAAAATGGTTATAACCAATTTCATAGAATTTCACATTCTGAAGAACTTTTTAGTACAATAAAAATGTCTAGGACTGATCGTTTTGACAGTATACATAAAAACCTAAATTTTTATATGGCAACACCAAGAAGGGGTAGTCGGATTTAGTCCACTTTTAAAATTTTATTTGCTATTACTATGAAAACACTATGGACCAAATTTAAGCTCTCTATGTAGGCTCATTCTCAGGAAGTGCCCAAATATATAGTGGAAAGCGAAATTTTTGTATGGCAACCCCACGAAAGAGTTGCCCGATTTATCTTATTTTCAAACTTAATTTTGCTTTTTTTGTTGTTTTTTTTAAGTCCGTGTACAAAATTTCAGCTTTCTAAATACACGCGTTCTCGGGTTATCGTGAACACAGACAGAGAGACAGACAGACAGACAGAAAGACGGACGGACGGACAGACGCACATGCAAAAACCAAAATAACTTTTAATTTTATGCGTGGTTGTCTAATCCGTTTTGCTCTACCATCATTATTTCTGTGCCTTACAAATGGAATGACAAACTTAGTATACCCTATAGATTTCATAGAGGGTATAAAAAGAACGCGACAAATTATGAGATAGTTCCAAACTAAATCAGGTGAAGTTGCTAACTTCACGCACGTACATAAAAATCTTTCCCATTAGTAACGACATAATAATTTTAAATGTCGATTCCCTTTATTGCTATTTCTATGGCTATTGCTATAACGAACTCTCTAACATAATTCTCTGCAGAACTCCTTATATGTGTACCACGGAAGTCTTTAACATCAAGTTATTCCAGCAAAATATGCATCGTTAACTCCGAAGATCAACCCGAAAATCCCTAATTCCCTACCTTTTTCCTCCTTTTTTCCTCCTTCGCGCCAAAAAAAAATCGTAGAGTATCCTCCGAGCTTTGACAATATCATTAGAAAAATTGCAAAGTTGTACACATCAATTGTGGAACTGTCCACTTTTGATTTGACATTTGATGTCGGGATTTTTATTCTATCCTTAAATATATTTTACTTAAATACATACAACTTTCGTTTTTATATGTGCAAAGGGCCTAAAGATATAAAGCAAATAGTGGGTTTTATATCTTTACGCCGTTTGCACATCCAAAAACGAAAACGCACTTTTCTACCCTGCAACCGTGAATATTTCCAATATTTATTAAAATGTCAGAAGACTTTCAATCTTTCATTTATCACAGAAAATTATACATTTTTAAAATTGTTTCTGTACATTTCAATATTTCCATTAGCGAAAATTCTTTTTTTATACAAAAGAATACAAAAAACTGTTTTTAAGATAATTATTCTAAAAACGGACTTAATTTATTGTAAATAACGAAAGAATGAGAAATTTCTCACATTTTAATATGATTTTACTTGCAAAATTATTTGTGGTTGGAGAGTCATAAGAGGACTCCTGATAAATAGTGTTTTCGTTTATCAATGCACAACCGACCTTGGTAATAAGAATTGATTATTGTTTACCTCAAAGATAATGCTACCTTCTCGCACATATATTTCCATATGGAAGTTTATGTTCTAATTTTGCGATGGTACTTTGTGAACATTCTCAATCCCAAAAGTGCTTTTCAGTTGTTTGTTCAAGTTGCGATACTGTTGGATTATGTTTTGGAGTCAGAACTTTAATAGAAAGAGGGATTTGCAGGTGAAAACTAATATTTAACTCCGCACTAATAATTTTGCAATTTGAAAAATTAGTTACCAAATTTCATTTAAAAACATTTGGCTGGTTGGATAATTTGCTGTAAGTAAAAGACCTCACAACCGCACAACTTCCGCAATTCTTTGGAATACAGATTTGCGCTGCTACGTGCGGCCAAATACTCGTTTTTCTATTACAGATACAAAATTGAAAGGGAAATGCTAATATTATTACCACACATGTCTGCTTGCCTTTTAATTTGTCGGCACGCGCATGAATCGTGAAAACGTTTTTACATAGCAAGCTCAGATTATGCGCAGTCATCTTATGAGAATTGTATATAAGTTTGCAAATACGTAGGTAAAAGCAGGTAGCTGATTTTTAGCGTTGCCCATAAAAATTTCGCTTTTTGTGACTGATTGAAAATGCGTCACTGTTGAAAGTTTACATTTGAGTTCAAATAAGTTTAAGAAGATCGTAGTTTTTGGTTCGAAAATGGTAAAATCAGACAACTAAGTACTTCAGAGGTTTGCGATATAAAACTATAGATTTGCATTTTTTTAAGCTACATAGGTATGCACATATATATATGTATGTACATACATATATTGGGAATTGATCAAGAAGATCTGATTTAGCATGTTAAGATTTTGGTTCGAGTATTTAAGTTTACAGAAATCACAGATCTTGTTTTACAAATAACTAAAATCAATCAATGTGGGATTTCTATTTAATCACCTCATTTCTAGGAAAACTGCTTACACTTGAACAGTCGTTCGAAATGTAAAATTCTATTGAGCTATGTAGAAGCTTCGAAACTGTTGAGGAAAATTACAAAAACCAATATTAACGATTTTATGATCGCATTTACAAAAGAGAGGTGTGGTAATGCTCACCATGCATATTTTATTGCATTCCATCTAGACAATATTTCAAAAGGTCTCTGCTGTTTTATTGATTGAAAAAGTAATTGTCAATCGTCTTTCTTTTAGAAGACAGCAAAAAATATTAAGGTAAGGTAGGCGAAATGTATAATGGAAGTAAGTGTATGAGCGCCTCTGCATTTATCATTTACTCTGTTTTATGTAACATCTTTTCTGTTGAATTAGAACATAAAAAAATAAAAATAAAGCTAGCTATTGTATACATTTGTAGACTTCATTATTTATCAGTTTGATAAGTCTTTTAAAAGCCTCAAATCTCGAGTGGTGAGCGTATACTAAAAGAGAAATTTCTTGAACAACTGTTCAATACACCTTTACTCGCTAGTGTGTAAAAAATAACGTGCTTGGTTATTGAAAAATATAGACATTTCCCCTTCACAAAAAAACAAGTATATTTTTCTTTGTCACTCACATGCTCAATTTCCTTAAATGCTACATGCAACAACACTTTCTCTTTCTATTGAACAGCTGTTCGCCGCTCTCTAGTTAGTGTGTTCAGTTGTATGTTGTAAATATTTTTTTATTTTGATAGGTTCTAGTTTTAAAATATTTAAAAATAACGTTCTTGTATTTTTTAAATTTGTTTTGTTTTTTTTTTTAACAAACATTATCAAAGAAACTTTCACTTGAAGAAGAAAATAGAGTTTTTCGTGATGAATAAACAGATAAACATTGTTTTATTGAAAATGATAAAAAAAAAATCATTTGTATTATATGTACGCAATCAAAGTGCGGGATTGCCAAAGATATACAACTTGAGACGTCATTTCTAAAGCAGACATCTAGAAAAAAATCTAGTGAATAAAAGGGGTAACACCACTGTAAATTTTTCAGAAAATCAATTTTTTTTTATTGGCTTAAAAGATGCGTTGAACCTTCTAGAATATGAGGCATAAAGCTTTATATCTGAAAGGAATTTTCATCATTGAAATTTTAGGCTCCTACCCGAGCCCGTCGGTCTGCTCCGAAATGACTACCTGCGTCAAATAAACCCTACTGGAAACGTGCTTTCTTACTTTACTGACCCTAACACAGTAACATATGTTGTTAGGAAGTGTTTATGTTCAATTAAAATCATTTCCAAGGGATTCATATTGACTAGACTGTTTAAAATTTCGGACCTAGACGTCGATGTACTTTCATTTTGTAGAATATCTCTTAGAGCTTCTTTTAACTTATTGTTTTTGTGCTCAGATGTTGATATGCTCTGTTCAAGATTTTGAATGGCCATGTTATTTTCAACGGCTTGTCTATATCCAGAAACTTTTTCTTTGTTGTTTTCTTTTCCCCTTGATAGCCTAAAGAGTCCTGTTAATTTGACTTAAGAGGTAGTTCAACAGATCACTACCTGCATATTCAGCCTCTTTCTTTGCAAGTTCGTTTACTTCATCCTCCGTCCATAATCTTGGGGGTTTTCGAGCTTCATTCTCTAAAGCGGTGTTGTAAGCTATCGGGTGAGCTTTTTTCTCGTGGAGTTTCAGGCCTCCTTTAGTTGTGAAGCCCATTTCGCACAATTTGCAATTAAAATTCTGTTGGTCAAAGGGGACCCCTTCACAGTATCTTCTTTTGTGATCGTTTAACTTTGTGCGAGTGGCATATTCTTTCCCACATATACATGCAAAGGTCTGTGGTGACGACATGACGGTACATAAATAGCTCGTATGTCTGTAGTTTGATTTTATCTCCACTTACTTAAAGAGAAATGAAGAATTCAAGTGTAGGATTTTCAATAACACCACAGTCTTTGGTCTGGTCGATCCAGGCCTCCAGGAAACGTTAGTAATTCCTTTAATATCGGTCGTATTCAATTTATAGAAAAGATAAGACTCTCATAAAAACGTAGCTGCTCAAGCTCCTTATAGCCAAAAAGTCAGAATGCGCAAATAGTATAATTTCCGGAATCAAATTTGTGTCCACTTTTAAATAGATATTAAATAATTACATATGTGAATAGATAAATAGTCGTGGATAGTTATTAGTACCGAATGCAATTCAAAAGAACTGCACTAAACTAGCGTTAGTACATGTAAAATTTAAACAGTCCAATTTTTCATGTCAATAACTCATTTCAAAACTTTAAACGTGTTTTTCTCGAAACACGATTTTTCAAAACGGCATGCAGCGTAACTCCAACAATTTTCATTCCTTTCATTTGAATTTTTAACAATATCTTTAAAATAACATTTTGAAGTGAAATACGTACGGGATTTTCGATACGTCCTTTTAGACATTATTTATTAACAAATGATTACCGCTTTTTGTGTCGAAAATTGAACGATTTCATTTAAATACCCGCCAATCATACAAAAATGAATATTTTCAAAATCCCCTACGTACTTCACTAGCTATGAGCATGTAAACTAAGCGATTTTTTTCTCTTTTCTCCAAATTCAAAATTGCACCAGCTACACTGCGTGCCGCAGAGTGCTTTAAATTCGACAAGCCTTGCGAGAATGGCTCTGGTGTCACCATTTATTAATAGTTTTTTTAATAATTTTTTTTCTTGTATACTTAAATATATGCTTAATAACTTCCATGAATATGATTATTCTATTACCTTTCTTTACATAAAAAATTTTTTTTCCAAAAAACGATATTTCTACAGTGGTTTAACCCCTTAAGAAAACAGAAATTTGTTTCCTTACTTCAGTCAATAAAATCTCAGCAAAATATGTATGCCTCAGTCGTATTCAGATAGACCAAAAAAGGACATTAAGGTAGGCTTTAGCCCATTTAATTGTTAGGTTATCATAACCTTTTTCAGACGGTGATTTTATAAAAAACACTTCTTAATAAGTGCGTCTAAAAAGCTATGCTGTAAAGTCTGCAATGCGAAATTTGGCGCCGTATGATTGAAAATGACGATTCAAAAAAGAATATTTCATTCACATTAAATTTAATGAAAAAAAAAAAAATAAACATTGAATATTAAAAAAAACTCAAGATTTCTCCATCATTGACCGATTCTAACAAGTGTAGGTTCGATTCCCGTCGGGAAAATCAAAATTTAGCAATGCATCATACAGCAGCAGTTTTTAATTGGGAAGTCATAGGGAGTCCATAACGTTATAACAGATATAGTAACAAGGCGCTAAATCACCGCCAGTTCAAAACGTTTTTGGATGAAATCGATGCAGAGTCCAAGATCGATAAGATCTATTTTATTGAAGTTCGCTGGCTCAGCTATTGAGAGGTGTAACAATGCTTTTCATTTCCACTTGAAGAGATTAAAATTTTTTAATTAAACAATAAATTTATATGTCACCTTGAAGACCCAAAATGTTTATGTGATTTTGCATTTTTAACCGATATATAAAAATTTATTATTTATATATTATTAATTATTCTTTAATTCTGGGTATTAAATTCGATAAATTTTACTTCAAAATGCTCACAAATCTATTTGAAAACTCTTATCAGGAAGTAGAACTTGATCTGCAGTTTAACGAAGAACTAAAAATAAATGGAAACTGGTAATGAGTTTTTTACTCGAGACCCGTACAAAATACGAGTCTATAGGCAATTCCCAACCTACTGCATATGAGCAGAGAAAATTAAAAAACAAGTAGCGAGATACTGTCATTTTGTGGCCTAAAAGCCGAAGACCAAAAATTCCATAAAAAAATTTTTGGGAGTATAGGTACTGTGTATAAAGTGTTTCGATCAGCAGTAACAGTAACAGGGCGATCTCATCAGAACAGCAATGAACCCTGAAACTGTCTGCTGTCTACACTACAGTGAACTCAGATGACAATAAGTTGCTGGTGGATATATATAGACTTATTTAAAAATTTATATGTGAATCTTTTTAAGGAAAATTGATTGTCTTCACAATTAAAAGGATTTTAGGGCATCCCATTTGTAACTATTAAGTGGAAAGTTGTCATGAGTTTTTTACTCTTTCGAGACCCGTACAAAATACGAGCTTTTAGGTCAGAAACTGAAGGTACTTCGGTACTTGGTTTTTAACTGAAAATGAAATTTTGTGAAGGAAATTTTTCCAAAAGAATCTTTTTCTAATTTAAGGAAAACTACAGCTATCCCTTTGGAAACAGTTATGTACATTTGTGAGCAAGCTTCTTCTTTAATAAAACCACATCAAAATCTTGATGCCAATTTCCGACTAAATTCAACAAAAATTAAGCCATATATAGACAAGTTGGTATCCTAACTACGAGCTCAACTTTCTGACTGATTTAAAAAAAAAAAAAAAAAAAAAAAAAAAAATTCAAATATTAATAATATTAATTAATTTCTAATCTATTACGTCATTATACCCTAGCTAGAGATCACGAAAGCATAGGGAATACTAAGTTTGTCACTCCCTTTGTAACACATAGAAATAATTATGGCAGAGCAAAATGGATTGGACACCCAAACATAATATTAAAAGTCATTTGAATAATTTTTCATGTCCGTATGTCTGTAAGTTTGTCTGCCCGCCTGTCTGTTCGTCAGTCTATCTGTCTGTCTGTTCGTCCTCTCAATAACTCGAGAACGCGTGTACTTAGAGAGCTGAAATTTTGCACGCGCGCTTTAAAAAAAATGTAATTTAAGTTTGAAAATGGGACAAATCGGGTAACCCCTTCGTAGGGTTGCCATACAAAAATTTCGTTTTTCACTACGTATTTGTAGATTGCCTGAGAACGCGTCAACGTAAAGAGCTAAAATGCGGTACATGGTATTTTCATAGCAATAGTTAATAAAATTTAAAAAAAATAATAACTCGGGCAACACCTTTTTAGTGTTCTCATATAAAAATTTAGGTTTTACGTATACTGTAAAAACGTACTATCCTAGACGTTTTTATTGTAGGTACTGCAAAGTTCTTCAGAATATAATCCTATGAAATTGGTCATAATTATTTTTAATGTCCGGCGAACCGTATTTTTTGGCAATGTTGCATGTCGGTTCATCGGTCGTTTGCAAATTCAGCGACAGTTTGAACACAGAATAAGCTGTTCGTCCACCTTCTAACAATGTGGCTGCAATCCCAGATGATGCTACGGGTAGCGCTGTTTGACTTTGTGCGCGAATCGATGCCGAAATCAATAAAATTACAAACGTTTTGCCAGTTCCACCAGGTGCATCGAGGAAGAACATTCCTCCGTAGCCGTCGTTGACTCCTTTCATCAATGACACATACGTATTTTGTTGCTGCTGATTCAAAAGTGGGACGTTTGCTCGAACTGATTGACTCAAATCATCTCGATCATATTGCCGTTCTCGTTCCAATTTTCGATTAAATTCATCATGCATGGAGCGATTCGGCCCTGGCATTCCTAATTTGTGCAACATCTTGCCGGACATCAACAAGCACAAATCTTTTATCGAAATCAATCCCTCTCTTCAACTTCTGGATTCGCTGTTGTTTTACGCACTCGTATTTGTTCGTCATTGTTCGGATGAACAGTGTTAATGCGCACCAATGCATGCGTTTTTCCGACGTTGGAATTTTTTTGATAATGCATTTCAGTGAAATATTTCGGCATTTCCGAGCAAAGCAGTGTTCTTGGAAATGGTTCATTTGCGCATGACGCGAAGAAGCTTGTCAGCATTGTCGCTGGAAGTCATTTAGCTCTGTTCACTGCGTTAGCTTCCGTGAAATCAACTTGTTATCCATTCTCCAGGTGCACAGCTAAATAGACTACAGTGGGATGACGTTCGTGTATAGAGAATGAAAAAATTCTCCAAACCGCCTCATTGCTGCTGACATATCTTCCCATCTGATATTGCGAAACTTCAACGTTGGCATCAGGAGCTGCGATACAAAATACAGGCGTGTCGTTTCCTTTCATGACGTACTCGAATACAAACGAAGAAATACAAAAATACCATACAAAATCATCTTTTAGATTTTCCGACTTTCCTGGTGGATTTTCCCAAATTTTCTTTCATAAAAACCTTGTCCTGATAATTACGAACACATTAAAAAAAAAATGAGCCAAATCGGTCAAGCCGTTCTCAAGTGATGATGTCACATTCATGCGGCAATTGATTTATATTCATATAGATAGCTAGAGATATTTTTATGAATTTGAGTCAAGACCTGTTGGAAATTAAAAATACGCTAACTGCAAATAATGTGACTATAAAAAAATATAAAAAATACCATTATGGTATTGCCTTCCACAAAAGCATTAAGTAACTTTCGGCTTCAGCCATCGAGGGTAGTGGAAAACAAATATTAACCATCTTATCGTAGTGTCAATAGTCCTTGGCGTGAAAATGCAACGCTGTAGGCTTTTCGAATACGTACATAATACGTAGTATATCCATAAAAGGTTGAACTGAGATGGAAATTTTCAAGAATTACTTTAAATATAAACACTGCTAATTATTTCCGATGGCCGTAGTACCCACATTAATATTGACTTTATTAATTTTAATTCACCTGCCACCTTGGCTTAATCCAAGAGTGCTCTTTACACTTGGATTGATTTTGTGACGTCTTTCATCGCCCTCCAGAAACATTGCTGCTTCTGAAGTATCAGCCAATGCCAAGTGCATGCTTGGCGTCCTCAATAATCGGAGCAACTCCACGCAAAGCTCATACCCACACTCGGCGAGAGGATAAGAGCGATCATTCACTTTCATGAATCATCCCACCTTCACCAGGGTATTCACTTTGCCTGCGATTTGGACGTCAACCACAACCACCACGTTACTCCCCGAAGGCCCTCACCAACATCGGCATGGAAGAAAATTCTATGGACAGCCGCTCCATAGCACCGGAAAACCTCCGGTCAGGTTTTCATAGCTAAGGCTATTTCAGAGCGAAGGCTACTCCAGTTAGGTTTCATGCAAGCCTCGGATTGATGACCCTCTCATTTCTATACTGCATCATTCTACTATCAGCAGGCATACCAGGTACTTCCTGTGTGGCATATCACCTCCCTCTTAATGTAAATACTTCCTTTCCATATGCAGACATGCAGTGATACTTTTCGCTGCTACTCAGTACATTTCTGAAGTCATAGTTTCCCACAAATCCTTCGCTACAAGATCCAGCGGGGCTGCGCACATTAATACCTGAAGGGTCTCTGTCGAAACAGTGCGGCACACAGCTAGACACGCCAATAGTATGCTCCTCTGACATGAGAGAATTTTTGCTCTTCCTACAACGGTTTTCACGCTATTGCACCTGACCGGGGTTTCGTAAGTTGCACACGCAACAAATGGACCCTCATAGATCATCCGCATCGATCTTCTGCTTAGACCCCATTTGCTCCTCAATACTGGTCGAATACTCGTCTTTTCTATGGATACACTTACTCCGTTATCCACCATGCTCATTAGTCTCTCGCTTTTATTCTCTATTGCTAGACGTGAATCTCCTTCTATTAGCAAAAGCAGATCATCAGCGCAGCATTTTCCCTTGCTTATAAGTTGCTCTAGCAGAATCATTAGGGTACATATAACTGGTGCACAGATGGACTCCTGCGGGCAGCCACGAGGAACATTTCTCTACACTGACTCTCTTTTCCCAACTACACAGGTCTTCCTATCCGTGATGTAGTTTCTCCATAGTCCCATTTCCTGACAACCAACCTCCCTCGGTCTATTAAGTACCCTATACCATCTCAGGTAATCGAAAGCGCCCTTGATCTCAAAAAATATTCCAAGGAGATATCTACTCCTGCTGTCATCTGCACTATCTTTAACGTACATTCACGCATCTTCCACACCTTTTCCTTAAAAAAAAAAAAATACTGCCTTTCAGCCATACTCAGCGCTCTCTGCTCAAGACTATACTAACCATTATTCTTTGCAGTACTTTTCCAAGCACTGGGAGAAGGCTATAATTCCTCTGTAAGATCGAGGGTCGCTCTTGATTTTATCAGGTGACTTGGGTAGGACAGATACTCTGGCATACTTCCATTCACTGGGAAAGTATTCTTCCCTTAGACACCTTTCGTATACAGCTGCACGGTAGTCTGGGATGGCACGCTAAATGCTTTTAGACATTTCACCTGTCATCCCATCCAGCCCCAGCAATCTCTTAGAGCAAAGAAAGGCAAGGCTTTCAGATATTTCAGCTGTCTCCAGGTTGGGACCATCAATCATCTCCCTGTGGGGAGAGGACTCAGATGAATCCGCATCCGGAAAGAACTCCCTCAACAACGCATACACACAATCATCCTTCTTCTCTCTGCAGATCTTGTACACCCTTCCCGAGGGATTATTTCTGTTATCCCTTACAAAGCGCTTCCAGTTAAACACTTTTGTGCGCAGCATAATTAGTTGGTACTCTCGCATATTCTGCTGGTAGTCTCTTCTGCGCTGCTCTGCGTCGCCCCTCTCCCTCTGTCTGGCTCTCTGGAATTTCTTCCGGAGGTGTATAACATTCCTACGTTTATTTGCTAACTCCCTCGTCCACAATTTCACTCGCTTATCATTCACTACGGCAGTTCTCTCGAACATGTTATCATTCACATTAATCACCCATTCATTTACATAACGTCTGTTCATTCACACTCATTATTTTAAGCTCCTCCATAAAACAGAGTGTGATAGATAGGTGTATATACCAGGAATACTTCCATGGTATGAAATTATTTTTAAGCTAACAATGTTTCCACTGATTTGCTCTACCGACGCCGTCGTCCAAAAAAAAAAGAACGACTGACTCTAAACAGCTCATTTTTTTTTCTATTCACTCAACTTCCTCCATAAAATCGGTGCATATACATCAAAGGCTAATCCCTGCTTTGACTGCCGTAAAAACTGAAAGGCAAAATATTTGTTCACTTCCTTAAAGAGATGAATCTTTTAAGTTAGTTAAAATCCCAACTCTATAAATACCTTAGAACAAGAAATGCTAATAAGCTAATAGTAATTAAATTCTGATTTGTTTTGAGTGAAACTGTACTGCCCTTCCAAGGAAAAATAAAGCATTTACATTTTAATATGCTCCCGCTGTTTTGAAAAAAACTAAAAATAGAACGCATCGCAGACATTGTTTCCATATTTTGCGTTCATCAAAATATCGGAAACATGAAAATTATCACTAATGAAGAACAGCTGCTGCTACTATCTATAAAATTAAGTAATATTTTTTCCCAAAGACATTAATTTTCAGCAGTCAACTTTTGAATTCTTATCGTTATCTAGCTGAAGCATTTTGGCATGATAATACATAAGTTCCATTTTTAACGTACTTGCTGCTAAACAGGTTATCATTGAGCCGTAAAATTATTAAACGGTTGACAGGAAGTTATGCATGTGATACGAATATGCAATTGAGATTTACAATTTTATATTTAATGAGACGATAATATTATGTAAGGCCAATACAAGGGTGTGGTAAAAGTTATTTTAGCATACGTGCAGTCATATTGTTCAGCCATTGCATTTTATGTTAATTCTCTTGTTTTCAATGGACTAAAGTGAAGAATTGAAAGTAAGCTTTAATCTAAAAAGTTGACTTCAAGCTATTCATAAATGAATTTCGCCTTATTTTCAGTGTTAAATTGATTCGATTTTATTATTCAATTACGAATTTGTTATGTGACTCAAAAGCGGAAGTATGGCTTATAGTTTTAGAAATTCCAAATATTATTTCCATCAAAAATTTCTATCAAGATTTGTACTTCAGATTAATGTTTACTATGAATCGTTAGATCTGTATGTCTCAAGGAAGGTCTTGAAGGTTAATGGTTCAAAGATATCAATATTTTGAATCAGAATTTTAGTAGGAACAAGCAAGTTTTACCTTGCTCAGCTTTTAAAATTTTTGAAATGAGTGGAAATGCAAGCGCAAAACTTTCAGTCACTGCGGTAACTAATAATTGAAATGCAGAAAAGGCGTTCTCTATGAGATATGTGAGCAAAGTAATATAAAATATAAAAATATACTCAAAAGATAGCGGGAAGAAATGGAAAAAGGAATGAAAGCATCAAGTGAATACATTTCTTGTATTCTTTTTAATTTAGGAAAAATTATTCCAATGTAGGTATGTACATACATACGTATGTCGCAAAATACTAATTATTAGGATAGGTTAGGCTAAGAGTAGTGGCGACTAAACAACTAGGACCATGCGAATACTCCAACCAGAGCTGATCTATTGTGTTCTACCCTAAAGTGGTTAGCAAAATTTACTCTTTTAACGAGCTCAGCAATAGAGTTAGTTTGTACATTTTTTTGGATAGATAAGTATTTCTCCAGTGATTTTCAACCGTAATGCTACAAACGCGGGACGCTCACATATGTGTAGGTAGTAATAAGTTTCGAAGTTGCATCTTCCTCTTCGCGCAGTCTACATAGTACGCACTCGGATTTGCCAATGTTTTTTTTTTAGTGACTGCCTTAGTGAAGTTAAGACCCCTTATTGTGCACGTCTAGAGAGGAGAAGGAGTGAAGAATTTCTTTGACTGCTTCATGCCGGCTGCATTACGGGAGAGTAGATCCAGTCTCTTGATTTTCCGTTTTTGCCTAGGCAGTGCGGAAACTAGAGCCCTCCGGTTACCTGGTAAATTCTTTCGAATGAATATCTTTTAGCCATAATATCCGTAGGAGCTGCTAGGCCTATAATGTTTACTTGCTCGAGGATGTTACGCCGGAAGAAGTGTGATCTTCTGACCTTTTCCTTCAAAGCATACTGGCCGCTACTTTCCTCTTGATTAAGAGCTAGAGTGACTGTAAGCAAAGAATATATATCTTAACAAGAAGTTTCATCTGGCCTCTAAAAATGCACAAGTTGTATAGGTACTTATTTGTTGATGCTGTCGGGAGGTAACAGATGGGACGAGAAGAAGCAAAGATTTTAGACTGAGAGAATCTTGCTCTGTTCTCTCTTTCTTCCCTAACCCATAGCTGTACATGTACACCCGGTGGTGTCAGCCATGCACATAGTTCATGTTTCACTTTGCTGACTGACTGCTTGTCGGCCACCAATTCCTATACCATCCGCTCATCTTATTATTCTCCCTCTTTTCAAATATACTGCAATGCAAATGAAAATTCTTTCAAACAAAGTATTCTTGATGAAACCGGTTTCCTAGCCAAGAGGTAAACGAATTAATGAGAACACGCAATGCAATGCAATGCGTGGGTATGATGCGTAGTGCTTGCACTGGTTCTGGTGCTTGGACGAGACGACCTGGCTGCACTCGCCACTGTTATGAAAAAGCAGAAAGTTTTCGTAAAATTTGTGAGAGCGGGTCGTAAAAATACGACCCACCATATAAAACTTTTCAATATGCGAGGTGCGTATTCTTTCTGTTCGATATTTGTTGTTGCAAGCCAAGAAAGGCTCGAAAGTGCTCGTTGAGGACACGATATGAAGGCGCCGCCTAGAAATGCTATCCTTTGCATTTTATCAAGGGCCCTCTTAGTGATTGTCTGAATTGTTTTAGGCCACCAGACCTTTGCCCCGTAAGAAATTTTGGGTCTTATTATGCACCGAATGATCCATAAGATCATTTTGGAATTTAGACCTCACTTGTTTTTTTCGAAAATCCTTTGGCATGATCCAAATGACCACATAGCTTTGTTGGTTAGTATTTTAAGGTGGGGATTCCAGGTAAGCTTACTATCTAGGATTACTCCTAAATATTTAGTTTCTTTGGAATATTCTAAATTAAATCCATTTAAACTAAGAGCTGTGACCTGGAGGCCCTTTTTCTTGGTGAAAGGGACTAACACTTTCTTACCTGGATTTATTTATATTCCCATATTCTGGCACCATTCAGTGCTATAATAAAGGCAGTTTGCATAAGCTCGGTTAAAGCTGATTCAAACTTCCCTTTAACACAACAGCGTATCCCTGAGCCTTAAAGCTGGCTTCTCAGAGTAGCCTTAATAGCTCATCCATAGCTAAGAGCCACATTAATGGTAATGAAACTCCACCTTGTGGGTAGCTTCTAGTAGTTCTGATTGTTGTGGATTCACCGTTTAAAGTATCTCTTATGCCTCGTTTTTCCATTATATCACCAATCCAGGTGCAGGTTTCGATGCCTCTATCTTCGGTATTATGGATTAAAATAGGGTATTTTCAAAGGCACCTTGTATTTCCATGAAGGACCATAACAAGACTTCCTTGTGCTCTGAGGCTTCCTTGTTACACTCTATTTTAGACTGGACAACTTTTGAGTCACGCCATCCGAATATAGTTGTCTATTGTTTTCTCTAAAATAGAAATGATGTCAGACTAATAGGCCTGCTATAATTATGTCTCGCTTTTATTAAGAAAATAAGATTTAATTAATTAATTATTAAGAAAATAAGATTTTAATAAATTGCGAATATTTAATGTAATAAAACTTGGTCGAATTTAGCACTACTTTGATTTTGTAGACTTAGTTAGTGTTTGATTAGGTAGTACTTTGTACTTAGCGAGACTTATCTGATCTAATCTTCGATAATAAATATGAATATTGTGTAGGAAAGAAAGTAATCCATACCTACATTTTGATGAAAGGTCTCAAGGAGTATAATTTTTGTGGGTAAGCTTTATCATCAATCAAGATAAACGGTATTCTAATATCAGTACTAGCTAAAGTTGACGCAAATTAAAATTTCCGTTTCAAGAAAGGAACAAAGATTGGATGCCTCAAATAGTTATCCGTTATTCTACTTTCTAAGGATTCAAACTTTGATGCAAATAAGTCTATAGTTTAAAAATACTGCTGACGACCCATTCACAGTGAAATCTATTTATTATTTATATTATTCCCTTTACTAATGCCTAACAGTTTGCAAGCGCAAAAATGGTTATAACTCACTCTTTATGTCGCTGACGCTCAATTTCAATTTCAATTTTATTTCAAGGATAATGCACAACAAGATACATAAATCTTTTCAGCATGTACATTCTAAAATTTCTACCAGGAAATGCTACTAAGATGAAGAAATACAAAAAAAATTCAAAACTGTGAAAAAAAAAAAAAAATAAAGTAAATACTAACCTATATTAGTTACTGCTATACTGACAAACAAACCTAAATACACTACAGATTTCTCAAGCTCATCGGACGTATGCCTAATTCTCATTTAATAAATACTGAAAAAGAAGCCTCTTAAACATGCCGGCTGACCCCATGCATTGCAAATTGACAGGAAGAGAATTCCACTTGCGAGTTATATGAACAAAGTAGGAACGTTGGCCCAATACTGTACGGTAGCGGGGAATCAAAATACCCACATGTCTAGTGGAATGTAAGAATCTGATACCATTGCAGAGATAAGCAGGCTGATTGGTATAAATTAGCATATGAAGGAAAACTAGTGCTTTATGCGAAAGATATGTTTTAAGGGAACAGTTCAGAATTACATTTCTATATTGGCTTATATGATCAAAACGCCGAAGTCCAAATACAAATCTTATGCAATTATTAAATGCGATCTCTAATTTTCGAGAGTAGCTAGAATCTAGAGCAGTGAAGACTAAACTTCCAAAAGTAAAAAAGGTACTAATAATGCTCTGACGATTTTAATTTTAACACTTACAGAAAGTAAATGTGCTGAGAGCCAAAGGCGACGAAGTCCGCCATACACTTTTCCCAACACGCTATATACATAATCACAGCAGCTCATCCGAGAGTTTAGTATTATACCAAGATTCCTTATACGCTCTAAGTGGGGTAGCGGGGTATTTCCAAGAACAATAGGAGAAAAATTTCGAAGGATCCAAACCTCTTCTGTGTATTAGGATATAATTAGACTTTTTAGCGTTCAATGCAAGGTCGTTTAATGCTGACCATTCATCAATCCGCACAAGATCACTATTGATCTTGACAATGCAATCCTCAGACAAGCCAATAGGACAGCTCATAAAGATCTGCACGTCATCCGCATATAAATGTATATTAGCATGACGTATAACATCCGGTAAGTCATTAATATAAAGGCTGAATAGCAGCGGTCCAAAGATAGAGCCTTGGGGGATTCCACATGTCAAACTTATTGCATTAGAAAGGCAATTATTTATTTTCACTTGTTGTGTTCGTCCAGACAAAAAGCTGTTAATAACTGAAAGTGCAGATGAGGCGAAATTAAAATTCGAAGCTAATTTTTGCAATAATTTACTATGATTGACACTGTCAAAAGCTTTAGAAAAGTCCAATTGGCTACAGGTTCCTCTTTTCCACCATATCTGCCACTTTCGCATTCCTGTTAAATTCCTTTTGACTCTCCACTTAGAATATCCTTTTTTCTAGAAAGAGTCTTAAATGATATAAGTTTTCTAAAGTCATACCAAATATACCTACTATAATAAATACACATATACTATGTGTCAACGTCCTTACGTTTCTTGTATGGGGGCCCCCTTCAATTTTTAATTTTATATTAATTATTTGTTGTTATAGCGCCAATAGAAATACACACTCTGTGCAAATTTCAACTGTCTACCTATTACGGTTCATGAGATACAATCTGGTGACGGACGGATGGACAGCGAAGTAATAGGGTTCCCGTTGTTGGGTACGGAACCCTAAAAATGAAGATATTCATTAAGAAAAAAATTTTGGATTTTTTTACCATAGTTGCCCATTCAAATTTAATAACTTTTAGATGGTTTGCATTTAAGTTTATTCACGAACTTTTTTGTCATTTTTCTGTGCAACAATTTTTGTAAGGATTTTCTTCACAGATTTTAATCAACTTGGAGTAGAATAATATTAAGCCTGTCATTCATAGGTATTGGAAACAGCAACATACTTTTTCGGCGCATTAATATAGACTCACATGAATATATTTTCTAAAATTGTGTTGAATTGTGCTTGTAGATACTACGAAAGCGGCATTGAATTGATACTTAATGGCAGAAACACATCCAGGCTTTGAGGCTTCCTCGAGGCGTTGTCAAAATTTCCAACACGGGTTTTTAAATGATGCAACACAAAACCAAGCCAGCAGCTAGCTCAACGAGGTAAAAACTAAACGAGATGCAAATGAGAAAATATCACGTACCCAATTCTAATACAATGACACTGATATTGTTTGTACATAAGCGCCGTAAAATTTGTACACCTGTACACAATTGTACAACCTATGCGCAATTTTAATCGCTTTTATTTTCATATACTCAAATGTACTTACTGAATTTGCAAACATGAACGTAAAAAAGTTAATAATTAAGAAGAAAAGTTCAGTGGTAAAAAGTTTGTGAGTAATATTTGCTTCATGGCCCCTACGGTTATTTCACGGGTTTTCCTGCGTCAATGCACCAAGCCCAAAACCATCCAAACCTAAGTATGGATTTGACAGCGAAGACAAAAAATGGCGTAGTAAAACATACACAAATGCAGGGCAATGGGTACGCTCATGTACACGGATCGTACATATGATTGCATCTCCTTTAGTTATTACCTCGTTGAACTAGCCTCAAAGCTTAGCCGCAAAGCGCGCTTTGCTCAATGTTGGAAATTTTTCTCTCTCAGGTCTACTTCTGTCAACAGATGTACTATCAAAATTACAATGACAGCACCGAGCCCGGTGGTATAATTTTGTTTTCAATTCTCTGAGGCAAGCCTTGAGGCGAGCTGCGAGGAAGCCTGAGAGAGGTTTCTGCTGCCTTAAGAGTATGAGAAGAAAGAAACCTACATGACGACTCTAGGAAGAGTTCAAAGTTCATTTTATGAGTATTTGGTGGGATGCCAGATATTGCGGCCTCTGAGTCCCAACCAGATGTCTTGTATTGTAAGTAGCCATAAATTGTGTGCACTGAGTTCGTGCGGAAGGCTTGTGTCCACAGTACTTGTTGATTGGACGATGTGGATCTTGTAAGGTGGTATCTTCTAGTGTAGCACAGGTACAGTTCCCGTAGCGCTGGAGATACATAACCCAATTGTAAAATCCACCGACTAATAAGGAGAGCTTGAAATGTAGTCCGGTAGCGGGTGTTGCTAGTAGGTTTCAACTAGCAGATGGAATTCAGCGCGTACTTGCAACGCTACTGGCCTAGGGACAGTTAGTGCCCGGGAAGTAGATACCAATTCTGGGAAATTGGATAGTAAAAGAATATATGCAATCAAAAGACAATGATATGGTGTGTTCCAGCACATAGGTATTTTCTTGAAGAAATCAATACAGTATCGACCGATACTGCGCCGGGTTCTGGAGACAGATATCGTCGAGCTTGAAAACACCTGTAAGAAGCGTAAGGGACCAGCTGACCCAATGTCGAGCTGGCGAAAGCGTGTTGGCTAGTTCAACTTGTCATGAACAATTGGACTTATTCCAGTGACTTTTGCGAAAGACAGTTAGAGACTGCTCAGCCAGTAGAGTCTGGCCAGTAGTAATTCCAGCACCCTTGAGGCCAAACAGTTAGAGACTGCTCAGCTAGTAGAGTCTGACCAGTAATTGTTCCGACGCCTTTGCGTACTTCTTTATTAATTTTCCAGATAAGAGGAAAAAAAATATTTAAAACGTTATAATTAGGCTTTTTAAGAAAATCATCTTCATTTGATAAGATCTGACGTATAGTAAAACTAAACTTGGCTGTTTTTTTTTATTTACAAATACCAAATTTAGCCTATTTATCTAAAACGTTCTACATTTAAATGCGTTCAGAGAAGTGCGGACAGGGGCAGACATGCCGCCATAAGTGCATTGTCAAATTCTGAGTTGTTCATGTCTGTCTGGACTCTGGGCACAACGATGAACTCTGCACAGTTCCGAAATGGTCAAGCTGAATGCACGCACAGCTTAGACTATAAACCTGACTGATGCTTTATCAGTTATGCGAATATAAAGTATTTTCACACTACTTGTGCGATCGTTTTTTGTGTATATTTTTGTGTTAAAACACTTAAGATCAAAATAGTCGCGCGATATGTTATTTCGCTGCCCGGATCAGTTGACTCAGTTTTACTCAGAGCTAAGAATAAAGAATTAGAAGGAAATGCAATCATAACATAAATTCGAATTTGGGGGCAAATCAATCTAACAAAATTACCATTAAAATCATTAAAATTATAATTTTTTTATATTCCGATAGATGACGGGTAATCCGGTCTTATACCAGTTATTTAATTATATATAACTACAAGATTCTGTGCTTTAGGCTTTATTTTAGACTTTCTTCGAATTATGTATGTAATTTGCTTTTACAGTATTGTTTTTCCAAGATTTAGCATTCCTTTTTCTCCAAGGCCGATTGACTTTGACTATAAGCGTCATTATTTGTAGAGCTTGTAGAGCTTAATTCGATAAGTATTGCTCGCTATCAGTGCAAGAAACATACGTGGTATCGAGAGGCTGCAACTCCGTTAGTTTTTTTGCTTGTTACTTGGATATCCAAATCCAAAATTGACAATATACCGTTTACTCCATTTTAAAATAACGAAGCCTTTGCCTATAAACTGTCAGTTATTTATGGCTCGGTCAGATATTCCGTGAAGAAATCGATGTGCAATCAGCAGAGAAAAGGAAGAGAATGAAAATGTAACAAGAATCTCAGACTCTCACAATTCGCTGCACTGATAAGATGAGTGAGGATTCGCCTCCCATATGATAATAATATAATTAACTGTCTGTCTGCCTATAACGTATTCAAATCCCAGTATAACTTTACTTAAGAAAAATCTAGACTCTGTCTGTCTGTATTTGTTTGTCTATAACCCATCCCAATCCCAGATTGACTGTTTTTTATATAAACTTATAAGAGAGAATCTGGTTCTAAGAACGGGCAACTTTAGCTATAGTAATAAATAACTATCCATTTGTGTCTAATTGTCAGGGCATCTTTGTATCCAGCAGGATGTCTCCTAGTCATCATTGCAACGGCAGTTCTCTTTCTTTTGACAATACAATGCAATAAATTTTTCGCTGAATATTGTACACAAGATAGAAAACCTTTGTTTTTAGTTTTTTTTTAAATATTTATGTAAGTATAATTAAAACAATATTCAGAATATTTATGAACTATTGTTTTCTGATGGCTAAAGGTAAAAAACAAATGGATTGATTTAGGTACCTAAACAACTAGAAAGTGAGCACCTACATGAATATTCATTTAATTTTTTAGGAATTATCATAACAATTTTCCATAGAAGTCATTATGCTCTATTGTTGACCGAGTCTATCATCACCTTAAGAACAGTGCAGAAAATCATTTTTAGAAAATTAAGTAATGAACAATTTTCCTTCAAAATTAACAATAATGCGCACCACACCAGCAATACTGCAAAGTGTATTTATTCCAGTGCCTTGTGCCACCAAAACCCTTCCGTTTTCGGTTTTTTAAAAATGCCGTGTACAAAATTTCGTGACAGTCATCCAGTGAATATTGTAAAGGGTTTTCCAATAAGAGGTGCTATTTTGATATTCAAAGAAAAATGCCATTTTTTGAGATAAATGATCAGATCTTTATTTCATTATAAACAGGAAGGTATGCCGTTAATAATAAAAAATAACATCAGCCAAATGACCACCACGACTACGCCTACAGGACCATATCCTTTTCATGAAATTTTCCATAACCAAATCGCAAAGTGGCTGCCTTATGTCCTAGATAGCCTCACGAATTCCATCTTTGAGGTCTTGAATCGACGCTGGGCTGTTGGCGTAGAACTTCTCTTTCACGTGGTCCCAAAGGAAGAAGTCGCAAGGTATTAAGTCACAAGATCTCGGTGGCCAATTGTGATCACCTCTTCGAGAGATAACACGGTCCGGAACTTTTCCCGTAAAAGATCAATGGTTTCGTTGCTTGTATGGCACGTAGCGCCGTCTTGTTGAAAGTAAACGTTGTCCAGATCAATACCATCCAATTCCGGCCATAAAAAATCATTAGTCATCTGTCGATATCGCAATCCATTCACCGTAACTGTTGCTCCAGCCTCATTTTCGAAAAAGTAAGGTCCAATGACACCGCGGGACCATAAACCGCACCAAACAGTCACACGTTGAGAATAGAGAGGCTTTTCAACAATAACTCTTGGGTTTTCCGAGCTCCAGATGCGACAATTTTGCTTGTTGACTAAGCCATCGAGGTGGAAATGGGCCTCATCACTCAAGATGAGTTTTCGATGGAATTCCGGATCATTTTCATGCATTTCAAGGACCCAATCAGCACAGACTCGACGTTGTTGATGATCGGCCGGCTTGAGTTCTTGTGTTAACTGAACTTTATAAGCCTTAAGACCCAATTCTTTATGCAAAATACGGTGTAATGACGTTTGTGGAATGCCTAATTCCAAAGAACGACGAGGAATGGACAAACCTGGGTTTTCTTCAACACTTTCGGCTACAGCAGCAATATTCTCGGCTGTTCTTGAGCGACGTGCACTAGTTTTATTCTTCACATCACTAACTTGTCCCGACAGCTCGAATTTTTCTACCAATTTCTGTATTGCGGTCCGACAAGGTGCTTCACGACGACCGAGTTCGAGTTTTACGAACCGTCTCTGACACATTTTCACCATTTTTATAGTGAATTTTAATAATTTCAATGCGTTGTTGA
Source organism: Dioctria rufipes (assembly GCA_963924295.1). Lineage (NCBI taxonomy): Eukaryota > Metazoa > Arthropoda > Insecta > Diptera > Asilidae > Dioctria > Dioctria rufipes. The sequence continues at coordinate 82,341,761 of OZ002742.1, forward strand.
ATCGTGTATCGTTCCATTTTTATTAATGGCGTAGTTTGTACTTGTCAAATTTCAAAAAATGACAGCTCCAAAAGTGATATCTACCGAAATAGCGGGCTAATTAAAATAACACCTCTTATTGGAAAACCCTTTACATATGAGCTGGATGAATACTTAAATGCACCAAATGCACATGCTATGTTTCAAGAGAGATACAGATATAATACATCGTGCTAGATTTAGATTTCAGCGAGATGAGTTGCGGGGCCCTTGAACTTCAGCCATTATTGGCTTATTGTGCACCGCTTGCATTACATTTCCTCCAACAAACGCTCTCTGCCTAGGAAGATCAGTATTTTTTTTTTTTGATCAGATTTCTGCGATGTCTGCATAGCATTATGAGCCAAAAGCTTGGAATCTGCATTGTGCAATGGCCTCGCAGGATGTGCTCCAATGTTTTCATCCTCTTCGAAACATAGGCTACACACATCAGTAGGTGAGATGCCTATCGGATGCATGTGTTCGTTAAGTTTACAGTGTCCGGTTAGGACTCCTGTAATGATTCTGAGTTGATTCTTTGATAGCCCTAAAAGATCTAGGCTCTTTTCCGAGGAAGGTCTTTTAATGAGTCTCTTGGCTTGTCTGGATTCTGTCTTTGACGTCCATTTCCGGTCCATTTGGTTCCTGATCCAGTTTTGCATGGTAAGCTTCATGGTATTGTAGGAAATATCGCAAAAGGGTTCTGGTCCTATGAGAGGCATGGATGGTCCTTTTTTGGCCAGTAAGTCTACATTTCCATTCCCATCAATTCCCGAGTTTCCTGGCACCCACTGAAGTGTTAGGAGGTTGCAAGGTTCGTTAATGCTTGAATGCATTCCCACAATAACTTCGTTTTGATCTCAGGTGATGAAATGGCTTTCAAAGCCGATTTGCTGTATTTGTAAAGATATAAATATTTTTATTAGTGTAGTGAGGTTTTCGTTTGCACATCTAGTGATGCCATATTCTTCTGTTTGAAATATTGAGGTGTAGGCTTTGATTGATGTTAGTTCTTGGCTTAACGTCAAATATTCTTGATCCTACTCCTTTCTCGGTTTTAGAACCGTCGGCGGTGTACCAGATTAGGGTTTGATTTTCTAAATTTGCATCTATTTCTCCCCTATCGGGTATTATTATCTTGAGGTGGAGGGGTAGAGAAGTTGTGCTCAACAACCATTCTGTCTGGCATCATATTCAGTATTGGATTTACTTCAGCATAGTGCTAATGCTAAGTCCATATCGATAAAAATTAAATATATTTTATCAAATTCATCTCAAATTTTATACTGAACATACCTACAGCAAAAACGTAATACTTAGAGTTCAGTGAAATCGAGTAATTTCGGTAACGGAGTTTAAAAAAACATACAGATAATAGTGTTTATGATATTTTGCACAAGAATTAAACATTTTTTAATACTGGTGTTACTAATAATTTTATGTAATTTCGAAGAAAATTAAAATTCCCAGAAAATTCTGAATATAAATATGTGCTCGTGAAAAGATCTGGGGAGGTTCCCATTCATGCTAATGAAAAATTCAATTTTTTTTTTACATAATTATCACACTTAAAGTGTTTAGCACACGTGGGTAAAAAGATATTTTCATATCTAAAGTATATTTTAGAATTCAGGGGGGGGAGATCTTTTCTCGCTACCTGAGGTACCCTCGTACATTTCGGGAAACTGTTAACCTTCAGATTCAGCACAATCAGTTCATGGAGGAAGGAGAATGGCCTCTGTATGGTGCTGGAATAGCTGAAGTATGCTGTCAAAGATTTTTTTTTAACATTAAACTTTATATGAGTTTTTCTGGGACGGCTGAACCGATGCACATGAATCTCTGCGCAATTGAAAGAAAATACAATTTACGGGGCCAGGAATGGATTTTCGTCAAAAATTGATTTACAAATAGTTTTTCGTCCGTTTAACAGAGAATAAAAAAAAAACAGGATAAAAAAAATGGGTTTCTTTTTCAAACGGTTGGCATTTCGTTATTCAGTGGTTTTTTTTAAAACGAAAACCGGTAAGGCCCCCCAAATTTTACCTAGTTTAATAATTTTCAATCCCATTTATTTCCGATGAACGGGCAGAGCTGTGGAGCTCCCCGCGCAGACCAAAACACGCCATGCACGGTTTTGTTTGATTGGAGGTGGAGCCGCCATTTTGGATATATGTTTTTTTTTTAAATAAAAATGGAATTTACTCTCCATTGATATAGGAATAAAACACTTTAAAACTCATTTCCAAAAGTATTTATTTTATGTAAAAAAAATTCCAAAGTTCATGCATTTTTCATGCCTCTCGACGGTAACCTCCCCTTAAGAATGCTTGAACATTCGTATTATATGTATATCACTGACTCAATTAGAATTGTATGCTACGTCTATCCAACATATGGATGGTAAGAGATTAGGACTTGAAGCTAAAGACGGTCCAGATTCCAACCAAAGATACGTTGACTCCTTAAGTCCCATAAGGAATAACTGCTTAAAACATAATTCATAAGTAATTACACTTTAGAATGTGATGTGACTGACTAATGGCCCAAAATGCAGAGGGTGTAGAGAGAAAACATGGAAGCAGTAAGACATTTTATAAAGCACTCAGTGCTAAGTGATATATTTGTCTTGGCTCACATATATTAAAGGCTTCAAGAAAGTAGAGAAGGCTGAAATTATGTGGCTAGGATTTATGAGCTAACCATTTGCAAATCTTTTCAATATATCCAAGGTAGGTAGTAATAATTACTTTAGTAGTAGGACAGTCTAACCAGTCATCATTGTCATAGTGGCTCAGCTGATTTTGACGAGAGCAGTTGAAGTGTTTCATTGCGGTTCAAATTAGTTTATAGTTTTTTACCACCGTACCTCTAGAAACACTTGAGATTTTCTTAATTAGTCATTTTTCAACTTTAATTAACTCATCTAAATCCTAGTAGGAAAATCTAAGTTCTCTATATCTACTGAACTATGTTATCTTGTACTCCTATCTATATTGATTATAATATATTGATGTAGGTATGTAAGCATGTATACATAGAAAAACAATGAATAACATCACCAACGTACATGCCTATACATATATACAAAATCGATCGACTGTCTAATTAAAGTGTTTTTGCAAAACACACTCTCTTCATTATTCTAAAAGAAAAATGGTTATCAGATAATCTCAGACAGGTCTATTACGGCAGACGTCTCTTTTATGTGACTTGAAAGCTTTCTACGGGTGGGCGTTAATAGCTTTATATTGGTGGTTTTTATGAGTCCGTCGAGTCAGAAGCATATCAGCTGCTAAGCTAGAATTTCCTCGATGATGCAATTTGATAATGAAAAATTGTATTTAGTCAATGCCATGCTATTTTCAATCGATTACACGTACTTATAGCAAAATTTTGTATATTGGAAACTGGAAGTTTTATTTCAGTAATAATATATCTACCGATGCCCTGTTTTTGGAAATGTTTTTTTTTTTTTATAAATACATCCCCCGTTTTTATTAAGGAATTTTATTTTTGTTTTGTATTTTATTAACTCTTCTCGAAGAGCGACATTTCTGGACTAGGTACAATAAATAATTTATAAACTAAAGGGTTTTCCAATAAGAGGTGTTATTTTGATATTCAAAGAAAAATGCCATTTTTTGAGATAAATGATCGGATCTTTATTTCATTATATAGAGGAAGGTATGCCGTTAATAATGGAAAATAACATCAGCCAAATGACCACCACGACCACGCCTACAGGACCAAACCCTTTTCATGAAATTTTCCATAACCCAATCGCAAAGTGGCTACCCTATGTCCTCGATAGCCTCACGAATTCCATCTTTGAGGTCTTGAATCGACGCTGGGCTGTTGGCGTAGACCTTCTCTTTCACGTGGCCCCAAAGGAAGAAGTCGCAAGGTGTTAAGTCACAAGATCTCGGTGGCCAATTGTGATCACCCCTTCGAGAGATAACACGGTCCGGAAATTTTACCCGTAAAAGATCAATGGTTTCGTTGTTTGTATGGCACGTAGCGCCGTCTTGTTGAACTTAAACGTTGTCCAGATCAATGCCATCCAATTCCGGCCATAAAAAATCATTAATCATCTGTTGATATCGCAATCCATTCACCGTAACTGTTGCTCCAGCCTCATTTTCGAAAAAGTAAGGTCCAATGACACCGCGGGACCATAAACCGCACCAAACAGTCACACGTTGAGAATAGAGAGGCTTTTCAACAATAACTCTTGGGTTTTCCGAACACAAGATGCGACAATTTTGCTTGTTGACGAAGCCATCGAGTTGGAAATGGGCCTCATCACTCAAGATGAGTTTTCGATGGAATTCCGGATCTTTATGCAAAATATGGTGTAATGACGTTTGTGGAATGCCTAATTCCAAAGAACGACGAGGAATGGACAAACCTGGGTTTTCTTCAACACTTTCGGCTACAGCAGCAATATTTTCGGCTGTTCTTGAGCGACGTGCACGGGTTTTATTCTTCACATCACTAACTTGTCCCGACAGCTCGAATTTTTCTACCAATTTCTGTATTGCTGTCCGACAAGGTGCTTCACGACGACCCAAAAGTGTTCGAGTTTTACGAACCGTCTCTACCACATTTGCACCATTTTTATAGGGAATTTTCATAATTTCAGTGCGTTGTTGAATCGTGTATCGTTCCATTTTTATTAATGGCGTAGTTTCTACTTGTCAAATGTCAAAAAATGACAGCTCCAAAAGTGACATCTACCGAAATAGCGGTAGCTAATTAAAATAACACCTCTTATTGGAAAACCCTTTATTACATCTCTCGTGGGATACGTCTCTTGAGAAAGATACAATTTGAAGTCGGCTCCGAAACGCCGGATCCAAGTGAGCGTCTTTATTCTCAGCAGAATGAGTCGACCATTGGTACATTGGGACTGGAAGCAAACCTATGGAACCATAAACAATTTTATTTATTTAATACATAAATTTATGCAGATTTATTTAATTCCAAGAGTATACGCAAATAAGTGTGACAATTTACAGCCAGATGGCTAAGGGTAAGGCTGGTATGGGGGGTTATTACTGAAATCTTAAAAAACACGAAAAGTTAATACGAAATCTGTGCGTATTATCATGATCAAAATTCCACATAGTTTGAGAAAAAGCATAAACTTAGGTAATGACTTGTCAAAAATAAAGATTTCGGTTTTATATGTATGTAATTAGCTTTGGAAAATTCTCAAATTCATGGTACATCAAGTAGATAAATTTGAACTTGAGTATGGAAGATCTTGAAGTGGAAAAGGAAGTGACGGAGAGAAAACTAGTAAAAAAGTTTTGGTTACTATTATATTTGGGTTTGAAAGTTGCTATTTTCAGATATAAATATAACTATCATAATTATGATATTATTGGAAAGAAATTCAATTTGTCAAAGATCGAACCGTTTTATGTTAACCATGGTTTTATATATTTGTTTTTATATATTTTGCATACAATATGGCGTTTTTAATTCATTTCATCTCCGTCAGATGGAATGATGTGCTTTCGAAAAGCATTCACTTGTTTTGAAAGCTCTGGGGCAGGCACTGATATGTATATAAATGGACTGCTCGTTGAACCAAAAATCCATGAAAGTAAATGGCACCACTTTCATGCTCCTGTCTCTTTCCGTGAAAGCATACTTTCCCACTGAACTGTAACGATTCAGCGGTGTTTTCAACCAAAACAGCCTCATAAAAAACACTTCCTTCGCCTTATAATTAAAATTTAACAATACAAATAGTCCCAAATACTTTTGTGGTAAATTCTGTATATCCCACTGACATGTACATATAAATAAATTCTCAAATAGTTTAAATACAGCGCCAGTCAGAGCATACTTTTTGAAATCAAAACTGGTGCCACATGAAACCGCAGATCAATCAGTCCATTTATATATATGTCAGTGGCGGCAGGCTTTGGTGTGCAGGCTTGGAAACTGTATGCCGCCTTTTTCTGCATTAGGTGTAGCTTTCGCGGAATAAATTAGGCTTTATCATTGGTAAATTCTTATTTTTGCTTGGGAGGCGAGAAATTATTTTGGCAATTCTATTTATAATCTATTTGTTTCTAATTGTGAGTAACTATTACTGAATCATGGGACGCGTTAGTAAAATTCAGTCCAATAATTATGGAATAAAGAAGAGAAAACTGAATGTTACTAGGTATGTAAATTTGTGTATATGAAATATATAATCCTGTAAGCCGTTACACAGAAAATCGACCAACTTTGTGTAATTTTTTTGTTTTTTTATTTTGATGAAATTTTACAGGAAGGTTGACAATATTGAAAATAGCAATTTTTTGTTGCGATCCATATATGACCGAGATACGGTCTTTTAAAATTTGAAAAATGTGGGAAATTTTGCTTAGTAGATGTAACTTTATCATCGTATCTCCATGAAATAAACGTTATTTATTTTGGGAAGCTTTAAAGTTTCCGAGAAAAATTAATCAGTAATTTTTCTGAAAATTTGCTTCCAAGGATAATGGATATTTCGGTTATCCTTGAATATCTCAAAATGTGCAGTCCCGATAATTTTTACTTTAGTGTATGGATCTTAATCCCTAATGAGTTTTAGTGAAGCTGTAGGAAGGAGAAAATGGATGTTGGTAAAGTCAAGTCTAACTCTTTAAAGTAGTTCTTAGGTTATCTAGTTAATAAAGTGGTAAGACTGACATAGTGTGAACATTGTCAAAATTATATGAAAAATTATAACTCAGAGTTCTCGAAAGAGTTTTATTTAATGAGCGGTTTTAGTAAAATAAAATTTGTCCAAACAATAATTGATGCCAGACAAATTACAAGGAAAAGTGTCTGACCAACAGCACAGAGCGCACACATTTTGTTCGCCACTTGCCTGCTCCTCACGAAAAAAGTTTTATAAGTACCAAAAAAAAATCCATGAAAAGTCCGACAGCAAATCTAAAATCTCGCCATGCTTATGCAATCCTACTGCTGTGCAGATGCTTTGGAGTCAAGGTATATAGAAGAAACAAGGTATGCCCATTAAAATTTTGACATATCACAGCTGATCAAACAGCTGATAGTCTGTGACGTACTTCAGTGAATGAATAAAAAAGAAAAAGGAAATCTGACAGTGGCAGTACAAGCGCAAAGAATTTTGACACATTACAGCTGATGCCCTGTGACGTACTTCAGTGAATGAAGAAAAAGGGAAAAAGAGTTTTAACAAAAATGGCGGAACGTGGTTCGAGTCGGGAATACCTTGTCTTCTATATACCTTGCTTTGGAGTACCGTGCACACGAATACCACTGCATCATATAGCTTTGCATGTACATATAGTGATTATTTTCAATTTTAAAATTGCATACTTTTATGCGATTATGTTCCACTGAGCTATTTTTGTTGGTGGTAACCCCCCGTAAGAATGAAATAAAAATATTATTTTATTGTGTTCAATACATTCATACAGTTCGATGCTATGTCTAATTACATATACATCCATTTTTTTTATATGGTAACGCCGGTTCTCTGCAAATTTGGTACCATAGTTTACGAATTTCAAGAAATGTGCTTATGTCATTTGGTATTAATAATAGGTAATTCATTCTAAACGTGTTTCTTACTGTGTATACTACTGGTTGATTTTAAACTGTTATTTTTCAAAAGTGAGTTCAATTAAATTATTTGCGAACAAAATGAAATAGTCCTATCGTATATTACTCCATTTAGATGGGTTCTTCGGAGCAGAGTAAAATCATTAAAAAAATAAGAGAAAGTGGCAAATCGTACAAGTTTATTGCAAATGTGTTGGATCAATAAGTTCATAAGGTCAATAATGCGTTAAAACCTAAAGAAGCAAGTGTAAGCAGAGGTAGACCTAAGAAAACGTCCACTACGATGAATGACCGCATAGTACTAATGGCAATGAGCCGTTTATTTCATCGAGAAAAATTTCTGCGGCCATAAAAAACGAAATTAGAGCTAGAACTGTTCGAAGACGTCTCCAAAATAAAAAATTACCTGGTAGAAACGCCCGAAAAATTTCTTTGCTAAAGATACCAAATGTTAAGGCACGCTTTACATTTTAAAGATCACTACAACGAAATGTGTAGGAACATTTTATGGAGTGTTGAAACCAAAATAATTTGTTTGGTTCTACTAGCAATCGTAATGTTCGAAGACCACCAGGAAAAGAATTTCTTGTTTGTTTTACCAAGAAAACGGTCAACCATGGCGGCGGAAATATACTGATATGGGACTGCTTTTCTTGATACGGAGCAGGTCCAATTTTCAAAATTAATGATACCATGACCAAGGAGGAATACAAAAGTATCCTCGAAGAAATTATGTTGCCGGATTCAGAAGAAAATATGCCACTGCAGCAGGACAATGTTCCTAAGCATACATCCAAATTAGTGAAGGCATGGCTTAAGGATCCTAAAGTCCGAATGATAAAGTAGCCCCCTCAATTCCCTGATCATCACCCAATTGAGAATTTACGGGGTGAATTGAAGAAAACTCTGACAAACAAACAATTCCACAGAGAGTAAGAGTTGTGGGAAGTTGAAAAGTGCCAAAAATTAGTTGACTCCATGCCCAGGCGAAGTAGACCCCTTTTTTCTACAATTTTGTTAGCTGGAGAGAAAAATTTACAGTTATGTGATACCAAATATGGGTTAAGCTAATAATCTATAGCTAACCAAAATAAGGGAGAAATTTTGACAAAAATAACGTAAATTCATAATATTTTGGCCATCTGGTACGTAAGTTCGTAAGTAAGTTCATACGAAAGTCTGTAACTCTGATGTGTAACAAGTTACAGGGGCGGAAACGCAAACATTCTTCCATAAAATTCGTCCAACTCCTAGTTTTTCTCATTTTAACAAATCATTTGTGGGTAATGATTGTAGTTTTGTAAATTTAAGTAAAGTCAAAGGCAACTCATTTTCACACCACCCCCATGAGGTAGAGAAAACGGCGTGTTTTATTTTTTTTTTATTGTGTTATGTAATGAGTAGATAAATTATTTGTTATAGTGAGAAAAACCAAGAGTTGGATGATTTTTATGGAAGAGTGTTAATATTTCTGCACCTGTAACTTGTTACAGATCACACTTACAAAAAAATATAAAGAATTTAGTTTTCTTAAAATTTATATACATATTTACATTTTGTTCGTAGGATCACCCCTTGAGGAATTATTTTGACAAAACTAATTTTTTATACCTTTGATCCAAGATGACGGACAACGCTGACCACCCCCCCCCCCTTCCACAAGTTGAAAACTCTGATTTTATATCGGGGACCGGAACTACATAAATAACACATATCAAAATCGTTTCTACACCACCTTTTGTAGGGCAAAGGCCAATTTTAGTTTCATATTGACTGGACTAATAACAGCAAAGTAAGTAGTAGTATTTACTATTGAAGATTTCTAGCACGTTTTTTTTTTCTATTTTTATTTATATAGCTTCCTTATAAAAATACAAAAAAGTGCCAGAGATCTGCAAAAAGATGTGCTAGAAGTCCTCAATAGTAATTCATACTATTATTTTGAAAATAATAGTATTATTAACAAGAAAAAAATTCGTTCGGTGCTGCTATATGTTGTTTTTCTTTTATAGAAAATATAAAACATTAGGCTTTATTTGGCATTTGAATCAAAAAAATCGGTTGCTCTGTTCTCGAGATATGATTTTTTGAAAATGATGTTTCATCGTAAAATCACGAAATATCTAACCCCCTGCCGGGTGAAGGGCGTGATATAAATATGGTTGACTTAATTTTCTATTCCCTAGAAACTGTGAAAGTTTCATGGTCGAGTCCAAGACAAGCCCCTTTGTGTGGAACGGAATGGCTGCACGTATATGATAGACAAAATATTTACGTCATTTCATACACAAAATTTTCAATGATATAATACTCTCTTAACATCGTTGATAATTTATTTGGAAGTCTGCCTGGCTTTCAGTAGTGTTGGCGCTGTATTCTCAATGAATTTCCGTCTGCTGTATACGAGAAATAATCCACCTAACGTCTGCGCGTTCTCAAGCAGTGGTAAAATATATAGTGAAACCACAAAGTTTTGTATGGCAGCACCAAGTAGTTTCCCGAATTAGTCTATTTTGGAACTAGTATTCATTATTGCTATGAAAACACCACGGAACAAATTTCAGGTCTCTGCATTTACGCGTTCCCTGCAGTGTTCAAGTACCTATATAGTGAAAAACGAAATTTTTGTATTCCAGCACAAGGAAAGGGTTGCCCGATTTAGTCTATTTTGGAACTAGTATTTACTAATGAGAGGAAAATAATTTGCAACAAATTTCAGCTCTCTACGTCTACGCATTTTTGGGCAGTGCCCTAATATATAGTGAAAAACTGAATTTTTGTATGGCAACCCTACGAAGGGTATGTCCTATTGGCCCCATTTTAGAAACTATTTATTTGTTCTGAAAATGCCCGTGTGTAAATTTTCAGCATTCTTAGTGGAAGCGTTCTCAAGTCATTGTGGTATGACGTTAGTTATACACATTTTTCCGCATTTTTGTTCCCGTCTGCCACCATTTTCCACAAACCAAATTATCTGCGAGATATAATTCTCTGCTGCCACATCAAAAACCACGTAAATTAACCAATTTTTTTAAACCTTCGGGGCCGTCTTGCAGAGCCCTCCACTACTGGAAGCCAGGCAGGCTTCCGAATAAATTATCAACGATGTTAAGATAGCATTATAAGATGGAAAATTGTGTGTATGACATGACTTAAACATTTTGATCGCCAGCTCTTAGTCTATAATAATAATACAAAATTGAGAAAAATCGACCTGCTTAGAACTAGGTATCAGTTCGTCCAATATCATAGGCTAAAAATGTTTAATTAACAAAACAGAACAAATCAACATTATCAACAGTAAATAAATGCAAGAAAAAAGACGAAATACGCATAAAATGGGTGGCAAAGGAATTTAAACATATTTACAAAGTTGTTACTCAACGAGGTACGCCTAAGAAAATCTACCTTGAAGTCACCATACAGAATTATGTGCGAGTATTTTTGTTCTATCTGAACAATTGCTGACTAATATTAGAATGCGCATATGGAAGAGCTTGTAAAAATTTCCGACAAGGCATTTCAAGGCATTTCGGGTAATGACTTATTCACATATACTGGGGCTCCCTCCATCAACACGAACATTTCGAAACATTTTAAATATTTGGAAACTATCACTAATATGAAGATTCAATGTTGTTTCTCATATGCAGATTGTGCTTAGGTGGGAATTGTTACGTATATTCTGAAACAAATTTCCAATCCCGCATTTTTATCACACATAAAATTTAGCAGAAAACAAGAATTTAGAGTCAAATCGCCAGTGTAAGATTGGAGAAGTAACAATAAAGTTAAGTAAAACTTTGAAGACTCTCAAGGGGGGCCACATTCGTTAATAACAGATGCATTGTTACTTTAAGACAATTTAAATATAATTCGAAGCATATCTTTAGTTTTAAGAGAACAAACGAAAAATTGTTACTTTGTTTCGCGTGCAAATGACTAATCAAATAGAATATCATCACAACACACAATGCCAGATACGTTTTTTTTTTGGGTTCGTTAATTAATCACCTTGTTTAATTGCTACACCACGTTAGGGGTTGTTCTTTTTTCTGACTTTATCTTTGTCGGCGTGGATTCAATAATTATCACTTGGGTAAAGTTTTACGCTTAAAGCTCAAACAGGCTTGGCAAAGCATATATGTAACAACTTAATTTGAAGTAGATTATATATACTAACTCTTACTCATCTTATAATGCTTTACCTATTTAGTGACGTATTTTGTTTTGTCATGTCTGCCTGATTGAGCCAGAGTGTGTTCAACCTAAGAAAACTGAAATTTTAAACGCAGCTATTCTAATAAATGAATTCGAAAATAGAAAAAATCGGGAAGTTTTTGGATAAAATAGGGCAATATTTTTGTAGTGTTATCATTACAAAATATTTTATTTTCACTACATATTTGGATCCTGCTTGAGACGGCGCACAGTCAAAACGAATTGTTGGCTATCAAAAATCTGTAACTTTTGTTATGTTAAAGATGTCATAATGAAACTATGGGAAATAAATCTTGACATTATTATCCCTTAATTGATAAAAAAAAGTTCAATTAGTTCACAAGGTGCCTCAAAATAAATCAACAAAATTTGAAGTAGTCAATAAATGAATTATTAATGTTATTTAAAAAGTTTTAACACCCTTTTTAACGTAATTTTTAATTATTTTATTATCTCAATAATAATATTTAATTTAAAAAAAAAAGGAAAATTTACAAAACAAAATAAAATTATAATACTCAAATACTAATCAGTTGGCTGCAACACTTTCAAATATATTATCTATATTTACATCTGTGTCTAGTAAATAGGCCATTTCCTCTGGATATTCCCTGGTTCTAAAACGTTTGTCCCGTGTTCTCCGAAATGGTGAGATGTATGGATCAGATGAAATAAGCAACATATTCATGAGATCAACGTTTTGCTCTTTCCTTGTGGTATTTGTAGTGCTTGTAATTCTTATTTTTGGCTTCATGGGCTTCTTTCGACAATTCGCTAATTGGTAAAAGTAAGTGAAATATTATATTATATTTTCCATGTCTTAAAATTTTGTGGACTGTTGCTGTTAATTTTGTCCATGTGTATTTCTCATTTAGTAATATTTTTGTTTGTTCTGCATATGTTCCGAATTTTTCGGCATTTATAAAAAGACCATAAGAAAACAATTAATATGGTTTTAAATCTCTTTATAATTTCCACGTCCGCTTTGGTAATATCCGCTGTTATGTCCGCGTATTTATAAAATCTCCTCGCTGTATTGCCGTCATTTGTATTTCCAAATCCTTGCTTATGTATCAATGATTAAACCAAATTGTGTTCTGAACTCTTGTTGTATCCTGTATTTCTCCACCAGTCTCTTTTGCTTATTATCAGGGCTAATTCATACACCATCATCAGTGAAACTCAAGTCGTTACTCATGTGCAATATAAATTCCATAAATAGAATCCTTGCATAAAGAGGCGAAAGCCCGTATTGATAGTTTTCTTCAACATCGCATTCTTCTTCCGTATTTCGAAAATCTTTTGAACTTTTTGGCAAATACTACAAGTTGCCGATGATTCGGTGTCTGCTACAAATTGGGTTACTCTGCTGTCACAGTAAAGCATTTATTTCTTGTTTCACGAAGTCAACTTCACTTTGAATCAATTCTTTTGTTTCCTTTGCATATTTAAATTTAATGGATCTACAAAAGTGTGCAGATGATGGACGAGAATTCCTTCGTATTCCGAAGTACTGCATTTTAAACGAAGAGGAACCAATGACATTACGAATAAATTGGCGTTTGTTATGTTTTCGCATTATTTCCAGAATTTTGTTGCTTGTATTCGCTTTGCCCCGAAGATCTATCCCATTCCCATATACTCACTAACACTAAAGTGGTGGTTAAGGCCTCGATTTCATCGTGTGATTTTATCTTTAAAATTCTGTTCGCGGTTGAATCAAGCAAATTTTGAAGAGGTACCGAAGGGAAAGTTTCAGTAATCTGCAGCATTTCGGGCAAACACTTTTTTTGTGACAATTTTGTTATAACTTGGTTAGTTTGGTTGGTTTGTCTGTGTCAATTCATTTCTCTGAAAATTTTACTTGTCTTTCGAAAGCCTTTAGTCTAAAAACAAAGACACTGCTTACTCTGGAGTGAATTTCTCGGACGTATATCGTTGCCACGATTGCCTTTTTAATTCCGTTGATAAATCTTCATTAAGCTCCTTCAGTTTTCGCTTTTTGATGATTTCCGAGCACTGCTCGAGGGATTTAGCTGGTCTGCCTCTGCCAGATGATGTAGAATGTTCCAATGTTGATGCAGTAGATTCCAGAGTTGATGAAGAAAATCCCGATGTTGATGTAGAAAATTCCGATGTTGATGTAGAAAGTAAAGATGTAGGCATCGCAAATGTTGAAGTTGATGGTTGAGATGACATAGAAGACTTTAATTCTTAAGCACTGATTTCCATTACTGTATTCAACCACGACTCATTGTTTTGTTCGTATTTTCGTGCGTTTCTAGTACTAAGTTGCCATTTTTTCTTGAAAGTCCGAAGGAATCGCCGAACTTTTTTTATCGTTCAGTATTTCAATATTATACGTATTTGAAAGAACAAACACAAACTCTTGGTACTCCATAACTTTGTTATCATGGATTATTTTATAAAGTTCACAATACAAAATCTCCATATTGATTTCTTCGTAGCACCTTTATACCAAATAAATGTAAGCAACAACAAGCACAAATCAAATAAGTATAGCACACTTGAAAGTTCTCCTGGCTCAAAATACTCTTATCGTAAGTATTATAAAATTGGAATTTGCCAATTAATCAAAGCAGTGTTGGGTTGAGTCTTTTCAATTAAGATAAAGAATGTTCAATACGAAAATATCTTCCTTTTAAATAGCTAAGATTTCCGTTAATTTCGCCTACCTGTAACTTATACTTCTATACTTCTTCCTCGTCGTTCTTGGAATTAGGCGTTCCACAAACGTCATTACACCGTATTTTGCATAAAGATTTAGGACCTAAGGCTTATAAAGTTCAGTTAACACAAGAACTCAAGCCGGCCGATCATCAACAACGTCGAGTCTTTGCTGATTGGGTCCTTGAAATGCATGAAAATGATTCGGAATTCCATCGAAAACTCATCTTGAGTGATGACGCCCATTTCCACCTCGATGGCTTCGTCAACAAGCAAAATTGTCGCATCTGGGCCTCGGAAAACCCAAGAAATATTGTTGAAAAGCCTCTCTATCCTCAACGTGTAACTGTTTGGTGCGGTTTATGGTCCCGCGGGCTCATTGGACCTTACTTTTTCGAAAATGAGGCTGGAGCAACAGTTATGGTGAATGGATTGCGCTATCGACACATGATTAATGATTTTTTATGGCCAGAATTGGATGGTATTGATCTAGACAACGTTTACTTTCAACAAGACGGCACTACGTGCCATACAAGCAACGAAACCATTGATCTTTTACGGGAAAAGTTTCCGGACCGTGTTATCTCTCGAAGATCACAATTGGCCACCGAGATCTTGTGACTTAACACCTTGCGACTTCTTCCTTTGGGGCCACGTGAAAGAGAAGGTCTACGCCAACAGCCCAGCGTCGATTCAAGACCTCAAAGATGGAATTCGTTAGGCTATCTTGGACATAGGGGAGCAACTTTGCGATTGGGTTATGGAAAACTTCATGAAAAGGATATGGTCCTGTAGGCGTGCTCGTGGTGGTCATTTGGCTTCAATTATTTTCCATTATTAACGGCATACCTTCCTCTTTATAATGAAATAAAGATCTGATCATTTATCTCAAAAAATGGCATTTTTCTTTGAATATCAAAATAACACCTCTTATTGGAAAACCCGATACTTAGTACACACAGTTAAGCGTAAGTAAATTACGTAATATCCTGATATTATGGCAATTCTGTAAATTTTGACTCGCAAATTATATACTTTCGGGGTTAGATTTTCAGCATTAATTCCAAAAAAAGTCCTATAATATCACACATATTTAGAAAGGATACCTTTTGTAGATTTAGAAACAGTTATTAATATTATATTTCGAGATAAAATATTCCTATCGAAAAAAAAAATTCAACTTCAGGGAGAGTTTTGAGAGTTAGCTAAGCTCAGGTCGGGACTGGGTCTTCGAACCGGCCCGGGCAAATAGCCTCAAACCAGCCCCCTTGGGCAAACAACCCAAATAATTAGACTAAACAGAAAACAGCAAGTCGAGCAAGATAGATTTTTTTTTTTTTTTGCAAATCGTTTGTACACTTACTCAACCTAAATACGTGTGGCCCAAATATAATTTTTCTCTCTCAACCGAGCAAAATAAAGTTAATACTTTGCCACTCGAAGAGAAGTCGTCTGACACACGAATAATTGTATATTTCAAACAATGAATGCTTGATTCCCTGCTTAATACCGAACCACTAATGTTTTTTCTACAATTTGCAAGATTATTACAGAAGATGAAGCACAAAATTTAGTAGGAAACTTTGATGTAGAAAAGATCGGTTGACCCTTTCATCTTTAACATTACAACTAAAACAGGGTTTCTTTGTGAAAATCCGAGAAACCTACAATTTTACTCGTAAAGGAAAAAACTGTGAAAAGAAGTGAACTCTTTGTTCCTGTTTTTGCAAATTTTTTGTAACAGCTTAGAAATTTAATTTTTCTTTCACTTACTCATGTGGCCCAATAAAGCAACAAAAACAATTACACATCTTCACCAAATATAAAAAAATTCAGACTTCCTAATATGTGGGTATCCTTTTTGTAAATATGCTAAGCCTTCACCCTGGCAGTAACTGACATCAATTTATTGTTAACAGTACTAACAGACGACCGGTGCCAATTTTAATGAACAAATTAGAAGTATTTTGATTTCTATCAATCAGAATTATACTTTTGTACCCGGTACTCACAGTATTATCGTATTGTATTAGTAACACTGGAAATTTGTCGTAAGTAAAGGCTGGTTTAAAAAATTTTACAGTACTCTACTTCAAAATTTTATTAAAAATAAAAACAATTTGTTTAAAAGGAAAAAAACCACTATAGCGCAAAATACTGGATAGTGCAAATGTTCATAAATATCATCAAAACATCAAAAATCAGTATCATTTGAAACCTTGTTAAACCTTTTAAAAAAAAAAATAATAATGTAATTCGGTTAAGAGTGAGTTGGGCTCGCGCAATTTTGGTTCCGTACCAGAATCTCTCAACGAACAGTCGATGAATCCAATTTAAGTATATTCAAATCTAATCCAAAAGAGTTGGTCTTATTAAGTAGTAAGAGTTGTCTATAAATAAACCCAAAACACATTTTTTTTTCAGCGGCAGTTTTCCTGTTGTCTATATCTGACCCGAAGGCTATGGATAGGTCATACTTAGACAAGCAAAATATTATATATGTGTTTAGATGGAGGAGGAGGGTGGGGGAGGGGAGGGGGGGGGGATTGTACTTTTTCTTAAGCATATCCAACAAAAAAGAAAAAAAGATGCATAAATGCCAGAAAGTAGGAATTATCTTTTGGAATGAGCTTTTTAAGCCTTTTTCGTCTAAGCATAGTCTTAGGGTTCCAGAACACATACCCACATACCTGATATCCTGTATAACTCAATGCTTACTAACCGTAATATCAAAATTTAAGCTTTAGCAAGCCAGAAAATCTTGGGGGCGCTATTCGCACATTATGTATTTATAAGCAATTCACCAAAAATTGTGAAAATTATTTTGGAATTCTTGAAAATAGCCATATCATACGACTACACAATATATAAAAGAAACCTTTAGGTGGCCCAACACACCACCATAAAAAATGTATACTCTTTGCCTGTCGATCTATGGGCGTGTCCGTTTTGGAGAAAAACCATATTTTTACCATATATTATAATAGGTTGGCAACATCCACAAGCTACATTGGCTTGGCGCCTTGTCATTTGGGACATTTCTGAGTAGTTTTAACTCATAACTTTAATTCCACCGCAGTCTCAGAGATAACCAGAGTTACATATAGTAAATACGTGTTGTGGTCGTGATTAACTCGGAGACAACCAGATCCACAAATACCGGCCCATCGGGCTATCACCCGATCGCCTGTCCTCCCAGTCCGCCTCTGGCTAAGCTTGTCTAAGTTGTAAATTGTAAATTTTATTTCAATTCGTGCACAATATTATTACCTACCTATTAAATATATGTAAGAACCAGCTGCGGTTATTTGTGGCTTCTGAAGATATGAAGTATCAGTGATAAAACGTCCCAAAAGGCATTATCTTGGGAACTGAATAGTTAACTGCTGGTAATATTTATTTATTTGATATAGTTTTGCACTTGTGTTGCGGGTGAATAAAGTCATCTGCGGTAAGGCTAGTACATGGTGAACACTACCCTCATTTGATTCTCCTATATCAAGTTTGGTTCAACAAAACGTTTTATCACAATCGTTATTGTACGTTATTAGTTTCAATACATTAATATTGGTAACGATTATAATGAGTTGTTTTAACTGCTCAAAATGTGAGTTGTTACTTTTCTACCTTGAGAACGGAAACAATGTTTCGGTTCTGAATACAATTTTACATAAAAATTATAAAATTTCAAATGACAACATAAAATTGATAAGTTGTGATTTTCAAAAGAAATAATTACCACAGTTCAATTAACGTTGGGCTCAAGCTTCACGTAAGAGGGATCAATTTGTTAGAACTAATAGCAATTGACATTATGCTTTAACTCTGCCTGTTCCATTGACAGAAGACGAATCAACTCAATAAGCTGAACTTATTTCAGGTGAAAATTAGTTCATTACTTCTATTGTTCGCATAAGGTTAATTGATGAAGCAACTGGCACTATTGTCTGCTAAAATCCAGTGTCTTCATCTATAAGCTTTTGTCGGTCTATTTTAATCGATATTTCAAAAGAAACTCCCGAGAAAACTAGAGTTGTTGTGGGTAATATTCAAAGCCAAATTGATAATCTACATTCATCATAAATTAATAGTGGTCAGGAAGTACAGGCCAAAAATAAACTTTTCCTAACAATGATAGACGAAAAAATGGCTTAGGTATTAACTAACACTCCTTCAGGTTCCACATCTAGGTAGTATATTTAGTGCTACTGCACGTCTAATGAACTATTTAGAGAAAGTAGCTGCCAGGCCAGAACACGAAAATTGTTTCCAGTATGGATTATGAACATTACATGCCTGGATTAGGTGCATAGAGATGATTTTACATATATTATGTAATTTTTCCTGTGAAAAATGAGGAAAATAATAATAATAATAATTCTTTATTAGCTTACAAAATTGAGATACAAATATCTTGATAATGGGCATTTTCCAAAATTTATCTTAAAACTAATGACAAGCATGTATTTGTTAATGACGAAAATTAATTAATTTCAAAGGCGATTATAATTAGTAAATTATTATCAAACTAATTAGTAGTAAAGTAATATTAAAGTTAAGAAAAACAAAAAAATCAAAGAAAAAACTAACTAAAATAATAATAATTATAATTTAAGATCATTTAAGACATTATAAAATAAAGATGGAAGAGGCTATGCATGCAGTGGAACAACGAATCTATAAATGTTTGAAATACTCTGAAGTTTTCAACTTGAAACCCTTATAATTCGCAGGCATTGAAAGCAACGTTAAGCTTTCTTCGAGTTGAACTATCAGACGCAGTCACCATAAGTGATAATGGGTACAAGTAATGCCTTGAGCTGATATTCTCATAGTAGCCGTGGTGTATACTCGGCATGTCACCATAAACTCTTTAAGCTACGATAGATCTTTGAGACCGTAAAGTCAATATGACTTTTCCACGACAGGACATTGCCAATGATTATCCCAAAAATTTTTAATTCAGATTTATAATCAATCCTGATGTTATTTATACACAAAGAAGGAAACAAAAGGAATTATGCTCTGTGTTTTGCTTGGATTAAAAAAAAAAAGTTGGTTTCTTTCTGACCAATCAAATATGCAAGCCCAGTCACTATTAAATTATTGGCAGCTTGGTTCACAGAGCAAGGAAGAAACAACAGAATGTCATCCATCAGCATATAGTAAATTGAGCAATATTTAGGAATTAAGACGATATCATTAACAAACATCGTGAATAGGAACGGGCCCAATATTGATCGTTGTGGAACGCCCTAACAAAGTGAGAGAAATTTTGAAGAACGATATTTTACTACAGTGGCCTGTTTACGGCCAGTTAAATATGACAAGATGAGATTAGCCGTAGACCAACTAAAATAAAACTGTGTTAATATCTTCTCGTAGAGGATAGAAAAATCAAGCAGAACAAATGCCTAAGAAAAATCTAACGAGCACAAAATCGTAGGCTACCTTAGCTCAATATTACGTCTAACAGATTCAGTAAGCTGCAATAGTAAGGAAACGGTATTATGTATTGGTCTAAAATCTGATTGCTCTTTTGCGATTGAGTTGTGGGCATCTGTAAAGATCTGAATTTGCTCAAAGAGTAATCGTTCTGAGAATTTTTTACAAAAATGAATTTATTTCATCTGGATCAAAAGAATTAGAGTTATTTTTATTGGCTATAATCCCTTCATCTTTCATGTTTTTCCAAATGGTCCTTGATAGGACTAATGGGTTAAATGGGTTAAATTTACCACGATAATAGTTTAATTTAGCATTTCGAGTTTCAGCCTTTGAAAGTTATTTTTAAACTCAGTATTACCATATCTTCTCCATGATTTATAGGCAAAGTTTTTCTGGATAATCAACGATTTAATATGATTGTTGATCCAAGGGGAACAGTAATTACTGGTTATAGTACATACTGGAATACTTTTATCATATAACTTACTAATAATGTTATTGAAATATTCAACCTGCTCTGTGGTGTTATTGCTGGAATAGATATAACCCCATTCGAGTAAAGCCGCTCTACTATGAAGCTTATCCAGATAAAACGTTTTATAATTTCTAAATGTATAGGTTCTTTGCAGGGGTTGGTTAACTAAAGGACATGTCATTGAGGCTAAGAGTGCACTATGATCGATAATTCCAGGGAGATTAGATTTAATTTAGTAAGTTAGTTTGTTTGTGAGATTTATGTTAATAATTTTTAGGTTAACAGCATCAAGATATGAGATAAAACTCTCCTTAACACTACTTTCGATCAACATATTAATATTAAAATCTCCAGAAATCATAGTAACCTCATATAAACTAGAAAGCGGAACTAGTTCGTCAATGAATCCATTAATATCTGTAACTCACGGAAATAAAATAAATAGTTAAAACAAGAAAAGAACAACTATAAAAGGTAGACTAATTCTTATGATATCTTGGATAAATGCCTGTATATATGTAAATTCGTTTGGTCACCGCTCTTTGCAAGTTTGATTGTTAAGTGATTTTTCGCAGATATTTCTAGAACGGTTCGTCGGACAGTAAAAATGATTATAACCAATTTTATAAGATTTTATATTCTGAAGAACTTTTCAGTACAATACAAACACCTAGGAGGACTGATCGTTTTCACAATATACGTAAAAAACCTAAATTTTTATATGGCAACACCAAGAAGGGGTTGCGCGATTTAGCTCATTTTTGAAAATTTTATTTACTATTGCTATGAAAAGACCATGTACATAATTTCAGATCAGTACATTTTTGTATGGCAACCCTACGAAGGAGTTGTCCAATTGGTCGCATTTTCAAACTTAATGCTTTTTTTTTGTATACAAAATTTTAAGCAATATCTTCAAAAATAATAAAATTACAGATTTTGGATTAGCAAATAACCCATATATACCATACTGTGGCGGGCACTGCATTAAACTATGGAGCTATTATTACACAAAAACTATGAATTTTCCTTTCTTTTTTGCCACACTCTTTTGAAGTTTTTAAACAATAATACAGGATGTTCTAAAAATATGTTGCATATTATGTTTGCGAATAACTTCTACAAGAGAAAAATGATATCCACTTTTTGAAATCAAACAACCGAAAAACATGGTTTTTACAGGTTGAACCGTTTCACCCCCCGACATCCTATTGGAGTTGCTATATTTGCAATTCATCTAAAATTGGTCTTGGGCTCATCACAATTTCTGTTCTAATTAATAATAAATTCTATATTAATTATTAAGAGAATTTTAGTAATTAAATGGCTTTGGATTTCTTATCCGATGTTTAAAAAATTGCATTAATAGAATAGTGGAGAATTTGTATGTATGTGTATAATAATAAAAAACATTACATTCGAATATAGAAAATATTTATACTAGTATTATATTAATTATTATTTTATATTATGAAAGAATGTAAATGTAAATATATAATTTCATTATTAGTTATGTACTTAATTAAAATAAGATCTTAAATTATAAATGATAAACTGTTATATTTCGAAATTTGAATAACGTCATTGTAATAACTGAACGAAATTTTATATTGGGAATACCTTGCTCAGAAACAGTCTTTGCCTTTGTAATTTTTAACTTCACTTGTCATAATACCATCGGAGCCATTCGCAGCAAGTTTATAACTCGGCAATAGACAGGTTTAGTTAACGGTTTAATTATTGGAGATTCAACAGTAGATTTTTATCTTATCAGTCATATAAAAACTAAATGTTTATAATGATAAATACATATCGTTGCTATTTTTATGAAACCTCCTATGTAGCAAAAGTATAATTTTATAGGAGAGATAAAAAACTGATCATTCTTGCCAACTATATGTATTGAAATAGCCCATACGACCTTTCGTTTTATGCTTTCAAGTATCAACAAAAATATTTTTTCACAAAGGAGTCTTTTTCCATGGATAAACAGCAAAACGGCGGTTGGGTTGATACCAAAACCTCAAAATAGCATAGGAGGTTTCATAAAAATACCTAAAAGTGAATTATTTTAGTATACCGGTTAGGAATAATTCTTATCAACACTCCGTTATCGTATGAAATAGTTTTAGATGGAAGAAATCCAATGAGACTTCTATTATAATATTCTTGAAGCTTCTTATCTTTTATAGGTACCTGAATCTGAAGTTCCGGAAAAATTAGGCTCATTTATATTTTCGTTAAACGTAAAAATATGATAGGTGCGAGCTATTATAAGTAGAATTAATCATAATTATAGCGAAGTGGTATATTGGAACCGAGTTTTATAAATGTGATCTTTGGCTTCTGATACTTTTCTACCATTGGCATTGTCTTTATTATTATTGTTGTGTTCAGTCAAAAATTTCTCTTGCACTGTTCATAAGAATGGCCTCTATAATATGAATTACTATAATGTTGTATTTTGTTGTAAATTATGAGCAGAATACTGCAAGTATTAATTTTTTATTAGGACCTCTGATTCAATAAAAAAAAATATTTCCTCTATACTTCTCAATTCGAATAATTCAATAAAACAGGAATTAATGAGCCCCTTGAACTAATAGGATATTAAATATGTGAATCGTTTATAGAACTGAGAAGTTTGTTACATTCAATTTTGGAAACGGCAAATTCTGGGCAAAGTCGAGTTCCAGTGCCATAATTTTACTATCTTCTTTTGGCAAGAAGAAATCACGTGTTTTTATTTTTTTTTTGTATCTGTAACTCAAGGTCGTTTTACATTCAATATAAAAATCACAAATATGTTTGCAAGGAAACTGTACTGAGTAGTAGCTGGCACAAGAACTAGATGTTGCATGGCATACTAGAGCAGTGTATACAGATTGTGAATTTAGTAGTGCATTCTGTAATGGGCCACAACACAATTTATAGTATTCCGAGAGCAAATGTTTCTTTAACAGCAGTTCTGTATTCGTTTGATCGACCTCCTCAACACTTCAGATATGAAAAAATATGAATCACTCGACGTAGGTATACATAATTTCAAATGTTGTGATCCATTCCGGAATGGACCATCCAGACATATAAATTTTGTATACTTTTTTGGTATTGCATGCGACATCTAGTTCTTGTGCTATCTATGGTAGTAGTTATACATTTTTAAAAGATTAAAATAACTACAACGCTCGGTATACACGGTTATACATAAATAAGAAAAGCCAGGAAAAGCTCTCCTGGAGATGATCTTGAAGCAAAAGTTCGAATATTAATCTTCCGCCCTCCATGAGCAATATAAGTCAGAGGGTATACATGGTGTCCCGTAAGTGGAGTAAAATCCAAAGCTATGGATAGGTCATGCTTAAACGAGCAAAAAATTTTATGGGGAGTGGGGCTCCTAACAGTTTCTGAGATAAAGGGACTTGAAGATATTTGGGTATGTTTTTATAGATCACCCTGTAACTTCGGAACGTTATACCCTATGATGATGATTTAAGTTTTGGTCGATAGATAATCATGGGTCTCTTTTTTCCATCCATTTCTCCGTTTCAATGATTTATATTCTTTGGTTTAACACTTAGTATCGAATGGAATTCCCTCAGCATAAATATTCTGTTCCAAG
Source organism: Dioctria rufipes (assembly GCA_963924295.1). NCBI lineage: Eukaryota > Metazoa > Arthropoda > Insecta > Diptera > Asilidae > Dioctria > Dioctria rufipes. The sequence goes on from OZ002742.1 coordinate 82,365,835, forward strand.
ATATTCGATATAACTGTTTAGGATGTATTTATATCTGAGTTTGTTGACAATTAAATATGTGACTGATTATTTCACTAATAAGTTATTAACTCCAGTTCGTCTTTTAATTTTTAGAGTCCCTGTATAGAATTTGTCTAATTAAACTCAAGCATTTGGCTGAAAACCCACAAAGGGGAAATTAAGACAACTCTACCAATGAAGTTATAATATAAAAACGTTCCGAGAGATACTTTCATAGAAAACATCATTACAATCGAGAAGTCAAGATCTCTTTTCTGTTATTAGTCGCTGTTTTATAGAAGATAAAATGAACAGTTATGAGTTATCAGTTTTTAGTATTTTTCCTGGCGGATCTGTGAATTAAAATTATCCTGAACGGTTTTCATGGCTTGGTGCATTGCAATATTATTAATATTCATTAAAAGAGTCAGTACAATTGGAACTCTATTTTTCTGTTACGAGTGCATGCCAAAGATGATATTACACCGTTACTGCCCTTACTATTGTACTAAATTGATTTACTATTATTATTATTATTTTTTTCCAGTCCGGAATATTATTATTGTCTAACATTGGTAGGATGAAGCTTATCCCTTACCTTCGATTAATTTAACTGTTTTAAAGTATGAAGTTATTTAGACATTTAGGAAACAGTAAGATCAATTGAAGAATTTCTAGAAAATCAATTTAGAATTGGGTTGTTGAAATTTGAACGCGCAAATATTGATTTTTATGTCCACTTTTTTATTTAACTACTATTTTTATCAAAAAACACGTCATCAATACCAATTTTTCATATTGGATTTAAGAAGCTCAAAACCTTAGCTTTGAAATGACCACTCTGTACCGAAAATTTAACCCTTTCTGGGTTTTTTACACTCTTTCTTAAGCATCTCCAGAAAAATGGGTGAAAAAATTCAATGAGTGCAAGGGTTATATTTTTATAGACTACTGGAAAGGTCCAACGATTATCAATCAAGGGAGTTTTAAATGATCATCACAGGGTGTAACGTTCAGAAGAAAACATACCGAAATATTTTAAAGCCCCGTTATCTCGGAAACTGTTAGAATCCCCCCATACAATTTTTTGCTCGTATAAGCATGACCTATCCATAGCCTTCGAATATTATACCACTTACTGGACACCCTGTAAAGAGGATAGATATATGACACGGTCTACATATTAACATGTTCAATATTTTTTTATATGGTGTTATAATGGACAATCTTGCTTAGACACTTTATAAATACAACTTCAGATTCACAACAGATTTTACCAATTTTGACGTCACAATGGCGGAAACGTACCTTGCTTTTGTCTAACATGGATAAGAATAGAAGGTTGAAGGATAGTGAGTATGCATCAAGGCGGCAATTTTTCTGTGTATGTAAATAGTTATAGTAAATGCCTAGAAGGGATCATGTTCAAAAAACAGGATTTGATTCCAAAAGGTTAGTTTAGGGTATGGAGAGTGGTTGGTGTGGTTAGTATTAACATCCAGATAACTTACATGGCTGTATTAGGTTGTTGCACATGAAATGTCGGATTCCGATTTGAATTTAAGTTGGGTGACAACAACGAACTGCTAGCAGATATCGCAGAAAAATTGAATGTGTACTATTCGACAGTTTCAGGTCACTTAAAAGCCCTCGGGAAAATCAAGAAGCTCGACAAGTGGGTCCCTCATGAACTGACTGAGAGAAACATGATCAATCGACTGGAAATTTTCATTTCTCTGTTCTTCCGACACAAAACGGATCCGTTTCTACAACGAATAGTGACATGTGGTGAAAAGTGGATTTTGTATGATAATCTCCGTCGAACTGCACAATGCTAAGAGATTTCACGAGGCACCAAAACACATGCCCAAGCCGAATCTTCATCCGATGAAGATAATGGTGACTGTTTGGTGGTCTGCTATTGGAATTGTCCACTATTTCTTCTTAAACATTAGTGAAACTATCAACGTTGAAAAATACTGTACATAACTGAAAGAAATGCACCAAACACTAAGCTTTAAGCAGCCTAGATTAGTCAACAGAAATGGAATCATACTACTTTACGATAATGCACAGCCCCATGTGTTTGAAGTATGAAATTCGTTCTCATCCACCCACTGACTTATAACAATGGACTGAGCGTATTGCCATTTTCCTATAGGAAAGCATGGCACAAGTTTTATAGTTCTCTCTTTCGCCCTATGGCAGAGTTGGAGCTACCAACACAAAATATTGCATTCGGGAACATTTCCTAATGCCATTTGATGTTTTTATGTTGGCTACAGATGCAATCACTTCAGAAGGAATAAGGTAAAGATAGTGTTTACCATGATCCGTCTCTCTTGCCCATAAGCAGGATTCAGTTAAGAATAAATTTTGAAAATTAAAGTCGGAATGAGTTTAATTCCTTATAAACGATTAAAATATCACTTGGACACAAGAAAATACATTTTTTTAATTTAATTCGATTTTCGGGTGTAAAATTTCATCTGATTGGTTGAGTTTTACATGTTTTTTATGTAATCGTTTTAAAGGGTGCTCTAACTGTGATATACAGAAACACAATATTTTTTGTGCCACATGAAATAGCAAATCGCTCAGTCCATTGTTATAAGTCAGTGCATCCACCCTATACACCGGATTTGTCACCAACTGACTACCACTTCTTCAAACATTTAGATCACTTTTTGATGGGAATACAATTCCAATATGAAGAAGGCATCAAAATTGAATTCGAGGAATTCCTTCAGTCCAGAAATTCGGATTTCTACTGAATTGGTACACTGTAAAATGGCACAAATTGTTACCACAAAGTTTAGGGAAAAAATCCCTACAAATGTAGGGAATATTGCCTAAATTGTAGGAAATATTCCCTAAAATGTAGGGAATATGCCATAAAATGTAGGGAATAATCCCTACATTTTACGCAAAATTCTTTACATTTTAAGGAATAATTCCTACATTTATAAGGATTTTTTCCCTAAACTTTGTGACAACAATTTGGGCCCTTTTACAGTGTATAAACACACTTGTATCACGTTGGGAGAAGTGTATTGCATCTAATGATGCTTATTTTGATTAATAAATATATGTACAAAAATAGTCGACCTAATATTATTTATTTACTGTATATCCAAAGAGCTCTTTTTCAGTTACATTTTTGAAAAGAATTTTTTTTAACAATATTTTTCTTTTATTTATTTTGTCCATAATGACATACTTGATATAGGTTTAAGATGATCTAGTACGAAATGCCCTAATGCTCTAAAAAAAATTTATGATCTAGAAAAAGATATAATATATCATAAAGGTAAAGGTTATTGCGAAATATTTGGTTATATTATGTATATCTCTCAAAATTAAAAAGAGTTTTTGTTTTTCTTTAAGCAGCGATAATAATAAATTTCTCAATCAGACTTTTTTCACACGTTGCATATTTTTGCACCGCCGCGGTTTAGTTCATAAAGATAACAATGCCTGATACCATCACACCTCTATTTGGATAACCTAATTTATATTGACAGTTTCTTAACTGTGCAAAGGAAATACGACAAAACAAATTTTGACTCAACAATAATATAACGCCCTAGCTTTTTATAGGAATGCAAATGCAGCCACGCTATAACAAGATTGCAGTAATTTGTAAAAAATACTGTCACTGCTGAAACGACGTCATGACACTGAATTGCTAGAGTAATTGGGTTTTAATTTAAACTATCAAATCGAAAATAATTATTTTTCTTGCAAATGCTTTATTCTACCGACATATTATATGTAAGACAAAAATATTAGGTATAGGATATCTGTCGATGTTGTGGATGTTCGTTCCATTCATTTTATATTTTGACATAGAATTAAATGATTATTATGTTACGACTATCTGTCTAAATATTGTTCTCCAATGTACACTACCGATAAAAAAAGTGACCGGAGGAAAATATTAAAAAAAAGAATATTGATTACGGTAAAAAAAAGCCTAATATTATTTTAACTTTTATATTACCTCCTTCATTTTTTATTACGTCCTCCAACCTTCTTGGAAGAGACGATATTACATTCAATTAAACTTGATGAAATTTCGCTCCAAGCCTTTACTAAATCTACCCAAAGTTCGTGGATATTACAAAAATGAGTTTTGTCGAATTTGCTAACGATGTGGTATCACAGACTTTCGATAGGGCTTAAATGCGGACTTTGAACATCTTCCAAAGTCCGAATCAAACCTTCTTCCGAAATGTTTGTATATATATCCATATTTATTTTAACGTCCTGATCCACTATCAAATTTCACGAAAAAAGGTTGCTCACTTTTTTGATCAATAGTGTAAATATTGCTCATTTTTTTACCCCAACAGGTAGGAGGCTTGTGCGACGAGTTTTTCGGAAGATGAAATTTAAAAGAACTACTTACTAATCAAACTTGCTCCGAATAAATCATTGACCAATTACTATTTTTAAGTCATCACTTACTCATAATTTCTCTAGATAAAAGGTCTAACCAGATTTTAGAATTCAACCATGCTGACTTGTCAGAGTGAGCATTATATTTTAGTTAGGAACGGTTTACAGAACATTCTGTATTACATATGACTGCCGTCCTCTATATTTGTGGGCAGTAATAACCAACCCGTTCTTTACCTATAAATGCAAAGTAAGTAGTTCGATCATATATTCCATAGACATTCCATAAAGAAATGCACCAATCATTACAAAAATTTTAAAACTGGCTGCCGGTCGCAATTTCACCAGCAAGCATAATTAATTTTTTTTTTAATTTTCCACTTCAGCTTTGCTACTCATAATCTGAACGCAGCTTTGTTCAACAGTATCTAGACTACATGCTAAAAAAAATGAGCTAGCTATCGAGTTATTAAGAGGTTTATGAGGGCATATTAAAACTTTTTAAAAATTTCATTAATTTATTTTATAAAATTTCATAACTACCAGGAAAGGCATTTATTAATTTTTTGAATTTTTTTTTCTTTCGATCCCATATATATGCCCGCATTTCCATACTTTGAAAACACATATGAATGATGTCATGTTATTCAACAATTTATTTTGTTTATTCCATTTAACTTTGCTGAAATATGAAACTAAGTTTACATTCCCACATTCCGAATCATCACATTTCATATACTGGTAAAAAAAAATTGAAAGACGAACTTTTCTTCACAACAATGCTTAGTTCGTGTTTTATTACAATCCGCAGAGCGTCTGATTCTTTTGTGAGATTGTATTTCTTGGATAGTTAACTTTATTCACATTAAAACATGCAGCTACATATGTACTGTGTATACACATTACATATATTTTACTAGGAGTTTCCAACAACCAAAAGATTAAAAAAGTGTTAAAGGAAGGATCTGACATAAAAGGATTATTTCTGTTAAACTAATTATCATATAGCCTAGATCCATATTCAATAATGACTTAATTAATTAGACCATTTACTTGTGCTTACCACCACTAATGCAACTTGTAAAATAAATGATGCCAAAAATTTCGTTCTTTTCTCTTTTTTTTTAATGGATGGATGCACCTCAGGATTATAAATGAACACAACATTCACTTCTAGAATGTGTTTCTTCAATAATGTGCTTAATGGTCAATAAAACCTGGTCATTAGCACAAATTATTACGATTTATTTTTTATACAACACAAAAGCGGCCATAAAAGTGATTGCTATCTTGCACACATCAACTTAATGTGCATTAGTACTGATAGAATTCAGACATCTTGTGTATGTCCGGAGTAAAAGAGAGTTGAGTGAATTACTATGTATAGCCTCTCATTAGATACAGATCTTTAATTTCTTATAGAAATGTATGTAACCACATGTTTTATTCGTTCAATGGCCATATGAACTATTCAATTGATTATTAATGTTCAAGTTGCTATCGAACTACTGTTTGTTTTGTATGACGTTGAAACTTTTTCAAATTTTAATTACTTGGATGTAAGTAAAGCTTAAATGTTATTGTGAGCAGATATATGTAGACACATTTCAAAACAAGTAAAAAAGCTAGAATTGGTCTAGAATTCTAGATGAATGCCCGGCCATATATAATTTGGTATGGTCATCTGTCTGTACAAGTTTGATTTTTGAAGTGGTTTTTCGCATCTAGTATTTCTAGAACGACTCGTCGAACAATAAAAATAATAATAATATCAGTATCATAGGATCTCATATTCTAAAGAACTTTCAATACAATAAAAAAGTCTAACGGTTGCAATAGAGACGAGTAAATCTATATTGAAAACACCACAGATAATTAAATGGGCATGCTGATAACTAATGCCAGCAATTAACATCTCCACTGATATTCGATATATGTGGTAGTTTATAAACTATTCCGAGTAAACATCTTTGATGGTTAACAAGAGTTTCAAAAAGTATGTATTCGACCTCTGGCAAAGGATCCGAATAATATATATATATATTGCAACACGGTGCGATCATTCATGAAAACCTTAAACTTTTATAAGATTACAAGATCATTATCAATATGTAGCCGCAACTAAGTCTCAGACGCACAAATCATATCCATCCGTGAATTATTAAAAATATCTCTAAACTCAACAACCACCTTTGGCAATAACCTCTGACCATTAGGATGACTTTCAATTCACGGCTCTTGTTACACATTATGCTCACCAAAATTCGAAAATTATTGGCCAGCAAGGCTGTATTATATATGGTGGGTTTTAGAGGTTCAAACCCACCCCATCGTTGTAGCAAAGATTACCTAATAAGAAGATAGGAAGCAGTCGAACAAAATTGAAAATTTTTAGTGTTTTTTAGAATGAAACCAGTAATGTCATATACTTTCGTCTTTTGCATGAATGGGGGAAAAGAACTTGGTTATGCACTATTGTTGTGCAACTGAGACATAGAGTTAAAAACGAAAATCGAGAGAACGACAAAATCTTATTAAATCCCTCAAAATCCTATCAAACTATTCATAATAAAGTATGTACTTCGGGTCACACTACCTCCCATTTTTAAGAAAAAGATAAATTTCGCTTTGGCCAAGACGCTGAAAGGAGATGTAAAGTTCCTCTCAAATAAAATTCTCACTTTTCCCGAAAATATCAGAGAGTCCAGCATGAGTTTTTCCCCATTAATCTCTTCAGAGCAAAACGAATGTAAACAGAAGCACGTGCTGTTCAAATATCATAGTCTTACAGCAACAACATGAGTCCATTACAGCAAGAACATGTGACTAAACATTGTCAATATTTCATGAAAACCTATTTTCATAAAAGCGCGGGAACATTTTATGAGAGTAAAAACTGAAAACTCCGCCCCTTCTCATTTATTTACGAAAATGAATCATTTCCCATTCTGTTTCGTTGCATGCAATTTACGCTTTCACATTTTTTATCTTTGTTCATAAAAGTTCTAAATAGAGTTTTTTTTTTTTATTATTTTTTTATTTCTTTCTTCCTTTTCCTGCCGTGTAAATTTTAAATGTACCACACTAGGATATCTCGCCTGCTTCTTAACTTATTATTAAGTTAACCTTGGTATAGGCTACAACCTTTGTTAATCTGATAAGACAAATTTTTGCCCAAAATTCTTTATATGCATCGGCTCACAACACTTTTGCTGTTATTTTATATCTTTCTTCTGTGGCCCTTTCAGGTAAAACAGGTTTAGGAAAAATATGTGCAATAGGTATAGGGAAAGATAATAAGCAGTCCAGTAAGTTATGTATGTGTTTACACATAAATCAGTAGATGGTAACTTCCTTCGATACACCATAGCTTAATTGCAGTGGTATTTTAAACTACGTTCATATTTTAAAGGGAATATTAAATTTTAAGTTTAATTTGTGTTTCGTCGTTAAAACAACAATTTCTATTGTAACTAATTATAATATGGCAACTAATATTTTCCCTGAGGGCCTCATGGTTTTATTTAAATAGCTTAAAAAAATATTTTTTTACTTTTTTGGGCCCGCAAAAAATTCTAACAAGTTTTCCCTACATGAAAGATCCCTGTGGCAGTTGTTTTTGATTGAAACAAACTATTCATCGGCCTTACTCGAATTTGTTTCCTAGCTACTCAGCCAGTTTCAACTGCGACGGCAGAGAGAATGTTTTCCACATTGAAGATGTTGAAATCATGGCTCCGCGATTCCAGAGGAAGACAGACAGGAATCGCTCTGCTAAGCTTTTATCAAAATGTTAAAATTGAAATAAATGAACTAATTTCCCACTTCACAGCAAGAAGGAAAAGACTAAATTTAATTCTGTAATGTTTCCTTATTTTATAAAAAAAGGACCTTCATATATTTTTTCTTCGAATGTAAAAATATGTAATAAAAATAAGGTCAAACAACATATTTTCAAACCTAACTTTTTAAATTTCGGAAGCTTTATGATGCAGACCCACGGATCTCATTAAGTTCACGTTTATTTTCATTTATTCTTTCGTTTCTAGAAAGTGTCAGCCTATTTGGTTAAACCTCTCCCATTCGAGATTTATATATACGGCCTTGTTGGCCAGTCCATCAACTTCTGAACTATTTATATTAAAATCAACTTAAAAACAAAGATTTAACAAGCAGTTGACTACAGAAGTTACAGCAGACAAGGAAAATGTACCAGTAATTCATATTGTTAATTAGCCTTAAACTGGGAGATAGATTAACAATAAATTTAAAATTATAAATTTCACTAAATAGCAAATTAATTACAAATGAGAAGTGTTTACCACAAGCATTATTATATAATATACATTTACGTACGAGTATATGTATGTATTGTATGAAAAACAAGTAAAGAAGCTAGAATTGGTCTAAGACCAATTCTTATGATACTGTTACGTGCAATAGAAAGAGCAAACTGGTGACATCTACTGGCAATGGAGAGTAAACAACTTCAGGTTCGGAGAATCGATGATTGAATCTTTGGGAAGGTTCATGAATAGAATGAATAGAATAGTTAAGAAGATTCTGGAATAGAACACTCCAGAATAATCTGGAGAGTTTCTAGGGTATAAATATAACAGATGTCACCGCCAGAAAAGAGTCTTGTCTTAAACGTTGCAGTGTTAATAAGCGAAAGTAATAAGCGTGCGAAAGTGTTGTAATTGGATTGCGATAATTGAAAGTACACTATTAGCGATAATTAAAGTTGAGTTGATTAATAGAAAGTTTGTGAATTGTATAAGATTAGAGTGAAATAAAGAACTTGCATATTAAAAATTTAATATTGTGTTTTAAATAACGAACCAAAGGCCACGCTCGCAACAATACCCTAAATGAATGCCCGTATCAAATTTCGTATGGTCAACCATTTGAGCAATTTTGATTTTTGCAGTGGTTTTTCCCGTATATTTCTAGAACGGTTCGTCGGACAGAAAAAATTATTATAAGTAATTTTATAGGACTGCATATTCTGAAGAAGTTTGTAGTACAATAAAAATGTCTAGGATTGATCGTTTTCACAGTATCCGTAAAAAACCTATATTTTTATATGGCAACACCAAGAAGAGGAAGTCCGATTTAGTCCATTTTTCAATTTTGTTTAATTTTTTTTGTTATTACTATGAAAACACCATGTACCAAATTTCAGCTTTGTATGTCGACGCGTTCTCAGGCAGTGTCCAAATATATAGTGGAAAAAGAAAATTGTGTATGGCAACCCCATGAAGGATTTGCCCGATTTGTCTCATTTTCGAACTTAATTTTACTTTTTTTTTTTAAGTCCGTGTACAAAATGTCAGTACTCTAAGTATACGCGTTATCAAGTTATCGTGCACATTGGCAGACAGACAGACAGACGGACATGCAAAAATCACTTTTAATATTATGCGTGGGTGTCCAATCCATTTTACTCTACCATCATTATTTCTGTGTGTTACAAACGGAATGACAAACTTAGTATACTAGATTTCACCCAGGGTATAAAAACGAAGAATAGGTAAATTCATCAGCAACAAATGATATTTGTATTTCATGCATCCGAAATGCGTCTAGGTTCGAGATATCACTTATGATAGAAGTTTTACCTCCTGGATTTTCCATACATGTACACTTCCACCGATAGAGAAAACGGATGCCAGCTGTTTTTAGTGCTTGAACCGCAATGTTTGTCTATAAATGACATAATTTGACCTAGAATAGACTTTCCTGAAGAAATAAGCGACTTGATTATTGAAAACCAATGTTACGTAGAGTAAGATGTGCATGCGAGTCCCTTTGCGTCATAGATACGTCAATGCTTTAATCATGAGTAGATTTAAACTAAAACTACAATCGAGGTGCCCGTCACATTTAAAGATTTCGGCTTAACATGAAAAATACTTTTAACCGATGGTGTAGAATTTGCTATCACATTACAGAGTTCTTGACTACAACATCCGCAGCTTTTATTGATGTTGCAATGTAATGGCGTGAAGCTCCATTATCTGATGATCGACTTTGACTTCAAGTCCATTTAATAAATTTCGATGGACATCTACTTCTACTATGATCTTTGAATACAACTCCAACCCGCAAACATTTCGAAGCCAATACGAATCGCACAAATATCACAAAGTGGAACATAATTTTCGGTAGTAAATTCAAATGAGATATGAAAGCGAAACCTCGAGCGGGAGCAAATGTTGACAGAACATTGTATCACATTGGTGGTAGGTATCACTTCGGATTCACTTTACCTTTCTTTTTGGACAAAATGTGATAAATTTAAATGTATCCAAAGTGAATATTGATATACTGTGGTAACGATAGCATTAGCGATACGCAAATGAAAATATTTCTCAATCATTAAGCGATATCAGCGTCTTCGTATGAATATAATTTATTCACCTATGCTTATAGGTACCTACCTACCTAAACCAGTCTCCTAAGAATGTAGCCTCTCATTTTACCCTTAACGTTAATTAAATGTAATTTTAGTTTTTCACCTTTTACAATTCACTGAAACACCAACACGAAAAATTTCTGATCTGAATCTGTAAAATTCTCAGAAGTACAGACATAAAACAGCGCACATGCAGATGTTTATGTAAGATAAATAAAAGCGAACAGAATTTATTTTCGCATCCGTTTCGCTTTTATATCGCTTCCATTACATAAATAATATTTAGCTCTATCGCATTCACTCTCATGTTTCGCATTGTGTAGCTCTATTGTCACTTAAGTTTCGCTGTTGCCGACGTTCGCCAAATTGTTTGCGGGGTGAAGCGGTGCTGAAAACTGTAGCATATCCACTTTATTATTTACGCTGACTAGTAATGAGGTAATGATTTTATGTCAGTATTCTCTATCATTTCAGCACATGTAGAAGGCGCAGTAGAAGTAAGTGCAATACTTACATCTGTAACAAGTGTATTAGTAGTTGAAAGTGTAGGTGTAATTGCTTTTCGTCTTTTTGTTTTTGTTTCTTCTTATATCAACACCACCAACCAACATTGCAATTGCAGTTAACAATGTTATTTTAATTAAATGACCACAAAGAGAAAATGTTAGTGATTTTCACAAATTTCACAATTTTTCAGATAGTACCAATTAACCACACCGATTTTCAGGATGCCAAGAATATATAACTTGCAGAAAACTCGTTAGACACGTCTAGCTATAAGCGCGCATCGCCCACTACTTTCTTGGTTACGCATGTTGGAGCCTTCTAGATTAGGATGCCTGTATCATTGTTACAACTGCTGCAGCAGTAGCTATGATTATACTGTGCAATACTATAGAACAAGTATAAAGATATTTAAATGCATGTGTTTTGTATTCAGAAAATTTTTATTAATATTTAAAATAATAAGAAAAATAACAAACAAATAAAAGACAAGTAACTAAACTCCGATGAATTGGCGCACAATATTGTATTGCATAGAAATAATTATCGTAGAACAAATTGGATTGAACACCAACGCAAAATGTTAGAATTTATTTTAATATTTGAATGTCCGTCCGTTGTTCCGTCAGTCTGCCGTCTGGTCGTCCGTATGTCTGTCTGTCTGTCTGCCTGACCATCTCCCCGAGAGCAGCGTACAGACTTTTAAAAAATTACAGATTTAGGTTCGAAAATGGGACAAATCGGTGAGTACCTACTATCACATGCTGCTATATGGACCATCTAGATGAAAACACACCCCGTATGAAAGATTAAGCTTGGAGGTAAACAATTTAGATCGATTCATATAACTGCTTTTAGAAGTGGGTTCTTAAAATTTATACGATGTAATGTTTCTTTCCATTAGATAATATCAAAGATGGCACAAAATCTAGATGCGCATGCAGTGCCAAAGAAGTATACAAAATTTATATGGCTGGGTGGTCCATTCCGGAATGGACCACAATATTTGAAATGATATATACGTTGAGTGATTCATTTTTTTTCGTATCTGAAGTGTTGAGGAAGTCGATCAAATGTATACAAAGCTGCAATTATAAAAACATTTGCTTTCGGCACGCTCTAAAAAATTACAAGATCGATTCCAAAATGCACTACCATTTCACATTCTATATACTCTGTTCTAGTATGCCATGCGACATCTAGTTCTTGTGCCATCTATGGTACTACTGAATGTTCATGTCCACGGTATGGCACAATTGTGCCATTTTCGATTTGTGTGCATGATTTTAGCACTTTCTAGTTTTTCTTTTTTCCTTTAATATTTTAGAACATCTTGAAAGCGTCAAAATTGGAAAAGTTGAGCGCGATGTCACAAATTAAATAGAAGTCTAAAATGGAATTTTTATAGCTTTGGCTATTACATCCTTATGTTCTCCGTATAGCATATTTGTGCCACCTATTGTATAGCTCGGAAGAAACGTATATGTTGGTAAAAGTACCTATACAGATTCTGGTTTAGAAAAACAATATCAATATCTGCTGATTGGCATTGATGGATGATAGAGTGGATAAGAATCTGATTTCAAAATTTTTTTCATTTGTTCTGAACTGGAATGTCGAATGCCAGCCGTTATAATTACCTACTCCTAAAAATCCTTCAAACTCTTCTTGAGTTAGCGATTTCCATACTTTGGGTTTTACAGGAATTTCGAAATTCCATTTAGAATTTATACTATTTGCTTTTCTTTTTTGTTCCTTTTATAATTATGTTACAAATTGCATCATCGAAAAAGCATTTGAAAGTGTCAGGTAGAGAAAGAGTATGAGTCGATCTTCTTAAGCCAGCTAGTTGTCGTAAGATATTGTAACGTAATGTTTGATATATCGAAGCAAGATTCCGATACCATATGGTGTTGCTTAGCGCAAAAAATATATTGATCAGATTGTTCTTCGTTGTTCTTCGTTCTTCATTGCTATGCTATAGTTTTCATTTTCAATTTCTATTTGAAGATTTGTGTTTCTAACATCTTCAATATTTGATTCCTCTTCAACCCGAGTTTTTTCAGTTATAGGTTATGGAATTCATTCGTCCTCAGAACAATTTTCTTCAGTAATAAATCTTGCGAGCTATTTTCTTCGCCTAATAATTCGTCCAAATGTTTGTTGATTAAAATTACGATATATTCCTATAAATGAATACATTCTAAGCCAAACGCTTGATATTTCTTCTTCAGCCATCATTATCACTTCTACAAAAATCTTCTTCGTCAAAAATAACCGACACTATTGTAAATTATAAATTTTTCGCAGAACTGTATCTGCCATTAACAAATTTTTAGCAAAAAGCTCAATTTCACAACCCTATATATAGTTAACTGGTGTTAACTACCACAAAACCTTTTGATTTAACATTAAAAAATGGTGTCATAATAATCCTGAAAATAATTAACTAGTTAACAATTATTCTCAGAAATTGTTGGAAATGCGTGAATAACCACAGAGGCACAAATGTGCCGTGCCGTGGGGATTTGAAGATTTTTGTTTTTGTCGTAGACTTGAAAGGTAATATTATTTACCTTCTTCAAGAAGCCAAAAAAATTATAAAATGCAAAACAGAATCGAATTTCTCATCAGACCAATTTGATGCCTACTGCAAGGTATATTAAGTAGAAAATCATTTCGTTTCATTGATCGAAGAATACCTAGTCGTCAAAGTTTATACAAACGACAGTCGAACTATTTCCCGCTACAATGCAAGCGAATAAGAAAAAAGTGGGTGACACAGTTTTATGTATGATGCAACACGTCGTCCATCCCAAAATAACGCAATTATTTTCATAGATTGAAAAAAGAAAAAAAAATTAGAATTATAGGAAGATAAAAAAAACAGCTTACATTTACAAGGCTAACACCAAAAGTTGCCATCCAACCCCATCCTCCATCCGGTGCAATTTTCTTTGTTGTTTTCATCATACTTCCTTCATCAATCACTTCCAGCTGCTTTCAATTTCACACTTCTACCACACAACTCAAATAAATTTCGATATTTTCAGCACTGTCTTCATATCACAGATTAAGGATGTGAAAAAAATTTAAGTTAACTCGAAACTTTTGGCTAAGTTAATACTAGTAGAAAAAAAGCACTTCTTTTCTCTGACGAAATCATTGGAAAAATTACCACAAAATTTATTTACTATAAAAAAAACCACAAAACAATGAACTTCTCATCAAATTACTCCACCGCGAACTGAACTGGTTTTGCGTTTGCCGGTGAAATGGCTAATGATAAGCAGTAGAAAAAAAAAAACACAAACTTCAACTTATTTATTATACATATGTAGATAGATGAATGTGTCCAATGAAATATCTTCTGAGAAATTTATCAAACAAAATTCGATTTCTCCTCACGTGTTGTTCGATACGCGATTAACTCAGCACTCAACAGTTGTTTCTGGCAACCAAACGAATTACTTGATGGTTGCTTCTTTCCGCTCAGATGAGTCAGATTCAGATATTTAGATACACGCCGGCTCACTAATACATATCCCATAAACGATTTCAACAGCTGATCCATCCGGTCGTGGTATTTATAACATTTACAGGCTCAAGTCTCGCGTTTTTTTAATGTTTTTCTCACTCAACTGACCAGACGACCACAAGACCCGACACTTTGTGTAGATAATAAAAAACATTTTGAAGAGCGCGAGTCGGAGTTCCTCTAGCAACATAACTGTGTCCGCCGTCATGTCACGTGAACTCCACTGGTTACTCACGCTTTTTATGGAAAACTGGCTTGGCTGGCATGTTTCCAACATGGGGGGAATGTATCGCATTCAATGTGTTTTAGCATCATAGGAACAGCAACAAATAAACATGAAGTTCCTCTGCTCGTTGATTTTTTGGTGTGAGTTTTTGTTGTGCGTTACGAGAAAACTGTGTTCACAGGTCATGGACTTTCAGCGTGTTGCATGGGTGCATAAAGAAAGCAGGCATGGAAACACTTACGAAATTCCAGTAGATTAATAGAATGCATCAGCTGTTGGTATGAGAGCCGTAACTTAGGCAGTGACACAAAGCTTTTAAGAATTCAAACACGTGCTTCAGTAGTACTATGGGCGCCATTTGCATCTATGAAGAAACTCAATTTTTTATTCGATTCACGTGCGCGATTAAAAAAATAATAACCTGTATTCTTCTCAGGTGTAAGTTAGAGAGTGTTAGAGAGTGATAAAAATCAATAAATTTAGTTATAGCAATACCAAAGTTAACTTAATAATAAGTTAGGAAACAGAAGAGTTTTCCGATTGTTTTACATTTGAAATGTACATGGCTAGAAAAGGAAAGAAAGAAGAAGAAATGATAACAAAAAAGCAAACACTCTTTCAACCTTTTACGAATTATGACATAAAATGTGAAAGCGCAGATTACATACAACGAAACAGAACAGCAAATGATTCATTTTCGTGAATAAATGTTCCCGCGCTTTTGTGAATCAGGCTTTTCTGAAATATTGAGAGAGTTTGTCCCAAAGTAGTTGCTGTAATCTTATAATATTTGAAAAGCACGTGCTTTTGTTTACATTCATTTTGTTCGAAATTACACCTACTTTCAGCACCTACACACCTACACCTACTTTCAGCACCTTTGCCAAAGTGAAATTTATATTTTTCTTAAAAAATTGGGGTAGTGTGGCAGTACTTTCGAGACTATTACTGTACAGATATCAGTAATTTTTAACGGATACATGTTTGTAAAGCCGATGTACGAGGGCGGGCTGAAAAATTTTGAACCTAGAATATTAAAAATGCTGATAGAAATGTACAGAATTTTCTTTCGTGTAATCTCCCTCTACTTCAATGCACTTTTTACATCTGCCATACAGGACATTTAAAGGCAATTTCACATCAAAGACAAGAACCGAAAAAATGTAAACCGAAAAACTCAATTTATTCCACTTTAAAACAAGATTTTTGCTCCAATGATTAATAAAATCATGGGAAATAGTATAAAATAAGAATTTTACTTAGAAACAGAGCTGCGCAAGTACCAAGGAAAAAGTACTTAAGTACAAGTACAAGTACAGAAGGCCTGAGTACTTCAGCGTAAGTACCAGTACCTCATGTATAAAAAGTACTTGGAACTAAGTATTAAGTTTATAAAAAGTTTATCGAGTTCAGTTAATAGATATTAATAAATCAATACCTTTTAAAAACTATAGTATGTATAGTAACCAGTGGCTACAATTTATAGTTTTTCATAGTTTTCGGTGCAGCAAATAGAGTAAAACTTTCACCTCTCCTTGCTACACTCACAAAAACTATTAGAGTTCCTCTCAAGCACCCATTATCGCCTCCAATAATGCACAAAAATTCTAAGGAAAAAATGTCCAGTAAATTTCTAAGAAAAAATTGAGGCCTTCACTACATCAGGTCGAGGCATCATTGATTTTATATTGGGGCGAGGCATTTCTTGCTTACCCTTGGTTATGTCCACTGACCTATATAATATGGACTGCTGATGTTTCTATTTCACGTGGGCTTAATTGCTTGTGTCAAAAAGTGTTCTTAAGTCGGTGCCAACATTGAAAAAATCATTGGCATGGGAAGTTGATTATAATAAAACATTTAGAAATTCTTCTGCGCATCTAATGAATACATTGTCTTTGATAAAACAGTTTTTGTTAGTAATAACCCTAAATGATTAATTTAAAAACATATATTTCGACGAATCCACTAATTTATTTGTTGTTTTCAGTTCTCTCTCAGTTGGTACCTGGTGCTTAAGCGAAGGAGTCAGCAATATAGAAGTAAACCCACTTTTTGCAATCCATATTATACATGTCAGTTGTTATGTCATCAAGTCGAGGCATCGTCGATTTTATATTCGAGCGAGACGTTACTGGTTCTTGTTCTACTTGCCCAGTCTTGTGTGTATGTTATTAGTTTGTCCAAAGTTCTGCCTTGACATGTGAGTGCGGCATATTCTTTCACAGTTCTTTGCGTGCTTTAAAACTCAACAAAAAAGGAGTTGCGCTAGAGATTTTGTTTGCTTTTCTACGAAGAGTTAGATATTTGTAGTAGGTACATAATAGACTCAGAAATACCTATGTAAAAATCTGGGTACTTAAGTACAAAACTAAGTCTTAAGTACAAGTAAACAGAAGCAAGTACTTATGTTCGAGTACTAAGTAGGGGCATTTCAAAAGTATTGAGTAATAAGTCTTAAGTAACGAAAATGTACTTTCAGTCTTTTTTTACTTAAGTATTGCCCAGCTCTGCTTAAAAAATACTTATATTTATTGCAGATGTTTAAGAAAAACACAATTTTTATCGGTTGAATTTTTTCGCCGAAAAATTTTTTCAGCGGATAAAACATAAATGTTGTGTTTTTCATAAAAATCTGCAATAAATATAAGTATTTTCTCAGAAAAAAATCCTTAGTTTATCCTATTTCCCATGATTTTATTAATCATTGGAGCAAAAATCTTGTTTTAAAGTGGAATAAATTGAGTTTTTCGGTTTACATTTGTTCGGTTCTTGTTTTTGATGTGAAAGTGCCTTAACACAGTGAAAAAATATTCACTGTTTTCGCCTTCGATATGCTCGTCTAGTGCCGCCTTCATTTCTTCATCAATCAAAAATCTACGCCCTCGGAGGTCTTTCTTCAAATTAGAAAACAGAAAGTAATCACTGGAGGTGGTGAATTTCTTCAAATCTTGTCTCGGTCAGGGTACGCCTTGCAACTCGGACAGTGTGCACGGGTCCTTCAAAAACAGAACTTCTTTCGCCGGTTTGCCTCTTGCACTTTTGTCAATAATGCGGCGTAATAATCCGCACTCATTATAGTTTTTTTTATGAAGGTAGTCGATAAACAGAATCCCTTCACAATCCCAAAAGATCTTTCCACTTTGGATTTCCGTGGCTGCTTTTGTCCCTTTTCTATCCACTGCGTTGACTCCTGTTTTGACTCTGGATCGTACTGCCGGACAATGCGAGAAAAAACATCGTAAGGATTATCGGCGCAGATGTCCAAAAATTTCTGCGAAGTTGTGACCCGGCGCTACTTGTCCAGCGAAGTGAGCGTTCTAGGTACTCATCGCGCGCACACATTTTTCATGTGCAATGATTATGAAAAATGTTGCTAATGCCAATGGCTTCAGCTTTCTGCCGCATCTTAATTCGACAATCTCCTAGAACAAGTTTGTGAAGTTTGTGGTTCAATTCAATTACTGATGCTAATTACATATGAAACTCGGTATATACTACTGTGGATATTCGCAATTAGTGATATGTAGCACGAAATATTACTGGCATTTACGCGACGATTACACGAGCCAATAGAGCTGACGGACAGTCCTGATTTTGTCTGTCAATTTTATTGACAAAAAACGATTTGCGTTCGATCAATTGGCTAGTTAGTTCTTACTAAAATGTCGCAAGCGGTGGAGAAACTCCTGTTCTATATGAGTATTTAACGATTTCTTCCTTAATCCGTCATTTTCTCTACAAATTAGAGATTAAAATATATATTAACCTCTTTTCAGTCATTTCCCATTCAAAAAAGAGAAGATTAAAAATGTAAACACAAATTTCCACTAGCATCTACCTTTTATTTTCATTTTCTGCCATCTTAATCTTACAGTTCACCATATATTGATTAGTCTGTACTGATTGGTCAGAAATCTTATCAGTACAGACTAGTCAGTAAAAAAGAGTAGTCGGTAGAGACTTACAGAAGCCTGTATAAGTGTCAAACGCTGTCAGTGTCAGTTCTACTTATACTATATGCTCTCTCGATTTTTGTGTTTAACATATTGTCTCATTCGCACTACAATAATACATAGCCAAGTTCTTTTCCGTTATTCATGCAAAAGACGAAAGTATATGACATTATTTGTTTCTTTCCAGAAAACAAGGAAAATTTCCAATTCTATTCGGCTATCTGCTATTTTCTTATTACGTTATCTTTGGCAATACCTATAAGTTTTGAACTAGGTAAAGCATGGTTTTTACAAGCAAAGTTAGTTTGCACATCAAAAAAAGAAAACATTGAACCGAAAAACACAAATTTTTCCCTAAGCTAACAGAAATTATCTGCAATACATGTAACAAAATACTGAAAATTTATTCTAATTAGAGTTTCAATAAAAAAATATCCATATACAGTAGAGTTCACTTAACACGAAAACGGATTACACGAAATATTGCATAACAGGAAATAAACGTCCAGTACCCTCTCCGTAAAGTGTTTTTCATATGAATTTTTTCTAATATTGCAAAATGAATAACACGAAATATCGCTTAACACGAAAAATTATAAACTCTTACTCACTTATTTTGCTGGAAATTTATCTATTTCTACGAATAACTATTGAAATTTTTTTAGTATTTCATTTAATATCTCATTTTCTTTTGCTCTATTGTTCAGTTTCTATTTTTCTGGGTAAAAATTAATACTGATGCTCTTAGAAATGGGGGATTTCCCTGACACATGTGCGTTGTTTATTTACTGTAATTTGTGAAATTAATTTCAGTCGGTTCAAGTGTTTTTATTGTGTGAATGTGAAGTAGCAAAAGCAATGGCAAGAACTAGTAAAAGACAAAATGTAATTTCAATAAAGGCGAAGGTTCAAATTTTGAAACTTGTTGACCGTGGAGGCAAAACGAAAACATAAATTTGTAAGGAATTTGGAATTGCATATTCGACACTGTCAACGATCTTGAGAAACCGAGAAAAGATAAAACAAGCTTATAAAGGGTGCTTGCAGTGTTGCCAATAAATTCTTTCTAAAATCGGCTAAATGTATCTAGAAAGTCGGGTAAAATTGGCTAAACAGATTTTAAAAATGGGCTAAAAATCGACATATTCAAAATTCCATTCTATACAAAATAATGCAAACTCCTGGAATAAATGTAAATGCAAAACCAGCAAAAGGGTCTCGCCGAGAGTACTATCGAGCGATGTACTACTTCCCTGATTCAGAAAACTTTCTCGGGACGTTTTAGTCGCCGGAAAACCCACTTTCATGCACTTGGCTCACATGCACCCCAGTTACTACATTTCGCATATATTTTTTCCGTTCTTTCTTTCAGGAAAATTAGAGTTCTGTTGTGAACATTTTTCTCATAGGAGGTCATTTCCCACGACGCACCAATTTGGCACAATCACGAGCAGAAAAAATTCACTTTTTTATCCAAGAAAGTCACTCAAAATACATCCGATCACCAAAGCACAACCCCAAACCAAGTAAAGTTTGCGCCAATTCCAAAATCGACTGAAGAAATAACAAAATCGGCTATCGACTAAGGTAAAATTTTTTCGGCTGATGAAGGTCAAACTCGGCCAAAGTAGCCGATTTTCGGCTCAATTGGCACCGCTGGGTGCTTGTTTGAGCCTGAGAGAAAACGTATGGGTTTAGCAAAACATGATTTGGATTCTGGGATTCTTCTATGGTTCAAGCAAGCTCGAAACCAAAATGTTCCTATCTTTGGTCCTATTTTAGTGGAGAAAACGGAGCTTTTAGCAAGAAATATGAGGATAGAATTCAAATTTAATCCATGATAGATCGAACGATTTAGGCGGAGATATGCTATAGTTTTGAAATGCATTTCTGGGGAATCTAAATAAGTGACCAGCGACATGACATCAGATTGTTACTTGGATTGTTGAAGGAATTCGAAGCAAAAGTCATCTGTAATGCAGATGAAGCTGATTTCTTTTATTGCTGCCTTCCAGAAAAGACTTTTGCATTAAAAGGAGAAGTATGCACCGGAGGTAAAACATCTAAAGAGCGTATTACTGTACTTGTCGAATGTAATTCTGATAGTTCTGATAAGCTACGACTTTTCGTTATTGGAAACTCCTTGTAGAATAAACTGCTAATAAAAAAGCATAGATGACTGCAGACATTTTTACCCAGTGGATGTCGAATCTGGATGCACGATTTTTCCGAGAAAATAGGAAGGTAGCTTTAATTATTGACCATTGTCCAATCTATCTAAATATACTGGATCATCTATCAATAAAAGCGATTTATCTACCACCGAACACAAGAAGTGTTTTACAACCATGTGATCATTAAGAACCTGAAAGTCATACAGAAAGTTTCTGTTGAGGAAATTTATTACGAGTGTTGAGTCTTAAGGAAGGTATTAAGGCAGTGATATTTTTAGATTCCTTACATCTACTGCAATCAACCTGGCGAAGTGTAACATCCACAACAATTAAAAATTATTTCAAGCATGCTGGATTTCTTTTTTTTATAATACCTCCCCGACCACCAGAGGTTCCTTGTTCCAAAGATGTTGAATTGCACAATATGTTTACGTGTGCAACTACAACTCTGAATTTAGGCACGGATATTACGCTAGAAGATTATTTGAACCTGGACGAGCATTTTGATACTGCTCCAATGTTGACCGAACATAAAATTGTGGAAATATTTAGATCAGTAACGTCAGACTCAGATATGGATGAAGAAAAAGACGATACAATGCCTATACCCACTTTTACATGAATTCGATAATCTTTAAAGCAACTTCATAGATTTGTGGAAACACAGGAAGACGGCAATGTAATGTATAAAAAATTACAGGAACTAGAGCAGTATTGAAGCAAACATAGCTTCCAAAAGTGACAGAAGAAAATTATCGATTTTTTTTTTCATTCAAATAAATTTTTTTAACATGCATAATTTTTAATTTAAAGAATATAAATGTGAAAATGTTTTCTTTGAATTAAGTGTACTCATTATTTTTGAATAATATAAATATATGAATTTGTTTTTGCGTACGTTTATAATACAACGGTTAATACGAAATTCGGATACCACGAGAACCTTCCACTGGTCCCCAATATTTCGTGTTAAGCGATTTCCACTGTATAAAGCTTTATTAAAATTAAAATACTGTTATGTTTATTCGTACCATAAACTAATTTTCGTTCAGAACAGTCAAGTAAAATTTCGTTCCAAACTTTCGTTCCACATACGAACGAAAATTCTTTTTGGTCTAACATAACCTCATTTCTGTTTATATACATTTGATACAAACCCGAACCAACTTTTAATAGTTTGTTTTCGATATGTAAACATAGACAAATTGTCGGTGTGAAACTTTTTAATCGTTCATTTTCGTTTGTCGATGTGCAAGCGGCCTTAAGCTGGCTTCCCACGACGCGCCGCGCGAGCACAAGCCAACGCGCCGTGCTAAGGGTCCGGCTCGAGGTGGCGCGAGCTCGCCTGTGCTGGCGCGCCCGATCCATTTCGAGTCGGTAACTTCAAAGGCGCGGCGAGAGCGTGCGCGAGGTAGCTCGAGGCGGCGCGTGACATTTACTTTTCATTTCGGCGGCACCGCGCCGCAAATCAACTCGAGCCAACACGCGCCGTCGGAAGTGTATAGGCCCGGCGCGAGCTGACGAGAGCTCGTAGCAGGCTTCCCACGGCCTGTGATTTCACGGGCCGCGCCGCGCGAGCACAAGCTGGCTTGGCTCGTGAAACCACGCGCCGTGGGAAGCCACCTTTACTCTCCCAACTTTCAAGTAACCTCATTTTCAGCCCCTCGCCATCCGGTTACTTGTGCCCGTACGAAAACGACTTCCACTCATTTCAACTTTTTAGCGAAGTGGAACCTGAAGAATAGCCAAATTCGGTATTTTTTATGCAACGGGTACATTTCTTGATATATATATGTAGGTAGTCTTTAATAACATCAGTTGGTGTGGAAGTTGAACTTGTTAATTGTAAAAACATATATTTAAAAATGGTTTCAAGTAAAAAAGCTATTATTAGAAAGACAATAAATTATGTAGCGTAAAAATTAAAAACAATTTCGGAAGAAAGAATTGATAAAAAAGTATGGATACGAGAATGGATAGGAAGAAGAGATAAATTGGCTTTGTAAGCGTTAAATTACAAATCACCCGTGCATGCCACTGACTTATAACAATAGATTGAGCGTATTGTCATTTTTCTATAGGAAAGAATGGCACACTTTTTATAGTTTTCTCTTTCGCACTATGAGAGAGTTGGAGATCCCAATACAAAATATCGCTTACTGAACGTTTTCTTATGCATTTTGATGTTTTTATGTTGGCTGCAAAAGCAATCACTGCAGAAAGAATAAGGTAAAGATAGTGTTTACCCAAGGTATATAAAATACAAGTTATTCTCATTAAAATTTTGATACATTGCAGGTGATAGTCTGTGACGTAATTCTGTGACTAATGTATATACATTTTTATAGAAAAGACAGAGAGAAGAGAGAAACTATTGTGTTCTCTGTACCATACTTTCCTATACATTTCACGGTATTACGTCACCTGATGGTGGAACATGGTTCATAATGGGAATAACTTGTATTCTATATACTTTGTGCTTACCATGCTCCGTCTCTTTCGCCCAGGTAAAAAAATATTTTGAAAATTAAAGTTCGAATGAGTTTAATTTCTTATAAAGCAAGTGCCACACCAGACCACTGATAAGCTGATATGCTGAATATCAGCAGCACTAATATCTTAATGAGGCATGCTACATTGTAAAAGGTAGTGATATCCTGATGTGATACCGATCTTCTGATAATCACCAAGTGATTTGCATGTTGCTGATTTTTACTGGCATCAGTCGGTATTTATTTTCAAACTAATTAAGTCGGGTTAGTTTAAAATATCAAAAATGTGTGAACGAAATTTTGTTTCAAAATTAGTTGAAAGTATTGAAAAACGACTGTGCCTGTTTGAGTCAACGTGTGCAGACTACTGCAAAAGGGATAAATTTGAAAAAGCTTGGAGAAAAATTTCGTCGTAAGTTGGAAAAGATGGTATGTTTTCCTGTGAAATTTTTTATTAAATTTTGTTCCATACTGAGGAGTATTAGGATTTCTGCAAACACAAAACGCTTCTTCCAATCAGTTTTTGAAGTTCAATTTTGTTTACAATTTACATTAGCATAGCTTCTTTCCTCAATACACGGAATATAACTCACCTTCCAGGAGGCGTTTCGCTTCCTGTATCCTATCATGAATAATAGTTGGACTTTATCGTTTATCATGAATGATGGCTCAATTGTATTATTGATAATAAATGATAGTTAGTTGCCTTCAGTTGTGAATACCATAAAAAAAATTCCGACTATATTAATATATAACCCACCGTACACCTAATATTTGCGTTTATTTTGCTTTTTTCTTCCATTCTCCAATAATAATGGTAGCAAAAGTTTTTCCTACTTGCTGAATTCCATTTTAAGTGCTTACAATCTTTAAATAAAATCAGATCACTTTAAGTTGATGTAGCATTACCTATTGATGTGATGTCCTTACAATATGTCAGCTGCTGATTATTTTAAAACTTCACCATCGCCACATCAGGATATCAGTTGACTGGTCTGGCACTTGTCTTAGAGTTATTAAGCGATTAAAATATCACTTGAACCCAAGAAAGATATTTTTTAATTTAATTCGATTTTCGGGTGTATAGTTTCATTTGATTGATTGAGTTTTACATGTTTTTATGTAGTAAACGTTTTATACGGTGCTCAAACCCTGATATACAGAAACACAATTTTTTTGTGCCACATGAAATAGCAAATCGCTCAGTCCATTGTTATAAGTCAGTGGTGGATCCTCCACTGCCCACCAATAATATAGGTATTGGTGTAGTAACCCGTCATTGTGGTCGCGAGTGTTTTGAAGTGGCAAATTAATAAATATTAGAAAAGGGAGGTGTTATCCGGCGCTCGTTGAGTGAAATCCTCTTCAAGGAGTGGTATTGACCATTAACCTTCAGGACAAGTTGCGACAAGGGTGCGCAGTGGCGGGTTCAGACCTATAAGTGTAGTGACAGTGTACAGTGACTATTGTTGTGAAATTATAAAATAGCAAAAAAAAAAAAAATAAGAAGTGATACCTATTTCGGATCTCTTTAGGCTTACAGATGCCTCAGATAATCTCTTGGGGGAATTACATACAGAGAATCCTAATTTGTTTAAAAATCACCTGCGGCTTACTCCAAACCAATCTGATTGGTTACATGGTAAAATTAGAAACAGGAATGCCATCTCCACCAAGCTGAAGTTTAAAACAACTCTGAGGTTTATTGCAACTGTAGAGAATTTTGTCTCATTAGCGTATTTGTACAGGGTTCCAAAAAGCTCAACTACGATTTTCTGCCGGAAGCCTTTCTACAATTTGCAATACTCTATCAGATTTCCTTAAGGTATTGTACAAAAAGTATGACATTAGCGAAGTGTGAGTGACCATGATTTTGATTACTATTTCACTGTAGCTGGCATTGGTGCGATCCATCATTTCATTTTGTATGTTTTTGATTTTAGTCTAATGCATTGAGTAATTTCTTTGTTTAGTTTATTTCTTAGTTTATATTGTTTGAATGCGTAGTCGTAATTATACATAAAAAGCCATAAATTAGAAATACTAATATAATATTGTAGAACTTGTGTACGGATGAATTTCATGAATACATATAAATATTATTATCTATGCTGAAGAACTCTAAACTAATGTCAGTCTTGCCTGGTGAAACAGGATATTTTCCGGATAATGGAGTGATAGTATGCAATTATGCATGCCCATTAAAAACATTCCTTATAAAACCCTACAGTCACAGTGGAGGGTTGAGTTAAGGCCGTGACACATTAAATTCGACATTTCTGCTTTGTCGACCACATTAACAGCAGAAGCAGAAAACAGTTACTTGTCAACTACAAATCTCAGGTGTTATAGACATAGACATTATATTTTTCTCGCATCAAACCCTTAGAATATAGAGCAAACAGGAATGGTGATAAGCCAGATTTTGGGTAATGAATTTCTGGTTGTGTTGGTAGTCCATTTTTACATGTATTTACACGCCATCCCTATTCTAAGCAACTTGTCAATTTGCAAAAAGTAAACAAATGTTTTGAGCGGAGCATCTGTGGTAAAAAAATTTCTTTTTCTGCTTTATTTTGAAACAATTCACATAATTAATTAATATAAAACTTTGCTTCTATTAACAAAAAAGATAATTTAGGTAGTGCAGTTGCCTCAAATGGGATTCCCTAGTTTATAATCCAATTTATATTTGCAAGTACTGACCGAACACTTAATTTCTGCTTTTTTAATTGATATGAAGATTTTAACAGGCACTAGTGGCACTATAAAACTTTGAACAAAATAAACTTCAAACATAAATAGTTTTGAAAAGAATTACTTCCGTACTTTTGTTGAATTTCGCAAAAAATTTTTAGATTGCATAGACCTGTTCACAAAACAAAATCACATTTGACAGTTATTCTACAGCTTTGACAATTAGTCAATCCAGCATCTCACTTACTCCTATGTATAGTCTCCTACTCTTACGCTCATGTACACGAATTTTACACGATTCAACCTTTCCTGTTTGCTCTATATTCTAAGATCAAACTCCTTTGACACATTTAAAAGAAAGGACGCCAACAATGAAATACAAATTTTAGCTCTCTTTATATTGGCAGTACTGAGCAGAAATAGAATTTTTGAGATTTGATCAACTTTCAAGTTCTGCTTCTGCTGCTGCCGCTGCCTCTGCTTTCCATTTGTTAGTACCTACTCCAATAGTTGCGGTTTACAGAAAAAGTTCTGCTTCTGGCACTGCTTTCTGCTTTTAATAGCTGGGCTCTTTTGTGCCCGCAGAACAGAGCAGCACGAAATATACACAAAAGAACGCCTCATGCATTTCATAGATGATTTATAAATGAAGTGAACAGTACAAATAGTTTGCTTCAATCGATACAACAATTTGTTCTCTCCAGTATATGGGAGTTCTAGAACAAGGTACAAAAAAGAACACAGATAATGTGTCACGGCCTTTATGATTTTCATTTTTGATTATAGGCTATCGAGAGCTGGAAGGATTGCAAAAAACGCATTTGTAATATTGTGCTCTCGTTTCCGAATATTTTAAAGATCTACCTTATTTGTTTACAATAGACTTATTAATAAAAACATGATGCCATTTACATAACTGGATACGCAGAATTTCGAAGGATTACATTACGCATAGTGTGTTTTGAAGACACCGGACAGATTACAAATTGGTCTTGGAGGCAAAATACAAATTTTGAAAGTTTAAGAAATAAGCAGGGATCAAATAATAGTCCTAAGGCAGGTTTTATGTTAAGAGATTTTTTTGTAATGCGGGATCAGTCCATTGGCAAGAAAGATTGGTACATAGGCTTGCAAAATGAATAACTTATTTTAACCCTTTCGCGGGCGCACTTTTTTAGTTGCTGTTCCCAGAACGTCACTTGCATATCTTTTACATTTTTAAAGATAATGAAATTCTGAAAACAGCAAAATGAAAGAAATCAAGTAATTATAATAATTTAATCACAAAATGATGATGCACATTTTGACGTGTATTGCCGTCATGACACCTACATATAACAACTGAAAAGTTGTGGTAAGAGGCATGACGTCAATAGACGTCATGCCGGCTATACACGTCATGATAGTTAAAAATATTTTTTAGTGTTCTGTTCGGCACAATTATGGGGAATAAACGTCTACATAATAGTTTATAAAATTCATAAATAAAGAAAAATATATTATTTATTATTTATTTATACAAAAATATCATATTTTTATTCATATACCATATTGTTACCATATTGCTTTACTTCTTAGCATAAAAAACAGTTCAATTATCAAAACTAAAAAACAACAAAACAAAAATAATCTTATTATACAGGGTGTTTCCCCTTAGGAGGTCCATAGAGCGGGAGGTGATAGTACTCACCTAGACGAACCAAAAATTGTATGGCAGGTGGGGGGGCAATATCAACCGTTTAGGAGTTACAGGGTGATTCATAAAAAAAGCTAGGTTTTTACAAAACACCCTGTATCTTAAAAACTACATGGTCACAGTTAAGGGCTCACTGTATGCAGAACTTCATGGCCTTTCCAACGACAGCTCAACCAGCCCCGTGCCCCTCTCCCCTCAGATGTTATGAAGGTCTAAACTAAAAATTTCGGATTTTCTTTCCTTTTTTTTTACTTTGACCTCTATTATTTTTACAAAAAGGTCGTTAACATAACTTTTTTTTTATAAAAACTGTAAACTGTGGAGCCTCCTCTTTAATTTGACCTATTATATCCTATGTGCTATCTGTATCCTCAACGATAATTTGTTCCCTTAGTACGTCATTTTAAAAAATATCATCTAATTTCGGTGTGACCGGAATAGGTTATGAGTTAATAACTGTTTAACGGCTACAGTTAACACATAGGGTGTAATAGGTCAAATTAAAGAGGAGGCTCCACAGTTTACAGTTTTTATAAAAAAAAAGTTATGTTAACGACCTTTTTGTAAAAATAATAGAGGTCAAAGTAAAAAAAAAGGAAAGAAAATCCGAAATTTTTAGTTTAGACCTTCATAACATCTGGGGGGGAGAGGGGTACGGGGCTGGTAGAGCTGTCGTTGGAAAGGCCATGAAGTTCTGCATACAGTGAGCCCTTATCTGTGACCATACGTCCTGTAGTTTTTAAGGTACAGGGTGCTTTGTAAAAACTAGCTTTTTTTTATGAATCACCCTGTAACTCCTAAACGGTTGATATTGCCCCCCCACCTGCCATACAATTTTTGGTTCGTCTAGGTGAGTACTATCACCTCCCGCTCTATGGACCTCCTAAGGGGAAACACCCTGTATAGTAACAGTTGTGCACATTGCAAATTTAAGTTTTATTTATATTCTCAGGTGTGCCATTTTTCAAGACATAGTCCGGCGCAAAGAGCTGGCCTGTCTACGCAATTTTTACAACGGTGTGCAGAATTCCTTTATTCTGCCTTGCAGTGTCAAAGCACATAAACCTTGACCAATGCAAATTGAAATGTAAGACCAAGGCACATAAACCTTGACTTCTTGTAGAAGGTGTAAACGGTGCAATGTACCGCTACACTAAGATGATACGTAGGGCGGAATCACTAGTAAAGGATATGCAAAGATTGAAATGGAACTTGTTAAATGAATACGCGATTGTCTTTTACTATACAACTGAATATTAATTTATTTCCTCAATCTTACTCTATATATATACAAAAGCTAACTCTAAGTCAATGCATAAAGTACAAAATGCTTACACTGCTGAATTGACATTAATTTTCTTGCAAAAATCGCTCGTAAGGCAGTGACCCTAGTAAAGAATGTTTTTTTATTGGATTGCAATACAATTGTGTACAATTGTTTTTATTTCTTGTTTTATACGTACATTGACCTGAAGTAATTCAGTATGTACATGGTCAGCTTAATAAATAATATTCTACGATTTCAACATTCTCCCCCGCGTTGAATGGTAATTCAACTAATTTTCCTTATACGTTGAACCTAGGGTTGAATTCAAGCTCAGTGTCAGCACGTCTTGTCCCACATTCAAGATCAGCGTTGACACGTCTTGTCAGACCCTGCCGGGGTGCAGCTACTGGTGTCTTCGTCTTGAGTCGACTTCGGCATACCTTATCTCGGCATTTCCACATCATACACAGGAGTATTATTATCGTTAGTAGAATGCCCCCATAGCCGACTGCAAATTGATGAACATCATGATGTGTTAATGTTAGCGGGATGTTGTCTTTGAATTGTATCACTTCGTTCCTTATCGATTCAATTTCAGCCAAATGTGATTGATAATGGCCAATGTCATGCAGTCCAGAGCTGAGTTTGTAGTCGTAGATGTCGTAAACAAATGCTGTCAAATTGCTCGACGGAATATAAGATGCTCTGCTGTTAGATGGATATATACTATGCCCTTGAATGGTCACTAGTGGTTGTTTGATGAGACATCTATCTGTGATTTTTAAAATTCCAGTGCCTTGTATGCTGTGTTGCGTGGTGTTGTCTCCACATACAACGTTGATAGTGGTTCTTTCCGTTAGTACGTATATCCACTGATTAGGACTATATAATTGAATCCAATGAGGTCCATTTCCGGTCTTGATCAACTGGCATGTTGGTGGTTGTGGCAGCTGATTTATTAGGCTTACTTCACATGAGCTAACTGTTGATCCCCTTTTATATATTGCATGTTTTTGTTTACAAATGTGCTTGCTGTCCTCGATGATGATGCATGACTGTAATTCTTCTTCACTCAGTGGGTAGTATTGATCTCTATGTAAGTTGATAACTAGGAACTGGGACGAAGGTTTCATGGTGACAAGTGAATTATTAATCTGCACTGGAAATGGTGTAATTTTGAACAGTTCAAATTCCTCCAATGACATTAAAGGAATTTGCAGTTTGAAGATTAAATATCGTGTAGCGACTCTTCCCGCGATGGTCATGAAGGTATAATACCTCAAAGCGTCGTCCTGTGATATTGGCAGTCGTAATGATGGGGATAAGTGTGCTCTTATCTTTGTGAGTTCTTCTTTTAATTGGATTGGAGAGAGCAATAACGGGCTAATTTTTCCGTGATGAGTGTATGTGAGTACGTCTAGAATTGATGTTTGAATCCGTAAGAAGTTAGAAGCGGCAAGAGTGGTCTGCATGGTGAGTGCGGTGAAGGATTGGTGCAACTTCTCTTGATATAGTTCTTCTGCTATGCCATTTACTTGGTCTGCAACATGCGAGAGCTGGGTTTGCAGCTGCCGAAATTGGTTGTCGATGTCCTCTTCCTCCTTCTTCATGACATTTAAAGTAGCATCCATAATCGAGGTTTGATTCTTTATCAGCTGCAATAAGTGATCCTCATTTTTGTGAATATCATCTATGGTTCGCGACATTCTTTCAGCGTAGTCTGAGTCTAGCACACCAAATAAAGTGTTGGCGATACTTCCAACGAAATTTGCTACCCCCCTTTTAGTTCTCTTGGAATTGTTATTGTCAGAGAGAAGCATGTTGTTTGTTGTTAATTCTGCCAGCAGATGTTTCACATGCTGAACGATTATTGAGCAGGAGACTCTTTCATTTATATGCTGGCACATTTTTTCGAGTGTTTGAGTACAGTTTTGCAGGAACTGATACTCTCTCCAATATGGCATCATATCATAGAATATGACGAGGTTCCATTCGTTGGCTATGAGGTTTGTTACCCCTAAGTTCTCAAAGTAGATCCCTGGTTGATGAATAAATGGTTTCACTTCAATAGAGGATGCTTTAACAGGTGGTACAACTAAACAAGCCAGAAGTAATGTCACAATTGCGGATCTCAGAGAACTTCTTAGTTTCTTCCGAGGGTTAGCCTTAGTTCTGCTGTTGTCGCTTTCATTAGAGTTTGTAGGTGTTTCATTGGTGATTTCAGGATGTTGCGATGCTGTAGTTTTCGATGTTCTTTCGCTACCTTGTGTGCTCCCATTATCTTGTACTGAAGAATGATCTGAGCCTTCAGTTGATATAGGTAATGGTGCGAGACGATGAATCGGTCGCCGGAGAATGCCAGTCGAAGTGCGAATGTCGGCTACACGAACCAGTCCATCTTCGCCTTTAATGATATTGATTATACGTCCAAGTGGCCATTTCAGTGTGGGTGTATTGTCTTCCTTTATTAGGACCATAGTCCCTAGTTCAATATTTTCACAACGCTGCTTCCATTTGTACCTATGCTGTAGTTGACTTAAATATTCAACAGTCCATCGCCTCCAGAATTCGTTTTTAATGTGAGAAACGAGTTTCCAACGGGTGATGAGATTGCTCTTTGTTGGTTCAGCAGCTGGATCAATGGTGTTTATCAGTGGTTCCCCGATGAGGAAATGTCCTGGCGTCAATGCTGTCAGATCATTCGGATCCGAAGACATTGGTGTAAGTGGTCGAGAATTTAATACTGCTTCTATCTCTATCACAGCCGTCTCTAGTTCTTCATAGGTTAGTGAGGCGGCTGCTAGTGTGCGTTGTAACAGATGTTTAGCTGATTTAACAGCAGCTTCCCAGAGTCCACCAAAGTGTGGTGATCTGGGCGGAATGAATCGGAAATCAATGCCTTTAGAGCTACATGCTGTCCTTATTTTATTTTGCGATGTTGTAGATTCTAATATTTCCTTCACTTCCTGCAATTGATTACGTGCACCTACGAAATTGGTCGCGTTGTCACAATAAATGGTTTTGCAATGTCCTCGTCGAGCCATGAAGCGACGTAAAGCTCCCAAGAATCCTTGTGTCGACAAATCACTTACTACCTCTAAATGCGTGGCCTTTGTCGGGAACAGCGATGTAGGACTTCTGTTTTTTTTCCCACGCGTCTTAAAGTGAGTCCATATTGGTCCACAAAAGTCCACACCACAGTTCACAAATGGTCTGGCTGGTTGAACTCTGTGTGCTGGTAGATTTCCCATCATCTGTGTTAGAAGTTTCGGTTTTGACTTAGCGCATTGGACGCAATGTTGTACTACTGAACGAGCCAAAGTCTTTCCTTTAACTGGCCAAAACATTTGTCGGCTTATTGCTAGAAGGGTTTGTGGACCTACATGCAAATTTTCCTTATGTATGTCGTTCAGTAGGCATTTCGTTAGATGATGGGAATGCGGCAGAAGTATTGGATGTTTTGCTTGGTATGATAGGTTTGAGGCTTCAAGGCGACCCCCAACTCTAATGATTTCGTCTTCAATGAAAGGTGCCAGGCTGCTGATACAACTATTCCTAGATACTTCTCCAAACCGCTGAAGATGCTCAAGATCTTCCTTGAATTCTTCTTCTTGCATCAGCTTGATGATCAATGTTTGAGCATCGATTAGCTCTTGTGCAGTCAGGACGAGTGTGTCCGAACGATGTATGTTGCGCGTTCTAGCATGTCTTATGAACCGTAACATGTAGGCTGCAATGCGTTGGGCCTTGCGAAAGGAATTTCTATGATTCAAAGCTTCAAGTAATTTGGTGTGTTCCCTTACGACAGTAGATGTGATTACTGATTTTTCTCGTCTTCGTTCAATATCATTATCTGCACCTTTCTTTGTATATGGAGGTGGCCATAAGGCTTCTGAGCCATGCAGGCAGGTCGGTCCATAAAACCAAAGTGTGCATGTTCCTAGTTTTTCGGGTGCGATTCCTCTCGAGAGAATGTCTGCCGGATTTTCTTTGGATCCGATATGTCGCCATTGCTCAGGGATTGTCAATTGTTGTATAACAGATACTCGGTTGGCCACAAATGTTTGATACGATGAAGATGACGAGTTTATCCAGGCAAGGACGATTTCCGAATCAGACCACAGAAACATAGGTGCATTTTTGACATTCAGGTCCTTCTTGATTCGCTGACCGAGCTCAGCTGCAAGTTTTGCTGCGCACAGTTCCAATCGTGGTAACGTAGTCTGTTTAATTGGGGCAACCCGAGATTTTGCACACAGCAGTCGCACCCTTATGACGTGCTCTTTATCTATCGACCTGATGTAGGCCACAGCACCGTAAGCCTTCTCTGGCGCATCAGCAAATATGTGAATTTGAACTGATTTGGTGTTCTTGTGAGCAAATACATGTCTTTCAATTTTCACATTGTTGAGAGCCTTCAGACCTTCCCGGAAGTTGAACCAATATGAGTGAAGCTCTTGAGGGAGTGCTGCGTCCCAATCACATTTCATCATCCATCATGCCTAGTGGATCGAAGAGTTGTGCGATGTCTGAGTATGCCGTACGCTTAGTGATCTTGCTTTTGTGACACCATACAGTTTTGATGCACAGTTCATCACTTTTTGGTAACCAAGTTAATCCAATTGTTTTGATATGGTCCTCTTCTTTACTGCCAAAGTTTAGTAAAATTTCTTGATCCTCTTGTGGAATATCCTTTAGCAAGCTTGGGTGATTCGCACACCATTTTCTCAACTTAAATCCAGCTGATTGTAATATGAACCTCAGCTGCGTCTGTGTTTCGATTGCCGTCGACAGGCTATCAGCCCCAGTGAGTACATCATCCACATAAAAATCGCGTTTTAGTACTTCAGCTCCTAGCGAATATTGTTGGGTCTGTTCTTCCGCTAGCATTTGCAGACATCGGGTTGCTAAGTATGGAGCACACGTTGTGCCGTATGTCACAGTGCAAAGTTTATAACATTTTAGTTGATCCGTAGGGTTCTTCCGCCACCAAATAAGCTGGTATTTTCTATCTTCATTGTGGACTCGTATTTGCCGATACATCTTTTCTATGTCCGCAGTAAACACAAATCTTGGCATGCGGAATCTTAGTAAAATTGAGAAGACATCATCCTGAATTGTTGGTCCTGTCGCTAATACGTCATTCAATGAGATATTTGTGGAAGTTTTGGCAGATGCGTCAAAAACGACTCGAAGTTTGGTAGTGCTACTTTCAGGCTTAATCACACAGTGGTGTGGAAGGAAGTTGTATGGTTCCTCTATATTTGTGAAGTTTTCTTCTTTCATGTGCCCAAGTTCAATATACTCTTCCATGAACCGTACGTATTGTTGTTTTAGTTCTGGGTTGGTGGATAACCTTCTTTCCAAGGCTGTTAATCTTTGAAATGCTATGTTCTTAGATTCTCCCAATTCTACTGGGTTATTTTTGAATGGCAATTTGACTATGAAGCGACTATGCTCATTTCTTCTCGTAGTTTGAACGAAGTGTGTCTCACATTGTTTTTCTGCTGACGTAAATGCCCGCGATGATTGTTCTGAGTCGTCCAGTATCCAGAATTTTTCTACTTGTCGATTAAGTGTTTCGTCTTCTGAACACACTCCACAGGTTGTTTGGTCGGTGACTATTCGAGGAGTCTTTCCTGCTGCTGTCCAGCCAAAAACTGTGTTTTGCAAAGTTGGGAGTGCGTCGCCCAATCTAATTTGTCCAATTGACAAGATCGAGTAATATAGTTCAGCACCAATCAACAGATCTATCGTGTCTGGCTGATTAAAGCGTGGATCCGCTAATTGTATATTTGTTGGTATTGACCATGATGAAACATCTATCATGTGTGCGGGCTGCGGAGAGATGATCCGTGGTAAGATATGAGCTTCTAGTCGAGTGTTAAACCCGTTAATGCGGGATTCTAGCCCTATGTTGACTCGCTTCTGTGCTTGTTGCCTGCGTGAGCCAATACCTTCTATGTTGAGTCTGTCGAAGGTTCCCGAAAGTCCAAGTCTTTTAACTAGTCTTTCTGTTATCAGATTTATTTGAGATCCGGAATCTAATATGGCTCGACACTCGATGCTTTGACCAGAGTTGTTGCTCACCCTTACGATAACCGTGCTTAGTAGGATATAATTCCTAATATTAGCCGTGGCCTTTGCGGTAAGTGAGTTCGATCGTTCAGTCCCATTGCCTGATGGTACTAAGTTCTTTCTTGATGATTGGGCCGTAGTTGCTGCAATATTGTTATTTTTTGACAGTGTACTACTCGTCGGCAGTTGACTTATATGAAGCAGTGTATTATGTCTTTTTCCACATTTAGTACACCCTCTGGATGGACAGTTGGCCATCATGTGACCTTTCTTCAAGCAGTTGAGACAAGAATTAATTCTTTTTACTAGTGCAATTCGTTTGGATGGCAATAATTGAAGGAATTTTTGACACGCGAAGAGTTGATGATCGGTGTCATTGTTGCATGATGTCTTAACTGTTGTGGTTAATGCTCTCTGCGTGTGCTGCCTTCTGTTTTCCATCTTAGTTGCTTCGCCGAGGGCCTCCAGAGACTGAAACCGTGTTTCTAAAAAGTCTAGAAACTCTTTTATTGTTGAAAGTGATCTAGGCTGAGTTAGTAATTGTTCCCACAGTGTGTGTGTGTTCTTATCCAACTTCTTTATCAAAATGTGTAATACAAGAGCATCCCAATGACTTGTATTGACATCTAGGTTCTCCAAGGCGAGAAGGCACTCTTGTGTAGTGTCATGGATTGCTCTTATTGCGAAGGCACTCTCAGTTGTTGCTGCTGGTTGCGAAAGTAACTTGTTGAGAAGTGCAGTGACCAGTAATCTTGTATTTTCATTACGGTCCTTGATTACCTTCCAGGCTGAGAGATAATTTGCTTCGGAGATACTTAAATGTCTGACCAGTTTCTCAGCTTCTCCAGTTAGGCTACCCTTTAAATACCACATTTTTTGACATGCGGCAATGGGTTGACTGTGAACCAGCTCAGTAAATAAGTCGCAGAATTGCTTCCACTTTAAATAATCGCCATCAAATTTGGGTAATTCTACCTTTGGAAGTTTCATCATTGGTCTTGCGCTGTGTTCTGTTCTTAATGGTGATCCATTTCTATCAGCTTCTATATCTGATTGACAGCGACTTAAGCATTCATGCAGTTGTATGAGCATGTCGTGTGTTTGTTTTTCCAGATCAAAATAGCCTTCCATATTGTTCACGTCATCTTTGTTATTCCAATGATTCAAACTTTGGTTGTGTAAATTTTTAATTTGCTGCCAGTGGTCTTCGATGGCCTTTATTTTAATCATGTAAAATCGCTCGG
This sequence comes from Dioctria rufipes, assembly GCA_963924295.1. Lineage (NCBI taxonomy): Eukaryota > Metazoa > Arthropoda > Insecta > Diptera > Asilidae > Dioctria > Dioctria rufipes. Next base: position 82,402,526 of record OZ002742.1, read on the forward strand.
AGCGAAAAGGCTCACGTGCTGCCAAATTGGTCAGCATCCTCTTTAAACCTTGCATTAACACCAGTTGTTGGGGCATCATTCCAATAACAGTTTCTGTGACTTGCTTTACTGGTTTTGATTGTGTTTTATCATTCTCCTTCTGAGTGGATTGGGCTTGCGTCTCTGTGACTTGCTTTACTGGCTTTGGTTGTGTTTTATCATTCTCCTTCTGAGTGGATTGGGCTTGCGTCTCTGTGACTTGTGCTATTTCTGAAGATCTTGCTTCTTCTTCTTCTACCTGCAGCCGCTGCATTCTAGTGACCATCTCGCTTTTGATTTTCTCGTAGCCACTTCGAATTCCTTCGTAATACTCATTCATGAAGTATGCGTGAGATAGTTCAGAGCCATGCTTAGTGCGTATCTCGGTGTCCACCCTTTCAAAGTCATCCCATAGTTGGTTAAGGGACGTAATACGCTTGGTTAGATACTCCAATGTCTTGCGGTATTCCGAATCCTTTCCGTAGTTCTCCGCTATCCGCTTAATTTCGTCTCCCGTTGTCTTTTGACGAGCAGTGAGTTCTTTTAGGCTCATCTTGATTTACTTTGTACTTGAGTGAGCGAAGATAAAACACTTTTGAAAAGTACGTGAATGTTAATCACGTCGGGGTCACCAAAATGTGCAGAATTCCTTTATTCTGCCTTGCAGTGTCAAAGCACATAAACCTTGACCAATGCAAATTGAAATGTAAGACCAAGGCACATAAACCTTGACTTCTTGTAGAAGGTGTAAACGGTGCAATGTACCGCTACACTAAGATGATACGTAGGGCGGAATCACTAGTAAAGGATATGCAAAGATTGAAATGGAACTTGTTAAATGAATACGCGATTGTCTTTTACTATACAACTGAATATTAATTTATTTCCTCAATCTTACTCTATATATATACAAAAGCTAACTCTAAGTCAATGCATAAAGTACAAAATGCTTACACTGCTGAATTGACATTAATTTTCTTGCAAAAATCGCTCGTAAGGCAGTGACCCTAGTAAAGAATGTTTTTTTATTGGATTGCAATACAATTGTGTACAATTGTTTTTATTTCTTGTTTTATACGTACATTGACCTGAAGTAATTCAGTATGTACATGGTCAGCTTAATAAATAATATTCTACGATTTCAACAAACGGTATGATGTTTCACGCCTAACTTTTTCCTTGTAGCATTGTTTGCAGCGCAAAAAAGTTGTTTTCCTTGTCTTGTTATCAGCCGAAGGGATTTTTTCTTGGAAATGTTGAATACTCTGTGGTGGCTCAAGTTGATAATCTTTGAATAATGTTGAAGTTGGAATAGTTTCTATTCCTAACAAGGAACTTATTAATTTTTCACGAAAATCTGGCTGGCTAATTTTTTTATTTGAATGTTTCTGGTATATATAAGATGCATTCCAGACGGCTATATCTAAAAGATGAAAATTCACCTTTTTGTACCATCGTATTGTTTTTCTTGGGCTGGAATAGTAACTTGTCATCTGATCACTTTTAACCTGGCATATTGTAATTATAGGCTTCTATCTCTGCTGGCTTCATTTTCGCCTTCCCGTATCTATTTTTGACCTCTTTCATTACAGGCTTATATCCAGTTGTGATACTCAATACGTCCCTGTTATCTCTCCATTTACTTACACACACATTTTTATTTCTTTGCCATATGTATTCACATTTTTTTAATTTTTTTTTTTATAACCATTGTAGGATTTCCTTTCCTATTTGATCGCAGAGTTCCAGTTGAGTGTGCCTTCTTTGTAAGTAATTGCCTGGATAAAGAAATGCTGTTGTAAAAATTATCCATATATAAATGATGACCCTTGTTCAAGTACGGGTTCATTAGTCGGAGTACCAGAGATTGTGTTTTTCCAATTTCAGGTTTCTCATTCACGGATTTTCATTTATAAATTTCAATATTTAATGTAAACCCATCTGGAGTGCACAATTCGTACAATTTTATTCCGTATTTAGCCTTTTTGCCCTTAATGTACTGCCGAAAAGAGAGACGTCCTTTAAATAATAATAAAGATTCATCCAAGGATAAAGCATCATCTGGATGGTATGCTTCCGAAGAATTTTTTATTATTGCATTCAAAAGCTCTCGAACCTTAGATAACTTGTCGGTTTTATCAGCATATTGTTCATAATTTAGACAACGTAATATCTGCTAAAACCGTCTTCCAGACATGGTCGCAGGAAAAATAGGATGACAATATAACGGCGATTTGCTAAATAAATGACGTACACGCGGAAATTTAATATGTCCTTGAAGTAAACAAAGTGCAAAGAAATGATTAATTTCTTCCACATCTGTTTCCTTGAATTTTTTAAAACGACAGTTTCTAGTTTTATGACCATTATCTTCACACAACTTATTTCCATATATATTGGTGCACTTAACAAATGTTTCCATGATTTCTGGTGTCCATATTTTTGTAAATACATCTAATGGCAATTTTAATACCAGATTTAGCATTATCAAAATGGAAATCTTGAATACTTTCTGTATCAAACGTCCAGTCATCATCATCACTATCAATATTTTCATCATTATTTGCCTGTTCATTATTATTTAGTGCTTCCACCAAATTTTCGACGGAGATACTTGAATCTGAGACCAGCTCTGGTTCGTAATCTAGATTACCAGCAAACAGACCATCATCTTCAAATGGATCTGTGGAACTGGAATTGATTTCATCCAAATCGTCAAAATCATCATCTTCGACATCAGAAATTCTGCAAATAATTTTTCTATTTTCTCTCTCCGCCTTTCATATGACATTTTTTGCTGTACAAATTTTAAATTATTTAGTATATTTTATAAATCCTACGAATAAATATTATTACCTTATTACCAAACACAATCTAATTTTATTACCAAAAAAAACAATATAACTTTTCACTGAGACACTTTTTTTTATACTGAACAAATTTCCATAGACATTGACGGCAACAGACGTCATGCACAATTCGGGGAATCACAAAAATAGTATTTTTTTATAACAGAAGTTTTTTTTTTCAAATGTATTTCCTGGTACACCAGAGAAATTATTTGTGGTTCTCGTGGGACACTAAATGCACACAATTCATATAAACTCATATATTTCGTGGCGTGTATAGCCGTCATGATTTTATTAGCAAAATAATTTTTGACGTGTATACACGGCATGTCCCAACAGAACGCAGTAGTATGACGTGTATACACGTCATTGTCCATTAAAGGGTTAAAGAAGGGAAATAAATGTTTAAAAATTTCAAGGTATTGAGCCAAAAAAAAAAACGAAAATTCGTAAACGGTGTCGACGGTTGTTTTGGCAATTTTGCCCAACCTATCAATTTTTTTTTAAATCTCCTAACGGAGATTTGTATTTTTCGTTTGGGAGATTTTATTTCCCGTCTTCGTTGTGCTTCGCATTATTTATCTAAATTTTTCAAATAAAAATACACATCAGTCTTACTTCTTGCAAAATAGTAAGTTAAAGTAAAAGTCAATTGAAATGAAGTAAATATGACAAAACTCACCACATTTGTTTGCATTTGCCTTAACAATGTCGAGCTCCGCAAAAAATATGCTGCTCCGAATCAAATAAGTTTTAGCTTGTATACGTCATGCTCTCCTTCTTCTGATTTTTTTAGATATTTCCACTTTTCAATTTCTCCTTATAAGTGAACTGGATTAATTTATACTTTGCTTTTAAAGTGATGACATCCCTTATACATATATACTCCATCATTAAGATCTTTTAGGAGCTTTTCCCAAGCTGCTTCATGCTTCGTATTTAATGTTCGTGTACATCCCACAAAATTGAATGGTTTTCCAAGCAGCCAATGAACATTAATATGTAATTAATATGTTGGTTGCAAATAAAAATATTTTCATTCATTGCTATCCTTTAAACCTAAAAAATCACTACCAAGAAATTAAAGCGGTCCGTTTGTTTATAATCCAAAAAAAACGCAAGAGTTTAAAATTCACAAGTTCCACAATTGCTGATAATATAAACGACTACCAATTGCAGAAAATATACTTAATTTGATTATTTCTCAGGTTGCATTTCACTAAAAAGTTGAAATGAGTGGAACTCATTTTCGTACTAGCGCAATTAAACTGTGTGTCAAGAGAAGGTTAGAGGGGCTGAAAACGAGTTTACTTGGGACAGTAAAGGCATTTGCATATCAAACACTGAAAACCGAAAAGTTCTACATTGGAAATTCGCTTTTGCTTACACATCAAAAACCGAAAACTTTTTTCTGGATAAATAGCAATGACATTTAATTTTCATAAAAGTTGTATAATGAGGCTTCATACGAAAAAGCGTGTTTTGACTTTAACCCAAGGCACTTTCATATCAAAACCAAGAACCGAAAAACACAATTTATGCCACTTTAAAACAAGATTTTTGCTCCAATGATTAAAAAAATCATGGGGAAATAGGATAAACTAAGAATATACGGAGAAAATAGTATACTTATAGCTTTCTAAGAAAAACACAATTTTTATCAGGGAAGTGGTAATGAGTTTTTACTCTTTCGAGACCCGTACCGAGGTGCTGTCAGTTTCTGGCCTAAACGCCGAAGACCTGAAATTTCATAAAGAAATTGTAGGGAGTATAGGTACTGTGTGTAAAGTGTTTCGATCAGCAATAACAGGGCGATCTCATCAGGAGAGCAATGAACCCTGAAACTGCCTGCTGTTTACACTACAGTGAACTCAGATGCCAATAAGTTGCTGGTGGATATGAGAATCATTTTAAGGAAAATTGGTTGTCTTCACAATTAATATGATTTTAGGGCATCCCATTTCTAACTAAGAAGTGGGAAGTGGTAATGAGTTTTTTACTCTTTTTTCAATTTTTATGTTTTATCAGCCGAATTTTCGACCGAAAAAGTTTTTCGGCCGATAAAACATAAAAATTGTGTTTTTCCAAAGAATCTGAGATAAATATAACTATTTTCTCAGTAAAATTCTTAGTTTATTCTATTTCCCTGGATTTTATTAATCATTCGAGTAAAACTCGTGATTTAAAGTGGAATAAATTGAGTTTTTCGGTTTACAATTTGTCGACTCATGTTTTTGATGTGAACGTGCCTTTAAGTGGTGACTCCTATCTATATTGCTATAAAAAAAAACACCTTTTTCCGGAAAATTTAAGAATGTTTTTGTAAACAATCCAGAAGTGAGGTTAAATAAGACCGGAAAAATTTTTCCCTCCAAAACGTTCCATAGTGTGGAAACCGAAAACAAAATGACAGATGCAACCGAAATCTCGTTTTTCGGCGGATAAAACATAAAAGTTGTGTTTTTCTTAAAGACCTGAAATAAAAATATTTGCTATATATTATTAGTAAAATTCTTAGTCTATTCTATTTCCTTTGATTTTATTAATCATTGTAGCAAAAATCTTGCTTGAAATGGGGCTTCGGTTTACATTTTTCAGTTCTTGTTTTTTATGTGCTAGTCCCTTAACTTCGCTTGTAAAAACCATGCTTAACACAGAAGATTTACATCTACTTTTAGAGGAGTGCGCGAAATGTTTTGATCCAATGTGTGTCTTTTGAAACTATTATTTCAGTGCAACAAAGAAAAAACTCTACTAAACTAATTTGCCTCAAATTAATTATCATTAACTAATGACGCAAAAACAAGCATTGTGCTAATGCTGTTGGTACAAGTGCACCTGGTTTGTTATCTTTGCATGCATCATGAGTCACATGTATCTAAAGGAAGCCATGCAGAAGGTTGCACCTTAGCATTGTAGTAAATACTATACTATGCAATCACATACATGTTTATGAATATGCAATCGCAAAGTTAGTGGCCTCAAATGCATAGTAATGATGTGGTCCAATGACAAGTTATTTTTTTTTTTATATGTAATCACTTTGAAAGCTCCGTTTTACGTTTCGCTTCGAATATTTTATTTATTTCCGCCTACTTCAACCAGGAAGTTCAAATATTATGTGATTACACATGCACTATCTGCAATATTGATAACAATGACGTTAGTTAATTATGTTTGAAATATATGTTGCTTGTCCAAAAGTAGCGATATAAAATATATTTTTTTCGTCTTTTGTCTGTCATCAGTGCGAGGCATACCTACAGAATGAAAACTTTTTGTGATAATTCATCTGATTGAAAAAAGTTTCTTACAAAAGCTGCAGGAAATTTCATCCTCTATAATTTCTGTAATAGCTATTTTGACCGTTTAAGGGCTGAACAATTTTCTTCGACTTATGCTAAAAATGCGGAGTACTTTATATCTCAGATTTGGATGAAACTTTCACAGTTTGTATAAAATGCAAAAATAGCTCACCCGTATTTTCTTCCCATAACACGCTCCAACCCCCCGCTAGGGGGTTACAAATTGCGTGATTTTACGGTGTAACGACATTTTCAAATAATTAATAACAGTGCAACCGATTTTTCTGATTGAAACGCCAAATGAAGCTTAATACTTTACATTTTTCATAAAAAGATATAGCAGTACCAAACGAATAAAAATGTTTCTTAATAATAGTATTTAAAAAAAATAATAAAATTATTAACTATTGAAGACTTACTTCTAGCAGTTTTTTTTTTGTATTTTTATTTTGAAGCTAGAGATCTTGTCTATCTATATGCAGCAAATTGTAATGGTGTTTGGCTTTTTTTGGAGATATGAATTTTTAAACTCAGCGTATACCTAAAGTAACGCACTATGGGAGCACTGAACTGAGGAGCATATATTGTTTTTTCTACTCTGCCACATTTGTTTTTTTGTATTTTTATTACGAAGATCTATGTCTTATCTATATATGTGCAAAAGATTGTAATGGCGTTTGGCTTCGTTTTGAAGATATCTATTTTTAAAGAGGTCATATATACACAACCATTTCACACGAAAACGATACCTTTGGACTAATTTTATACCAGACCATTTGCGATTTGGATGCAATATGAAAAATTTGTAGGTAATACAAAAATAACTCCACCATATTTGCTGTTTCCCTGTACGACGGCCCCGCTAGGGCAGTTAGATATTTCGTGATTTTACGGTGCAACAGCATTTTCAAAACATCATATCTCCCGATTTTTCTGATTCAAATGCTTTATATTTGTCATAAATAAAATAAGTAAAAAACGAGTTTTCAAACAAAACTGAGGCCAAGTCGCATGAAAAAGTAGATAATAAACTTTTCTTCACACACAGAGGTGGGCTCAGATTTTTTGATTGGGACAATTCTCTTGAACATTCTTTCTCTTTATGAATCAAATCACTTATTACCTCTGATTGATCTTACTGAAATATATCGGTGATTGTCCACCTCTGTGTGTGAAGAAAAGTTTATTATCTACTTTTTCATGCGACTTGGCCTCAGTTTTGTTCGAAAACTCGTTTTTTACTTATTTCATTTTCTGCCCTTTTCACGTTAACTAAATGGGAAAATTCTGCATTTTTCCTGAAACAGATTTATCACTAATCATATCGATGAAAATTTTCCGATGATTTTCCCGCTTTTCGGGGTTTTCCATGCAATTTCCCACAAAACCAACTTTATGCAACTCATTTCGCTCACCAACTTTGTCTTAGATTGCAAAACGCTCAAACGCTTCCTTGGTCGGAAAAACTCCGGAAAAGCGTGTTACATGAATTTTCCTCGATTTTTTCTGCAAGTTTTGACCTTCGTCGGAGAGAAAGTAATGATGCCAGTTGATCCTGAATAATTTAGAAAACTTTTTTACCGAAAAATTTTCCGGAAAAGTCGAAAATTCCGGAAATTTTTTCGGAAAAATCGGAAAACTCTGCATTTTTCCTGAAACTGAACTAATCAAATTTGTACCAAATTTTCAAATGATTTTTTCCGATTTTCCGAGTTTTCCATGGAAATTTACGGTTCAAATTTTGACAGATTCATTTGTCACGCGACATGAACCTGTGTACCGCTGTGATGACGAAAAGTGGGTCTACGAGAGTGTCGAAAATAGTAAAGAAATAGACAAATTCGTGTACGAGTTAAAGGGAATGGCTGGCCTCAAAAAATATGGCAACAGCGAATGAAACTTTTCTTGTTAGTAAGAGTATTTTTTTTTAATAGTATTATTTATTGGGGATCTGTAAAACCATTTTGAAACCAGAAGCCTTGTTTATCCCAGTCCCAAAAATAGTGTGGGTGCTCGGCCTCGCTTTGACAATATAAAATTTTAAAGTGACCGTGTGCACAAAGTAATGGAATATTCTATTTGTCTTTTTCAACTAGTAACTCTTCAATTTCTTGGAAACTAGCCCTCGTTTAGCCTATTCCCAAAAAGGAGAGAGTAGCGATTTCAGAAATTATCGACCAATTAAAATCACTTTGATTATTTCGAAAGTTTTAAAATCTGCCATTAACTGCGAATTGATGAAGTATCTAGAAATCATTCAGCTCGTCAACAATCGCCAATATTGCTTCCGGACTAGATGCTCATCGGAAGATTTGCTGGCTTTTCTTGTGTAACGTTGGAACCATAAAGTTCAAAATTTTGACCTATAGATATTTCAAAGACGTTTAATAGAGTATGGCATCCTGCCATTTTAGAAAAAAAATTAAAAGTTTTATATTTGATCGCCTAAGATTGGTTGTATTAGATGGCGTTCTATTTGATGGAGAATAGATGAATTTTAAGAACTTTTTTATATATATATATATTTGAACCTGTTATCTCTCCGTCTACGTATTTAATTTTCATTAGTGATCTGCTTTTCGTTACTTTCAATCCCTATTCATAGCTTCACTGATGACAGTACCCTTGATGTCACTTACTCCTTATGGACTTCAGAGTGAATGCAGATTAGGACTAAGCGAATTGCGTTGAGTTCAATGCATCTAAGACTGTAAGTTATCTCGTATTTTTAAAACAAGATCATAACTTGAAAACAACCGTTTCAGAGCCCTAGATCTCATTGGTGATGTGGCAATAACTTGTTATATCGACTTGCACGATCATCGCCGTAAAGTCGAATACCTTTCACTCGCTTATCGCCACAGGTTTGGGTCAACATTCTTAACTAGTATCTAGTTTGATTCTTTGTAAATTAATTCCTCCATGAAATACTAGCGCTGCAAGCCACGCTCATCGTTTCACTCTTCAAAATACTTTTGGCTAAAGATTACGTGATGATTTGCTAGGGTTCAAGAGTGACATATATCAGCACTTCCGCCACTATTCTAATGTCCCCTAATCCCTTGTCTATCTCCTTCCTGCCATGCTGTGAGCTCTTGAGCTTAGCTAAATAAATAAATAAAATATGGGAGCACAACCTTAGGTCACTTTAAAAATTTATATGATCACAACGAGGCCTCGCACAGGCACAATTTTTGGGACAGGGATAGAAGAAACTTCTGGCTCCAAAATAGAAATACAAAAAAAAGAGTTTTAAAAAAAAGCAATTATAATAGGAAAAAATAATATTGTTTAAAAAAGAATAATACTCTTACTAACAAAAAAAGTTTCATTCGCTGTTGCCGTATTTTTTTATGAAAAACATAAAGCATTTGAATCAGAAAAATCGGGAGATATGATGTTTTGAAGATGGTGTTCCACCGTAAAATCACGAAATATCTAACTGCCCTAGCGGGGGCGTCGTACGAGGAAACAACAAATATGGTTATTTTTGTATTCCGTACAAACTGTGAAAGTTACATTAAGGAAATCTATTACTGCCCTCTGAACATCCTGAAATTTTTGAAACTTTTTCCCCCTGAGAAAATTTTGAATCTAGTGGAACAAATCGTAGTGAGATGGATCCAGGTCAAGCGAGTATGGTGGATGTGATAAAAATTCAAAGCCAAGAGCTTGAGGCGCCTCCTTCGTCCTTATAGCCACGTGACGCCTTCCATTGTCAAGTTGGAAGAGAAGACTTTTCGGTTATACAATGCGGGCGAAGTTCGCGTATTTTTGCAACCACTCGGGCTAGTTGGTTACAACATAGGTTTGCCGTGACGTTTAATCTGGTTATAATAGTTCCCAATGGATAGTACCTGGACAATCCCATCCATGGAAATCCGATCTGACATTTGTTTTTGCTTAATTCGCAAGGAATACAACGGCACCGTTTGTAGATAAATCCAAGCTCATTTCAGTGTTTCTTTATCGTAATACGGATAACCGTGAACCTTGAACGAGCGAGGTTCATCTTGAAGATTTATATGACCTTATCTAAATTTTTCAAGCCGTCTTTGAACTGTACGCACATTAACTTAGATTGTCCAAAAAATGTATATACTGAATGTACAATCGTGCCTATACCTTAAGAAAAATATATATATGTACACTATTTAACATAGAAATATATTTTATTGTAACCAAAAATTATTTCCTTAAAAGAAAATAAAGTTATCTCCTTATGCCAAAATACTTATTTTAAGTTCTTAATGAAAAAGTTGGTACATGATACATTATAAGCACAGACAAGAAATACCGAGATATCGACTGCTGTACTGACAAAGTAATGTATGAGAAGAGCAAACCGCAATAGCTCACTGATCTCGGCTAAATTTATCATGGATACGAACCAAAATTTTTTTCAATGTAAAAATTTCTGCCCACAAAACTTGTTCGAACTAATTCACACGAATTCTGAAGAAATATGGCCAATTAAAATTGTAAAAAAAAAATTCTTGCTTAGGTATGTTGGACAAAAATTTAACTTATAAAAAAGTTTTGGTTTGTAGGTATTTGTACCCATGATAAATTTAGCCGAGATCAGGAAGTTATTGAGCTTTGCTACTGGCTCGTCTATGTAATACACCACTTTGTTAGTACAGTCGTCTATATCTCGTTATTTTTTTGTCTGTGATGTAAGGATAGGTTTAATAAATATGCAAGGCAACCATAGTTTTATGTTTTTATCTTATTTCTTTTGCATTCTCCAATATGCATAAGTTCTTTTTGAAAACAACATTAGAATTCTAATCCACAAATATCCACGGAATTTCTTTTTATTGTCCGAAATTATTGTTTGGAAAATATCATCTAGATATTTGGTTATTTGTGACTCTTTTCCAAATTTTCGTGATTTTGACAGCATTTTCTATCAGTTTGTCCCAATATATTTCTTGGACCAGCTTTGTATTTCCCATAGGTCATTCCACTAAATGTCTAAAGTTTTTCATGATACAAGTGCAAAAATAATAAGATGAGAAAAGTTCGTTAAAATATCTTCGTATAATCCTTGGAAATATTTACTAGAGTTCGCAATTATATTATTCTACTAAAAAAATTGATGGTAAATGTAGGAAGTGTGGATGGTAATGTAATATTTATGCTGGTTAAATCTAGTGTTGTGACTTAGAAGTTTATCTATTTCACAGGATACACAGCCTATCTTAGAGACATTATTTGGTGATAAGTCACGGCATCAGAACTTATTTGATGATAAACCATACACTTAGATATCTTACGTAGTAATGAACAGCCCCTTCTTTTATTTGCATTGAGTTTGACACCTCTGAAATGAAACCACCTTTCATATTATACAAATTCATTGATGATATCCTAGCCAATGATTCAAAACATAAATTAAAAAAAAAAAAAAAACCTAACGCTCTTGTTACAACCAATCAACTCGATAAACTTCAATATTATTTGACAGACCGTTTCAAAAAGACGCTGTTTGATTAACACTAGTAGATCAGACTTTTCCACCAACTTATTTTTCTATGAAATAAATTCATAGTGAATTTAGTCAAAATTAATTGGACCGAGTTTGCTGCTAAATCCGCAGCTCGAGAGTTAAATGAAAAAAATATTTTTGCAAACGAAAAACCTTTGAAAGGATCCAAGCCGTACTGATGAGTAATACGGTACCTGCTGATTCGAAACGCCTTCTTTTGCAAAGAAATATCTATTTTCAAAGATTTTTCGGTTGCAAAATGAGATTTTTCACTTATCCACTTACTCAAAAGAAAAAGACTGTTAATCAGTCGTATTCTTCTCTAAGTAACATGAAAGATACATAAATATTTACATACACAAAACATTTGTTGAAATCATATTTATCTTTGATCATAGCACTAATAATTCATCATAAAGAGCCTGGTGCTGTCTTTCTGATTAATTTCAAACTACATGTGGATTTCGAACATAATCACCTCATCAGCACTGATACAATTTTATTCAAAGAAATCGCCAATTTTATTGTTATTGGACTGAGGATAAGCACAATAATTCCATCCGACAGTAGTCGACTTATCTTTCGAAATAAGTATGTGCATTAGGGTGTGCCAAAAATGTATAAATTTGCAGCAAAAGTGTTAAAATGTCTAAATGCTCATTCAGAATTTGTTAGCTAATGTAATTTTAAACTTCTATGCAAAATATCAGTGAAATTCATTAACGGTCATTAACGGTTAGATATCGCTCAAATCGAAAATAGTGTGTTTTTGGCTGTTGGACTTTCAGCAAAACTGTTTCAACATTTTCTGTCTTAAGATTTTAATTTGGCAATATGTTTTGTTGATTCAAGTGAAAGTCGTTTTAGAAAATAAAGTCCTTCCGATTATTTTACTTCGTGTCAATATTTTGTAAGCGAAGGTGGCACGCGGGTATACTTTTTCTACTATACCGTTATCTACAATCGATTGTCTTTCTAGCGACTATAACTTAAGGGGGCCATGTAGTGTATGAATTGTTCTCAAAATGTGAATTAGAAAGGTGAAGCATTTTTACAAATTACAAAGAACATAAAAGTATAGACTTTTCGCTGTAACAAAATGATTTATACAAAAAAAAAGCAAGATAACAAGTTACATTTGGTCTTAAGACTAATAATATTATACCCTCCTAGGGCCTAGATGAACATAAAAGTTAAACAAAGTGAAAATCCAAAAGTTCTGTATTGCAACACTAAGAAGGGGTTGCCCGATTTAGTTCAATTTTGAAATTTTATTTACTATTTTTGTATAAACGCTATTTACCAAATTTCAGCACTCTAGGTCGACGCGTTCTCAGGCAGTCTCCAAATATATATTGAAAACTCAAAGTTTTATAGGGCAACACCACGAAAGGGTTGCCCGATTTACCCCATTTTTGAATTTGTATTTTCGATTCTTATGAAAACCTCGTGTAGAAAATTTGAGCTCTCCACGTCGGCGCGTTTTTGAACAGTGTCCAAAGATATAGTGAAGAACCAAAGTTTTGTATGGTAACACCCAGAAAAGGATGCTGTTATTTAGTACATTTTTGAAATTTTATTTACTATTATTATGAAAACAACACGTATCAAATTTCAGCTCTCTATGTGTCAGCGCGTTCTCGGGCATTTCCCAAATATACCGATAAAAACGAAATTGTTGTATGGCAACCCTAAGAAGTAGTTGCCCAATTTGTCCCACTTTAGAAATTAAATTTACTTTTTATTTTAAAAGCCCGTCTGAAAATTTCAGCACTTTCATGTAAACGCGTTCTGGAGTTATCGTGCGGACGGAAGGACGGACGGACAGATAGACAGGCAGACAGACAAACAAACGGACAGGCGGACATACAAAAGCCAAAATAATTTTTAATTTTAGTAGACAGACTCTATCTAGGGTATAAAAATCGAACAATGACAATAATAATGGTCATAAAAAAAGAACTTTTCCAGTCTGAAGTTAACTCTTATTTTCGGCTGTAAAATTTAAATAAAATACACAAAACTTAGTTTCTTCTTGTGTATATTTCTTTCCCTTTATATTTCCAAGTATTTCTGTCACCATAAATTGAATCATTTGAAACATATCATTTTCAAGCATGGGAAAATACCATACGGTCAGTGCATATTATTGAATAAGTACAGTTGTACATTATATTGAGAGGAGTCCGTTCAAGCCGTTAAAGCAGTGAGTCTGCTCAAGATTGAGTCCGCTCAGCCAGTGAGTCCGCTCAAGTTTCGAGCGATATACCACCGCTCAACTGTTGAGCGGACTCAAATCCTGAGTTGAGCGATGAGTTTATATGAGAAATGAGTCTGCTCATTTACAACCCTGTAATTTTGTATAGTCACCTTTTTGTTTGATTTTTGAAGTGGTTTTTTGCACATATTTCTAAAACGATTCGTCGGGCAGTAAAAATAGCTATAAATATTTTCATAGAATATCACATTCTGAAGAATTTTCAGTACATTAAAACCGTCTAGGACTGATCGTTTTCACAGTATCCGTAAAAATCCTTAATTTTTGAGTGGCAACACACAATACAGCAGATCTTAACAACAGAAAAATCGCTCTTGGTTTAACGATAAATACAACCAAGCAATAAAAGCGAAATAGTCAGCCTTTCGCCCCTATCAATTGCATCCATGTCCAGAACTGAAACACTATCCAAAGAGAAAGATTTCTTTTTCACCAGAATGTTAGAATCTTGGCAACACGCAAAAGCGTCTCAGGTCAAAACCATCAGGAGGAACTTCAGCAGTTCCTCTATTCCTTCACTACTTTACAATGAAGTGATTGTTGACTCCCTGAATAAAACTAATATTTAGAGTGTTAGATTCACTTCTTCACATTCTCCTTTTCCACCCATTTTACATCTTCTTTGAAGATACACATTTACACAAGAGCCAATACACATCCATACGAGTGATACCTATGTTCAAAGTCCTTAAGGAGATCAACATCTCCATAGCTGCAGGTCCTGATAGTTTTAAGCCCCCGTTAAATAAAACCTGAGTCTCATTCTTGGCTAAAGCTCTACGGAAACTATTCTAATTGTCTTTCGACAGGAAAATTTCCAATTGCTTGAAAACTACCTCACGTTCAGCCTATTCCCAAGAAAGGAAAGGGTAGCGATCCCTCAAATTATTGACCAATTACAATCACTTCGATTCTTTAAAAGGTTTTTGAATCTATCATAAACACCAAATTAAACTAATTAAACCCACAATGATCGCCAATATGGCTTTACTTTTCTGACTCTTCTTATGGAATGTTGAAGCTGTCATTTTCATAATTTTGGTGAGTCTAAAATCGTTGTAGTAAATTTTTCAAAGGTCTATCATAGTATCACGAATTCAGGCCTTTTAGCCAAACTTAAAGCACTTGGCCTCTCTGAATGTCAGCCAATAAATGCTGGGTGCCTCAGGGATCTGTTATCTCTCCATCTCTCTTCTCAACTTTCATTTATGATCTGCTTTCCCTTACTTTCAATCCCATCCATTGTTTTGCCGATGTCATTACCCTTGGTTTCGCTTACTCCTATGACACTCTTGTAGACTACAGAGGAAATGTCATATCTGTCAAACCAGATTGCATGATTAGATCCTTGAATACCCACCTTGATAATATACTTAGAGCAAACCGAATCGCATCAAATTCACTACATCTAAGTTCCAAAGCTGTCCAATCTCTTTAAAACAAGATCATAATTTTTCCACTCCCGTTTCTTTTGATGGGGTACTTCTTAACGATATACCGTCTTTATGCATTCTTGACATTAATATTTGCAGTATGTTAAGCTGAACAGATCACAACTTCTCTGTTGCAAAATAAGTATCGAAATGTCTTGGATTTCTGAAAAGGTGTAAAAAATATTTCAGTCCATCGATTCTAGTTCTCCTCTACAAGTCCTACATCAGAACTAGAATGGAATGCAATTTCCATATATAGGTCAGAACTGGTCGCACAGCCGTTGCTTCATTGGATATTGTCCAAAAGAGTGCCTTCAGCTCATTGGCGATGTGGCAAAATCTTGTCATATGGACTTACTCGAGCACAGCCGCAATGTTGGTTGCATTTCGCTACTATATTTCTACATACATTGTTAATCTTCTCATAAAATATCTAGTCTGATCTTTAATTCCTGCATATAATACTCGCACAGCAAGCAGCGCACATCCTTTTACCCTTCAAAATACCTTCGGTCGTAGAGTACAATTCTGTGATGATTTTTTATCCCGAACTGTGCGAACGCGGAATAGTCTACCATCTTCTGTATTTCCTCCGGCATGCAATCTGTGAAAGTTTAAGGGTGACATATATCGGCAGCTTCGCCACTCTACTCACGTTCCCTAATTCCATTCTTTATCACCTTCTTGCCATGCTATGCTTTGTATCATAGTTCATAGGGGGTGTATTTGCGAAGGGCACAAGCCATAAAAAAACACTTCTCCTAGCGCACAAGCAGGAGTTTGCGAAGCGCACATCTATTGTTAAGGGATTACGCATTGTTTTGGAAACGCGCGGCTATGGTTAAGGTCAACGCATTGTTATAGCACGTATCTTTACCTGATCTATGAATTTTGCCTGATCTATGTAAATTAAGTTAAATTTTTAAACCACTAATATCAATAGGAGGAGTACGCTCTGCGCCAAGCGCAAAGGCACACACACAGGCAGGCAGGCACACACACACACACACACACACACACACACTCACCACAGAGGCAGGCTGGCAGGGGCACACACACGCGCGCGGAGCGAAGCGGAGCGTGCGTGTGCGTGCCCCTGCCAGCCTGCCTCTGTGGTGTGTGTGTGTGTGTGTGTGTGTGTGTGTGTGCCTGCCTGCATGTGTGTGTGTGCCTGCCTGGGTGTGTATTTCTTTGCTCTTGGCAAATATACCCTACGGGGGTATATTACTTAGCGCAGGTAAAGATATGTGCTAGAACAATGCGTAATCCCTTAACAATAGGTGTGCGCTTCGCAAAGTATTTTTGACTAGATTAATTTTGGGTTGTGCGCTTCGCAAATATACCCTTCATAGGATATTTCCTGAGCTTGGCTTAGTAATATCAAAAACAAAAGAAGTCACACTTTCTTAACCTGCCGACGAAGTTATATACGTACAAGGTATGTATTGCATCTGTTCTGTGATTGCTATTTTAAATAAATGTACACTTTTATACCCTAGATGAAATCTATAGGGTATACTAAGTTTGTCATTCCGCTTGTAACACCTCGAAATAATTATGGTAGAGCAAAATGGATTGGACACCCACGCATAATATTAAAAGTTATTTCGATTTTTGCATGTCCGTCCGTCCGTCCGTCCGTCCGTCCGTCTGTGCGCACGATAACTCGAGAACGCGTATACTTAGAAAGCTGAAATTTTGTACACGGACTTTAAAAACAAAAAGTAAAATTAAGTTCGAAAATGAGACAAATGGGGGAAGTCCTTCGTGAGGTTGCCATATAAAAATTTCGTTTTCCGCTATATGACACTGCCTGAGAACGCGTCGACGTAGAGAGCTGAAATTTTGCACATGATGTTTTTACTATATTAACAAATAAAATGTCAAAAGTGGACTAAATCGGGTAACTCCCTTGGTGTTGCCATATAAAACTTTAGGTTTTTTACGTATACTTTGAAAACGATCAGTCTAAGACATTTTTATTGTACTTAAAACTTCTGCAGAATACGAAATCCTATAAAATTAGTTATAATCATTTTTTTCTGTGCGACAAACCGTTCTAGAAAAATATGCGAAAAACAACTTTAAAATAAAACTTGATTACATCGGTGACCATACGAAATTTAATACGGGCATTCATCTAGGCTATCATAAGAATTGGTCTTAGACCAATTCTAGCTTTTTTACTTGTTAATTCCTGTATTTTACAAACATACAATTTATGATGATTCGTGAATTTGAATAAAATACGTTTCCCTAGTCTTACCAACTAAAATGGATGATTGGGAAGTTTTACACTTCCACAATTTACAAACCAAACAAAATGAGTAATCTAACATCCCCTTTGACTTTTCGGAGTGGTAGCCACTTGCTAATCTCTTCGACTCGTATCTTTTAAATGATAAATTTTGTGCATTTGACATTTTCGAGTGGTGGCGAATGTCTTCAAACTCTTGTTCAGTATATACGATTTTTAAATTTTTTAAATCATAGTTGTTGTCCCCCCCCCCCCCCCCCCCCACAAAAATCCTGGATCCGCCACTGCATGGATGTCCAATTCATTTTGCTCTGCCATCATTATGTATTTCTAGGTGTTACAAACGGGTATAAAAATACTGCTCTTCCTAGGAAGAGTGGGATTGTTGGTCGAACTGTAAAGAAAGCAGAGTACAGTAAGCCAATAAATGGCTACAGTGCAAAGGCCATTCGCTCAGCTCAATCTTAATTTTAATCTTAATCTTCTCTCCTATATAAATTTTTCGAAAGGTTTAAGGTCTTGATTGGTTAAACCTATACTTACCCATTTTTCATAAGCAATTCGGTATAGTTATAGATACATACATAGCATAGCACTTGTCTGAACACCGTAGTCCTCTGAACTTCTAAATATATACGAAAATCTTCTAATAATCTTCCAAATCATATAGAATCTATGATGCCGGAAGATGGTTCTGTTTTTCCCACGTAATAATAAACCCAAACTGTTATAGAGGGTATGTTTCCTAAATACGTACTTACATATGCCAAACAGTTAGTTATACTTATGACTGCCGACTTAAACATTGCTCGCATGTTTAAAAACACTATCTAATATGTAGCATCTAGCTCTGTTGAAGCAGGAATATAATTTATTGCAATGTTCCTAAGTATAAAAACGAAAACAGAAATGTGAGAAAAAAATTTAAATGAATTGAAATAATTTGGCACGGCCCAAGTACATATACGACATTCGAGAAAATTGCGTGTTACAAGTAAATTATTTTTACAGAAACCGAGCCTAACGTATAAAACAGACTTCGTCGAAGAGCTACTGTTTCCTGAAATGTTTTAAGTGTAACAAAACTGGTTTAATAAAATGTCCAAATTTATCATAAGATACGTATCAACACATTAATTAAAAAAAAAATACATATTTCAGTTTTTCCATTTAAGATGAACAACAAAAGCTTTTGATATAACGCCCCGATAACAAATACATTTTTAACCTTTATACAAATCATAAGCTTGATAACTATCTTGATAACTATTTAAAGAAAGCGTGTGTTTGAAAAGCATCGATATGAATGATATCAGATCACCTAAGTGTGAAGAATACGATAATACGATAAAAACGTCGTAAAATCGCTGGTATTACCATTAAAATTTTATATAATCATAAAATAAACTCAAATACTCTGTAATCTCTCTTAAATCAGCACTCACTGAAACGTAAACTGTGTCACGCTTCATATGTTGACAAATCGTTTTCGTGTTTGCCGGTTAGATCCACGAGATTTTAATTTAACAATGATAATTTCCTCACCTCATGTGGATATTTTTGAAGGTAATAAATTAGTCGGCTGCATTTTTTTTTTTATTGATCATTAACTTTCTGATTAGCGAAAAGCTAAATAATATTAGCGTGATGTCTGACGACAATAATATTTTACTGGCGTCACAAAGTCTCGTTGGAGTTTTCACAGAGCGCGGAACAATTTAAATTAAAGCCTTGGCTAAATTCAATACACGAACAAAATGTCGTTGAGAAATTTAATAAAAACATCAAGTTAAATGTTAAATGTGCAAATTGCTACGTTATGATTATTTTATAATAGAATTCCATGTTGACAGCTTTAATTTACATAAGATACCCATGGGCATGGACACCTTTTACTTATTTATTATATATATCCTTCATTTATTTAATAAATGATGTAGATCACGCCAATATAAGATAATGTGTAGTTATCAGTCTTTTTTTTTTTTTTTTAATTCTATTAAAACGTGATCTGATAATTTTTATTCTTATCTTTATTGTTTCATCGTCTGCTATTGTTTTGTTTCATCTCGCTTTTTGCTGGCTTCTAGTATTTGAATAGCGAAGGCGATTACATGTTTCACATGTCATAGATTTTAATATGCATTTTGTAAATATGTATGCCCTTTCTGTAATTTCCTATTACCATACTGTATCCTGGGATCCAGTTGAAGTGATCTATTCCATGCAAAAATCATGTTCAGAATTCTGTGCTTTTTACTAAAATTAATTCAAATGCATGGGAAGAAAGTGCTTATAGTCGTGCTTGACTGTCTTGCAATAATACCACCGCTTTCATGAAATCAGTTTAAGATCTCAAATTAGCTAAATATTTTACAGACTACTCGATCATATAAACAAGGCGAATACTTGCCTTTCTTGCTTTCTATTCAAACCTTTATTTTCATTTAACCAGTTGATGTTCTTCTCATTGCTTCCATTATTCCATTATCATGCCTGTCTTTTAATTTTTTGAGTTTCATTGTGATCTCTTCCATTACCCAATAGCGCCATGGCAGAGGTCAGTTCTGATTATTATATCAAGTTCAACTTCCAAGTTCACCCAAAAACTCTAAAAAAAAAAGCAATGGTGTGTCAATATCTCTATTGAAGATTTTTAAGTTTTCATCTCTTCGAGTTTTTTTGTGTTTTTGTGAAAAAAAAACACAGATCAGCAGACAAATAACGAAATAATATTCACCAATGAAAACCAAGCTAGTAACTATTAACTGAACAGGGTCATCCAAAATGCGTCGATTTGATTGTTTATGGTATGTCAAATAATATTAATGGTCTACTAAAGATCCCTTTGCTGGTGGAGAGAGCCTGCGCACAAGGTGACGTGTTTCCCCAGCATTGTGGTGTATGATGGTTAACTCACTCATCACGATACTGAAAATGTGGGATTCTCATGTGAAGGGTATGCGGATGACATCCTCTCTCCTCATTGTCAAGCACTTTGGAGTCTACCTTGACTCAAGGCTAACGTGGGGATTGCACGTAGAAGAAAAATTTCTTCGCTCAATGCAGGACAACTTTGGTTGCACATGGGGCATAAGACCGAGGGTTGTGCACAGGATGTACCTATACATCTCGATTTTTATACCCATGCTCACATATTACTCCTGTGTATAGTATCCGAGGGTGCTTGTGGGGACTGCGATCCGGAAGCTGGCAATGATATCTGAGCTTCGTTTTGGATGTCGCTTCTCGAGGACTGACGGAAGTGCCTTATCGAACCTTGTCCGAACCGCTCTAAAAATTTTCACCGATGAGGACCTGAGGCAGGTGTCTACTTTCCTGAACCTGATATGGGGAAGGAGCACTCACTTGGAAGAGATACCACTGTCTTCCAGGCTGAAGTCTTCGCTATCTCAATGGCAGCGAAGATAGCCCTTGATAGGCAAATCAAGGGGAAGGACATGGCTTTCCTAGTCACGCAACCATGATACCTCTAAGTTTCTATCGAATAACATATAAGTTACTGGGGGATTGCAGGTCATATGTGGATAAGTTGTGTATCCACAACAAGGTGTCCCTTCTGTGGGTTCCTGGTCACATGGGGATCATGGGGAATGAAAGAGCTGACTTTTTAGTTAAGGCTGGCTCTGATTCTCCGTCCCTCGGAACGCAACCCACCGCAAGCGTTGCCAGCTCGAGTATCGGGTCTTCCTTCAAAGCGGATGTTCATAGGAGGCATCAGTAGAGAGTACTTGCAGGTGCACAAAACTGTTTCTTGATGGACTCAATAGGAATATCGCTGATTTTCTCATGTGGCTCGAGATGAAACGATGTAGAACTGTAGTTGGCGTCTTCGCCGGCCACAGCTCACTTCACACTTATCTAACAACGATGGGTGCTATTCACAGCCCTGAGTGTCTGTCTGCCTGGAAGGAGAGTCTGAGACAACCGAACACCTTTTGTGTGCGTGTCCGGTCTTCGCCTGGAGCAGGCTATAGTCTATATAGTATATATTGCTATAGTCTCTATAGTCTGCCCGTTCTATCTGTAGATGAGCTCAAAAACCTTCTTCACCAAGACCTGATGCACTTCATTAAGTGGACACGAAGGTTTTGCTGGATGCGCTTCCTGCTGGATAGCACAATGGGCCGACATGGTCTCAGTGCTTGGGATGGGATCTCCTGTCCCCCTGGAAACTGATTTTTTGGAATTTCCGGCGAAACGTGACCTCCTAGCGGAAACTATCCCTCACAAACTATCATATGAGGCATTTTTCAACATAACCTCAAATTTTGCGAGAAAATGGTGGTAAATAGATTTCGGTTTTTTATGTTTTTCTCTCGTAAAAACAATTCAATTTACATGAAATTTTGTAAAAGTATACCTTTTTTTTGTGTTGAATAAGCATGATTTTTTGAAATCAGAAAAGTTACTATTTTCGGAGATATTTACATTTTCGAGAAACAAACCAAAATCTTCCACGAAAATCTTTATTGGTGTTTTTTTCGATTTAAATATTTTATCTGGGGTAATTTTGACAGTTGAAATGTCTACTTTAAAATGGTCTCTATATATTTTGACAGTTTATTTTTGAAGAAACAGCTTAAATTTGAGAAAACCGAAAAACATGACTTTTGGAATCGCGAGTTTTTCAATATTTTTTTTTAGATTTTCAATTTTTTATTAATTGTTTTATAATAATGGATTAAATGACAAGTGAATTTAATTAATGAAAGTGGTGGAAACCACCCTGAAACAAAATAAATAATAAATTAATAAAAAATCCTTTAAGTTGTGGTAGAAAAATTTACAAAATTTATATTAGAAAGGTACATACTTGGAATAGGTACTTATAATAAAAGGTTCAAGCACGCCTAAAATGGTCCGATGGGGGGGGGGCGCGAGAGAATAATAGGGTTGCCAAGAATACAGCTACACAACACTCCTATAGAGTTTATTACCAATTGCCAACTTGGTTTTTTGGACAACGAGCCCGATAACGAAAAGGCTTAGCAATAGGCCTGGAACTAACATCTAGGTAGACTCATGCCCAAATTTACCCTAGGCTGTTCAGATGCAATTTCCGAAAAATTAAAATGCCTTATATGAAAGTTTTAGATTTTTTTATTATCTCTAACTTTTGTGACGGATATTTTCCGCTAAAAGTTCACGTTTCGCCGAAAATTCCAAAAAACCACTTTCCACAATTTCACTTTATCTCGTGTTTTTTGTAGTTTTGAATTTTCTTTTAATTATTACCTTCAATAAATTTTCCGGCTGATCCTTTCCTGTGTATAATTGTTTTGGTTCAAAAAGCTATTGGCACCACACGAAAAAATGAACGTGTCAAAGTGAATGAAAGCAATGTTTAAACCAGGCGATTTTGAGTTGAAAACAACGCCAATGGCCGTTAGCGTTTGTTTCACACTGATATGGTCCAGCTTCCAGAAGTGTATTAAAATGAATGCCCCAACCCACAGTATATTCATACAGTATAACTGCTCTGTCAAAACTGTTAAGTGAGTAGGATGCTTTTATAACGTGACTATAATTTCTCTTTCCAACAGTTTGAAACTAACACACTAGTCCACTTTGAATACAAAGGTTCCTATATCCATAAATCGAAAGTAGAAGAAAGAGAACTGATGGCATGCATAAACTTGCACTAGAGGGAAAGAGACAAAACCGACAGCCAAACTAAAACGTTCATTAGTTGCACCGAATCGGGAATCTGTAAATAAAACACTAAATTATTAAATTATCTAGTTTCATTAACTTCTTAAGTACAATTTTATCAATTATCTTTGCTAATAAACATTAAAAGATTTTATATTCCCTGGATTAATCTGTTTTGTTCCTTTCCGATATCATTCAGCTTGGTAGAACCACAGACAAGTAATAACAGCGAAGCTCCGAACAATGAAATGTGTAATGTCTAATTTAATGTTTCACAGGCGGGGTCGTTTCGTAAGGCTATACTTCGTTCAGCGACGAAAACAAATATTTTGACCCTCGAATGAGAATACGATTTATAGCAATAGTATTTACTTTAAACCATTTTTTTAGGTTGTTGAACTTGACTTGGAGTTAGTGCTTGAACTCTATATTAACGGTTTCATCACAACCTTACCTTAGCACTACTTAATCTCCGGAGGCCTCTACCTAATTTACATGTTCTAAATATACAGGAATCAGTGAATAAATAAATACTTATTATAAGAAAATGCAAGCATATACAGGGTGGGCCAAAAGTCACCATGGGGTTTAAAAATAACTAACTTTTTCGTTTGTACATTGCTCCACACCCTGTTGACCGTTTCTCTTCATTCCTTTTTTACATGATAGCCAACTGTCTGTTCTTCATAGGTAAGCATGTTTCCCCACCCCACCTTACCCCTCCTTTTTTTCATCCTACCATATGTTACCAATTTAATTTTTAAACCCCATGGTGACTTTTGGCCCACCCTGTATAACTAAAAGGAATTAAATAAATATGACAAAGCCTATCGAATCTAAACAATTATTCACCTTACTAACTAATCAAATCATTTCACATGCGTTCACTTATCTTGATTCTAATCTTCTATGTTTTATTCGCCTTTCTTTTTCATTTGTCCAACGTGGTCCGGTCTCGAAATTTTGCGTGTTGTGTCCTTTTACTTATTAGGTTTGTTTGTTTAGTTTCTGGTTTGCTTACTTTGTGTGCATATGTAGTTTGAACTCTGTAGTTGTTCCTTATTTTATTATTGCTTGGCCATCTTCCACTTTTATTACACAATTCCCTTCTGTGTAAACGTTTTACTTTTATTTTATCCGAAGTTTATTTCACTTTCACCAGTATAAAATAAATTACAACTTTATCACAAGTTATTTTAAATTTAGATCATTTATAAAAATCTACACTACTTCGTGTCCAAGCCCTGAAGAAGGAGCCCACGTTCAATTTCCTCTTTTTATTCTTTCTCGTCCAGAAGGAAGTTCCCCTACTTCTTTTCGGTTCTCAGTCCTGACATACAGTGGGCCGGAAAGGAATCAAACACATTCGCAGCAATTGGCGCATTTACTTAAATTTGGATTTAGATTTAAATTGGGATTTGTCCGAAAGGCGAGTGGATGCTATGTAGGCGTCCAATTTTACTTTTAAATTAAAATTGGAACGTTACAAATGAACCGGCAAAACTTTTTCATTGACTGCAATCGTTTTTCTTTGCTTATTTTCCTTTGTAAACTGACATAGCATGCAGCAATTTTTGTTTTTTTTTTTTTTTTTCAGCCGAATAAATTGTTGAAAGGAACGGCTGGGGTGTACAGATTGGATGGATTGGTTGAATAGGTTTATGTATGAACAGAAATTTGGAATGCAACCCCATCAAACAAAGCTTTTAGATTTCGTCACGAAATTAAAGCGAGTATCGTGTGTATCCATCCGATTTCGGAAAGAAATTTATCATTATATCCTAAATAATTCTACACGAAATAAAAGTAACTCAATAACTTCTTTTACACGAAGTAACTAAAACAACACTGGACTTGCTGTCGTAAAAACAGAAATGTCGAATTGACACATAATAAGTGCAAAGCCTTCTTGTCACACCCCCCCCCCCTTTTTCCGTGTTCGCAACTCTCCCTCAAAAAGCTATGCTAGTGGTTGGCTACAAGTTTGCCTTCTGTTATTGACCTTGATCCAAATTATTCAATAAAAAAATTAAACGACTTAATTAACAAAATTAAAGAGGTAAACATTCCACACAAAGCGAAGCTAGTGTCCTTTAATGTTTGTAGTTTCTTCCTGTCTGTACCGGTCGAAAAATGTTGTTAATTATTAATAACTAAGATTAGTGGTAAGGTCATGGACAAAGTTCAACTGGATGAATACGTACGATTAGTAAATTTAAGTTTTAATCAGAACTATTTTCAATTTGATGACAAAAATTATATCCAAAATAATGGCTCGGCAAGGGGGTCGCCCCCCCCCCCCTTTCCCCTGAATTTTTCATGGACCATTTAGAGAATGTCTTATTTTCCACAGACACTAACTTACTATCATATGTACATACCTGGTATAGGTATGTTAATGATATTTTATGCATTTGGACTGGAACTGAACGACAACTTAGTATCGTTTTTAAACAAACTATGTTAGATAACAAAATTAAGTTTACTGTTGAACTAGGAAAAAAAGTAATCAATTTTCTTGACTTGACGATCAATATTAAAGAGAACACATTAGAATTTAAGATATATGTATACATGATAAATAGCAGGACCGAATCAGTTATTACTTTTTACGAAAAAAGCCAACTTTACCTGTTCTTCCTGACCGATAATAATTTGAAGCTAAAAAACCAAGCTGGAAAGGCTTTTTATTTTATCTAGCAAAAATATGAAGCCAACTTGGCTAGAAAAAATAAAAAGCCGGGCTCGCTTTTTATATTTTTATCGAAAAAAAGTATCAAGCCGTTGC
Source organism: Dioctria rufipes (assembly GCA_963924295.1). NCBI lineage: Eukaryota > Metazoa > Arthropoda > Insecta > Diptera > Asilidae > Dioctria > Dioctria rufipes. The sequence goes on from OZ002742.1 coordinate 82,428,621, forward strand.
GCTTGCTTTTCTAGCTCAAAACTATTACCGACCAGGAATAACAAGTAAATTAAGCTTTTTTCGTAAAAATTCATAACTGATTCGGTCCCTGAAAATAAGAAGCCAGCATGGCTTTTATACTTTCGGCTTCAAGACCTGTTACTTCCAGCTCGTAAAAATAAAAAGTCAAGCTGGCTAAGATGGCTTTTTATTTTTGCCAGAAAAAATAAAAACCCTTTCCAGGTTAGTTTTTATAAAAACTTAAGTTTACAAAAGCTTTACAGGAATCGAAACGGGTTTCACGAGACATCTTTTAGTATATTCCATTAAATTCCACGATCATGGTTAATCCCAGGTTTTTTTTTTGTTTGGAATTTTCAAAATACCAGTTATTTTCGGTCCCTGATAAATAGATTAATTTCTGTTCTAGTGTCACCAAATAATTTTAATGGAGAATTAAACAAAATTAAATCAAGAAACTTGATTAATAAAATTTTAAAAAAGAAATTAAGGAAGCGGGTTTTGCCACTAATCTTCCCAATTGGCCACAAACACACAAATGACGGGTGGAAAAAGAATCCTTCTGTTAAGGGACTACCCGATATATTTTTAAAAAACCAGTTTAAAAAGAACAATATTATTCCCGGGTTTTCGAATAAAAGAAATTTAAAAAATTTATTAGTAAATAACAAGCTTATTCCCAAAATTAACGATTTAGAAAAAAAAGGGAGTTTACCAGATTTCTTATCAGGATTGTAATGCTACTTATATAGAAAGGACTAAACGAAAAATAAAAACGAGATTTAAAGAACATCTAAAATTAAAACAATTAAATGTAGGATAACATATTCGCGATAAGAATAACAAAATAGATGAAAAAAATATAAAACTGTTGCATAACTTACCGCGAGGGAGACTTCTTAATATATATGAAATTAAAGAAATACGAGCAGCAAAAAGTAAAGGAATTTTTTTGATCAATGATGAATTGGATTTCACAAACAAAAGTCCTCTATTAAATCCGTCTCTTATAATATAATCGCTCAGTTCATGGTATATATGTAATAGTGGTAGTGGTAGACTGTTTAGTAGTTTCTTGTTTATAATTTGGCAGTTGAGTTAGTCCTCTGAAGATGGCGTCAAAACGCGTTAGGATATTCTAAGAAATTAATGGAATAAACAAGATCTTTTGAGAAATAAAACAAGTGTTTTTTGTCAATTTAAAATATTGAGAAACTAAGTGCCGTCAGCATATAGTATACTATTAATCATATAACAAGTATAAATGCTTATTACACCTACAGCAAAATTTTACACAATATAGCCTATCCTGATTTGATATATAATCATAGATTCAATAACTACGTTTTCTATACTGAACTGCCATGATTTAAACTCTCAAAATAGAACTAAAAAACTTTGTTTCCAATTTTGAAGTTTATGTTCTACTAAAGCATGGAAATATGATGATCTTTTATCCATTTATAAAACTGTGTACATTTGTAACCTTTTTTTAATATGAATTGTTAAACCGAAAGCTTTTTTAAACGCTTAAACATTCACGCGTTTTTGCAGTATTTTTCAATTTAAATATCTTTTCGTTTTATTTTACAGAAAAGTAGTTGAATGAAACGAACTCAATCGAATGTGCGTTTTAAACGTGGCATACGTTTGTTGTGAATTTAAATTTCAATAATAAGAGCCTTCTCCGGCAATCCGAGTCTAGCGAAGAAAATATTATACAACCATAAATAAAATAAGGAAGAATTAGGGATTTAACAAGCTTCTTCCAAACATGGAGTGCTAGCAGTTTTAATTACCCGTAGTGTTCTTAGGCAGCCATATATTTTACCTAAGGTAGCACTAATGTGGTCACAGGAAAATTTTGAATTGAGTTCAAATCCCAGAATTTTCACAGAATCAACATATACAATTGCCATTTTATAGAGAAATATGGCTGGTAATCAGAGAGAATCGATTTGACTTCTGTAAACTGTTAGGCATGTTTGTCAGGATTGAATTCTAATTTATTACCCAAAAAAAAGTTATAAATGCGTTGTAGGTCATCGTTCAATCGGCATACACATTCTTTCATTAAGCCTGAGCATTGGAATCAATTCCTGCTGATTTTGGTAAGTCTCAGATCATCGCGTTAGAAACTCGAAGCTCTTCGATAGAGACTGGCACCCTGCTCTTTTAACTAAACTTTACGCATTAGGTCTAGACCCTCGTTTTTTAAAATGTATTGAAAGTTTTCTCTCCCACCGTTCAAATCAAGTTATATTGGACAGGGCTACTCCTGACCGTTTTATAGATCATGCCGGTATACCGCAAGGTTCTCTACTCTGTTCTCCTTTGTTCCTCATTTTTATTAATAATCTGGTATCTCTCACTTTCAATCCTATTCATAATTTTGCAAACAACAGTATCCTTGATTTCGTGTACTCGTTCGACTCTATAGCTAATTCCCGTGGGAATGTAATAGTCGACAAACGAGGCCACATGTTTAGTTCATTAAGCTATGGCCTTAAACAATTCTCGCATGGGAGCATAGCAAATCAAGTCTTGTTTAATACTTCCAAAACACAATTTCCACTGTTATCACTCAAACGTACTCCAACACCCATTCAATCCATTTCCGTCGATGGAAAAAATATCTCGAACTCGCTATCTCTTAACATTGAAATATCCAACAATCTTAGTTGATCCGATCACATTCCTGGTATTGCTAAAAATGCGATGAAATGCCTGGGCGTCTTGTATATATGCAAGAAATATTTTACCAGATCCGTAAATACTATTTTCGGCTCTGATTTTACTCTATCAGACTTGGCGCAAGGCCTAGATTAGAATATAACTTCTATATTTGGGCAGGTGCTGGACGCCCTGCATAGTCCTCGATAGACAAAGTCCAAAAGAAGACCTCTCGGGTTATTAGCGATGACATATCAATATTAACTTAAGATTCCCTAGAGCTTAATGTCGGGTGTCTGTTTCTTTTTAATCACTACTTCTATAGTTATTGGTCTGACGAAATCTCTAGCCTAATTTCTTGTAGAATTCTTCCTATGCGTACCACATAAGCTTAATCCCAGCTCACCCTCACACTCTTGAAGTCAAATTCCGGCGTAAAGTGAAATTTTCCGAATCCTTCATAAGTAGAACAGTACAATATGGAACAATTTACCATCTTCTATTTTCCCCCTCAGCTATGATCCACAAACATTAAGCGTAGTGAACACCGTCACCTACTTGTGTCTCAATCCAATAATCCTTTATTCCCTACCCCTTCTTCCTTTCCAGCCTTGTGCTACGGCATCATAGAGTATCCCCTGGGCTTTGGAAACATCATAAAAAAAACTTATGATTTTTGATGGATATGAAATTGACTGTTGAAATTTTTAATTTTTTTTCTTTTCCGTACCAAAAAAAAAAAAAAAAACACGGATCCCTTATAAGATCGCTCTTGCGTCTGTCCGTCTGACGGTCGGGAATACGAAATTTGACAGAACGTTAGATCTTCATGATGAGCAAATATTTCGGCTATAAAGATATAGTCCTAATTGTGCCTGATCACCTGATCTTCTAGGTTTCTAAACATAATGTTATTATTATTATCGGGGTTGCTGGGTCTCATAGTTGCTGAAAAAAAAAAAAAAATATAGGTTTCTGTTAACTTATATGACAACTTTTGCTAATAAGACCAACTCGTATAAGATCATTCTTGCATTCGTCTGTTTGAGTCATAGGCTTTAATTAATATAGACTGATGACAGCCCGCAAAAATTTAAGCCAGCATAACATATGCCTTTTATGTTGCAAGCGATTAGTGCTGCCACAAAATAAGAAAAATATTTACAAAACGGAGATTGTAACATATAAAAGCAAATTATTTAGTGCAATTATATCTTATTAGCTTGATAATTTATAATAATATCTCAAGCTAATAACAAAAATTGTTTGCTTTAATATTTATTTTTAATACGGAAATGATTTTTATTAATTCAAAAAATAAAATTTTTTATATAGATGATTAAATGCGTTACAACCATGAAAAAAAAATATAAAATCATGCTAATTTCCAAACCACCTTGGAAGTATCGCATTTGGCGCTTTAATGATTTATTTATTGTTTTTTTAATGTATTTTTTTCAACTTAAAATTTGTAATTGTATTTTGAAATGTCACCAATGAGTGTTTATATTTGCCTAATTTAATCACTCTATCTGCTTATTTCTTTAGTCTTATTTAAACAAACTGCCCTTCGACCTTTGACGTTGATACCGCAAAATAAAGTTACAGATTTTAGGAATATTCTTATTTATATAAAATACGAGAGCATGCACCTACATAATATAATAACAACAAGATGCACTCTGTAGAATACAGAATTTTTCCATAATCTTCTTAATATATAAAAATCACGTGTTCACTGTGTTTGTACACGCTAATCTTCGAAACTGCCCAACCGAATTCAATGATATTTTGTGAATGAGCTTGAAAGATAGGATAGTTTTGGACACGATAGATGGCGGTAATATGAAGATCTAAAAAAATGCCTGAATCGCGTCGTCGTAGAAATATAAAATTGTGTACACGGTGTTTTCATAAAAATTGTAAATATAAGTTCAAAAATGGACTAAATCGGGCAACTCCTTTGTAGGGTTGTCATACAAATATTTCCGCTTTTAGTACATATTTGAATACTGCCTGACAACGAGTAAATGTAGATAGCTGAAATTTTGTAGTTGGTATTTTCATAGCAATAGGAAACAAAATTTCAAAAACGGACCATATCAGGTAACCCCTTTTTGGTGTTGCCATACAAAACTTTAGCTTTTCACTATACTATATATTTGGAAAATGCCTAAGAACGCATCGACGTCGAGAGCTGAAATTTTCAACACGATATTTTAACAAAAATGTAAATTAAAGTTCAAATCGGGGACAAATCGGGCAACTCCTTCATATGCCATACAAAAATTTCGATCTTACATAACTGTATATTTGGGCACTGCCTGAGAAAGCGTCAGCGTGGTGAACTAAAATTTGGTACATAGTGTTTTCATAAAAATAGTAAAAAAATTACAAAAGTGTCTAAATCGGGCAACCCTTTCTTGATGTTGCCATACAAAACGTCGAAGCAGTCAGCTACACTCTCCCACGCATATGATATATGCACGTACATGCACATACGCACACACACACGCACCCCCCCCCCCACACACGTAAATACAGGCGAACGCACACACATGCACACAGAGTTTAAGTATTTTGACCTCATCGTATGAACTATTTTGTTCCTCTCCTCTTCGACATATAATGCATTATGTAATGCATTCGTCGTCGACAATTTTAGAAACCTAGTACTCATTCAGTCATTTTTTATGATGGGAAAACTGCCGCTCCTCTAAAAACATTAAAGTACTTCGGCTTACCTTCATTTTTCTGACTACCTAATGACATAATAATAGATCGAGATTGATAATATCGTCAATCAGAAGAATGTTTTTCTCGTTTATTCAAAAATTCAGAAAGTTAAAAAATTAGTATTATAACTTTAAAACTGTATGCTCACCACCTAAATTGTTGGAGTTCTTGCTCAGATAGAAGAAAAGTACACAGAATACAGAGAATTTTCACAATATTTATTTGTCAAGTTTAAAAGGAATTACATTAAATAAAATTCGTGAAAAACATATAAACTTTTAAAATTTTTATACACCACAAATTTATCAATTCTTAAGATTTTTACTTTCCTTATAAAATATAAAGTTTATTACATTATTGTAAATTTGAAGTGAGAAAAACGTAAATACTGAAAATATTTTCTGAATGTTTAGCAACGACTTAATTAATTTTCAATTATATTAATTATTAAAATTAAATTAAAAAAATTTGTGATGCTTTGCCCCTATGATGGGGACATTAGACTGGTTTCAACAATTTCGTATGTGAAAGGCCTGTAGCTAGCAGTCTATATCATATTGAAGTCTGCAGTTTGAATATTATTGAACCTTGACAATTCATTGGTGTTTAAAGCATATAAAATACATACATATTGTTGATTTAGAGTGGATTGGAGCTTTTTCCAAACCACTTTAGTCTGCCTGCTATTACAACCTTACCACTTGTGGGGGGATAGTAATAGCTTCGTAGTAGCAAAATAAAAACGTCGAACTTCGTATGAAGGTCTTTATTTCCATTCTAACTAACATTTTATTAATTGCTATGATTTATATACAAATTTTTCCTGTCTAGAATTTAATTTAAATTTCATATTTTTCCCACAAAATATTTTCCCACAAAAATATTTTCTCACAAGATTATGCTTACTCTTCAAAATTTAAGCTTCGCAAAATTTGCCCATGCATATGAAGGATTCATGTTACATAAAAAAATATGTGATAAGAAGAAAATATTTTTCGTGGGAATGAAAATTTATCTATACATGAATTTTATATTAGAGATAATGTGCGCTTGAGAATGAATTTCTGTATTTCTTGAATTGCACTTTTCTTTTTTGCTGCGGGCCTTGACATCCTCCCGGGGTTGAGCATTTTGCTCAATAATGTTAAACATCTTGTTGAATTTCGAAGGAGAAATCTTCTTCCTTGGAAGTGGACATTCTCGTTGGTTTTATGGCATTTATCGCACCTCTTGAATTCGATCTTAGTCGACTCCAGATAAGATATGCTGCAATCATCACTATGACTGCTAATGATGAATATCCTATAGTGAATTGGTGGACATCGTGAGGTTGTATTTTCACCGGGAGATGTTGATGTGCCTTTACGTCTTGCACTGCCCTTTGTAGGTCAATAATATCATGTAGTTGTTGATGATGTAATTTTAATTGATGTTCGTCAGGAGGGTGTGTGAACTTCTTTATGTCGATGGATAATGGATGATCAGTTAAGTTCATTGAAGGCATAAAAGAAGATCTGACCTGTGTTGGATAGATGTTATGAGAGCTAATTGTCATCAACTCTTGTTTAATTAGACAATTATCGTTGAATTTAAGCAATCCTGAGCTCTGGAGTGTTTTTTGAACCGTCCTTATTCCGCATACGATGTTGATCCTCGTTTCCCTTTTGACGGCATATATCCAGTAGTTTGGATTAAACAGTTGTATCCACTTCTGAGTGTCATTTATCTGTACAATCTCACAAGTTGATAGGTCTTCTTGATTGTTAATTAGATTAAGTTCACATTGACACATATTGGCTTCCTTGTTGTAAATTGGTCGGACTTGGTTGCATAGATGGATGCTTTTTCCAACCGAATTGCACCTTGTTACCTCAATATCTGTTATTGGGTAATATTGATCACGATGAAGGCTTACCAATAGGAAATTGGTTGAGGGTTTTATTGCCAAGAAGGTGTTATTTCTCAGTACTGGCACTGGTAGCAACCTGAACATTTCAAATTCTTCTCGAGTGAATAGTGGAAGTTTAATGTTGAAAACTATATGTCGCGGTGTTACTTCTCCGTGAACAGTCATTAAGCTGTATAATTGATGCAAGTCTGGGTGATCATTCGATCCTGGCAGTCGCAACGTTGAGGGTAGGTGATTTTTGATATTGCTCAATTCATTCTTTAATTGCCTTGGTGTAAGAAGCATTGGATTGCTTCTCCCATTCCGGGTGTCGGTAATTACTTCTATTAGTGCCTCTTGTATGTGTTGATAGTTGGACATAATCAGTGAGGTATACATGGATAAAGTTGCGGTTAGCTGAGCTCTCCTCTGTTTTTCTATCACCGAGTTCGCTTCATGTACTTCATTAGTGAGTTGCTTTAGAGACCTTTCAAAGCCTTCGAATTGGCTATTAATTTGTTCCTGACTCTTTTTCATAATGTTGGTAGTTGATTCTATTAAGGAGGTTTGATTTTTCAGCAGTTGTAAAAGATAATCTTCGTTTGTTTTTATATTATCTATTATTTCTGATGCTTGGTTGGCATAATTTTGGTCTAGAATACCAAATAATTTATTTGCAATGTTGCCTATTATGTCTAAGGGTGATCTCCTTGATCTGGTTGCGGTGTATTCATTTTGATTCAACAGAAGCTCATTGTTGTCCTTTATTTCATTCATATGATAGTAGAACTGCTCTAATATTGCCTTACAATACTCTCCATCTTCTGTGAGGTTACATAGGTGGCTAAATCGTTTTATTCCCCTTTCAAAACTTTTGAATTCCTTCCAGTAGTTTTCCAAATCATAAAACACAAGTAGGTTCCATTCACTCGCCACAAGATTGGTGATACCCAGATTTTCAAAATATAATCCTGGTTGATGATCAAAGCGGGTGATTTCTACTGGCTCAAGAGTTCTACTAAAAACTGGTAGTATCAGGGATGTTAGTAGAACTAAGCTTAGTACAGATTTTGAGATACGTGGTTCCCTTTGTTTCTTTTTTACTGGTTGTTCTGTGCCTATGTCTTCTTCATTATTCGTACTCTGCATGGAAGTGGTATGATTACTTGAAGACCTTTTAAGCCAATTTGAATTTATGGGTAGAAACCGACCTTTATATGGATGTTTTGTTGTTATTTTCGTGATGGGCCGTTGCATAGCCACAAGATTTGTATTAGCTTGGTTTTTGTCTTCTTCCCTTTCATCTTCTGTAATTGGCAAAGGACAAAGTGCGTGAATAGGTCTACGAAAAACTCCAGATGCTGTCCTTACGTCTGCCACACGCACTAAACCATCGGCACCTTTGATGGCTTCAGTAATTCGTCCTAATTGCCATTTAAGCGGAGGGAGGTTATCGTCCTTTATAACTACCATGGTACCTGGCTGTATGTTTTGTGATCGTAATTTCCACTTATATCGTTGTTGTAATTCACTCAAGTATTCTTTTGACCACCGCCTCCAAAATTCAGTCCTTATATAGCTGACTAGTTTCCATCGTTCCAGTAAGTTCGTTTTCACTGGGTTAGCAGTTGGATCTATTAACGATGTAAGTGGTTCCCCAATTATAAAGTGTCCTGGAGTTAGAGCAGTCAAATCATTAGGGTCTGACGACAACGGCGTAAGTGGTCTGGAATTTAATACCGCTTCTATTTCTATCATTACTGTTCCAAGTTCTTCGTATGTGAGTGATGCTGAGCTTACTGTTCTCTGCAGCAGATGTTTTGCAGATTTTACGGCTGCTTCCCATAATCCCCCAAAGTGGGGAGCTCGTGCTGGAATGAAGTGAAAGTCAATTGTTTTAGTGGTACTAAAATTGACAATTTCCTCCCTTGACTGCTGAGACTCGAATATTTGTTGCAGCTCTTCCAGTTGATTTCGAGCACCAACGAAATTGGTTGCATTATCACAATATATGTTTCTGCACATTCCCCGTCTTCCGATGAACCGTTTTAATGCGCCGATGAAACCATTGGTGGTTAAATCGGATACGACTTCAAGGTGTACTCCTTTAGTTGCGAAGCAGCAAAATACCGCTACATAGGATTTTTGTGGACGCTTTCCTCTAATTTTGTAATGGGTCCAAATTGGTCCGCAAAAGTCTACGCCTGCATTAACAAATGGTCTCGCAGGTTGAACTCTGGTTGAGGGTAGGCTACCCATTATTTGAGAGAGTGGACGAGGTTTAGCCCTAGCACACCTAACACAATGGTGGACTATGGATCGCGTAAGAAATTTTCCTCTAAGTGGCCAGTAGTGCTGTCGAGCGATGGCAAGAAGTGTTTGTGGACCACAATGAAGTTGTTGGATGTGTAAATGATTCAGCAGAAGTTTCGTGAATGGATGTGAAGCAGATAACAATATTGGGTGTTTGGCGTCAAATGACAAATTTGAGGCTTCCAATCTACCTCCAACTCGCATAATATCCTTTGTGTCAAGGAAAGGAGTAAGATTAGTCAATTTGTTCGTATTACTGAGGAATCCATCCCTTTTTAGTTGTGCCAGTTCATCCTTAAAATCTAATTGTATGGTCTTAATGATACCCTCCTTTGCTGCTTCTAGTTCCGTAACACTGAGAGCCATTCCACTTATTCTTTCGGGCTTCCTCTTCCTGATGTTGTTTATAAAACGTAGTATATAGGCAGTGATGCGCTGAAGACAAGGGAAAGAATTTCTGTGGTTTATTGCCAAGAGTAGCGGTGTGTGATCCTTTACTGAGAGCAGTGTAATTCGGCACGTCCTTTTCTCCACATCATCTTCGGAAATAGGGCTATGTGCAGTGCTTGGTGAAAATTTAAATGTTGGTTCTCTTAGAAATCGTGGACCGTTGAACCATATTTCAGAATTTAAGAGTTGGGTTGGACCTGCTCCTCTTGATACTAAATCCGCAGGGTTTTCCTTAGTACCGACATGTTTCCATCTTTTTATGTCGCTTAATTCTTGAATGCATGCTACTCGATTTGCCACAAAGGTTTTAAATGTTGATGACTCGGACTGCAACCATGAAAGTACAATTGTTGAATCAGTCCAGTAATATGTGTGTGCGCAATTTGTCTCCATACCTTTATGAAGACGATCAGTTAGCTCTGCTAAAAGTTTGGCGGCACAGAGCTCGAGACGTGGTAACGTTGTTGATTTGGTGGGTGCTACTCTCGATTTTGAGCACATCAATTGAACAGTTATGTTTCCATGATGATCTATTGTCCGTATATATACTACTGCTCCATAGGCCTTTTCTGAAGCGTCCGCAAATCCATGCATTTCCCTTGTTTTTACCTTGGATTTGGAGCACACATACCTAGGAACTGTCACATTGTTAAGTTCCTTTAACTCATCACGAAACCTTACCCATTTAGTATGAAGTTCCAAGGGAAGTGCAGCATCCCAATCTAATTTTAAAAGCCATAATTTCTGAAGAAATTTTTTTGCTTGAACGATTACTGGATTAACGATGCCGAGTGGATCGAATATATGGGCTATATCTGATAAGACGGTACGTTTCGTGACTTTAGTTCTTTCTGACCAGTTCGTTGTGATTGCGAAGACGTCAGATTGCGGCCACCATGTTATTCCCAATGTCTTGATATGACCTTCCTTTTCATCATCCAGGTCTAGTTTTAGTTCAATGTCATTTTTTGGAACATGTTTAAGCAGTTCTGGATTATTGCTGCACCACTTTCTCAAGCGGAATCCTCCCAATTTAAGAAGCTCTGTCAGTTGTTTTTGCATGTTTAAAGCCTCCATTATGCTGTCACTTCCTGTCATGACGTCATCTACATAAAAATCCTTTAATGCTGCCTTGGCTCCGAAAGGGTATTCTTTGTTATTATCCTCTGCCAATGACCGTAGGCACTTTATTGCTAAATATGGAGCAGAGGTAGTGCCATATGTTATTGTTTTCAGTCGATAATGTTTAAGTTGCTGTTCTGGATTTTCTCGCCATATTATCAATTGCAGATTTTGATCAGTATCGTTCACCCTGATTTGTCTGTACATCTTCTCGATGTCAGCAGTGAAGACATATTTATGAAGACGGAAGCGTATAAGAATAGTGAAGAGGTCATCTTGAATTGTGGGACCATTGTACAACACATCGTTAAGAGATTTGTTTGTTGAAGTTTTGGCAGAGGCGTCGAACACTACCCGCAGCTTAGTCGTGCTACTGTCTGGTTTATGCACGCAGTGATGTGGAATAAAGTAATGAGGAGTAGAAATAGATCTTGGGTCTATTTTTTCCATATGCTTCAGTTCCTCATATTCCCGCATGAATGCTACATATTGATCTCTAAGCTCTGGATTCTTCATTAATTTTCTTTCGATAGAGAAAAATCGTTTCAGTGCTAAGTCCTTTGATAGGCCCAACGTAGATGGATCTTGTCTAAACGGAAATTTCACAATGAATCTTCCCCCCTTGTCTCGGAGAGTTGTTTCCTTAAAATGTTGCTCACAGTACCGTTCCGCAGCTGTCATTGGTTGTTTGACTGATTCGGCTTCCTCTAGTGTCCAAAATCGTTCGATCCGATTATCTATACTAGCATTGCTGATTCCACAAAATGTTTCAGGGTGTGAGTAATTTGAAACCTTACCCATGATTAACCATCCGAGTACAGAATTCTGTAGAGTTGGAAGGGAATCGTTAAACTTAATTTGTCCAACTGCCATAAGAGAGGCGTATATTTCTGCACCAATTAACATGTCGATTTTCTGTGGGATGTTAAACTGTGGGTCAGCAAGTTGAATGTTGGACGGAATAGGCCAATTCTCAATGTCGATATATTTATGTGGTTGATTGTTTGCAATAGATGGCAACACAAATGCCTCTAAGTGTACCTTATAGCCACTGGTACATGAATTGAGGGTTATATTTACCCTTCTTTCAGCTCGATGTTTGGAGTTTCCAATTCCAGTTATGTTCAGCTCCTCATTTACGTGATTAAGACCCAGCCTTTGCCACAGCCTGTCAGAAATAAAATTGGACTGTGATCCAGAGTCCAAAATGGCGCGACATTTAGTTGCTTGCCCATATTTGTCCAGTACGTAAACTATTGCAGTTGCTAGAAATACGTATTTATTACTCTTCTCAAGAGGCGGAGATGGTATGGTTGCTGCCAGACTTATTGGGTGGCCTTCAATTATTGTCTGATTAACGGGCCCTTGCGATGGTTTTTGAATTTTTTGTTCGGGTTTTGTTGCTGGCCTTGGTTCATCGAAATGTACTAACGTATTATGCCTTTTTGAGCATTTTGAGCAACTTCTTGAGGTACATTCAGATGCAGCGTGACCAGATCTTAGACAGTTCACACAGAGCTTATTTTTCTTTAAGAAGCTCATTCGGTTTTTTGGTGAATATTGCAAAAATCTTTCACATGCAAACAGTGGATGATCCTTCTTACATGAAATGCAGCTCAGAGTTGAAGCACCAACTAGAGAAGAGAGCCTCGAGAGCTGCCGCCTTTGACCTCCTTTGATTTTGTCTTCTAAGCGTCCCTTGTTGCCCAGGGCTTCCAATGACTGAAAGCGAAGTTCCAGAAAGTTTAGAAATGACGAGATGGACTGAATTTCCTTGGGGGTTTCGAGGCTTTGTTCGTATAGTCCGTCCGTAATTCGGTCTAATTTTTTGAGAGTTAAATGTAGTAGGATGGCATCCCACGCTGTTGTTTCTATTCCCACATTCTGAAGGCCCAATATGCATTCCTTGGTTACATCATGCAGAGATTTTACTGCTGATGCTGATTCCGTATGGATTGTTGGTTGAGCAAGTAATTTGTTCAGTAAAGCCGTTACTAGCAGTCGTTTATTGTTGTAACGGTTTTGTAAAATCTCCCATGCTGAAATATAATTTTCTTCGGAGACTGGTAGATGGCATATTAGTGCTTTAGCTTCACCACTCAAATTTCCGATGAGATAAAACATCTTTTGGGCGTTACTTAAAGGTTGATTATGAATCATTTGAGTATAAAGGTCGAAAAATTGCTTCCATTTTAAATAATTACCATCGAACGTTGGTATAACAATTTTTGGTAATTTCATCTGTGGACTATGGTTGGTAGTGGTTTGACAAAATTGTTCTAGGTTCTGAGTTAATTCAACTAGGACTTCATGAACCCATTTCTCTGTTTCTATAAAAAACTCTAATTGGTAGCCACCAGGGCTTGACCTGTCTGTGAGTGCCCAAATTGTCTGGTTGGTTTGTGATATGTCTAACCAATAGTTATCTATGCTTTTAATCTTGAGCTCGTAATATGGTCTGGGATGGGCTTCTTGTTTTGTGGATTGGATATTCTGCAGAAGACTAGTAAGAGCTTTGATGAGAACCTTCTGCTTTCTTATCAACCCTTGAAGTTGTTCATCGATATCTTCCTCATATTCATTGAATGAGAACTCTTCGGCTTCCTCCTCAGTGGCACCTGGTTGATCGTCCTTTGTTGATTCCGCTGCAGTTGACTTCTCCCCTCTAGTTGTAAGGATGGTTAATGCCTTTATCTTCTCTTTAGTTTTCATGACACCACCCTGTACCTTCTTAAAGAAGTTGCTTGTGAAGTACGCATTGTTCGGGTCCGTATCTGCTAATTGTTGTAAACGTTCATCATTATTCACAAACTTGGTCCATTCGGCCTCCAGAGTATCAAGCCTTGTTTTCAGGTATTCTGGTGTCTTTCTGTCGATTGAGTCCTTGTTATAATTAGAAATGAAGTGCTCGATTGTCTTCCCAATCTTCTGCTGTTCGGCAATGAGGTCCTCCATGGTTGAAGTGGCTATTTGTGGAGTCACTGGCTTCCTTCCTTCCTTCTTTGGGCCAAAGCCGTTGTATGGTAGCTCTGATCCCTTGGGGCTGGTTCCTCTTCTGGAATCACTGGCTTCCTTCCTTCCTTCTTTGGGCCAAAGCCGTTCTATGGTAGCTCTGATCCCTTGGGGCTGGTTCCTCTTCTGGAATCACTGGCTTCCTTCCTTCCTTCTTTGGGCCAAAGCCGTTGTATGGTAGCTCTGATCCCTTGGGGCTGGTTCCTCTTCTGGAATCACTGGCTTCCTTCCTTCCTTCTTTGGGCCAAAGCCGTTGTATGGTAGCTCTGATCCCTTGGGGCTGGTTCCTCTTCTGGAATCACTGGCTTCCTTCCTTCCTTCTTTGGGCCAAAGCCGTTGTATGGTAGCTCTGATCCCTTGGGGCTGGTTCCTCTTCTGGAATCACTGGCTTCCTTCCTTCCTTCTTTGGGCCAAAGCCGTTGTATGGTAGCTCTGATCCCTTGGGGCTGGTTCCTCTTCTGGAATCACTGGCTTCCTTCCTTCCTTCTTTGGGCCAAAGCCGTTGTATGGTAGCTCTGATCCCTTGATCACGTCGGGGTCACCAAATGTTGATTTAGAGTGGATTGGAGCTTTTTCTAAACCACTTTAGTCTGCCTGCTATTACAACCTTACCACTTGTGGGGGGATAGTAATAGCTTCGTAGTAGCAAAATAAAAACGTCGAACTTCGTATGAAGGTCTTTGTTTCCATTCTAACTAACATTTTATTAATTGCTATGATTTATATACAAATTTTTCCTGTCTAGAATTTAATTTAAATTTCATATTTTTCCCACAAAATATTTTCCCACAAAAATATTTTCTCACAAGATTATGCTTACTCTTCAAAATTTAAGCTTCGCAAAATTTGCCCATGCATATGAAGGATTCATGTTACATAAAAAAATATGTGATAAGAAGAAAATATTTTTCGTGGGAATGAAAATTTATCTATACATGAATTTTATATTAGAGATAATGTGCGCTTGAGAATGAATTTCTGTATTTCTTGAATTGCACTTTTCTTTTTTGCTGCGGGCCTTGACACATATATAGCTAAATAAAGGTGAAGCACAATATTTGATAACGGTAAAATTCATGCATTTTTCAGTTATCACAAATAAATTTGGATTAGATTTAAATATTGACTGTTTGCTGATAGAGTTCTGGTACGGAACCCGCTCTTGACCGGGTTTGTGGTTTATGTTTCTCAGCCCAATAAATTAAAATTAACTGACAATCAAACTTTTTTAAAATAAATTTTAATCCAAATTCGAATAGTTCTGTGAACCTATTACACTGTTCGACAAACCCAAAACTGCAAGAACCTGGCCTGTCCATTGACTTCATAATTCGAAAATAGTAGATAAGCTATGCTGGTTCTGGATCACTTTTTTGAGCCTCCAGAATTTCGCCACAGATGGCGCCACCGCCGCTAGGTGGTGTAAATCCATACTAAATATGGGTTTGTGTCTCGGATGTCCTGGTTTATGTCTTGGATGTTGGGGATACGAGACCACTTTTAGCACTCTCCAGCATAGGGAAATAGCATAGGATTTCGATTTTGTTTCTGAAGTTCGCTCATTTTTCATCTCGTGTCTTGGGGATACGAGACCATTTTGGGGATACGAGACCACTTTTAGCACTCTCCAGCATAGGGAAATAGCATAGGATTTCAATTTTGTTTCAGGAGTTCGCTTATTTTTCATCTCAGACTCGTAGCCTCTAAGTTTTTCATCTCGAATTTTGAGATAAGAGATAACCTCACCCACAGATGGCGCCACCGTCGCTAGGTGGCTTGAGTGGGTTTGTGTATTGATGGCACTGGTTTATGCCTTGGATGCACCATTGGCTCTTGACTGTACTGGATCCACCATCGGCTTTTGACTGTACTGGATTATGTCTTGGATGCACCATTGGGTCTTGGATGCACCATTGTGAGGTTGCCTGGGCTGCAGTTGCCGATACTAGCAGCATGCCTTAGTTTTGCTGTTTTCTTTAGAGTGGGAGTTTTAGATATCAGCATGACCTCGTGATGTAGCCTTGGTTTTGCTGTTTTCTTGATAAGGACAGCTCATTAAACAAGGGAGGCCACCGTAAAGGATTTGATACCTTAATTAAAGATTTGGTACCTTCATTGTACTATTGGGAAGCTCTAAAGATGGGAAGGATTGAAGCAGAAGCTCAACTTGAAGAAACCTTTAAGCCAATAACTAAGCCCCTAAAAGAGTTTGTTAGAAGAGTGCAAGATGACTTGAATTTGAAACATATCTATAATGATCATGTGAATACAGACATGAAGTTTGATAAATTTCGAAGAGCCTGTGCTGAGTGTTGGAAGGATGAATATGGTTTCTTGATGATTGATAAGGATAACTCATTAAACAAGGGGCGCTACCGGAAAGGATTTGATACCTTCATTGTACTATAAAAGGATGAAACATGCGAAATCTTCACAAGTCGAAGCTGTAACTCAGACGAAAGCACATCGAATCGTGTGGACCTGCTGAATAGATTATAGCTGTTCACCTGTTATCAGACCTGTTTGAAAAGCTGTTCACCTGTTATCAGACCTGTTTGGAAAGCTGTTAAGCTATTATCAGAGCTGTTTAATAGCTGTTAAGCTGTTATCAGAGCTGTTTTAATAGCTGTCTAAAGAAAACAGCAAAACTAAGGCATGCTGCTAGTATCGGCAAATGCAGCCCAGGCAACCTCACAATGGTGAATCCAAGACCCAATGGTGCATCCAAGACATAATCCAGTACAGTCAAAAGCCGATGGTGGATCCAGTACAGTCAAGAGCCAATGGTGCATCCAAGGCATAAACCAGTGCCATCAATACACAGTTATCTCGTATCCCAAAATTCGAGATGAAAAACTTAGAGGCTACGAGTCTGAGATGAAAAATAAGCGAACTCCTGAAACAAAATTGAAATCCTATGCTATTTCCCTATGCTGGAGAGTGCTAAAAGTGGTCTCAATTATAACTTTTTCGCTTGTTGTTCTTAAATATTATTACTTTTCATTTTCGTTGTGTCTTAGCTTTCGGGTCGTCTCGAAATATGTTCCAGTAATAATCTGCCAACATACTGCTAATACATACACTTTCCCATAAGCGTTGTTCAATTATTTTGATGACCTTGGTGAAATCGTTTGCTCGTCACTAACAGCACCCAAGTTATTCGGGAAAAAGCCCATCTGGTTGCGCAAAAAAAAGAAACTTAAGGGATATATTTACTCCAAAGGCTTTAAATGCGTGATTCTCTTTGTTTTTTGAATCACGTTCACATAAGAAACCTGGATGCTTAATGTGACCTAATTAACATCCGCGAAATAAGCATATCATTTTTGAATCACTATAAACGTGCCACTGAGAATATTACAGACATTCCAGCAACATTCTTATGTTTTCATTATAGGTTCCCTTAAATCCACATGCACCCAAATGCAGGTCACACTCGAACAGTAGGTTTACATGTATTGCAACATGTTTAACACGGGTCAAGCGAGTTGCAAAATAAATGTTAAGCGCAAAAGTGCAAGCAAGTAACTTTGTTTAACATCCCCCAAATCATGAGCATGTGTACACATTATAATTGTGTAAATTATAATTCAGATTAGGTTAGCAAATTCAATTGTGTATAAATAAGCTAGAAATAGTTCAATATACAAGAAATCGTTCTTTAGGCTTGAGATAGTCGAGACTGTCATTCCAGTGTCTGCTAGCCTTAGCTGCACTCCCCTTTTCCTAGGAATCTGCTAGTTCTAGTTTCACCTACAGAGACCTGCACCCTGAGCTTCTCTTAGGAGATCTGCTTTTATAGCTTCTCCACCTTCTACATAGGAGCACTGCTTAATGGCTGACTCCGATCATAGTCTGTAAAATCTGTAAACGCGATAAGTAGGCACAGCGTACCATTCAATTCATTAGTTACGCATACTATTGTTTGGACCACGATAAACGGATTCATATTACATGGCTACCTCCAACTTTATTATTGCAGGGCGAACGTTTTAACATTTATTGAGAGCCTGCCCCATCATGTAATTACTATATTCCAACAACTGTACAGTTGGGGGAAAGATGAATAAGAATCACAAATCCCATATTATTATTACAGTATGTCATAAATGTCTATAGCCTTCATAAGATTTTTTATATTGCCAAAGTAAGTAAATTTATTTCCCTTTTCAGTGAAATATGATTTTAAATCCTTATGTCTGGTTCTGTATGATGTAATGTTTACTTCTGGCTCTAGATGATATCATAAACGAGAGCCCAGCATTTCCTTCTTATGAATTTGGAAGGTTGAGATCGGGAATTAAATCGTTTAATCGTTCTTGCGTAGTTAATTGTGGACGTTTCAGGTAAGGTATACAAGTAAAACACACGCATGTAACGGTTGTAGCAATTCCCCTATTCTTCTTGTTAGGTCAATTTTACAGTCGATAAATACATATATATTTTTACTGACTCACAGGAATGACAACTAGTTTAACTCCCCTAATTAAGTGTATTATGACTGTTTTTGTCAAAGGTTTTTCATTGTTTTTTTTATATTATTAAGCCAAGCTCAGGGGATACCTATGATGCAAAACACAGCATGGTAGGAAGGAGATAGGGAAAGGAATTAGGGAATGTGGTGAGGAGAGCGACGGAGTTGCTAATGTATGTCACTCTTAAACTTCCAAAGATTGTTGCCGGAGGAAAGACAGAAGATGGTCGACTGTTCCACATACGCACAGATCGGGATAAAAAAGCTTCACGGAATTTTACTGTACGACCAAAGGTAATTTTAAAGGTAAAAGGATGTGCGCAATTTGCAGCACGAGTATTACGTGTAGGAATTATTCTACATGGGATCAGACTAGATATTTCATCAGAACATTGACCATGCATTTAGCGATAAACGAGCGAAAGGCATCCAACATTACAGCGGTGCTCGAGTGAGTCCATATGACAAGTTATTACCAAATCGCCAATAAATCTAAGACTGTGCGACCAGCCGCGGTCCAGATATGGAATTGTATTCTATTCTAGGTCTGATATAAGACTTGTAGAGGTGCGCTAGATTTGACGGGCTGAAATATTTCTTACACCTTTTCAGAAATCCAAGACATTTTGATGCTTCTTTGGCATAAAGATGGTGTATCGTAAATCAGTGCTCCATTATTCAATGATCTTATCATGCAATCTCGTTTAATACATGCCGAGTCCGCAAGATTGACAAAGGAGTAAGCAAAATCAAGGGTACTCTCATCGATGAAACTATGGATGGGATTGAAAGCAAGAGAAAGCAGATCATTAATAAAAATTAAGAAGAGGGATGGAAATATAACAGAGCCTTGTGGAACACCGCATTTATAGGGTGAGGTTCAGATGAAATGCCATCTAGTACAACTGGTATTAGGCGACCGGGTAAGAAACTTTCAATCCATAATAGAAGAGGAGGGGAAAGACCAAATGCTTTAAGTTCGGCTAAGACCTTTGAAATATCTAGAGCAACGATTTTGGACTCACCCAAATTGTGAAGGCTACGGCTCCAACGTTCCATGAGAAAAGTCAGCAAATTTCCAGTTTAGTGAACTGACTATTTCTTATCTGTTATATTACTTAACATTTGTGAGCATTTCCTGATAAATATTTGATAATTCTAATGCAAATTATAACACTATCACAGGCCTGTAAGCGTCACACAAATACAAATTATTAAAAAAAAAAAACACCTGCGTCTAGAAAACCTCGTAATCAGCGACCTAAAATTATACGGATACGGGTAGTTTAGAACTTGGATTTTAGGATTTCTTAAATTTTCTTGAACAATGTTTTTTATGAAACCACAAAATTAAGTTTTGTGAATTTTTGTAAAAACATCAAAAATTTGTCAAGTAATTATAGCAATAAATATCCAACAAATTATAATTTCTGATAACTGCAGGTCAGCTATTCGGCGAGTATCAATTAAATGAGCTTATAATTCTTGCAACAATTATTTTAGTTCAAATTATAATTCTAACGAGCCGTTTGTCTAGGGTATAGAACTAATTGCGGACGGTCTCACAGTGCTAAAGATCGATTGATCTTAAATAGACATTTTATCTTTTTCTCTCATCCTACCTCCCGCCTATTAAAGGGTATTTCTTGCATATTTAGCTACAATAAAATGCAGGCTTTTATGAACCTTCATTGTGTGTGAGGAGCACTGACATATAATAAGAATGGACTGAGCGTTGTTGCTTTAAAAATGGCACAAATATTGAACAGGCTGTGAAAACCCTTTATTTCGTACAATTGCACACCGATTTATAATTAGTTATTATTTGTAGATTGGAAACACTAAATGTGTTGTAAAATCGTATTGCATTACATGAAAATTGTTTAGGAAGTTAAAGTCGTTTTAATTAACACAAAAATTAATTTTTAATATTACTGAAAAATGTGTTCCTCTGCAGATTTGATGTCAAATGTGCTTGAGCTTGTAAGAGATAGACGTATTTAAATAATATATTTGTCTGCATTTTTATGTCAATTCCCGTATATTCCAATTAATACAGCCGTACTGTTCCCAAAATTGGTTACAGTTCAGTGTACATTTTGAACTTGAAAGAGACAAAAAGATTTTAGTAAAAATTTGTGTCATTTTTGACTATAGGAATTAGATAGGATGGCTCAGTCCATTCTTATTATATGTCAGTGGTGACGAGCCAACAGCGTAAAACCTTACAATAGCTCATGATTCCATAGTTCACAGCACCAAAATTATTGTAGACCAAATTACAGAATTTTTCAATAAACAGATGAATTTCTTCATCTATATGACACGAAGAATTTAAGGGCACTTAAATAAAAACGGTTACACTTTTAGTCTACTTTTACAGCAAAAATGATATTCAACTGAGTATTGTGATACAAATCCATAGGGATGTTTCGAATTCCCAGAAGAACTGAACTCAATTCAATAAACTAAAAATAGCTCAGGTGAGTGAACATCGACCTTGTTATGATGTAAATCTCAACATAAAAAGTTGTAAATATGTTTGCTCTTTCTGGAGTCCACATATGTACATATTTATATACCGGCAAAAGTCATACACTTACCACCTATGGTATGTACTATCACTCAGAGCCCACGTGCTGGCAGTGTGACTACAAAATAAATGTCAGTGAGCACATGAGTAAATGAATAATGGCTTCAATTATCGTTGCCTTTGAAACATGTTTGCGGTCAATTGCTGTGCGCAGTAAATGGTTTCGCTTCGGTAGAATTACTTAAACGAATGAAAATATTTTGTTTTGTCGTTTGCTTAATTTATTCAGTTAAATATAATACCCCAGCGCCAGCCCCATAGAGAGCTTAGTTGTTAGTTGCCAGCTTACAGCTGAAGTATCTATATACAAACATGTCTGATTGAATAAAGTGGAGCACAGGGAGACATTGAACTCTACACGACTATGATTAAAACCATGTGATGGCTACATCTTCATGTTATGATTCCTGTGTAAACAACATCAGCTGAAATTAATTAATCATACAAAAAAAAAACACTTAAAAGCAGAAGTTTTAATTTTAGTTGAAGCTAGTACAATTAAATTTGACTACTTTTATACATATAAGGTACATTTCAAGATAGTATGTATGATGTCGTTCCAGGTATTCATAGATAGATATCATGGCATAAATATTAATAAGAAATGACCTTATCGATCTGTAAATTTGCACGCCCGTCATATGGTGGACATTTCATTATTTCTCAACAATTCTGTTGTAAAATTTATCCACCAATTGATAAGACAAACAAAGCAAATGGTGCTGATATTTATATCATGGCCAGATATCACGTTGAAACTCCTAACGACTTCAAACAGTAGTACCTCACCTACTATGATTGTTTTTACTTCTCCCTATGTATGTGTATGTTTATTGAAATTTCTACCCACTGAATGTGCTAAAATTTAATATAAGAAAAAGAATACCATACCCCGCGGGAAATATGTCAAGCGCTTGTAAAGGGAAGCGCTTTCTTAGCATAGCCAAAGGAATCTTTGCAGAAGCAGATCCCTCTTCTCTGAGTTTGTGCTTATTCGTTTTTTGTTGTGAAAAGATAACTCATATCCCAGCGGGACTTGGAAGCGCTCAAAAAGGAATGCAAGAGCGCTTCTTTGGAAGCTCGCAGCGCTTCCCCACCGTATCCGTGTTCATATCGTTTTAACGTGAGCGTGTCCGCAGAGGGAAGCACTCAAATGTACATTCTTGAAAAGCTCTCTAGGAGCGCTTGTAGGATAGCACTCTCGGAATACTTGTAAGATAATACTGTTGGAGCGCTAATAGGGAATATAGAGAGAATCAAGATAAAGGCTATATTAAAAATTTCAGTTTTTTTTTTTTTGAATACGCTCCGTTTAATTTTAAATTAGATTAATTTTCAATTAACCTCACACTTCAACTGACTACTAAAGAATGACAATTCTGCTGCATTTCCGGATGCATACGAGCATAGAAGAAGAAGAACTAGATGTCGCATGCAGTCCCAAAAAAGTATACAAAATTTATATGGCTGGGTGGTCCATTCCGGAATGGACCACAACATTTGAAATGATGTATATTTCGAGTGATTCATATTTTTTCGTATCTGAACTGTTGAGGAAATCGATCAAATGTATACAAAACTGCTATTATTAAAACATTTGCTGTCGGCATGCTCTAAAACATGTTATGGTCCATTCCAGAATGCACTACCCATTTCACAATGTGTATATACTCTGTTCTAGTATGCCATGCGACATCTAGTTCTTGTGCCATCTATGATATGAGTCATCTTTTCACAACAAGACACAGATCACTTATGAGTCAGCCTAAGCTGAGAGAAGAGATCTGCTTCCACAGAGTTCCTTTGGCTATGGTAAAAATGCGCTTCGGAAAAGATATTTTGTGGCTATGTTGTGGAAGCGCTTCCTCTGACAAGCGCTTGACATATTTCCCGCTGGGATGTAGCGCACTCATACATAGCAGAAGATTCAATCTCTTCCGAAGAGCTCTCTTATCATAGACAAGCAAGCTTTGCGGAAGCGCATCTCTGCTTTGAGTTTAGGCTTATTCATAACCTATCTGTTTGTTGTTGTAAAAAGATGACTCATATCATAGATGGCACAAGAACTAGATGTCGCATGGAATACTAGAACAGAATATACAGATTGTGAAATGGATAGTGCATTCTGGAATGGACCATAACATGTTTTAGAGCATACCGAAAGCAAATAGCAAATGTTTTTATAATAGCAGTTTTGTATATATTTGATCGACTTTTTCAGCACTTCAGATACGAAAAAGTATGAATCACTCGACGTATACATCATTTCAAATGTTGTGGTCAATTCCGGAATGATCCACCCAGCTATATAAATTTTGTATACTTTTTTGATACTGCATGGGACATCTGGCCATCTATGCTCATATGCATTTGAAAGCTCAGCAGAATTTTCATTCTTTAGTAGTCAGTTGAAGTGTGCGGTTAATTGAAATTTGATTTCATTTAAAATTAAATGGAGCGGATTCTGAATAAAACCGAAATTTTTAATAAAGCCCTATCTTAATTCCCTCTGTATTCCCTACAAGCGCTCCAAGAGTGCTACACTACAAGCGCTCCAAGAGTGCTACCCTGCAAGCGCTCCAAGAACGCTTCCCAAGAATATGTAACTGAGCGCTTTCCTCTGCGGACATGCTCAGGTTAAAACGACATGAAAACGGATACGGTGGGCTTCCAAAGAACCGCTCCTGCATTCATCTTTGAGCGCTTCCATTTTCCACTGAGACGCTAATAAATACATTGGAGGTTGATGATAAGATTCTATAGATATTTTAGAACGTCTCGATACCAGTTTTATATGCTGTTAATCCATTTACGATAAAAGGATCGAAAACATCCCATTTCTAAGTACTCTGATAAAATCTTTTGAAATTTAGGGTAGAGCTGCATTAGTTCGACCATGTCCAGTGATCGACCACACGTGTAGAAAATACGTTATAATTAGTACTTAGCAAACTTCTTTTAACCAAGAGTATTTATAATTTTTGGCTCTATGGATTTCTAACTGAGTCCCGCAAGCAGAGTTTCATTACTACTATTGTAATATAAACGTCCAATTCCAAATATTGTGAGTTCAATGTTAAAAAATAGTGTAGCTTTTGATTAAATTTGTAGGTAATAATACTATTGTTAAATTTGAAGCACTTTTGCTTTAACTGAGATGTATAGGCCTAGATGCACAATCTAGACCGCTGTAGAATTAAATATCGATGCTTGTATCGATACTCAAAATAATGGGGAATGGTTGAAAAGCAGACCATTCTGACTGATTTTGGCCTTGCATTAATACAAACGCACCGATTGTCGATCATAACAAAACTGACCTTATTATTTATTTCATTCAATATAATTATAACAAAAGTGAACATGCGTAATCAATATTAACAAATCAATACACAAATTGACCTGTAAGAGACAGGGTTCATCGACTTGAGCGATAAATAATTCACCGCAGTGTAAAAACTGCATTTAAAGCGAAAAAATGGAAATTGGCATTGCTCACGGTGGTGAATTATGCTCGCTAGTTCAATAAACTTAAGAATAATAACCCTTTAAAATGCTTACGCTAGACTAAATGAAATTCTTGGTTTATCATGATTAAACTGAATTTGAATATCTTGAATTTGCAATCCTAACTTAATTTTTCACTTAATAATTAAGATCTGGGTCATAACAACTATAAAACATTGTTGTACTGATAAATAAACTCTAATTTATATTAGAGCTACTGAATTTTTATATATTTTTTAATAATAGTACTTTTTATTGTGTTATAAAATGGTTCTTAAAATTAGAAAACAACAATAA
The DNA here is from genome assembly GCA_963924295.1 of Dioctria rufipes. Taxonomy (NCBI): domain Eukaryota; kingdom Metazoa; phylum Arthropoda; class Insecta; order Diptera; family Asilidae; genus Dioctria; species Dioctria rufipes. The sequence goes on from OZ002742.1 coordinate 82,453,686, forward strand.
GTGACTCTGTAAAAAAGGGGAGAAGAGGCTCTAACTGACTAATATAACAATAACAATATATAAGTCAACAGCGACAACAAGATAAACTAACATTCAAATGCACAAAAAGCACAAACTAACACAAGGTTCTCAAAAGAGACTGTATAAAATGGTTACAAAAATTTTGAATAATGCCTAAATTATGAAGAACAAAAAATTTAATACTTGTCCATATTTTAACAACAGGGTAAATGGCAGTTCTAAGAGGTTCCAAATTTCCAAAAATAATCTAGTAAAAATTTATTTCCTAATCGAGCGATTTTTCAGCATAAGATTTTGAAATTTAGCACCGAGACCGAAATCGAATTAAAAACTAAATACCCGAACGAACGAAAAAAAATTATCCGATACCGTTATAGAATCCCGTGAGAGCAGCCTGTAGTATCATAGACCTCTACAAACTGCCCTCATCATCTCTCCAGCTGAGCATCTCTAACGGAGCGCTTGTCCTTCCCACAGCACGTGCAATGTTTCCAAAGCGAGGATAGAACTCCGTGGACTAGTGTTGCATTGCAGATGCTGTGGCCTACTATCACCAGCGAAAGACAAGAGCTTCGTCCTGCACCGACGATAGTGGTTGCCATGTGCAGTTGAATGTGTCTGCGTTCGTTGCCAGATATTCAAGACGTAAACGAAGTGGAACTTAAGTGCGTGGTGTTGTGGGTCAGTGTTCTGATTCCCATCTTCGACTCTCATGTAGTACAAATGAGTTGTAGATTTGGCCAGTGTCAACAAAAGCTAATCAAACAATTCACGCGACTACAGACCTTTGATCCCCATAGAAACGATGTCCTAGTAATGTCGAAATTCGGGTGGATCAACTGGCACATATCGCGCACGAGTTCCATTAAATTTAGCAAACTGTGCAAATCTAAATCCAAATTCAGACGAAAAATTCGGTTGATAAAACATAAAAGTTTTGATTTTCTTAGAAATCTATAAATATACTATTTTATTAGTAAAACTATTAGTTTATCCTATTTCCCATGATTTTATTAATAATTGAAGTAAAGATCTTGCTTTAAAGCGGAATAAATTTAGTTCTTAAGTTTACATTTTTTCGGTTCTTGTTTTTGATGTGAAAGTGCCTTGAGTTCCCTAAATTCAAGATAGGAAACTAATTTTTATTTTATTTTAACGTTAAAGTAATCAAATTTGAGGATAAAATGCATGTAGCGCCATTTTCTACAACAAATTTATAAAAGACGTATACTATTTCCAGTAGTCGATTACCGTTTATCAAATGGTCGACAATGGAAACATTTAATTCAGTTTATTTATTTTAAAATATATTATTGATTAAACTAAAACAGAATTAATCAACTCGGATGAGCGCCTCACGGATGACTGAAGGCTGAACCACAATTGAAGTAAACGTAAGTACATTTACTTACGTAAAGCGAACGCTCCCTTTAATTTAACAGGCGTACACAAATTAACTTTAACTCGAGTGAGGGGAACTTTCGTTAAATTTAAAAGTCAAATTGCAGTCAGTAAAGGTGTGGTAAGAATCGCTCATTCCGTAAGAAAGTGAAGTGTCAAACAGTTAAATTATTACTAAATGATTAAAAGTGCAATGTAAAACTTAAAATGGAATAAAAATGACACTGTGAATTAATAGAAAGCACAAATCTTTAATTAAATCAACTTCAAATTGTTAATTTTTTCACTTTTACCACTTTTTAAAATTTAACACATAAAATGTCAAAATCTTCAATTACATCAACTTCCATTTTTTAATTTTTTCACTTGTACCACTTTTCAAAATTGAAAACATTAAATATAAAGATAATAACTCTTACGGAATGAGATATATATTTAGGCTAAAAGTATCAATTTTTTGTAAGTAAACCTCAGTCTCGTTTAATTTCGTAAAGTTATTTACTTCTATTGTGGTTCAGCCTTGACTACTGACTGCTGATCAATATTCCCCATACCCACAGACCCGAGCTATTCTCAACAGGATCCTGTTTTTTTCTTAGTAATTTGCACGGAGGATTTTCCTGGTAATTACTGGTTGCCAGATTTTCTTGTATTTCGTTAAAAATTATTATTTCTAAAAACATTTTTTATTTGTAGTCTCAAATTCTAGTCATTTATATCGTCTAGGTTTGTTTAGTTATTAAACTGATTCAGCTTAAAGATTAATGGTCTAACACTGGAGAGCTCGTTGACTTATATAGGATGAGCCTAGTCGACTACCGGCAAAAGTGGATTTGTTACGTTCTTTCTAAAGTTATACTAGTCCGATTTATTTTTATGGAAATATATATATCTGTTGTGAACTTAACTGTAACCAGCGGTCATTGCAGCGGATGCACTTATTTGGCATGTAATTTTAGTATGGCTGTCAAACTGTTATTCTGTCACCGTAGCAGGCCGCGCGCTATGTGCTTCCTAATCTCTTTTGCAAAAAATTAGTAAGGGTAATTAAAGTTGTAATAGCATACATCCGTAGCTTTTTGATTTTCTACATAAGAACAGAGCTCACGATATAACAATATCACAAACGCCAAACAGTACGCTTTCTAGTTTTGTTAGTCAATTTGTAACGTAACTACGAGAAAGCTAGAATATTAAGCGCAATTCCGTCGAAAAACGTTTCAAGGCACCGGTCCAGGAAGAGCCCTGTGAAATTCCAGCAATTCTCGATTCTGCTAAGTAAAGACCCGAAATGTAAGGTCAAGGATCTTGCTTGTGCAGAATTTAATTTTCATGTACACCTATGTAAAAATAAATAAAAATAGAACTAACCATGAAATAAACATTTATTGATAAGTAAAAATAATTGTTGAAATAATAAAAACAGAACCAATAATGAAATAAAACTTTATTAATAATTTATAATAACTGTTAAAATAATAAAAGACAGAACTAATAATGAAATAGAACTTTATTAATAAATAATAATAACTGTCAAAACAATAAAAGACACCGTCCCTGGGGTCGTTCCTTAAACCTCGTATAAATAATCTTTTCGAGTTCAATGGATGACACCGAACAGCTGATTTTCTTCTCTTCCGTCTGACACGAGCAACAGCGAGTGACAAAAGTTGACTTCCGCAGCGAGGAAGGAAAAGATCTATAAGAATCCGAGCAAAGTTTTTATTAAATAGGTAATCAGCAAAAACCCTGCGAAAACAACAAGATTATCATCCAAAATCTAATTGGATGCAAGATCCAGCAGCGTTCACCAGCCAGCTAAATACTTGGTTTGCGCAAGACGGGGCCACATTTGGTAGATTTGAGACAAATCGGATTAAAGCATTCTGCAAATTGCATCAATGTGCATCGCTTAAATCTTACAGTGCTAATTGAAAAACTACGATAAATTCATCAATAAGATAGATAGATTGTTAACTTCTTATGGAAACATCGAAATATTCATATCAAGACCGACCACGGCATCACGAAAAGGGATAGCACGCAAGAAAACAAATCGAATCCGGTAACACGTAAGATAATTATCGCAAATTGTAGTTCCTTTAACAAAACCGAATTAAATTGAAAATTAAAATTAGTATTAACCCACAATTTGCACTAGCGTAATTGGAAATGGTTGTACCTATGTAAAGCAAGATCCGAGATACCTCACACAAATATATAATTCGAATCTTAAACAGTTGTCGACTACTCAATAAAATACAATTTTCAGCCTAGATGTTCAATTGGCATAACCCTTTACGTCTTAATTATTTTCTTATATATATATAATGTAAGCCGAATCAACTCCTAGACCAGGTTCAGCTTACAAATTTAAGGTTACTTTTACTTTAATAGGAATTAATTTATATATAATTAATGTTTAGAAAGCTTTCAAATGTGATTATATAGAATAAGAAGGGTCGTGTATCCCTATAAGGCGGCGGTCACACTAATGAAGTATGCAGTATTCAACACGCAGTATGCAGTACTTACTGCATTGCGACTGAAATTATGCTGTATAATACATTTTTATTTTAACACGCTGAAAAGCACATTGATGAAGTAGCAGTAAAAATTGCACAGTAGAAATCTCATGCAGCTGGTCGGTGCTTGTAGCATGCAGTATTTACTAGTGCAGTATTTCAAATTCAAATTTATTATTTACATAACTATTGTACAATTAAGACATAAGTCTTTTTTATTTGTACAAGAAAAATCCAAAATAAAAACAATATGACTAAGTAGTATATACCTACCAATGGAAGAGAGAAAAAGCTCAAACAATTAAAGAATAATTAAACTAAAAATATAAAAAAATACAATATAACGTAAAAAAAAAATCAATGCTAACTAATAAGATTAAACAAATTAAAAACACTACTTCTAATTGTAGTTAAAGTGTTGGACTGGACAATGTCTTTTATCGATTGTGGTAAGTCATTCCATATTCTAATAGCATGGCAAAAAAACAAGCGTTGGGTGATAAGGAAATTATTTCGTGGTAGTAACAAATGTTGTGTTCTGTTGAATCTAGAGAATATCAAGAGCTCGTAAAGATACCGAGGACATTTAAGCTTAATAATTTTGATCAAATAAATTACTGAGCAGTAATCAAGATAAACAGAAATATGGCACCCCAAAATTGAATTCTTAAATTGAGAAACATGATGAAATCTCCTGAGACTATGAACGTATTGGATGATAGAATTAAAGGCAATCTCAACTTTTCTTCTATTATTGTAATCAAGCTTTCCAAATATTTCACATCCATAAGTCATAATAGGTATTAATAATGTACGCACTAAAAATACTCGTGTAGGCATGGGTGTGAAATCGCTAGACACCCATAGAGAACGAAGTCCTGCATAAACTCTACTCACAACAGAATTGATATGCAGATCCCATGTAAATGTTTTATTAAAGATCACCCCAAGAATTTTAGCTGAATCAACAATAGGAATAGCAGTGTTGTTAACGGAAACTGACGGAAAACCATCCATATTTAGTACACGCCTATGTATCAGCAAACACTTAGATTTTGAGGGATTAAGCGTTAGTTTATTATTACAGGACCACAAGTATATAGCCTCCAAATCCTCATTTACCCTAGAGATACAATCCTCAATCAGGCCAAGTACACTAGATCTATACAATTGAACATCATCAGCATATAAGTGCAGATTAGAATACCTGACGTGAGAAAATATATCATTTATAAAAATGGAAAATAACAGGGGCCCAAGAATGGATCCCTGAGGTACACCAGATACCACTGGTAAAAAAGATGATTGAGAACCATTTGAAAAAACTGCTTGTGACCTGTTGCTCAAGTAGTCATAAATTAACTTTGCAGAATGAGAAGAGAAGTTAAAATTCCTTATAAGTTTCATGTGAAGAAGTCTATGATTAACGGTATCGAAGGCCTTCGAGTAATCTAAAAGAACTAGTACCGTTAGTTCATCTTTATCGACCGCACGCGCGATATCATTGCTCACTTTAAGGAGAGCAGATGTACAGCTATGCCCAGGACGGAAACCAGATTGATACTTGTGCAAAAAACCATTCAAAATTAAATAATGAGAGATTTGTAAGCGCATAATTTTCTCAATTACCTTAGATAGAAATGGTAATATACTTATAGACCGAAACTCACTACAATGCGAGCTGGTGTTTTTAGGTACTGGAATTACTTTAGCGGCCTTCTATGACAGAGGAAAGCTGCTAGTAGTAAAGCACGAGTTGCAAATATGTGTGAGTGCTGGAAGAATATAGGGCAAGCACATCTTAATGAATCGAGGGTTGAGGTTATCAGCCCCAATCGCACAGGATTTGATGCTATTAATTACAGCAAAAATGTCTTCATTTGTGACCCGAGAAAAATTAAAAATTGGAGCTGAAGAAGAATAGTTCTCAGCTTCATGAGATTGAAATAATGACTCGTCAACAGCATCATCTACACAAGACAGAAGAAATTCATTGTTAGCTGAATTGGGATCAATAGCATAATTATTTTTACGAGATGAACTAATGCCAGTCATCCGCAAGTTTTTCCAAAGGATTTTTGAAGGAAGTTTAGAATTAAGTTTATATTCATAAAAATGCTTTTTAGCTTTGCGAATAGCTGAAACAGTACCATTGCGTAAGGTTTTATATTCCTCTAGGAAAACAATAAGTTTGAACCTCTTCCATTTAAGATATGCACTATCACGAGCTGATATCATATCCCTTATTCGAGGAGAAAACCAAGGGCACAGAGGGTTAGTAATGGTCTTCGTGACCAATGCATAAAAAACACCCTATTCCAATCCCTACACAGAGCATCTAAGTTAACAGCCCCATAATTATAATAAGAGTAAGTAGTACCCTCACAAGGAACTTCAGTTTGAAATTCATAGGTTAGCAAAATCATGTCATGATCAGATATACCCGGAAGGGAAATCTGATTAAAAAATAATACCTTTGACATTTCAGCAGTGAGAAAAATGTCAAAGTGAGGGAGAGGTAGATACATAGTATGTGGGCAGATTATTAATCCGATGCAAATCAATAGCGTCCAAATTAAACAAGAATGAGTTAGACAATCCAGAGGGAACAAGGAAATTAAGATTGAAGTCACCTCCGATAACTATGTTCCTGTACTGGGGAGCAAAGTTCATCAATACTTCGTTGAGAGGATCTCAGCAATTACAATTGGGTGGTTTATAAACTGCTCCAACTTAGCATTTAATGTTATTACATAGCAATTCGCAAAAAATATATTCAACATTCATGCCTGTCTGACAGGAAGAAAGAATTTTTTTACAATTTATAGAAGATCTTATGAACAAGGCAACTCCACCTCCCCTACGATCCAATCGGTCATTGCGCCAAATCTTATACCCCGGAATGTGGATCAAGGAATCAGACACTTTCGGCTTAAGCCAACACGCAGATAATGTCAACAAGAGACCCATTAAAAATATCCCGAATTTCATCAATCTTTGGGTACATACTTCTAGTATTTGCCGAGAAGTTGAAGCGATAAGTCAACAGAAAATAAAGAAACAGAAAAGTTTGCGCATTGTTTGTGAAAATGGCTGAAGATATTGCTTTTAATATTAAATTTGTGGAAGTGATGGAAAAACATGATTGTTTGGGGGATTACACAAAAAGGACTATAGCAAAAGTAATATAAACGCACAAGCATGGAAGGAAATAGGAAATGAATCGGAACAAAGTGGTAATTCAATAAATATTTATGATGATTTATTTATTTATTTTAACATTACTTAAAGTTCGTGGCACATTCTTTGTAGATCTATCTTATTGTTCTTTACATTTTTTTCACATTTTCGTTAAATATACCTCCTTTGGATAGGAATTGATCCCGCGGGTGTAATAAAATAGTTAGTGAGATAGTTTCTTAAACGATGCCCTTCAGTGCTTCCAGTGTAGTTATTCTCTTCCATTTGGATGTTCAGAGCTTCTTGAATATCTTCATTGAAGGTGGATGGTGAAGGGAGTTTTCATTCTCTGATTTTTATAAAGTTGTATAATACACATGCACATTTAACAATATTTTGTACACATTTTTCATTACTTGCAATAGGTGTCTCGAAAATCTGGAATTTCGAAGTTAACTTGCCAAAAGTACATTCCCCGGTTTTCCTCCCCCTCGAAAGCCTAAAATTGAAAATTGGTCTTTTTTACATTTAGAACTCTTTGAGGAAACGGTCGCATGAAGCTTTGCTTCAAAGGAAAAGCTTCATCCCCACAAAAATAAAAAGGGAAATCCATGTTTGTATTCCAAGCTGTGACTATTTAAAAATCGCTGCATCACTGTTACGACCTAGATTTCCTACATCTATGGTTGTAAATAAACCAAGCGGGTCCACGCATGCCATAAGAATAATAGAAGGGTATCCTTTATAATTAATGTAAGCCGATCCAGAATTATAGAATTTTTTAATTCGAATATGCTTGCCATCCAATTTGGCAAATTCCATATCTAATGGAATCCTCTTGCATTTTTTTTTCAAAGTGACCACTTTAGGTGCTGGCATGAATTGTGGCTGCAACCCTTCCCAGATATCTGCGCATGTTTCGTTTACAATTACAGATATCATATTATGTCATCTGTAAAACTGATAAGAGAGATCGCGATAACTTCTTCCTGTTGCCAGATGCCTGCAATAAAAGAAATTATCTCTTTTCTTTCAGTTGAAATTTGCCAGGCACGCTGGAGGAATACAAAATACATTTTCTAGAAGTTTGAAAAAACCTAAAAGTGGATCTGGTGCCAATAGCAAAAAGGACTATTATTTAGCTTCCCACTTACAATTTCGTGTACCGTTCCTTAAATCAAAATCAACATGTGGTAACCTGAGCTCAGTAGTAACTAGAATTGAAGATAACTGCGGAAGAGAAGCATCGACTGTGGAAGCGCAGGATACAGGCAGTGATGATATTCCAGAAGAGGTTGAAAACCATCTGACTTTCAATTTTCGGCACACAATTCAACAAAAACAAGAGACCAGATCACCCCCACAAGTTACCAACGAAGTCGAAATAAAGATATTTCTGCTTCTGCAGATCAAGGTTTTATCAATTGGATGGAAAACAAGAAGGTGAAATGCCAATCACTTATTTTTAAAAAGTTTGTTACCAGATATAAGAAAATTGAACGACACGCAAAATAGAAATTTTCGTCAACAAGTCATTGCACCGATAGACGACATCCTCAGTAACTCAAACACAGTACTTAATCAGCTTCCACAATTTACAGATTTAATACCATGATCGACTCCAGCAGCTTCTTGGAGCTCTCTCTCTGACTCCATAGCCTGGGATTCATCACAACCATCTCCTACACCAATGCAGGAAAACTTCGAAAATTAACAGAAATCACAATGCACTTTTATTAAGCTTAGATTTAACATCACTTAATGCAATGGGCCCTATGTGAAGTATAAAGTCTATTAACAATAAACTATGAACAATCGTGTGGATACTTAATACTATGAACAAATAAATGTGTGCTTTGATTAATAAAACATTACTTCTTTAACTTGTAATTAAAAGCCATTCACTAGGTTCAATAGCACATCGGAAAATTGTATCGTTTCTTTCTCAATAGAAGAATGAACTAATTCCAGCAAGACATGAAAACTATTTTTGCTCATTCTGTAGAAACCCTGGAATTTTTCCTGTCGAATGGGCCTGGAATCTCCTGTATCGATCCGATGCTGGACAAGATTTGTTTTACCATAGTCATCATCATTCATTGCAAATAATTCCGAAAATTCATCGATCACCTCTCATACATAGATAACTCGTTAGCAACAATTGCTGAACTATGCTGCAAATTTTCTCTATATAATGCAAAATCCAACACCTCCTTTCGACAAGTGGTTACGGCGTCTTAAAAACTACCAAAAAGTTATTACTTCTTCCTCTGACGAAGACATTTTTATATCCTAGATGAAATCTACAGGGGTATACTAAGTTTGTCATTCCGTTTGTAACACCGCGAAATAATGATGGTAGAGCAAAATGAATTGGACACCCATGCATAATATTAAAAGTTATTTTGATTTTTGCATGTCCGTCCGTCCGTCCGTCCGTCCGTCTGTCTGTCTGTGCGCACGATAACTCGAGAACGTGTATACTTAGAAAGCTGAGATTTTGTACACGGACTTAAAAAAAAAAGTAAAATTAAGTTCGAAAATGAGACAAATCGGGCAACTCCTTCGTGGGGTTGCCATACAAAACTTTCGTTTTTCACTACATATTTGGACACTGCCTGCCGCATCAATATAGAGAGCTGAAATTTGGTACGTGGTGTTTTCATTGTACTAGCAAATAAAATTTCAAAAATGGACTAAATGGGGAACCTCCTTCTTGGTGTTGCCATAAAAAAATTAAATTTAGGTTTTTTACGTATACTGTGAAAACGGTCAATCCAAGACATTTTTATTGTACTAAAAACTTTTTTAGAATACGAAATCCTATAAAATTGGTTATAATAATTTTTTCTGTCCGACAAACCGTTCTAGAAATATATGCGGAAAACTGGTTCAAAAATCAAACTTGCACATAAGGGTGACAATACGAAATTTCATACGGGCATTCGTCTAGGGTATCATAAGAATTAGTGTTAGACCAATTCTAGCTTTTTTACTTGTTAATACTGGTGTTGCACTCAATACTGCGTGAATTTGAACAACATCGCAACCTACAGTAAGTACTGCATACTGCATGTTTCATACTTCATCAGTGTGACTTCAAATTCTGCATGAGTATTAATCGAAAATCGTATGATGCATAATGCCTAATCTACAATGCATGGTAAAATCACATCGTCAAAACGACATGGATTTTTTTGTTTGCTTCCCTCTCTTGCATTTGAAAATTCATGTTTGCAAAAATGTTTCTTCCCTTTCATTCATTTGTCGACATGAGCACGAGCTTATGTGCAGTAGTTAATCAGCAAAAACGATGTAGTAATACCTCAGCTGTATTCAGCATAATTTAGAACCATGTAGGGGAATTTAGAACAAAACAACTGTAAACTGGAACTGGGACTTTCAGTCTTGAATGCAATATTTTATATTATTCGACTTGTCCCAAACGATTTCTTAGTTTACTATGCTATAGTATAAATTATTGATACCAAATACTTTCTTTGATATAATTCTGTAATGAAATCGAGAAACCAATTACATTTGGAAGCTTACCACTACTTACATATTTCGTGTAATTATATGCACTGTTCAGCAAACGATATCGTTTTAACGACGTGGTTTTACAATGCATTGTAGATTAGGCATAAGTGACTTATACAGAATAAGTTACTATGACCTAAAAGGTTATTTAGATGTTAGGGAGCTGGCGAACAAAATTTTCAATACGATCTGTTCATGTGGCAGAAGTTCATAATAGTAATAATTGTACCCTAAATAACATTAAACATCACGTCTGCCTGCACGTTAGCGCTGCGTTGTCAATTGACAGCGCTTTGTAATTGTTTAAAAAACCGGGGCACTATATCATTTGTTCATGTCTGCTTCTTGGACTGGTGAACAAACTTATCCTAGAAGCAACGAAAATCGTCGAGGCAGACGTGGTGAGCGCTGCGTTTCCTCGAAATTAATTTTTCAAAAACTTTTTTTTATTTCGACAACACTATATGAAATGTACACTGAGCAGAGATGAATTTTTAGATCGAGAACATTGTAAAACGACGAGAAAACCACATCTGCCGGCATATTGCTTCTGCAATAAGCATTTACAGCGTTTTAAAAATTGAAAAAAAACAGGCTACAAAATCATCTGTTCATGTCTGCCCCTGTGACTGATGCTCAAAGTCCTTCTAAAAACAACAAAAATCTACGAGGCAGACGTCTCAGTCGCTGATTTTTTCAAGACAGACCTTGAAATACTCAACTCGCGCCAAGCGTATATCTATATATACGTATACGCGCCCCTATACGGTCGAAATCTTTCTCTTTCTCGTCCCATACTTTTTAGTATTGTGTGTGTGTGATACCGGAAACTCGCGTCGGTACATAAATATTGCCCAGATTTATGCGAAGATGGGGCCGTTAATCTGCAGCTCGTTGACCGGTTTCCACGCCATCACCGGTCGGGATTACCACCCTGCATTCTACCGCAAAGGAAAAAAGCAACCCTTCGGAAAATTAATGCAGAGCGAGGAGTTTCAAGAAGCGCTCAGTAATCTTGGAAACATCGAATTAGATGATTGCGAGCCCAGTTTCAAAATTTTAGAAAAATTCGTGAGCCGTATGTATAATATAAAAAAAAACTAACGACGTTAACGAAGAACGATATGAAATGTTTTTAAAAACATACAACGTTCAAAACGCCACGGACTCCTTCAAACTCGCAATATATAATTTCGACGCGTCCAATTTGCGAGCATCTCCTTCGGACGTGGTATATCACAAAACTTTGGAAGAATGCCCATGCGAAAAATCCCATCGGAAATTTGGACCATACCGATTGTGGATGGGTGATAAACGAAGGAGACGAGGGCGAGCTGGGTTTTCGATGGTTTAAGGGAGACCAACTGCCGCGATCATATAGCGAAATCATAACGGATCTACAAGATACCGAACAAAATTCAGGTACATATTATTTCATAGACGTACTATATAATATTATATCAAGATACGCGGTAGGTTATCGCCGTAATTAAAGAAAAGGAAAATATAATATAAATAATATGTATAATAAACACGTCGATTTTATTTCAGATGGAGAAGAGGATATGGACGAAAGTCTGGACCTTAGTTTTGAGCGGAGTGTGAACTACCACGACAGCGATGACGACGATTAATTTTTTTATATTTTACAAGCCTCTTTCGAAATATAAAAATTGAAATAAATGAAAAAAAAATTTGAATAATCAGGATGTTAATGATAATAATGATTAATAAAAAAAAAAACAATAATACCACTTCCTAAACTTTCAGAAAATCGTACAGCTCAACATCAGAAGGCTGCACGTCTGCCAATATTTATTCGGGTATCCAAGGCTTATTGTGAACTGAATGGACGCAAGCGGGACCATGAACAAATGATTTAGTATAGTTTTTTTTTCAACACGTTCATGTCCACTTGCCGCGAAAACGCAGAGTTCTGGACGTCTGCCTATAGTTTTTCAGTACACAAGTAGTATTTGTTATGCGATAGCTCGAAAGGCAAACGTGAACAGATAATATAGTGCCATATTTTTTTTTTACAAATTTGGAGCGCTGTAAATCGAAAACGCAGCGCCGCCGAACCTCCATCCATAGGACTTAATTTATTCGTATCGATGTCATCTTCAATACCTATCGTTATGAAACATGAACAAATGATTTATCAAAATGTTCACCAGCTTCCTAACTATTAATCTTGTACGATCATGACGAAAAAAAAATCTTTGTAAGTTCAATACAATGACCTTTTTTCTTTTTTAATATAAAATGGGTTTCTTAGTATTTAAATAAATTTTTGTGGATAAAATAAAATATGATACCGTAACAAATTATATTTGATAATAAAATCTTGGAAAATTTCACAATACTTTATCTCTTAAGAAAACCCTTCACGATGAAAACTAGATGCATGAAGGCAAGGTTCTGTATTGCCAAGTCAAGCCAAGTCAGTCAAGTCATGTGTGAATTTGAGAGTACCATAGCTTCAATCATACACCGCCATGATAATGTGATTATTGCTGGCGATTTTAATGTGAATATCTTAGCTGATAATTCTGTTACTGATAATCTCTTACACATGTTTCAATCATTGGATTTGAATAGGGTCAATATGCTGCCGACATATTGTGACGTTGCGAATCCTTCCCTTCTTGACATGTTTTTGGTGACAGAGGAAGATAAGGTTTTATTTTTCAACCAAGCTTTCTGGACCATGATTTATTATTTTTAACATTCAGATTCTCATTAACTACAACAAATGTTAATATACTAGAATCATACCGCAATTATAGTCGTATAAATCATAAGGTTTTGTTAAATGATTGCTCAGAGCTCCCTTGGTCAACGGTTTATGAGTGCACTGATGTTAATGATCAGGTGGAAATTTTTGAGACTCTAATCCACTATCTTCGTGAGAAGCATGCACCTCTCTGAAGGGCGCGTAAAGGCTTGCATTAATTTCCATGGTTTTCTGAAGAAATTGAAAACTTAATTTCGGAATGGGAATTTCTATTTCGGAGATATAAGAGCCTAAAAACTGCTGAGTCACACCGATTATATAAACTTTTACGAAATATTGTAATATTAAAAATACGGAAGGCTAAACGGAGATATCTCGGAAGACAGCTTAATCCTGACTTACCTCCTAAAACATTTTGGCGTAATGTAAGGCGCCTGGGCATACATGGTAAGGAAGATCATGGCTGTGAGCTGGAATTCAATACATACTTTTCATCTATGTCTCATGAATCGGTGCCGGCTGATAGAAACAATGGTGATATTCTTCAATCTGCATCTGATGGTTTTGCCTTCCGCTGTGTTACTGACGATGAGACGTTGATTGCCATTAATTCGATTAAGTCTAGTGCCATTGGTCCAGACGACATTACTCCTCACTTTTTAAAGCTACTCATACCTGTGGTGCTTCCTGTAATAACTAACATCTTTAATACAATTTTAACATCTGCTAATTTCCCTATTAATTGGAGGAAAAGTTTTGCTATTCTTATTCCTAAAAATAAATCTCCGAGCACTTCATCTGATTACCGTCCTATCAGTTTGCTGTGTTTTCTTTCCAAGGCTATTGAAAAACTTATGGCTTCTCAAATACTTAACTATATTGAAGAATATTCATTACTATCACCTTTGCAATCAGGTTTTCGCCGAAATCACAGTTGTGAAACTGCTTTATTAAAAGTGAGCTCAGATATACGTATGGCGCTTGATAAATATGATATGAGTATTCTTGTTCTACTAGACTTCTCCAAAGCATTTGATAGTGTAAGTCATAATAATCTAAAATCTAAGTTAGCTAATGAATTTGGCTTCTCTTCCTCTGCTATCAATACTTTAAATAGCTTCCTGATGGGACGTTCCCAGCAGGTTAAACTTGGAAATCGAGTTTCTGAGCCTATACAGCTTAGATGCGGTGTACCGCAAGGATCAATCTTAGGTCCGTAATTATTCAGCCTGTACATAAATGGTCTACCTAATGTTGTACATGATGCTAAAGTGCATCTGTTTGCCGATGATGTGCAGGTTTTCTGGAGTTGCCCCACTGGTATGTCGGAGGAAGTCTACTTTCCCCTGGTTGTTATGAATTCATCTGATATGCCACACTCTAAATGTGTTAGGATGCTTAACTCACATACATCATGCTGCGACAATGTTAAGAAATTATTAAATAATGTTTATGGTGCCTTGAGAAGACTCTGGCTCTCGGGATATCTCTTCTCAATCAACGTTAAACTTAGGATAGTAAAAACTCTACTTTTACCGCTTTTCACTTATCGAAGCAATGTTTTCCCGGCATTTGACCATAATTGCTCTTGTAAATTGAATGTTACTTTTAACTGTTGTATTCGTTCCATTTAAGGGTTACGGCGATATGATCATGTAAGTCGTTACCGAAACATAATCCTGGGTTGGTCCCTAAATACGTATCTTCAATATTTTTACATAAGCTCTTGTAAGCCTGATTATTTATGGGAACATATGCAGCTTGCTCAATCTCCAAGGCATTTAAATTTAATTACATATACCTCGTTTTGTAACGTTGACTGGCTCTCGTTCCTATTTTGTCAATGTACCTCGAATATGGAATTCTCTACTACTATTCTAGGTGGAGTGTGTCCTCGGCAACAGTAGTTTGATATATAGGTTAGGTTAGTTAAGTAAATTTGAATTTGAATTTGAATCTTTATTTTTTTTTCTCCTTTGCCTCATTTTCCTCTTCTGTGATAACTTCCATTCTGTATATTGTTTATATTTCAGTAATATGCAATTGAATATGTCTAATATTGTACATATATAAAAGATTGTAAATCTTGTTGTACAAACCATTTATGTAAATAAATAGATATGAAATATGAAGTCAAGTTAAGTCAAGTGCTTTTTGTACATTTGAAAGTTCTTCATGGTCCGTCCTTCTTTGGATTTAGTTTGATGATTTTTCACATCCTTCCGATTGTCTTGTCTAGGGCGTTGGGGTTTATCTTTCGCCCTCAGTTCGATTTGATGTATTCCCTTTTCTTCTTTTTGATCCTTGGTTTTGTTTTTGATCATTTCTCTTGTTGTTGTTTATTCTTTTTTCTGCAGCTACTGCGCCACATCAGCTGTAATAAATGTATCTCTCGCTAGAATTTGTTATTAAATTTGGGAGGGACTGGGAGGGAGTAAGGATTGGATATGTTTTGGAATGTTTAGGAAGTTAAGGACTGGAAAGTTTCTATACTAGCAGATTTTATCCGGGCCTTTGAGGCTCTGTATTTTGTTGCTGCTGCTTTCATATTTATACATAGATGGTAGAGATGACTGGAATTCCTTCATATGTTAATCTACTGGAATACTGTGCGTATTTATTAATGTACAAGGGTGAGGGTAAGTTAGCATAGTCGTGGGTTGGGAATAGATTAATGAGAGAGGTTACTAGACAGTGGCGTACTACATTCTCCCCCTCTGGCGCTGAGACCCTCTCGATGATGTGGCAGTTTCATGGGAGTACGCTTTGTTTTTACTCCTTTCGACTGATCACGCCTTCTAATTGGTGAAACAGGCACAGGTAGACTGCTAGTTTCCTCCACTTGAGGTCCTTTGAATTCAGTATATGCTGATATTTGATAAACAGAGAGTCAGGTTGCTCTTTAGAGGCAATTTCGCTAGGTGTAGCTCTTTTTACCTCAATATGATGATGATCTTAGGGCCATTTTAGAAGGAAATTTATGGCTGGCCTTACTAAGAACATATATTTAGACCAAAACCTTGTTTCCTTTTTCAGAACCTTGGTCGACTTGACATTTATTATCTAGATATACTTATATGTTTCTTTTCAGTTTGTTCTTTTGATTAGGTGTCATTTGAGGAACAACAGTTTCGGCTTGAATAATGGCCCGTTGCTACCGTTTTCGAGATATGCCCGTTTTTATGATGCATAATTTCATGAATTTTGTTAATTTGCGTGGAATTGCAAAACATTTATGCGCGATTTCTATTATTATTAGCAAAATTATTGAAATTATGCACCATAAAAACGGGAATATCTCAAAAACGGTAGCATTTAGGTAGGTACATGCGCATAGTCAAATTAAAAGTAACATTCCGGGGTCTTTAAATCTTGTCATAAAACTGTATAGTTATCATGCATTTTGGCGGGAAAATCGTTGAAATTGAAAAAGAAATTGCAAAATTATGCAATTTTTTGACTTTGACATCCTATAACTGCCGTCGGAAAGGGAGTGGTTGGGCATTTGTTGGAAACCGTAGAGGGTTTACTATCATCTGAGATGCAAATCACCTTCATAGGGTGTATAACAAGAAAGTTACATGGTATTAGGGTAAAAAGCACCCAAAATCACAGAACCCCCCTACCGCCCACACCGCGCATTTTCCGGCTCTCCTCCCATACAATTTATTTCTCGAAATTGAGTGAGGAATCCGTGGTATAAAGGAAATGCGGTACGTACGGGACACCCTGTATATACTTTTATGCTTCTTTTTCTTGGATTCGTAAGATTTTAGACGTTCGAGTCCTGCAAAGTCTACGTTACTTCCAAAATTAGATCTATTGAATTTAAGCTTGAAATGTTGTTTTTTCGATTCTAATAAAATATATTTTCGTTGTGCAATCTTGTATGGAAGAATTTCAGCTTTACTACAGGCAATAAGTTTAAAAAACATTCTGATTTGTACAGAACATTGAATCTAGAAGTCTAAGGAAATTTAAAATCTCCTGGAAGATGATGCAGAATTTTTATGATACAGAATCTACAAGTACTAATAGAATATTAATACAAGTGTTTTTAGACTTATACACTTGTAGTATTTCCGGATGGGGTGCAGTCCTTGATGCTTATTACCGACTAAAATTCAGGTCCCTATTATTTCTCTCCACAAGATTAGCTTCCGGATGGTACACTGACGTAAGAATTTGTTCTATTCCTAAACAGTAGGTTAGATGTTGTACAACAGCTGAGACAAATTGTGTCCCATTATCACTAATTATTCACTAATTATTCATATTCATTAAGGCGAACCTCTGCTCAACTTTCTGTCGAGGTTTCCTTAAAAGCGAATAGCTCCAGTTAGCGGCTTGCTGTGTCTCCTACAATTAAGATCCAACGGTAGCCTTGGAGTCGGGGAACGGTCCGAACAAGTCTATGGATATAACTTCGTTCCTCTTTCCACTAGCTGTGATTTTGATTAAAACGACTGGCTTGAAGTTGGTTGCTTTGTATTGCTGGCATTCGATACAATGACGTACATACCTATTGATGTATTTGTTACGGTCCTCAAGGAAATTCATCTTTGTGAGGTAGTCCGTCCTGGCTGTGTTATTGTAAAACCGAGTTACTGCGGATGTTCTTTTTTACAGGAAATGATTTTTTTTTTATTCTCAGATTGATTGGACTTGTAGTTTACTACGCTAACCTCACAGTCTCCAAAGTATAGAGAGGGTCTTCTATCGTAACAACAACTACAACTACATATTTCGCAAGATACTTGGGTGTGATCAGAACATGGTAGTCTGGATAACACATCCGCAACGACATTATTGTTCCCTGGAATATACTGAGTCTTCAAATCATACGGCTGAACTTGTAACGTCTATCTTGCTGGAGATCTGAGTGTCAGCCATCTGAATGGCTGATGGTCAGCATATATATTAACTTGTGATCTTTCAATGTATCCTCTAATCTAACTGAAGACCCAACGATTATCAACGCCTCACGTTCTGTCGTGGTATAATTTTTGCCAGCCTGAGTCAACAACAGGCTTGCATATTCAGTGGGGCTCTCCATGTCACTCTGCTGTTAGTCCTCCCATTTCCAAGGAGCGGATTTTTTTTTTTTTTTTGTTAGGAGAGCTAGAGAGCGTTACAATTCTGAAAAATTTGGGATAAAACGTCTATAGAACGAAGAAGTTTGAAGAAAGGAAATCATGTGTTTCGGTTCCGACCATTTTCTTATTTGATCCACTTTATCTGGATTTGGAATTATCCCATTTTTGTTATTTTATGCCCAAAAATACTTCACTTCTGTACAACAAAAGTGGCACTTCATTTGGTTTTAGTCGCAAGCGGCGTAGCCTGTTGAAAACTCTTTTAAGATCATCGAAATATTTTTCGAATGTTGATGAACACACAATCGTCCAAATAGGTTGACATACACATGGAACCTAATCCAGATCTGAACCAGTCCATCAGATGTTGGAATAATGCGGGCGTATTTCTTAAGCCAAAAGCCATCCGCTTGATTCAAAACATGCTTTCAGGTGTTTTTTTGCGGTCAGTTTCCTTCAGCTGGATTTGCCAATACCCTGAATGCAAATATAGGGTTGTTATGAATGCCATGCTTTTAGCTTTGTGCAATAAATCATCCGCTCGAGGCAATGGATATCTGTCTGGCGTATTTTTGTTTCGCCGCCCTTTTTGGGTACCATTCTTCAATAATGCATTCATCCAACACTACTCTGAAGTAGTATGGAAGTGTTGTCCTTTTGCGGTAAAGTGTCGATGAGAAGGTTTTGTGAGTGGATAATTGCCGGTGTCAATTTGATGTTCCATGTACGGCGTAATATTCAGCGAGACATTGAAACTCTCCTTATTTCCAAAAATCATTTAATTAAGCTCCTCCCGATTTTCGTCATTTAAATCATTCGCCTCATCAGGTCGAATCGTGATGTCCCACGATTTAATTCGACTTTTCTCCTGAGATTTAAAGAGTTTAATAAACTTTCCCTGTTCTGGGGTCCTTTTTCGGTGTCGCCATGCCGGGTGGTATAGAATCTCTAAAAATTTCGGAGATTTCCGATGGATCTGAGTCAAAGTTTTCGATTAATACCTGTCTGTTTTTGGGGTGTCTTAATCCTTATATACCTCCACGGTGGTTCAAACTCGTTCTGGTTTTCTTCTGCATCTTCCTTTAAATGGGATGCATCACAATCAAGGTACTAGTGCATAAATGATGACTTGATACTTTCATCTTATTTCCCAACTGCCTGGGGTGTTGAGGAAATTAGAGACTTATTTCTAAGTATTCCTTTCTATATAATTTCAGATGGTTCAAAAAATGAAAACCTTTGCTGTGAGTTTTAGAGAAGCTCCGAGCTTGTTGAGCCACATTTAACACTATTCCGACTTCTTGCAGAAAATCAATGCCCAGCAAAGTACTACTGGTAACACAAGAAAATTAATTGGTCGTATCCACTGACATATATAATACGGACTGATTAACTTTCTATTTCATGTGGGCTCAATTGCTTATGTCAATAAAAGTTCTTACGCCGGTGCCAACATTGAAAAAATCATTGGCGGGAAGTTGAAAAAATAAGCGCGCAGCTCGAAAAGTGATTATAATAAAACGTTTCGAACTTCTGCTTCATATCTTATGAATATATTGTCTTTGGGAAAAAATTTTATCAGTAATATCCGTAAATAATTAATATAAAAATATTTATTTCGACGGACTCATTTATTTATTTGTTGTTTACAGTTCTCCTCAGTTGGTACTTGGTGCTTAGACCGAAAGAGTCAGCAATATAAAAGTGAGCCCACTTTTTGCAGTGCATTTCCATTAACGTAGTCAGTCCATATTATACATGTCAGTGGTCGTATCTGATTCTCAATTGTAATCTTACTCTGGTTGCTAGACCTGTTTGTTCCTTCTTACATCCATCTGTAAGTGTTAGATCTGCGAGCAAAACTGTAAACATACATCCTTGTTGTCGAAGATGTTTGAATAATTTTGACCCAACGATGCTTGTCCTAGCTGTCATTTCTGCCAGATCAATTACTATTTTCAAAACAATGGGTGGATTTTGCCCCATCTTAATTAAAGTATAAACTGCGTAAAAACCTTTATTTGGTGAGTTTCCCGTTTTGTTTCTTGCAGACAGGACAATGACTTCTGTAATAAACTTTTGTGACACAGCATAACAGGTAAGATTATAGCTGCCCTGATTACGTGAGTGTACTGCAGCTTCACTTGATTTGGCACACATTCCTTTAGGCGCATACGAAAGGATTGTGCTTCGTGACCTTTGAATTTACAATAACTGCAACGATTTGCATTCCTGTAGCAGGTGCTTCTTTTTTTTCGATTTTTTCGATTTCGATTTTTGATTGTCTTTTCAGAGCCAATAAATTCTACTTAGCGAGCTTTTTGAAGAAAATCGGTGAATAACGCTAACGCTAACACTATCTCTCCCTTATATGCAGGTTCAGTAACCCATAAAAAAGATCAAGTTGAATGGTCTCATCGTGTCTATCTGCTAGAAGATGTGCTGGTAAAGCACGTTGTTTTACTTGCCTTTCCCTAAATATATCCGTATGCACCTGATAGGCATATTTTTCAGGAGCATACGCGTCTTTCCATGTTTGTATTGAGTCTTTTACTCGTTTCTACTATGTTTAAACTGCATCTTGCAGTAATGGTACAACGTAAACCTTTCAAGGCATTCTCATCAGAAATCTTTTTAATTTCTTTATAAATCGTTACCAAATAAATAAAATATAAATAATAAATAAAAAATAAAAACAAAAATGAATTTATTGAAAACGGTGCTAAGCTCTAAGCGAAAGCAAATGACAAAAGCATCAATTAAGTTTAGACGAGAAATCGCATGAGAATTCTAGGAATTGATGTAGCAATTACTACAAAACAAAGCCAAGCAGCAAAGCTAACCAGTGCGAATGAACTGTCGAATGTTTTTTGTATTCCTAGGAATTTGTCTTTGCAATAAAAATTCCCAACTATAAATGCTTCACTGGTTCGATGAAATCCTGAACGACAGTGTGCATGCAAGAGTAATTCTTCGAATTTTATACGACCGATTCCAATTATTTCTTGAAAGTCGAATTCTCTAAATAAGTATGTTTGGCTGTGTTATTCGAGTCCCGTGTTGGGCGTCAATTTGTAACAAATTATATTTCATAATAATAAAATCTTACAAAATATTACAATACCCTTAAGAAAACATTTACCCGATGAAAACCAGATGCATAAAGGCAAATTCTGTATGCTGTATTTTATATCCTCAGCTTAAAATAGATGGTAGAGAGGAGTTACTAGAGAGTAGCGTGCTATAATACCAAATACGATAGCAGTGAAACTTTTCATGCTATTCTGCAACACAAAATTGAAATTTTAAGTAAAATCCTTAAGTAAAAATGTTCTGGACAAAATTATCAGAGGTTTGGGAACAAATGGGTTAAGCAGAATATTTTCGCAATGACACAATGACCGTCCGTCACTTTTACGATGCGTGACGTTACCAGTTCATGTCTATATTATACCCTAGAAAATTAATTGTAGAATCTTTGAAGTTACTTTGCCGATTGGTGACATGAAGTTGTCATAAAGTAAAATTAAAATGTGAATCGTCCTTAAGGTGCCATACAGTTTTTCCGCTGGGGGAGGTTAAATCACGAAATCTCTTAATTTGTGTAAACGCCTCGATCTAAATCAAGTCGTCCAACCTATCAACTCGTCTTTTCATTTTAGCCTGAGCTTCTTAGAAAAATAAGATCGACTAGATGTAGGTACTACGCGGAGTCCAAAGTGTTCAGCTGCAATTTGTTTTCCGTTTTGTTTACCTTTCTTTTTATACCCTAGATGAAATCTATAGGATCTACTAAGCTTGTCATTCCGTTTGTAATGGACAAAAATAAAGGCTAAAGCACAATGTGAGCGACACGACAAAAATGCCGTAAAAAACGCAGTACAAAACGTCCGTGAATATACAATGGGAACGACAGCTGTCAATCCCCAATTAAATTTATTCTGTTATTTGTGTTCTAAATTAAAAATAGAGAAAATTTCAAAGAATAAATTAAAAAATATTATTAAAGTAGCATGTGTGGCCATTTTGACTAATGAAGATAAAAAACAGAACCAACGTAGAACAAGAAGGTGTGTCCAAGAGTTACATAAAACTGATAATACGGTGACATTTTACCACCTCAATAAACTTTTTACATTTTTTATTCAACAAACTTTGATATTTTAAGCGGCATTGTTATTTGCTGATATTTTTAATCATAAATATGATTGGAATGAATGTATAACAATACATATGAACGCAACCCAAAATCATAATTTTGCTAAACGCACCCTAAACGTGCGACAAATTTCAATTTTCATTTAAGTTAATACCATTTAAGTTTTATACCATACACTGCCCTGTTATTAGAACCCAATTGACAGCGTTTTTTACGGCATTTTTGGCGTGTCGCTCACCTTGTGTTTTAGCCTTAATGTTGATAGAGCAAAATGTGCACTTAGATAGCTGAAACGAAATGTGCAGATACTAGACACCTAGCCTAACAAAAAATTGTATGGCACGGGGGAGTTCACAACAACCGTTTGGGAGTTACGGGGTGATTAAGAAATTAATTAAATTTAAAAAAAGAAGGCACCTGCAAATTTTATATAACTATGATTTGTCATAATAAGGTAACGCTTCTATTTTTAACCATCTAACCAACCCAGATCCCACCCATCTAGTCTATACCATTAATTTATTATATCCCATTCTTCCTGTGTAGCCTGCAATCCCATATCCTACCCTTTACAACAATTAAAAACAAACAACAAATGCACACAATCACATAACATTATTTTCTTCCAGGCTTACGTAATCGCAGTCACCTAAATCCCTAAAAACCATCGAATGCGCAAAACTCACTGACATATAATAAGAATGGACTGAGCGTTCTTGCTTAAAAAATGGCACAGATATTGAACAGGCTGTGAAAACCCTTTATTTCGTACAATTGCACACCGATTCATAATTTATTATTATTTGTCGATTGGAAACACTAAAGATGTTATGAAATAGTATTGCATTAAATTAAAATTACTTAGAAAGATAAATTTGTTTTAATTAACCCAAAAACTCATTTGTAATATTACTGAAAAATGTGCTCCTCTCCAGATTTGTTGTCAAATTTCCTTGAGCTTGTAAGAGATAGACGTATAAAAACAATATATTTGTCTGAATTTTTATGTCAATTCCAATGCATTCCAATTAACACAGCCGTACTGTTTCCAAAATTGGTTACAGTTCAGTGTACATTTTGAGCTTGAAAGAGACAAATAGATTTTAGCAAAAATTTGTGCCATTTTTAACTATAGGAATTAGATAGGATGGCTCAGTCCATTCTTATTATATGTCAGTGGCAAAACTGCAGCCATATTGAACTAAAAAGAAAAAAATCAAAGCAAAAATCATCATATCTCGTCTCGCTTTGCTCAACCAGCCAAAATTCTAAGAAAATTTGTAAAATGTTCCAAGTACGTTACCACAGCAAAACATGAGCACAAATATTGCTCAACATATAGTCCGATAACTTTCTTCACTGCCCCCGTTTTTCCATTCTATCATCGAAAAATTCACGCTTCTTTTGGTTGCTAGCTCTTGAATGAAAATGTTGCAGAATTGAAGTAATCGGACACATGTTAGTGGATATAGCGATGTGTCCACCCTTAGCTGTTTTCGGTTTTCCTGTCGCGCCCTTACGAGATAGGGGTTGGCCACCATAGACTTTTTTATTTAGAATCATATTCTGAATAATATGGCATTTTTAATTTGTTCAAAAATGGTACCTCTTCCAAACCACACGCACGGCATATAGATTGTCACGCGTTCGGGGGTGTTTTTATTGTCGTTTACCCCTTTTTTTGGCCCTGCGAGGCTGCATTTTTGTGACAATACTCCCAGGACCACCCTACACCAACCCTCAAAATTGCAGCCTGAAACAAATTAAATGCGATCTCTAGCATTTTTTCGGCTTATTTGACTGGACTATAAAAAATAATAATCGTAGTGTTATCAGACTTTGGCGTATTGTAACGTGCGCTGTCAATCACATTCCATATTTCCTATATGAACTAAACCTTTCTAGAAACATAAATAAAAGATTGGGATCTTGTTTAGAGTAAGAAAATTTATAATCACAAATACCATAATATTCTAACAATAATAGCTACAAAATACAACTATCTAAATAATTAAATACATAATACCTAATACTTAATAAATAATAATAATAATAATATCAATGAATAAATAAATACTTGATGAAAATAAATAAAAAGAATGCGACTCTGAAGATACTCAAAATAAATTAATAGAATATTAAATTCGTCTTATACCGGCTGAAGCTGTCTCCATATTTAGACCAGTTGTCAAGTGATCGCAGCTTAATTCACCTTATTCTTAAATGCAGTTCTGAACAATCCCAAAAAAAAACAAGATGGTCGGAAGAAAGGAAGAAGAAGCTGACTAAGTTTTCGGCGGGGCCAAGAAGCATCAAGAGATAAGCAAGTGAAAATTAAAAGAGTTGATTGCCAGCAAAAAAGGAGACATTACAACGCAGAAGCAAATAAATAAAAAATAGGACAGCAAAAGAAGAGCGAGACGATCGACGCTGGAATAAAAGTCGAAGAAGCAGCCGCTGGATGTCTAAAATATATCTGGAACACGCAGACGCTAAAGCCAAGAAAAATAGGAATCAGACAATAAAGTAAAACAATAATAAGCCGGTAACTAATAAATTAAAACTTTATTTTGTAATACTAACCATAAATTCAAAACCAAAGCATGAATTAATTAATACTAATGCATATCTATAGCTAGTGAAATTTTGGTAGC
Source organism: Dioctria rufipes (assembly GCA_963924295.1). Taxonomy (NCBI): domain Eukaryota; kingdom Metazoa; phylum Arthropoda; class Insecta; order Diptera; family Asilidae; genus Dioctria; species Dioctria rufipes. The sequence goes on from OZ002742.1 coordinate 82,478,999, forward strand.
AGGACGACCGTGGTAGGGACCAGAAATATTTAAAATAATAACCTGTAAGGAAACCAATCTTTAATTTTTCAATAAAATAAGTATTGTAACGTGAGAGAGAATATTTCGCTATACATCTTTCCTCATTCATTGTAGTGTAAGCTGTTATTACCAAGTTCCTAGACGGCAGCTACAGTATCACTAGCTCTCCTATCTTATCACGGTGTCTGCTTACCTTTAGTTGCGCCCATATACACTAAGGAGATCTTCTTTCCTAAAGCTTCCTCATACAACTCTTCGTTGCTAATAATACCAGCACATAGCTTGAGCATCCCAACACATGCTGTCAACGCTATCATCATAGTTATTACCACATGGCGACAATGCCTCATGTTGTAATTACCGTTTTAATCTACAACGAGGTAAAATATAACCAATTTACTACAATTTTTTTAAGTGCTGAAGAATGATAGTGTAGCACCAATTATATATTTTTATTTAACTCGAACTGTAATTGAAAGTATATTCGAAATTATAATAAAAAAATTAATCACAAAGAAAGAAAATACTCTTTTAGTAATTTAATCTTTATTACAAATTCTGTACATGAAACCGTTTTTAAAGCTTACTCCGACGAACCGTTTTAACCAACTAACTACTTAATTATCTTCATCTTTTAACCTCGTCCAGAAAAGCTTTTTATTTTATTTTTATTTTATTTTTTACTAGAATTACCTTAAGGTTCTCACAGTCAAAACTGCTTAATAGATAATTTTCCTGAGAAGTTTTACTTTAAATTATTTTAAAAGATAAGAGACGTCCGGCGGGATGGCTCCGGTTTCACAGAGTCACTTTGCTTTTTTGATGCATACATATCTCACGCCACGTACTCCCATAAGTCATAATGTAACACGCCAACATTCTAAAGCGTAAACAAAAATATTGCAGGTACATTCTGTTGTTTGGCCTCAGTGATTCCACCTCGGTTTAGAAATTTTTAAAACTTCGCATTGTACCCGGCCTCCACTAATCATGTGCACCACAGCTTAGCCCTGATGTAGAGAAGCCCACAATTTTTTCTTAGAAATTTACTGGACATATTTTCTTTAGAATTTGTATGCAGTATTGGAGATCGACAGCGATAATATATAAATATATAAATATAAAGTCGATGATGTCTCGACCGGAGGGTGATTCTGTGCTGTTTGTCGTTCTAATTAGTCGTGAATTTTGACATATTTTGTCGATTTTTTTCTTCAACACAGTTCATTTTGTGTCTTCACTATTATCTACCACGAAATGAACTATAATGAATTTTCGATGAACAAACGTAAAAAAACACGACTAAATAATCGACAAATTAGTCAACTGCTCCCAGAGGTCGTGACAAAAATTTTACACTGGTAAATAAAAATTCTACGCCTAATTAGAGCATTACAAGTGCTTAAATTCGAAATATTATTTTGAATTTGTAATGTCAAGTGACATTTTCAGTTCATTCTAAGTCATGCAAGGGTTGCTGACCTGAATAAAAACACGAAAAAATCAGTAGAAAAGTTCATTTTATTTAGTCGATTATTTTGACATTCAAGATCGACAAAACCCACAGAATCACCCTACTGATGTAGAGAAGGCCTCAATTTTTTCCTTGAAATTTAATGGATATTTTTTCTTCATAATTTGTATGCATTTGGTCGACAACGGATGCTTGGGGGGCTGTTAATAATTTTTATGAGCTTAAACGCTGGTTAAGCACTCCGGTAGCCATGTAATATCATCACAAAATAATGTCGAAAATTTGTCACAAACAAAAGGAAATTATTGTGAAAGCGAAGTCACACAATAATTTGACATTTATATTTTTTTGAACAAAACGTTCACAAGAAACTGTGAACAAAATGTGACAAAATTCCGTTGTATGACTAATACTTTGCTAGAATATTGATGAAAAATTACTCGGAAGGTAAAGTAACGCCGCCGTCTGTCGTGTTATTAACTGACTATTGGAAATCGGCATATCAGCATTAAAAAACAAATTTCGTTGGGAAAAATATAATAATTTCTCTTATAATTCCAGTTTCAATTGCTTGTATTTCTCCCTATTTTCAGATATCGTAAAAGTATTCGCAATAAAGATATTACTGAGGACTAGCTGAAACAAAATTTGAAAATTTTAATAAATAAATAATTTTTTTTCAAAAATTCGTGTATATTTTTAAACTTCAGTTTTTAATACCTATATACAATTTAGTACAATTTGACAAAATAACGACATTGAAATGTCACAAAGATAAGTAGTTAATTGTCACAGAATTTATTAACATAACTGTGACAATCTCAAATATTGTTTATGTGACAATTGTCGTCAACCCTGACCAGAGTTTCAAATCATATTTGTGACATAATTTTGTCGACAAATGATAAAAATTTGTCGTTGTTATGACGCGTTGTTTTGGCGCGTATATATTTATCTGCCTAATCGAGCAATAAGCATTCAATTCTTCTTAGAAATTTACAGAAAATCTTTCGGCAGAATTTTTATTCATTTTAGTGCCCGAATGGAGTTATTTTCAGATACATCACTTTCATGTGTGCAGCCGTCGGCCGCCAAAAACGCATACAAATTCTAATAAAAAATATCCAGTAAATTTCTAAGAAAAAATTGAAGGCTTCTCCACACCAGGTCAAGCCATCATAGATTTTATATTGGAGCATGGCACCCACATCTACATATTGCATAAACATAAAGCCTATTCAATTTACACTTATCCGTTTCTTTCATCCCAACAATAGCATAGCATAGGGCGGGCTAGTTTAGACGGCATAGTTTTAGCGCACCATGCACGAAAAATGATTGGTAAGAGGGAAGCGCGGGGTAACGCGCTTTTACCCCACGTACCACTCTTATTTTAGGAAATTGAGGTCTATAGACAGGCTATACCATACGTCTGCAACACCTTTGTATTGTAGAATCTTTGGCGTAAAGGAAAGAGCTTTTTAAATGAAAAAATTTGAAAATTGAAAGAATCGAACAGTAACAACAGAAATTCACTAAGCAACTTGACAACCTTACAGCAGACTTAGAGAACATTAGGCATGAAGAACCTCGGGACGATGGAATTGAAATATGCAGTGCTGGCAAAATGAAACCTTCATTATTTGATGAACAAAATTCGTCGCATATTTCAAGAGACGATTTGAAGCAGCTGCCGAAGTGAATGGATGGAATAATGCAGACAAAGCTACAGCTCTGGTATTAGCACTTCGAGGTCCCGCGTCAGACCTATTACAAACTGTATCGATTGACAGGCAACGTGATTACACTACATTAGTACAGGCGATTGAATTACGTTATGGGGATGAACATATGCAGCAGGTATATTACGCAACTGGATTTCAAAGCAGGGCGAATTAAAACAGAAACTGCAGGTTGATTGGAAAGGTTAGCATATCTTTCATAGTCTAGCGTAAATGCGGATTTCGTTAAAGAAGTAGCAACAGAGACATTTGTGAACGCTATTGCAGATAAAAATTTACAACAAGCGTTAAGGGCAGCAAGTACGAGTTCAACAGTGCAAACAGTACCCTATGCATTAGCGTTTGAACCAACCAGATGAATACAAGCTCCTAGGAGTGCAGAATGAGTGAATCAAATTTTGGTGGAATATAATCATCACAGAGCACTCCTTCGCATGGTTTCCTTCGATGCTGGAATTGTAATATATCTGGACACCTTCAAAGGGACTGCGACTGCAGAAAGCGTCGACGAGTGGAATGTGTAGAACAGGAGAGGAGAGTGAAGCACCAAAGAAGGGAGCTGGGTAACAGACTTGCAACAGAATGTAGTCATCACTGAGCACCCCTTTGCGACGTCTTCTTCGATGCTGGGATTGTAATAAACTAGAATTCTTTCGAAATAACTGCTGGAAACGCTGAAGAAGAAGGGAGCGCAGAATGTCAAAGGAGTCGAGCTAGGGAATAATCTAATTGTGGAAATACCAGAGTCCAACCTTATGGGTTCGAGATCCAACACCGGAAAGGGTATGTCTACGTAAATGCGGAAGCCTTTTCACAATTCCATGCAAAAATTAATATAAACATTGCGGCCGGATGGAAGAAAAAGAAGTAACATCTGCTATACAGTTGGTTACCGGAGAGGCATCTACAGGTTGAGATAACGAAGACATATTGAAATCGCAACGAGAAGACATATCGCCCTTCCTTGCTTGGAAAGAAGACATGGAAAAACCAGAATGGAAGGATATTTCGGAGACGAGTGAGAGGCTAAAAACCTACTGAGCTCAATGGAATTCTCTTCACGTTGAATGCGATATATTAAAACGTCACTAAAACTAACGGCAAATCATTCCGATTGCAAATAGTCGTTCCAACATTAAATGTCAACGATGTTCTAGAAGAAATGAATAGTGGAACTTCTGGAGGACATTTAAGAGTGACTAAAACAAATTATAAAATACAAGAAAGTTTTATTGCTTACGTATGCGAAAAGATGTGGAGGAGTGGTGTCGCGTCACAGGGGCTGTACAACCTCAAACGCCTGGAGAGACGTAATCCAAAATTAAAACAACGCTGGGAGGTACTGTATTCAGTGGTAACTAGAATAAATAACTTAGAATACAGGACTCGGCGTGGAACAAGGCGCAAACGAAAATGCGTTCACCTAAATCGATTGTGTCAATACTGCGAGCGTTAAGACCGTGGTCCACATGTTGTTCAGGACAAAAATTTTAAGAAGGGGCAGTGTTATGTGCTATTTCTTACATATATTATGGCCAAAAAAACATAATTTTCTATGCAATACTGCCTTCTGTGAGATATAAGATTTTATATTAATTTCCACATGTTGGTTTTTTCTACTAATATTTTCACCAACGTCACTACTTATAGCACTGCCTGCAAACTTTGATATGATAAAGAAGACTCAATTGAACCGCTCACTTGCCAAATCGTAAAACAAAAAAAAAATGTAAAAAAATTAGATTATTGTTACGAGCGTGGCCTTAGTTCGTTATTTAAAACACAATATTTCAATAATCATTCAAAAGTTCTTCTTTTACTTGACTTCACTGTTTACTTTTATAACATTTACAAACAATTATCAAATCAACTCTTAGTTATCGCTAGTATTGTTACTTCTAACTATTGCAATCCAAATAGTTTACTTCGTTCACTTCACTGTCTGAAATAAGACTCGCCTCCTGGATGTGAGAAGCGCCGTATTCAACTCTACAAATTATCCTACAACCTTCCCGTAAATTCTATTGTCCGAACCCAAAGTTTACTACGATGTCACTGATCTACATTTGTTTCCATTTCCAACAGACTTCGCTTGTGTCACTTTGTTGCGCGCAACACTGCCCGCTTAAAATTGTTCGCCACAAACAGCAGGTATTGTGTCGCATTGGTTTTCAGGGTAAAACAATTTAATTGTCTAAAGGTAGAAGTAGAATTTTATGGTGCTGTTTTCCTATTTGCACAACCTTGGGCTTCACTAGTCGCATGATGCATCCACTCCTATCCGGGATTCAAGGAATTCTAACAAAAACTGGGTTGCCCTAATGGTGAAAATCACAGGTTATCGAAAAGTAGTCTGGTAGTGGATTAAGACAAACCCTGTCGATCGGTGGAATGGTGAAGCCAAGGTGGGTGATATAGTGATTAGTGTTGAATTTTAGATATAAATGATAATTTTATTGTAGTAGTTTGTGCATAGAGTAAAGTAGTGGAGCTTATGTAAATTCGTAGGAATTTGTGTATATGTGGGGTGAGTGTTGTATTTTGAGGACCTGCGTAAGTGAATTTTCGTAGCCGGTGCTCATGTCGGTGTACGCCACAGAGAGTATTCTGCTGACGATTATTACATTACGATTCGTTGGTTCCAGGAGGCTACGGAGGAGGTAGATTCACGACGGTATATGTGTCACGTTGAGTCTGCCTGTACAATATCCCTTGTATCTATCCATGTCGGTGTATGCCACGACGGTGAGAAATAAATGGATTATGAAAGTAAGCGTATGCGTGGGTGCCAGTTCATGTGCCAGGAGCGAATCGAGTGAGCGGCCCAGAATACACATATAAACATCTAATATAAAACATAAAATAAAAAAAAATAGGAAGAATAAATTTGTGTTAGTAGACTATGCGTTTGAATTAATACCCCTCCTCTTTTAATAATTGACACAAACGATCCAAGTGAACGATTTTCGGTTTGCATCTTGTACTACGCTAAATCCTGTATACTACGTCATTAATTCTAGATACCATGGAATACGGTCCTTCCCAGTGTTGTTGTAATCTTGTGTAACGTCCCTTATGTCGTTTCGGGTTGTACAGCCAAACAAGGTCACCTTCATTGAATCTTCCTGAATTAACACGTAAGTCATAGCGGGTCTTCATCCGTTTAGTATTTGCTGCTAATTTCGCTCTCGTGATCTTGTGCACATCGGTTAATCGTTGTCTGAGCCCTGATATGTAGTCTTCTCGTAACTTTTATTCGGCTCTGGGTGTACCAAATATGAGGTCGTGATGTGAACAGCTGATCGATAAGCCATTAGAAATATTCGAATCTGACGATCAAAACCACGATGATTTTAGTTGACTACCTTCCTTAGATGTTCGATTAATGTTCTGTTGAAGCACTCTTCCATGTTTTGATTTGTTTTTCGTTTCTTATTACCTTCATTATCATTTCCTTGGATTCCTTTGCCCCCAATTTTCTTGTCCTTTTTATCGCCGTTGTCATCCTTGTCATTGCCGCATTGCGCTTCTTATCATCATCATCGTCAGAACCTTTGTCTTCACGTTTCCCGATCTTCATTATGCCCTTTGGATTTCCTCCCTTTTTTCTTTTTACTGTTATCATTGTAGTCATCATCGGTTTTGGATTTCTTTCCTTTCTTCTTTTGACTTTCGTCATCGTCATCGTAGTCATCATCATCTTTTTCTTCCATCGGTCCGCAATGTTTCCATCCACGAATGCATGGACGTTGTGAAAAGGCTTCTGGTTTTCCATGGATATGCCGTTTACGGTGTGGGCTTTCAAGGTCATGCAGTCTAGTCTCTCCTCTAATAGCTTGCTCCCTAGCTTGCCGTCTTCTCTCCTCTTCTTCTGTTGATTGCATTCGTCCGCATTTCCTGCAGTTGTTTTGAAGGCGTCCCAGTCTACTATGTATATTTCCAGCATCGAAGGAGAATACGCGAAGAAGTGGTCTGTGATGGCGGCAATCCGCTGCGAACCAGCTGCCCAGCTCGACATCTTGGCCCTTCTTCTCTCCTCTCTTCCTCTAGCACTCTTATTCGTCGGCATTTTCTGCAGTCTCTTAGAAGCTGTTTCGACCTATTACAGTTGTTGTATACCTAAATTGTCTAAAATAGGTAATTTAAAAATAATTATAATTGATTTAATTTAATTATTCATATATAGAAGCTAGTCATGTTTAAAACTTGGTTAGCTTATCGCCCTGCAAGGCGAAGAAATTGCCATCGGCAATTTCTTCAAATTTCTTTGCTAAAAAGTAATAAAAATATTCCCACACTTGGGAAAGACAAAAGTTTTAAGTTTCATTCCAAGTCGTTTCGAAAGAAAAAAGCCCCACGACAAATCTTACCTTCAGTAAGATTTGTCAAATACACGATATGTATGTTATGTATGTGCGTATGTACATTGTATGCACGTACATATCGGGCGTATAAATTTTACACGGTGAAGACTGAAACGATCAAGTTTTTACCGAAATAGCTTTTATCAAGCCATTGTCAAGTGCTGCATACATAGTGGGTGCAACAATGTATGCACAAAAAGCAAGACGATGGCTTGAGATATTTACGAAAATATCAAATTACACTTCAATCCATCGTCCGTCGCGATAATTTTGGACCTGTTAAAACATGTCCAACGAAAATGATTTTCTCAGGATAGAAAAGTGTTAATTAAGCATATTTTCTATCCTGAACGACAAGACTTGAGAATTAAAAAAATCAAAGTCTCAAAGAGTTGATTACGGTACTTGTAGCGGCGCGGTCACGGTATTTTGGCAATGAAAAGAAATATCTCTACAAAAAAAAAAGTGGTTAATAAGAAAAGGTTTGTATAAGAGAAATTTTTAAAGAAGAAAAGTTTTTGTTAAAGGAAGGTTTTACGAAAAAATCTCTAAAAAAGAAAAGTGGTTGTTACAGAAAGGTTGTGATAAGAAAAATTTCAAAAGAACAAAAGTATTGCTAAAGAAAGGTTTTGAAAAAGAGAAGTCCTTGCTAAAGGAAGAGCTTTTAATAAAGAAAAAGTTATACCATAAAATGTGTATCATCAGGTAAAAATACCACGGATTATATACATCCATTACGCACGCAGATTGACAGTGAGTACCCCTTTTGGTTATTTATTAATAAGTATAACAAAATTGGTTGTTGTATATAACACAGTTCCAGCATCGCAGAATACCACGTGAAGGAGTGCTCTGTGATGGCTGCATTCTATTGCAAGTAACTACTTACATTCCTCCACCGAAATTTCTCTCACTTGTACCGCACTTCGAGAATCTTGCCTGGCAGATTCATATGCTAATGCATAGGCTAGTGTTTCTGCTGCTGATTTGTTTCCTGCTAGCCTTAACGCTTGCCCTAAATTTTGCTCTGCAATAGCGTTCACAAATGCCTCTGTTGCCACTTCATTATGGAAATCCGCATTTACGCTAGAGTATGAAAGATAAGCTAATCTTTCCATATCAGCCTGCAGTTTCTGTAGTGATTGCAGGCGATATACTCGCTGCACGTTTCTTGAAAATATGCCATGAATTTTGTTCATCAAATATTGAGGGTTTCATTCTACCTGTACCGGATATTTCAATTCCCTCGTGCCGAGGTTGTCGATGCTTTATCCTCTCTAAACGGGATTGCAGAGAATTCTTTTATTCCTCAAGACCATTCTTCATCTGCAGGGCTGAAAACTCCAATTTACTCATTAAAGCACCCAAAAGTTGTTCCATGTCCATTTCAGACTTTTCTTCAGCTTCAGACTCTTGAGAATTGTCTTCGAAAACAAATGTGTCAGGACTCGTCCCTTCCATTTCCAAAGCTTGTCTAAGTCGCTCGACTAGGACATTCTTTGTGCCTGCTGTTTGTAATGTAATAAGATTGCAATTGCAGATTGTAATGTAATAAGATCACACGTAAAACTGTCCATGATTATTTATTGTTATAATTTGTATCGGAATTCTGTTGAAGAGGCAGAGTGCTGCTGTACTTATTATTGGATCGCTAAGTAGCCGCTGTTTTGTAAGATATCCCTTGATGTTATTAAATGGCAGAATATGCCAAAGTTCCTCCCATGGCAGAGTATCCCGCTGTTGTTATTTTATTTGAAGGCAGAGTATGCCAAAGAAATATGTGTGGCAGAGTATGCCAAAGCAATGTGTGTGGTAGGGTATGCCGTTATTTGTATTTAAAGGCATAGTGTGCCACTTTATAATGTATGGCATAGTATCCCGCTATTTGTAGGCAGAATATGCCAATGATAAGGATGGCAGAGTATGCCGTGGTTTACTTGAGAAATAAAAGCACTCTTTCAAGTTGAATTTACTGATTTTTATTGATTAGTTTCTGCTTATTTATATTAATTGGTAACATAGGAATCACTGTTTCTTACTAATTCTAGTGGGAAGGTTATTGCAGAATTGCAATACATAAAATTAAAATTCAGCAATTGTAGTGTGAGCATTTCTGATCAAACAATTTCTGAATGAATCACAATGTGTTGACATGGTAAAGCAATGACCTCAGGTGTGTATATTTTCTCAATCAAGAATTATGCTTGCATAGCTGAAATTGCTGCATTGCAAATTCTTCTTGAGGTCGAGCAAACTTTGTTTGTTTTTATTTATTTATTTTTCGTTTCGATTGTTGTTATATTTCTTGACCGTGGTCATACTTTACATCCTCAAAATTTTTTACGTATAAAAAAAGAGTTCTTTTTTTGTTACATAAACTTATATTATTGAATTAAGCATATTCTAATCTTTATTTATATGATTATTCTATACTATTCATTATTTTTATTTAAGGTTAAATATTTTGTTAATACATGTTTATTTGCTAATTGTTATTTAACGTAACTACTATGGAGATATTATTCTATTATTTTTATGCAGATAATGCCTTATAGTTTAATAACTCTATTGAAATAATGCCTTTTTTAACTGTACATTTATTTTATTAACCCGTTTTTATGAACTTCTTTGGGTTTTTCTTTTATTAGTATTGTGGAGTTCACTCATTTTTGTTTAATGATCTTAAAGGGTTCGTCGTAAGGGTCAGTTTTGACTCCATTTTTTGTAATTAAATGACCCAGATATAATACTTCTGGTATTAAGAAGTTGCACTTGCTTAGATTGAGCTTTAGGTTATACTTCTGAAGCCTTTTCAATACTCTTTCTAGGTTCTGGTTATGATTCTGTCGCAACACTTAAAAATAAATATAAATTTCCACTTATGTAATTCACACATTCTTTGTGAAAACAACTACTCTTATAGTAGGTCAGAAATTAAATAAATTTATTCTTTCTTATGTCAAATAAATTCTAAGATACAAATCATAGCAACCCTATTCCTCAATCCCTAACTGATACTAAAGTGGTGACCCCGACAAAAAAAAAATTTGTTAAGGCGGTAACCAACCTCCAAAGGCAAGGTGCCCCTTAACTATCATCTAGAGATGGCCAACCCACTACACGATCCACCCCCTGAACAGGACATTTCGTTGCCCGAAGTGATAACAAGGGTCAGCGTACGAGTTCCACCTTTCTGGAAGCAGAACCCTGACCTGTGGTTTCTACAATTGGAACCTCAATTCCACACTAGTGGCATATCCCAAGATGAGACGAAGTATTACACCCTGGTTGGCAATTTAGATACCAACATCCTTACAGAAGTCCGAGATGTTGTACGGAGGCCGCCAGCAGCTGAAAAATACAAGACGCTGAAAAACTAGCTCCTGATGGCATACCAGGAGTCCCAGCAGAGGCGCTTATAGAAACTTCTCAGCCAAGTTTCACTGGACGGCAGACGACCTACACAACTTCTCAATCAAATAAAAGAGCTCGCATCTGATGGCATCAGTCCTGATGTTTTAAGAACCCTATGGCTCCAACGACTTCCCCAGAAGATTCAGGCTATCTTGGCGCTAAATTTTAGTCAAGACATTACCAACTTAGCAGCAATGGCCGACAAAATATCTGAAACTATATCATCTCCAGATATTTTGTCCGCCTCTATAACATCACCAGAACCTTCCATAGGCCGACAGGAAGTCATTCCAGCACGATATCGTTGACACTGGAAGGGGAATACTGTGGCAACACTTAAAAATAAATATAAATTTCCACTTATGTAATTCACACATTCTTTGTGAAAACAACTACTCTTATAGTAGGTCAGAAATTAAATAAATTAATTCTTTCTTATGTCAAATAAATTCTATGATACAAATCATAGCAACCCTATTCCTCAATCCCTAACTGATACTAAAATTCTTAAGGCTGATATCCAATTATTATTATGTCATCGACATATATGAATGCACCATCATCCAAACCACTTTCTGCGATTGAGAGCATTCGCCGAAAACTGTTTGTGGGTACTTTCAGTCCAAAACCTAGTTTTTCGGATTGATAATGCCCCTGATTGGTTGAAAATGCTGTTAATTTCCTTGAATTTTTTTCTGGTCCTATTTGTTGAAAAGAATTCGTCATATCAAGCGCCAAGAAGTACTTTGCTTGTCCTAGTCTGTCTAGGATGTCCTCTAACCTTGTTAATGGATATTTGTCGTTGATCACTTTTTTATTCAGTTGCCTGAAATCTACAACTAGCCTCCATTTCTTTTCTTCACCTGATTTTTTTTTGTACTATCAGGAGTGGTGAGTTGTATGGGCTCTCTGAAGGTTCAACTATATCATTTCGTATTAGCTTATCGACTTCTTTGTTTATTTCGTCGATTTACGAGTGTGGTAGTCTGTAATTGGTATGATCGTTTTGCTCAAAGATACTCCTTCTATCAATTCTTCACCGCAGACTGCTTGGATAATATCTGTCCTTGCTGGTATAGTAATTTCATCTTTGAATCTGTTTATCATATGTAGGTATTGTAGCATCGTCATTATTCAAATTTGCAGTTATTATGAAGGTTTCATAATCTATTTGGCATAGATATTTCATTAGGAAATCTCTTCCTAATATACCATGTGTGGTGATCGGGGTTTGTGAATCCACTATGTGAAACCTGTGTTCTATGACGTGCTCCTCATACGCTAATTACAATTTAGCTGTGCCCAAGGAGTAAGTTTCTTTCCCAGTTATTGTACACTGGTCACTCCTGTCTATTTCATGGTTTAATGAATTTATTTTACAAATTGAGATGTCTGCTCCGGAGTCAATGAGGAAGTTCAATTTTGTGTTTGTGCGTTTGTCCGCCAGCGTTATATAATTTATTGTACATATTTCCACTGTTTTGCCAATGATTGTTTTTATTTTGGTACGTGTTATTGTTGTTTCAATAACTATTGGCATTGGAATTTTTTTCTCTATTGAAACTAAAAATTCTTGTTTCAGAGGTTGTTCAATCTGGTTTGCGCGGATTATTGCGTCGTTTAGTGTTGGATGGTCGGTTTTAATGATATTTTCAGCCCATTTTGAAAAGTATTTAATCCGATTTTGTCGTTTAGTTTACAGATTACCTCTCGGTGCTCCTCCTCTATTTCGTTTATCTGGACTTTGTTCAGGTCCGCGACTATCTCTAGGATTTTGTCTGAGAAGTCCTGGATTTTCATGTTCTGTTGTTTGCAATTTTATAATTTTTGTTGCAAATTTTGTGAGGTATCTTTCGTTTTGAAAGCCTTGGCAGAACTGTCTTTAGATCTTTTACTGATGTCGATTTAACAACTGCGGACATCTTGTTTCGCACTTTCTTACTTAGACGTGCTAGCCATACAAATTCAATCAATTGTGGCTCTTTTGTATTGCCTCCAAATTCTAGCAATATTTTTATTGCTACAGCGAGATCAAAGGTATTTGTGCCCATTATTATTCCTGTTTCTAACATGTTCGACTATTGATTTGATTCCACCGAAATTTGTTTTACAGTTCGTCTGCTCGTTTCCCTTTGTAGGTCGTTATTATTCGGTCGAATTCCTTCTTGATCTTTTTGGCTGTGGTGTGATTTTCTAATAAATTTCTACTTGAAAATGACTTCTGTTGGTTTTTCTTGAACGTATCTAGCAATTTTTTTAATTCTGTGTAAAGATTTTCGTATCTTTCCATTTATCAATTACCCCTTTATTTTGTGTATTATTTCTTATAACCCAAAGAAATCTCATAAAAAAAATCGTATTAGATGTTCTGATTTATTTATTCATTGCTAGATTCTAATCTACAAGACTATTTATTGAAATAATTTTACTACCAATATAACTGTTTATTTATTTATTTTATTCTGTCATTCTCTATCTATTCAGAACCAATTTAAAGCTATTTATGAATCTAAAGGAAATATGATATAATGTTACATTAAAGAAAACCGATTTAAAAGAATACTACAATCCTATCTCTAAAAGCTATCAACATAATCTTCTTGACGCTCTTGTTGATGTGCTTGTTCAGAAGTCTCTTTCCAATATATGTTGCGGCTGCTATTAATATTAGTAGTATTATTATCGTTGCAGCGGTTGGTACACGTATAATGTCGTGTACTGAAATCGTTTGTACCACCGGACTTGTCGCTGCTGCTGCTGCGTTTTGGGCTACAATCACTTTCTTCGTCGTGGCTTTCCCATTTGAGCTTCTGATTTAACTCTTTCAGTAAGTTTTTGTAGTTATCGGAATGATTTTGTTATCTGTTGGCGGAACTTAACTGCTATATCTCCCCTTTTTCTTCTTTGTTTTTCAGCTATTGTATTTTTGTCTCCATTTGCTCGTTTTTCGGCATATTAAAGGCCTTGGTGCTATTTTCTGTTTTGTTTGGGTTAGTAAGCTGCATTTATGGTCGAACTTGTAAGGTCGATGGTCTGATTTGCAGGGTTGATGGTCCGATTTGCAGGGTCGCCATGTAATAAGATTGCTCTGATGTTACACGTAAAACTGTCCATGATTATTTATTGTTATAATTTGTATCGGAATTCTGTTGAAGAGGCAGAGCACTGCCGTTCTTATTATTGGATCGATAAGTAGCCGCTGTTTTGTAAGATATCCCTTGGTGTTATTAAATGGCAGAATATGCCAAAGTTCCTCATATGGCAGAGGATGCCGCTGTTGTTATTTTATTTGAAGGCAGAGTATGCCAAAGCAATGTGTGCGGTAGAGTATGGCGCTATTTGTATTTAAAGGCAGAGTGTGCCACTTTATAATGTGTGGCAGAGTATGCCGCTGTTTCTAAGCAGAATATGCCAATGATAAGGATGACAGAGTATGCCGATGTTTACTTGAGAAAAGAAGCACTCTTTCAAGTTGAATTTTTATTTACTAGTCTGATTTTTATTGATCAGTCTCTGGTTATTTATATTAATTGGTAACATAGGAATCACTGTTTCTTACTAATTGTAGTGTGAGGGTTATTTCGGAATTACAATACATAAAATTAAAAATCAGCAATTGTAGTGTCAGCATTTCTGATCAAACAATTTCTGAATGTGTTGACATGGTAAAGCAATGACCTCATGTGTGTATATTTTCTCAATCAAGAATTATGCTTGCATACCGGAAATTGCTGCATTGCAAATTCTTCTTGAGGTCTAGCAAACTTTGCTTATTTTTAATTATTTTTCGTTTCGATTGTTGTTTATATTTCTTGACCATGGTCATGGCTTTACAGTAATGACCGTTTGCCCAACTCCACTTTCAAATCCTGTACTCGAAGCTCCTCCAGTTTACGCCCCATTGCTTCAGATTATCTACCAGAACTTCCACGTAAAGCACAGAATTTCTTAAAATTGCTCCAAAGTAATCACACTTTGTTTTTAAGTCAAATGTCACCACTTTATTTCACGCATTTATTTCACTTCTGACACCATTTGTTACGAGCGTGGTTTTTGTTCGGTATTTAAAACACAATATTTCAACAATCATTCAAAAGTTCTTTTTTTATTTAACTTCACTGTTTACTTTTATAACTCTTTATAGTTATCGCTAGTACTGTTACTTCTAACTATTTCAATCCAAATAGTTTACTTCGTTCACTTCACTGTCTGAAATAAGACTCGCCTCCTGGATATGAGAAGCGCCGTATTTGTACTCTACAAATTATCCTAGAACCTTCCCCTAAAATCTATTGTCCGAACCCAAAGTTTACTAAGATGTCACTAACCTAAAGTTATTTCAATTTCCAACAGATTTCGCTTGTATTACTTTGTTGTGCGTAGCAATGTAAATTCAAATAAAATATATTATTTCAAATGTAACTTCTATTTAACGATATATAAAGATCATAAGATAATATATCCGAGGAGTAACCGTTACTATTTTCATAATTTTTGCATTATTAAAGCGGGAAACACAATACGACGGCCATCAGCTCAGATTTCATTTTATTCTATTATCAGATATAGAAATAAATTCAAATCTGAGCTGATGAACGCTGATTGCCGTAGCATTGGGTTTCCAGCTTAAGGAAGGTAATCGATTTGGCAAGTGAAAGCTTAAAAAAAAAATACCGTCAAATTCAATCTTTTTTTTTTTTATTATAAGAGAGCTTCATTATCTCAGATTTTTTATTCAAAACTTTTAGAACAAAAGCAATGAAATTGAATGATCCGTAACTATCGCAATTATAATATAATAATAATAATATTAGTTTAAATTGCATCATTAAACATATAAATAATATCTTCTTCGTCGCATGTATTTGAGGTCTCATCAAGTCGATTTGCTCGTAAGTTTCTGTAATATTCGATTTTAATAGAAGGAATGAGTTTTAAAAGGTCCATCAAATCTCTCCTCATTTCTCTTGTCAGTTGGATATAACAAGGATTGGTACACATCTTTCAGTCCTAGTGGTCTACCTGTTACAAATTTTCTTATGTTAAGGACGTGAAATTCTGAATCGTTGTTAAAATCTTATTTAAATTGTATGATTTAGATTTTGGAATTTTTGGATTTTGGATTTTGGAATTTTTAGTCAATTTACTGGTAATCCTAAACTGTTAGTTATAATAGTTTCTAAAGTTTTCGTATGAAATGGTGCCTTCTTTTACCTCAGCTCCAATTAATGTATTTTGAACGAATGTTAATAAATTTATGGTGATTTATATATTTCTATTTTGTCCGGTGCATTTAAGTAGGTTTTTTTTATAGTTTTTAGCATAAGTTTTTATATATTTTATTAAGCATGTCGAAATTTCCTCAAATCCGCGAGATCCTTCGTTTTCTGGACAAACGAACATATGGCATAAATTTTTAATAAAATTATGGCAACCTAAATTATAAACGTATAAATCTCGATTATAATAAGCTACCATCTTTACCAATTTGGCGTGTTCTCGGTGGTATAGATACAACTTACAGAGAACACACTTATCGCCACCCTACGTGACCTACTCTTTAGTTTTATGCCTCATATTCTAGAAAGTTCAACGCATCTTTTAACCCAATAAAAAAAAATTGATTTTCTAAAAAAATTACAGTGGTGTTACCCCTAAAGTTACAGTGGGGTAGATGAAAATATAATTCCCGTCTCTCATCTAGTCAACGCGACCTTTAAGATCTTTTGTGACATTACCCCTAAATACCTTATGGCGCCCATTCGAACTTAAGGTCTTTTATAGAGCCTATGACGTTCTTGGGGGCCATATTTGCGACATCTTCTGGGAGTGGTAATGCCATTTCTATATGCCTTAGCCTTATGCGGCACATAGCTGCATAGTTGCATAGGACGTATTCAGCAATTTCATCGTCTCCCATACAGAAACGACAGGTCTCATATCCCCCTTACACATATTTTTAAGATGATTTAAGTGGGCAGTGCCCAGTAAATAGGCCCGTAATGAGCCTTAATTCCTTTCTTTCTTCCACACTTTGTCTTTTTGTAAATTACTTTTTCTAAGTTCTATCACCTGTTTTTTAAATTACAGAATTTTTCTGAACTAACTAATTAATTTTTTTTTTTTTCGAAATTCATGATGCGATACTGAATACCAAATATCAACTGATATCTGAATCGGCATCGAATTTTACGAGAATGCCGTCATTTTGTTAAATACCGTAGCCATAGTCGCATTTGATATTGACAGTCATCGGCATCAAATTTTATACCGATGTAGATGCTGCAATCATTGCTTCATCGCCTTAAGCCTTTATTTACTACCCGAGGGCAAAAACGAATTCAAAAATAATTCATTTAGCTCTTTTTCCTAAAATATATTGAAAATTCTCGTCGCTCATTGTTTTACTAAGGATAACTGAAATTCATTCGGCGCCAATATAAAAAAAATCGGTGCCTCCTTCTAAGAAATATAAAGGGGCTGGGGTCGTTTACGACCCCAGGGAAAGAATAGTGTATATGGAAAAATCCAGAAATATTTTCAGGGGAAATTAACAAAACCCAATATGTAAGGTTTACAATGTTTTCGCAATTTTTAAAAATTTGTATTATCTAGAAGTATCTATGGTGGTGCAGACACTTTGGACCAATTGCGTCACAAATATAGTGTGTCAAGAAAGACACGCCGTTGGCCAATGTGTGTATTTTATGGCCTCTTAAATGCTATAGGAATAAACGCGTTAATATATTTACATTTTTCAAACTCAAGTAACAAAGGATCTGGTGAAATAAAACTGTTGTTTTTTAAATGTGGCGTTAAGTCCTCTAAGACCATATTTAGAAACACGATTTGCCTACTTGGCTTATGGACAGCATTTCCGATATAATTGATAGGGAATGACGTGATGATCCTCGTGGAAAGAGAGCAAGTAGCGCTTCCTATCCACGTTCAAAAGATAGAAATTTCAACTCGCAATGCAAGAGCTGCCAGCGATACATCTGAACAATATCAATACATTATAAATAATTGTGCTTTAAGTATCTTCATAAATCAAATAAAATAAAATAAATGCATACTTATATGGCAAATGTACAGAAATATTATTCCTAAATTATTAAAAAGTTCATACCTAAGAAACTTTTGAATTTCCTAGTAAAATCGGCTAATTTCATAATGGGGTCACTTACGACCCCAGGGGCCGGATTCTGTAGCGCGGAGAATTTGGGAATTTGGGAGATGAGAATTGCGTTTTCTTAGAATTTTTAATTCCCTAATTCTCCATTCCCAATTCACTAACATGGTTGGAGAATTAGGGAAAACGTAAGAAATGTGAAAAAGTGCGAATCGCCTGAGACGATTAAGGGTATCAATTTTTGTTGTAGAGGGCTGGACTTTTTTTCATATGTGAGGTACATCTGCCTATTACCTTCCACTGTCGAAATAAATTTAAATTTCTTTTTTGTTGGGTTAGTTTTTGAGGGATGTAGGAGGGTAGGTTTTCTCGGGTTTTTCCGGGATAACGAGAGAATGGAGAGTTGAAGGAGAATGTATGTGGTATAAAAAAAAATGGGAGCTCAGCGCGAACAAGATAGGTTTAGGAAAAGGGGCGGGAAGAGTGCGGGGTAGAAATGGGAGCTGATTAAGGGAAATTAAAAAAATTAAGACAATATCAGGAGCTGCAATAATTCGCAGGGGTAAGCTCAGGATCTCTAAGCCCAATAAAAAAAAAAGTAAGAATTCACTTTGGTAATTAGGCATGCATGGGTATTATAGGCTATATTTTATTTCGATTAACGGTAATTTGAATATTTGAGCGGCCTCGGCGGTAAATTTTGCTATCGAAATATTCACGGGCGCCTAACTCTATGTGGGAGGGCTGTAGAGTATTAGAATTTTTTTGATAGATTAAGGGTTAAGAGTACAAAAATATGGGTGAACAATTTTTGGATCAGGGTGTTTTGGGGGTTGGGGGTCGTACCACCCCTAATAGGGGGTTGCTAAAACTACGTCATGTTTGGTACCAAATTAAAGAGGGAGGAGAGGGTAATCGAGTGGTGTAGTTTGTTTTTGATTGTTTTAACGTGATAGCTGACTTTTGACCGCCGAAAAACTATTTTTTTACACTACGGTCATATACACCCCAGTTTCCATATTTTGCATATATTTCTTCCGTTATTTGTTTCCCATCCATTAGTACTCCGTTGCGAACATTTTTGTCATGGGAAGTAAATTTCCAGGACTTACCAGTTCTTCGCAATGATGAAATGAAATGTGTCAATTTTTGTACCAAAACCGGCCAATTTTTCACCTTAAAAAGGACTACTACATTTCTTTTACAGTTATTTCCAAAACGGTTTATCGGATTCAAAAATTGTTTACATATTTAATTAGGGGACAAAATGTAGATGCGATTTCATCCTACACACAAGCTTTACCGTGTATATTTAAAAATTTTACAGCATCTCTTCTGTACTGGACGACGACCAAATTGATCAATTTCGCGTGATTTGTAATTTTTAGCGGGTACTTTGAGAGACAAAATCCTTGTTCCTCTGTTAGTATTGCATTGATTTCCATAATTTATTTTTACAATATAGCCAGGACACGCAGTGAATATATAACTAAATTTGAAATTCCTAGGTACCTAGATACCTTCACAAAACGCAACAAAAGCAGACAATACAATTTTTCCACTTACTTTTCCACTTGCAAAACACCGGAGAATTAACAAGTGGAATGGAGAATTTGGGAATTCTCTACTTACTTTTCGTCTTATGAAATTGTAAGTAATCAGTATAACTAAAGGATAATTTTCAGGTAGTGTGAACAGGAAAATTAGCCTGAATGTGATGATGATGACGAAGGGTATCCCTAAATATATATAAATAGGTACATGGTAAAATTGCAAACGTTATCACAACTTCAGTATAATTGAATATTTATTGAAATATTGATAATATATGAAGTTTTGAAATTTATTGGTCTTTTCAGAATTTTTTTTCCTTTTTATACCCTACTTGTACAGATTGGTTACCATATGAAATTACATACGGGCATTCATGTAGGGTATCATAAGAATTGTAATGTTTTTACTTATTTCAATTTAATTTTACACAGGAAAGGAAGAAAACGGAGGCATTCATCCAGGGTACCACAAGAATTGGTCTTAGAGAATAAGGAAAATATTACTCCCCTGTTGCATGTTAACTACTCATGGTCTAACTTTTGCATGTATGAACCTATTAATCACATGTGTATTACTGTTAATAATATGGCTGAGAAATTTGTTGTCGACGTTTCCAAGCCTGTTTTAAAATAAACGTCTAAGTAATATTTAATCTTTTTTGTTCTATTTAATCTTTTTAATTTTTTTTTGTTCTATGTTGCATTGCATGTAATTTTATCCAGTGTTTAACATACTAATGCTAACACTGACTAATGGCTGGATTACATTACAACGCCGACGCCGGCGTGGTCGTCGTCGTCGTCGTCAAACGCCGAACAAAACGCCGGGCGGCAAGTTACATTAACACTGGGCGGCAGCGCCATATCTTAATTTCCCTTACATTTTACAGTTGAGTTATTTGCTGGTAATCTCTGCCGGTTTGCAATAAAATTTTAAATAATAATAAAAAATATATTTTCTTTTCCTTCAAGTCCACATTTTTTTAATATAATATCATTTATTTTCAGAAATTTAAATATCGTTTCATTTTGTTATGTTTTTATACCCTAGATGAAATCATAGGGGTATACTAAGTTTGTCATTCCGTTTGTAACACCTCGAAATAATGATGGTAGAGCAAAATGGATTGGACACCCATTCATAATATTAAAAGTTATTTCGATTTTTGCATGTCCGTCCGTCCGTCCGTCTGTCCGTCCGTCCGTCCGTCCGTCCGTCCGTCCGTCCGTCTGTGCGCACGATAACTTGAGAACGCGAACACGTAGAGAGCTGAAATTTTGTACACAGACTTTAAAAAAAAAAAGTAAAATTAAGTTCGAAAATGAGCCAAATCGGGCAACTCCTTCGTGGGGTTGCCATATAAAAATTTCGTTTTCCGCTATATATTTGGTCACTGCCTGAGAACGCGTCGACGTAGAGAGCTGAAATTTCGCACATGATGTTTTTACTACATTAGGAAATAAAATATCAAAAATGGACTAAATCGGGCAACTCTTTCTTGGTGTTGCCATATAAAAATTTCGTTTTTTTACGTATACTTTGAAAACGATCAGTCCAAGACATTTTTATGGTACTAAAAACTTCTGCAGAATACGAAATCCTATAAAATTGGTTATAATCATTTTGTCTGTGCGACAAACCGTTCTAGAAATATATGCGAAAAACAACTTCAAAATCAATACTTGAATAGATCGGTGACCATACGAAATTTAATACGGGCATTCATCTAGGGTATCCTAAGAATTGGTCTTAGACCAATTCTAGCTTTTTTACTTGTTTCATAATAGATTTAGATCTGGCATATTGGCAGCAATGGAGCGCCAGCGTTAAATTTATGATTAGAGATGGGTCGACGACCACGCCGACGACGACGACGCCGGCGTGAGTAATGTAATGCATTTCATACATGCAGTACTGTCTCTAAATATGAGCTTGTGTTAAGCTGGTCCTTGATGACTGACTGTGACTGCTGCTCCTACGATGTACCCATGCATGACCCATGGCTTGTCCTGCTTCATGACTGCGGCTGTGGCTGGCTCTGATCCTACCACGATATAGGTGGTGTGCGTGGGACGTTGCCGCAGGCTGGCTGTGTGAGTGCTAAGCAGAAAGAAAATTCTGCGCTAGTAGTATCTGTGTTACCTGAGCAAAGGATATCGAGCTTAAAAGCATAAAACACAGATAAGTTCTTTTTTCTCATGCTCAAACCATTATAGTAGTGGATAGGATAAAAATTTGATTTTTCTGTTCACTGGTATTCCCCCTTAAGTTTGTGTGCAGTATCTTCGATCTACGACAGTTTTTTGCATTCACTGGCCTTGAGTCATTTTAATTTTAATTAATGTCTCAACTAGTATTTTATAGTGACAAATGGTAATTGGAACGTGATAAACACTCAATATAGTCCCTCTACAGTGTTGTTAATTACCACTTTTTTATCTATACACCATTTTGAGGAATGATTATTGGTGAATGAAACGTTATTTTCACTATTTTTATCACTATAAAGTGATTAATTTTAGTTGATATCACGTTACAAGGAGTTGATTTTCACGTTTAAAGATAGTGATTTTCATTTTAAAAAGCACTATACATACAAAAAATGTGATGACAATACGTGTAATATAAAAAAATATTAATACACATGTGATATTTCTACGGAAATGTATAATATTAATTCACTAGAACGTCTAAATTAACATGACTTTGGTTTTAATATTATGTAATGTAGCCATAAATTATATACATTAGGGAATTCTAATTCAATATTGTGCAATATTTACCCAAATTAATTATAATCGCTTCCAATTTTACTGATAAAATAATATCTTTTAAATCAAAAAATAACAGGTCGACTCAAAAATTAGTTATTATAAGTAAATTTTTGGGAAATTCTTAAATTTGAATTTTTTATCTCGCCGTTTTTTCAGCCAAAATAATATTAAGATTAACTTAAAAGTATCTCCAAAAACTTTTTCTTAGCTATTTTCAATGTTATAAACGCCTAATATTATGAAATAAAGGAAATATTTTCGAAGAAATTTTTGTATCCAATATGGTGGCAATGATTTCAAGAAAAATATGACCGATTTTGAAGGAATTTTGCTATACAGTGCTCTAGACTTCATTTTAGTGATAATAATGGACTAATCACCTAAACAAAAACTATTTTCCGACTATAGTGATAAGATCGTAATTTTTACTACGAATTTCCCCATATAGTGACTGACATGAAAATGGACGGATATGACAACAATAAAGTGGCATATCTACATATAAACTTCTACTTCTGAAATGATGAAATTGGAATTATTAAGTGACATTTAATTTGACAGATTATTGGCCATTTTCCAGATTGCGTTGAATGCGACCGATGAAAGTATTTTTAAATCCATGTAAATAAATAAATATATAATGAAATGCCTTTTAGGATTGTCGCTATAGAAGAATTAATGTGTAGTGTTGAGAGTTTGATGCAAATTTCGATTGGCCTTTGTATTGTCAAAAGCAAATTAGACTAGTACGTAGTTAAATGACGAAAAAGTTTTTTTTTATATGTTATACCTCATTTTATTTAATCTAAATAATAAAGTAACAATAAACTGTTCACACGCCAATCTGTTACCATTCAATTTAAATGACATAATCTACAGCAGTATCATTTTTTTTTCCACTTCTTGGTTTCAAAACTGTAGTTAAAAGCACTCCTTAGTGGCATACAAATATTTACCGACATCATATAGTTGCTTATTTAACCGTGACCTGCACATCGTTATGATGTTCTTAACACAACTTTAGAGATTGTCGATTTAGAGTGCCGACGATGATGGCAGGAACGTCCTGGTGACTAATAAAAGCACTATATACCTATAACTATAAGATTTTCTCACTTCATTAGGATTTTCGATTGTAAAAAATAAGTGTTTACGACTATGTAATTTGGATTATAAAGTGCCGTGAAATTTTACAGTTATAAAAACGTGCTTATCACTAATAAATATCACCATCACGAATAGATTTGTTTTGGCCCTTAGTACTGATTCTTATGATATATAAGCACGTGTTTATCATCAGTATTATTCACTTTATAAATATTTACTCTTATGAGTGAGAAAAACGATTGACTGTCACCTTACGACGTCGAATTTTAATTATGCGGTGAAAATTTTAGTGGTTATCACGAAACTTGCACTGAGCTTTAGTGACAAAACTAATTTTTCAATACTATACGGTTTAAATGCTAGTTGAGGAGAGAAAGGCTCTGTTTCATGGCTAGGGAAACATCTCCCGGGGATTTTGGGTACTACCTGAAATTTATATAACAATGCGTGCTAAACTGTTGGTTACAATAATTTATTTTGATAATATTAGAATCTCATTGTATATAACTTGAACTTTGATATTTACGGTAAATTCAATTCCTCTTAACCTTAAGTATACTGAAATGTTGAAAACGAAAAAAATTATCAAATTAATTTGATTTGATGCCCCAGTTTTAAAAAATATCTTGGGAAAATATTATTTGCAAAATATGAAATTCGTGATTGAAATGATTTTCAATTCAAATCGCATTCTATCAGCAAATATTTTCCTATTGTATGGTACTTTGTTTAGCAAAAACAATAAACATGTATGCTGAGACTAAACTATTGATATTATTTGCTATAGCACTCATACGATTCGTGTTTTCCAATACTTTTACAAAAATTACCCATGCATATGTATATACATATATATTATGCATTAATTTGAGATAGGAAAAAGTAGCCCGAATACAATTTATTTCCTTTCTAAGATATGCTCTCAGTGCAAACTTAGTTTGTATCGCGACTCACTCCGCTGGATATGTAATAGCTCTGGGCTTTAAGAAACTAATTTATTTCGGTTGGATTTAGTATTAAAGGTGTGTTACGAAGCATATTTGTACGTGAGCGAGTGTGTACCTACATATAACAGAGATTAATGATTATAAAAATTTAAGAAAAATTCAAAATTTGTATAACATATATAGGTACAGTGTGTACTATTGTATAAGCATTATATGTAGATACCTCACTCAAATTAATTTATGGAAATAATCCAAAAAAGCTCCAAGAACAAAGTGTTGTGTTATTCAAAGCAATAAATTAAGTAAACATCGGCATCGTGAAATGTTATATCTTTCGCGAAAATTATGTGAAATACCGGCTAGTTGATAGTGTGTTTACAGTTTATAACATGTGAATCTAATTTATTAGGAAATGGGATAAAATCTAACAATTTCGTTGAGCGAAAATTTCCTGCAAATTTCAAAATATCAAAACTCATTGTTTATCTTTAATCTCCCGAAAGACAAAGCGTGGTAGATTTATATTAAAGACTATTTCGTATAATCTAAGAGCCGGCTGTATTTTTTGTCTCATAATCGCGTAAATGCAAGCAAATTAAAAGATAGTGTATGTAAACATCCGTGAAACGTGCAATGTACCCAAGATAATCTTGCAAGAAATAAAGAATAACAGTAATTTTTTTAAACATTCAAAACGCACAATATCAGTGGATGTAAAGGTAACTGTTATATGTTGAATGATTTATACAAACCAATAAAATTAGTGTGCCGCTTACTAAAAAACATACCGCGAGAAATTAGTTAGTTGATAATGTACAAACTGTAATCGGAATCACCATGTCATAATTGTATGTGTCGTATATCACATTAAAGGTTGTAGTCCTACCTGCAGGAGTATGATGGTGTGCCAGAGATAAAATTGCAAAAAACATCGCTGCCAAGCGTTTTTCAATGCGACGCATTTAAAGTCGGCTGCATATGTACGTTATAGCAGATACTGTTTTATCACAATCAAATTAATTATTTCGTAAGTGTATGTAAATTATCCCTAGGCGTCCGAAGGCAAGTTGCGCTGTATTGCTCTTGCAATTTTCACTCATTCGTATGGCATTACGGAAATATCATCGTTTCTATTTCTCATTCTCTGTTATAGTTGCTCCACCATAATATTCCCATTGAGTGAACCGGACATAGACTTTAAGGTATTTTCAGCATTTACAGGAAGGAAAAGCATTACAAATCTGGGGGAGGGGAACGCATAGCAATAATTCTTAACAAAAAGGAACGTCGCTTTTCTTCAAAATACTTACATTTCTCAAAAAAGCAAAAGAACAATTTCCCGAAATAATCATACCTACTACTTAAAAGTTCTTTTAGCTACAACTACTCTTTCACACAATGCCATTTTGTAACTCTTTTACAAAAGGAAATTTCGCAAAAAGGTCTTTCTTTCAAAAATAGTGTAGGCATAATAAGATCAAAATTAGATCTTACTTACAGTACCGATGAATTAATTTATTTTTCCTATAAGATCACCAAACAGCACTAGTTACTATACACTGCCACTGCATTTATAGGTCAGAACCCGCCATTGCGACCCCTTGTCACGACTAGTCCTGAACGTTATCGTCAGCAGCACTCCTTGACGAGGTTCTCACTCACCAAGCGTTAGATATCGACTCCCCTTTTCTATAAGCCCATAATAACGGGTCACCACACCAATAGTATTATTATTATTGGTTGCACTTTCGGTTAATCATTACAGCTCGGCCATCCTGCAGCATCACTGTCTTCAGTCAGTGATCTAGCACACTCAATCAACCTCTACTTTCTGACCACATCATCTATACGCATTCATAGCAGGCTTCACTCATTCTTACGTTTTAATGGATATTAGTCTTAATTCGGCAGTCACTCTCACACAAGTTGTCATACATGAGCTGATAAACGTTATTCTAAATCTACTGTCTACATCCATAGCAATTATGTCTAACGATTTCACAAGTGTTTCAGGTCGAGTCGTAAAATCAGAATCTAAGCTCGGAGCCTGGTAACTCGCTACTTTCAGAGACCGCTATTCTCAATTAATAACACATCTACTTGCAAGTCATATCTTCCAGGTTATATAACTCCAATCACTGTCCAACCTTCAAGGGGCGACTCCCAATTCAGAGTTCCATTTGATTTCCCAATATTCCGGTAAGTCGCTTGGAATCATAATCCGCGAACGGAGCCCGACAACACGCTTAAATGTGTATTCTCTTGATCATATACATTTTTATTTACATATATTCTTCAAGAGTAGATTCTTTAACCTGGAACGTCAACCCAGGTGCTCCCTACTTGTGCCCCAAGAATGATCATTGTAATACAAAAAAACAAAAGGATGGATATGTATCAGATTACATAATAAAACAACCATAAGTTTTCTCCTTCACCGTTTTTTTTATATACGCATTGATTAATAATTGTTAACTTTTACCCTTAGCTAACTATTCTCCTCTATTGGGTTTTAGTTTTGAACGGTCCCTTCCTCGTCGTCGCTTTCAACAGCAGATCCTTCCCCGCTAAGCGTCAGGTCTTGCATCATGGTTTTAGACACAGATTTAAAAGCATGGCTAGTAATTTGAATTCCCAGAGGATCCTTGAGTAGGTATCTGTCTTTCCCTAAGACCTTATCAACAACGTATGGTCCCTTATATTTGGGTAAATTTTTCCTTGGTTGACCTGGCGCACATTGCTCACTCCTAATTCACCTTGTTTGTACTCACAAGGAGACGATTGTTTAGTATTACCTTCCTTGTTTATCTCTATTGCTTTCGATGTATTCGGCTACCAGTCTGCGTAATTCCTCCGAAGAAATATTTTTACGGTTCTGTTCTACATCTGTAAACAAAGCTGCGTAGTTGTGTAAAAATCGCCTTGGCTCATATCCTAATAAAAGCTTGTGGAGACTCTGGGCTGTAACTCGATGAGGCAAACAGTTTAAACTCCACTGAATATCTGGTAGATGGGCGTCCCAATATCGTCCGTCTGTTCTGTTAGTCGTTGCCGCCATTTGCTCTCGGAGTTTTCAATGCTACTTTTTGATGAGTGATTTGATTCTCCTCACAATATTGATGGAACACTTTAGACGTAAAAGCTGTACCCCGATCAGTAATGACCCTGGCAGGAGATCCGAAGAATTGAGATAACTCCTCCAACGCTTTTATTGCATAATTAGTTGTAGTATTCCTGACCAGTCAAAGTATTACAAATTTGGTAAAAGCATCAATAATTCCTATTAAATATACGTTTCCCTTACTGTTTTTTGGATATGGATCGAGATGATCTATGCGGATAGTGTGGAACGATATTGGTTCAGTTCTAAAGCAATTAAGTTGATAACGTGTTTCGTCCTTACCGCTTTTATTGTGCGCGCATTGGACACCGTTATCTATATATTTCCTCACAAACTCAGACATTTTGGGAAACCAATAAGTTTTCGGAATATGTTGTAGAATTTTGTCTATTCCTAGATGTCCTAAGCGAGTCTTTCTTTAGCTCGTATGCCTGGAATTCGGTGTAGTGAAGTGGACCTCTGGTTAGGCTCAAGAGCTGTAAATAAACGTTAATATTGACTCAAGCTTACCACTGGTGGGGGCTTAAGTGCTGGATACTAATAAAGCAAAAGGCAGGCTTCTTTGCTTGGGAAGTTCTTTACTAAAACTTAAAAATTTCTTACATTACTACTGCTTTTATAATACTCCAAAATTACTAACTAAGCAATTTAGTGTAATGAACTTAAGGTGCTATGTAGTAAGCAATATTTGTCTCGAATTCAATAATTATTGGGGGCAATTGCTTACTTTGCGCAATTTGCCTAGTAAGCAAGAGTTCAATAATTATTTCGAGCAATTATTGCTTATTTGTTTTATGCTATGCGGTTTTTGACCTTTTGAAATTTCGTATACCTACAGTCAGATTTATTGTCTTACATACAAATCTGAACAATTTTGCAATTATGTAGATCTACAGTTATTTCTAGTATTTTATGTTCAAGTTTGAACACCGAGAATTTTTAAGAATATGCCATTTAATCCCTTTTGGAACGACGAATCTCAGCTCTTCGGTGGTTTTGTAAAATAATTTTTCATTCTTAGTTCATAGTTTCTAACTATGTTTTTAGGCTTCTTATGTTTCTTGTCCAAAATTATGTCGAAAGTTTCCTTAATTTCTGCATCTTCCCTCCTCAAAGTAATAATCCAATCACTCTCTGCTAAGGTAACCACCATCATTTCCGACACATCATCTTTATCGGTATACCGATCTTCACGTCCTTCCCCCCTTGCAGTACGACTCAAATCATCCATGTGAGACATTCTTCTGCCATTTCTATACCCCAGTGCGAAGTCATACTGCTGTAACTTTAGCCACCACCTGGCGACTCTGGTTACGAGATTCCTCTTTACTTGACTGGTCTTTCTTCAATGAGGCACAGTCTGTCACCACCTTAAAGTAGGAGATAATATTTAAATCTACCTAGACTCTCAACTACGGCCAGCGCTTCAAGCTCTTAACTGTAATGTACTCCTTTCGTTACCGTTTTTGTTCGACTAAAGTATGACCGTTTCATTCCATCTGCGGAACTTGATTCAGTATGCCTGTTATTCCTTTCGAAGAAGCATCCGTATGAACTTTATGCTGGGCCTCTGGCTCATAAAAGTATCATGTCCTTTTTTCAATAGCTCGTTTAATGGTGCCGTGATACGTGCATAATTTTCAATACATTGCCTGAAATAGCCTGTGAGGCACAAAAATTGTCGCAGATTTCTAACAGTTTTTGGAACAGGATACTCCTGAATCGCTTGACATTGTACTCTTCCGAGTCGAATTCTTTCAGCATACACCTCATGGCCTAGGAAGTATACCTTATCGTTGAAGAATACACTTTTTTGTGTTTAAAGCTAACTTTGCTCTCTTGCTTGTCTCTAATACTTTCTCGAGCAGTGTTAGTCCTTCTTCAATTGTCTGAGTCACCAGTAGGAAATCATCCATATAGACAAGCATTCTCTTATCCTGTATTCCACGCTATATTATCCATGAGTCTGAAGAACACAGCGGGAGCATCAGTCAGTCCAAACTGATGTAGACCAAAAGCAGTGACGGAAGCCGTATAAATCTTTGAATCCTGATATACAGGTATTTGCTAGTACTCGCCCATAAGATCTAAAGGTGTAAAAACACATCCGTTCGTTACCTTGTTTAGAGAATCTTTAGTGGTGTTAGGGGTTTCGATTAAAGAAACCACTATCACGCTGAGGAAGAAATTTCACCGAAATTTATTGTCTTCGTCGGGAATCTTGGATGATGTCTTGAGAGAATTGATTGGATGTCTTGAGGGTATTGATTGGATGTCTGGAGAGAATTGATTAGAGGTGTCTTGACAACTACGTCTCTGCACAGCTCTCGGAGTGAACTTGAGTAACACGAACTTGATTAATGTTGACTATAATGTTATAGTTTGATGAAGTTGAAACTTCCGCTCGTGTTACGGGTTACGGTGAAGGCGTCGTTCAATAACGGCACCTCTGATGTCGGCTTGAAGCAGTAAACGGCTAATGCCGTAAGTTACCTTGAGTCGGCGATGTCATGTATGGACAATGTAGGGTCCCGATTGATACGAGACCGTCAACCAGAAAAGTTGAGTCTTGACCAGCGTAAGAATCGTCTAATCAGATAGCTAGCAGTAAGAGACGTTTCAGTAAATAAACTTGAAAATTATCTTTAAAACAATATAAAGAATGATAGTTTGATGGAGAACAACGAAAGTCTTCAAAAGTAGCTTCGGTCCTAGGTTGGCCCAATGACAACCCGGACGTATGGTAAGTACTGGTGTACTTGAGGATGCTCCAGGAAGTACGACGTCAACAGTTATTTCGATTGGCCGAGTCTCTGCCTCCGCAGCTGTGTTGCCGCTTTTAGAAAATTGTCCACTGTCTTCGCAAAGGACGTTCTTCGCAGACAGTCTGTGACTGATTATAAGGCCAGCTGAAATAAAACTTTTAGACCCTGGAAAATATTAAAACAATTGCCATGTATGTGCATAAATCAGAATCCCGATACTTTATTGCGAGATCTTTTTTTTTAAAGAAATATAATAAATTGCTACGAGCAAAGATTAACGAACTTATTTATTTTACATTAGATCAATGACTGCTTAATTTGTTTTTTTTTTATTATCTCTCAGAATTTTTCAAAAAGCCTACCTAGCTAAAATACCTTGGGTCGTCAGCAAGGAATCTCAAGGTATTTAAGTGGAATTCATTTACAGCAAATACAGCGGCGATCTATTGAATGCACAGCCCGGAACAAAAGCGTCGCCACAACTCCTCTATGTTTGGTGTCGGGAAGATCTCTCATAAAACGGCTGCATTTAATTGCCAGTTAGCTGCGTTGCAAAGCAATCCCTGTATGAATTTACGTGTTTAACTAACTTCTCATTGGACTCCACTGTTCCGAATTTTCCAATACCAAGATCATCTACCGTAATGGATGTTTTCATAATCTTCATTTGTCTGGGCTCACCAATTTTAGTCTTGTTCGACGGAGTTTATATATCGTCATAGAAACCGTTTTTCAGAATTAATAACTCCTTCCATCTTTTAACTATTCGTACCCCAGGACGGTTTGTAAAATGTTGACCAATTATTACAGATGTATCCTGAACACTATCATCCACTACTGCGATCTCAATTAATGCCTGTACCTCACTGATTTTGACTGTCTTTTCTATAGAACCGAAAGATCTACAGACTCCACCCGCGAAACCTCTGAAAGTCATACTCCTTTTCTCTTCCATTTCCCACCCATTTTGACTACAATCTGACTAACCTATGGTTGACCAGTCGCTGGCTAAATCAATAAAGCTCAAAGTCACGCCTGAAATTTTCATATTCTTATATAATTTATCTTCATCCTTCCATAACATTCATACCCTTTTCAAAGTGTCATCCTTTCTTTCAGCTCTCTTTTGCTGTATGAAGGTACATTTATTAGATTTGTGTCCTATTTTCTACATCTAAAACAATTTCCAGTGAACTGCTTCGTACTCTTACCTTGATAATGAAGTACTGGTAGACTTTTCCTCCGTAATGTTCCTGCAAATGTTTGCCTATTTATTCTAGCTCTGCAGTTGTTATTCGTCGATTACTTCATAGTCCTTGATCTTCTTTAAAAGCTTTGTTGGTGTTGCACAGCCAGATGCGGTAAGAGCCGTAGTTAAACATTTATCCCCGATTTTTGACATAATATACTTCATAGTTGACTCCATACTCAATTTTCCCTGTTTAGCCAATGCTATAACCTCGTAAAAATAAGTCTCGATTGGTTCTTTCTCCTTTCGTTTCCGACCCATTATTTTAGCGCGAATTGCAGACTCATCTACCTCACTTGGAAACCGCAGAAAATACCTCTTTTGAACTTTCCCCAACTGTCATTAGCCGAATCTCTGGTCTGGTTCCAGAATTGAGGTGCTTGTTTTAACCTCAACGAAGAATACAATAGAGTCGTCCTCTCGTCGCACCCATAAACTGAACAAAGTTTTTCTATGTTAATTAACCATTCAGTAGTGCTGAGGTTATTTGGCAACATTTTTTTGTATCTCCAATACCTTAGCTGTAATCCGACGTTGAATATGCCAGCACAACAAATAAAGATTACTCGAACTGACTTCGAAAGATATTTGTGCATAATTACTTTTAAAACTATAGTAAAATACTGAAATTTACGAGCATATTGAGAGAATTCTGTCCGTGAAAGCTTAGTAAAAAATGCTATGCCTGTAAACATCTTTGAAAAAATAAAGTCAACTTGCATTTGAACAATAATTCTACACACATTACCGATAAGCTTGATCAACATTTTGACAAACTACATAAAGTGCGTCCTGCGATTAACTCCTTACCAAGAAAACTTCTGTAACTATAGAAACGCGACTTTCGGTAGATGAACAAATTTGTGCGATAAAAAGCATCATAATCTGAAGCGGTGTCTTCCTCAAAAATCGCACATTCATTTTATGTGGTGTGTCGGGCTTTGCGTCTAAGTTCGAACTGTATATAGGCCTTGAGAATAATGCGAACAAGCGCCTTCTATACGAACCAGATTTAGGTGCCTCTAACAATATTGTCGTTCGTTTGTGGAGAGAAATTTCTCACGGTGTTTTCCACAGAGCTTATTTCGACATTTATTACATATCTATTCCTCTCCTGGCTATTTCGCAAAAATGGGTATACATTGCCTTCGAACAGTAAGTCGAAAAAGAACACTAAATTTTAAATTACCCACTGAATATTATTTAAACAAGTAAAAAAGCTAGAATTGGTCTAAGACCAATTCTTATGATACCCTAAATGAATGCACCTATTTTTCTGTGCAAGTTTGATTTTTGAAGTCGTTTTTCGATTATATTTCTAGAACGGTTCGTCGAACAGAAAAACTGATTATAACAAATTTCATAGGATTTCGTATCCATATATGTATATTTATTTATTTATTTTTATTTTTTGTGTACATATGCCATAGCTAAATATATTATTATTATTTTACTGCAGAGCTTTTCAGTACAATAAAAACGTCTAGGACTGATCGTTTTCACGGTATACGTAAAAAACAAAATTTTTATAAGGCAACACCATCAATGAGTTTGTCCGATTTAGTCCATTTTTAAAATTTCATTTATTATTACTATGAAAACTCCATGTACTAAATTTCAGCTCTCTATGTCCACGCATTCTCAGGTATTTTCCAAATATACAGTAAAAGACGACATTTTTGTATGGCAACCCTATGAAGGAGTTACCCAATTTTTCCCATTTTTGAATCAAATGTTTTTTTTTGCGATTTAGCTAAGAAAGCAGGGTCGGCAAAAATATGGCGGTTGAAGGAATATATTCCTGTAATTGTGAATCCATTTACTGCCATCTCGCCAGTTGTGCACCTCAAATAAGCTTTTCCAAACAAATCAGCTAAGTCATAAGGCTTGAGTATTCTATCAAAATACAGCAGGAATTTACGTACTTCTTCAGTGTAGTAAGTATTTATTGCACCCATAATGCGCGGTCTAGAAGCTGCAGCCTGTGAATTGTGTGCAGAAGTAGGCTTATGATAGTCAGGTGTCTTTCACAAGCAAGCTCTAAAGCTTTAATATTTCGGATTTGGTTTTGTCTTATCTAAGAAACGCTCAAAACATTTGTAAATAAATTAGATTCTATCCATCCAAAAGGACGAATTTTCCCAATAACGCCAGGAGGAGCCCCTTTCATCAAAACATCGTTATAAAGGGTTTTCCAATAAGAGGTGTTATTTTGATATTCAAAGAAAAATGCCATTTTTTGAGATAAATGATCGGATCTTTATTTCATTATAAAGAAGAAGGTATGCCGTTAATAATGGAAAATAACATCAGCCAAATGACCACCACGACCACGCCTACAGGACCATATCCTTTTCATGAAATTTTCCATAACCAAATCGCAAAGTGGCTGCCCTATGTCATCGATAGCCTCACGAATTCCATCTTTGAGGTCTTGAATCGACGCTGGGCTGTTGGCGTAGACCTTCTCTTTCACGTGGCCCCAAAGGAAGAAGTCGCAAGATCTCGGTGGCCAATTGTGATCACCTCTTCGAGAGATAACACGGTCCGGAAACTTTTCCCGTAAAAGATCAATGGTTTCGTTGCTTGTATGGCACGTAGCGCCGTCTTGTTGAAAGTAAACGTTGTCCATATCAATACCATCCAATTCCGGCCATAAAAAATCATTAATCATCTGTCGATAGCGCAATCCGTTCACCGTAACTGTTGCTCCAGCCTCATTTTCGAAAAAGTAAGGCCAATGACCCCGCGGGACCATAAACCGCACCAAACATTCACACGTTGAGGATAGAGAGGCTTTTCAACAATAACTCTTGGGTTTTTCGAGCCCCAGATGCGACAATTTTGTTTGTTGTCGAAGCCATCGAGGTGGAAATGGGCCTTATCACTCAAGATGAGTTTTCGATGGAATTCCGGATCATTTTCATGCATTTCAAGGACCCAATCAGCAAAGACTCGACGTTGTTGATGATCGGCCGGCTTGAGTTCTTGTGTTAACTGAACTTTATAAGCCTTAAGACCCAAATCTTTATGCAAAATACGGTGTAATGACGTTTGTGGAATGCCTAATTCCAAAGAACGACGAGGAATGGACAAACCTGGGTTTTCTTCAACACTTTCGGCTACAGCAGCAATATTCTCAGCTGTTCTTGAGCGACGTGCACGGGTTTTATTCTTGACATCACTAACTTGTCCCGACAGCTCGAATTTTTTACCAATTTCTGTATTGCGGTCCCACAAGGTGCTTCACGACGACCCAATAATGTTCGAGTTTTACGAACCGTCTCTGCCACATTTTCACCATTTTTATAGTGAATTTTAATAATTTCAATGCATTGTTGAATCGTGTATCGTTCCATTTTTATTAATGGCGTAGTTTCTACGTGTCAAATGTCAAAAAATGACATCTACCGAAATAGCGGGCTAATTAAAATAACACCTCTTATTGGAAAACCCTTTAGTTCTTTATGAGGAATATCATCATAAGTGGTACTCATAGCACAAACCAAATTCATTAACGATCCTCGTTCTTCTGATGTCAAGGCTCATATTTACCGTTTTTCCAAATTATTGACGGTATGTTTGTTTGCACAAGGGTTAGCTCAGCTTCATCTAGATGCGATATGGAGGATATTGCCAAAAGTGATTGTAATATATTACATATCCCTAGGGATAAACCTATTTACCTTCTTTTACAGTTAAATGTCAAATCTCTTTTAATCAACTCTCATTTTATCATTTCAGATAGTCTAGTAAAAGTAAAGAAAAGTAGAGAAGCACATATAAACTATTATGCTGGCAGTTTCTCACGTGAACAATGGTCTTCTGTTTAACTAAGGAAAGAGCTTACCATCGAAATAAAAAACAAGAGAAACCTAATCGAAAAGATAAATGTGATCTTGGAGAGGATTTTATAGCACCCGATGGAGGATGGGGTTGGTTGGTCTGCCTAGCAGCAGGATGCTCCAATGTAAGTTTTAGATTTAGACAAACAGTTTCTAGAAATTAATCGATCTTTTTACCTTTCAGTTAGTAGCTTTTACCGTCATTCAGCAATTCGGATTACTATTTCGTGAGCGACTGTCCACCCTAGGATTTTCTAATTCACAAATTACAACTATGATAAATGTTAATACAGCCTTGTCTGCTGGCACTGGTATGGTATATCGAACATTGATTATAAAAAGGACGGAGATTGTTGTTATTTTATTTAATCTTAAAGGCAATTTAAATCACAAAAAAAAATCACTTACGCCATTTAAAATGTGAACCTAAAGATGTTTTCAACAGAGCAGCTTATCATTGAAATTGTCAAAAGGTGGAACTCTTAATACATTATTGATAACAGTCTGAGATGAATCAAGTATTCAAGAGCTCCCTTGCTATCTTTATTGACTTATGCTCGAACTGAATTTTCCCAATCAATTTAACTACGTACTGGATTTGTGTTTCGCGTGCACCATTTCCAATAGTGCGTTATGGGGAGGAAATATCAGAATGTGAATACCAAGTTAACGCGTCGTTCGCATCTTTCATTGTGGACGTATGCATAATTTAATCAATATCAATATACTTTATGACAATGCTTAAATCCAAAGGATTTAACTCATCTTCAGAAGGTAAGTATTGTCAGCAAATGACATATTGGACCGCCGACACAACTTTGCTTACATTTCTATCGGCGCTGTTCTGATAAAATATCACACTCCGCATAAACTTTGTTCAATGGTAAATATGCATTTAGGTGAAAATTCACCGACACCTCTTTAACTCGATCACACCTCTCTCTTCTATGGAATTTTGGAGTTTTAAGCTAATGATTTTAAATCTCATTTGGAGAGATAAGTGTTTCTCCAGTAATTTGAAACCTTATTGCTACAAGGACGGGCACTCACATAAATATAATATGCTTCGAAGTTTCATCTTCCTCTTCGCAGAGTCGATACAATTCGCTGTCTTCTTAAAAAATTAACGGAAGTGGGCTCAAATCCAGTGACCATAGTAAAGAGCCTGAGCCATTGGTTACTAAGACCAAGAGAGGGGTAAAGAATTCTTTCGTCTGCCTCGTACCCATTTTCCTAATTTTGCAGTTCCCCTAAAGGTCCATTTTGGTAGGCCAAATATTGTTCAGGAACCAGTATATGGACTGTCGGTACCGGTTCTATCCAGATCAGGCGCTTTTTAATTAGCGTCCGATAATTAAACTTCAAAAAATTATTCAAAATATTTTTATTCCCAAACTTAAACAAATAAAAATTTATTTCAATGAATATTATTGTATGCATGATGATGTGACCCCAACGTGATCCAAGACCCTCGAGAAACACTTCCCAAGCAACGAAACAGACTTCCTCACTACCACATCAGAACACTAACTTAGTCCTGACTCCTAACATTCTAAAATATTTGCAGCCTTCTTATGTAAAACCACTGACATGTATAATATGGGCTGACTACGTCCATAGAAAAACTCTGCAGAAAGTGGGCTCCCTTCGTTCTCTTTCGATATAAGCACCATGTACCAACTGAGAGAGAGCTGTTAACAACAAATAAATAAGTGGTTTCGTCGAAATAAATGATTTAAATTAATTATTTGGGTTAAAAAGTGTTTTATCAAAGGCAATTTGTTCATAGATACTCAACAGAAATTCGAATGGTTTTAGTAAAATCACTTTTCAACTTTTCGCCAATGGTTTTTTTCAATATTGGCACCGACGTAAGAACTATGTTTGACACAAAAAAGTGTACCCGCATGAAATAGAATATATACCAATGTGTAAAACTGAGAAAAGTTTGGTTTGAATGACCTCTGTAATTTGCACCCTAAACTACTATTCTATTAGAAAATGACTTTTTGTAAAAAAAGTATACTAAAAAATGACACATCATCCACCCCGCTTAATGCGGAAAACTTCCTAGTACCACACTGCAGTACTGCGGTGGCTAAGCTATGCGACTTACGGCGCTGTTTTTTTCTTTTGATGAGTGGGAGCTTTGCAGGGGGAAGGGAAAAGTGGTCTTAAAAGGCTAGTGGTAGGGCGGGAGGGGTGAATTGGAACCGCTACAAAATTGTGGGGCTCCTTCCTCTGGAGGGGGCAGGGGAAAACTTGTTTTCACTAAATTTGTAATGGAGGTTCCCCCTAACTTCGCATTTCGTTTCCGCAACACCATTTTTCCCGGGTGGGCTCGCATCGGGCGGGGTAAGGGGACAAAGTTTCAACTTTGAATGGCAGAGGCTATCATTAGTATGAATTTCAAGTCCGCTGGAGGAAGGGGGAATCTACAGGGGTCGGTTATGCGGTTTTTTCCTCCATACATAGGAAAAAACGGGGGACCCTATAGCTCACAAAAAGCAACCTATCGAAATTTCTTTAAACATCCGTCTCCTATTTTTACACCGTGGGTATAATAGGGTACTATGTTTTTCAATCGGAGAGGAGGGGGGAAATAAAGGGCATTTTTTGTTCGACCCTGACAACTTCGCCATTTGACCTTGCAGCATAGGCATGTGGGTACTCAAATTTCATTAAAAAAAGAAAACGTATTCTAAACTGCCCTAGATTTCCCAAATTGTACTAGAGCAAAAATTGAAAATCTCCTCCCCCTGTTTCTGACCCCCCTAAAAATCATTATTCACTACCTTCTATCCATCCCCATATCTACTTTTGATCTACTATCTTATTTCAATTTTTCACTATTGTAGTACTAGTTTTTTACATTTTCGTTTATAAATCGAGTAATTTAAGTCCGATTAGGAACGCCTTTCACCGTTCGACTCGCCTCCCCAGCAGCTATATTTCGTTGAACAACGATTTTCCATTAGCGTACTTTTTTGTGAAAGTGGGGGGGGGGACAACGGAAAATTTTAAGGGGGGCAGCATGTTGAATAGCAAATTTAACCTCTCGTCGAGTACTGTCGGATGGTAGAATTTTTTTTTTCGATTAACTTAATTTTAACGAATTTATCAACAATTTTTACCCCGTCATCAACAAATTTTTATGATCTTGGGCCACATACACCCCCATTGCTATATTTTGCCTACACTCTACCACAACCCTTTGTACTAGAAAAATAATCCGAACTCTACTACCTTTCATCTGCAGAAAACAGCAAGTCAATATTTCACATATCTCGGGCGCATTCTCCGTTACAATTTGCACATAAAATTTGCAATTTTCGATCGTTATCATCAGTACAAATCGTACGGTACATTTTTCCCTTAAATTATAGCTGGTACGTTTTTCTAAATAGCTCCGTCAGATTTTACCCGATTTTTATGATTCAAAGGTTTATTTGGAGAAGGAGACGCTGGCGTATTCACTCGTTTATACCGGTTTTGGCTACAGTCACCCCTTCCGAGGGGGGAAGGTAAATATCGTGTTTCGATCATAACTCGGTTTGGTGTTTTCCTTGCGAGCCGTTGTTAGAGGTTCCGGGTGCTCGTGAGTTACGCCAGGGTCAATAAATAACAAGGCCCATTAACATAAACAAATAATCAAAACATATTCTTGCTTAACATTTAACTCCATGCTACTTACTCTGATCATATTAATAAATATATACATTTATAGGAACAGTATACTTATTCACAAATTTTTTTGTATCTGTCCTTTATTTTATTACAATGGTCATAATGAATACATGCAAGACGAAACCATTTCCTGACCAGTACTATATTACTTTCTACGATTCTACCTTACGGGAAAGAAACACCCACAGAAATACATCACGAGGGCGTGTCGAGAAAATAGGTTAGCAGCGGGAATAGAAACACTCACAGAAATACATCACGATAGTTTACGGAACGGAATACACCTACAGAAATACATCACGAAGGTGTACGGAGGAGCGAATAGTAAACACTCAGAGAAATACTTCACTAGAGTGTGCGGAAAGGAAACAAGTCACTCACAGAAATACATCACGAGAGCGACAGGAAAGGAAACACTCACAGAAATACATCACGAGAGTGTACGGAACGGAATACACCTACATAAATACATCACGAAGGCGTACGGAAGAGGGAATACTAAACACTCACAGAAATACATCACGAGAGTATGCTGAAAGGAAACAAGTCACTCACAGAAATACATCACGAGAGTGACAGGAAAGGAAACACTCAGAGAAATACATCACGAGAGTGTACGGAACGGAATACACCTACAGAAATACATCACGAAGGAGGGAACTAGGTTAAAGGGCAGGAGCGGGCTACAGCTAATGAGACGGTGTCCAACAAGAAAGAAGTCCCCAGAAATACATCACGGGAGCTCCTATCTTGTAGGCAGCCAGCCACCAACTGAGCTCTCGAATGAATGCTGTGCACGTATTTATACTATTTCTGACGGCAGTTGCTAGAACCAAAGTTTACCTAATAATAAGTTAAGAAGCTGGTGAGATATCCGAGTGTTTTACATTTAAAATGCTCACGGCAAGAAAAGGAAGGAAGAAAGAAAAAAAATCGAAAAAAAATCAAACTCTCTTTAAACATTTTATGAATAAAGATAAAAAATGTGAAAGCGCAAGTTGCATGCACTGAAACAGAATGGCAAATGTTTCCTTTTCGTAAATAAATGAGAAGGTGCGGAGTTTTCACGTTTTACTCTCATAAAATGCTCCCGCGCTTTTGTGAAAACCGGTTTTCATGAAATATTGATAATGTTAGGACACATGTTGTTGTTGTAAAAGGACTAGCAGAAGGACACATGTTGTTGCTGTAATCCTATGATATTTGAACAGCACGTGTTGCTGTTTACATTCGTTTTGCTATGAAGAGATGAAGTGGGAGAACTCATGCTGAATTCTCTGATATTTTCGGGAAAAATGAGAATTTCATTTGAGAGGAATTTTGCATCTCCTTTCAGCATCTGGGCCAAAGCGAAATTTATCTTTTTCTTAAAATGGGAGGAAGTGTGGCCCGATGTACATTATTATGGATAAGTTGAAAGGATTTTGAGGGATTTAATAAGGTTTTGTTGTTCGGGTAATCCTACGTTCTCTCGATTTTTGTTTTTAACTCGTTGTATCAGTTGCACTACAGTAGTGCATAGACAAGTTCCTTTCCCCCATTCATGCAAAAGACGAAAGTATATGAAATTAGTTGTTTTATTCTAAAAAACACCTGAAATTTGCCCATTTTGCTCTACAGCTTCTTAACTTACTATTAGGTAAACTTTGCTAGAACATTTGGATAATTTCTACATTCTATTCGAGTAAGGATAGGAATGAGAAGATTACAGTCGGATATAAAATTATGACTGATTAATTTCAACTACAGTGAGGTCTAAGATTATACATTTATGTTACTTTGGTCAAGAAAAGAGGTGACTTGAAAATGGTTCGTTACAGGCTAATTTAATCAACCTCTAAAATCCATGGAAGAAAAGATTTTCGCCGGGGGGTACTTCGGGGTGCGGAGTAGCTACCCTTGGGGGAGGATGGGACTCCAGTACAGCATGTCGCATATCAAAAGAAAGCTCTTCCCGAATACTATCGGATGGTATGCTTGTTTTCCCGATCTACTTCACTTGGTTGCAACAAATTAGGGCCAAATGCATTATTTTTTCGTTATTTCTCAGTTTCCCCCTTATAGCGGCGCTCTCTTGAAATATCGAAACTTCCAATATAAGAGAAAATTATAGGCACCTGTGTCCTCTAATTACTGTAAGCCATTACATTTTATCGTTCAGGAGATATTAAATTTCAAAGCTCTTAAGTCCAACTTTAATTAGTGTTTGTGTGCATGTATGTATATATGTTCTTTATGAAAAGTGCTTTTCGTATATAACTCTGTAGAGTTAAGTCTTATCAGGAAACTGATTTCACTGTTCGGGTTATATTAAATCCGGAGAAGAAACGTTTTTCCCCGGGGGTACTTCGGGGTGCCGGATAGGTACCCTCTGGGCAGGGGGGATTCCAATACAGCATGTCGCATATCAAAAGAAAGCCACTGGCCAGGAGCGGAGGTTGACTGTCTGAACTTGTCTTCTTGAACCCCAACCTCCGGAAGCAGCGGAATGAAGAATAGCACTTCTGGACCGACCACATCTGGGCCTGTGCTGCTATCCTTCCTGGATCCGTCAGTATTCCAGGCATCGGCTCGTTGCAGGAACTGGAGATCTTTGTCTAATGTCTGGCTTCTTTCGTTAATGGTTACCTGGTAACCTCTTTCGAAGGAAAATCTTTTAGCCATAACATCCGTAGGAGTTTCTAGGCTTTTAATGTTGACCTGTTTGAGGAAGTTAAGATATCCCACATCGAAAGAAGTGTGATCATCTGACCTTTTCCTTCGAACCATGGTAATCGGTGCTTCCATCTGGATAAAATGGGTAGACTGGCTGTAAGCAATAAATGACTCCTAGTGCTCGTTGAAGACACGATGTGGTGCTATACGCGGAAACTTGACTTAACTAACAAAACAAATAGGAAAAAAATTGTGGCACTACATTAGATAAATTTAAAATATATAAAAAAAAGGGCATATAAGCACAAGAAATATACAGATATCAACGATAGTACTGAGAAAGTGATGTATGGAAGAGCTCATAGCAAACCTAAA
This sequence comes from Dioctria rufipes, assembly GCA_963924295.1. Taxonomy (NCBI): domain Eukaryota; kingdom Metazoa; phylum Arthropoda; class Insecta; order Diptera; family Asilidae; genus Dioctria; species Dioctria rufipes. Next base: position 82,521,225 of record OZ002742.1, read on the forward strand.
TAACTCACTGATCTGGGCAAAATATATCATGGGTAGGAACCAAAAATATTTTTCAAATGAACCCTAAAACTGCCTGCTGTCTACACTACAGTGAACTCAGATGCCAATAAGTTGCTGGTGGATATGTATAGACTTATTTAAAAATCTATATGTGAATCATTTCTTGTCTTCACAATTAAAATGATTTTAGGGCATCCCATTTCTAACTAATAAGTGGGAAGTGGTAATGAGTTACACACAGTACCTATACTCCCAAAAATTTCTTTATGGAATTTTTGGTCTTCGGCTATTTGGCCAGAAACTAACAGTACGTCGGTACTTGTTTTTTAATTTTCTCTGCTCATATGCAGTAGCTCGAGTGTCGGTCGTCGGATAATGCTTGGCTGTGGGGTTAGTATTTAACTGGCCTGTCGGCTGTGATTGTGTGTATGTATGCAGCTTGAAAGTTTTCAAATCTTTTTGTGATCTTTTAAAGTGAATTTATTTCTGTTTTTTTTTTTGTTTTTTTGTTTATTATTTCAATAATTGAAAATTTTTGTTCCACTAGTTATAATAAAGTTTCTAAAAATACTTTTCATTTTTTCTGCTTTGCTTTTTCTATCTAAAGGTTTTTTGCGTTTTTTGTTTGCTCGATTTTCGTACCCTAGGTGATGTAATCATAGGATATACTAAGTTAGCCATTTTAGCCATTCTGTTTGTAATTGTAACGTATAGAAATAATTATGGTAGACAAAATGAATTGGACACCCACGCATGATAAGAAAAGTTATTTTGTTTTTTGCATTTCCGTCTGTCTATCCGCCTGTTAGTCTTTTCGTCCGCACGATTACTCGAGAGCGCGTGCAATTAGGCCATTTTAAAAAAAACCGCCTGTGAACGCTTCGACGTATAGAGCTAAAATTTTGTGCACGGTGTTTTTATCAAAATAGAATATATATTTTCAAATATGGTCCAAATCCGGCACCCCGTTCTTGGTGTTGGCGTATAAAAATTTCGCTTTTTTACGTATACTATGCAAACGGCCACTCCTAGCGTTTTTATTGTAGGTACTAAAACTTCTTCAGAATATGAAATTGTATGAAATCGGTTGTGATCATTTTTACTGTCCGACGAACCGTTCTAGTAATATATGTCCGATATCGTAAGAAGTCGTCTTACCAATACCATCATTTTTACTTGTCGTTTTAGTCAGGTTATTATTTTGAATATTTGGGACTTTTTTAACGGCTCTTACATTTGTGTATTTATATACGGCCATGCCACACGAACAATAGTATTTACTATTGAGGACTTTTAGTAGTTTGTTAGGATTTTATTTTGAAGCTAGAACCCTGTCTATCCATGTATTGGCGAAAAATGTCGTTTGTGGCTGCATTCAAATATTCAATTATTTGTGACATTTGTTAACTTTCTGCGTTTAAAATGTATTTTTTTCCGCGAATCTTTTTTGACATCCATTGTCCATTTGCAATTTTTACTTAGAAGAACTAGAACAAGGAAATCAATTGTCTGAATATGATGTGCGAAGCACTGATGTGTTTGATCGAACCAATCACAATGAGGGCTATTAGAATCAAAGTCGCAAGTATCTACAATACTACATACTTCAAAAAATTTACTTCAAAAGTTTGTTTGCTTATCTGTGGCCTAGATCAGTGAGTTATTGAGGTTTGCTATGAGCTCTTCCATACACCACTTCCATTAGTACTACCGTCGAGATTTGTATATTTCTTGTCTGTGATATAAGCTTATTCGCATTTTGGCGCTAACATCACATATCGAATCATTGGAACATCTTCCACTCTTTTATGGGTACTTCCATGATACTGATAAATGATGTAGTCTGGTCATCCCTTGTAGATAATACATACGATTGAGGGTTAGCGAAAAGAAAAGAAAAGTAATACAAAAGATCTACTTTCATACTAGACTAAAATTTATTGAAAATTAGCAATATTGCTTGGAACTCATTAAACCGAAAACTAACTTATAAGAATGACGATTTACGTGCCAGAAAGCAAGCAAAGCTGACTTTCCTTATTTCGGCCGAAAATATTTCTCTGCCCTTGAGCATTTAGCTTATCCAGTTGTGGGAATCATGCTTTTAGTCATATAATGAAATTATTAAAATCGTATTCGTATGGATTCTAAGGGGTTATATCTTATATTTTACACTTCCTGTGGATAAAACTATTATAGTTTACAGGTCACGTCCATTCCATCGGCATATTTTTATCCATACAGTGTTTTTTCAGCCAGGAGGACCAAAGATCCCTAGTACGGAGGTCAAGGTGTCCCATTGTACCAACCTTCTAAAAGAAAAAGGAAAGAAGTCTCACAAGAACATTTGCTGTCTTCTTAATAAAGGGCATCAAGTCCAGGTAAGGTAAGCTTTACAACTCATCCGCTAATAGAAGGGCAGCCCCAAGCGTATCAAGCCTGAAGCGTGCCTTTGCCAGATAAGACCAGAGAAAGTGTGCGGCTATATCAACCTCTTTTTCCAGGCAGGACAAACAATCTGGGCTATCAAAAATTCCCATTTTTGTTAGGTGAGCGTAAAGCGAGCTAAAACCACTGATGATGCCAACCACAGCTCTGCATTATGTTCTTTCAGGTTCACCCATCTCTGCTGATACGAATATCTGCTTTGATAAAAACCCGATCACTGAGAATGCACAGCTTATCCAAGGACGTGATGCAGTTCGCCAGTAACTTAGATATTATTCGAAGACCATTCAGAGTCATTAAGTCAGCCTAACTCTCTGAAAGGATATCAATGTTTTTTTCATTGATTCAAGGACTAACTTTACTGACATTGCGATAGCGAAGATCTAAGCCTGGAAGACAGTAGTAAACCTTCCAAATGAGTGCTTTGGCCGAAGCGAGGAAGGATCGATAAAGCTGTCACCTAAATCCACGATTCCCAATGAGAAAATATCACAGAGAATCAGTTACACAAACGAAGTTTCGGTACCATCGCATCAAATGGCATGTGGGCCAGAGGGTTTTCCCGTTAAGGCCCACACGCCAATGTGCAATGGGAAGAACTCCAGCCGGCCTCCCAACATCCTCATGTGCGCATTCTACACACAGTACTTTTGCGACAATATCCAGGTTTATTAAGGCAAGACCCCAAGGACGGCTGTTGCCGTGGACCACATGAAGCCTGTAATGCCTCCTGGAAAAAGACCACCAAGCTGGTCTTTGTGGGTGTTCATCGTCATATAATGACGGGTGAGTGCACCAGCCAAAACAGTAAAATTAATATTGTCGAACTGTGTAAATGCAGATCAGTCAATCATATCTCTCCGAACTCAAAATCTGCGAAAGTTTTCACTTCTGCCCTATATCCCTCCTATCTTTCTGATCATAGTATATTTTCCGAGCTTAGCTTAATAATATAAGAACGAACATTTAAAGCGTCCACACCATGTGTTATCATAATTCCATAAATTTTCAATATGCCTTGTAAGAAAGTGCCTGTTGTACAGCTCTACCACTGTTTTGTCTAATCAATCAAATCACTCTAAAAAATATTTCGTTTTAGGTCTTTTAAATGGACCCATGTTTCGAAGATTCTCATATCGTCAGGTTGCCTTGGCAGGTGCTACATTGATGACCAGTGGACTGCTACTAACATCAATTGCAGACTCCTTCTTGACGTACATTATTACCTTCTCAGTATTATTCGGTAATTAAATCTTTTAAATTATTATTTAGAAGATGAAATTAACATTTAAAACATTTTTTGTAGCAATTGGCTTAGGCATCAGTATCTCAGCCTCATCTTTAGCGTTAAATACTTATTTCAAGGAAAAAAGACGAATGGCTTCAGGATTCTCCTGGACCATAACATCTCTTGGATCAATTTTTATGCCATACTTAGTTACAGGCTTGGTGTATCATTACGATGTTCAATGGAGTGTCATTATACTCAGTGCGATCACTATGCATTCTTTTGCTTGTGCAATGATTTACCAGCCAGTTCTGTGGCATGTCAAGAAAATACCTGTAAATATTGATGTTGATAAAACAATCGACGATGGCTATAAATGCGTCTTTTGTAGATTGGGGAAACGAAAAAACACTGGCATTTTTTCTAGTCAATACCTTCACAATACTGATGATGAAGAATCACCCGGCTATGAAATAACTGACCCTGGTACGCCTATGATGTCACGAGCAAATGATGGTTGGTATTCCAGATCTGCGAATAAGCGTGGTTCAGGATACTCATTAACTTCTGGAAAGTCTGTAATATTGACGAGGTGCACATCACTCGTCAAAGATCCTTTTAGTAATATTATATTAAAGGAAACCGATGAAGAGAAAGACTGTGATGCTCCAACAATGGAGAACCAAATGGAGGCTCAACGAACTTTCGATTCGAATCGTAGTTCCATCTGCTTTGAAAAAGAAACTATTAAACAAGCTTCAAATAGAGTGATTTCAAGTAGAAAAAATTCTGATTTTAAAAAGTGCACTTGCCATGAAGAACGCGAACTCCTTAAATTAAATAAACTTGAGGAAACTGAAAACATGCAACTTGATCAAGAAGAAGATAAAGTCAAATTGTCAATTGCACAAAAGTTGATTCTCTTTTTTGACCTTGACCTTCTAAAAGACCCAACTTATGACAATCTTATGGTGGGGTTAACTCTGGCAAATTTTGCTGAAATGAATTTCGCGATTTTAACACCATTCATACTGATGGATTTCGGGTATAGCAAAGAACAGACGGCCCTCGCTATGTCACTTCTTGCTGGAATGGATACTGGCATGAGATTTATTATTCCGTTTTTCGCGGAAAAGATTGGCTTTGGAAATCGAACATTTTTCTTATTTGGCATTTGTGGATTGGCAATTGGTCGAATCATGCTTGCACACACTCAATCTTATACAGGTGTGTTGATAGCATTTGGATGGATTGGAATTAATAAAGGATTAAGGACTGTATTTATGGCATTGGTAATTCCTAGCTATGTTCCTCTAAAAAGACTCCCAGCAGCCTCTGGACTTCTGTTGATTACTATGGGAATATTTACAATTATAGCAGGACCATTTGTGGGTGAGTATTTATATAATCTTATACAAAAAGATAGCAACTAAATAACTTAAAAAAATTTAAGGTCTAATAAGGGATGCTACTGACTACAGATTTACACTGCACTGCATTAATATTATTACCTTTTCTACTATTGCTTCCTGGGGATTGGAGATAATGTACCGCAAATTCTGCAAAAAAGAGACTTAATTAGAAATAAGGCAACAAATATATTATACTTAATGAAAAAGGCTTTTTATTTATTTAATAAAAATTGCTACAAAATAAAACAAAAACGAATTTTGTAACAAAATAAAATCATTGTGCATGCATAGTGGTCGCAACTTTAAATAGTTAACTCCACGCTAGATGGCCATAGTTGTACCTGTTTGAGAGTATTAAGCTTAGGTTAGTTGAGTTCCCTTAAAGCTGTATATGACGTAATGTATTTAGTTGTCGCATACATATATATCGGTAGCGATAGCACATGATTCTTTCTAGCAATTTCTTTACGTAGAATTTTTTGTTTTTAGTTTCTTAGGATCAGAGTTTTGCACATTCGATGTGGTTTCTGGTGACTGTGAGCATGTAAGCGTGGGAAGAAATTAGGAATTGTGATTTAGCACACTTGTTATTTTCGTAAAATCGTTGTAATATTTCTATACAACGTCACCTTTATAATAATTTGTATACTCGAGATGAAATCATAGGGTATATACCAAGATTGTCATTCCATTTGGAACACACAGAAATAATGTTGGTTGAGTAAAATAGATTGGAAATCCACGCATAGAATTAAAATTTGTTATGGTCGCAGCGTGCTGGATGGAGCAGTATGCATCACTTGTGCCACTGACAGCGAACAGCAGTGCTCACATTGTGCCGCACGGCGATTATGCTGCCAATTGTACCAAACGGTGCGAAGAATCCCTGGCTGGGACAGAGCACAAAAATCCAGTTCTGGAAAGAAAGAATAATTATTGTTGGCAGGCTTCAAGAGTGACTTTTGGTAAAGAAGGCGCCTCGGAAATATGGCGCTATTTCAAGAAGGAATAAAAAAACAACAAAACAAAAATGAACCACAAATTCAATGCATCCCAAAACGAATATGCCTAATAAATCAGGAATAAACTATCCGCAAACGCACGGATCGCTGCAATAAATTTGAAAACTTCAAAGGTAAAATTTTATCTATTAATTCATGCTTTTACATAGATAAGGGGGTTGATAGCAGCCAAGAAATTCACGATCCTGTTTGTTCAGGGAGTATTGTGCTTTGGTGCTCTAAAAGAAAACGAGAATTTTTTTTAAAAAACAAAGGGGAATCCAAATGAAAGTAGCTCGAGGGATTATCTCACGGTACATTGAACACTCATCCTAGTCGAGAAGAAATTCTAATAGAAATTTCGCGCTATGGACCATTGTCTTTAAGTTAATGGTGAGGACTTAACACCAACTAAATAATAAGGGTACAAGGAAGAACAGGTGACAGGGGGTAATATTTAGCCCATGTGGAATTATCAATAATACCTTTAAATTTTGATGAGGTCTGTGCCACGGTACACCGAACCAGTCTAAATCACAAGAAGCAGGTTCTGATACGTTAGAGATCCAGGCCTTTCAGTGCTGTTGTACATTTAAAAGAATAAGGAGCATTTAAGCTGAAAATAGAACTATATTTAGGGCAGACAATGGATGTCTAGGAAATTTTATCCAATTGTAAAGTTTCTATGATCCTATATCCATATTAATAATTAAGTCAACAAATGTTCGATGTAACACTGAGATTCGTTTCAGTTGTTGGTAGTTTCCAGGATCCCAACACGGATCACTTTAGAGTATTTTAAAAAGAGAAAATTTTTTATCCGGTTAAAGTCATATGACTGGAACTAGGTTTAATTAAAATAGCTGACAAGTCAACAGTGCCTTGATAATTCGAAACATATTTCCCCACGATAGAGTGTATATTCGTTTTCTTTGGGCACTTGAGAATTACTCGCCAGAAAGCAGGCTAATTGATCAATAATAGCAAATTTTTTAGTAAGTATACTTACCTTAAAACTTAGTTTTAGTGTTATATGGGTTGAAAATTATACTCATTCAGATTAAACAGGTGAATTATATTTGATAATGATAATTTTATCACTTTTACCACTTTTTAAAATTTAACACCAAAAATGTCATTAGGGCACTGCGAATTAATAGAAAGCATAAATCTCCAATTACATCAACTTCCATTTGTTAATTTTTTTCACTTTTACCACTTTTTAAAATTGAAAATATTAAATATCAAGATAATAACTCTTAGGGAATGTGATATATATTTAGGCCAAAAATGTAAATTTTTTGTAAGTAAACCTCAGTCTTGTTTAATTTCGTGAAGTTATTTACTTCTATTGTAGTTCAGCCTAATAAAGCGAAATTTTTGTAACGTTGTGCTGCCCTAAGAGTTTTCTCTTCTTCTCCTTCACATTCCAGGACCCCTTTTCGAGATAGTGGTTGTCTAGGTTCGCTACTTCGTTTACTTTTAGGTTACATTAGGGACATTGTTAACATAGTGCCCAGTGTCGTTGCGTGCATGAGTGCATGGGGCATGGCAAGGAATGCAGGACATCTGAGCCTTCAATATAGGTAGAGGTAAGTGGTGTAACAGTGCCTTCAGGGCTGGATGTGTGCTTTGCGTGTTTTTTGCATGCAGGAAATGTTTTGTATATGGCCTGTGACTGCGGCAGGTATTTGGTATACCCACTCCACAGCTCTCCTGCACTAGCCGAGGTGTTACCGTGACGTCCTGTGGCAACGCTCCTCACAGAGTGAGCTGTCATCTCATCCTGGCGAAATGGACTTCCGTCCAAGTATACTTACTCCTATGCTTCCATAACAAAGTTACTTTAATTTTTGCATGTCCGTATATCTATCCGTCTGTCTGTCTCTCCGTCCTTTCATCCGTCCGTCTGTCTGTCGGCCCGTCCTTCGCGGTTACTTACAAAGCTGAAATTTTGCACACGGGCTATTTAGAAAAAAAAAAGCAAATTTAAGTTCGAAAATGGACCCAATCGGGCAACTATTTCGCTGGATTTCCATATAAAATTTGGCTTTTCACTATAAATTTTGACGCTACCTGAAAACGCGGCAACGTAGAGAGCTGAAATTTTGTACGCGTTATCATAGAAATAGTAAAAAAAAAATTAAAACTGGACTAAATTGGGCAACCTTTCGTGGTCTCATCATACAAAAATTAAGGGTTTTTACGTAAGCTTTGAAAACAATTAGTCCTAGACATTTCTATTTCAATGAAAAGTTCTTCAGAATATAAAATCCTATAAAATTTGGTATAATCATTTTTACTGTCAGAATTAGATGCGAAATCCAAGATTGGTCTTGTAATACGTTTTCACTATGCCTCAAATTACGTAATTTCGAGCAAAAATTTCGGAATTACGAGATCATGTTTTCACTATGTTTTTATTGCTACTTTCCTTGTTCTTAAACCAAAACACGAGCAGCCATCGTAGCTATGAACCAGTCATCATAGAATTAAATGTAAATGCTGCAGAAATTTGGGATGCGTTCGTCACAAAGTACATAATTTCGATGGTGATTTTGTAGAAATTACGTTGAAATGAGCTGAGAAAAATTTACACAGTAAAAAATAATTCCCTAAAGTGAGTAGCAACAATTTGTGCCACAAAGGTTAGATATTTGCCGATAAGATTATAAGCTCCAAATTGGAAAACTAAGATTAGGTTTTTATTCCTCAAATGTAGGTAGGTTTTTCTCCGACAAATATAGGGAATTTTTGTTTTCCCCCCTATTCCCAAAAATTTAAGGAATTTTAAAGTTTTTGTTTTATTTTTTCGTTAAAATGTAGGGAATATACCCTAAAATGTAGGGAACATTCTCTAAAATATAGGGAATTTAAACATTTTGTTTTTGTTTTTATCCCTAAAGTGTAGAGAATAGGTGATAGAACACCATCCCCTTTAAAAACATAAGCATGGAAATAAAAGCTCATTTATTTTGGCCCATACTACTAAGTAGTACGGAAGTTATGTTGGTGTGCTGGGCACGCTCAAACAAAATATTGACAAACAATATATGACTTGTTCTCAAAAACAATGTGTGAATTATATGAGCGAAAATACATTTCCATAAAAAATATAGCATAATACCTAATTTATTGCATGTTCTCTTCCTTATATCCATGAGAGCTTAGTGTTAAGACAAGGCTCTTTTGTCTTGCCTATATTTTCTTAGTCTTAAAACGCAGATGGTATAAACGGCACTTGAACCAATATACCAAGGCTAATACAGTTGCCTGGCTTGCTAGCTGTTATGGATGGTGGTATAAACGGCACTTTAACCGAATACCAAAAGCTTGAAAAACTAGAAGGGTTACGCGATACTGAATAAAACGCTCTAAATTTGATTAACAGCTGATAATTTTTAATTACTCGCCGCGAATTTATATTCAAATTTTGCTAACATTACTACTTATTCTACCAAAAAACAAAAGAAAGCAATATTCAATTAAGAATTTCCGATACTGCTTATCTAGCGAAATTGCAAGTTGCATGCAAAATAAATTCCTCAGCTACTGCTGAGTGTCAACTTTCTTTAGATTATAATGACTAAGAATTTATTTTGCATGAAGCGAGGTGAATGAATTTAGTGAATGGTATATACATATATATATCTTGTTTGTTTTTACAATTTCAATTGAATTTCTTTATATAAGAGTTAAAAAAGAATTAGATTAATCTGTTATGAACATGCACAATTTAACATTCTCCCCGCGTTGAATCTTCGTTCGAAGATTCAAATGACTAGACGTTGATACTGAAGTCAACTTCCGTAGATTGCCTGGGTGCGGGCTTAGGCCGTTTCGATTTTTGCCTACAATCATCTCGATTCTTGAATATCAGGATGGCGATGAAGAGTAAAATTAGTCCGAGCCAAAGATGGCCAATGGTAAATTGATGGATATTGTGGGAATGGGTCTTCTTTATTATTTCCTCTTGGAGCTGTGATGAGACCAATCTCATCATTTCTTCCAGTTGGTCTTCTTGGGCTTCGTAGGGAGTTAGGTTACCGATGACTGGATGTAGCTGTTCTGGTGTGGTGATTTTGCTTAACTCACTTAACCTCTTGTAGGATGTTCTAATGCTGCTAGGATATGTATGTATTCCTCGAATTGTCAGTAAGTCATGCTTGATGACGCAATCTGGCATCATCTTTAAAAGACCAGAACCTGTTAAAGTCAGCGAGATGGTTTCCTCGTTACACCAAGCATTTGCAGTGGTGGGTTCCTTGACTGCGAAGATCCATTGGTTTGGATTATTGAGCTGAATCCAAGCAGGACTGTTCTCTATTTTTTCCATTTCATATTTTCTATATGGTGAATTGTTGAATAGATTCACTTCGCAGGAGCAAGCGGCCGCCCCCTTGTGATATATAGGATGATTCAGAGGGCATACATGATTGAGCTCCTCTGTCGACATACAGGATGACAGTGCGTCATTGGGTAATATTGATCTCTGTGTGGACTTAATTGACACAGGTATCGGTATCATCTGGAACAAGTCAAACCTTTCCAGAGTGACCAGCGGCATTCTGATTTTAACTATTACGTGGTTGTTAGTTACTCCTGATTCTGCGGACATGGTTTTATATAGTTCCACAATATCATTCTGATCTGCGGGTAGTTGCAATCCTGGTGGTAGGTGATTCTTGACCATGATAAGTTCGTTACGTAATTGTTGAGGCGTCACAAGTAGTGGACTGATTCTGCCGTGGTGTATATCTGTTAACACGTCGATTATTGAAGACTGCATTCTCTGAAGATGGGATACTATAAACATCATTTGGATGGATAGGGTTGTAAATAATTGGCTGATTTTTAACTCATACGTTTCTTCTACGGTGTGGTTTATGTGGTTTATCAAGTGGGTGATTTGGACGTCTAACTCCTTAAATTTCTTCTCTGCAGCTAGTTGATCCTTTTTCAAGACGTTAATCGTTGCGTCAATTATTGACGTCAGTAGCGTTAGAAGATGTTCTTCATTTTCATTGATGGTATCTATGGTTTCAGACATTTTTTTTTGCATATTCAGAGTCAAGGAATTGGCCAAGTTTCCGACAATGTCAATAGCATCTCGTTTTTGTCTTCTGGTGGACAGGAGCATATTGTCGGCCTGTAACTCTTCTTCAATCTGCTGAAGTTGTGTTACTATCTGGATGCACGTGAAATTTATTTTGCCGATATTTTCGAAATATATCCCCGGTTTAGGATCGAAGCTCTCGATATCGATGCTTGCTCCAAGTCCGGGCGGTAGAACCAAACAAGCCAATAATAGTGTTGGAATTGCAGCGCCATAAGACTGTCGTCGTCGTTTCTTTGGGCACTTGATTCTAGTCGACATTGCTTGTCCCTTGAGGTGACTCTTCTGTTTCTGTAATTTCTTTGGCCATTTCATTATTGTTCATTGGAGTCTCGTTATGATCTACCTCCTCACACGGCAATGGTGACAGCTTGTGAATAGGTCTGCGAAGTATACCTTTAGCTGTTTTTACGTCAGCAACTCTAACATAACCATCGTTTCCCTTATGTGTTTGAAGAATTCTCCCAAGTGGCCATTTCATGACTGGAAGATTATCATCTTGTATAACCACTATAGTTCCAGGATCTATGTTCTGGCAACGCTCTTTCCACTTGAGTCGATATTGCAGTTCATTTAAATATTCTCGGGACCATCGTCTCCAAAATTCATGTTTCATATCAGACACTAGCCTCCATCAGCTAGCAGACTAGTTTTCAATTGCTTGGCACTTGCATGTATGGGTGCCGTTAATGGTTCACCTACCAGGAAATGACCAGGAGTGATAGCAGTCAGGTCATTAGGGTCATTTGACATCTGTGTTAGCGGCCTAGAGTTCAAAATTGCTTCTATTTCGATCATTAGTGTCTCCAGCTCCTCATAAGTTAGAGATCCGGCTGAAGTAGTCTTTATAAGTAAATGCTTTGCGGATTTTACAGCAGCTTCCCATAGCCCACCGAAGTGTGGTGCTCTCGGAGGAATGAAGTGGAAATCGATTCCTCTTTTACTGCAAGTTCCTGCTATGGTTTCTCTCGCTGCTTCAGAATGGATGGCCTCAGACAATTCGCGTAGTTGGTTTCTTGCGCCAACGAAATTGGTTGCATTGTCGTAGTATATATTCCTACAATTTCCTCTGCGGCCCATGAATCGCCTTAATGCCCCAATAAAGGCTTCTGTTGACAAGTCACTGACTATTTCTAAGTGGACGGCCTTTGTTGCAAAACAGCAGAAAACAACGATGTATGCCTTGTGAAGTGTCTTTCCCCGAATTTTGTAATGTACCCAGGTTGGTCCACAAAAGTCAACACCGGTTAACGAATGGTCGTACTGGTTGAACTCTTGAACATGTTACACAATGCTGAACAATTGATCTCGCGATTGACTTTCCCTTTATTGGCCAGAAGCGTTGTCTTGTATCGGCCAGGAAGGCTTGCGGGCCAGAGTGCAGATTCTCCTTATGAATTGTTAACATCAATAGTTTTGTTAACGGATCTGAATAGGGCAAAATCATAGGATGTTTTGCATCATATTCTAGTACTGATTCCTTTAAACGACCGCCCACTCTGATGATGCCTTTGTCATCAACAAATGGTGTAAGACCTTTTAGACAACTTCCCTTGTTTAATTCTTGATCTTTCTTTAATGGTTTTATTTCTTCCTTGAACTCATCTTCTTGTATGGCTTTTATTATGATGTATAAGGCTTCATTTAATTCTCGACAAGTGATGAAGCGATGGTTTGGTCGTGATTTGACTGGAATTTTGGCATTCCTTACAAATCGAATCATATAAGCAATGATGCGTTGAAGCTTCCGAAATGATCCCCCATGATTGATTTTGTATATCACACTAGATATATCTTCTGCTGTAGTTATTGCGGGCAAGGCTGTACGCTTCCTTTCTAACTGACACTCAATCTTGGTTTGATAAGCCGTAGGCCATACTGTTTCACTGCCGTGCAGGAATGTTGGCCCGTAGAACCAAAGATGACATGTTTCTAATTTGTCTGGCTCCAGCCCTCTGGAGAGTACATCGGCTGGATTATCCTTTGATCTCACATGATGCCATTGTGCCGCTATGGTTAATTCTTGAATTGCACCAATCCGATTAGCAACAAATGTTTGATATGATGTGGATGATGAAGTTATCCATGATAACACTATTTCCGAATCTGACCAGAAATAGGTTGGTACTTCTGCAACAATAATTGCGCGTGATTGGCATACCATTTTCTCAATCGAAAACCTGCGCCTTGTAGAAGTTTTGTAAGTTCCTTCTGCATTATTATGGCTGTCGGCAAACTGTCTGATCTTGTAATGCAATCATCCACATAGAAGTCATTTTTCAGGATCTCGGCACCATTTGGATATCTAACGGCATTTTCTTGAGCCAATTTCTGAAGGCATTTTGTTGCCAGATAAGGTGCTGGTCGAGTACCATATGTGACTGTACATACTCGGTAAATTTTTAATGATTCTCTTGGGTCATTTCTCCAGAAAATTAGCTGATATTTTTGGTCGGCTTCGTCCAGCAGTATCTGCCGGTACATCTTTTGAATGTCTGCAGTGAATACAAATCGTGGTAGCTGAAACCGCAGCAGTAGTGAAAATAAGTCACTTTGAACTGTTGGTCCTGCGCACAAGATATCATTTAAAGACAATTGAGATGACGTCTTCATCGATGCATCGAACACCACTCTTAATTTACTGGTGCTACTATCGGGTTTTAGAACGCAGTGGTTCGGAAGGAAGTAATGGGGCGATTGGATGCTATCGCCATTTATTTCCTTCATGTGCCCGAGATCATTATACTCTGTTATGAATTCCACATACTGAGACCTTAAGGCTGCATCTTTGGCCAATTTTCTTTCTAAAGCGAGAAATCTGTTCAATGCCATTCTTCTGGACTCGCCCAATTTTGTTGATTCCTCACGAAATGGTAAATTAACAATAAATCGTCCGCTGTCTTCTATACGGACTGTTTGCGTGAAGTGAGTTTCACATCGCCTTTCTTCTTGAGTGAACTTGTCCTTTGCTGCAGCAACTTCTCCAAGTTTCCAAAATCTTTGAATAAGTTGATCTGTTTGTTCGTCCTCTGAACATATACCACATGTAGCGGCAATGTTTCAATCTGATCGATCTTGCCTGTCAATATCCATCCAAAAACAGTATTTTGTAGCATTGGAAGATTATTTGCTAACTTGATTTGTCCAACCGACAGTAGGTTGTAATAAAAGTCAACTCCCAAAAGCAAATCAATTGAGTCGGTTATGTTAAATTTAGAGTCGGCAAGTCTGATATTTTTAGGTATGTCCCACTCAGAGATGTCAAATGACTGCGTTGGTTGTACAAGTGTATTGTGTTTTTTGGTGCATTTTGTATATCTCCGAATTGTGCACTGGCTGTTGCTGTGACCAGACTTCAGACAATTAAAACACAAATTATGACTGGGTGCAAAGCTTAGTCGACTGGCTGGTGTCAATTTCAGAAACTGGGTGCATGCAAAGAGAGGATGGTTCCCCTTACAGGACATTGATGCCCGATTTGAAGTGGATTATATTATTGAAATTAGTACCTTGGAGCTGCCATGCTTCTTTGGTAATCGTCAATCTCGTGCTTAGTGCTAAGTGCTTCGAGTGCTTGGAATCTGGTTTCCAGAAATGATAGAAATACCTTTATACTCTGTATTTCTCGGGGCTTTGATAGTGATTGCTCATATAGAGTGTACGTGTTTCTGTCAAGCTTCTTTGTCAAAATATGAAGCAAGAGTGGATCCCAATCTGCCGTTGAAATACTTAAATTCTACAATCCTAACAGACACTCTTATGTAGTATCATGTAGCGATTTTATTATAGCAGCTGAAGGATTCTCATTCACATGTGCTGACTGAGATAATAACTTGTTAATGAATGCTGTTACCAACAGTCTGCGATTGTTATAACGATCCTTTAAGGTCTGCCAAGCAGCTGTATAGTTTTCTTCTGAGGCCGTAAAGTGCGTTATTAATCTTTCTGCTTCTCCAGCTAAGTTGGCCTTGAGATACCATAATTTCTGACAATTTGGCATTGGTTGATTGTGCACCATCTGAGTGAACAAGTCGTGAAACTGGGTCCACTTCGAATAATCACCAGCGAATTTCGGGAGTGTTAACTGGGGCAGTTTCAGTATTGCACTTGAATTGACGTTTGATAACTGGGATGACTGCATTGTTGTTGCACTAAGGCTGTCACGTTTAGTTGCTAATAATATCAAGCAGTTATCCACTTCCTCTTGCATTTTCATGAATTGTTCTGCATCATAGCCTTCCTTGATTGGGTCCTCAGTCAGTTCCCATATTTTATGATCACACTCTTCAATCTGTGCCCACTGTTGACTGATGGAGTTGATTTTTTGATCATAATACTGTCTTGGCGCTGTTCTTGTCCACTTGTAGCAGCTAAATAGAGCACATGTCGTAAGGTTTCGATGATTCTTCCTTGTCTTCTCAAAACATGGATTATTTGTGGTGAATTGTCTTCTGACATTGTTGAAGATCTTGGCGGAAGGTCATATTTTTTCTGTGGCACCTTCAACGACTCCTTGTAAGGTTCTTCTGCTGTTTGTTCCTTGTTACCTCCCATTTGGGTCGTAGAACTCGTGTCTTGTTTGCGAATGGATTCCATCCTGGCGAGGAACTCATCACGATATGTTTCGTACAGGGACTTGATTGAGTTGAAGTAGTCTTGAGTAAAATAAGAGTGCGCTAGTGGAAGGTCAGCAATAAATCTTATCTCGTCGTGTGATGATTCAAACAGGCGCCATACATCTTCCAATCGTTGAAGGCGTTCATCGCAATATGTTATGGTCACTCTCCTCTCTTGTTCATCCTTCTTGTAATTCTTTATAATGTTTTGGATCTCCTGTCCATAAGTTGTTGGCTGTTTCACTAAAGCGTCGAATGATGTCATCTTGCGTGATCGAAGATTATACATTCAGATATGTTGAATGGTTAATAGAGATGATGTTCGTGAGTCAAGCGTTCCACTTGATCCCGTCGGGGTCACCAAATGTTAAGACAAGGCTCTTTTGTCTTGCCTATATTTTCATAGCCTTAAAACGCAGATGGTATAAACGGCACTTGAACCGATATACCAAGGCTAATACAGTTGCCTGGCTTGCTAGCTGTTATGGATGGTGGTATAAACGGCACTTTAACCGAATACCAAAAGCCTGAAAAACTAGAAGGGTTACGCGATACTGAATAAAACGCTCTAAATTTGATTAACAACTGATAATTTATTAATTACTCGCCGCGAATTTATATTCAAATTTTGCTAACATTACTACTTATTCTACCCAAAAACAAAAGAAAGCAATATTCAATTAAGAATTTCCGATACTGCTTATCTAGCGAAATTGCAAGTTGCATGCAAAATAAATACCTCAGTTATTGCTGAGTGTCAACTTTCTTTAGATTATAATGACTAAGAATTTATTTTGCATGAAGCGAGGTGAATGAATTTAGTGAATGGTATATACATATATATATCTTGTTTGTTTTTACAATTTCAATTGAATTTCTTTATATAAGAGTTAAGATAGGATTAGATTAATCTGTTATGAACATGCACAATTTAACACTTAGCATTTTGAGAATTTTTGCGTACTTTATAGGTTTTCTGGTGCCAAATACTTAAATTCATTGAATGTTCCATTGATTTGGGGAAATTAAACTGATTTTGCCCCTATATCAGAGAAAATTACATTTATTTCTAGGGGAAAACATGTCTTAAATTTAGGGAATATGTACTGCTATTATTTTTTACAGTTTATGATTTCATCGAAATTACGTAATTTCGGCCTATAGTGAATGTCATATTAGACCAATTATTAAATTTTTACTTGTTTATTATAATTTTGATCTTCTTTTTATTATTTCTAATACATAATTAAATTATTGTTTAATATGGGCCGACTTTGCTTTAATGAAGTGTAACAATTATGATCATTTTGGATCACATATTAGTTATTTTAAACTGCCTTGTGATGAAAAGTGGTTTATGTGGATCTTACAATGTGGTAGTAAACAATATTGAGAATAAAATGGATGTTTTTATAAATGAAAAGCAGTTTCGTTTTGAAAATATCACCTACAATGGAAATAGTCCAGCTATCTAATAAATGCCAAACCCTTGCCGTATGATTCACCTTTCTGTAAATGTGATTTTTATAATATTTATATGATATGTAATGTAGGCCAAATGTTGGTTGTAAAGCTAGGATACCACTTAAAAGAAGATATCCTCTAAATATAAGATCTTTCATGTACAATGTCTGATGCAACTGAGTCTTATCATTAACGGCACAAGAACTAAATATCGCTTGCAATACCAGAGCAGAATGCATTCATTTTATATTGCTGGTGGGATATTTTGGATTGGATAACAACATTTGAAATGATGGATACGACGAGCGGTTCATAATTTCTCGCACCTCTCGTTTTGAGGAAGTCAATCAAATGAATACAAAACCGCTGATAAAGCAGCATTTGTTCTCGACACGCTCTAAAACATGTAGTGGTCCATTCCGGAATGCAACACCTACTTCACAATCTATATACTCTGCTCTGGTATTCCATGCAATATTTAGTTATTGTGCCATCTAGCGCCTTACTCACATCCCTCACCAGATTTAGTAGTTAATCGAAATAATAACGTGCGGCACGACATAAACAAGTCCCCATCCCCATTTTTATACCCTAGATGAAATCATAGGGGTATACTAAGTTTGTCATTCAGTTTGTAACACCTCGAAATAATGATGGTAGAGCAAAATGGATTGGACACCCATTCATAATATTAAAAGTTATTTCGATTTTTGCATGTCCGTCCGTCCGTCCGTCCGTGCGCACCATAACTCGAGAACGCGTATACTTAGAGGGCTGAAATTTTGTACACGGACTTTAAAAAAAAAAGTAAAATTAATTTCGAAAATGAGACAAATCGGGCAACTCCTTCGCGGGGTTGGCATATAAAAATTTCGTCTTCCGCTATATATTTGGACACTGCCTGAGAACGCATCGACGTAGAGAGCTGAAATTTCGTACATAATGTTTTTATTACATTAACAAATAAAATGTCAAAACTGGACTGAATCGGGCAACTCCTTGGTGTTGCCATATAAAAACTTCGGTTTTTTATGTATACTTTGAAAACGATCAGTCCAAGACATTTTTATTGTACTAAAAACTTCTGCAGAATACGAAATTCTATAAAATTGGTTATAATCATTTTTTCTGTGCGATAAACCGTTCTAGAAATATATGCGAAAAACAACTTCAAAATCAATACTTGAATAGTTCGGTGACCATACGAAACTTAATACGGGCATTCATCTAGGGTATCCTAAGAATTGGTCTTAGACCAATTCTAGCTTTTTTACTTGTTCTTTTTAAAATCAAAACAAGAACAAGAATACAACAAACGAAAATAAAATCACTGTGTCACAGAGTTTCTCGAAATTAAACGAATGATGTTAAAGCATTTTTGCTTAAACAATTGTTTCACAAAGTTGGTCCTGGAAAGGGATGTTTTCTTAAAATATAATATAAATCTTCTGTCTGTTACAAAACGATGCAAAATATGGAATTTCAATGCCACATATTGAAACGATAATGCATTAGCAAAACAAGATAATTGGGTCTCTTATGAATGCGAGATCTGAGGGTCGCTAGAAAAATGTGAATTTTATTGTTCGATTAAATGGCTGGAGTAGAATTCCTGACAAGACACTGTTTATGGATTCACAGCTTTTGCAAATGGAGATCGTAAAGATCCTGCACCGTCTTCACCTATATTATTAAGGGTTAGAGGTCTTGATCTAAGCTGGAAGCAATCTATCTCGATATGTAGTAAAAATAATAATAAATTTTTATAATTGTTTACTAGTAAACATTACTGCTTCCTTCAAGCAAAGACGAAACAGTAGAAATAACTCGGTATATGGTAATTTAAAATTACCTTTAATGGAATTTACTGAAAATATTTATGAAGAATTCAATAAAAGTATAGTGAAAATAAGCACGAAACTAATATTTCCAAAAAATAGATGATATTTTAGACTTAATAAGAGAGTACAAATTTTGCACGTGTCGTAAACAGCAAATGTTGCAAAGATTCTGATACGATTTTATATACGTAAAATCAATGAGAGCGTTACTGCCACTTTGCGTAGCGTAGTCGTCGCTGTAGTGTAGTTCTGTCAAATCAAATGTTGTAGCCAAATGTAGTCGACTATTAGTTACCTTTGCAGTGTAGGAGCGAATGATTGTCAGTAGTCAAGCGTATTCGTAAACTGTAAACACTTTGCGGAGCGAATGCAAAATAGTATTTGGTAGTGACTTGTAGTCGGCAAAAAGCCACTATTTTCGAGGCAGTAAACATATTGTTCTTTTTTTGATAAGGCAGACTTACTGGCCAAACAAGGAGCATTTATGGCCCTCATAGGACAGAAACCATTTTGCGGTATTTCTTACAACACCTAGAAGCCTTCCAAAACTGGATCCAGAATCAAATGGAGCAAAGATAGACTCAATGATAAGCTCCAGATAAGCCAAGAAATTCATTAAAGGATATTCACCGAAGAAGAACCAGGATATTTTAAGGCTGTATAGTAATCAACTCAGAATCACCACAAGAGTTCTAAGCGGACACTGCAAACTAAACAAACACATGAATCGGGTAGGCATAACACCCACTGATGTATGTAGGTTGTGTATGGAAGAGGATGAAACATCGGAGCACGTCTTACATGAATACGAGGGCATTCCACAATGTAGATTTCAGACCTTAAGCTCCTATTTCTTAAAGCCTGCCGACTTTGTGGACACCTCATTAAAAGAAATATTTCTCTTCCTAGGAGTAGTGGGATTGTTGGATGAACTACCTATATTGCTCAGCTTTTTTGTTATCGGGCTCGTTGTCCAAATAACTATGTTTGCAATTGATAATAAATTCTATAGGAGTGTTGTGCAGCTGCTGATTGGCCCAGCCCGTCGTATTCTAACCCCCCCCCCCACTCCCGCCCCAAACTACGACTCCTTTGGGCGGGCTTGAACCTTTTATAAGTACCTATTCAAAATATCTTTCTAATATGAATTTCCGAATTCAATATTACCACAACTTAAAAGATGTTTTATTAATTATTATTTACTTAGTTTCAGGATGGTTTCCAACATTTTCATTAATTAAATTCACTCAACTTTCGTAATATTACATTTGTTAAGGTCAGTAAACAAAAACAAAACAAAGATGTCTTTTCGCCAATAAAGTTTATTCCTTCCATTTTTATATATCTTATCCCTTACACGTATATAGTGAGGTCACCTTAAAGCTGATCGTCTGCATGAGAAGGAAAACGGTTCTTGTGAGTAAGACATTCTCAGTGGGTTACAATAAACTGGTAGCGGGACACACCAACGTAAAAGAATCTTCCTCTTAAGGGGCAATCTGGAATATCACTTAGTGATTAAACCCTACTCAAACACGGGACCTACTCACGTGATAAACTCCGTGTGATGACAGCTTTAGTTTCTCGGCACCTACCTATGAGTCACCGAGTAAATGCCCATTTAATATTAATCACAATCTAATTTGATAATAATCTAAATAATGACTCAAATATTTGTAATGTACAAACACCCACCTCTACTCTACTTGTCATGAAATCTAATTATTTTTCTCAGATGTTTTATTCAACTACGCGCACTAACCAGTTGCAAACGACTAGGCAGATACAAGTCCCATCTTAACCAAATTCCTTTTTATTTTATATTTTTATTACCCTATGCATGCAATTGATGCCGTCAGTATTCTTCAATAATGAGGTTTTAGTCAGCCTTGAAATTTCCGGTTAGTGCTAAATACCTAATTTCTAAGAATTATCTACTGTATTTTGCTACCTACGTGAATGCATACTTTACTCCTGCTTCGTGCAGGGTTAAAACATATGAACATTTATTGCGTTCTTTATCACATTAAAGTAAATTGTGTCATTGAAATTTAATCCATTATTAATAGAATTAATAAAAAATATAAAATCATAAAAAATATTGAAAAATTCGCGATTCGAAGTCATGTTTTTCTTAATTTTAAGTAGTTTTTTTTTTCAAAAATAAACCATGAACATATATAGACCATTTTAAAGTAGACAATTCAATGGATAAAGTTACCCCAGATAGAATATTTAAATCGAAAAAAAAACACCAATAAAGTTTTCCGTGGAAGATTCTGATTTCTTTTTCGAAAAATGTAAATATTTCCTAATTTCGAAAAAGTCATGCTTATTCAATACGAAAAAAGGTATACTTTTACAAAATTATAAAAATCATATTGTTTTTACGAGAGCAGAAAAAAACAAAAAATCGGTTTTCCACCATTTTCTCGGTAAATTTGAGGTTCTGTTGAAAAATGCGTTTTATGAAAGTTTTAAATTTTTTTATTATCTACAACTTTTGTGAAGTATATTTTCCGCTAGGAGATCACATTTCGCCGAAAATCCCAAAAGACCACTTTCCATCCATAAACACCCGCCCCCTCCCCTCGTTTCACAATTTCACTTTATCACGTGTTCAATTTTTGTTTTTTTTCTTAATTATAAGCTTCACTAAATTTTCCGGATAGTAGATGCCTGTTTATAATTTTATTTCTTTTAGCCTTCACAATCCGCTTTGGCACTAGTCTATAAGCCCCATTTGGCATTGGAATCAGGAAAATTGGTTGCTTCCTTCTCGAGATATGATTTTTTGAAAATGACGTTTCATTGTAAAATCACGAAATTTGTAACCCCTTAGTGGGCACCACTCGTCCAGCGCCGTAAGTCGCTTAGTTTAGCCACCGCAGTACTGAAGTGAAGGTTTCCGCATTAAGCGGTGTGGATAATGTGTCATTTTTTAATATAATTTTTGTACTAAAAGTAATTTTTTAATAGAATAGTAGGTTTAGTCATTCAAACCAAACTTTTCTCAGTTTACCACACTGTCATATATAATATGGGCTGCTCGATATGCTATTTCATGCAGATACAATTTTTTTTGTCAAAAATAGTTCTTACGTCGCACAGTGGGACAGGTAAGCTACAAACCTGGCATTAAATAGAAACATGAGATTCAATTTAGAAACACACACGACACACCTATACCGCTTTAGTATACCACTTATCAACACACACTTACACAGTATTCAATTGCTTGGACTCGTCAACGGAACAAGTGACGCGGTTTGAGCATTGTTTAAAATTATTTTCGACTTGCGTTTATGAAAGAATTTATTAATAATAATATTTTTTGGCTATGGAACCTTCAACTTCAGGTATGTAACTATATTTTAGTAACTTTTAATTTATTTTTGAGAAAACTGATATAAATTAAAATACGCTTAACAAATATGATATAGTTGAAGTCCAGGCCTCGAAAGATATGAAAGATATATCCACAGCAAGTCCAAAAGGCTCTCTATCAAAATGCTTACAAAAAATCTCTAGAATTACAACAACAACTTTTGTTAGGTAAAGATGCTCTAGCTGTTTTAATAAACGCTAAATTATTTCGCGAGAAGTGCGATATTATGTATAAGTAGAAGTGCTCCAGATATGTTTCCTTCTTATAAATCCGTGTAAGCAGCGAAGGAATTATGATATCCATTGTTAAATTAAAGGCTCTGGTAGATCATACAACAGAGCGCTTATACCTAACATTAGAACCCGTAATTGATTCTCTTAAAAATTTTCTTAAAAATGAGGAATTAATTTAAAAACATTTATTTCGACAAACCCAATTATTTATTTGTTGTTAACAGTTCTCTCTCAGTTGGTACTTGGTGTTTAGACCGAAAGAGAACGCTATATAGAAGTAAGCCCACTTTCTGCGATGTATTTCTATGGACGTAGTCAGTCTATCTATATTATATATGCCAGTGATTTTACATAAGAACGCTGCAAGTATTTTACAATGTTAGGAGTCAGGACGAAGTTAGTGCTCTGATGTGGTAGTGAGGGAGTCTATTTGGTGGCTTGGGAAGTGTTTCTAGAGGGTTTTGGATCGCCCAAAATTGCGGTCCCAAACTCAAATTCTGAGGAAAACATACATACTCAAACAGACTGTAATAGAAAATGTAATGATATATTTTAGTGATATGATTTATGATGGTCGCCATATGGTAATCAATTCGCAGGGGTCGCCATGTAATTATATGATACGGTCGTCAAGTAGTCTCAATAGATATGATCGCCAAATTGATTTACGGATGATCGGAGTTAGTCATTAAGCAGTGCACCTGAGGAGGCAGCTATTAAAGCAGTTCTCCTTAAGAGAAACTCAGAGAGCAGATCTCTTTGTAGGAGCAGCTAGAACTAGCATATGCAACTAAGACTAGCAATCACCAAAATGAAAGTCTCGTCTGTGTTAGAATCAGTAACGAATTTGACTGGGTTTTATTGAACTATCCCTAGCTTAACAAAACTAAATTTGCATCACTTCCTTGCACTAATGTGCTAAACGTTTCTTTTGGTGTGTTGCAACTCACGTGTCCTGTGTTAAGTATGTTGTAAAATATGTAACCAAATGCAGTCACCTACCGTTCGAGTGTCAATACATATAATAATACCCCCCCCCCCCCCCCTCGTTGGATCCGCCACTGGGGGTGGGGCGTGGTATAGGCAAACAAACATATGATTGAGCTGTTTTGGTATTCCATACAAACTGTAAATATTTCATCCAAACCGGAGATCCTTTTTGATTGTTTTCGTGTGGAATGGCTTCATTTTGTTAACCTAAATTATAATTAAAGCTATGAATTTCAAAAATTATATGTCATTTCAAAATTAAATTACTTAGTGTAAAAATGCATTAGGGCAGCATAAATTTCAAGTTCATTGAGTTCAAAAAATGTACTTGTTTTCCTTGCGCAACTTAGAAAATGGTTAGGTAATGTCTACCAGGTCAAGCTTAACTATACCTCTACTATGTATATTCTCAAGTAAGAAAAGAGTTCAGTTCTTATTTAAAACTCGAGTAGTAAGACCAGTGAAATAAATTTTTTAAAAACTTAAGTGCCAAACACAATTCCGACGATTCGATCCGATTCGATCCAACCCATTTCGATCCAAACGGATGCATGAGCACAATTGTTCCGTTCGGTTTCAAACACTTGATTTTAAAATTTTGCCCGATTTGGTCTTTCATCCATGAAAACATTCTTTTCTTGTCATATAATTCATGTCTGTTTTTTATTTCCTCAACAAAAGCATTTTCATGCACCTTTGAGTATAAAGAAATCTTTACAGATGATTTTTCTAGGTTATGTCATCCATAAAAGTTGAAATTCGCTTAACTTCTCCGTTTCGATTCGATCCATTTCAATCCATTTCGGTGTAATGTGTCCAATTTCACGTATATCTAATATAAGCAAATTCGACATGTGTATGAATCGGATCGAAACGGTGGAATTGTGTTTCGCACTTTAGTTGATTATAGTTTCTATTTCTTTATTTTTGTTTCTTAATAAATGAGAAAAGAAATATAACTCACGTCGCACAATCATAGTTGCTTATCTTTTTCCCACGCTTAGGAAATCGCAGTCACCTAAAACCCATAAAAACCACATCGAATGTGCGAAACATTATAAGCTAAAAACGAAAAATTCTGAGGAAAGAATTACTGCAACACATGTCTTCTCCCTTTTACAGGCAGTAAGCAGGCAGCCAAATAACCCAAGCACTAAGTATTACCAAACCAATTCGTCTCTTACTCCTCTCTAAGCTCACAAAGTCTTCTACTACGGCGATGTACATGTACCTTTACGCCATTGGCAGACCTACCTCGCCCTGCTTGATGAGTATGAGTGGCCTGTGGTTCTACCATTGATTTTATGCATGTATGTATAAAAGCAATGGTTTTACACTTCTTTTTTTTTTATATAAAAGCATGCATAAAAGCAATGGTTCTACACTTCTCTTTTTTTTCATAAAACTTTTATAGCTTTTATTCTAAGCACAATATAAAAGTTTTGTGTCTTTGATATGAATCCCTGCTATGTAGGGTAGAGTCCCTAGTGGTCAGCACCTTAACGCATTTTCTTGAAATAATAACTTGTAAAAAATTTTAAATAATTAATTTTGGGGATGTAGACACAGGAACATTAACCTCAATATATATATATTTTAAATTTACAATACTCAAATATCGCAATTTTTCATTTATTAATCAAAATTGTAATAAAAATAGAAAATCGGGAAAATTGTCCTAAGGTCAGCACAAAG
Source organism: Dioctria rufipes (assembly GCA_963924295.1). Classification (NCBI taxonomy): domain Eukaryota; kingdom Metazoa; phylum Arthropoda; class Insecta; order Diptera; family Asilidae; genus Dioctria; species Dioctria rufipes. The sequence continues at coordinate 82,546,657 of OZ002742.1, forward strand.
AACACAGTGCTCGGCATTCTAGTTTCCTTTCTTCAGCATGCGGCTTGAATTTAAGTTTTATATGAAAACAAATTAATAAAAGCAGTTAATTTTTGAATTTTGATATCATTTTATTAAATTATCGATTCAAATTTGTCTTCGGCATAGATTTATAAAAAGTTATCTCTATTATATGTTTATTGATTAATAGGCTGCATAGGTATATCACATCAAGTTATGTTTTTTTGGTACAATGCAGATCACATTTTATTTAGACGTTTATGATTGGATTTCAATATTTTTTTAATCCACTAACAAAATAATATATTAAAATTATAAAATAAAATTAAATTCACATTATGAATTATGAACTAAAAATAGGAACTCAGTTCAGTCGTCCATAAATAAATTTCAGGTTTTTAAATCACATCGTAAAACTAAACTAAACTAAAAAGTGGAAACTTATTTCAGTCATGAAAAATAAGGCAGGCCTTACACTTAATTAAATCGCTATTCTTGTCCTTCAGAAAAATTACAGAGAAAGTCAGCATTTTGAGCCTCTGCAAAAGTTAAGTCTGACAAACATGTACATTTTAAATGAAACCACTTTTGATATATGTCATAGCCTCACAACTCGGACAGAAAATTTTATTCCTCTGATTTTTCTTCTTTTTTGCACCTTTACGTTTTGCTCCAGATTTTTGTAGAGTATTTTCAGCCTTTCGCTTTAATCTATTAATTTTTTTTAGTTCACCTGCTGCTTTTTTATCTGCGTTTGTTTTGTCTTTCTTATCATAGTTTTCTTTCCAAGCCGCAGAGGAAATAGCCATGGGAAGTTTACTTTGTCTGTTTGTTTTCTTGAAGGTGAAAATGGTTTTGGATAAAACAAATGCCTTTCAAATGTAGCTGGGGAAGTTGGACTCGAATCCAACAACATATTTAAGGCAGATTGTACAGACCCTTATTGATTACTTTCGACCATAATATCTTGATCAATATCTCTTTCGGTTGGGCCTTGATCGTCAATATTTCCTCCAAAGTAGGAGGGTAATTTTCCTGTGCTTTTTCAATTATTCAAATAACTAAGTTGTAGTCAATATTTGCCTCTGCAAGGTTATCTTTAATTGATTCGACTATTTTAATTGCATTATTATATGCGTTTGCGGATAGACCGCTGGTCCGTGTATTAATGTGCTCATTTATCGTCTCCAGAGCATTTTGGACGCACTTGGTGTAGTCAACAGCATTAGGGTTAAATGGGTATATACCACATTTCCGGAACGAATTTTTGACTACTTCAGTTCTATCCTTTTTACTCAATGTAGTTTGCAGCATTGCACAAAAATTTTCTTTCGTGATTGCTTTTCCATGATTTCCGGGCATGCATTGATACTCCCTCACAACCCCTTTGTAACCATCATTAAGTCCTTTAAAAAATCTCACATCAGCTGGCTGCAAAATATGTGTTGTATTTGGCGGAAGCGAATAGATCACGATTTCCTTATTTCTGCAGAAGTCAGCAGTTAAATGAGATTTGTGGCCATCAACCAGAAAAAGCACCGGTCTTTTTATAATTTTAGCTGTAAGCCAGTTATTAAATCCACATTCGCTACATACTCGAAAAAAGTTTCGCTACGCTTCCAACCAGTTTCCGATTTCCCCAAAATCCAATCGTTGGGCATGATGCTGATGACTGCTGCTGGAGGCCAAACGTATGGAAACACGACCATTGGAGGAAGTGTTTGACCGTCTGCTGTTAAAACTAGTAGGACGGTAAGCGTGTCCTTTTCATTTCCAGGCTTAAATTGGTAAACCTTTTTCCACCCCGTCGGTGCAATAATATTTCCTGTTTTTGGAACTAAACTGAAATTAGTCTCGTCTCCATTAAAAATTCCCGCCGCTTCTTCTAAAATATCGGTGGCATGCATTTATAGATGTCAAATATTTCTTCAGTTCTGAAAACCACTCTCTGATTCATTCTTCCGTAATTATGGCTCTCCCCTTGGACACGATTTCTGGATTTCCCATCAACCACTGCATTAACTTCGTTTCTTCCTCAGGAGAAAGAACTGGATGTGGGCCCATTCTTCTAGGACCTTCTTTGACACGTCCGTGGATTCTATCCTGCAAAGTGCCCCGAGGAAAATTGAATTTTTTACTAGCCTGCTCGCTGTACTTATGGATAACCCGTCTTTTGGAATTTATTGTCCAATATACCTACCTATATAGAAAATATATACATATAACACGATTAATTCCTTGCGATGTATGCTTGCAATGAACTAGCCTAGATTCGAACTAAGGAACGATTTCTGCAAACATAACGAAGCAAAAGAGATGCATAAGCAAATTGCAAAAGCGAGATCTCATTTCGAAACAAATGCATTATAGGAGAATACTCGAAACTGTGAGCAAAGAATATGTTAAGTGTACTCTGCGGCTTGAAGCAAGGATTCTCGAATTGAAGATAATTCGAGGAAAGGACCCTACGATAAATTATTTGCAGGGGTTAGTTTCCTATTTTGAGTAGCACCACCAAGGGCTTGATTGTCAAAAGGGTGCTGACTACTGGATTAAACTAATTTTGAATGAGATCCAGTTTCCAGCATGCTGTGCTGGAGATAGACAACTCAATGAAATATCGTTTCCTTAACACAGCACATTTAAAATTAAATGTATTTTTGTAGGTACATTTTCCAAATGTATTAAAAAACTCGTAAATAAGCACTATTTGTATGATAGAATCCTTTTTTATTAACTTACCACTTATTTCATAAGAAAATAACCAAAATTTCCAACCCTTTCCACTATTTATTTTTTAACAAAACCTGTTCATTACCATCTTCAATAGGATCCCTGAGGATACTGACGATAATAATACAACTACGAAGGATAAGTGCAATAAAATTTTTTAAATTCCTTGAGAACAGGTTTGAGGGCATGCGTAATTAGTTGTTCGCAAGAAAATTTGTGAGATCATATTCTTATTTAAGGCAATTTTGTGTAAAAAGTGCTGAGCACTGGGAACTGCTGACTTTAGGCGCTACTACCCTATAAAGGGGGGCCTATACATGGTCACACATGTTGGCCAACTCGAGTAGCATAACGATGTTGTCACGCAGATTTGGCCGTGTGTGGGCCTGTTTGCACTGTGCCACGCAGTGTGTCATGCAGTTGGACGAAAATCAAAATTAGTTTGATTTTTAGGGGCGGGGCTACGTGTTTGACAACATATTATATCGTGTAGCGGTGATGTTTGTCACGCATTCGTTATTTTTGAATCCTGAGTGAACTCTATTGATGAAAAGATAATAGTTAACAGTTCTAGCAGCTTTTGATATGTGTTTCTGTCCTGACGTTGGACAACATGTATGGCAGTGTGCGGACAAAAAGCTTTCATGGGTGTCACACCTAGTTGGACAACGTGTTCCCCGTTTCAGTTGTCTACTGCAGCGCCGCGTGAGGAAGTTAACCCAACAGTCCTTTAGCGAAGCTGCGACCACTATATAATATATACATAGAGATAATACCTTAAAACGAAGACAGCAAAATTATTCAATGCCTTGAAACAAATTCAGCGGCAAATATCAAAAAACATCTTAAATCAAGGCAACAGTGGACGATGAAATTAGTAAAGAACCGTTGGAAGAAAATTAAAGAATATAACCTCGTCAAGGAGCATATGAATAAATAGGTAATATTTTTAGGAAACACCGTGTGAACGGATGAGGCCTTATATTCTTTAAATGGTACTTTATGGCAAAGAAGAACGATCGTAAAAAGGAACTAAAACAGCGTCTATAAATGCCATGGACATCGCCATTTCCATACGGTATGGACAATGTTATAGACGCTTAAGAAATACCTATTTTTTATGGCAAGGCTCATGACAAACTCCATGAAAAGCAATTATAGCCGGCCATCTCAATGTCTATAAATTTGCTATTTGTTCGCAATAAAGATGATGTGAAGAGAGAAAAGAGACAAATATTTTCCAAAACAAAAATCTGTGTAAAACTGAAGGAGAGAAGTAGAAATTATACATTCTATTCTCAAAACACATTAGTAAAGGGTTTTCCAATAAGAGGTGTTATTTTGATATTCAAAGAAAATGCCATTTTTTGAGATAAATGATCGGATCTTTATTTCATTATAAAGAGGAAGGTATGCCGTTAATAAGGGAAAATAACGTCAGCCAAATGACCACCACGACCACGCATACAGGACCATAGCCTTTTCATGAAATTTTCCATAACCAAATCGCAAAGTGGCTGCCCTATGTCTTCGATAGCCTCACGAATTCCATCTTTGAGGTCTTGAATCGACGCTGGGCTGTTGGCGTAGACCTTCTCTTTCACGTGCCCCAAAGGCAGAAGTCGCAAGGTGTTAAGTCACAAGATCTCGGTGGCCAATTGTGATCACCTCTTCGAGAGATAACACGGTCCGGAAACTTTTCCCGTAAAAGATCAATGGTTTCGTTGCTTGTATGGCACGTAGCACCGTCTTGTTGAAAGTAAACGTTGTCCAGATCAATACAATCCAATTCCGGCCATAAAAAATCATTAATCATCTGTCGATAGCGCAATCCATTCACCGTAACTGTTGCTCCAGCCTCATTTTCGAAAAAGTAAGGTCCAATGACCCCGCGGGACCATAAACCGCACCAAACAGTCACACATTGAGGATAGAGAGGCTTTTCAACAATAACTCTTGGGTTTTCCGAGCCCCAGATGCGACAATTTTGCTTGTTGACGAAGCCATCGAGGTGGAAATGGGCCTCATCACTCAAGATGAGTTTTCGATGGAATTCCGGATCATTTTCATGCATTTCAAGGACCCAATCAGCAAAGACTCGACGTTGTTGATGATCGGCCGGCTTGAGTTCTTGTGTTAACTGAACTTTATAAGCCTTAAGACCCAAATCTTTATGCAAAATACGGTGTAATGACGTTTGTGGAGTGCCTAATTCCAAAAAACGACGAGGAATTGACAAACCTGGGTTTTCTTCAACACTTTCGGCTACAGCAGCAATATTCTCGGCTGTTCTTGAACGACGTGCACGGGTTTTATTCATCACATCACTAACTTGTCCCGACAGCTCGAGTTTTTCTACCAATTTCTGTATTGCGGTCCGACAAGGTGCTTCACGACGACCCAAAAATGTTCGAATTTTACGAACCGTCTCTGCCACATTTTCACCATTTTTATAGTGAATTTTAATAATTTCAATGCGTTGTTGAATCGTGTATCGTTCCAGTTTTATCAATGGCGTAGTTTCTACTTGTCAAAAGTCAAAAAATGACAGCTCCAAAAGTGACATCTACCGAAATAGCGGGCTAATTAAAATAACACCTCTTATTGGAAAACCCTTTATAATTGATGATAAGTGCTTAGAACGATTTAGGCTAATTATCGATCAATAATCGTATAGTGTACACATCAGACCTCGGCCAGTTCCGGAACCAAGAAAAATGTAAAACACTTCTAAAACTTTTACAAAAGAGTTATTTCGCTACAAAAGAGTATGGGAGAAACATATGTGGGCTTTATTTATCACAATTCGGACTTTCTAACTAAGGTTCCATAATTTCATTTCTACGGAAAAAGTGAAATGATTGTCAGGAAGACTGTTTATAAAGTTCTCAATGCTTTCTTCATCTCTTTTTTAAATATTCATTCCTGGTAATGTTTTTCCTCTTATAAAAAAATAAACATAATTTTTGAATTGTCTTGAAGAAAAGAAAACTGATCAAGAGCAAGTCGGGCTCTCGAAATTAGGGTTCTGTACCAGAACTTTATCAACGAACAGTCGATCGACCAAATTTAGGTAAGTATTTATAAAAGTAATTCAAATTTTCCTGAGATAACTAAAAAATTAATGACATGTGCCACGTTTTTTTTTGGAACATTAGTAAATAAGTTATCGATTATTGTGTTTCATATATTTTAAACACTACTGTAGCATCAAATTTTAATAATATTCAAACAGCCTGACGCAAGTGTGATCTAATAAGAGGAGTTTTATAAGTTACCACAAAATTCTATGAGACTAACGAAAAAGCGTCACTTTTCCTGTTATCAATGACTCAATATCTACTAACCCTGATAATATTAAAATTTTAGCTTTAAGGCACTTTCACATCAAATACAAGAATCGAAAAAATGTAAACCGAAAAACTCCATTTATTCCACTTTGAAACAAGATTTTTGCTCCCATGATTAATAAAATCATGGAAAATAGGATAAGCTAATAGTTTTACTAATAAAATAGTATATATATTTCAGATTTTTAAGATAAACACAACTTTTACGTTTTATCGGCCGAATCTTTCCGCCGAAAAAGTTTTTCGGCCGATAATCCATAAAAGTTGTGTTTTTCTTCAAAATCTGAAATAAATATAACTGTTTTCTCAGTAAAATTCTTAGTTCTTCTTATTTCCTTGGATTTTATTAATCATTGGAACAAAAATCTTGTTTTAAAGTGGAATAAATTGAGTTTTTCGGTTTACATTTTTCTGTACTTGTTTTTGATGTGAAAGTACCTTTAGAAACCTAGAAAATCAGAGGTGGTGTTTCTCCGAAAATTTGCGGCTGTATCTTTATTACAGCAGATAGATAAATCATTAGGAATATGTCGATCCCAATAGTGTTGATTGCAGTCGACTACCTTCCTTAGATGTTCAATCAATATTTGGTTGAAACACACCACCGTACCATCAAATTGTTGTTCTGGTTGTTCTTATTCTCAGCATTTTACGTTGTCCTGGTCTGAAAAGTCCATGATTCGAAGTTCTGTCCTTGATTAAGGATTGCATAAGCTTAAGATCATTTCTGAAATAGTCAAGAGATAAATAATATGCATACATATTAAGGCTAGTGCTATCTGTTTCTGGAAAAGTTCCAGCGATGTTTCTACAGTTGTTCTTTCGAATGGGGCTCCGGGATTATACTTAAGCTTTATGCATTTCTCGTTTGCTTCTGTATGGCAGCCCTATGCAAGAAGCATACAGAGTGCATCTGCGGCACCCCACCTCCACATCCTCTCTCGCATATGTAGCCAATAAAACTTTTCTTATATTTTGGCGCTTGTTTTATTCACTCCCAAATGTCCTCCAGAAACTACATTTCTTCTAGAACTTAGTTGACTCTTGATACTGGCACGGAATGACTGTTGATACTGAATTCGGAATGATTCACAGTTAATTGCTTTCCACTTGCGTTTTAAATTTTAATATATCAACTTATATTTTGATTGACCAACATAACTTTTCATCTTCTCACTCATTTCTGAAATATCTTTCCATTCTGGTCTTTCCATATCTTCTTTCCAACAAAGAATAGATAATATGTCCGGATGTTCACGTTGTTTTGTTCTCAAGTCCTCGTTGACCCGACCTGTTGATGATTCCACTCCTCGGTCATCAACTGAATAGTTGCTCTTTTTTCCTTTTCTTCCACTGGAATTCAATGTTTGAATTCAAGCTCGCACAGTTGTCTTGAAAGGGCGTATAAATTTCCAGATTGTTGTAGTCTAGTCTCGTTACGAATAGATCCCTAGCTCGTCACCTTTGGCATTCTTCCCATTTCTCCCCCCTCTTATTTTGTTGATTCCATTCGTCGGCGTTTCTTGCAGTCGCTTTGAAAGTTTGCCTGTCTATTACAATTCCAGCATCGATGGATACCACATGATGGAGTACTCTGTGATGATTGCATTATATTGGAAGTATGCTTCCCATCTTCTGCTGGTAATCCCATTCGTTGGCATTTTCTTCAGTTCCTTGGAAGGTGTTCCGGTTTATTACAATTCGAGGAACGGAGGATGGGCTAAGGTTACTTTTAATAATAAGAAAGCTGCGAAACAGACAGAAAAATATAATTATTTATTTAATTATTTATTTCAATCTACGGAATAGATCTTACAGACTTACTATACATATATGTACTACTGAATCCAGATTTAATGGAAAATAAATTTTAAATACTGAAGTATAATACAAATTTACAAATTTTAAGCGGAAAAAATCTAAAATAATATTCGTAAATCCCTTTCTAGGTAAATTAAAATAATATAATGAGTCAGCCAAGTTGAAATTAGCAATAGCATGTGTGAACCACAGCTCGATCAAAAAAAGGGTACAGCTAATAAACGTCTAGGACGAATATTTCTTTGAGGCACATAGAAGGAAATTAAAAATTCCAATTCTGGACATGAAATCCTACAGCTAAGTACATCATTGGCCAACATTATTGAACTCACGGCTATTCTAGGCTATAAGGAATGCAATCCTAATAAATAGTCCAACGTAAGATCCCAATTAAGGTTAAATGCAGCAAAACGTGTAAATTTTCTTTGAATCCGCTCAATACGACTTATATGAGTTTTTTGTGTAGGCATCCATACAACAGATCCATAGTCTTTAACGAACCGTACTAGTAGCAAATACAAAAATTTTAGTGTTAAGGGATCCTGTCTGCCTCTTAAAAATACCAGCAAATTTTAGATGTGACGATTTTTAAAAAAATATCATCCTATCGAATATTAAACCAAGATCAGTTATATTTGAAGGTCTTTCTAGTATAACATGTGATATGCCTGATTGTAACATCTTGCAATACCTTGCAAAAGCCGTAAATAATAAATATTACATGCTTGAGCACATACAGCAAGAAAATGCGACCCATAATTCCTGATGCATACAAGTTCGGTCAGTGACACTATGCTTTTGTAAACAAAGCAAACAATTCAAACATTTCTTCACGAAGTAAAAATGCAAGGTCAGGCATATTACAACTTTTGTAAAAATATGCACCGTAGAATTAATTATCGATTAAGCAAATCAACTGTATAAATAGAATTTACAAGCAATTAATAAACAGACTCTATCTTAACAAGAACATCGAGACACACAACATGTCGGTCTTATTACTGGGAGTTCCGCTGTTGAGCTTCTCCCCATCCTATCACTTGGAGTAAGTGCTTTATTAGCCGCTCCATTTTCCTCACAAGAAGAGTTAATATCTACGGGCTGTTCTACTTCAGTATGTTAAAAAAGTAATGCCCCCGGATTGCTCTTGCCGCTATTGTTGTTGTAATGTGACTGTAGAAAAATACTACAGCATAGAAGTAATAATTTTACATGGCGCCCGTAACCGTCTGAATCGTGCGTATACCTTCGATAATTTCTTTTCTGGACCGTGCAGTCATCTTGTAGACCGTGACTACGGACAATCTTCTTTAATCATCCACTATCAACGAACAACACCCATACACCAGAAATGAGACGAGCTGAAATGAGAAATCAAATTAGGATAGCAACAACATTATAATCGGCATAGTATTAGGTTACATCCGCTACACCTTTCGCATAAATCACTTACCTCATTTCCTAAATTAATTCTTTAACGTAGATAATTGTAACACTTGCATTTTCTCACAAAATCTAAATTCCAACGACTTTGCATTTTCTCACAGTCTAGGAATATCATATTGCATTAAATTCATTTTTTAAAATTCCCATGTAATCATTTTTTGTAGAGTGAAGTACGAAAAGCTTAAACAAGAAGTTTAGTTTTGATTCTGTTCTTGACCGAGGTGTAGTCGGAGATAAAATTTGTATTCGAGACGTTTTTAAATAAATCTTAAAAAAGCTTAAATTGGTGTTACTTTATTTTATTTTTTGTGTGAATAATCGTTCGGGAAATAACTCGCGCACATTGAGAAGTATAGGCGACCAGACGCAAACATGGACAACCTAACATTATACCGCCCGGACAGCAAAGTCGAGCCACACATACCGAAACCGGTAGTAAAGTCAACCTAGGAAGTACGCAAATACAAGGCCGATCTCAACATATTGAGAATAGAAGAATATAGGCTGTGGCAGGCGAGCTCAAAAACAACGAAACCATCGAAAGCAGCCCGTAGAGGTAGACGAGTGTTTTTTAACGAGGAAATAAGGAAATTTAAACAATTAATACAAATGGCAGTAACTGACACCGAAAAAGAAAAATACGAAATCCTGCTAGGAAACGCTAAAAAAGAGCTGAATAAGCTGAAAAGAACAAAGAAGTAAAAAAAAACTTTTTTTATAGTAAAATAATTATCAGTAGATATAACCTTAAATACTTTACCGTAATCAAAACATTATTATTAGCGAAATGTAATTTATAGATACCTACCTTAGTTTAACCTTACAGTAAAATAAAGTAAATTTTTTTTCATGAATTCCTTATAATCATTAATAAAGATGACTAGGATCAACTAGCTTAGACCTCTAGGGGTCCATTGTATCCATTCTGCTTCCCTTAAGAAACTCAGGATATTTCTAAGACTATTTACCTAGATCCATCCTGTTTCTCTTAGAAAATTCAGGATATATTTGAATTCTTTACTTCGCAGCTTCCCGAGACTTTAAAAGAAGAAATCCAATAGCCTACTTCTTTTATGCATCAAAGCATTCGCAAATCACGTGTTGTATGGGTTTGATTTCCTCCGAGTCCTTACAGGTCCTGCAGAAATTGTTTGCCGCTATACCCAGTCTCCTAGCATGGTTCCCTATGGCCCAGTGACCCGTAATGACCCCTACTAGATTCCTGGTATTTGTTCTTCTGCCATTAAGCAGTTCCCTTGTCCTTTTCCACATATGCAGACCACAATTGCCAAGAAATACGGTAGGTATCCTTGCTGATCGACTGGAGGCTCCCCATTTGATAGGCGTTCCTGATGATTTCCTCTTTTAAAGTCCGATTGGGATATCCTCATATAAGCTACCGCTCCGGAGCTATCCAATTCAGAGCCTTTTTTGGCCAACTCATCAGCCATCTCGTTGCCTGAGATATCCTTATGGCCAGGTACCCAGAATAGGGTCACTTTATGCCTTATAGTCAATTCCTCAAGGCTGGTCTTGCATAACTGCACCAATTTTGAGTTTACCAGCAAAGCACCCAGCGCCTTGATGGCTACCTGGCTTCAGTATATATGCAGATGTACCGTGAGGGCTCTCTGCACATGGATACCAATGTTGCCGCCTAATAAACGCTGTGTACTCTGCCTAAAAACACTACGTTTATCAGGTAGCTTATCAGACTCGTGGCACTGGAGATCTCTGGAGTACACTCCAGCCCCTGTGCACGCTCTGGCTTGGAACGATCCGTAAGAATAGAAATATCGGATGTTACGACCATCTCCTTCCCATCCTAATCACTCCGTGTGGGCATCATTGCGTTGGCACCCAGCCGAAGGTCAAGATGGGTACTTGGTAGCCTGTTTCTTACCTGCAGTTACTACAGCCTATCTTCTGGAATATATTGAAGTGTCCAGACCCCCTCTTCATCCACCAACTACCCATTTTTAGTCTGACAGCACTAATTGCCGCTACACCTCTGCAATAGTGGTCCAGTGGCATTATGTCAAGCATGAAGATATCCAATAAAAATGATCTTCGAATTTTAACACATGAAGAATGAGATAACTTTATTGGGGATCTCTGATCATCAGTTTTTTTAACTTAAGTTTTCATTTTATTTTTGATATGGTCTGACCTTTCGACTCTTGCTGAGAGTCCTTTTCTAGGTGCTTAGTATGTCTGTATGCGATGGTTAATTATGGAGACAAAACTGAAGGATCGTAATACATATTGTGGAGTATAAATGACGGGTAAAACACAAAGATAATAAATTAAACATAGAAAAAATGCGGAAGTTACACTGAATTAAATTAAACCTAACAGATTAATAAATATTAATGCAGAATAACGTTACGAAGATGAGTTAAATTAAGGAACGCAAAAATTCTTTTCGATAATTTTAAGGTACCTATAGTTATTAAGCGAAATTTGTCACAATACAGCGAACAATAAATTGAATTTTGACAAAAAAAAGATCACCGTCCTCTTCTTCTTCTTTTCACCATTTCTGATCCAGTAACCTCAAATTTATGACTAGACTTTTATAGGCAACGACAAAGGGCTTATGGAGTAACGAAGCTTTTTAGTATGCCTTGTTATGATACTAACGATCCATCGTAAGCTCTATTATGTCCTAACTAAAGAATAGAGAGAAAATAATTTTTTTTAAAGAATGGAAACTACTAACTCGAAAAAAAATGAAAATAACAGGGAGATAGTGTAATGGAACTATACAGCGCTGACATGCAGGGTGGCACGCTAGCTCGACTCGGCTATTGGCGGAGAGTGTGGGGAGGTTCCACAAAAAACCTGCCGCTGCCACCAGCCATATACAAAAAAAAAATCGTGCCAAGCAAAGGCCGTCGCACACATCCGGTCCAGAAGGGACCTTTACATGGATAAGTACTTACATGAAGGTCATAGATGTTGAGCCTTCGGCTGCCTTGCCCCATCCACCCTGTTCAGTCCACATACATATATGTCACGACGAACAAATCTACACAATAATTACATCCCTCGATGAAAACTTCTTTCCTAAAAAATACAAAAAAAGGAAACACAAAGAATCAATATACCATATTTTTATGAAAGAAACTTATCTGATTTTTCAACGTCCTGAACAAATACAATTCATTCCAATCCTGCCTACAGCCGTCCAACATAATTTTTGAGCTGAAATTAAATAGAAAATACATTAATAATATATAAAATAAATAAAAATAGCTCAAACTTACCCGAAATTCCACTTTCCTCCAAATGTTTACAATTTTGTAATGTCATATAATGACATTACGTCAAACAGCTGGTGTCGCCACAATCAAATTTGGACCATCGAACCAAGCGTTGCCAGGGCAACATAATATAAAGCTGGGACATAGCTGTTCACGGCGGCTATAAAAAGGCGGCGAGCCGCAGCAAAATTACCCATTTGGTTTTCAGAGCCTAATCTGAAAGCATCCTCCACCAGAGTCTAATCTGTTTCCTATCCTTTGAACAAAAGTAAAATTTTGTTTATTCCTTCATATAGAAGTTTAATTCTATTATTGTAAAAGTATAATTCTATTAAAATACACACTCCCAAAATCTGACACCTGATCCCCAATCGTGTCACAGAAGTTTAATTCTGCTTACACGCTCCAGGACATTGTGACTGAAGTATAGTTCTGCGCATACGTTCTTGACATTCGCTGTAACAAAAGTCTAATTCTGCTACATCGTTGCTCTCGCTCTCAGAGAATTCAGAATTCTACTATATTTCATTTGTGGAAGTTTAATTCCAATAAATTAAAAAATTATTCTCTTCTCGTTCATTTCAGAAATAAGGAGAACATTTTGGGGAAAAAACTCAATTTGGAGTATTGTTGCTGGATTTTGTTTTTAAGATTGAATTTTTATTTGAATTTTTAAATTGTCGTCATTTTTTGTTGTTGACATTTTTACTGGATTTTAATAGTATTAATAGTTTTAATAGATTTTAAGTTATTATTAGAATTTGAAGTTTGAACAAATGAATTGTGATATCTAGGCTAATTACTTGAATAAAATTTATATTTGAACTGAATCCAAAGCTGAGTTATCTTTTACTAAACCGGCACCCTCCCTTACGCTCGAGACTAGATCTCACATTGGTCCTTCAAAGCCGGATAACTCAGTCAGTCAAATATAAAATTAGAATTCTTCTCGATTAAAAATGTCGAAAGATGGCGAATCCATTTCATCTGACGTTGGTGACGAAACCATTGACTCTGTATCACAGTTGGTACAGTCCCAAAAAGAAGTCAAAGATTTAATGGAAGAATTATTTAAAAGGCATCAAAGAGAAGGAAAAAAGAAAACTGTCAAATCGACAGAAAAACGCCTACAAACATTCACCGAGTATTGGAAAGAATTCCAAACTCGACATAGGTCTATACAAAGGAGAGTGACAACACAAGATCTCCAACTAGAATATTTCGCCAAATAAACATTTAGCGAAGTTCAGGAGTACTACATTGAAAAGCCAGCAAGCATGGAAGAAGATATCGACAGATTAACACCAACGCCATCTGTCAGTATTCCTCCTCAAACAGCTTCTGCTAGCACAATGTCATGCAATAATGAAAGGCTTCCTAGAATCAAGCTACCCACATTTAATGCAGAATATTCTACGTGGATTTTATTCCACGATTTATTCAATTCGGTTATTCACAACAACAATAATTTAAGAGACGTTGGCAAGCTATATTTTCTGAAAACTAATCTAATTGGAGAAGCTGCTCTATGAAGTATGCGACGCAAACTATAAACCAGCTTGGCAGCTCTTAAAGAAACGCTACTCAAATAAGCGAGTCCTAGTCAACGTACAACTAAAAAAATTATTGTCTCTCCCAACCACAAATCATGATACCGCCGAAATTATCAAAAAACTATTAGATAATATTACTGAGGCACTATTAGCATTACAAAACTTAGGAGTAGAAACAAATAACTGGGATCCAATAATTATATATTTGACTGTAAAAACTTACACTCAGACACACACCAGTTTTGGGAGCAGAGCCTCCACGATAGCACAGAATTACCCAAATTAAAAACATTAACAAAATTCTTAGAGTCTCGCTTCCGAACTCTAGAAATGATAGGAAACAAAGGTACGTCAGCACATATGACACAAAGAAAACCATTCTCACCCAAACCCACATATGGACTCTTGAACAAAAATACAGCACCAACACACCCACCTTCAAAAATGACCTCTTGCAGCTATTGCAAAGGTAGCCATATAATTTTTCATTGCCCAACATTTAGAAATTTGACCACCCGACAAAGGCACGAAGTTGTCACAAATAAGCACTTATGCAAAAATTGCTTATCACCCAACCATATAACTACTAGCTGCACTAGCAACAAAAAGTGTTATCATTTTAACAAAAATCATAACACTTACGAGCAAAATTATTCAAAACTACTAAAGCAGTCCACCCAAAATTCCAACATGGAAGCCAAACAAACTACACCCTCCTGTAGAAATGATGAACAACAAGTTCAGAATTTTCTAACGTCAAATATGAAAAGAGCTCTTCTCTTTACGGCTCTGATAAACATTACTGCACCATCCGGCATCACAATGGCATTCCGAGCACTAATAGACTTTGAGTCTCAAGTGTCCATCATGAACGAGAAAACCTTTAAACGATTACAACTTAAAGGATCTCCTACCACCCACGAATTAATTGGACTTGGCACGACACCCACTAATACAGCCGTAAGACAGGCCACAGTCACAATTAATTCGCTACATTCGAATTTTAATATAACAAGCAACATGCTTGTAATTAAAAAGATCACCGAACTACTGCCAGCCCAAACTATCGAAGTTTCAAAATGGAAACACATCGACAATCTCCTAAATTCGCTATTCCAGGAGAAATAGACATTCTTCTTGGAGCAGATATTTACGCCGCCATTCTCACAAATGGCATAATAGGAGGACCTTGCAATACACCTACTGCCCAAAATACAAAACTTGGCTGGATCTTAATAGGAGCAGTACCAGAAACAAAAAGCACGACAACAACAATACTATCCACCCACACCATTATAAATACTGATTTAGATAATCAGTTAACAAAATTTTGGGAACTAGAGGAATGCTCCACTAGACCCAAATTTTCGCCAGAAGATCAATTATGCGAGGATCTCTATAATAAAACAACTAAACGATTACCCTCTGGAAAATATGAGGTAAATCTACCTTTCAAAGACAGTAATACACCACAGCTCGGACAGTCTAGAAACATGGCTTTCAAACAATTCTTGCAGCTAGAGAAAAGACTATCTAACAATCCAGAATTGTATAAACTATACAAAGCTTGTATCGATGAGTACACTCATCTTGGATACATGAAGCCTTTTCCACCGACACAACTATTATTAGAAAACCATTTCATGTGATAACACTCCATTCTACTACTTACCGCATCATGCAGTGTTTAAAGAGAGCACTACCACTAAGTTTCGAATTGTATTCAATACATCAGCACGCACCTCAAATGGTAGATCATTGAATGAACAATTACTGATTGGACCTACAATCCAACCAACACTTTGGACCACCTTATTGAGATGGCGACTGTACAGATTTGCATTTACTGCGGATATAAAGAAGATGTACAGGAAGATTCAGATGACACCTAAACACCAACAGTACCAGAGAATTATCTGGAGAAATACACCAAAGAAATAAATAAAAGACTACGTCCTAACTACAGTCATCTTTGGCACAGCACCAGCACCATATCTCGCCATTAACACTTTGCAGCAGCTAGCAAAGGATGAAGCTAGCAGTTATCCACTCACAGCAAAAAGCATCATGAGAGATTTTTATGTGGATGACTTGGTTTTGGGAGCACACAGCTTAAGCGAAACACAACAACTACAACAAGAACTTGTTGAAGCTCTAGCCTCAGGAACATTCAACCTAAGGAAATGGACAGCTAACCATCATGACTTACTAAAAAATATTCCATTAGAGCATCGAGAGTTAAAAACGAATCTGGAATTTCAAAATACGAATCGATATAAACTCTCGGCATTCGCTAATAATACTGTCTGAAGTGTCGTCTCTGTTCGACCCACTAGGCTGGTTAGCGCCATGCATTATTACAGCCAAAATTTTAATTCAGAAACTCTGGCTCTCCAAATGCGACTGGGATGACTCTGTATCCACAAAAGTTTTAAAAGAATGGAATCATTTTAAAGATCAACTACCTACCATTCAGGATATTAAGATTCCACGCTGGCTAGGCTACCAGCCTAACATACGCGAGATGGAACTACATGGTTTTTGCGATGCCTCCAAGCATGCCTACTCAGCAGTTTTATATCTTAAAATACATCTTAATGAGAACTCCAGAGTACAAATCATGACAGCAAAAACCAAAGTAGCCCCCATCAAACCAGTCTCACTACCTCGACTAGAGCTACATATGTGGTGCTGTCCTGCTCTCCCGACTTATTAAACAAGTTGTCACTGATTTAGAACTTGAAAAAGTTAAAATTACAGCATGGACAGACTCTAATATAGTTCTAGCTTGGTTACAAAAACACCCATCCACCTGGAAAGCGTTCGTGGCTAACCGTGTCTCAGAAATACATGAAAACATTCCACTAGCCATATGGAAACACGTTCCTTCAAAGTGCAATCCAGCTGATATAGCATCTAGAGGAATTCCACCAAATACCTTAGCTACAGCATCAATATGGTGGAACGGTCCAGACTGGTTACACCAAGATGAACAATTCTACCCGCAACAAATGCCAGAAGTACACACTCAATTAGAGTATAAAAAGAAATCAAAGGTTCTCACCACTGCAATCGATGAACAAATTCCTCTGCTTCACAAATATTCATCATATCAAAAAACGACAAGAATAACCGCCTACTGTCTCCGATTCATAAATAGTGTACGCAAACTACATCCAACTACTCAATTCCTATCAGTACACGAATTAAAAATTGCGGAACGATATCTAATTAAATTGCTCCAAAATATTACATTCCGCAACGAAATCTCCCACTTACTAAAACATCTTCCCCTTCCTAAAAAGAGTCGACTTCTATCCCTCAATCCCACGCTCGACTCTGCCAACATTCTCCGAGTTGGAGGTCGTCTTACAAAATCTCAGTTAAATTACGACCAACAACATCCTATAATACTCCCTAATAACCATCATATAACCAACATCCTTATAGATCACATCCACCATTACACGTTACATGGAGGGACCCAAATAATATTAAGCACTATAAGGAATCACTATTGGTTACTAAACGCCCGCAATAATATTAGACATCGCATCCACAAATGTGTTGATTGCTTTCGGTTCAATGCAAGGCCTAATACTCAGTTGATGAGTTCTCTACCCTCAGCTAAAGTCAACATATCTTTACCCTTCCAACACACTGGGGTAGACTATGCAGGCCCGCTTGATATGAAAACATCAACACTAAGAGGAACGAAGATAACAAAAGCATATATCTGCTTATACTTCTGTTTAGCCACTAAGGCTATACATATAGAACTCGTTTCTGATTTGTCCACACCAGCCTTCCTAGCCGCCCTCAAACGATTTGTTGCACGAAGGGGCCTCTGCTCACACGTTTATTCTGACCAAGGTACTAATTTCGTTGGAGGCAATCGACTTTTACAGTCAAATCTAGAAAAATCAATCAAAGCAATCGAAGTCGATCTAGCTAACGAAATTGCTAACTAAGGTATAACTTGGCACTTTAACCCTCTCGCTGCACCTCACTTTGGAGGCCTATGGGAAGCTGGTGTAAAATCCACCAAGCGCCATCTCTACAAAACCATTAAAGATACAAAACTCACATACGAAGAACTCTACACAGTCTTAGTTCAAATTGAGGCATGTTTAAATGCCCGACCTCTTTCCACTCTGTCCAATGGTGCAACTGACTATAATATCCTCACTCCCGGACACTTCCTAACAGGTCGTCATCTCCTCACTACATATGAACCTCCCCCACTCAATCCTCTTCAACATCCTCTCAAAAGATGGCAACACATTCAATCACTCTCCTACACCTTTTGGAAGCAGTGGTCCAGAGACTATCTCCATACTTTACATCAACGACATAAATGGCAGACTGAAAGGGAAAATATAAAAATTGGAACTCTCGTTTTAATAAAAGAAGACCAAATCCCCATTGGAAAATGGCTATTAGGACGAATAATTGAAGTTCATACTGGTCATAATGATTTGGTGCGAGCAGTTACCATTAAAACACCGAAAACAACTCTCACCCGTCCTATTGCAAAGGTCTGCCCTCTCCCTTCAACAGATATCTCTCACCAGTAATTAAAAATCCCCCCCAATATCTAACACTCTGAGGCAGTACAAAAATTCAAAAACTACCGTTTTATTTAAATATAAATAAATCCACACTCCGTCAAAAATCACTTCAAATTTGAAAAGTGACAAGTGAACATCAAGTGCGGTTTAGTTTCAGTTTTTTTCGTTTTTATTATTTTATTATTTTTTTGTTTTTTTAATTTTTATTGCCATGGAAGAACTCTTAGAGATTTTTAATTCCGAGTCTTTAGACTCTGTAGATGCTGGTCTACCTCCCACACCACCAGAACTTTTGGCTTCCTTTAATCCAATTAGGCCTGTGAGTCCTCTGCCACCAACGAAGGCTCCCAAAATAAAGTCAGTCATTGTACGGCCACCACCTCACGAGGTCTTGCCGGTCACCAAGCTCTTCCGGCCAATTGAAGCAAGGCCAGCTTCATCTAAAATAAAAGAGCTTAAAAAGAGCTCAAAACAAGAGAATGCCTGAAATTCAAACCAAGGCCAAGGAATTATTGTCCAGGAATTCGAATTCCAACTCGGCCACGCCGTCCTGAACTAAAGCCTGCAACAACTACATCATTGAGTATGCCAGATTTGAGCATGTCCAACTTCATGGAACCAACTGGCCTAATAAAGGCAGCAAAATTTGAAGCAAAACGCTGCCCATGAGCCCATGTTTCACCACAGCCACAAAACAAAAAGGATGGCAAGAAGTCAACAAAACTCAAACAACAAAGGCAAATATCTCAAACAGAAAAGGTCATCATCAAATAATATCATGCCAAGTTTGCCCGGAGATTTACACCAAATAACTCCAATCGCCACACGTAAATCGACCAACTCCACGAGCAATATCCAAATTTGTGCCGAGACAAAGAAACAAATTGACATTGCAGAGTCATTCACCACGACATCCCCAATAAAAACATTACCCATGGATGTTCCAATCAGTCCTCCAAGACAGCTTCAAAATCATCTACCAGCACGGTCTATGGACCGACCAATTATTTCTCCGATTGAATATCGGAACCATGAAAATTTGAAACCATCAAAACCGATACTAGAAATACCAGCAGATATCAAGGACATAATGACACAGTAAGTTGTGAAAAATATAAAATCTTTATTACAAACTTCTTCCCTTTAATTTTCTTCTACGCATCTTAATTTTCTTTTTGTGGGAGTGGAGGATGTTCAGTCCACATACATATATGTCACGACGAACAACTCTACACAATAATTACATCCCTCGATGAAAACTTTTTTCCTAAAAAATACAAAAAAAGGAAACACAAAGAATCAATATACCATATTTTTATGAAAGAAACTTATCTGATTTTTCAACGTCCTGAACAAATACAATTCATTCCAATCCTGCCTACAGCCGTCCAACATAATTTTTGAGCTGAAATTAAATAGAAAATACATTAATAATATATAAAATAAATAAAAATAGCTCAAACTTACCCGAAATTCCACTTTCCTCCAAATGTTTACAATTTTGTAATGTCATATAATGACATTACGTCAAACAGCTGGTGTCGCCACAATCAAATTTGGACCATCGAACCAAGCGTTGCCAGGGCAACATAATATAAAGCTGGGACATAGCTGTTGACGGCGGCTATAAAAAGGCGGCGAGCCGCAGCAAAATCACCCATTTGGTTTTCAGAGCCTAATCTGAAAGCATCCTCCACCAGGTCTAATCTGTTTCCTATCCTTTGAACAAAAGTAAAATAAAAAAAAAAAAAATAGAAGTTTAATTCTATTATTGTAGAAGTATAATTCTATTAAAATACACACTCCCAAAATCTGACACCTGATCCCCAATCGTGTGCCAGAAGTTTAATTGTGCTTACACGCTCCAGGACATTGTGACTGAAGTATAGTTCTGCGCATACGTTCTTGACATTCGCTGTAACAAAAGTCTAATTCTGCTACATCGTTGCTCTCGCTCTCAGGGAATTCTACTATATTTCATTTGTGGAAGTTTAATTCCAATAAATTAAAAAATTATTCTCTTCTCGTTCATTTCAGAAATAAGGAGAACATTTTGGGGAAAAAACTCAATTTGGAGTATTGTTGCTGGATTTTGTTTTTAAGATTGAATTTTTATTTGAATTTTTAAATTGTCGTCATATTTTTGTTGTTGACATTTTTACTGGATTTTAATAGTATTAATCGTTTTAATAGATTTTAAGTTATTATTAGAATTTGAAGTTTGAACAAATGAATTGTGATATCTAGGCTAATTACTTGAATAAAATTTATATTTGACCTGAAAAGTGAGCAGAGGAGTGAACCTTTTCAACCCCTACATCAAGAGTGCTCCCTTTAATTTTAAATCTGCTAAAAATCTAGAATATTCTGAGAGCAACCAAATCTCGAAATTTTGTTCCTTTTTTTTCCGTTTCAAATTGATTACTTAAATCTCTCGTGCCTGATTTTAATATGATTAGTACCATAACAAACAACACTACGTATGTAATGTAATGTAATGTTTCTTTCTACTGTTTCCTGAATTTCCAAGAATTTTCTACAATGAATTCTATAGATAACACTCGTGCCCTGATTTCAATGTGATTAGTTTGCGTCTAAGTATGCATGCATAGTGTAGGATATTTTGAATTCAAAAAAGTCTTTTTTTTATTATTTTTTTAATATACATATATACATAGATAGACCAATTTAAATCTGTGTTATTAGGTATATTTTTATGCTTAAAGATTGAACAGTATTTAAACTTTGAGTCTTAAATTATTTGTGATCCTTTTGACAGACTCGTGATAGATACCAATTAAATTTTTTTTTTTTATTTAAATGACTGGAAATAATTCTTTTAGGGTTGGTGTTTTTCTTTAAAAAAAAAATCCACAATTTTACAACAACAAAATTTGAAATAAAGAAATAAACAAGAATAAGAAATTAAATGTCTTGATCTACCTATTGTTTAACCTTTAATCTACAATTTATGTAATAATGTGTGTTTGTTCATTAAACTTAATATCACTAATAAACTTTTCTTTTCTTACTGTAGGCATAAGTGGTCGATTTCGCGTTATTGGTAACAATTCAAAATTGATATTGTAACTTATTTCAGCCTTTATCCGATTGTTATTTTAATTATATAATTTATATTATAATCTGCAGAAATTACTACATTGATGTACATACCAAACACAATCTGCAAAACAGTTGACTGGAAGAGTTTAATTGTGTACTGCAGTGTGATGAGTATCTTTTAGATTTCACCATATTCAAGAGTCAACGTATGGACATGTTTGTCTGCTAATTCTTCGAAATCGCACCTATTTATATTTTAGAAATTAGCCGACAATGCTACTTGCCCCATGTTATACCAGGTAACCGTCATTAAATCCGCCGGTAAATTCCTTACAGTTATAAATTCTTCAGCATTATGATACTGCAATTTACCTTACGGATCTGTGTACAACGCATTTAAGCCCGAAATTTTTGCTGGACGAAAATGTGGTGGACCATTGAAGAGCAAATTACTGCATTTTCAGGCCAAGGTAGACTCTTCTCTGTTGCTAAAATTTGTTTCAAGAGACTCCCACAAGCGTTTCTTGTTGACTTACGACAAACTTGAGGAGCCTTTATTAAAATTCGTACCTTTGTTCCAGCTATTTCTATTATGCACAGATGGGATGGAATGATCAATGGTTTTTCGTTTTGCTCTTCACTATCAACGACAAAAGTTCACGACTAAACAATGCGGCACCCTACTGTTATATTACACCAAATCAAAATAATCCAAAATCAGCCGCCTTTGCTGAATGTTCAAAGATCGGTTGTTTTTCCTGTAGTTAAAGAATACAAATCGCTTTAAAACTCTGAATCATTTTTTTCTGGGTAACTCATTTGATTTGTGGGATATTCCGCTATCTTGGACACCTGGACCTTTCTTCCGCGACCTTTTTGATTTCCGTATAACTAAAACTATAGGATAATTACGCGGATGCACTCGTCGTATACGTATTCGCCTGATTATTTCGGATTACTTGGCCTTCGCGTTTTTCTTAAGTCAGCCTCAGTTTTCGTTCTTGAATTTTCTTTTCACCATGACAATCAAAGTGCCAGGAAGCGCTCTTCTTCTTCTCCTCCATTCGGGTGCGTTCAGCCCGTATAGACACTCCGTCCATATAGAAATCAGCCCGCGAATACATGATGCCGTTGGCCTCAGTGTAGCATACTGTTGCATGCAGTATACTACGACGAAATAAAAAATAAAGCTGGGGATACAGCAATAATTCTGAAAATAAAGGAGATATACATAGAAATAACAAGCCTATCAGGTTACGTGTTAAAACCAATCACAGCAAAAAAATCCACGGAAATGGCATTTGATATAAGAACAGCAACGTCACTTCTCCAGACGTATGATGGCAATCAATCATCGAAGCAATGGAACTCCTGGACGTGATTACACCAACAGACCATACGAGCATGATGATCAAGTTCATCAGAATGCGAATAATAGGCAAGGCCAAATACGCAATCACAGAAGAAGTAAACATAGTAACATTAATCAAAGCTAGGGTTTCCAATCCGGATATCAAATTATCCGGATTATCCGACCAATTTTGATTATTCGAAAATCCGGATAATTTTCCTTAATTTTCCGATAATCCGGATATTTTTTAACATTTTTTTTTTTCAGGAAAATACTGCTTTCTTTCTAGTTGTTCAGCTATTTTCAAAATAATATATATATAATGAACAATTATTGTGAATGTTTTTTTTTTTATCCAAATTTTAAATAAAACAAGTAAGAAAGCTAGAATTGGTCTAGCTTCAATTCTTGTGATACACTAGATGATGAATATCGGTATGAGCCTGTTTACACAGGATAGTATGCTACCTCTGCTTCACGAAAATTTTTTGGTAAGATGATTGTTGAGGCAGGAATGAAGCATTACCCTATCTACAAATTTCGTGCGGCAGAGGCAGCATACTGAGACTGACCTGTCCAAACTGGGTCTATGTAATATCGTATGGTAACCCATCGGTGGAAGTTTGATTATAGAATTGGCTTTCTGCATATATTTCTAGAACGGTTCGTCGGACAGTAAAAATGATTATAACCAATTTCATAGTATTTTATATTCTGATGAACTTACCGGTACAATAAAAATGTCTCGGACTAATCGTTTTCGCAGTATATGTAAGGAAGCTAAATATTTATATGGCAACACCAAGAAGAGATTACCCGATTTAGTCCATTTTTGAAACTTTGTTACTATTGCTATGAAAATACTCTGTACAAAATTTCAGTGCTCCACGTTGACGCGTTCTCAGGCAGTGTCCAAATATTTAGTGAAAAACGAAATTTTTGTATGGCATCCCTACGAAAGAGTTACCCGATTTATACCATTTTTAAACTTAATTTTACTTTTTTTTTAGAAAGCCCATCTGCAAAATTTCACTTCTCTACGTACACGCGTTCTTGAGTTTCTGTGCGTTACAAATGGAATGACAAACTTAGTAAGGTTATAACAAAACCAAGCACTGACATTTTTTTTTTATTTGCTCGAAATTCACTGTTCAACGCACTATTAGTTTTTTTCACATTTTAATTTGAAAATTAAACCGTATGGTTAAAAATTAAATATATTTATAAATAAAATTTTGAGGTAATCGCACAAAAAGATAGTATATACACATACATTGATTGTGGATAAATATATATCTCCGGATTACGGTGTATGCGTCTTCTGTTATCCGTATGGCGTGATTATCTACTTGTTGACGTAACCAACGGATAAGCCAGCAGTGAACGATGCAACA
This sequence comes from Dioctria rufipes, assembly GCA_963924295.1. Taxonomy (NCBI): domain Eukaryota; kingdom Metazoa; phylum Arthropoda; class Insecta; order Diptera; family Asilidae; genus Dioctria; species Dioctria rufipes. The sequence continues at coordinate 82,571,205 of OZ002742.1, forward strand.
TTTAATTTCTTTAATCATTTAAGAGAATAATATACAAAGCTTAAATGAATTATTAGATGTCCTAGATCCTGTAGAATTTTTTCGAAAAATAATGTATCTGCTTATGACTACAATGACATCGAGGATGTAGCTGAAGAAAGTATAGCAAATGAAAGTTAGTTTCAAAGTAAAAGAAATACTACAACTTTATTTAAAAATTCTCTACAGCGATAACTTGAAGTGGCAATTCCTTCAATTACCTATATTGATGAGTAGAGCAACGTAATTACTACATTGGTGAAAAACAATTTCATGCTTTTAACAAATACAAAAGCAAGGATAGAGGATTTACTTAATATATTATTCAATGCACTTCTTACAATAAAGCTAATATTTACATTTTGAATTGCAGGCCTGACTAAGACAAAAATTAAAACTTGTCTGAATTTCGAAATTTTCAATGCAATAATCTTTTCAAAATTTTCATTTTTAAAAATGAAATAAATTTAAATCATATACTTTTTTTTTACTATTTATTAATTCTTAATGTACATAATTAAAATGCTTGAATAAAAAACACCACGAAATATTGGATTCAAGCTAATTATTTATTTTGTTTTTTGTTATCCGGATATCCGGATTATCTGGATAGTTTGAATTTTCAGTATTCGATATCCGGATAATCATTAATGTCGGATAATTGGAAACCCTAATCAAAGCCAAGCTATTGAGAAAATTCTCTGTAAACCTATCCTCAGATGCAGTTCTGGCACTACTGAAATCGTGTCAACAGGGTAACAGGAAATTAGCCGACTTCACTAAGCAAATCGAAAACTTATCAGAAAAATTGACAAAAGCATTCATTTCTGAGAGAATCGCAACTGCAGAGGCAGCCGAGAAACTGGCTGAAAAATTCTCCATACAAACATTCACTAGCAACATTGCCAATAAAGAAACGTCACAAGAAATAACGTCTAAGGCAATAGTGGTGGATAAACCATTGCCAAATAATATCCTGCTCTACAACAGCAGATTTTCTAGACAGTTTCGAGGTAGCCCGAATCAAAGATACTACGACAGATAACATCAGAGAACGATGGCCTAGAAACCAGAGAATTAGTTCAAACCAATGTACAAATCAAGACAATTATAATAATAGATACAGACAATACCAACAACAATCTAGCGAGCAAAGCAGAGTACGATTTTGGTAAAATAACAACTAGAACAGGAGAGTGCGTTATTAAAACTCGGGTGAATATTTAGCCCTCCAATCAGAAGAAAAAACGAATCGGTTGGGGGCAGCAACACCTCAGGAATATATAAGCTAAGTTTATCTATAACAAATTATTTTAAAGCATATGTGAAAATGTGTGGCAAAATGTGCATCTTCATCATCGACACTGGAGCAGACATTTCCATATTTAAACAGATAAGTAAACAGCGTCCAAATATACTATCCCAAGAAAGATTGCATCATACAAGACATTACAGACATAGCGAAGAATCAATTGGGGCAACTTATTCAAAATTAATATTCAACAAACAAGTTTCGGTCGAACCAGATTCAAGACCGCAATCGATTACAATACGTGGACTCTTACTCTGAATAAAGCAACAAATGACTCAATAAAAGTTCCACAGTTGACTGGCCCAACACCAAACTACATCGTGATACCAATTCGATGTGAGATAATTCGGAAATCCTCCATGAAAAACACCAACTCACAAAACATAAGAGTAATCATTAATGGGGATGAAATCGCCTCAGGCAACTTCGTTGCAGGCATAATAACCTCAAAAAAAAAGTCCACTGGTGAGAATATTAAACACAACCAACAAAACAGTAACGCTCCGAGAACCTAAGTTTTCAACACAACAAAAGGTAACATTTCAAAATTAAGCTTAGGTTCCACATCATTTTTCACCAAACCACACCTAGAGAAACTATGTCGAGATTATGAAGATATATTTGCTCTAAAGAAAAAACTTCTATGAGCAACATATTGAACTATCTGATAATGTACCAATACTTACCAAATTTTATAGAATACCAGAGGTACACAAGACCGAAATTAATCAACAAATAAGAAAAATGTTGAATGACAGTATAATAGAAAATTTAGTTTCACAGTTTAACTCCCCAATATCATTAGTCCCTAAAAAGTCCAATAACCAAAACAAAAAGTGGCGCCTAGTGGTAGATTTCAGGAACCTTAAATAAGAAAGTGTTTGCCGATAAATTCCCCCTGTTACGCATTGAAGATATCCTGACCCAGATGGGTCGGGCAAAATATTTTTCCACCTTAGACCTTATAGTTATCAGGTACTCCCAGACTAATCATCTGGAAAACCTACTTAAGCTATTCAACAGGCTAAGTGATAGAAAGCTAAAGCTAAACCCAGAAAAGTGCAAATTTTTCCAAACGGAAGTTACCTTGGATACCGAATTTCGGCAGAAGGTATAAGCCCAGATAGTTCCAAATACGATGTAATTAAAAACTACCCTGTGTCCAAAAATTCCGACGAAGTAAGAAGATTCATAGCATTATGTAACTACTATCGCCGTTTCGTCCCCAATTTCGCAGATATTGCCTTAACTCTTAATAAGCTACTTCACAAAAACACTGAATTTGAGTAGTTAGAAGCACACTAGAAAGCCTTCGATGCCTTAAGGTCCATTCTAGTGTCGCCCGCAATACTTCAACACCCAGACTTCAGAAAATAATTCATAATATCCACCTCATCTGTCTCAGCACATTGATGGACAAAACCTACCAATCGCATATACCAGCGAAAATTTTAGAAAAGGTGAAAGCAACAAGTCGACGATTGAAAAAGAGTTACCAGCCATAAACTGGGCAATAACATATTTCAAACCTTACATACATGGCAGAAAATTATTGTGCGATCGGACCATGGACCTTTAGTATTTCTATTTGGCATGAAAACCCAACATCCAAGCTAACACCCATTAGACTAGATCTAGAAGAATTCGACTTCGAGATCCAATTCAGTAAAGGAAAAGAAATTGCTGGATCAGACGCATTATCGAAGATACAAATTAATATAAATGATCTAAAAAAGATCAAAGTGCTCCAAGTAAAAACACGAGCAATGGCAAAACACACCAAGCCGGATAAAGATAAAGAAACAGAGACCAATCGCATAACACAGCAGCCTGATCAACTGCATATAACGGAACAAGGTATATAGAATATCAGGTATTCTCGGTACGAACCACGTTCCGCCATTTTGTCTGAAGAGAAAATCGTGGTGACGTCAATTTGTGTCTAATATGAACTCTATATAAGAAAATCATTGATATCTTAATAAATTTTGCATTAAATTACTGAAAATGTGTATAAAATGAAAGTTTTGAATATTTTATATGTTTTCTATAAAGCTTATACCATAATAAAGTTCAATAAGGTAAGAAGATAAATTTTAAAGTTGAAGTGAAAATGTAAACAGAAACAAAAATAGTTTTTTTATGCCATAAATATATTAACATAATAATGATTTTGTAGCAATAAAATAATTACTTAATACAAAATTAATCTTTTTGTGTTCCTTTTTTTTTCTTAGTTTTCATGCTATAAAATAAAATTCAGTACGAATAGTCACAACGTACCTAAAGGGTTTTCCAATAAGAGGTGTTACTTTGATATTCAAAGAAAAATGCCATTTTTTGAGATAAATGATAGGATCTTTATTTCATTATAAAGAGAAAGGTATGCCGTTAATAATGGAAAATAACGTCAGCCAAATGACCACCACGACCACGCATACAGGACCATATCCTTTTCATGAAATTTTCCATAACCAAATCGCAAAGTGGCTGCCATATGTCCTCGATAGCCTCACGAATTCCATCTTTGAGGTCTTGAATCGACGCTGGGCTGTTCGCGTAGACCTTCTCTTTCACGTGGCCCCAAAGGAAGAAGTCGCAAGGTGTTAAGTCACAAGATCTCGGTGGCCAATTGTGATCACCTCTTCGAGAGATAACACGGTCCGGAAACTTTTCCCGTAAAAGATCAATGGTTTCGTTGCTTGTATGGAACGTAGCGCCGTCTTGTTGAAAGTAAACGTTGTCCAGATCAATACCATCCAATTGCGGCCATAAAAAATCATTAATCATCTGTGAGATGATTTCACTTACCAGGATGCTTACTTGTGGCATAAGAACTTTCATAAATTACACTGTAAAAAATCATGAACTAACTTTGTGGAAAATTACTATGGTTAAAATAGTCACTACCGCTTAAAATGTATGTATATACACATAATCGTTAAGAAATTATATACTTTTTACGTAATCTGTAAACTTCCAATTTTTAATTGCAAAAATAAGTAAAGTAACTAGAAAATGTATGTCATTTTACATTTAATTACACAAACATTTTGTATCGTACTGTCAATTTGTGTAAAATTAAATACAGTACTGTGATTTTACACGAAACTTTTGTGTCATACTGTAAATTTGCGAAAAATTCCATACAGTACTGTGATTTTACATTTAATCATACAAAACTTTTGTATCGTACTGTAAATTTGCGTAAAATTCCATACAATACTGTAATTTGCATTGAATTCCCCATATTTAAAAAGGAAATTTCAATAAAACATAAGTAATGACGTTTGCATTTATCTCTATTCTTTCCTTCAGTACTCTGTCATACGTTTATCAGGATTCGTCGCTATGAATCATTATACGGGAAATTATATCAGAATGCGGTCGCCGGTCAGTGTACAGTTTGATTTTGTGGAGTGATTTGGTGATAGATTAATAATCATAAAACATGTAAGTTACTAGTTTCGATCCTACAGTTACCTTAAAAACCGTATTAAAAATGAAAACATATTTTTAGGTATGCAGTATTTTTATAATTGAATTTCGCTAAAAAAAACTCAATCCTGGAAATACTGCATACCTACAAATATTTATTGATTTTTAAAATTATGATTTCTTAGGTAGCTGTTAGCATCGAAACTAGTATTACTTATAAGACTAGTTGATTGTTAATCTATACTTATTAGTGCCATGGTCATAAGAATTGGTCTTAGACAAATTCTAGCTTTTGTACTTGTTTATGTATGTAATTTATTAATTTCCGGTCGAAACATTACAGTGGCAATTGATGAATTATATATATAATTACAAAACTATTGGTAAATTTGCATATTGTGTACTTTACACGGAAATGAAGAATTCATAAATAATGTAAATTTACATATCGCATTTTACATCGGAAATTGAAAAATGCGTTAACAGTGTAAAATTACATACAACTTATGTGGCTTAGTTCCACAACATTATGTAAATTGACATATCGTATTTTACATCGGAAATTGAAAAATTCATAAATAATGTAAATTTACATACAGTTCGAAATTGCTTTACATAAGGTTATGCAGTGCGCATAAAGTTGTGTAAATTTCCGCTACCATTGTTGGCAATTTGTTGCCTATTATAGAAGCGGAATTTTCAATAAATATTTTTTACGGTGTAGTCATCGTCAGGTATTTGGATATGAATAGGTATGTAAGGGGAATGTATTCGGTATAAACTGTGTATTTGAAGACAATTTGAATATTGAACATTTTCATACCTGTGAATTATATTTAAAAATGTATTTACATGACGATCTAAACAAATACATTGCAATAATCCCAACTAAAGACAAAAAGTGAAACACTATAGCAGGAGTAGTAGTAAACGGGTTCCTATTAACATATGGAACGATGAACAAAATCAAATCAGATCTCGGAACGGAATATAAAAACTAGATCTTTACAGGAATATGTGAAATTCTAAAAAATGAAAAAACTGTTCGCTACTGCAGCACTTCCTGGAACAATAAGACCGCTTGAAAGGAACCGCAAATGCCTAAACGAATATTTCAGATCATTCGTTAACGATACCAGAGACGACTGGAACAACTGGATACCCTATTATATCTTTTGCTATAATACCACTCCAAGCACAGTACATGGATAAACACCGTTCAAACTAGTATTCGCCAAAAAGGTAACTTTACCATCAGAGCTTACAATTAATCAGCCAGAGCATCAGGAACAACTTCAGCAGTTCCTCTATACCTTCACTACTTAATCATGTTGAAGTGATTGTGGACTCCCTGGATAAAGCATATATTTTTTTTTCTAGATTCGCTTCAAATTTTCGTCTTCCACCCACTTCACAGACACTTATTTTGCATCTCCCGTTTGGATGTGTGCAAGAGCCAATACATATCCCTACGAGAGATGTGTTCAAGGTCCTTAAGGGGATCGAGGTCTCCAAAGCCTCAGGACCTGATGGGTTTTCGCCCCTGTTAATTAGAAGCTGCCCCTCATCCTTGGCTATGCCTCTGCGCAATCTATTTTACTTGTCTTATTCGACAGAAAAATTTCCAACTACTTGGCAACTAGCTCACGTTCAGCCTATTTCCAAATACGGTTACGGTATATTATAAGGCGTGAAGTAAAGTTTTGCATATCTATGCAGTACTTCTGTTTCCTCTCCATTCTGTCAGATATTTATTCACTTGATTCAGTTTCAGTAGTGCTACAGTCTTTATAGAGGGCGCGCATTTGAAATAAGCAATTGAGAAACCCAAATGATTTTATTTGTTAATTATTTTGTTTAAAAACAATTAAGGCTTTGCACAAACTTTTTCAAGTTTGGAGTAAACTGTGGTTTTATTTATGAAAGTATGATAACATATCTTAACGCGTTCCCCACGTGATATTGATTCATGGTTACGGGAACAAATTTACAGTGAAAGTTTTATACTTAAGTGATAATAATGTAGAAAAGATTTAATACTGGCATGAAGGAAGGGGGAAAGGAACTTGGCTATGCACTATTGTAGTGCGATTGAGACAAGGAGTTAAAAACAAAAATCGAGAGAACGTAGGATTATCCGAATGATAAGAGCTTCTTGAATACCTTCTAAATCCTTTCAAATTATTCATAATAATATATATCGGGCCATACTACCTCACTTTTTTAAGAAAAAGATAAATTTCGCTTTGGCCAAGGTGCTGAAAGGAGATGTAAAATTTCTGTCAAATAAAATTCTCATTTTTGCCGAAAATATCAGAGAATCCAGCATGAGTTTCTCCCACTTAATCTCCTCAGAGCAAAACGAATGTAAACTGAAGCACGTGCTGTTCAAATATCATAGGATTACAGCTACAACTTTGGAACCTTTGTCCCAGTCCAGAAAACTTACAGTTTAATCTGGTGAGGCGCGATGATACATACTCGATACACCGTACTAAAAACTGTTGTTTTAGCATATCTGAGAATATTTTCGTGCTGAGGGTTATTCCTAATCTACAATGCATTTTGGGGCAAGTCGAAGAATATAAAATATTGCTTTCAAGACTGAAAGTACAAGTTCCAGTTTACAGCTGTTTTGATCTAAATTCCCCCGCATGATTCTAAATTATGCTGAATACACCTGAGGTATTACTACATCGTTTTTGCTGATTAACTAGTATACATAAGCTCGTGCTCGTGTCGTCAAATGAATAAAAGAGAAGAGACTTTTTGCAAGCATGAATTCTCAAATGTAAGGGTGAGATGCAAATACAAAAGTCCATGCCGGTTTGACTACGTGCTTTTACCATGCATTGTAGATTAGGCGTTAGACTCGGATGATACACAAATACGAGTATTTTATTACATATGTAAAATAAAAGAACATCTAACCGAAAAAATACGCATCTCGTATATCGAAAAATTTTAAATGGCCGATCGTTCTATTACGACCCGCTCTCACAAATTGTATGGAAACTATCTGCTTGTTTACGACCCGCCATTCACCCGGTGGTGATATTACGACCCTCTATCACAAAGAAAACTCTCTGCTTTGACGGATTCTGTAACTCGGAGAGATTGGGAGATGAGAATTTTCGTTTACCCCGATTAAAACTCCCTAACTCTCCATTCGAGATTCTCTAACATACTTCAGGAGTTAAAGCAAAGAAGTATCGAAATATTGAAAGACGGCTAACTCTGTGTGGGAGGGTCGTAGAGCATTGGGTTTTTTTCTATGGATTTAGGGTCTAGAGTACAAAAATATAGGTGAACAATTTCTGGGGAAGGGTTTTTTTTGGGATGGGGGGTCGTACCACCTCCAATTGGGGGTTGTCCAAAATACATCATGTTTGGTATCAAATTAAAGAGAGAGAAGCCGGTAATTGAGAGGTGTAGTCTTTTTTATCATTTTAATTTCATAACTGACTTTTTACCGCCGAAAGACGGATTTTTTGTACTTGGGTCATATACACCCCAGTTCCTATCTTTTGCATATATTTCTTCCGTTCTTTGTTTCACATCCATTAATACTTTGTTATGGATATTTTTCTCATGGAAAGTGAGTTTCCACGACTTACAAGTTCTTCATAATGATGAGTTGAAAATATATAGATGTTGTACCAAAAAATGGCCAGTTTTTCACCTTAAGAAGGACTGATTCACTTCTTTTGCAGTTATCTCCAAAACTAGTTACCGGACTCAAAAACTAATTACAAATCTAATTAGCGGGCAAAATGTAGATGGGATTTCATCCTACATACAAGCTTTAATGTGCATATTTAAAATTTCTATAGCATCTCTTCTGTACTGGAAGACGACCATTTTCGCGTGAATTACAGTTTCTAGCGGGTACCTTGAGACACCAAAATCCTTATTTCTCTGTAAGTATTGCAATGATTTCCATAATTTGTAAACATAGCCAGGATATGCAGTGAATCCACAATTCAATTTGAAAATCCTAGGTAGTTTGGTACCTTCACAAAGGACAATAAAAGCAGACAATACTGTCAGTTGAGAAATATTTTCCTTACTTCTCCACAAGTAACACAGCCGAGAGTTTTGCCGAGTGGAATAGAGAGTTTGGTAAATCTCAATACAAATTCCACGAGTAACAGAATACCGAGTGGAGAGGTGGCAAAAGAGCTCTCATCTCCACAACTCTCCGAGTTAGAGAATCCGGCCCCAGTATTGAGTGACGGACGGCGGATCGTCAAAGCACCAGCATCACCAGAGCATTAGCACAGCACCAGAGCCAAATCCTGCACTCCGCATTAGGCCCATGCATTGCATTGTATGTTCTCTTTGCTCCTTTTACCTCTTCCCAAAGAAATCGGTTTCATCAAAAATACTTTTCATTGCATTGCATTACAGTAAAACATAGGGAGAATAGTAAGATGAGTGGATTGGTTTGGTGGTGGACAAGCAGTCAGGTAGCAAAGTGAAACATATGAAACTATGTGCATGGCTCGCATTGGCGTCTGTACGTGTACAGCTATGGGGTAGCGGAGAAAGAGAGAACAGAGCAATATTCTCTCAGTCTCAAATCTTTGCTTCTTCCCATCTGTTGGCGCCTGAAATGAGAAAAAGAATACAATATTAATTCTAGTGTTTTTTTTTAATTTCATTTGATACATACACCGTGATAGGTTATACAATATTAGATTTATTATTATCTTCGATTGGAAGTAAACAAAGTTTAGTTATGGGTCTTTTTAACGTGCCAGACTTTATCTTCAACAGGACTTACACCAACTAATTCATCATTACCTGGAAAAAGCTTAACAACTCAACCCAGAGGCCATTGTGTTGGTGGTAATCTCTCATCCTTCATTAACACTATGTTTCCGACTTCAAGGTTCTTCCTTTGTTGCATCCACTTTGGTGTCTCTTGAAGTCTAGAAAGATACTCTGTAGACCACTGTCTCCAAAATCGCTGAGAATATTGCCGCAATAACTGCCATCGACTTAGAGCGTGCGTTTTCACATCTAGCAGATCTGGGTAAGAAAATGTCCTGGCGTTAAAACGGAGAGGTCTTCTGGATGAGTTGATAGAGGGCATAAGGGCCTTGTGTTAAGACAAGCCTCAATTTGACAAAAAACAATTGTTAGTTCCTCGAATGTAAGCTTAGTTTCTCCCAATATTCGCCGCAGATGATGCTTCATGGACTTGACTCCAGCCTCCCATAGTCCTCCAAAATGGGGGGAGGCTGACGGTATGAAATACCACGTCACGATCTGTGTAGCTATTGTGTCTGTTGCTGCTTCAGTACTGTCGCGAATTGATTGTAGATAATCCTTTTGTAATTGCTTACTTACTCCAATGAAGTTTGTTCCACAATCAGTATAAATATGAGCACATAAATCTCTTCTGGCCAAAAATCTTTTGAAAGCTGCAAAAATGCTGGTGTTGTTTGGTCACTAACCACTTCCAAATGTATAGCTTTTGTGCACAGGTATACAAATATAGCTATATAGCCTTTAAATACCTTATTATTTCTATTGTTTGAGACGCTTACTGAAATAGGGCCAGCGTAATCAATGCCAGTATGAGTGAAGGGTCTGGAAATCTTAATCCGTTTTCTGGAAGTTGTGCCATTAATTGAGAACCATTTTGCGTTATATATTTAAAACAAGTTAAGCATTTGTGGACCACTTTTCGAATGATGTTCCTTCCGTTAATAATCCAATAGGTTTTGGGAAGATATGATGACATTAATAACGGTCCACCATGTAACGTTGCGTGATAAGCTTGAACGATTATCAAATATATCAAATGATGTTTAGTATGAGTAAGATAATGGGGTGCTTTTCATTGAAACTAAGTGATGATTTCTGAAGTCTGCCACCGACTCTTAAGAGACCTTACAAATGAATGGATTTAAACATAGTAGACGAGTTTTCACGTGAAGTGGTTTTCTTTTCCTTAGGTCTGTGATATCCCTTTCAAACTCAAAGAACTGTACAGTTCTTATCCAATAGTTACTAGCATGATGAATTTCCTCATATGTTAAAATCCTTCCTTTTCTATAAATATTTTTATAATTTTGTATAAAACGAAAACAGAAGGCTGTTATTCTGAGTAATCTTAGAAGTGATGAACATTTGTACAGAATTTCTAACGGCTGCGACATTTCAGTGTGATATGCTTTGATTGTTTTGAGGTCAATAATTGTGTCGAATTGCGAAGATACTTTTGTACTATTCCATTTATCTTCATGAGCTAACAACCAACTCGGGCCCTTCCACCACAGATTATGTTTGAGTAGTGAAGAAGGAAGAATACCTCGTGACCCACAATCTGCTGGATTTCGACTTGGCAGCTTTTACATTCACGTGTACGCTTCCATCTTTGTCCACACTTCGAAGATAAATTACTGCGCAGTATGCAACAGTAGATGAATCACAAAAACCATGTAGTTGTATGGATTTGCCTGTTGAAAAGATTGCTAACCACCTTGGTATTTGAATGTTTTCTAATAACCAAAGTTCACTTCTCAACTCATGTCACCTACTTTTAATATTTTCTGGTACTTCTTCATCCCATGCAACTCCAGCTAGCCACAATTGCTGCACTAATAATTTAACTAAAATAATGCTAGGAGTAAGCCACCCGATTGGATAGAATAGTCGTGATATTTTCGACAGCAATGAGAGTTTAGTTAGCACAGACAATGTGGATTCCAAAGTTACTTTAAAACAGAAAAAGTCACCAAGAGGATTCCAATATAAACCAAGCGTTTTTATCATATCGTTCTCATTCATGTCGAAGTGGGTCTTGAATTCTCTTTTGTCTTCTTCTACAGCTTCCAATAAAGAACAGCAATTGCTCACCCACTTGCGAAGTTCAAAGCCACCTGAATTCACCATACAAATTAATTACTGTTGAATTCCCAATGCACTTGCGATCTGGTCCTACCAGGCATAACATCATCTACATAAAAATCGTTTATTACAACTGTATAAGCTAATGGATACTTATTCTTTTCGTCTACAGCCAGTTGCTTTAGAGTCCTTATAGCGAGATATGGTGTAGATGAAGTTCCGAAAGTGACGGTATTTAACTCGTATTCTTCGATACTTTGATTAGGGGAACTTCTCCATAGAATCCGTTGATAAGGCACATGATCTTCTATAACACGTATTTGGCGATACATTTTTATAAAGGCAATCCTATTTTTTCGCCAGCGCATGATGATTGTCATCAAGTTTTCTTGAAACTTAGGTCCGGCCATTAACGTATGATTTAACGACACTCCATTGGAAGTCTGACTCGAGGCATCAAATACAACTCAAAGACGTGCTGTAGAGCTGTCCTTTAAAACAGCGTCGTGTGGCAAATAAAGGGTTTTCCAATAAGAGGTGTTATTTTTATATTCAAAAAAAAAATGCCATTTTTTGAGATAAATGATCGGATCTTTATTTCATTATAAAGAGGAAGGTATGCCGTTAATAATGGAAAATAACATCAGCCAAATGACAACCACGACGACGCCTACAGGACCATATCCTTTTCATGAAATTTTCCATAACCAAATCGCAAAGTCGCTGCCCTATATCCTCGATAGCCTCACGAATTCCATCTTTGAGGTCTTGAATCGACGCTGGGCTCATGGCGTAGACCTTCTCTTCCACGTGGCTCCAAAGGAAGAAGTCGCAAGGTGTTAAGTCACAAGATCTCGGTGGCCAATTGTGATCACCTCTTCGAGAGATAACACGGTCCGGAAACTTTTCCCGTAAAAGATCAATGGTTTCGTTGCTTGTATGGCACGTAGCGCCGTCTTGTTGAAAGTAAACGTTGTCCAGATCAATACCATCCAATTCCGGCCATAAAAAATCATTAATCATCTGTCGATAGCGCAATCCATTCACCGTAACTGTTGCTCCAGCCTCATCTTCGAAAAAGTTAGGTCCAATGACCCCGCGGAACCATAAACCGCACCAAAAAGTCACACGTTGAGGATAGAGAGGCTTTTCAACAATAACTCTTGGGTTTTCCGAGCCCCAGATGCGACAATTTTGCTTGTTGACGAAGCCATCGAGGTGGAAATGGGCGTCATCACTCAAGATGAGTTTTCGATGGAATTCCGGATCATTTTCATGCATTTCAAGGACCCAATCAGCAAAGACTCGACGTTGTTGATGATCGGCCGGCTTGAGTTCTTGTGTTAACTGAGCTTTAAGACCCAAATCTTTATGAAAAATATGGTGTAATGACGTTTGTGGAATGCTAATTAAAATAACACCTCTTATTGGAAAACCCTTTAGTTCACCGTATAAGTACATTCAAAGCCTGCTGTGATGATATGTTCTTCTTCTGCAGTAGCCGCGATCTTCATAGATCCAAACTGAGATATTCTTGTAAACATTCGTGATAAAGTGTGCATGTAAAACTCCTCACACTCGTTATCTTCCTTACTGGTTATCTTCTCCTGAGGTAACTCCTCTAGATCCCAATAGCGTTTTAATAATGTATCTACGAGTACTTCAACACAGCTATGTACAGTAATTAAATCTGACTTATACAGTGAAGATGACTGATTGCTGTTCATAATTTCGCCGAACAGAATCCATCCCAAATAGGTATTCTGGGGCAACTGGAGAATGGATGTCTCCTTTTCTTAGACCTAAGAGAATGAGACTTGAATATACATCTACGCCTAGTAACATGTCGATGTGTCCAGGATGGTTATAAGTAGGATCAGCTAGTAGCAGACCTTCAAGGTGGTGCCATTCTTTGCTAACTTGAATAGGCTGTGATGGCAGGATACCAGTCAATGATTTTAATACGAATGCACGCATGTCGCACGCGAAGAAGTCGTCGTGAAGTGATTGCAATGTAAGTTGTACCTGGCTGGTAGATATTCCAGCAGGTTGTGTACTTATTCCAGTAATTCGTGCAACGCTATGTTGCCTTTTATGACGCAACTTTTGCACCATTTCCTCTGTGATGAACGAACCCTGGGAGCCAGGATCAATGAGAGCTCTCAATATATGTGTCCCGTTTGAAGTTACGACTTTAATGAGAGCTGTAGCTAGTAGGAAACTTGATGAAACTTGGTCAACATAAAGTGATGTAATTCTTTTCTCTATATCATTAATGCCTTTAGATATGCTTGGGATGGGATGACTTAATTGATTTCCTTTCATATCAGATAATTGGTGGTTCTGATGCAAAAGTGTGTGGTGATGATGGTTGCAATGGCTCATTTTGAGAAATTGCGAGCATTGTCGTAGATTATGAGCTTTATTGCACAGATAACACGATGAGGCATTTCTTGTATAAAACGATCCTGTTTCCTTTTTAAATTTGTTATAGGTTTCTGAAGCAGGTCCATTATTTCCGTGACCCTTAACCATTTCCAAGGTACGAAAGCGCGATTCGAGAAAGTCGGTAAGAGTATCTAGCCTTGTAAAGTCTTTACTATTCTCTAGAGATCGATCCCATAATTCGCGACTCTCTTGAGGAAGTCTTTGTATTAATAGATAAATTAAAATTGCATCCCAAGTATCAACGTGAACATCTAAGCTACGTAAAGAATGTAAGCACTCATTCGTAGTATATAACAACTGCTTAATAGCTTGTGGGGATTCAAATTTTATGACATGTTTGTGAAGTAAGAACCTTTAATTGAGCATTGACAATGACCCTCTTATTATCGTATCTTTGAACTAAATATCCCACGCTGTATCGTAGTTGTTTTCAACAATATCTAAATGTCGAATTAATCATTCCGCTTCTCCTTCTAAGCTTGTCTTTAAAAAATAAAGTTTTTGCACCTTTGGAACATGATTATTGTCATGAATGAGTGTAGAAAACTAATCATAAAAAGAACGCCAATTTCGATACGAACCGGAAAATTTTGGGATATCTATACGTGGTAATTTAATATTTGAAGTCGATATAAAAGCAGTATCTAACACGGAAGTATCCGTGGAATGTTCACACGATTCTTGAGTATCTAAATCATCGTGGAGTTGTCCTAAGAATTTCGAATAAAGATTTTCCGCTTTATTAAACTTTTTATTTGTAAAATAATCTGATCTTTTATCGCCGAGTTTAGCTTGAAAATTTAGGTAATGATGATTAGATCGAAATGTTTCCCAACATTTTTGAATAGCTGAGATACGAGCCTTTATATAACTTTTAGTGCGCTGTTTTGCAGAAGCATCTTTTTAATTAGAACAAATAATAGAAATTTGTTCCGCGATACTATATTGTTCAGAAATAAGGGCTTCGAAAGAGGATGATAGGGATTCGGTTGCCTTATATTCACTAGCTTTCGACTAGTTTGCTTAGACTCAGTAGATTCACTTTTGTCTTCATTGTCGTTAATGCTGCAATAACTGCCATCGACTTAGAGCGTGCGTCAACTCTGAAACGATAAACTTTATCATCATCTGCAAAGAAAATATATTGCTGAGTAAGTTTAGGCAATTAATCTCTCTGCAGATGCTGATAAAGTTTATCGTTTGTTATAGTCGTAGCGTATTGCATATAGCAATATGCTACAAGAATTACTGAAGCGTGTAGGTCGGCTGCGTCAAGCATAAAAAAATGAACGCACCCCGACCGAAAGAAATGCATTTCCTCAAGCTGCAGATGACGGGCTGGGGATGACAAAGAAGAAGAAGAATCAATCTGTCTTACTTCTCGAGTAAAAGTCGCGTACACGAATGAAGTCAGAAAACTGATCATCAAAAATCCTCAACACATCTGGCCCAAAAGGGTAATAATTTCGATAAATCTTGGTAGTGTCAAATCCAATAAATAAAATACTCTAGGAATTTCCAAAGGGTGCTGGACAAAGAGAAAGACAATTTTGCTGAGCTCTTTGAAAGGGAAGAACTTTTTGCTGCTCCAAAGATAAGTTGGCCGGATTCTTTTAATTCTGGCGTTTCTGTCTTCCGTCCAATTTTGAGACATACACAAATTTAACAAAATTCGCTGTTGAGCAAGGAAGTTTTGATGCAGGCGACCAAGGGCTTTGAAATCAATATTTTTCGGACTGGTTATACCAAGATACATTTCAACAGTTCGTGATCGGTACTAAAAGTATTCGGTGGTATCCACATATGTCCAGCTTTATAATACAAATCAAGTGTAGACTCGTTTAGAACGGAAAGTTTTCACCATAAATACGTAGAAGCAACTGTATTTCTTCGCCAAGTAAACGGTATTTTCAAAAAAAATGTCTAGTGTCAGGTTGACATCGAGGAAAGTACTACAAGTAATAAGATTAGATTCATTTCTTCCTGAGGGATCCGACAATAGAACTCACAAGTTAGAACCCTAAAAACGGACGGCTTTACAAAACTACAATTTGAACTTCAGTGAAGTTTTCAAAGGATTGAAAAGCGCACATATAAATGGTTTCTACTTTTATTGGTCGCCTAGATATTCAATCATGAATTGGAATCAGCTCTTCTGACCGATGGTACTGACGATACAGTCGGACTACTACCAGAACTTACTGTGAGTTTACTAAAAGGTTGCGATGCTTTGCGCAGTCAACACAATGAAATAACAACAAGCGTTTTACTAAGTAAAATACAAGTGAGAATTACGATTTTTTTTTTAAGGATGAGTGTCTCATAAGGCTAGTTTTATAGTAAATATCATAAAGAAGTAAACCGTTCCTAAGATACACAAAGCTCTACGGAGTTGCAATTTGTAGATTTTTCGCCGTAGGCCAACACCATTTTCGTGTGCTGTCAAGTATCAAAAAGTCCTAGTTTTAAATATAGATTCTGGACGAACTAAGAAAAATCATTTGAATTGACGTTTGTCTAATAGCAATATATCCAGTGCGGCGACTCTAGGAGGCCTCTTCGAAACAGCTATCAACAAAAGGCTGAAATATGAAACCATAATGGTGAGTACATCAAAAACCATTTCTCTTTTTTCGTCCAATGTAGTATGTAGGTATATATATAAAATGTCGTTAACTATGATATTAGATCGAACATTTAAGGATCAAACCTAAGGTAAATGGTTAAATACAACCGACAGGAGGAAATTTTATTAGGAGCATGTAAGTGAATTAGTTTATTGTAGAGTTATACTCGTCGCACGCTTCGGAACGAATCGTATGAAACAATTTTACTCCTTTCATCATTAATTAAAAAAGCAAAAAAAGAGAAAGAACAAATTAACAGAAAACAAAATGATTTAAAGAATTATATACGCAATCAATAACTATATAACTATATAACAAAGAAAACAAAAGGAATCGTTCGTTCTAAGAGATTGCAGCCAAAGCTGCTGTAAGATTTTTTTTGTGAAATTTTTAAAAAACGTATTATCATCTATAAATGCATTAAATTATACAACTAGGTACGTAGATATATTTTCTTAACGGACTTTTTGTAACAAATAATTTTTATTCAATTAAAAACAAATTTATTTATAAGAAAAAGAAAAGGGAGGGACGAAATGAATAAAATTCCCCTCAAGGATTTTCAATAGACTGTTCGGTTAGCGCGGAATATATACGTAGATGTTAGTATCTTTTAAATGCTTTTACTGGATTCTGTGGAGCTGTAACCATTCCCTATTATGATCCATTATATGATTTCTAACATTAACTAAGCAAAGAATTTTTTTTGTTATTAGCTATTAGAATTTAAATAGAATTTGGGAATTCTCATTCGGAACCCATATTAGGCGTATAAAGTCAGTAATGTTAGTTAGTCGGAATCTCGAGTGAAGGAACAGTTCACGAATTGTCAGCGAAAGCAGGAAATAATATACCTAGAGCTGTTTTGAAGCATTATAATAAGTCCTGAAGAGCTTAAAGATAATATATGGAGACATGAGTTGATTGTTTGCTATTAAAGATAACATATCACAGTATAACACTAACTAATTAACGTGTTGTGAAACATACGTATCGCTAGGCTCATTTTCCTTGGGTTATTTAGATCTAAGTTTGAACGACGTGGGAGTGATGAATTTTTTTGTTAACCTGGCAATTATAACGTAGATATGAATCTTTGAAAGTTTTAATTCTTACTTCATATCCCGGAGCCCTCTCGCATGGAAAGAAGGTCGTCTAAGTCACCTAGTCTCTCTCTCTCTCTCTCTCTCTCTTTCCAGGTCAACTAGGGACTCTGAAGAATTATGCCACTCAGAGTCAGATGGGAGGATGGGGCCGACAAAGAAGGCAAAACATCTGCGCCTTCCACAAGGTACAGGTAAGTGACGTAAGGGTCCCTTCAGGACCGAGTGGGTGCCGGCTTTGGTGTTGATAGGCACGAAATATTTTTGATTATGGCTGACTGCAGCGGCAGGTTTTTTGTGGAACCTCCCCACACTCTCCGCCAATAGCTGAGGCGAACTAGCGTACCACCCTCTAGTCAACGCTGCCCGTCGAGTGATCTGTCAGCTCATGCTGGCAGTCGGGACTTTACGTCCCAAGCTAATCACTCTTCATAGTTCCATAACACGTTTCAGAGTTGACTAACCTTTTCGAAGATCGAAATTTCAGGTAAATACTGTAAATATCAAAAAGCATTAAAAAATTAAACTAAAATTAATATTTTATTAATTTTCTCATTTCAGGCGCCAACACCGTCTGTTACCTCCCGACGGCATCAACAAATAAGCATACAAGTGCATTTTTAGAGGTCAAATCACTGACAACGGACTGAGCGTATTGCCATTTTCCTATAGGAAAGAATGCCACAAGTTTTATAGTTTTATCGTTCGCCCTATTGCAGAGTTGGAGCTACCAACACAAAATATTTCTTACTGAACGTTTTCTTATGCCATTTTATGTTTTTATGTTGGTTACAGATGCAATCACAGCAGAAAGAATAAGGTAAAGATAGTGGTTACCACACTGAGCCAAAAAAGGACGTAAATACATTGAAAAACAACATTGAAATAATGAAAAATTTATCATTATTTGTCCAACGTAATCTTTCATTCGGCATTTACTGATTGATTAATTATTTCGTTAATATAATGAACGAATCATTAATTCTGAAATTAATAAATTTTCGTAGTATTAATGTATAATTTTGTTCATACGATAAACTTGCTTTACGTAATATTAATAAAATATTTATTAAATACACGAAAACCTTACGTTCGTATCAATCAAATTTTCGTCATTATAATGAATGGAGTTTCTTGGTATAAATAAATATATTATCAATATAACGAAATCATGTTATTAGTATCAATAAACCTTTAGTCAATATTACGAATAAATTTACGTTACATCCATAAATGTTTGCTTGATATTCCTTTATCAACACAAATAATTCCTTATTAAAATTGTTTGTGTACCGTTCGGCTACCTATAAAAAACTTTAACCACCAGGCATTTAGTGATTGTTAGTGATCACCTTACAAATATTTGATTTTTATTGTACTCTAATTAAAACAATATATATAATTGTTATCACTTGTATTAAAAAAGCATACGCTTAAGGAAAACATGTTTTTATTTTACTATAATTACAGTATTTTTATGTATATGTACATAGGTACATAACTAGTTATTATACTTATAGTTTAAGGCTTTTTAGGAACCTGATTAATTGCATCATATATAATATTTTATACGTAAATATTTCAAAATTACAAGAATTATAAGATACTCAATTAATTGATTGAATTTCTTGTTTAAATTTATTCATGATTAATTGAAAACACTTGTTAACTTTTAAGCTATTTATTAAAAAAGGTCTTTTTATAAGAATGCGACGCGTTTCGCCCTATCGAGGCATCATCAGGCTATAGCTATATGCCTCGATAGGGCGAAACGCGTCGCACTCTTATAAAAAGACCTTTTTTAATAAATAGCTTACAAGTTAACAAGTGTTTTCAATTAATCATACTCAATTAAGCTGAAAAGCCAATCGACCAAAATTTTATTTGAATTATCTGCTAATCGTTTGGCCAACAAAAAAATGAAATTGATTAAATTTCGAATTCAGAATGCCAAATAATATTTAAGTTAATTGAAAATTGAATCGAACTGACTGTGATTAGTAATCGATTAAAAAATACCCAGTTCTGATGAAAAATGAGCTAGAGATTCTGATCCATTCTGTAGTTGTGACATATCTTAATAGTAAACGATAGCCTACTTCCTACTTCCACATTCCTCTCCTTCCATAGCTATAGTCTTACAATTTAGAAGTTTCGGGATTTTGGCAATCATTTAAAATTTAATTTAAGAACTTAAATTCTGAAAATATTAGCAAAAATTCGGAAACTTCTAATTTAAAAGATTATAAATCTGGGGAGGGAAGAGATACGGCAATATTATACATTTATTGGAGTTTTACGTTATTTCTTATCGTTCGGTATTAAAATATTTCTAGCTCATCTCATCAATCTGTAGCTCAGTTTTCATACAAGGGTGAAAAAGGTCTAGTAGAAAATATTGAAAATCGAAGTCCACCCATAATTCCGTATATTGGATGACCGAAAAATAATAATGTAAAGTTTCTTCTAATTCTTTAAACTAAAAAAATAAATTTATTTTATTATAGAGTAAAAAAAAAAAAAAATCTTAAGAATCCGTGGAATGAACTGCATTCTGAATATTTTTCAACTCTTGCATTAATATATGAACTTTTGCATTAATTTTATAAAAATAAATTTCTATAAATGTCCAAAATGTGGAACAAGCTACTGGATATTCTAAATTAAATAAATGAAATGTTTTAAAGCATATATCGACAGCTCTTATAAAACTATTACAACTAAATTTTATGCCATCAAAATAAACATAAATTTCTTTGATGCTTCTTATACTTTCACCAATAATCAGTAGTAGCGGCTGTATATTTTGTCCACTTTTTTTCAGGTAATCTAGATGGTTTTCCACTTCTTGGATAGAAGAAAAAACAAGAAGAAAGGACTCCTGCGAGTCCGTGATAGTGAATTTTGTTGTTGATTTTTTCCCACTATTCTCTTTCCGAACAATTTTTTGTGTTGGCACCAAATAGCCGTGAAGAGCCCATAATAAAGTTGCATCTTTGCTATCTGAAAAATTATACTATGTGTTAACAATAAAAATGATTTAAATCACACAACAATGTATATATGTTAATTACATGGTTAGCAACTTACTTTGAGTATATTCTTCTTTTTATAGAGAGTCTAGCACAGCTTTTATTTTTTTATCTTTTATGTTGAACTCCTTCGTAACAAATGTTAATATTAACTCACACACATCAGACCAGTTATCCGTAAGGGAGTAATTATTCTCATATAAAATACTGAAATCTACACCAATCTAAAATAAAATGTTTTTAGAAAATCTTTATAAAATTGCCAGAATTTCACAGCTTACCAAACGATAACCCGATGGCAGTTTATATTGAGGCCATTTTTGCAATATTTCGAATGTAGAAGAAGCATGCTTTATTTCGTTGAGTCTGTACCGAACACATGCTTTCCAGCAATGATCAAATTGCTCGCATGTTAAGTTGTCATATTTAATGGACCTAATGCAACTTTCAGCGTCTACTTCTGGAACTAAAATGAAGAAATAAAAATTTAATGTGAGATACATATTATCTAATAAAATTACCAATGTTTTTCACTGCAGAGGCAGTCTCAGTCACATTAATAGGAGGTTTCTCAGGCTTTGATATTGTCTTAAATGTGCTTTTCAAATTACAAAATTTATTATAAATGTTTCCTCTTTTACCCATTCTATAAAATTCCTAAAATATAACCTTGATTTATATCGATTTAATCTTTTGAAATATCATCTAAATTACCATTTTCGTTAGGAAATCTCAAAATTATTTCCTGTTCTAATTGATAGCTTGTTGAGAGTGATAAATGTAAATTATTATTGTCGAAATATTGTGCAATTGTATTTATGAGAAATGTTCTCTGTTCTTCTGTGAAGGTTTTATTTTTATCATAATAGGTGGATAAGAGGAGTCCCTTCGAATTTGCGTTTAAAACATCTGAGAGTTTGTGGTCTTAATTTCGTGCATTTCGGGTGTAGGAAGTCTGGAAGAATATAGCGAAGTTCTTGGAGAAATTGAAACTGACGACGCAGCACTTCTAGCCGTAGGCGAGAAAATTTCCCGAAATTGGCTAGATAGATGGGATGGCATGTTATTGTAATTCGAAAAGGGTATTCCAATAGAATCTCTCCATTCTTCCAAATGATGCTCAAACATAATTTGAGTGACGATGTCAAATGGTTTTAATAAACGTTCAATGTGATGCCTCTTTACAATTTTCAAAACGTTAACATAAGCCCGTAGCTCTAAGAAAGTATTTTAGAATGCCAGACGGTGTATGTAAATATAAATAGATACTTACCAATAAGATGATTTGATACTTTTTCTAGTTCCCAATCTTTCCACAAGTTTATCAGCTCTTCCTTTTGTAATTGCTGATTATTATCATCTTGAGATATATTTATGATTTGATCTTCATTATAACTATTTGTAGGTGCAATAGTTAGTGGATTATCTTGAAAAGTTGCAATATATTTTGGGAAATTGTTATCGCTGGAAAGTGTCGTTAAAATGCGTTCAATAGATTGGTCTGGAATTGCGAATTCCGGATTATCCATATTGGTCTGTGGGGATTCTTTTTGGGTTACACACTGAATAATTGTTAAGTTGTCTAAGTCTGTATAGCTTTTCGAATTTGAGGACGTAATGTTGGTTTCAGTTAAAGCTTCTCGAAAAGAGGAAAAGTTAGGTGACTCGGTCAGATCCCGATTTTCAATTGGGAAATTTTCCATATCTCAATATACATATATATAAGTATACATTTAATCTGTTCTTAACTTTAAATTTTTTTTATTTTTTTTTTTCATTAAATCTTGCAATTAAACTAATATATTTTATTTTACTGACATTTGTAAAATATGTAAATAAATGTGCATTATAATATGAAACAGTCCTAGAACTCTATACAAACCAATATTAGTTCACGTAACTTAATGTAATATTAAAAATTTGCGAAATAATATTCCTTGAGCCGAATCATTGTCCTACCTGTAGCAGTTTTAATTGCATTCAAGGGAGGTCCAATCAAGTTACTCATATGTAATATTGAAAACTCTCCTAGAGATTTAACATCTACATCATAGGCTACATAATGAGAATTATACATGATGTTGTCTAAACTTTGGCAAAAGAGGTAATAAGAATTATTATGATAGACAATTTCAATTATTATATTTATTTTTATGTCACTCTTAAAGGTTCCCACGTAAAATCCACTTTCAAAAATAGTTCCTTTGAATTTAAGACGTCGGTAACATTTTATTTCATTGGTTAAGACTTTTAATTTATCACATATAATGCCCTTGTAATTGCCATCAACTTGATTTTTCTCGCTAATATCATAGATACCCAGCGTTGAATCATGGTGAAGAAATTGATAAGCAAACTTGAGTTGAAATTTTCGTGCCAATGTCAAGCAAATATTTTTTCGAGAAGTTATAACATGAGAATATTTTTTAAACTGTCTGTGCTTACTCTCGAATTTAAAGCACCAGAACTTTCTTAAGGGACCAGATTGTCGTATAACAGTTGGATAGTGAGTTAGGTTGTGGAACTTTGGTTTTAATGTATCACAGAACAGGTGAACATAATCCCGATTATGTACTTCAATTTTTTTTCCTAGTAAAGCAATGCAGGTATCTGTCATTTCAAAACATAAAATTAGGTCAATAATTTCCACTAAGTTTATTAAAAATTTCCAAACATCATCATCGGAAGGTACAAGATCGCCTACCATTAAAGGAAAATAGCCCGCAAATGTCATCATTTCACGCGCAGACATTTTTAAATGCCTGTTGCTTAAATGTTTCAGTTTTATTTCACCTGACATATTATCAAATTCTACAGAACCATAATTAAAATTCTGTTTCCTCAAATTCAAAGTATTTAGAGTAAAGTATTTCATTTTTTGAATGAAATAAAGTATAATGTGGCAAAAATCGTAATGGCAGACTCCTTCAAAGACATCATGCATTACGTCAACACTAAAATTATCAACGACAGTAAAACTTGGAATACTGTTGAGTAAGGATTCGCTTGAGATACCGGTTTCTGAAGGGTTATTTTTATTAACATCAATTTTATAGTTCTCTTCCGTTCGCATACTTTCCTCCTTTTCAACAAATAAACGCTGAGTTTCTAATTTTGAGCTCTTGCAAAACCTACAAAAATAATTTCCGGAGAAGGATTTATTAAAATCAAGAAATGAATTTAAGCCTAGGTTATCTCCTAGTACCAGTCCTAATATAAAGTAAACATGATGCTCAAGACCATCTTCACTAGTAATTACTATGCCCTGTGTTTCAAGGTAGCGCAACTCATTTATCAAAGTTCGCAAGCATTTATCATTACCAAAATTTCGAAAACTTTCTGTGTTTACAACTGCTGCTAAGAAAATATTTTCAAGTCTAGATTCATCACAAGGGAAGCAAGGAAAAGAATAATATACATTACATATAGAATGTACACCCGCGTGAGCCCCTAAAGGATTGTTAATTTCTAGGTCATCCGCATACAAAAAATAAGGTATCAAAATTCTGTTGGGATATAATTGAGTTTTTTTTTTCATAACTTTCCCTGAACAAAATTTCTATAGCTCTCACTGCTTTTCAAAATGTCCATATAATCCATCATGTTTTTTAATAAATTTTTTTCTTGAAACAATTTTTTAAATTGAAAACACAAAGGTAACAAAACTCCTTTTACCTCTACCTTAGAATAGGAAAGACTACCTTTGCACAAACTTTTATCAATTTCACAATTAATAGTGAATTCCTCAATATTTTCTAAATATCCTTCACTTTTAAGCCATTTATTCAGCAAGTAATCGCTACTGCATAATTGGAAAGGATTTTTGCAATTCGCAATTATACTTGAAATATCGTTATATATTTCACCCTGACTACTTAGTCTGTGATTGGAAAAATCTTGGAAAATTTTTAATAATGGATTCAAAATATACTCGTTTAAGGTGTGTTGAATAGTTTTTACGTCCTCTCTTGTAAAGTTATCATTACTATGCAAATGTAGTGAAAATATTGCAGTGGATTCAAGGAATTCCTTTAAAGACTTTTCAAAACAGAACAAGATTTTATCATCACTAACTTTTCCAGTATCTGAACTATTTTTTTCGTCTGGAAGCTTACAAAATTTTAAATTACTACTGTCATAATTTCTTGATTGCTCATCACAGGATAGATTTTTAGGTGCTTTAAAGCAATGTTTTCTAATTAAATGCTTTTTGAAGCTGCCTATGTTTTGAAAAACCTGAATACAAGAGGACTCATTACATCTAAATGTACTAGAGGTTGTTAAGTCGTGAAATCTTTTGAAGTGAAGAAATAGCAAATTAACCGACGAAAAACCTTTCTTGCACTTGAAGCATATCATTTTTAAAGAACATGAAAATAATGAATAAATATTGGTATAGTGAACTATTTATGGTTTACAGTTTTCTCTTATCGTCTCAGAAAAAAAGCTTTTCACAAACTTGCAGTATTTTCATTAAATTTTACAAATGTCAACTTTTAATTTTAATGTTTTTTGTACATAATATGTATTGGCGAATTATCGTAAATATTCTAAAAGAAAAAAATGTTGAGTGTTCCTGACACAGTTATAACTTTTGGTAATCTAAAAGAACAAACAATCATCTCACTGTTAATTGGCCGTGATAATTATATTTTTAGCTAATTTCACACACTGATCAATAATTACTCACCGAAGGCACTTAGGAAAAAAACCAAAACAAAAGAATTACACTTAAAATTGTCATTTATTGTCACTTCTAGCACTATATGAAATCTGACTAACCGCATTACTTGACTGCAATACTATGAATAATGAGTCTAAGTTTGCAAAAGCATAGTTTGGCGGATGATCGAAAAATTAACTGGAAAGTGATCACGTGACAACAACTCCTCTTGAAAAAACAAACAAATTTGTAGGCCGAATTTTTCCCAAAACAAAATTCTATGAATACTTGGTTGTCCCAATGAAAAAGTTTATCAATTTAATAATTTGTTCATTGTTAGGATTTATCCCTTGGAAATGTAGCTGTATAAATTATTGACGTGATTAACTTTTTCATTGACACAACGAAATGTTAGTATTTTTATTTCATCATCTTTATTAGATTCCGTTTCAAAGTTAAAGCATTTGAAATCAATGAAAATTTCATTGCATTTATGAAAAAATATTTGATTAACTTTGTTCGAAATCAATGAAAAGTTCATTAAATTAATGAAAAATATCTGATTAACTTTGTTCATTATGTTAATGAAAATATCATTGAACGATACATTGCGACAACGAAATATTTTATTATACCAATAAAAGAAAATTAACAAATGAGGATTCATTAAAACAATGAATCCATCATATTTTGCAAAAAATTTTTAAACAAATCTTTTGTTAAAGCAACGAATTGTAAATTGAGACAATGAATTTTTACTCAATTAATGCAATTTATTGATTTAATGAACAATATTTTTTTCAGTGCATGTTCCGTCTCTCTTGCCCATACGCAGGATTCAGGTAGGAAAAACTTTTGAAAATTAAAGTCGGAATGAGTTCAATTCTTTATAAGCGATTAAAATATTACTTAGGTACAAGAAAATAAGTTTTTTTAATTTAATTCGATTTAGGGGTGTAAAATTTAATCTAATTGGTTGAGGTTTACATGTTTTTTATGTAGTAGATGTTTTAAAGGGTGCCCTAACGGTGATATACAGAAACAAAATATATGTGCCACATGAAATATCAAATCGTTCAGTCCATTGTTATAAGTTAGTGGGCCAGATAAAGCTTTTTGTTCCCAGCAAGCGAGATGATACGCAGATGATTAGCGCATCATATGCCGGCGAAGATAAATTTTATTGTGGAAGATTATTATCTTCTATATTGTGGAAGTCACCTCCTCCGGGAAGGGGTGTGTCCCGAATGCTATACTTCTAAGAAATACAAAATCTATACTTCTTGATGAATTACTCTCGTATTATCTAGGGAACACAAAGGCAATACCTGTAGAAGAGGAAGATATTTTTGAGGAATCACTTGGAAGTGTCAATGAGCATTGTTTGGAAAATAGGAAAGTGATATCGCCAAAAATTTGTCAATAATATCACCATGAAAGAATTAAATTATTTTAAATGCAACATTATAAATGAGAGGAGTAAAGTATTATATATGTAGGACAGTTTACTATGATTTACTCCGAACGCTCATTAAACCAAAATGAATAGACCTTAATTTTCAGGTAACGCATCTTCTTCATTAAAAATAAACATAAACCGGTTAAGCCTTTGTTATCGTCCTCTTTTCGTGTGGAGGAAAAAAACGTATAACCGAAATTGGAAGCAACAAAACTCATATCATCTAATCAATGCTCAAGCAACTTAAAAGCAATTTTCATACATTTGTTTTGCTCAAATATTCTGAAGATGATAACTGGAAGATATTCTCCAATTATCGCGCTGAAGATTTTTCATCTCAATGTTTGCTGGGATTATGTTATATGTTCTTTGGTTGTACGTATGCGTGTGCATATAGATCATATGGAAATGATGAATTTTCTTTGCTGTCCCAAGCTTGCATCAACTATGTAAATCCACTACGTGTACCATAAGTTGAGACACACTCGATACAAGAACCGGTTTTTACGTCGTATCTAGTCTCGAGTGTGTATTATCGTGTGTCAGGGGACTAATTTGGCTATCTAAAAAGAACATATATGGATCACGCATGGCAAGCTGCACGTGCGGCTCAAATGTTCTAAAAATAGATTTTACCTATAACGATAACTACCGGCTGCCGAAATTCAAGAAACTGTGCGGATAGTAGAGTAGCAACAAAAGAGTATCTTTGGATAATTAGTGCCGTCAACACTGATTGAAGGTAGAAGTAATTTTTTTCCTTCGAGAAATTAATTCGTTGTGATTATTTAGTTAATTAAAACACGATTACATGCGCAAAAGGAAGAGAACTTTTATGTTAAAAAAAAATTAAACCACTGACATAAAAGTGAAAATAAAATTGTGCAGACGTTTATCAAAACCTCAAAGTGCAACGAAAGTTTTTGAACGCGTGTATGATATGTACATTTCATAAAATTATTTTCTAGTCTTTTGTGAGAGTGTTTTTTCTAGTGTTGTAAAAGTTTTGACGCAGAATTTTGGAGTTCGAGAAAAGATCATGTATATGGCAAGTGAGTAGTGAAGGTCCTATGAGAAGGGATGAAAGTGGTAGGGCTTGGAAGGAAATATATGAAAAAATCTTCCCGGGATACGAGAATAAAGAAAAATCAAATCAGGGTAGGCAAATTTTTTATTCTAAGTTCATAATTTATTAGCTTGTCAGGTTACAATTCATTCAGTTGAATAGTAGTTATTAATTAATGAAACAATACTACCACCTGAATCAGAAAAAAATACACCACTCTATAGTATTTGGCGAGACCTTTAATTTGATATGCAACATGCCGTATTGGAAGCACCGCCACCCCCGGAGGGTCTACCTTCATACTAAAAGTATCCAAAGAAAAAACTGTCCTACGAATTGTAACTGATAATGAGCTGAGGTGAACAGTGAAATTTTTTTTCCGATCGAGCATAACCCTACCTTGAGAACCGATCAAAAGTCCGAAAAATCTAGCTCCCCAGTATGCCGTACTGGAACCACCTCCCACGAACCATCCCAAGACCGATGAATGACGGTTATATGCACCCAATGAGTAGGATGCGAGGAGGACGTGGCAGGGACTCAGACTGAGTGAGCAAAAATTGGAAAATTAATATGTTTTTTATTTATTAAAAGAAATTTATTCTATGCATACTTTTAGGGTTGGGGTAGGAACCCTGGCGGGCGGGGTGGCTCCAATATGGCATGTTTTCGGTTCGCCGAGTACTATCGAGTGGTGTACTGATTTTCTGATTCAGGAAACTTTCTCGGAACGTTTTTGTTGCCGAAAAACCCATTTTCATGCACTTGGGTCACATACACCCCACTTACCACCCTTAAAGTACTCAAAGAAAAATAAATCTTCTACGAATTATAGCTGGTAATAAGCTGAGGTGAACAGTGAAACCCGTTTTTCGTCGGACATAACCCTACTGACTTAGAGCCGATCAAAGGTGCGAAATATCTAGTTCCCCAGTTCAAGTATATTGAATCAAATTTTCATAATGATACCATAGAGTTATCTCAATAAAATTTACACGGTAAATAGCCAATGAAATGAGGAAGGTTTTAAAATAGGCTTGGGTGAAAAAGTTGTGACTTTGTTTTAAATCGGCCTCAAATATTCTGGTACATTTTATTACTTTGAACTTAACGGAATTTAAATATTTCTTTTGGCACAATGGTATGAGCTACGGAATCTACTCTTTTTACATTACTCATCCAATTCAGCTAAATTGAAAAAATAAATCATCAATTTATCTCAATTATTCAAGTCACTATGACCAAAAACGTGTTCAAATTAGTAGTTTGGTGAAAAATCCGGAAAAAAAATAGCTTGAAAACTACAAAAAATCGCAGAAAATACATGGTGGTGGTTTGGGTTCATCGAGGAACGCTCTACCTCCAGGCTTCCGATTATCACAATTTTTTGGGACAGCATTATAAAAAAAAGAAGAGAAATTTTTTTTATAAATTAATTCTATTCAATCCGGAATTTGTTGCCTACTAAAACAATTTTTCCGTTCTTTTTTAACAACTTACAGACCCCTGACTTAGAAAGTTGGGGTCTGATCGCCTGACGGCTTGAGACTGCCGTTCATGACGAAATAGTTTTAGGATAGTAAACGAGGATGAATTTACATAGGGTTTTTTGATTTAGAATGGGTGAATGGGGAGCTTTCCGATGGGATAAAATGTTCTTACGTGTTGGGGGTCTTGGGGGTCTTGGGGTGGTGGTGATTCGAGAGCCCAGATTCGATAATCGATTTTCGAGAGGTGATTTTACAGAATCAACTTTCGAGAGGCGAATTTCGAGAGTCGAGTTTCAAGACGCGATTTTCGAGAGTCTAATTTTCGAGAGTTCAGTTTGGCAGTTTGGAGAGTACGACTAAAAAGTAGAAAATAAAATATATTTAAAAAACTTTTAAAATAAATAACTTTTGTAAATAAATGAACAAAAAAATTAAAAAATAGTTTTTTTCTTTCTCAGTGACATAGACAAGAAAAATTTCATTGCAAAATAAAAAATACTACAACTCAGGTTAAATCTTATAAGTTTGGGCATCCATAACTATAATCACAATTGTCTAACTGCAAATCATGCCCAAACTTTTAAGATTTAATCTGAGTTGTAACATTTCTTATTTTGTATTAAACTTCTCTTGTTTATATCACTGAGAAAGAAACAAATTATTTTTTATTTTAGTCCATTTTATTTACAAAAGTTATTTATTTTAAAATTTATTTTAATATATTTTATTTTTAACAGATGTCGACTTGCCATGTGCAGATGCAGTATACTACTCGTGTACAGTTGTTTCTGGTTGGCTCAATTTTCTGTGAATTCTGAACACACATAAGTTATTACGCTAACCGTAAGAAGTGGCTGCATTTGTTTACATGTTACGTGACATGGTTTAAAGGGGATCAAGCTAATTGCACCACACCAAGAAAGTTAAGCATATAGGTGTAAGTAAGTAATTCAGGGAATATGTGCGCCTTAGATCATATAACGAAAAGGATAGGCTATGCTGTGTAAAATTCGTCTACGTGTGATAAGCATTTTTTCTTGCAACACGGAGGGGAAATGACAAGAGGGGTATCGCCTTGTTATTCGTGAGTTCGACAATTCTAATTTTATTCTGACATTTCAGATTTTATAACAAGAATTCGGGTTTAATTTAGCGATTTTGTAGTAAATAACTAATTAAAAGTGATTTTTACTTAATAGTAGTGTGGTACAATAGTGAAATTTTGTTTTGTGAACGGGATTTTATATAATCGAGACTCCGGAGTCTTGAATTATCGTGGTGAAGTGCGCTGTGCTGTGCTACAGAAACAACCGGTGATATTCTCTTAGGAAATCATTTTGCAGGCAAGCTTAATTCTTTTAATAATAAATTATAGTGTTTTAAATAAAGTAAGAGTGAAATATTTATAAAAATAAACAGCCATGGCAAAAAAATTTAACATTTTCCAATGTCGGTTTGTTTGTTTATAATTGAATTGTCATTGTCGCCTTAAGTTACAATAGCCATACAAAGGCAACGTCAAAAAATATTATTAGAAAATAAACGGGGCACTAGAAAAATTCGTAAAAATGCAAAAAGTTATAAAAATATTATAAAATTATAAACTTAAAAATTAATTTAAAAATGTTGTGATATAATGGGATCCCTTCTATTGAATTTCTTCAATACTTAATAAAGTTTCAACCACTAAATTATTCGCCTGGTGTGAAACTACTTCAATGACTAAAACGAATACATCGATGCGGTTCTACCACATGCAGAAAAATGCTTAAGTTTTTCTTCCTCATAGCCTATCCTTTTTGTTATATGATCCAAGATGTGCAAATTGCAATTAGTATTACTATTGTGTATAGAACTATATAGTGATTGCGAAAATGCTTCCTTTTTATACTGTAAAATGGCTCCATTTGCACCATTTTGAACTATTTTGCTCATGCTGAGTCGTTAAAGTTCTGAAACTGACGTGTTCACAAAGGGTTCAAGGGATAAGCCGTAAGTGTACAGACAAACAAATAACCTTGTGTATAGAACTACCTAGTGATTGTGAAACGAAGTTTGACAGACTTAGTACATTGTTGTATTGTAGAGGCGCTACTACTGCAGACGTAACCAAAGGGTAAACAAGCAATGCCTGATGATCCTGATGATCCTGCTAACTACCGTCCTATTAGCCTATTGACTAATCTTAGAAAAAGTCATAAAGATTAAAGTTTTAAGCTTTATTGATGATCATAACGTCATACCTGATCACCAATTCGAATTCATAACAGGACATAATGCAATACAACCACCTGTGAGAATCGTCCAACATGTAAAAACCAATTTCAACCTAAAAAAATCTACAGGACTTGTATTAATTGATGTACAATCAGCATTTGACTCGATATGGCACGATGCACTAATTTCCTCTAGTGATAGATTGGTCATTGCTGGTGTTCCTTAGAGATCCATTATAAGACTTGTAGCGCTAGATTTGACTGGCCGAAATATTTCTTACACCTTTTAAGAATTCCAAGATTTTCTATGCGTCTTTGGCAACAGAGAAGATGTGATCTGCAGCTTAACTTACTGGCAATATTAATGCCAAGAATGCTTAGTGATGGTGAATCGGAAAATTATGCTCCATAAAAAGAAACGGAATTGGTTAAGTGATGATCTTGCTTCAAAGAGATGAGACAGCTTTGGGGTTATTG
Source organism: Dioctria rufipes (assembly GCA_963924295.1). Classification (NCBI taxonomy): domain Eukaryota; kingdom Metazoa; phylum Arthropoda; class Insecta; order Diptera; family Asilidae; genus Dioctria; species Dioctria rufipes. The sequence goes on from OZ002742.1 coordinate 82,603,415, forward strand.
ATTACAAATTATAAATTAGATTATAAATGGTTAGATGTCAAGAAGAAATCGACAAGTCGAAATAAATTTTATCGCAGACACATATAAAACTAAATAGATTTATGCAAGAACAAGTAACTTTATATGAGTATCAATAGACTTAGAACGGTTTTAACTGAGATCGAATAGATTTGAAAAAGATCACCGGTTTTATTAGCAACTAAATTAAAGTCAAACAAATTTATTTTGCCTTAATAAGTTAAAAAGACTATAAAAAGACTAAAAATTCTCCGAAATGTATGAATTTAAATGCATGTATGTATGTAGGTACTATAAGCCTTGTAAATAGTATAAAAGCACGGTGAAGGTCAGAAACAAGAATTATATTTGATTGCAAATACATATACAAATATGCATATATACATATACAAGTGTCATAAGTGCACTAAGTTTTATAATGCGTTTATACAAAACTAAATCATTTTATTTAATAGCAAATGGCATTATATCAGTCTGGAAGCGCTCAGAAAGGTTTTAATTAAAACCAAACAGATTTACAATAAAATCAATTGTTTTAATCGCAGCCATCCTAAGATCGAACTGTTTTATTACGGCTGTACAAGTAGCAAATACGCTTTAATGTGAAATCGCTATTTTATGCATCAAGACGTTTCAGAACTAGGAGATTACATTTTCTAACTTTTTTTTTAATTCCGAACGTATTTAAATTTGTTCAAGAAGAAACTTTTTTTGGATTCTCCGGTATATAGCAAAAAGCTAAAAAACGTTTTTAATATGTTATTTCATCACACAACCCATTATATTTTAAAATAATATAAAAATTAAATACAGTGTAAATAAAAAAAAACTTATTTTACAAATATTTCTAAACTTTTCCTAATTTTAGTTAGGCTCGTTATTATTTTTCGAGCTATCCTATGAGATATAATCAGTAAATTTTCAATCGCCGTAAAATTTGCTACATTGAATTGTTAAAACTGCACTTATATTTTGTATTTATACCTACATCAAATTTACTTACATTTCAGCATTTTATTAAATTATTGTAAAGTGAAACCTATAAATCTATTCGGTTCTATCAAGGTAATTATGGATTTAAAGATTACTTTTATTTTGAAGTTTGAAATGAATTGAATTGAAATGAATTGAAATTATGCTTTTAGTTTTATGAAAGGATTTATAGAGGACTGCAAATCATCGCAAAGAGTAATCCAGATAAAACCAGTAAGGCTTTATATAGTTTTATAAATAGGCCCTCACAGCTTATTGTAGCGTGGGCCCTTTTAGTTTTGTAAGGGGTTTTTTACGATAAGCTTATTGTTGGCTTGACTATATAGCTGTATTACAAGTTTTATGAAATAGTATAGACAACGTTGCTATGTTGGGATGCGGACTCAACAAAAATTCAATGTAATCTGCAACAGGGCCTTCATTCAGTAATTATTTCAACAAATGGAAAATTAAAATAAACACCGAAAACACGAAATTCATTTTTTTTTTCACGCGAAAAAGAAAAAATGCATACCTGCCAAGCGCCAACCTCACAGTAAACGTCATTGATGTTCTATGGACTGACCACGTCAAGTATCTAAGTGTCAGTGGCGGATCCAGGGGGGAGGGTCGTGGGGGTCATGACACCCCCCTAAATTTGAGAAAAAATATTTAATTAATTGAGTTATTTGAAAAAATATTTGTTTTTATTTTATACTTTTTTTATTTATATAATTCAACTTAAAAAAAAACGTTATTCCGAAACTTAAAAAAATAAAAATTTATTTCAATGATGTGATGTATGTGTATAGGTTTTTCTCGGAATTTGGGTTTCGGACCTCAGAGAAACAATTCCCAAGCTACGAAACAGATTCCCTCGCCCTGACTTAACTTAGTCCTAACTCCTGTTATATTTCGGGGCTTACCTTAGTCGAAGGCAATCACTCTACGCCGTTTCAGGAAGCTATGATTAAGATGTTCGCACACTTTTATTTTATTTATGTATTTTTTTTTACTATTGCTTTGTTCACAAACTTTTTCTTTCACAAACTTCCTCTTATGGTTATTTTCACAAAACGTTTATTTATTTTTTTTTTTTTTCTTATCGTAACTTCTATTTTCTTTACCTGTTTACAATTAGTGTTCAGCCTACCGCGGCGGACGATGGTTGAAATGAAATTTGATATTTTCCTAAATATCAAACCATCGTCTTGCTATCGTGCATACATTGTTGCACCCAGAATGTATTCCGCTCGCGACAATTTGCTGAAAGGAGGCTTTTTGGTGAAGACTTGATCGTTTAAATCTTCACCGAGTAAATTTTCTGCGCCCGATATGTATGTAGGTATACATATATGTACATACATATCGTATTTTTATTTTCGACAAATCTTACTGAAGGTAAGATTTGTCGTGAGGCTTTTTTCTATTGAAACGACTTGGGTTGAAATTTAAAACTTTTATTTGTCCCAAGTCGTTCTATGGGAAATACTTTTTGTTTTTAACTGAGGAATTTGAACCAATTGCTGATGGCAATTTCACACACTCTAACACTCCTAACATTCTAAAATATTTGCAGCGTTCTTATGTAAAACCACTGACATTTAAAATATGGACTGACTACGTCCATAGAAATACACTGCAGAAAGTGGGCTCATTTCTATATAGCGTTCTCTTTCGGTCTAAGCACCAACTACTAATTCGCACGTCACATAGAAATGTGACCTAACTCAAAATTTTTCGTTTTTGAGTTAATTACACCATGAAATTGGCATATTTCTATCTGATTGTTTTTGCCGATAGTATCACTTTTCTGTTACTTAAGAACAGAGATATTCTTCATAGAACAGTGTGTCAGTGTCACTTTTTGACTTGTGACGATCTTTATAACAAACGTAAATATGTTTTCGACATTTTAACAGTATTATTTTAAATTGTGTCACTTTTCCACAAAACAGCAATTATTTCTTACAAATTATATTATGAGTTATGACATTTTCCCACAAAGTTCAAAGTACGGAATTTAATTCTTAAAAATCGTGAGTTGTGCCACTTAAAAAAAAACATGTAAAAATATTTATTTCGCAACAAAGAAAAGCGACACAACTTAAGAGGATGCGGGATTAACAGCTAACCTCGCCAATTGTGGTAACAAAAACTTAAAATTTCTTTTATATAAATCTTCAGAAATATATTTACTAACAAATTTAAGCGTTCAGACTATTTTTAGCAAACAATTACTACGTTAAGCTAGAATTAATTCTATGTACAGCTTTTCGTTTTTTCGCTCTCCTGAAAAGTTGCATAACTGAGAAAGGGCTGTAAACAATAAATAAATAAGTGGGTTTGTCGAAATAAATGTTTTTAATTAATTATTTGGGTTAATAGAAATTCGAGAGGTTTCATTTTTCAACTTTCCGCCAATGGATTTATCAATGTTGGCACCGACGTATGAACTATTTTTGACACAAAAAATTGTACCCGCATGAAATAGCATATCGAGCAGTCCATATTTATATGCCAGTGTGTAAAACTGAGAAAAGTTGGGCTTGAATGACTTCTGCAGTTTGTACCCTATTCTATTAAAAAAATTAGTTTTTGTAAAAAAAAAGTATACTAAAAAAGACACATCATCCACACCGCTTAATGCGGATTTCCTAGTTCCAAGTACTGCAACAAGTACTGCAGTAGGTACTGCGGTGGCCATGCGAACCGGCGTTGGATGTTGTTTTTTTTTTGCTCGATGATTTAATTTGTAAAATAACTCCCCCCCCCCCCTAATTTCACGAAGCTTACTTACGTCAAACACATAACAGCAATTCTAAACAGAGTAAACATATTAATCAAAACATTGTATCCCTTTATAAACCGTAGGTCAACCATGAATTTGGAAAATAAACTTAACATTTTCAAGGTTATCTTTCAAGCTGCAATGTTTTACGGGGCGCCGGTTTGGTCCTCTAGTGCACAATCTCACATTAAAAAACTTCAAATTGCCCAGAATAAAATTTTGAAAATGATTCTTAATTTACCGTTCCGCTTCCCCACCTCTGAGTTACACACAATAGCTGCTGTAGAGTTGGTAAGCATTAAAATAGCTAATAAATTTTTGAAAGGTGTAGCTACGCCGATAATACAGTTTAGGTTAATTTAGTAGGCTTTTATTTCAGGATAGTTTGTTCAATAAGAAATCTCGTTATAAGTTAATATCCCCGTTAGTTTCTACTAATTATAAAAATTATTCTAATTGAATGAATGAAATGTTCTAGCAGTATATTTAAAATTTCTATCTCCTTTGTAAACAAAATGTAAGAAATGGTCAAACTGAAATAAAACTGAAACTGAAAAACCAAATCAAATCATTTCATATGCACTCCCATACATATCTTGTTTACGCTAGCCGTTCTTAAGTCACATTTTCCATCAACGTGACTAAAGCTCATATTTCAATTTTTGCCCACACGAATGTTTTGTATTACAAGCAAGACAGCAACGTAAGGCCTGAATTACAATTTTACGACTGATCTGGCGACTGCGACTTGATTTTAATGCGAAGTCTATGCTGAGGTGAAAATTGTAATTAAATTAAAGCTTCATTTGCTTGAACAAACCAGAAGTCCCGACATCTGTGATTGAACTGAAGTTGGGCGCAGCCAACACCAACTTTGCACTTTGAGCAAAGTTTAGTTTCAGTAGCAGTCACTGTCATAGTCGAAGTTGTAATTGTATCTTGCCACATGCATTTACCATTTGGGCAAAGTCGCAATTAGTCGTAATTGTAGTTCACGCTTAAAGTTCTTGAGTCGCTCATTTTCATACATAATTACTGAAAATTAAGCATTTTCGTTCTACGCTATTGCTTCTTAGTGAAGACGATATATGGCGAGTCGAGTAGAAATGATTGAGGCGCGCGCACCTCAACAGAAAATCCCAGAGGGATTTAAATTAATTTTTCTATAATATTGGATCCACTTTTTCCCGACAAAATGGTATAATTAAATTAAAATTTGGAAGCATACTTACTAGAATTTTGATAAGTGAATACAAAATAAAAACGTAAAGAATCATCTTTTATATCGGAGTAAAATTCTTTGTTTATTTTCCCCGCGGACGGGAATCGAACCTACACTTGTTAGAATCGGTCAATGTGGAGAAAGAAGAGCTTTTAAGAACTTTTATTTTTAATGATTCTAAATCAAATTTACAAATGCAAGAAGAAAGAACAACCGCCTCGTCCGGGGTTTGAAACCGGGACCTTCCGCTTGCCGGGCGACTGCTCTTACACTAAGCTAAAGAGACGATGGTTTTCCCTCTTGCATTTATCAATTTAAATTGAATTTACAATTTATTTCTGCGCTTTCATCGTTACTGGCTTAATACCAGCTGAAAGCAAAACGTGGCTTAGTAGGCTAGTGACAAAAGTAACAAATTGATAAATGCAAGAGGGAAAATCATCGTCTCGTTAGCTCAGTGGTAAGAGCAATCGACCGGCAAGCGGAGGTCCCGGTTTCAAACCCCGGACGAGGCGGTTGTTTTTTCTTCTTGCATTTGTAAATTTGATTTAGAATCATTAAAAATAAAAGTTCTTAAAAGTTCTTCTTTCTCCAAAATTCTATGTGTTAATTATTCCCTATTTTCTCTTCCTTTCCTAACACATTAAAATACCGACCGTCTGTCTGTCCGTCCGCACGACAAATCGATAATGCGTTCAAAAATGGGCCGAATCGGGCAACTCCTTCATAGGGTTGCCATACAAAAATTTTATTTTTCACAATATATTTGAACACTGCCTGAGAACGCGTCGACGTACAGAGCTGAAATTTTGTACACGGTGTTTTCATAGTAATAGTAAGTAAAGCTTTAAAAATGGACCAATTCGGGCAACACCTTCTTGGTGTTGCCATATAAAAATTTAGGTTTTTTACGTATACTATAAAAACGATCAATCCTAGACGTTTTTATTGTACTTAAAAGTTCTTCAGAATATAAAATTCTATGAGATTGGTTATAATTATTTTTACTGTTAGACGAACCGTTCTAGAAATATATGCGAAAAACGACTTCAAAACTCACACTTGCACAGATGGGTGACCATACGAAATTACATACGGGGATTCATCTAGGCCAGGGGTCGGCAACCTGCGGATCGCGAGCCGCATGCGGCTTAGTAGAATCATACTTGTGGCTCTTCAGTATTTTAATAGTTAATATTGAAAACTGAACTGTAATATTGCAATTGCCAAACAAATCTAATAATAATGCTCACACATCAAAATGCACGACAGATCGCATGCTTGTAAACCCAGTTTAGCTAACCTTACTCTCCACACCAAAGTGACTAGAAGTAGAAGCGTTACCAGGACACTGAAAAACATTCGTGAGCTTTGGAAATCAGCGCCTTTTAGTAGTGAGACTTACAAATTTTCTGGAAAAAACCCATCATGCAAAGAGGGGAATTCCAGCGAAATATTTGTTTACTATCACTTCCAATTTGTTCGATTCGAAAAGACCTTAAAAAAGCGCCCTTTAAGTTGAAATTTCTTAATAAAATTCCTTAATTTGAAACAAATTAACTTCAGTTACCTGTAACTTCTATTAATTTTCTCGTTCAAACTAATTCAAATGATCCGATAAAAGAATCCAACCGAATTATTTTCGAAAAAATTAACTGAGACTAAAACGAATTCGCGAGAATCTTAGGTAACTTCTAAAAAAATGTGTATTCAAGTGCGATTTTTTAAGCTCATTTTGCTTCGACTCGAACAGATTCAATAATAGAGCCCAGTTCCATCTTCTTAATTGTATCGTCGTATTCCGGTTGTAATATTAACAGTGAATTTTTTGTCACCGCCATTGTAAAAATGCATGAAACTCTACTCTAAGCCACTAGTGGCAAAGTGTACGAGTTGAATTTTACACCATTCCCATCTATTGATAGAGCTCAATTTGAGTTACAGTTGTTAGATTTGAAAAACAAAGATATATGGACAGAAAAGTTTACAAATTTTCAGTCCAAACTAGAAAATTTAATTAGAGAGAAATGAAAATTGGCTGTCAGACATCAGTGGACGGATTTTTCAAAATGTAGGAAGGAGGAAGACATTATATTTAAACATCTCTTTCCTCATTTTTATGATCAAGTGAAAACATACATTTGGCATCTTGACAATTTTCGGATCTACATACTACTGGGAACAATTATTATCAAATATGACGATTATTAAAAATAAATTAAGAACTTCGCTTAATGACGAAAGCCTCGAAAGTTGCATGAAATTAAAAACTTCTGAATATTCATAAAATTTGGAAAACTTTCTGTCTGTACACAATCCCAAAAGCTCACTAATATTAAATATTGGCGTTTATATTATTTTTTACATTTGATTTGAATTTTAAGCAAATCTATATGTATAACCTACTGAAATTAAGTTATAAAAAAAGTTTTTCAATTTTCTTAAATACGTTGACTTATATGTTCTGTTTGTATGCAAAATAGATGTTTTGATTTCACAATAAATACATGTTTCACAGCAGATAACAGTTATATTAATTTTTGTAATACATATTACCGATGTATATATGTATGTACTTATATTAGGCTCTTTAAAAAAATTATTTATCACATCGGGAAAAAATCGCTCATAACTCCACAAAGGTTGCCGACCCCTGATCTAGTGCATCATAAGAATTGGTCTTAAACCAATTCTAGCTTTTTTTATTTGTATCTCCGGTGATCCACAATCATTCGGCTTGAAACAAGTTTCTTGTAATAGCTAACAAAATGCACCTTCCTCACGTGCGTAGTACTACTAGTAAAACTTACGAAAAATTGATTTCTTTTTTTTTTCCAAAAATTCAAATTTTGCGCCATTTTACTCAATATATATCGTTTGCTGCGTTCCTTTTCTCGTTCAGAATGAATTTTTTCAATCCATGTCGCTCTTTTTCTCGGGCCGAACGAATTTATCAAATGGAAGAAACGTCAAGCACTTGAAATGGTTCTGTTTCGTTCCTTTTCTATGAGCACAGAATTAAATTATGACATCGTTCTGTCGATTCATACAGATTCACTTAGAACGAGAAAAGGAACGCAGCAGTTTTTAACATAGAAATGCACCTCTAAGAAATTCATGTATGAAATCGAAATGCAAATTAAAAATTCAGCTAAGCGTACCTACAACGTCGACAAAAACTTTATTCCACTACTTTAATGAACATTTATTATGAGCACAGTAACATTAATCCTCTTTTGATATTTATCGACCATACCGCGTCCCTAAGTCTATTTACAGCACCTCACTTAAGGATTTAATTAATGCGTGTAACAGAGTCTGTCTCATGGCTAGAGAACTAACTCCTGAGGGTTTTGGAAATTGCCTTCAATTGATATGACAAAACGCTCTAAAATTTTGATTGTAATTATTTAGTATGATAATATTAGAACCACAACCAATTCCTTTGAGGTATACTGAAATGTTTAAAACGAAAAAATGTATCAAATTAATTTGATTTGATGCGTGAGTTTTAAAAAATATCTTGGAAAAATATTATTGGTAAAATAGAAAATTCGTGATTGAAATGATTTTCTATCAGCAAATATTTTCCTATTGTATGGTTCTTTGTAAATATATATACTGAGACTATACTATTAATATTATTTGCTGATTACTCAATTAATATTGCTCACTAGATGTGATAAGGAATGCTATGGCACTCATACGATTCATGTTTTCCAACTTTTTTAGAAAAATTACCCATACATATGTACATACATATACATATATTATGTATTAATTTGAGATAGGAAAAAGTCGCCCGAATACGATTTATTTCCTTTCTAATAGATACTCTCAGTGAACACTTAGTTTGTATCGCAACTCACTCCGCTGGACTTGTGATAGCTCTTAACTTTCAGAAATTGATTTATTTCTGTTCGATTTCGTATTAAAGGGGTGTTACGAAATATATTTGTGCGCGAGCAAGAGTGCCAATAATTCAGGTACCTATACAGATTAATGAATATAAAAATTTTAAAAAAATCCGAAATTTGTATAACATATATAGGTACATCTGTATGTGTGCGCTATTGTATAAGCATTATATGTAGATACCTCACTCAAATTAATTTATGGAAATAATCTAAAAAGCTCCAAGAAAAAAAGTGCTGTGTCATTCAAAGCAATAAATTAAAAAAACATCGGCATCGTGAAATGTAATATCTTTGGCGAAAATAATGTGAAATACCGGCTAGTTGATAGTGTGTTTACAGTTTATAACAAACGAATTTAATTTATAAGGAAATGGGATAAGATCTGGCAATTTCGTTCAGCGAATATTGCCTGCAAATTTCAAAATATCAACACTCGTTGTTTATCTTTAATCTCCCGAAAGACAAAGCGTGGTAGATTTAAAAAAAAAACTATTTCGTATAATCCAAGAGCCGGCTGTATTTTTTGTCTCATAATCGCGTAAAAGCATGAGATACAAGCCAATTAAAAGATCGTATGTAAACATCCGCGATACGTGCAATGTGTGTAAGATAATCTTGCAAGAAATAAGGAATAACAGTAATTTTTTTAAACATTCAAAACACATAATATCAGTGGATGTAAAGGTAACTGTTATATGTTGAATTATTTATAAAAATGAATAAGATTAGTGCTACTTAACAAAAAAAAAATACCGCGAGAAATTAGTGGCACACAGTTGTTTATGTACAAACAGTAATCGGAGTCGCCATGTCATAAATGGATGATTCGTATATCAAATTAAAGGTTGTAGTCTTACCTGCAGGAGTATGATGATGTACCAGAGATAAAATTGGATAAAACGGCTCGACTGCGCATATACGTTATACAGAGTGTTTTCCACTAGGAGGTCAATAGAGCGGGAGATGATAGTACTCACCTAGACGAACCAAAAATTGTATGGCAAGGGGGGGGGGGGGGGAGGCATATCAAACGTTAAGGAGTTACAGGGTGATAAGAAAAAAAGCTAGTTTTTCACAAAACACCCTGTATCTTAAAAACTACAGGACGTGAGCTCATAGCTGCAGAGCTTCATGGCCTTTCCAACGACTGCTCAATCAGCTCCATTTTCTTACCTTTTTTTCTAATTTAACCTCTATTATTTTTGCAACATGGTCGTTAACATAATTTTTTTTATAAAAACTGTAAGCTGTAGACTCTCCTCTTTAATGTGACCTATTACACCCTATGTGTTAACTGTAAAAGGCTTCAGATAGCACATTACGTGTATTAGGTCAACTTGAAGAGGAAAGTCTACAGTTTACAGTTTTTAGAAAAAAAAAAGTTATGTTAACGACCATGTTGCAAAATTAATAGAGGTTAAATTTAAAAAGAAAGGTAAGAAAGTCCGAAATTTTTAGTTTAGACAACCATAATTCTTGATAGGAGAGTGTTATGGGGCTGATTGAACAGTCGTTGGAAAGGCCATAAGTTCTGCATACAATGAGCTTTTATCTATGGCCGTACGCCCTGTACTTTTTAAGGTACAGGGTGTTTTGTGAAAAACTACTTTTTTTTTCTTAATCACCCTGTAACTCCTAAACGGTTGATATGCGCCCCCCCCCCTGCCGTAAAATTTTTGGTTCGTCTATGTGAGTACTATCACCTCCCGCTCTATTGACCTCCTAGTAGGAAACACCCTGTATGTAGTAGCTACTGTTATACTATCACAATCATATTAAGTATTTTGCAGATATATGTAAATTATCCTTCGGCGTCCGGAGGCAACTTGCGCTGTATTGCTCTTGCAATCTTCACTCATTGGTAGGGCATTACGAAAACATCATCATTTCTATTCCTCATTCTATGTTATAGCTGCTTCACCATAGTATTCCCATTGAGTGAACCGGACATAGACCTTAGGTTATTTTCAGCATTTATAGGAAGGGGAAGCCTTACAAATCAGCGTGAGGAGGACGCATAACAATAATTCTTAACAGAAACGTTAATCAAACGTCATTTTTCCTCAAAATACCTATATTTCCCAAAAAATTAAAAGAAAAATTTCCCGCAATAATCATGCCTACTGCATAAAAGCTTTTTTAGCTACGACTATCTACTCTTTCACACAAGGCCATTTCGCAGCTCTTTCACAAAAGGCGATTTCGCAAAAAGTTCCTTCTTTGCTTACATAAACTGAACAAATAACAGTGAGATAACAGAAAATATTTCTTTGAAATTGTCGCACTGGTTCATATCTCTAAACTTCGATCATTATTTTGTAATCAGTCAGTTGTATAACTCAGGCATCTTAAAGTGCATTATGTGAATTTTGCTGCATATTTGCTAATTGGAATTACAACAATTAGAAGCACGTAAGAAAAGCAATATTTTATTAAATGGATAAAGTACTCTCATATTTTTCCAGTATAAATTACAAGCAGGCACATAAAATTTGGTCGATAAAACGAAAAGATAAATTAAATAATGTTATTTTCTTTGGATTTAGAACAATAGTATTTGGTTTTTTGTTGCAATGGAATATTTAATGGTTTTGTGAGCATACTTTCAAGAAACTGGGCTTACAGAACCATTAACGTTAAATTTTCCATTTCGAAATGTCCTCTTACCAAACATCCCCTTGTTAAATGTCTTTCTGTGAAACATCTGGTTTTGTCAAAGCTTTGTTTGCAAAACTGAATTTTTGTAAAACACTTTTTTGCGAACTGGCTTTTTTGAGAAAGGGTCTTCAAAATGAACAGTACCCAATGGAAGATTGCCACTGCCGAATCAATTTATTGTCCAGTCAGTTAACCCTTAATTGCATAATGATTCCTATATGAATCAAAGTAAATATTTCGTTCTACTCCCCAGCACCGCATTGTTTGTTTACGGCTGCACTGTTATTTTTATTAGAATCTTTCTCCCTTATATTCCTAAAAATCGTTTTATACAGTGGTTCAGCTTCAATGTTGCATAAGTAAAGTACGTGAGAAGTGTGTTTACTGTAAAAATCTTATAAAACACTAGTTGCAAGCAACAGTAAATTTTGTTACTCCAGACTCCAGACGTTTTCAAAAAGAATATTATTGGAATTCCTACACTTTAGGTCAAACGCTATTATGAAAAAAGAAGTATTTGGGTTTTTCACGAAAACCATACTGCCCAAAAAGAAGCATGATTCATATATGATGTTATGGAAAGCATATGAGTGAGTATGCTTGGACGTGAAGTCACAAGGTATATAGAATACATTACGAACCACGTTCCACCATTAGAGACGAATTATCGTGAAAATGTATAAGCACGGTACAAAGAACACAATACTCTTTCTGCTCTCTCTATCTTTTCTATAAAAATGTATATACATTAGTCACAGAATTACTTCACAGGCTATCAGCTACAATGTGTCAAAATTTTAATGGAAATAGTTGTCTTCTGTATACCTTGGTGAACTCTCTTCTGTCAGTATCAGCTGACAGCTCAATCAGTGATAACACAGGGCGGCACGCTAGCACCTCGGCTATTGCGGGGTGGGTTACCCAAATTCTGTCAGTTATACAAAAATTTAATTCGTGTCTTCAAAAATAAACCACGTAGCACCACACCCGGTCTAGAAGCAGCACCACACCAGCTATAGAAGGGATCCTTACACCACATATCATTACTTACCGAAGACGTAGATGGCATGTCTTCTTGCCATTACCACTTCCACCCAATCGACATTCCGTGCAATACTTTGCAATGTCCCTATGATGACCTGTAAATGTAGTAGACGAGTGGACCTCAGTCAAGCTTTGTCAAGAGAGGGTTCCAGGAGAGTAAAGGACGGAAACTAAGCAAAATTAGAACGCCACTACGTTAGAAAGGGTATCTTCCACAGAAATTTACTATAATGTACACAATTAAAATAGTCCCATCTGGACTTTTCCTTACCTGAAGGGTATCTAACGAGTGCTCACAGCGCTGACAGTAGCTACAAGCACCATGACGGTCTACTCTATTGTGGATTAATATTTTATTCTCAATGAACGATTAGTGACACTAGTCAGATTACCGTGGATTACCCACACATGTAATTTGAATTCATACCTCTTAATAATCCAATCAGTTTTGTTAAATACACTTTAAAATAAATGTATCTCAGTGAGATCTAATGGTGAAATGGTTGGTAGTTATTTAAGAGGAGCCAGTACTCAGCAAAAGTTTCAATTTAGATACCAGCGAACCTGTAGGTAATAAAATTTACTATACGTAGGTTTGTGTCCTGAAAGTGAGAAAATTCATATAAAATTAGCCTAGACCTAAACCACAGAGCACATTAGAGACATCTACCGCAAAGGACAGAAACCCAACATCAGAAAAAAACCATACAATTTAAGACGAATAATGAAATTTTGCAGTTCACATAAATTGTAAATTTTTAACGAAAATTAACTCTGCTAAATTTTTTTTGCCCATAATTGTTAAATATGCTATTTTGCTTTGCATTTAAACAACTTTCAAATAAATATTGCAATTTCTCGTCGGTGAAATGTCGGAAGAAAAAATAACTACTATTAGAGTCAAATAATTATAAAAATCGCCACTAAAAATGAAAAAACTCGACGTTATTTGCTAGATCTAGGCCTTATCATTCCAAGACAGTCACAATTTAAAGAAATGAGAATACCTACTCATAGAAATTTGATTTAAAAGACTTCAGTTTTTACCATTTTTTATAAGTTTCCGAGCTAATGTCTCCATTCCAATACACTTTTTTTAATTTTTGCCGACGTTATTAACTAGACTTCTTCATTACCCTTAATTTAAGATATTAATCATTATTCTGCTACAAACAGTTTGCCAGAAATTTCCATTGAAAAATGTATGAAACTTGCAAATTTTGGTACTGACTCCTCTTAATACAATTCAATGTCAGCACGATCCTAATAGTTCAGTAAATAAGACTAATTTGCGACAAATAAAAACATTAAATGGTAAAGGTCTGAATTTTGGTATACATGCTTATTACGGTTTCCATTGAACATATTAAAAGCCCCCGTCAAAATCTGTTTCGCTCGAGCCGCCATCTTGGAAAAAAGTTCACTTTTCAGTTTTTTGCCTATATCTAGGCAACTATAGCCAGATACGAAAAAATAGTTCAGATATTAAATGAAGTTTATTAAATTACCCATAAAGAAGCATATCAACATTTTTTTATATCTCCAATACCTTAGCTGAAACCCGACATTGAAGAGCAAAATTATTTATATTTTTGGCCCTGTTTTACTCTTTTTGTTTCTGTTCTTTGTACAAACGGTAAAATATATTTTTTGAGAAATGAAAAGCATTATATGGCACGTCAGAATGCGTTTATAGATTTCAATGTTATCGGACCGATTGAATTTAATGAATTGTCAATTGTCAGGTCATAAAGCAGCAAAAAACAATTCACACAACAGTTTCAAGAGGTCAGGAGACTTTCTTCTCTATTCAACGTCGAGTTACAGTCTGAATGTCACGTATATTTCACGATTTTATCCGATCCCAAGATCACTGCTTCCTTAAACCTCACCTAATCGATATCGTCTCCCGTGTCCATTCTTTGTAAAATTTTACAGAAGAATTCCTTTTTCCTTTCTTCTTCTTTATTTCAAACTCGTAATTTTCATTTCTGAGCCAAAGCACAACTACCACAAACGCAAACTTTTATCAAAGAAAATAGCGCATACACGTAGCACCCTGCTTCCTGCAGCACACTGCGACCATAACAATTATACAGTGTGCGTTATATTTCATTTATTAGAATTTAAATTTTTACTAATTGCGCACACAGTGTTTTATTCTCTACTTTTTTCGTGTTAATAAATTGTTTATCTAGTAGTCAATATCAGCTTTCTATTAAAATATATTTCGGCCTTTGGACTATGTATGCTTCAATTTCAATAAAATGCAATACTGACAAGAACATTCATACTTGCAAGTGGAAATGAAGACGAAGTTGATGATTCTGAGGATGAAGAAGATTTTAGTACCTACTGAATTCTTTGCAGATCTTTCCCTTCCTAACTTTGAAGAATTAATTCCCGTAAATGAGGAGAGCTGCAAGATATTTGTGCGAAAATGAATTAGTAGAATTAGTTACAGCTGAAGATGTAAACGAAAGTATTCCCAATGTCTTATCAGAATCTGCGGAAACTGCAAGATTGTATATTTAAAAAAAAAAAATATTATGGAAAAACATTTCACTGCAACTTTTAAGTTAACAAAAGGAGTTTAAAGGAACGAATAGTTTGCCGGAAGCCATCATAAAGCTGGATACACCGTTCCAGTTTTTTAAACACTTTTTCGACAATTAGCTCTTGGATAAAATATTGAAAGAAACGATCTTATGCAGTGTTTCGAATAATACAGAAAAAACCAATAAAGATTACTCGAACTGACTTAGAAAGATATTTGGGCATAATTACTCTTACAACTACAGTAAAATACTGAAATTTGCGAGCATATGAAGAGAGTTCTATCGGTACGAGCTTAGTAACAAATGCTATGCCTGTAAACATCTTTGAAAAAATAAAGTCAACTTTGCATTTGAACAATAATTCTACACAAATTTCCGATAAGCTTGATCAATATTTTGACAAACTACATAAAGTGCGTCCTGTGATTAACTCCTTAACAAAAAAATTTCTGTACCTATAGAAGAGCGACTTTCGGTAGATGAACAAATTTGTGCGATAAAAAGCATCATAATCTGAAGCGGTGTCTTCCTCAAAAATCGCACATTCCTTTTATGTGGTGTGTCAGGCTTTGCGTTTAAGTTCGAACTGAATATCGGCCTTGAGAATAATGCGAACAAGCGCCTTCTACACGAACCAGATTTAGGTGCCTCTAACAATATTGTCGTTCGTTTGTGGAGAGAAATTTCTCACGGTATTTTCCACAGAGCTTATTTCGACATTTATTACATATCTATTCCTCTCCTGGCTATTTCGCAAAAATTGGTATACATTGCCTTGGAACAGTAAACACCAAATTTTAAATTACCCACTGAATATTATTTAAACAAGTAAAAAAGCTAGAATTGGTCTAAGACCAGTTCTTATGATACCCTAAATGAATGCACCTATTTTTCTGTGCAAGTTTGATTTTTGAAGTGGTTTTTCGCTTATATTTCTAGAACGGTTCATCAGACAGATAATAACAAATTTTATATAATTTCATATTCTGAAGAACTTTTCAGTACACTAAAAACGTCTAGGACTGATCGTTTTTATGGTATACGTAAAAAACTAAAATTTTTATATGGCAGCACCAAGAATGGGTTGCCTGATTTAGTCCATTTTTGAAATTTTATTTATGAAAACACTATGTTCTAAATTTCAGCTCTCTATGTCCACGCGTTCTCAGGCAGTTTCTAAATATATATTCAAAACCGACATTTTTGTATGGCATCCCTACGAAAGAGTTACCCGATTTGTTCCATTTTCGAACGAAAATTTACTTTTTTTTAAAAAGGTCTGAATGCAACATTTCAGCACTTTCAATGATTGCGATTCATCTAAGAAATCAGCATTGGCAAAAAAATGGCGGTTGAAGGAATATATTCCAGTAATTGTGAATCCATTTACTGCCGCTAGTTGTGCACCCTCAAATAAGCTTCTCTAAACAAATCAGTCGTGTCATAAGGCATGAATATTCTATCAAAATACAGCAGGAACTTACGCACTTCTTCACTGTAGTAAATTTTTAGTGCACCAATGAATATGCGGTCTAGAAGCTGTAGCCGGTGAGTTGTGTGTGAAAGTGGGCTTATGATAGTCACGTGTCTTTCACGAGCAAGCTCTGAAGCTTTAATATTTCATGTTCGTTTTTGTCGTATCTAAAAAAATGATCAAACTATGTATTTGTAAATAAATTGGATTCTATCCATCCAAAAGGACGAATTTTTTTAATAGTGCCAGGCGGAGTCCCTTTCATCAAAAAATCGTTCTAGGCCTTTCTGGGGAATATCATCATAAGTGGTGCTCTTGCCACAAACCAATATCATTAACGATCCTCGTTCTGCTAATGTTAAGGCTCCTATCTGATTCTTACCCTTTTCACCAATTACTGACGTCAGTGGCGGCTCCACAGGTGGAGGGTGTCATGACTCCCCTGAAGAAAAAAATATTTAATTAATTGAGTTATTTGAAAAAATATATTTATTATTTTATATATTTTTTTATTTATTCAAGCCAAGCCCCGAAACAGACTCCCTCCCTAACTTAGTCATAACTCCTAACATTCTAAAATATTTGCAGCGTTTTTATGTAAAACCAGCCACTGACATGTATAATATAGACAGACTACGTCTATAGAAATACACTGCAGAAAGTGGGCTCACTTCTATATAGCGTTCTCTTTCGGTCTAAGCACCAAGTACCAACTGAGAGAGAACTGTAAACAACAAATAAATAAGTGGATTCGTCGAAATAAATGTTTTTAAATTATTTATTTGGGTTAATTAGTGATAAAAAGTGTTTTACCAAAGACCATTTATTCAAAGATACTCAACAGAAATTCGAAAGGTTTTATTAAAAGCACTTTTCAACTTCCCGCCAATGGTTTTTCCAATGTTACCACCGACGTAAGACCTATTTCTGGCACAAAAGTTGTACCCGCATGAAATAGCATATCGAGCAGTCCATATTATATATGCCAGTGTGTAAAACTGAGAAAAGTTTGGTTTGAATGACTCCTGCAAACGGGCGCGTATACAGTGGGAGGGTCACGGGGTCATGACCCCCCCCTCAAAGCACCGCCACACCTTCGCGTGAATTGAATGTGGCACTGGACTGTATAGTGAGCTCTAAAAGTTTAACAGGACGATTTTCGTATAGTACGGACACAATATGTAGCTGACGCCGGCGATTAATGCTGGTGCTGCAACGCACTTTTCAAATCTGCGGCGACAGCTAGCACTGGTTTGGGCGTTTGTTTCTCTTCTTTTGAGTAGTAATAGTGGAGTCTGGAGTGGGTATAATAGTCATTCGATCGTACCTCTTCGCCTTTGAAACGTGTACGAATTTTTTTAAATTTTCTTGTGCTTATATATAGCTGTGTTATTTTGTGTCCGCAGAATAGAACAGAACAAAAGATACACAAAAGAACGCCGCTAAAGAACACAGCTATTGTGCCGAAAAGTCATCTATCACACATATCACAGGATGGTAAGTAATTCTGGAATACTACATATTTATTTTAGTGTTTGATTGTTTAGAAAACGGTACGCAATGCTTAGCAACCCGGTTATTAAGATACTTTTATATTTTTGTTACACCGATTACTCCTATCCGAATCGCTTTTAATCAACTGTCATTTTATCATTCCAGATAGTCTAGTAAAAGTAGAGAAGTACATATAAACTATTATGCTGGAAGTTTCTCACGTGAACAATGGTCTTCTGCTTAGCTAAGGAAAGAGCTTACCATCGAAATAAAAAACTAGAGAAACCCAATCGAAAAGATAAATGTGATCTTGGAGATGATTTTATAGCACCCGATGGTGGATGGGGGTGGTTGGTCTGCCTGGCAACAGGATGCTCCAATGTAAGTTTTAGATTTAGACAAACAGTTTCTATAAAGTAATCGATCTTTTTACCTTTCAGTTAGTAGCTTTTACCGTCATTCAACAATTCGGATTACTATTTCGTGAGCGACTATCCACGCTAGGATTTTCCAATTCACAAATTACAACTATGATAAATGTTAATTCGGCCTTGTCTGCTGCCACTGGTATGGTAAATTGAAAACTGTTTATGAAAAGGACATAGACTGTTGTTACTTTGTTTATTCATACAAGGGAATTGAAATAACAAAAAAAAAATATCACTTATACGTCATTTAGAATGTGGAGCTAAAGATGACAAAAATTGTGGCACTACATTACATAACTTTAAATTCAGATGCCTTTCACGCTTTTATCGGTACTTCCATGATCCTGATAAATGATATAGTCTGGTCATCCTTTTTAGATTAGTACATATGATTGAGGGCTAACGAAAAAGCAAAGAAACGTAATACAAAAGATCTACTTACATACTAGAATAAAATTTATTGAAAATTAGAAATATTGCTTGGAACTAATTAAACCGAAAACTAACTTATAAAAATCATGACTAATTTCGGGCCGAAAACCTCAAGCAAGACTGAGTTTTCTTATTTCAGCCGAAAATATTTCTTTGCTCTTGAGAATTTAACTTATACAAATGAATCGTGCTTTTAGCAAAATAATGAAATCATATTTTTTTGAACTCTAGATAAAAATTATTAAAATCGTATTCGTATGGATTCTAAGGGGTTATCTCTTATATGTATTACACTTCCTGTGGATATAACTATTATAGTTTACAGGTCACGTCCATTCTTTCGGCATATGCTTATCCATACAGTTTTTTTTCAGCCAGGAGGACGAAAGATCGCTAGTACGGAGGTCAAGGTGTCCCATTGTACTGACCTGCTAAAAGAAAAAAGAAAGAAGTCTCACAAGAACATTTGCTGTCTTCTTAATAAAGGGCATCAAGTCCAGGTGATGTAAGCTTTTTAGCTCATCCGCTAATAGAATGGCAGCCCCAAGCGTATCCAGCCTGTACCGGGCCTTTTCCCGGAGAAGCGCAGGGAAAGTGTGCGGTTATATCAAGTTCTTCTTGCAGGCAGGACAAACATTCAGGGCTGTCAGCAGATCCCATTTTTGTTATGTGAGCGTAAAGCAAGCTATGGCCAGTGATGATGCCAACCACAGCTCTGCATTATTTACTTTCAGGTTCACCCATCGCTGCTGATGCTAATATCCGCTTTGATAAAAGACCCGATCACTGAAAATGCACAGCTAATCCAAAGACGTAATGCAGTCCGCCAGTAACTTAGATATTATCCGTGGATCATTCAGAGTCATCTAGGCTGCCTAACTGTCTGAAAGGATATCAATCTTGTTTTCATTGATTCAAGGGCTAACTTTACTGACATTGCAGTAGCGAAGACCTCCAAATGGAAGACAGTAGTGAATATTCCAAATGAGCGCTTTGACCGGAGCAAGGAAGGCTCGATAAAACTGTCCCCTCAATCCACGATTCCCTATCAGAAAATCTCATGAAGCCTGTAATGCCTCCTGGAAAAAGAGCACCAAGCTGGTCTTTATGGGTCTTCATCGTCATATAATGACGGGTGAGTGCACCAGCCAAAACAGTAAGATTAATATTGTCGAACTGTGTAAATGCAGATCAGTTAATCATAACTCTCCGAACTTAAAATATGCGAAAGTTTTCACTTCTTGAAACACCTACATACTTTCTGCCCTATATCCCTCCTATCTTTCTGATCATAGGGTATTTTCTGAGCTTAGCTTAATAATAGAACAACGAAAAAGCAAAAGCGTCCACACCATGTGTCATCATAATTCCATAAAGAGTCAATATTCCTTGTAACAAAGTGCCTGTCGTACAGCTCTACCTCTGTTTTTGTCTAATCAACCAAATCACTCTAAAAAATATTTCGTTTTAGGTCTTTTAAATGGACCCATGTTTCGAAGATTCTCATATCGTCAGGTTGCCTTGGCAGGTGCTACATTGATGACCAGTGGACTGCTACTAACATCATTTGCAGACTCCTTCTTGACGTACATTATTACCTTCTCAGTATTATTCGGTAATTAAATCTTTTAAATTATTATTTTGAAGATGAAATTAACATTTAAAATATTTTTTGTAGCAATTGGCTTGGGCATCAGTATCTCAGCCTCATCTTTAGCGTTAAATACTTACTTCAAGGAAAAAAGACGAATGGCTACAGGATTCTCCTGGACCATAACAGCTCTCGGACCAATTTTTATGCCATACTTAGTTACAGGCTTGGTGAATCAATACGATGTTCAATGGAGTGTCATTATACTCAGTGCGATCACTATGCATTCTTTTGCTTGTGCAATGATTTACCAACCAGTTCTGTGGCATGTCAAGAAACTACCTGTAAATATTGATGTTGATAAAACAATCGACGATGGCTATAAATGCGTCTTTTGTAGATTGGGGAAACGAAAAAACACTGGCATTTTTTCCAGCCAATATCTTCACAATACTGATGATGAAGAATCACCCGGCTATGAAATAACTGACCCTGGTACGCCTATGATGTCACGAGCAAATGATGGTTGGTTTTCCAGATCTGCGAATAAGCGTGGTTCACGATGCTCATTAACTTCTGGAAAGTCTGTAATATTGACGAGGTGCACGTCACTCGTCAGAGATCCTCTTAGCAATATTATATTAAAAGAAACCGATGAAGAGAAAGACGTTGAAGCAAATACTACTCCAACAATGGAGAACCAAATGGAGGCTCAACGAAATTTAAATTCGAATCGTAGTTCCATCAACTTTGAAAAAGAAACTATGAAACAAGTTTCGAATATTTCAAGTAGAAAAAATTCTGATTTTAAAAAGTGCACTTGCCATGAAGAACGCGAACTCCTTAACTCAAATATACTTGAGGAAAATAAAAAGATGCAACTTGAGCAAGAAGAAGATAACGTCAAATTGTCAATTGCACAAAAGTTGGTTCTCTTTTTTGACCTTGACCTTCTTAAAGACCCAACTTATGACAATCTTATGGTGGGGTTAACTCTGGCAAATTTTGCTGAAATGAATTTCTCGATTTTAACACCATTCATACTGATGGATTTCGGGTACAGCAAAGAACAGACGGCCCTCGCTATGTCATTTCTTGGTGGCATGGATACTGGCATGAGATTTATTATTCCGTTTTGCGCGGAAAAGATTGGCTTTGAAAATCGAACGTTTTTCTTGTTTGGCATTTTTGGAATGGCAATTGGTCGATTCATGCTTGCACACACTCAATCTTATACTGGTGTGTTGATAGTATTTGCATGGATTGGAATTAATAAAGGATTAAGAACTATATTTATGGCATTGGTAATTCCTAGCTATGTTCCTCTAAAAAGACTTCCAGCAGCCTCTGGACTTCAGTTGATTACTATGGGATTATTTTCAATTATAGCAGGACCAATTGTGGGTGAGTATTTATATAATCTTATACAAAAAGATAGCAACTAAATAACTAAAAAAAACTTAAGGTCTAATAAGGGATGCTACTGACTACAGATTTACACTGCACTGCATTAATATTATTACCTTTGCTACTATTGCTTCCTGGGGATTGGAAATAATGTACCGCAAATTCTGCAAAAAAGAGACTTAATTAGAAATAAGGCAACAAATATCTTATACTTAATGAAAAACGCTTTTATATTTTATTTAATAAAAATTGTTTAAATTAAAATAAAAACCAATTTTGATTTTAAATG
Organism: Dioctria rufipes; assembly: GCA_963924295.1. Taxonomy (NCBI): domain Eukaryota; kingdom Metazoa; phylum Arthropoda; class Insecta; order Diptera; family Asilidae; genus Dioctria; species Dioctria rufipes. Next base: position 82,625,710 of record OZ002742.1, read on the forward strand.
TTATAGACATATACCTCAACACTGACGGAAGGGCGACTTCTATTTATTAATTTGCCATTCCACACGAAAACGTTCCAATTGGACTTCTTTTGGACCCGACTATTTCCGATTTGAATGAAACTTTCAGAGTTTGTATGGGATATAAAACTAGCTCACCCATATCCCATCACTCAGCTAGGATAATAGATTGTTACGGCCCTAAAATCGTCCAGGCACCTAAAATAAGAAAGGTTTAACATAGGTACAGGTTACATATATATTATTTTGAATAAAAGGAAACTAAGGAGTACCTAAGTGTTTTCCTGTCCGAGCTATGTTCGCTTTCCAATATTACAGATGGTTAATCGCCGTCGGCTTCATGCATTTGCTGTGCCATTCTTAGCCATGATGTCATTAGTGAAAATATCTACCCTTAGTTGATTATTACGTCTTCTGCCTTATTTTGTGCAGGCCTCTTAGCTCCAACAATGATATCAATCGTCCTAATATATATAACACCAGCTGTAACTGGATCTTATGACAACGAAGAAGCTTTTGGGTAGCACATTGCATTTAAATTGGAAAATATTATAACTACTCGTATCAGTTATACCAACTTCATCTTTTTCGCCAATATCCAACGCTTCGTCTTGTTCGTTCTCCTGACCTCTTGAAGCCTATCGTTCATCGCCAAATAATACATCCAGCTTGCAAGAATGAAATCTCCAAGAAATGCAGAAGAATATTATTTCAAGCCCACAACCTAAAGTAAATAGCTTCCCTATGCAAATGGCTACCGTTGTAATGGGAATGTCTACAAGACATTCTTCCACAAATGCAGACTCTGCAGAAAACTATTTGCAAAGTTTTTACTTCGCATTATATGAATAAATTTGCTAAATCTTCAACTTATTATGAATGTTATTATTTATACTAAGAAAATGTTTTTTTTTAAGTCCAGCAGAATATTATTTTCTGGGAGTTTTTCAATCAAAAAAAGAACTATCGTTAAGGATGAATGCCAGAAAACAAAGCTCTCGGTTCCGAGCTTCCAAAATTTTGACTATGAAGTAGTAACGTGAGCTTCCGTTTTAATCACATTACCAATGCTTACCAATAATTCCTATATAGTGCTGTTCAAAATTACATACATATAAACAAAACCGAGAATTTGCTGGACTACTGGATCGTGTCGTCACTACAAGAAGCTTTTGGGAATTGAAATGAATAAATCATTCACTTTTTATCAAGATAGAACCACATAGAAGTTTACAAATTGCTTTTTATAAAATAAACTACTCAAGGGATTTATCCGGTTTTTGAGCTACTGAATAAAATTATCCCAATCTTCATTCTCATGTTAAAGTAAACGTATAGCAATAAATTTTATTCAAGTTACAGGGGTTTCAATTTCAATGTTATAAAAGTATTTGTAACATGACAAATATTAACAAATTTGGAAAAACAGCTCCGGTAGCATTTACAAATATCTTTGAAAAACCTATGTATGAAAAATAATAAAAATTGTTGTGTACATGAAAAAGTATTTACGGGGGAGAGAAAAATAACACGGTTTTTTGAGGTTTTTGATTTTCTAAAAAAAAAAAAACACCAACAACTTTTTCAAAAATCTAAGCTCGGTAACATTTCAACTGAATAGTTTCTGATATGTTGCCGAAGGTTTCAAATCATTATCATAAAAATTGTGGAAAATAAGAAGGGGAACGCAGCCTTAATCTTATTTTTTGTTATGTTATTTAATGTAAAATACAAATTACATATTGGGTTTGCAACACACAAAAACATTTAGCGTACTTATACAGGGGGTTTCTATCTAGGTGGTTCATAGAGCAGGAGGTGATAGTGATTTTGGGGCAGGGTGGGGTCCATGCAGGGTGATTAAGAAAAAAAGTTAGTCTTTCACAAAACGCCCTGTATCTGTATCACCGTTAAGAGCTCATTACATGTAGAACTTCCGACCCTTTCAACGACTGCTGAATCAGCCCTATACTCCTCTCAGAAGTTATGGTGGTCTAAACTAAACATTGCTTACCTTTTTCTTTTTATTTGACCTCTATTTTTTTGCACAAAGGTCATTAACATAACTTTTTTTTATGGAAATTGTAAGCTATTCTCCTCTTTAATTCGACCTATTACACCTATGTGCTATCTGCAGCCGTTTAAGAGTTATTAGCTCATAACCTAGAAAATCAGTTTTCCCTCTCCGATCTAGCCGTTTTAAATCTAGGCAGGCATGGGACTGTCTGCAAGAGCTTATAAAACTAGCTCACTCATACATTGCTATCCTAATTTAGATGCCGGCCCAAGTAACAATTTTTCTAATTTTTGGTGACTGAACGTGATGGGTAATTTTATAAGGGGTATATAATGGTTACTCGGTTATATAAGAATTTGAGTGGTTATATAAGAGTTTTATAATATTACCAATTGGTGACGTTGTTATATTAGAGTTTTTCAAGATTACTAATGGTTCTCGTGGAAGTAAGTTACTAAAGGTTTTATAAGTTGGTGATGGAAATGTTTCAATCACCGGTCTATATAACTTAGAGTAACCATTACAAGAAGTTATATAAGAAAATTTTATAATTGTTTTCATCACCACGTTATATAACTGATTGGTAATAAGTGTTTATTGCGGTATCCGTGGTTACCCTTATATAACTCGACAACGTTCAATAATTTAGATGACTTTAATAAAAATTGGGAACTTTCGGTAATACATATACCCACTATTATATATCGTAACATTTTTTGGTGGCTTTGTAGTAACTATAGTGACCGTTATAAACACATTGACTTTTAGTATCGAATGGAGCCATTATAAAATTATTTTCATTTATTTATGGCGTTTTAGTAACGAAAGTGACTGTTATAAAAATTGGAAACTTTTAGTAACATCAATTTTTTCGTTTTTGTCCATTTCAATATGCATTTTTCCGAGCTGTTGGAACAATACACAAAGTAGGTCTTCTTGACCTGCCCCTTTAATTTGCACGATTGCATATGACATTTTTTTTCGTAACTAAAATTGTTATAAGAAGAACATGACACAGTCAATTTGTCATTACTTTAAGATATATAAGATTAGCAAAGGTAACACATAACCAAAGGGTATATAAGACCACTATTGTCTATTTTTTGTTACTATAAGATATATAACATTACCAAAGGTTACATATTATGACTAAAGGGTGTATAAGGACCATTTTCGAGAGATGGTAATTCCTTTAGTTTATATAATATTTCTAGAAGTTTTATAAGGGTAATTGAGTGTATATAACAGATTCAGAGTTTATATAAAACTACTTGTAGTCCTAAGTGAAAATTATTATTAATTAATTAAAATAATTAAATATTGCCTATTTCTGGAGCGATCTGTATTTTTTAGAAGTATCTATAATGATATTCACAGTAAAATTTTAATTGCAACTGAATTTCACCATATACATGCCGATAAATTGTAATTCTAAGATGTAAAAATATTTAACTCTTACATTATAAAAATGCAGTACAAATAAATATAGAAATCCTATTTCAAGATAGGTTGGGTAAATATTTGCCTTATATTGTTTTATAAATGTAACGAAAAGTAATTTCCCTAACATTTCAATCACTAAAAGTAATCAGTCTGAAAAAAATTCCAAGCGTTGTGGAAACGTTACCATCACCATTATAAACAAAGTTTATAAAGGTAACCGAAACATTACTGCAACTACTGCTGTGACCAAAGTAAATTAATCGAGAGTACCCCAGGTTATATAAGGGTTATATAAGAAGTTATATTAAGGTAACCAGAATATTTTTATTACTTATTTTATAAAACTTTTAGTTATATAAAGTTACCTAAATCAAGTCACAGTAACCTTTATATAATCCTCCATTTAAGCTCTATAAAGGGTTTATAGTGGTTACGAAGAGGTTTCGAGTACTTATCTATATAACTCAAATTATATAATTTGGTAATTGAGACCTTACGGTTACTACTATATAAAATAAATTGTTTCTTGGGGGAGCAAAGCTACATTGCAGACGACCTTAAAGCAGACCATCTGACCTAAAAATTAAAATTAAGCTTCACAAACCGATATCTTCCTGCGAGATCCCAACTATGGCAGCCAAAAAATATTATCGGAATGAATAATAATCCAAGATGAATTCCATTGAAAGAAAAGTAAGGGTTGCAGACCAGACAATAAAAAGTATTCCTGGAAAACTACTCCAAAGGATCGACCGCCGAACTTCTACCGCTGAACAGGCTTCAGGTAATGCATATCACCGGCCTACTGACCGGTTACTGTCTGCTAAATAAGAATGTGCATAAATGCACACTATAATATCACACTCTTTAGAGACATCACGTACAAATTATGCGAAGACGAAGAGGAAATTACAGAGCTCCTTCTTTGCAACTGTTAAGTGTTAGCACATAGAAGACTCAAACTTCTTGGGCAACTTGACATCGTCAGAAGTAATGCTCAACTCATTGAAAAAAATACTGGAATCCGTAAAAATAATAAAATCACAACACAATAGCAAAGTTTACCTAATAATAAGTTAAGAAGCTGTAGAGCAAAATGGGCAAATTTCTGGTGTTTTTTAGAATGAAACAACTAATTTCATATACTTTCGTCTTTTGCATGAATGGGGGAAAAGAACTTGTCTATGCACTACTGTAGTGCAACTGAGACAACGAGTTAAAAACAAAAATCGAGAGAACGTAGGATTACCCGAACGACAAAATCTTATTAAATCCCTCAAAATCCTTTCAACCTATTCATAATAATGTACTTCGGGCCACACTACCTCCCATTTTTAAGAAAAAGATAAATTTCGCTTTGGCCCAGATGCTGAAAGGAGATGTAAAATTCCTCTCAAATGAAATTCTCATTTTTCCCGAAAATATCAGAGAATCCAGCATGAGTTCTCCCACTTAATCTCTTCATAGCAAAACGAATGTAAACAGAACCACATGCTGTTCAAATATCATAGGATTACAGCAACAACATGTGTCCTTCTAGTCCTTTTACAACAACAACATGTGTCCTAATATTATCAATATTTCATGAAAACCGGTTTTCACAAAAGCGCGGGAGCATTTTATGAGAGTAAAACGTGAAAACTCCGCCCCTTCTCATTTATTTACGAAAATGAAACATTTGCCATTCTGTTTCGGTGCATGCAACTTGCGCTTTCATATTTGTTATCTTTATTCATAAAATTTTTAAAGAGAGTTTGATTTTTTTTCGATTTTTTTTCTTTCTTCCTTAATTTTCTTACCGTGTGCATTTTAAATGTAAAACACTCGGATATCTCACCAGCTTCTTAACTTATTATTAGGTAAACTTTGACAATAGCTTTATGGGGGCCGCAGTGAATGGAACGTGAAACCACTCTCACTATGTAATCTTATCTAATCTGAGCGATGGATAACACTTTAGTGCTCAAAATATATATAATCTTACTGTACGCTGACCCACTTATTAAATTTGAATTTGAATCATAGTTGCCTCTTAATATTTAATAATAATACAATGATAACAAAACAATATATGATTTGATCTTTTTATCTCTTCCCCTTGCCAGGCTTTTGGATATAAGAGCTTCAAGTAGAACTTGTGTCATATGTAGAGAGAGAGAGAGAAAATAAGCAATCCATCTATTGTAATTGTAAATAAGTTAATAATTCCGACGGATAGAACCACGTCATCAAACTAAATTCAGTCAGACTAATTTACAAAAATATTCCATGACGATCAAATTCCGACATTTTAAAAAAACAAAGTTTTTCTTTTACTCATCTTTATTTTATCCAATTTTATATGGCTTTACTTGCCAGCCTTACCTCGCAAAATAAGATTTAACATCTGAGTAATTATGTACTTAAATTAGTTTGCCTTATTTGTAATTTTTATAAATGTATGTTAAGTAATTTCCTTAATTCTAATATTAAGCTAAATATTAACTCTAACTGAGGAAAGCTGTGACAATTCGGTATTCTCATGGAATTGTAGAATTTTTCTATTTATAAAGACTTCAAAATGGGAAAAGTTAAGATGATACATAAATACTAAATGAATCAAGGAATTCCAGGATTATCACAGCTATCACTAGAAATCAGTCTGCGACTTAGGGTAAATTTCATTTTCACTTTTAAAACCATTCACACTTTTCACTGGCACCTTATTTTAGGGAACATTTATTTATAAAAAGGAATTCAAAAGTTTTTATTTATTTTTTTGTATTTTAAACTATCTTCTAATTTCTGATGTGCTATTCCGACTGGATCTTGGCTATACTTCTCTGGATATTGGAAGATCTATTTCTGATGTTAATTTCTTATCGGAAACTGGTGTTATGACGGTGATCACCTAAAAATTTTTGCAAGTGTAATAAGTTAATATTTTTTATGTATACTTCTACAATTTTTTAGATAACTTTTATACCTTAGAATGCCCATCCGAGGTTTCTACTGGTGCTGAAGGAATGAAAGCTGATATACCCATTAAACCAAATAATTCTGGGGAGTAGCCCGACGTCACTAGCTCTGGCGTTCCACTGGATGTTTTATTTGAGCCTGAAAATATGCAACTTAAATAATTTCCAGACTTAATACAGTAATAAAAGTTATTCATTCCAGCACTCATAAACGTAATATACGCAGTCATACATAAAAGTACATAAGGGATCCTTTCACACACTCGCACGAATTAGTATAGGTAGAAAATATCCTGGTAGGCCAATCATCATGAGCGCACTGATGAGCTCATGATGATTGGTTAGATGAATGGTAAATTTTGTTCTAGCACCGGAACTAAACTCATTTATATACTTCGCTAGTTTTAAGAGGGCGGCAATACGACGGACTTCTAAGCTCATAACTAAACGAGAAAAAATCTAATTACAAGAATTGAAAAATTTTTTCAGATCATACTTAACATTTCAGTCTTCTTTCCGGAATCTAAAAGTTCCTTCGCTGACATCATATTTTGAATTGTGCTCATACTTTTACAGTCAATCAGTTTACTGTCTATTAAATTTAAGTCTGTAAACCTCTGTAAACTAATGAAACTAAAAATTCCGCTAAATTCTCAATTTGTACCTTTGTATCATATGAAATGAATTCAAAAATTGCACAAATGTGGCTGGCAACCCTATGTTTCCCATCATCCATCAATCCTACCTCGATTGTAGACAGAATATAAGACAGTAGGCACAAGCACAGAGTTACCAGAAAATTATTTTTATTCCAGTTAAATTTAGCCATTTTAGCCGGAATTGAGGCCTTTGAATCTGAGTAAAAAATCGGATAAATCCTTTGAACCTGAACGGCAGTTTGCCAGAATTCCTACCCAGAGTTTTTTTTGAAACTGTCTTAAATTTTAGTAGTTTTAGTCGAGAAGATTCATATTGAAATGTAGTAAAAATAAAAAACTAATCTCTAACATAATTAAATTTTGAATTTGTTATCCTTGTCAACCCATAAGAAAATATTTAGAAAAACGTAGAGTGCGAAAATAAATTAAGAAGTTTTGTTTTTAGAAAAACCTTGTCAAATTGAGTTACAATATATTATCCAAAGTTATTAGTACATATTTTTTTTATTACGTCCTGACATCCTTATGTTAATAATACCGGAGACAGACTTGCAATTTCAATATTGCATTTTGCGCTCAACTGAAAATCTGTCTCTATATACTAAGAAACGCTCGGTGTACACTCAGTATGTAGTACATTGGAACTCAATATTGAAATTGCGAAAAACGTATGTGGTATACGAGTTTATTGCAATATGATCCTAGTTATAAACCATAATCATTTAATACACGAACCTTTTAGAACCGAATTTAATACTGCAATGTTTCATATAAGCAGGAACCATATAATCGTCAGTACGGCTTGGTTCCTGCCTGCTGTATACGCCAAAGCAAACAGCTTATATGAAACGCCCTCTTTTTGTAATGAAAATTCTTTTTTTTAAAGATTTTTCGTTTGCATAAAGAGTTTTTTCCACTCAATTCTCGAGCTGCAGACTTTGCAGCAAACTGAGTCAATCTCAGATTGACTTATTTCGCTATGAATTTTCAAAGCAAAACTCACTGCAACTTTAATATTTGACATTATGTCAAATTGAAGTGTCTATTTCGTTTTTATGTTTCATATAGGCAAGTAATTTCACAATATTTGCTCGCGTTTTGTACGTGCGCGGAACTTTCTTTAGTCAAATGACAAATTAAATGACAAATCAAGTGATAAGTCAAATGTAAGTTCTCTAACTAATTTCTCAGAATCGGAAACCGCAAGTACGTCTCTAAAATTTTTTATTGCAATTGACATAATGGCATTATCAATATATCAATATTGAAATTGCAAGTCTGTCTCTGGTATAAAATAAACTGTATTTGTAATGATACGATTTTTTACTTTCTTTTTATTTTAAAACAGTTTGAGATTAAACCATATTTAAGATCCATAACGGATCTTAGTTTTTGTTTAAATTTCAAATTCTTTTCACTTAACAATTATTTGTTTCAAATTCAAATTGTTTTTAACAATTCTGGTTCTAGTTCAGGGTATGCAGTACAAATAGGTCATCTATCATATACATATGATGCCTAGTATACCCTGGAACTGTAATAAAATTTGCCCCAAATAAAGATCGTTGTTAGAGGGGGCTGTAACTAACGTCTTTTCCCCCCTTCAAGACTTTCCGAGATCAGGCACTGATGATGAGCAATTCAGTTATTTTCCTTGTGAATAAATCAAATCACTCATCGCTGAGCGCAATGATGATTCTCATTTGTGAGTAAATCAAATCCCTCATCACTGAGCGTAATCACGATTAGCAGGGGTGATATAGTTTTTAAATTCAGAAAATAACATATTTGGGATTATCACGCATGTCATATGCCTGCACGAAGTGTAACGGTACAACTATATTGTTATACTTTCGTGCAGGGATACGACATGCAATCGCAAACATAAAGAAATATTATTATTGCAATGCGGCTAATATATATGGACATTACAAATATCATCAACGAGTTGGTTAATTTTTCACTTTTTTTTTTCTAAATAGCAATATACTATCCATAAAAATATGAAAAGTTATTTACCAATCATTAAAAAATACTTAAACTTAACTGGAACTGGACGACTTCAATTACAGTTCATTTTAAATTATATTTCACCCTCCTCGCTTCGCTTTTCACAAAGGAATGAGGAAGAAATATAAAGTTCAGTCCGTACTTTGAAAGCCCATAGCAAAAGACAAAGGAAATTCTTAGCGCAACCCGATTTATCCCTCTTTCACTCGTACATTAGATGTACTAGACCTACAGATCAGTGTATCCATACCAATTTATTGATGAGCTGATAAAGGGTTTTCCAATAAGAGGTGTTATTTTAATTAGCCCGCTATTTCGGTAGATGTCACTTTTGGAGCTGTCATTTTTTGACATTTGACAAGCAAAAACTACGCCATTAATAAAAATGGAACGATACACGATTCAACAACGCATTGAAATTATTACAATTCACTATAAAAATGGTGAAAATGTGGCAGAGACGATTCGTAAAACTCGAACATTTTTGGGTCGTCGTTCGAGCTGTCGGGACAAGTTAGTGATGTGAAGAATAAAACCCGTGCACGTTGCTCAAGAACAGCCGAGAATATTGCTGCTGTAGCCGAAAGTGTTGAAGAAAACCCAGGTTTGTCCATTCCTCGTCGTTCTTTGGAATTAGGCATTCCACAAACGTCATTACACCGTATTTTGCATAAAGATTTAGGTCTTAAGGCTTATAAAGTTCAGTTAACACAAGAACTCAAGCCAGCCGATCATCAACAACGTCTAGTCTTTGCTGATTGGGTCCTTGAAATGCATGAAAATGATCCGGAATTCCATCGAAAACTCATCTTGAGTGATGAGGCCCATTTCCATCGAAGGCTTCGTCATCAAGCAAAATTGTCGCATCTGGGGCTCGGAAAACCCAAGAGTTATTGTTGAAAAGCCTCTCTATCCTCAACGTGTGACTGTTTGGTGCGCTTTATGGTCCCGCGGGGTCATTGGACCTTACTTTTTCGAAAATGAGGCTGGAGCAACAGTTACGGTGAATGGATTGCGCTATCGACAGATGATTAATGATTTTCTATGGCCGGAATCGGATGGTATTGATCTGGACAACGTTTACTTTCAACAAGACGGCGCTACGTGCCATACAAGTAACGAAACCATTGATCTTTTACGGGAAAAGTTTCCGGACCGTGTTATCTCTCGAAGAGGTGATCACAATTGGCCGCCGAGATCTTGTGACTTAACACCTTGCGACTTCTTCTTTTGGGGCCACGTGAAAGAGAAGGTCTACGCCAACAGCCCAGCGTCGATTCAAGACCTCAAAGATGGAATTCGTGAGGCTATCGAGGACATAGGGCAGCTACTTTGCGATTTGGTTATGGAAAATTTCATGAAAAGGATATGGTCCTGTAGGCGTGGTCGTGGTGGTCATTTGGCTGATGTTATTTTCCATTATTAACGGCTTACCTTCCTCTTTATAATGAAATAAAGATCCGATCATTTATCTCAAAAAATGGCATTTTCCTTTGAATATCAAAATAACACCTCTTATTGGAAAGCCCTTTAGATGAGTTGGCGATGAACCTCATCGAGGCGCTTAGTAAAAAAGTTAGTTGCCGTAGGACCACATAATGTACACTCACATTGTCGTACTTGACTAAAAAGCTGTGTTAGTTAACATAAGAGCCCCGCCCACACCGGTACTAAAATTTTGTAAACCCTCGAGCAACACTTCCAAAGCCAGAGTTTACTTGACAAAATACTAAAATAGTTTTGATTAAAAAGTAACCTTACCATTTTACGCTAAATAACTCTCAGCTGAGTAATTGTTGCAATAGTGTATGTACGGCCGTAGTCCGCGAATCTGTATGCAGATTGATTCGAATTTATCGGACGACGGCACATTCAAATATGCAATTATTACTCAGTTGAGAGTTGTTGTTTGGGAAATCGCAGTCATTTGGTTAAGATACATTTTTTTAAATAATTTTGTTACGAAAGATATAAAAATTTGATTACGGTTGGGAAGATAAGAAAGTTAGCTTAAGATTATCACAAGACAATTTTTCTGTATGAATAGTAGTTAAGGGCGCAGGTACTATTCAAAGTAAATTTTTATCAGTTTTACGTAAGAACACTGCAACTATTTTAGAATATTGGAATCAAGATAAAAGTCTCAAGTAGTAGTGAGGGAGTCTTCTTCATGGCATGGGAAATATTTCTGGAGGGTTTTGGATATCACCATCGATTTGTCAAGATGGTATGTTGTAGGGTAGCTAAGGGATCCGATTCTAGTACATCTTTGAGTGTCCTTAACCACAATACCACCCAGCTGTCACGGTAATGTTATAATTCATTCTGAATACTAGAGAGAATGTTTTCTTGGAAATAGATATATGTATTACGGCTAAGGTTGGACAGGTCAGGGTATTTAGCTACCTCTAGCAGGAGAGAAATCTCATTCCTAGTTCGGCTTCGGCGATACATCAGACCGTTTCAATAAAAATAAAATAAATTAAAGTGTTTAGATTCACGTTTATTTAGCATTTAATTTAAAACTATTCTCATTCTTTTAATAATGCTTAAAAAATTTTAACATTTTTAATCCAAACAATTAAACTTTATTTTCATTATAATGCCGTGCTTTCTGCTTTGCTCTTAGAACATAGTATATAGCGAATAGAAAAGCGCGATACGAACAAAATTTATGGACCTATTTGTAAGGATATACTTGTAACTTGAAAATAAAATATTTGAGTGCCACCTGTGAGTGGAATTGATAACTAGTAGAAAAATACTTTATGGCCAGCGTGTATGTTGACAGCCGGTCATGACATTTATAAGAGTGAAGAAAGGGAGGAACTTGGTTCCTGACACTTGCTCGAAGAACATCAAAAAAACAACTTGTGCTTGAGAAAAATAAAGTATATATTATATCCTAGACACACAGCACGATCTAATGAATCATTAGTACTAACTATTCATTAAAATGCCGTATGTCACATAGTATACGTCATTATGTCTCGAAAAGCAGATGATAAGGTATTACCCTAATGAAATATTTTTTTCCTTCATTATAGCTATAATGAGGAAAAATGTGCTAGATTTAGCATATAATTTAAGTATGGAGCTCCGCTGTGCGTCTGCTGATTTGAAAAATAAGAAGAAGAATGCAAAGCACAAAGTAATTATGTCAAATTATTTTTTAATAAAATTTTTTTTTCATTTCTCAATCGTTAAATGAAACAAAATAAAAATAAATAAAAATTAAATTTAATAAAAACGAAGTTTATCGCGTTAATTCGATCCATATTGCTTCTTTAATGTGATTAGTTTATCAAAGCCAATTTAACAGAACAACTTAATTAAAGAAATGTCTGAGTGTCTGCAGTTTATAATGAATCATTATAGACTAATGAGTCGTTAGTTATTTCTTCATTAAGAGTGCTGTGTGTCTAGGGCATTAAACATGAATCTTTGTGAGTTATTAATTAATCAGAGACATCGATTACATATGGGATAACTTTTCAAGAGACGGTGGCGGATTTTATGTAAAGCTTAGCTACTTTGCAGCATAGCAGCCCATATACGCATTCCTTTTTTCCTCTTTCGAGGTACGAAACCCTAAAAATTAATAGTTTTTTCTCTTCTTTCTGAATAAAGCAATTATTATGCAATTACATACTTGTTTACTTAGTAGTGAGAAAGTATAGAAATGCATGTATAAATCTTTGTTGTAAATCTGCCATTCAATAAGGAAATCTGCCAGTATAATTTAGTGGTGGCAACCTTGAGCGCACATATGTATGTGCTATAAGCTCATCATGACTTATTGGCACGTTTTTACGTAAATGAAATTGAACGTTCGTTGATATAAGAAGCAGAGTACGGAAACGCACACTCACGTGTGCACATGCACGTGAGTAATAAATTGTGTGCAATTAAAGCGCACATACTCATGAGTCCGATTTTCTTGCGCATTCCACTCACGCACATGATTTAGTAATTCAATATAAGCGCACACGGAATTTTTCACTGCTCATTACTCACGATTGAGTAATTCAAGGGAAGAAAGCGCACACGAAATTTCTCACTGCTCATTACTCACGAGTGAGTAATTCAAGGATAGAAAGCGCACACTTGCGTGCGCATACGAAATTTCTCACTGCTCATTACTCACGAGTGAGTAATTTAAGGATAGAAAGCGCACACTTGCGTGCGGAAACGAAATTTCTCACTGCTCATTACTCACGAGTGAGTAATTCAAGGGTAGAAAGCGCACACTCGCGTGCGCACACGAAATTTCTCACTACTCATTAATCACGAGTGAGTAATCCAAGGAAAAAAAAGCACACACGAAATTTCTCATTGCTCATTTCAAACTTGTATGCAATTTCATTTATGAAATACGTACATTATGTAGAAAACGTGGATAATTAATATTAAAAGGTTTATTCCCTTGAATTACTCACTCGTGAGTAATGAGCAGCGAGAAATTTTGTGTGCGCTTCCTTATATTGAATTACTCACTCATGAGTAATGAACAGTGAGAAATTTCGTGTGCGCACGCGAATATGCGCTTTCTTATTTTGAATTACTCACTGATCGGCGAGTGCGCTTATAACAATGACAATAACTTACGCACGCGAACATGAGCTTTTAAAAATGAAACGCACACATAAGTCGTAAATTATTCACAAGTCGTTCGTATGCGCACGTGAGTGTCCGTTTCCCTACTCTGATAAGAAGTGTATTTTGGCTTATAATTTACACCCCTCATTGTGATTAGTTCGATCAAGCACATCAGCGCTTCGAGCACCGTATTAAGACAATCGATTTCCTTGTTCTAGTTCTTGTAAGGAAAATTTGCAAATGGACAATGGCTGTCAAAAAAGATTCGCGAAAAAAAAGACATTTTAAACACAGAAAGTCAACAAATGTCACAAATACTTGAATATTTGAGTGCAGTCGCAAACGACACTTTTCGCCGCTAAATGGATAGACAGGGCTTCTAGCTTCAGAATAAAATCCAAAAAAAAGTGCTAGAAGTCCTCAATAGTAAATATTATTTTCTTGAACAAAAGAAAAATACTATTGTTAACAAATTTTCTTTTGTTCGATGCTGCCATATTTTCTTATGAAAAATATAAAGCATTACGCTTCATTTGGCATTTGAATAAGAAAAATCGGTTAATCCGTTCTCGAGATTTGATTTTTTGAAAATGACATTTCATCGTAAAATCACCAAAACTCTAACCTCCTTAGCGGTGGGCTGAAGCGTGGTAGGGGAAACAAAAAAATATGGGTGAGCTTATTTTGGTATTCCGTACAATTTCGCAAAGTTTCATCTAAATCGGAAATGATGGGGTCCAAAACTAGCCCTTCTTGATTGTTTTCGTGTGAAATGGCCATATATAAATACACAAATGTAAGAGCCGTTTTAAAAAGTTTCAAATATTCAAAATAATAACATGAATAAACCGACAAATAAAAATGATAGTATTGGTAAGACCAATTCTTATGATATCGGACACCCATCTGTGCAAGTTTGATTTCTAGAAAGGTTCGTCGGACAGTAAAAATGATTACAACCTATTTCAAAAGATTTCATATTCTGACGAAGTTTTTAGTACCTACAATAAAAACGTCTAGGATTGAACGTTTTCACAGTATACGTTAAAAACCCGAAATTTTTATGCAACAACACCAAGAACAAGTTGCTTGATTTGGTCCATATTTGAAATTATATTTTCTATTTTGATAAAAACGTCGTGCTCAAAATTTGACCTCTATACGTCGACGCGTTCTTAGACGTGTCCAAATATATAATAAAAAATTAAATATATGTATGGAAATCCTACGGGTTATCCGATTTGTCTCATTTTCGAACTTAAATCTAAATTTTTTTAAGAGCCGTGTGCAAAATTTCACCTCTCTAATTGCACGCTTTCTTGAGTTATCGTGCGGACGCACAGACAGACGGACATGCAAAAAACAAAATAATTTTTTATATCATACGTGGATGTTCCAATTCATTATGTCTACCATCATTATTTCTATGCGTTACAATTACAAACGGAATGACTAACTTAATATACCCTCTGATTACATAATCTAGGGTACGAAAATCGAGTAGGCAAAAAACGTTTAGATAGAAAAAACAAAGCAGAAAAAATTAAAAGTATTTTTGGAAACTTTATTAGATATAACTTTGGGGAACAGAATAATCAATTATTAAATGGCCGACAGGCCAGTTAGTATACTAGTCCAACAGATAAGAAATATCTGTTCTAGCACCCGACACCCAAGCCAAACAAATTCGGTATGCAGCAGGGTGATAAATATTAGAGAGAATGTAAAAAAGCATTAGCTCAACCCAACCAATGTGACGTAAGAGCATTTTGCTACTTGAGAAGAAAGTTCTGTGTCAGCTATGTTCTGTCGGCTATGGGGCAAATAGTACCTCACTTTTTTCGCCTTTTAGCTTGGAAATCTACGCTTATCTGTGATATGACCCAAGTGCCAATAAAGCATTTTTTTTAACCGTAAAAATGTCTGTATGAAGTTTACAGGATCAAAAAATAACCCCACACTCGATTATACGTTCTCTTTCCCCCTTAATTTGATACCCCACACGCCTATTTTTAGATAAGATGAGGGTGGTATTACCCCCCCCCCCCCCCCAACGAACACCAAATTCAAAGTTTTTTTCAACCATCTTTTTCTGGCGAACATCACAAATCAATTAAAGAGAACGCATTTCTCTACTCCCCCACCCCCATAATTTTTTCATTATATTAGACTCTAATGCCTAATCTACAATGCATGGTAAAGCGCAAGGTATATAGAATACAAGATATTCCCATTACAAACCATGTTCCCCAATTAGGTGACGTAATATTGTGAAATGTATAGGAAAGTACGGTACAGAGAACACAAAATTCTCTCTACTCTCTCTGCCTTTCCTATAAGAATGTTTATACAGGGTGTCCCGTAAGTCGACGTCATGCCGGAATCGGGTGATAGACCAAATCATAACAGTTACTAGAAAAATATAAAAAAAATTCTAAGTCATGTATTTTTCAAATTATAGGCATTTCTTTTGTTTTCGAGAAAATGTACACCTTGTGACGGTTTTTAAGCTCCTGTTGCTATAAATCTTTACTTTTTTCAATTTTATTTTTTTTATGTAATCCCGAATGGTGCTTATCTAACCTGTTGCTTTAAATTCTAGGCCAACTCCTCCAGCTTGGAAGAAAATGTCACATTTTACCGAACCAAGAATAGAAAATTAATATTTCACCCTGACTGTAATAAATAAAAATGTACTACGCTAGTTTGGCAAGTAACTTTAAAAGTTGATGCATTTAACAAGGATTCTAAAATGGTTATAACACTTGCTACATTATTTCTTAGATTACGGAAAAAAAAATTTTTCTTCAAGAAACCCAATTTCGAAAAATTTCGTTTCACCTACTAAAAATGATTCTAGTGTATCCAAATCTTGCCATAAGCAAGATAGTGACACTAGCTCGTCAAATCATTGAGTTTTTACAAATGTGCATCGTCTACTCCGCACAGAGGGCCGACTTCCAAACCAAGTACATGGTGAAAGAAGAGTTCCTTACCTTACGAGGACGTAGTACTTCAAGCAGTTGAAGAAGACCCAGGTACTTCGATACGTGCAATCCAGGAAAGCACAGGAGTACCTAAAAGTATAGTTCACCAAATTTTACAAAAACTTGAGCTCCAGAATTACGGTAGCAGTTGAATTTGTCAACAATGGAAGATTTGCCCGTCTGATAACCCGATCCTTTTTAAGAAGATGTCGAACTTGTATTGAAGCTGAAGGAAGGAAGTTTGAACATCTTTTGTAAATAATAAATCTTTGTATCCAAATAATTGGTGTTTAATTTTAAGCTTAAGGTAAATTTGTCCTAAATTCAGCAAAAAGTTAGGATATCTAACTTGAAAGCGTCACTATCTGTTTCACTCACACTTCATGTAATGGCTCTCCGTCTCACTCAAACTAGAATCTTATAGTTACGGCAAGCTTTGGGTACACTAGAATCAATTTTAGTAGGTGAAAAGAAATTTTTCGAAACTGGGTTTCTTGAAGAAAAAAAATTTGTTTTCCGTAATCTAAGAAATATTGTAGCAAGTGTTATACCATCTTAGAATCCTTATTAAATGCGTCAACTTTTAAAGTTGCTTGCCAAACTATCGTAGTACATTTTTTTTTTTATTACAGTCAGCTAAAGTTTGGTGAAATATTGATTTTCTATTCTTGTTTCGGCAAAATGTGACATTTTCTTCCAAGAATAAGAATAAGAAAAATAAAATTGAAAAAAAGTAAAGATTTATAGCAACAGGATCTAAAAAACCATCACAGGGTGTACATTTTCTCGAAAACAAAAGAAATATCTATAATTTGAAAAATACATAACTTAGATTTTTTTTTATATTTTTCTGGTAACTTTTATGATTTGGTCTATCACCCGATTCCGGCTTGACGCCGACTTACGGGACACTCTGTATATACATTAGTCACAAAATTACGTCACAGGCTATCAGCTGCAATATGTCAACATTTTAATAGAAATACCTAGAGTGCGTTCCAAAACACAAGTGCAGCTATAGTTGTAGCTATGTCAGAGTTATGTCAGAACTATGTCAAGTTGTCTGCAGTTAAATAAAGCTGTTTGAGGTTTTGGAAGGATCTGAGTAAGCTATAAGTATTAGAACAGTCATTTATGCTAATTGTATAATTTTATTGATACTTAAAACTAATATTTTATTAATGGGTGTTAATCCGAAATGAGCCAGAGGAAATTAAGTAAATAAATAAATTTTGCAAAATGTCTGTAAAAGCGCGCCAAACAAATATTTCAATTGACAGCTCACGTCACGGTTTATATATTAGATAACTAGCAGTCTAGATCACAGCAGGGATAGTTGACTATTCTAGTCAACTGCAAATGTTTCGGAACCCTCAAAAGTCAACTCAGCTGACATAATTTAGTTGACTACTGGGTTTTGGAACGATTGAAGTCAGCTATAGTCAACTGTAGCTATATTATGGAATGCACTCCTTGTCTTCTATACCTTGGGTAAAGCGATGTTGTCAAAACGATATCGTTTGCTGGAGAATGCATATAAATACACGGAGTATGTAAGTAATGGTAAGCTGCCAAATTGAACAGTTGTTGACCTGTCAATTATCATAAATGTAATTGTTTCCTCGAGTTCATTGCAGAATTACATCAAAGGAAATATTTGTTATCAATAATTTATACAATAGTAGGTATAGTAAACTGAGAAAATGTGCTGTTTTGTTCTAAATTCCCCTATATGGTTCTAAGTTAAGCTGAATAGACTTGTGGTATTACTACAGTGGTTTTGCTGATTAACACATAAGTTCATGCTCATTTAGTCAAATGAATGAAAAAGAAGAGTCAATTTTACAAATATGAATTTTCAAATGCAAAAGTAGGAAGCAAACACAAAAATCAATGTCGTTTTGACGACGTGGTTATACCATGCATTGTGGATTAGGCATTACATTCCACAAGAAATGCACGGAAAATTGGCCGTCCAAAGCGACATGCTACTTCTACTTTTGCTCCGGTCATACAAAGGGTATCTGCCTGGAATAGTGATAAGCCAGATTTCGGGTAATG
Source organism: Dioctria rufipes (assembly GCA_963924295.1). NCBI lineage: Eukaryota > Metazoa > Arthropoda > Insecta > Diptera > Asilidae > Dioctria > Dioctria rufipes. The sequence continues at coordinate 82,644,461 of OZ002742.1, forward strand.
AATTCTGGTTTCGTTGGTAGTCCATGTTTTACATGTATTTACACGCCTTTCCTATTCTAAGCAAATTGTCAATTTGCAAAAAATAAACAAAGGTTTTGTGCAGTAAAAAATGTTCTTTTTCTACTTTATTTTGAAATAATTCACATAATTAATTTATATAAATCTTTGCTTCTATTAACAAAAATGATAATTTAGATAGTGCTAGTGCAATTACCTGAAACATGATTTCCCTAGTTTATAATCCAATTTATATTTGCAAGCACTGACCGAGCACTTCATTTTGTTTTTTTAATTGATATGATGATTTTAACAGGCACTAGTTGCACTATAAAACCTTGCACTAAATAAACTTCAAAGATAAACAGTTTTGAAAAAAAACTGATTCCGTACTTTTGTTAAATTTCGCAAAAGAATTTTAGATTGCATAAACCTGTTCACAAAACAAAAGGACATTTGACAATCATGCACTCAGCTTGACAATTGTTCCTTCCGGCATCTCACTTACTCCTATGTATAATGTCCTGCTCTAAAAATAATTACACTCATGTACACGGTTTAGTTTTCTATGGCAATTATTCTGCAATCTATTCTGATACACCTGAACAACAAAAGTATACAAAAACTAATAAAACTTACCGCTTCCTGGAGTGGGTCTGACTAGGAATCGTGGAGATTTGAATGTCCCAACAGAATCTGTGGTCACTTTTTGTTGAAGAGCAGGTTGAGGTGTAACAACATAAACTTTCTCCTTGGTAAGTGGAGATATAGATACCTTCAATCTCTCCCATGGCTCATTTACTGGAGTTGGTGGTACTGTTCTTATATATAGTGGAGTAACTGGTGTGTCCGTTGTAGTTGATGCAACCATCCTATCCGTGCTATCCTGAATATTTTCCGTATTAGTAATATAATTGTCCTCTATTAACTTAGCTAGGAAGTCAAATTTTTTTACTTCCTGATCATCCAACAGGGATTCAATGTGGGTACCGATTTGAGGAGGAGATTCTGTTGTAGTTGTTACTTGCCTTAGGGATGCTGTCGTAGTTAAATATTCACTTGGAATATTTTTTGAACGACCACGTAGTGACACGGTGCTGGCTTTGTGAGTCAATGATGTAAATTCTTGTTGCGTCCATTCGTCAATATTTTTTTGTAACTTTGAGAAATCGAAAGAGGACTTGGTCTTGCTGTTGGTTTCATACTCCTTTTTCAAAAGCTCTCGAATATTCGATGCTAAGATTTTTGTCAAATACTTCGTTGTCTTCTTGGAGGGTGTTTCAGTTGCCGTAACAAATTTTGATTCTTGCTGTTCATGCGGTTCTACCTCTTGTGAATGACTCCAATTAACGTATCTCACATCGTTTTCTGGCTGATAATGTTGCTCTTCGCGAGGTTTAAATGGTCTTGGCTTATCTTTGGTAGTGTACGGAATAATTAATTGATGAAATTGTTTAGGGCTTTTCTCTATGTGTTTGGGATATGGAATCGGAGCAGGCTGGAATTGCGATGGAGGCGATATACCTGCAAATTGCCCACTTGCATCAACGGAAGTATAAGTAGAAGTCGGTGTTGGAGCAAAAATCCAAGGAGTTGGGGTTGGAGAAGGTTGCCATAAGTTATGGCTGTAGGTTGAACTTCGAGCTTTCAGCTCACTAGGATCTCTGGTAAATGGTCGGGGAGAGCTTCCTTGTAAATATAAAATGGGCGCATCTAACAACTTCTTTGGAGTTTGTCTTTGATTTTCTAATGCCACTTCTGGATTTTGAGATGCCGTTTGAATGGAAGGATGAAACTCTATATTTCTTTGAAGTGATCCAACCTCTGCATTTATATTAAGAACATTCTCAAACGGTGTCTCAGTATGAAGGACTGTTGTTGTTTCTGTCGTAGAACGGAAAGGCTCTGGAGAGGAACTTATATAATTTCGAATATCTTCGAAATTTTCATTCCTGTACGTCAGGTTATGTGAAGAAGCTTCCGGATAATTATCTGGCTCTGTATTATGATTGTGCACCACAATTGGTTCAGATACATAGTCCGGAGATTGCGTTGGAAATGTTGGTTCATAGCTACCCAATTCAATTAATTTCGGGAAATCACGTTCATTTGTATCTGGCTTTTGCTGCGCTGATACATCAATAATCTGGGACTGAATTACATTAACAGGATACTCTACAGATGATACAAAATCAGTTACCGGTACACTCTTAACAATTTCAAATGAGGATCCAGAATTTTGAGTAATTGGTAGAGTTGGAGGTAATTGTGTTGGTGTTACAGTTCGTAATTCTGAAGCTTCAGCGTGTTCCAAGTGTAATTGTTTTATATGAGGTTTTATTATAGGTCTATTAAATGGAACAGGTCCATAAAGAGGAGGTATTGGATGTACACTTAGGTTTGGAATTGGAATTGGGGATAAGTTTTGTGGCGGTATAAATTTATCTGCTTTAAATCCATTACCGTTTGCCAAAATATTATATGAAGGAAAATTAAATTTGACCGCTCTTTGGACGAGAGGCGGTTGAAAACTATATCCAGAGGCATGTGTTGAAGGTACATTGTTAGATGATGAATATGTTGGCAAAGAGACGTACTGATTAACGGGCAAGTTGCTGTTGTGCTGATATTGTGCTTGAGGAGCTGATGGTTGATTTGAATGACCTTTAACTAAAGGATATTGCAAATGTCCAGGAAACATTGGTACCCAAGGAACATTATTACATAAATTGCATGGCGCTTTTGGAGGATGGTATTGATAGGCTTGTGAGGAATCCCTGTATTGAGGATATTGATTGCTTGGATCTAATTGCTGATCTTTTGGACCGTTACCAAAACCAAACCATCGTGCTACTCTTTGCATAAATCCAGGTGGCTCGGGTGGAGAAGGCCTTATTCGTGGATTTATTATCCTGTTCTGTTGTGGAGGAGGTACTAAATGGTCAACAGGTTGCACCGATATGCTTATAACTATTTGTAAAGCTGTGGAGATTATCAATAGAATTCGCTTTGTCATCTGAAAATAAAAGAAGAAAAATATTTTTTTTAGTACAATAAATCATAATATTACTAACTAAACCTAAATTTATGTATACAATTGTTTGACTTAAATAAAACCGACACTTCCACCTGCATTGACTCCAAAGATAGAGACCAAACAGAGCAAAAAGAAATGCTTTATATTCTAATCTCAACTGAAACTAAGTGGAAATTAATTGAGGCAAAAAAAGAGAGCCTAGCCATATTGATGAGTGTTGTATTCCACTATACGAACTCCGAAGAACTTTCTTAAAAATCGTCTAAAAATTACAAATTAAAAGTCTTCAATTTTCGTTCATTTTCAAATAGTCGCCGCTGCGTATGATTAATTATTACAACAATAGTCAGTTCAAGCAGCAGAGCTGCTAACCATAATCTAATCTGTGTGAGATAACTTACACTTGAACGTGGACAGATATCTTTGAGACCCTAAGTTCACCTAGCTCCTTTAGGTACAACAATTAGGGACTCAATATAAAAAATTAATAAATAAAACAAAGCTTGCCGGAGCGCAATGCTGACAACATTCTTCATTTTATGCTATTTTCAAGTAACATAAGAAGCTCGACTTCTTCTGCGCTAAGTGTCTTCATATCAGGTGTGCTTTGATATTACTTTTTTCCACCAAAGAACGTTATAACTCAAATAACTCAAGGCGATATCACTGTCTAATGAAAAAGTATTCAGGTTTTGTTCTTCATCAGAAGAAAGTCCAGCGCTTTTTATACGCTCGATGAAACATATAGGGAATACTAAGGGCCTGTCCGGATCCAAGTGTTCGTCTTCGTCTTGTTATTACAGCTAGTGACGTAACATCGAGACAAGCTCTATCGGAATCCATGTCTATGCCATCGAGGTTTGCTAGTTTGTATAACAGTTTTAACATTTGGTTAGCTTGATCACCGAGTTAAGGTTCGAGTTGACTTATTTAAATAGACAACGTGAGGTTATCTGAGCAAACGAATGACTTCGGACAGGTTAGCTTCGTCTTCGTCTAACTATTATAATAGCTGTGCTTGTTGTGTTACGTCACTAGCTGTAATAACAACACGAAGACGAAGACTTGGATCCGGACAGGCCCTAAGTTTGTCATTATGTTTGTAACGTATAGAAATAATACTGGTAGAGCAAAATGGATTACAACCCATGCATAATCTTAAAAGTTATTCTGATTTTCGCATGTCCGTCTATCCGTCCGTCTGTCCTCTCGATAGCGCGTTTATTTAGAGAGCTGATATATTGCACACGGCCTTTTTAAAAAAATTGTAGTTCGAAAATGGGACAAATTGGGTAAATCCTTCGTGGCATTGCCATACAAAAATTATTTTTTTCACTATATATTTGGACACTGCCTGCGAACACCTAGAAGTAGAGAGCTAAAATTTTAAACACCGCGTTTTCATAAAATGTAAATGTAAATACAAGTTGAAAATGGATTAAATCGGACAATCCCTTCTTGGTGTTGCCATACAAAAATTTAAGGATTTTACCTATACTGTGAAAATTATCAGTCCTAAATAATTTTATTAGACTTAAAAGTTCTTTAGAATATGAAATGTTTTGAAATTTGTTATTCTAATTTTTACTATCCGACGAACTGTTCTGGAAATACACAGCTTAGAAAAACCACTTAATCATACTTGCACAATAGGTAACCATGCGAAATTACATATGGGCATTCATCTACTTACATTCATCGGTAAGAATTGGACTTAGAACAATTCTAGCTTTTTTTCCTTATTAAAAGTCTATATTGAACAGTTTTATGAGCTATCATTTTTGTGATTTTCCAGAAGATTATTCTTATAAATTTTGTCTGGCCGACCTCTATCAGTCCCTCTTGCCACAACCTTTTTTTATTCCCTTTCTCATGTAGTGTGATTCCGTATTGTTACTAGATCTATTGACAAAATGTCACAGAAAAGCATTTACTAAATAATATTGGTGAACTCTTTTAGAAGAATAAAGAATACGTTGATCTTTATGTTGCATTAAAATTAAAGATTGTTTATTTAATTTTGAAAAACGCTTTGAATAATATTTGCAATAAATGTTGAATTTAATTTGAAATTTGTCAATCGATTTGTGTAAGTTGTTGATTTTTTTTTTAATATTGTTGAAATAGTTCTGAAATCTGTTGAAAAAAAAATTTAATTAGTGAAATTAAATATAAAAAAAGGCATATATGGGTATTTTAAGGTCGAAAATAATATTAATAACATTCATAGTACACAGTAAAAAATTTTCCCTAAAGTAAGTGGCAACAATTTGTGCCACAAAGCTTATGTATTTTGCGATAAGATTAGGGAAAGTTCCACCTTGGAAAACGTAGATTTTATCCTTAAAAAAAAATAAGAATGAGCTGAATAGCTAATTTCTTATGTGCGTACTACTAAGTAGCAGTGCTTTCCAGTACTATCACATATTCCCTACATTTTATGAACAAAAAAAATTTGAAAATTCCCTACATTTTAGCTAATTTTTCCTACATTTTTCTGGGGAAGAGAAAAGAAGCTTCTTACTTCTTTCTTTTTGTCATTTGAAAAAACAAAATGCCTACTTATGATAATAATAATGAATGAGAATAAAACGAGGGAAAAAACGCAGAAAAAATCAGGTTTCTTGTATTGGGCCCCCTTTAATTTTTAATTTTATTTTATTTTTATTATTTGTTGTTATAGGGGCAATAGAAATACACACTCTGTGAAAATTTCAACTGTCTACCTATTATAGTTCAAGAGATACAACCTGGTGACGGACGGACAGGCAGCGAAGTCTTAGTAATAGAGTTCGCGTTGTTACCCTTTGGGTATACAGTTAAAAATTTGCACAAATTGTTGCCACAAAACTTAGGTATTTTTCGATAAGATTAGTAAATATTCTCTAAAATGTAGGGAATATTCTCTAAATCGTAGGGAATATTCGGGAATATTCCCTATATTTCTAGGGAATATTTTCCCTACATTTCTAGGGAATATTACCTAACATGAAGGTTTTTTTCCTTAAATTTTAGAGAGTATTCCCTAAATTTTAGGGAATAGTCCTAATATTTTTTACAGTGTACGGATCCCTAAAAAGGATCCCAGGACTTCTATAAAATACAACGATATGGCAAAAAAGTTAATAAATTAAATAGTTGCAGTATGTTTTCATGACTTTCAGTTTTTAATAAAATATGGGTAATTGCCAATTGGGACAAATTCTAATGATTCCAATCCAATTATAAGAGCAGTCAATCCATCAGTCAGTGTACAACACATGGCATTAAAATAGATAAAATCAAGTAGACATTGAAAATAAATTGCATATATATTCTAAAATGTGGTGCTAATAATTTTGGAAAATATTATGGCGATCATAAATTACAGTAGTGTGTCGTTTTAGCAAAACACGTATGTAAAAATCATCAACCCATTTCTATTCTTTCACTCAGAAAAATTTTCGCGCCTCAAAAGAACATGTTCAAGCCCTACACTAAACATAGAGGCAATTGAATTCAAAAATTTAACATTAAATCCAAAAGTTCGTAAACTTTGATAGAATGTTGGGTGAGGTTAAATAACAACAATTTTAATTTTGAAACCATCACCGAGGTCCGAACAGGAGCAAAACTGCAAAAAATGAAAAATTTTTATAGCTTCCGTAAAAAATTTCAAAAAATCCTGCAAGCGGCCTCTATTATACTTGAATTAAATTAAGAGGAGTCAGTACTCAGCAAAAGTTTCAATTTAGATACCAGCGAACCTGTAGGTAATAAAATTTACCATACGTAGGTTTGTGTCCTGAAAGTGAGAAAATTCGTATAAAATTAGCCTAGACCTAGACCACAGAGCACATTAGAGACATCTACCGCAAAGGACAGAAACCCAACATCCGAAAAAACCATACAATTTAAGACGCAAAATGAAAATTTGCAATTCACATAAATTGTAAATTTTTAACGAGAATTAACTCTCCTAAATTTTGAACATAATTGTTAAATATGCTATTTTGCTTTGTATTTAAACAACTTTCAAATAAATATTGCAATTTCTTGTGGGTGAAATGTCGGGAGAAAAAACAACTACTATTAGAGTTTATAAAAATCGCCTTATCTTTCTGAAACAGTCACAATTTAAAGAAATGAGAATACCTACCCATAGGAATTTGATTTAGAAGACCTCAATTTTTACCATTTTTTATAAGTTTCTGGGCTAATATCCCCATTCCAATACACTTTTTTCAATTTTTGCCAACGTTATTTACTAGACTTCTTCATTACCTTTATTTTAAGATATAAATCATTATTCTGGTACAAATAGTTTGCCAGAAATTTGTATTGAAAAATGTATGAAACTTGCAAATTTTGGTACTGACTCGTCTTAAGGGGAAACTTTTTTTTCCAATTAATTAGTTTTACTTGCTTTTCGGTAGAATTAAACTCACACACTGGAACCGATTTAAGCTTCGTACGGTCATGATAGCTATCGTCATTTGAATCAAATATTTTTTGAAATAATAGAATATTTTTTGAAATAATAGATTTGTTATAAGCAGAAAAAGTAACTAATAGTATTTGGATTTTTGTGAAAATATATCGGAAATTTTCGGAAAGCTTCTTTTGTCTTAATTTGTTTTTATCCCAACTGAAATCAATAATTTACTTTTGTTTTGTCACCGAGATGCAATAACCATCCAGAGGTGGTTATAACGGATTAAATTTTGTCCAATTTTGCTTTCTTTTGTTATTACGTGTTTATTATTTTCTTGTTTCATTTTAATTTCACCTGCGTGAATTTATTAACATGAGAGGTGAAGGGGAAGCGAAGAAAAAAACGGGGGTAACGTCTTCCGAAAACCGAAAAGAAATATGTAAAATAATGTCAGAGGAAATTAGGGAGTTTATGGATTTGGTTGATTTTGAGGATGATGATAGCATTACTGATCTTCACTTCCTTTCTGAAGATGTACTGATTCGTCAAGACGTAATTCCACAAAACGCAGAAGAAATTCGAGAAACCTCCAAGGATTAGAGGCAGATGCGTTCATCAGAGCTGTGAATTTTTCATTGAATATCAGCTCGATCAAAGAATGTCGTGTTCTGTTTGCAGAATCCAGGTTTCCCGATGAAGCTGATGAACAATTAGAGCCAATACCTGCTTCGTCGCATGCAGAAATCTCAATAGCAAGAACTACAACAACACACAGATATAAACCGTCAAAAAGACCACGGTTGTCATTAGCACAAATAGAAAATGCTGGTCCTCAGTTTTATCCATCTCAAGGTGGTTTCACTGGAGGAGGTTTGTATTTCGAAACCCACTAACACTTCCTTGAGAGTTTAATTTTGTTCAGCTATAGACGTACAGAAAATCGATACAAAATCTGAAGAATTTTCTAACATTAAATGGCAAAAGAAAGCCATTCAGTTGCACATAGATGAAGTGGCTTTCCATGGAAATAGTATATTGCCGAGTTCATTCCTAGATTTGAAGTCTCCACTGCAATGCTTTTTGTATTTTTTCACCGAGTATGTTTTTAACTTGATTGCTGTCCGGCAATAGAACATAGATACATCATTTTCGATAATTCCTGTGGAGCCAGTACTTGGGAATTGTAGTCTACATGTCGATTTATCGTTACCCGCGACTAGAAAGTTATTGGGGTCAAAATTGTTTTGAACCAATCAGAAGTACAATGACATGTAGACAGTTCGAAACAATCAAACGGTATTTATGTTTCGCTGATGAAGAGCAACGTAGATATAAAAGGAAACCAGGATACGATCCTTTATTTTGGATTAGAAAACTTTCTGACATGTTGAACGAATGGTTCGATTCCATTCCCAAGACTCCTCGTTTATGCATCGATGAGCAGATATGGGCAACAAAAATGACCCATCATCTTCGGCAATATTTACCAAATAAGCCACATGGGTAAGTGGAGGGGGCATAAAATTATTCGCGCTCTGCGATTCATATGGATATTCTTATCGCTTTGAAATTTACAATGGAGCTGGCGATAATTTAATTCTTCCAGGTATGTACTCACGTGCGCACGAGATATACTCTCTAGGAACAATTCGCGCTAACAGAATTCTGAACTGTAAATTGTCATTTGAGAAAGGTTCAGACTTCGCTAAAGCTGAAAGAGGATATGCAATTAAAAATTTTGGAACGTCATATGGCGTGGATATTTCCACAGTGTTATGGAAAGACACGAAGAATGCTTCTACATACGTTGGTCTAATAGATGGACTAACGCGCCGTTGTCATATCCGCTTGAAGACACGAAATCCAATGCTTCGCTTGTTTTATCACATGCTAGATATGGCGATGACCAATGCATACATTCTGCATCATCGCATTCATGTAGGTGATCCGAATTTATTACAGCTACCAGGTTTTCATAAGCAAGATTCTGCGATCTTTGCAAATATATATCTAATGAAAAAAGTGTGGTTGGCAGACCATCTATGCAGCTATCAAATCCTACCTCATCTGCTACTGGACAAAAAGGTCAAAGGTCACCTGAGAACGTCCGGTATGGACGGTTTGAACCATTTCCTAGGTATACACGACAGAAGTGGTAAAAAAAGTCGCAAAATTTGTAAGAAATCAGAAAGACAAATCTATTGCATGTGATGTAACCTAAATTTATATTTAACCCCGACGAAAAACTGTTTTTATGACTTCCATCGTCAAAAGTGACTTGTGCTTAATTCTATATTTTCTTTTTAGTTTACCGTAAAACAGGGATACTTTGTACAGTGAAGGATACATTGACCGTAAGCTAAAATAAAAATTCAAAGGCCTCCTCTTTTTTGAAAAAACAAAACAATATGATGCAAACAGATTCAAATTATTTCATAATAATTTTAAAGTGCAACTGCTATATATTGCTCAATTGTAGCGTAAATGCAAACAAAGCAGGTTGCTTTTCAAATTGTAGAAGTTTTTTATTGGTGAAAATCTGGGTGATAAATTTTATAAAAATCAGGTGCTTCAGGCTAAATAATTACAACAAATATAGTGCAGGAAAGTAACCTATATTCTTAGCTTGAGTTTTTCTTATAAAAATTTTCAATTTTATACTATTTTGTATAAAGTTACAATTTTGTATACCACTTTGACTGCTAATTTGACTGCTAATCTGGAAGTTGTCAATAACCTAATCACATTATTATTGGTAATTTATAGATTACAGAGGATAAAACTTTCATAACGCCGCGAAAGTATGTTCCAAAGGCCGATTCACGTAAATATGGGTAATCTGAAGAAGATTTGACATTAGCCATAAGTGACGTTGAAAATGGTTCGTTACATTTTATTCTATTTTTCTTTTTTTTTTTGGGAGCTTACTATTTTGATAACATTAAAGGACTGCTGTCAATTGTTAAGGCTGCCAATAAATATAAAATAGCAAAGGGAACACTTATTAATAAGTTGAAGGGGAAGCACGCAGGCAAAGTTGGCCGTCCGTTAGTGTTCACAGTTGGCGAGGAAAAAGCTTTTATGGACCATATGCTAGTCATGGCCAAATGGGGATTTCCTTACGATTCACGAGATCTTCGTCAGCTAGCCAAATTGTACCTAGATAAAAGCGGCAAACGTATCCCACAATTCGGCTACCACAACTTGCCCAGCGTCGAATGGGCCTGGCGATTTTTGCAGAGGTATAAAAATGAGCTATCAAGCTGCCCAAATATTATTTGGTCAAAGGCAGCAGTAACACCGAAAGAAATGTGCACCTATCTCCAAGAAACCTTGAAGGAGATCACTTGTACTGGGAATCAACTGTTCCTCCTGAGCGTATGTTCAATAAACAAATTTGACAGATGATCCTGGTGTCAAAAAATGCATTTTCAAACGCGGCGTAAAATATGCAGAGCGAGTTCGAGATTCTTCAAAGGCATCTACATCGGTTATGTACTGTGGATCAACTACATAAATGCTATTGCAATCTTATGTGGTTTACAAATCCACTCATCTTTGGCAAACATGGATGGAAGGGTGACCGCCAAAAACCAGGTATAATAGGAGCACAAGCGGGTGGCTTGTTCCATTATATTCACTGATTGGTTTGAAAACCTATTCATATCAGAATCGCGAAAATTTACTGGGAAGATTGTAATTATCGGTGATAATCTATCCAGCCATTTTATTCCACGAGTTGTTGAATTGGCGCAAGCTAATAATATCGCGTTTGTTTGTATTCCTCCAAATTCCACCCATATCGCTCAGCCATTAGACGTCGCATTCTATGCTCCGCTGAAAAAATATTGGCGAAAAATTTTGGATGAATGGAAATCAGAGCAAAAGAAAAAGTCCCAGATTTTAACCAAGGAGGCATTTCCAAAGCTCTTGTATACATTGGAGCACAAGTTATCGGATGTAAGTAATGTTTCCGTTAACCTCATTAATGTTTTCAAAAAATTCACCATTTGACCCAGCAGCAGTAACTAGTCGTCTGCCGAGTAATGAAGATCCGGAACAAGTTCAAAACCTTGTTTCGCAAGCTGTATTAGAATTGCTCGACAAAAGTCGTAATAACACTTCCGATAAGCCTGTACGCAAAAGGAAAATGGTACGAGTTCCTGCTCCTTAGAGAAATGGAAGCAAACATCTCCTTAAAAAACACAACAACGGAAACCGCTTTGGTGCCGAGAGAAATTCCTAATTTTGAGAACGAGCCATCGACAAGTTCTATTTTAATCCCAAGTCCTATTCGAATCGTTGATACTTATTCCGATGACTCCGACGAGCAATCGCTGTGCTCCGCTGATATTTCCTATATGGAAAGTTCAGGTGACGATTGGGATCTTCTGATCAGGACCTACTCAATGAAGTATTGAAATAAATTAATTCATATTTTTAATTAAATATTTCCAATACTTGCTATTAATTTATTTTCTATTATAATAGTACCTACCTATGTAATTGACGAAATAAAAATACCTCAATAAAATATTGAGAGAAAAGTATTTTTCTCATCTTACAAAATTGTAAAGTCTTCAATTTCATGTTTAGCCAGGGCTTCATTGCTCAAACTAACTTTATATACACACAATTTATAAAGAAAACTGATCTCATGTCAAAGTATCCCATTAAGGGGGTATTCTTTGACCAGCATCTTTCAAAAATGTCACTATCCTTATTTTGATATATTTAATAATAATATCTTACTCAATATAATAATAGTGATCGGCCGCACTTTAAAAAAATCTAAATGTCACCACATCTCAACACCATAGCTAAACATCTCACTTTTAATTTTAAAACTGTACTAAGGTATCCCTGTGTTTTACGGTACTTTTTTCGATTATTTTGCTTTCAATAAAAACATGTTTTGAATTTAAATAAAACCTGATTTATTACATCTTTAATCCTAAAGGCGGCCTATCTATGTATAATCACACCTGATGGCGGCTAAGCAATAACAGAAATAAAAAAACCGACTCCATATTCATGCTTCTCACCCAAAAAATACCCTAGCTTACAATTTTTTCGCAGGAGAAAAAAAATTAGACGGTTAGAGAGTTAAAGCAATGGTTACTTTAATATTTACCACAATGGATTAAATTTGGAACTGATAACGGTAATATTTATTGTAAAATAACGTTTCTATTAGTTATAAATAAAAAGGAATTCCAAAAGCGCTGCAAAACTGTAAAATAACAACAATTGCTTATTTGGCCATTATTTTACAAAAAAAAAATTTAATTTGTTCTGAAATTGGGTTACAAAACGTTTAGATCGCTGTTCGTCATAATCAAAATTCGAATTTCAAACAAGAATGTTTCCCCTTCTTGAACAAATCACCCAATTTGAAAATTGCAATGATTAATCTTGCTACCATATACTATAATTCATACTTGTTTTTTATAAAAAGTATTTATTTATCCTGGCAATTGGTGTGACCTCCACAATGAACTTCTATAGTAGGCGATCAGAGGTAACCATACTGATGAGACCCCTCTGATCACTGGGTCAAAAAGTTCAATTTTTCTGCATTTTAAATGCAATTTTCAATTTGTATTTTTTTTTTTTTTTAATAAATTTCAATCTTTTAAGACAAATATTTTCCACTTATAATTTCAAATAACGAAAATTATGTAATATCAAATAAAATAAAAAAAGGAAAATTGCCAAAATTGGCAATTTATTTGTGTGCTTTAATTGTTACTGGTTAATGCCAGCTGAAAGCAACTGTGGCTTAGTTAGGCTAGTAAAAATTAAGAAATACAAGAGGAAAAAGCATCTGTCTCATTAGCTCAGAGGTAAGAGCAATCCCCCGAAAAGCGGAAGGTCTCGGCTTCATAAACGCGACGAGGCGGTTTTTTTTTGTTTGTTTTGTATTTATAATTTAATTTAGAATCATTAAAAATAAGAATTCTCAAACGTTTTCAATTTCCTTCTAAAATTGAAAACTTGCATTCCTCTCGAACCTACACAGTTTACTGAAGATATAAAATAGAAATGAATAGAAATGACCCTCCCAAAGTTTACTTTAAAATCGTACATTCATTGTTATTTCTTTCGCTCATCTGACTTTCTGTAAATTCGTATATTATCCGATTATGCAATTTCTCACTATCCATTTTTCTCTTAGCTTATTTTTTGTAGAGAAAAATTCTTTGCATACCTATCCTTACCATATAAGGGGTCATTTGAACCCATACGAAGCTTACGCATTTTTCTGCAGCTCCCAACTGAAACCTTAGTTTTGGACTCCGCTAGACCTCTCAAGTTATAGTTTCATTTATTTGAATGTGACATGTACGCTTGGTTTCAACGTGAGCACTTGAACGACCCGATCGGATCCATACGATGAAACGCATAAACAAAAAGGACTCTTATCGGAGATACACAAGGCACACTCCTTCAAATGAGTTTTCTATAACCAAACGAAATATCGCAGACAAGAAATACACATATATCGACGATGCCTCGACCATGCTAACAATGCCACACTCCAATATAAAATCAATGATGACTCGACCTGATGAGAAATCCTCAATTTCTTCGTAGAAATTTGCAGAGCATGTTTCGGCAGAACTTTTATTCAACCCAAGTACCCCAAGCTGCCTAAACAATAATTAGAGGGTTTTGCTATGAAATAAATTCATAGCGAATTTAGTCAAAATGAAATTGACCGAGTTTGCTGCTAAATCCAGCACAAGACTTAACTGAAAAAAAAAACTCTTTTTACGAATGAAAAATCTTTAAAAAAAAACCAATTTCCTTGCAAAAGAAGTCGTTTTGAATCAGCAGGAACCATATCATCAGTACGGTTTTATTATATCTTTGACGTATACGGCAGGCTGGGAACAAGCCATGCTGATGAGTAATACGATTCCTACTGATTCAAGACGCCCTCTTTTGCAAAGATATATCGTTTTTTTAAAGATTCTTCATTTTTAAAAAGCGTTTTCTCATTTAAACAATAATTCCCAATAACGAAAAAAATCCCAAATAAATTGTGTACGAGTAATAAAAATACTCAAACTTGCATAATTTGCAAGAAAATTTTTCTACGGAAAATACATAACGAATAAACCAGTAAAATGTAAAAGCTGTATTTTATTTGTAAAATTAAAAATATATGTTTCATTGTTTTATTAGAAATCAGAAGTTATGCTGCGAAATTTTTCCTCTAATAAATTAAGAATTTCAGTCTAAAACTCAATGTTTATTTCATAAGGGGTCAAATGACCCCTAATGGTAAGAATAAATCTGTGTAAATTTCCGGTACGTTTAGTGTTAAGTAAATCTAAAATGTAAAGCATAATTATAGTTTCTTTTTACTTGCTAATGTCACATAGCTATCGAATAACATTGGACACTAAAACGTTACCATATATCACGTCTACATGGAGTACCTATTTACTTATCTTATCTACAACTAATAATATATGATCAAATTATATAAGATCTACATCACTTTTATATATGTATGTACTTCTTCCATTTCAAGCAGTAACTTTAAATTGATTAATTAATTAACAATCAACGGCGTCCACCGCCGTATTGAAAGCTGGTTTAATAGGCGGCCACTTAACGATCAAGAAGGACTATCATCAATCATAAAATGACATGGTGGAGCAGTAACAAGTTTTCTGATCTTCGCCTTGACGTTGGTATTTTTTTTTCTACCTTTCTTCGAAGCAACTTCTTGATTTGCTGTTCCCACATGATTTCCTCTTTATATTCAAGTTCATATGTATCGAAAAAATTGGTCAGTAGTTTCCCAAATCACTTATAGTAATGTCACTTTCTTGAACACCTCAAGTTGATGCCGTCGATCTGTGCTTGCTACTATCCATCACATTAAAGGTATGGTAGTCGGACAGTTTCCGGTAGCTTTGAAAGATAACCACAAGAAAATTACAAGAAAGTTGTCTGTATGCCCAGCCTCATAGTAATGGCACCGTGGAGATCAGACGATCAATTACATATCAAATCGAATTTATTTTTCCTTATCTACTGAAAGTAGCGGTCTGCATTTATACTAGTCTCTATTGTGTAAGTGTACAATGGAATTCTTATACCCGAATCCTTCCTAGTAGAGATGATTTGATGTCTTCATTGACATGAAGATAATGATGAATTTCATTCTCGACGCGGGACTAAACTCAATATTTACTTTTCTGGAACATAATGAGCTTTTCCATGTTCACGCGATGAGCAATTCGATGAATTGTTACATTATTTTCTTGTTGAGATAATGAAAATACTCATTGATACATTCATCAGTGAAATCATGATGAAATAATGGAAATGCTCACTGTTATTATTATCAATAGCAGTGTTTTTTTTTTTTGTCCACAGAACAGAGCAGCACAAAAGATACACATAAGAGCGCCTCATACATTTTCATACAAAAATAGATTTAAATTAAGCGAACAGTGCAGCAAAAAGTTCCCTTCAATCGACAGAACAATTTGTTCTCTCCAGTATATGGGAGTTCTAGAACAAGGTACATAAAAGAACACAGATAATAAATTCATAATGATGACATTGATATACAGGATGTCCCAGGGTAATATGACTATATTTTGCTGAATAATTCCCCTCTTTCAGACAAGTAAACAATTGTATGGCAGGAGGAGGGCAAAAGTTACCCTACCGAGTTACAGGGTGATTAGTAAAATATGCCCTTTTTGCATTAAACAACCTATATCTTGAAAAGAATAGGGTACACGGTCTATTTTAAGACGGCATTGATGTAGAACCTTAAGATCTTTCATATGAATATTAAACCAAATTTCGGTTTTTAAATTTTTGTTTTGTTTTGTTTTTTTTTTTTAAATAACCCGCTAACATACATTTTCGTTACAAGATTTCGAAAGCCCAGAGTCTGCTCTTTAAGGTTAAGGAGTTCTTAGCTCTTAACCTATTCAGGTCATACCGAAATTAGACGATCTTTTGTTGAAATGACATTTTTCAATCACTAAGGGAACAAATTATCTGTGACCTGAATATGTTAAAAGTTAATAACTCCTTAACCGTCACAGATAGAACATAACTAAGTATAATAGGTTAAATTAAAGAGGAGACTCTGGGCTTTCGAATTTTTGTAACAAATATGTATGTTAGTGGGGGTATTTAAAAACGGAAAAATAAAAAAATTACAAAATTTAAAAACTGAAATTTTTAACTTTTTTAAATGAAAATGTGTTTTTTCCATTTTATTATGTATAAGGACAACTAGTCCAGTCAATAGGGACTAAATAAGGCTTTTGCTCTACAAAAGGTGGGGTAGTTGTGATTTTTATATATGTTATTCAGTTCCAGGGCCCAATAAAAAATCCAAGTTTAGACCCGTGAGAGGGGTCCGCGCGGTCCGCCATCTTGGATTAACGGTACCAAATATTCGTCAACAGTAAAATTTAAAAATAAAAATTTGAAGAAAACTAAATTCCCTAAATTTTTTGAGCAAACTCTTTTTATGTAACGTCTAATGAGTAATGAGTTATAAAGGCGGAAACGTAAACATTCTTCCAAAAATACCATTTATACAGGGTGTTTTGTCCATGGTGGTCCATAGGACAGGAGGTGATAGTAGTCACATAGTCAAACAAAACATTGTACGGTAAGGGGTGAGCGACATCTTGTAAATAACTTCTTGTTATAGCAGTAGAATTACAGTCGGGCTGACGACGCTCTGTTAATGAGAATAAAGATATTAGCGATTTTGTTCGTTAGAGCTGAGAAGCTCAATCTTCCGAAAATCTACCAAGTTAGAGCTAGAAGCTCAATATCTGGTGTTGATGAATCTCTTAGCAAGAGTTGAAAAGCTCATTACATGATGTTTTAGCCATGTTGGAACTCAATATCTGGCAAATGAGAATACCACGAGAGTTACTGGTTAAACTATGAATCTTTATTTTCAATAGCACTACATTTATACTATTTTAAAAGCGCTTATTTGGCTAAACCTTAATAAAATTTCTTTCTCATGGGAAAGACCAAGAATATTACAAGTACTTTATAAAAATTGTTTACCTCACTCATATCGATCAAAATTAAAATGCTCGTATATGCATTTATCGTTACGGCATGTAGGTCATGTAGGTATGCTCTACAATCTCAACCGTTTCGAAGTTACAGGGTGATTAAGAAAATGCAGTAGTCTTTCACAAAATAATCAGCATTTGAAAAAGTACAGAGAGTATGGCCACTTATAGAGCTCATTGTATGCAGAATTTCATGCCCTTTCCAACGACTGCTAGACCAGCCCCGTGCTCCTCTCCCAACAGGAGTTATGGTGGGCTAAACTAAGAATTTCGGATTTTCTTACCTTTTTTTTACTTGGAAATTTTTTTTTTGTTTACAAAAAGTTGGTTAACATAATTTTTTTATAAAAACTTTAAATTGTGGACTGTCCTCTTTAAGAGCGCCTCATACATTTTCATACAAAAATAGATTTAAATTAAGCGAACAGTGCAGCAAAAAGTTCCCTTCAATCGACAGAACAATTTGTTCTCTCCAGTATATGGGAGTTCTAGAACAAGGTACATAAAAGAACACAGATAATAAATTCATAATGATGACATTGATATACAGGATGTCCCAGGGTAATATGACTATATTTTGCTGAATAATTCCCCTCTTTCAGACAAGTAAACAATTGTATGGCAGGAGGAGGGCAAAAGTTACCCTACCGAGTTACAGGGTGATTAGTAAAATATGCCCTTTTTTCATTAAACAACCTATATCTTGAAAAGAATAGGGTACACGGTCTATTTTAAGACGGCATTGATGTAGAACCTTAAGATCTTTCATATGAATATTAAACCAAATTTCGGTTTTTAAATTTTTTTTTTGTTTTGTTTTTTTTTTTAAATAACCCGCTAACATACATTTTCGTTACAAGATTTCGAAAGCCCAGAGTCTGCTCTTTAAGGTTAAGGAGTTCTTAGCTCTTAACCTATTCAGGTCATACCGAAATTAGACGATCTTTTGTTGAAATGACATTTTTCAATCACTAAGGGAACAAATTATCTGTGACCTGAATATGTTAAAAGTTAATAACTCCTTAACCGTCACAGATAGAACATAACTAAGTATAATAGGTTAAATTAAAGAGGAGACTCTGGGCTTTCGAATTTTTGTAACAAATATGTATGTTAGTGGGGGTATTTAAAAACGGAAAAATAAAAAAATTACAAAATTTAAAAACTGAAATTTTTAACTTTTTTAAATGAAAATGTGTTTTTTCCATTTTATTATGTATAAGGACAACTAGTCCAGTCAATAGGGACTAAATAAGGCTTTTGCTCTACAAAAGGTGGGGTAGTTGTGATTTTTATATATGTTATTCAGTTCCAGGGCCCAATAAAAAATCCAAGTTTAGACCCGTGAGAGGGGTCCGCGCGGTCCGCCATCTTGGATTAACGGTACCAAATATTCGTCAACAGTAAAATTTAAAAATAAAAATTTGAAGAAAACTAAATTCCCTAAATTTTTTGAGCAAACTCTTTTTATGTAACGTCTAATGAGTAATGAGTTATAAAGGCGGAAACGTAAACATTCTTCCAAAAATACCATTTATACAGGGTGTTTTGTCCATGGTGGTCCATAGGACAGGAGGTGATAGTAGTCACATAGTCAAACAAAACATTGTACGGTAAGGGGTGAGCGACATCTTGTAAATAACTTCTTGTTATAGCAGTAGAATTACAGTCGGGCTGACGACGCTCTGTTAATGAGAATAAAGATATTAGCGATTTTCTTCGTTAGAGCTGAGAAGCTCAATCTTCCGAAAATCTACCAAGTTAGAGCTAGAAGCTCAATATCTGGTGTTGATGAATCTCTTAGCAAGAGTTGAAAAGCTCATTACATGATGTTTTAGCCATGTTGGAACTCAATATCTGGCAAATGAGAATACCACGAGAGTTACTGGTTAAACTATGAATCTTTATTTTCAATAGCACTACATTTATACTATTTTAAAAGCGCTTATTTGGCTAAACCTTAATAAAATTTCTTTCTCATGGGAAAGACCAAGAATATTACAAGTACTTTATAAAAATTGTTTACCTCACTCATATCGATCAAAATTAAAATGCTCGTATATGCATTTATCGTTACGGCATGTAGGTCATGTAGGTATGCTCTACAATCTCAACCGTTTCGAAGTTACAGGGTGATTAAGAAAATGCAGTAGTCTTTCACAAAATAATCAGCATTTGAAAAAGTACAGAGAGTATGGCCACTTATAGAGCTCATTGTATGCAGAATTTCATGCCCTTTCCAACGACTGCTAGACCAGCCCCGTGCTCCTCTCCCAACAGGAGTTATGGTGGGCTAAACTAAGAATTTCGGATTTTCTTACCTTTTTTTACTTGGAAATTTTTTTTTTTGTTTACAAAAAGTTGGTTAACATAATTTTTTTATAAAAACTTTAAATTGTGGACTATCCTCTTTAATGTGAACTATTATGTAGTTATTAGCTCATAAGCTATTCATGTAATACCGAAATTAGAAGATGTTTTTTTTAAATTACGTATTTTCAGTCACTCACCCAAGTAACATTGGAGGTTGAATTTCCTATCTTTGAGGGCCGATCGACTTATTTTGGTTAGAATTACGTAAATTAGACTTAAGAATTTAACCTCAAATGCCACTCTCATTTAAGGTTAATTAGGAAGGAAATTTTACTTAATAATTCCTTAAATTAGGTCTTCAAAGTAATCTTGACTTTGTAGTTAATTATAAGGGAAAAATTACATAATAATTCCTATTTAATTTACCTCGTAGGAATTAGTAGAAATAAAGAAATAAATAAGGAAAATTTCCTAAATCTAAGGCAAATTTCCTTACTTTTACCTAAATTTTACTTAACTTTGAGGTCAACTTTAAGGAAATTTATGGTCTTTGTAGTTAGATCTTTTCCCAAGTTCAAGGCAAGATAACGTAAATATTCCCTAAATAATTTCCTATTCGATTGTGTTGCCCTCAAAGTCCGAATTCCCAAAAAAGTTAACCTCAAGGTAAATTGGACTAATAGCCACGTTTGGCGAAATCCCTCATAGTTGAAATTACGTAATAATACAACCAAAAATTAAAGTTCATTTACTTTTGTTTGACTTCATTATCACTGGAATTATTGAACTGCTCCTCTCATTGAATCATTTCATCAAGATTATTGCTCCTATTTACGACACATTTATATCGGAATCAGTCACCCTCTGGAATACCATTTGCATCTTTCTTAAATATGCTACGCTTGATTTGGGCAATAGGTACACTTAATTATTTGCTTCCCAACCATGCGGAATATACGCATATTCAACTGCGTTTGCATTCACCCGCTTTTTAACAAATCTTGTAACCAAATGATGATGCTAATCACATGGTTTACTATTTTTAAGATGTAAATAAATCAATTCAATTCTTTCAATTGTCAAATCTCTTTTACCTATTTAAGGCGAAATTCCATAATATAGGGCGAAATGCCTTATTTTAAGTTGAAATTTATTTATAGAAAAAAAATTTCATAACCTTTGAACACAAAATTACCTAAATAAGGATTTTTGCCCTCAAAGTCGAAAAATTTGGTTATTTCGTCTTGCTTTCCAGGAAATTGGTCGTATAAGGAAAAATTGAAAGTCAAACTAACTTCTATGTCGAGAAATGTAATATGCGCCATATTTATTTAACAAAACATGGCTGCCATATATTAAAGGAATGGATAGAAAAATTGCATAATATACCTTAATTTAATTTTTTCCATAGTTACTACAAAGTAAACCCAAATAAATGAATTTTTCTTAATTTTAGAACGATTAAAGCATACTTAAATTAATTTCAATGCTCTAAATCGGAAACTAAAGATTAATTTAAAAAAATTTTAAATTATTATTTTTTAAATATACAATATTTTGAAAGCGCGTTGTTGTTTTTCGATAAATTATTTCCATATTTATCAATAAAAATTTTCTGGTGTTAAAAATTAAACGCTTAGAAGCTGCGAGAATTAATTTTAAATAAGGCCATAATTTCTATATACTTTGTTAAAGAAATACTTCTCATAATCTTTCAATTTGGAGTTATGTGCCTTGTTCATAATATTTACATTACTTACTAGGGAAAATATACACATACAATTCTTATAAAATGTAATTCCTTCTATATTAACACACACCTTAACATGAGTTAAACTAGGTAGAAAATAGGTCGAGATTAAGGAAAATTTACGTAAATTCGACGTGAAATTTACCTTAAATTTACCAAATCAAGGAAATGAGTCCTGTGCCCTATAAGGAAATATTCCTTAATTTTCCTAATATTTACGTCGATACGACGTCCTCTCATTCTCCACTTACGTAAATCGGACGTAAATATTAGGTAATCTTAACTTAACCACAATTAGTCGCTGCCGAAATTTACGTTGAATAGACGTAAATTCGACCTGAAAAAGAGGGGAATGTTACTTGGGAAGGGAACAAATTGTCTTTAGTTTAGCTCACCATAACACTTGAGGGGAGAGGAGTACGGGCTGGTCGAGCAGTCATTGGAAAGGTCATTAAGTTTTGCATGCAATGCAGTGGCCGTACACTCTATTCTTTTTAAAATACAGGGTACTTTATGGAAGTTTAACGAGTTTTCTTCATCACCCTGTAACTGCGAAACGGTTAAGATGCCGTTCCTCCCTTGCCATTCAAATTTTTGTTTGACTAGGTGACTACTGTCAGCTTTGTCCTATGGACCACCATGGATGAAACACCCTGTATAAATGGTACTATATGTATACATTTTTTTGGAAGAATGTTCACGTTTCCGCCTCTGTAACTCGTTACACATCAGACTTACTATATAAGGAACGATGTGATCTTTTTTGGGGATCTCCAATGAGTGAGAAAAAACTACAAATCTTTGTATTAGTAGTTTATTCAAATTTACCCGACGCGACGTTTCGACACTGAGTTTTAGGGTCCTTTTCAAGGGTTCTGTAGAAAATACATTTATTCAGACGTCTAACATTTTCAAAAAAATTCTGAATATGTACATATATAAGAAAAGTTTTGAATTCCCTCTTATACTATGTGAACAAAACTACTTATAAAAAATGATGAAAAACACTACATTTATGTAAAAAATTAACCGACAAAAATAAATAAATTAACACAAAAAGACAAATACGTTTTAAAATTAAAGACTAAAAAGGTACTGAGCTGCATCAGCTGTTTTTGATTGTTATGTTGGCTGTGGTGTCGTGTGTGCCGGTGTGTGTGCTCGTTGGTTTGTGTGAGTGGTGTTATTGTGGATTTCTTGGCTTTGATGTGTGTTTCTTTGGTTGTTGTGTGTATGTCCGTTAATTTTATTTAGAATTGTGTAATAATCCTTGAGTATAAATTCTGTATCTTGTCTGATGTTGATTAAGTGTTTCCTATTGATATAAATGTGACATGTTTCTTTTGTCTCTCTCTTCCTTTTATTATCTTCTGTGTCGATGATGGAGGCCTGGTCAAAATTGAAGAAATGGACTGTTTCCAGTGAGTGGGTTGCCAGTGCTGAGTTGGGTGTCTGTTTTTCTATATATTTCTTATGTTGAGCCAGTCGAGTTTTTAATTTTTTCGATGTTTGATCTATGTAAGATTTAGAGCAGTTATCACATTGGACGTTGTATACTACATTACTTTTTTCTTGTGTTATAATGTCATCTTTAGTTCTTGTGTAAAATTTATTTAGCTTGTTGATGGAAAATTTGAATTTAGTTTTAAAGTATAACTTTTGAAATATGCACATTCATTTAATAATAAAAATTATAATATTTAGAGAAAATATGTATTTAGCAATAATTTCCTATGTGTTTCAAAGCAACATCTGAGGCTTAAGCCTTCGAGATGACGGACTTAAGTTGAGCTTGCCTTAAGCCAGTGATATCACTTAAACCTTGACTGTGAAACCGAAATAGTTATTAAGCCTTGGCTTAAAGCATCGCTGTGGCTTAAGCCTTGATTGTGAAACCGGCCAATGGACCATTTCAACCAATCACTTAGACGCTTATAGGTGATTACTTAGACCTTAGCATACAACTATAATAAGCCACTAGGCTAACTACCAAAGATCCAACACAACAGATTACACTAACTATGCTAATGTTAAGTAATATTAATTCTAAAGAAATATATTATATGTACTTATAATACAAAGATAACAAGGTATGGCCGATTAGAGAGGAAGTTTTTTTGTTGCAACGTCACAGGGAGACTAAAGTCATTTGGTAAAGCATGCCAATTATTTTGCAAAACATCAAAATATTTTTATCTGTCAGTTAACTGAATAAAGGACGAATACTGTGGTTTGGTTTTTCATTAGTTTATATAAGTATATTTTCAATTGAATTTCGTATAAAATTTGCGAGCTAATTATCTTTCATTTAGTTGCAGAAACAACGATAAACGATTGTGCAAAAGAACAAATCTAATTATAATTATCACCGGAAAAGTGCTGCTAGAAAAGGCATTTCAGATTTGAAAAAAAAAAAACAAATCCATTACTCGCCCGTGGCAAATAGCATATATTTCATTTATAATTAGGTCTTAAAGACTACTTAAATATCGCTGGATGTCATCTGTTCTTGCGATATTTATCCGATACATCTGTATGCCGCCCCTTCAAAGAAAATTCGTGAAATTGAAGATCCTTACGCGGAGTAATTTCATGAATAATTCTAATTTGATTTTTTTTTTATATTTGTAAATATTCCAATTGCTAAAATACAATACATCTATTGTAAATTACAACTGATTTTTCCAGATATTTTCTTCCAATAGAAAGTAATCTTGCGAATTCATCCAGTTTGTATTATTTCATGAAAGGAATGCTGATAACATTCAATGCCGCGAAAAGTCAACATTTTCCAGTTTTTCTCATTTATTATAGGCTTGCCAATGCACAATACTCACAAAATAATTCAGAAAATATTTAAGTTCCTGAAAAAATCCACAACTTGAGACAATGACTTGTGTCCTCATATGACGTAACCACCCAATTAACAGAAATCGCGGCCATACCTTGTTTTTCGTGTATCATGATATCCACTCACAAACTTATGGATTGTTTCAAATATTTCAACACTCTGTATACTTTAATTTTATTAACTGAATATTTGTGCACACGGGAGACTGTCTGACGACTTAAATACAGTGTCAGTTCCCTTATTTTCACCTTGATACCTTTTAGCCTGTTTTGGGAATTATTACCAATTCCCAATTATTACCCTTTACAAGCAGCCTCTCTTCACCGGTCCCGGTATATAGAATACAAAATATTCCTATTATACGAACCACGTTCCGCCATTAGTGACGAAATATTGTGAAAATGTATAGGAAAGCACAGTACAAAGAACACAATACTCTCTCTCCTCTCTCTGTCTTTCTTATAAAAATGTATATACATTAGTCACAGAATTACATCACAGGCTATCAGCTGGAATGTGTCAAAATTTTAATGGGAATACCTTGCCTTCTATGTATATACCTTGGTTCCGACCTATACAGATTCCGCCTAAGAGATCTAAGCATTTGATTTTACTTAGAAAGCTAAAATTTTGTACGTTTGAAAATGAGACAAATCGGGCAACTCCTTCGTGGGGTTGCCATACAAATAATTTCGTTTTCCACTATATATTTGGACACTGCCTGAGAAATCGTTGATATAGAGAGCTGAAATTTGGTACATGGAGTTTTTATACTAATAGCAAATAAAATTTAAAAAATAGAATTAATCGGGGAACCCCTTCTTGGTGTTGCCATATAAAACTTTAAGATATACTGTGAAAACTATCAGTCCTAGTTATTTTTATTGTACTAAAAACTTCTTCAGAATATGAAATCCTATAAAATTGGTTATAATAATTTTTTCTGTTCGACGAATGTTGCGAAAAACCACTGCAAAAATCAAAATTGATCAAATGGGTGACCATACGAAATTTCATGCAGGCATTCATCTTCTAGGGTGTCATAAGAATTGGTCTTAGACCAATTCTAGCTCTTTTACTTGTTTTGAAATGTTTTTTAAGAAAGGTATAAAAATTTCAGTGCGGTTGGTTGGATAAGAATGTATAGGCTTAAGATTATCAGAACACAATTTTTTTATGTGAATAGTCGTTTAAGGCGCAAGCAGGCAGGAGCTATTCAATGCAAACTTTTGTAAGTTTTAAGTAAGAACACTGCAAATTATTTGTTAATAAATACTGCATGAAGACTTAATCGTCACTCGTCTAACTAAGTAGATATCAAAGTGGCTGCTGCAACTACTAGTTAATACGAAATTACATTGAGCTGCTGTCTTTAGTGATTAACTCATTCGGTGATTTAAAACCCGAAATTCAAGTAATCCCCATTAATTGTTCAAGGGAAAGTATATAATTCCACGTTCATCTATGCAACTATTTTTACTTAATCACTTACTATGTTACATTGTAAGCCAGATTATAGTTATAGTAGTAGTAGTAGTCTATAGCTAATTCAAAATAAAAACTCTATAGGCATTCACGTAGGTATCCAAAGTTCAAGAAACTTAAAAGTGAAAACTTTTACTTTTTCAGCAAACCGCAAAAATTTACTATTTCACCGTAAACACCCAGCGCAACCAAGAATTTTATAATATCTAATTACATGTTAAAAGATGATTGATAAATGCTTACGGAAATGTGGAAATTTCTCCACTTACTGCCTTTTTACCGAGAGTTAGACATGTTCACATTCACATACCGGATCTCGTCGAATGCTGATCGCGATAATTTCTTTATCAGGTTACAGCAAGTCAAATCGGTTTATTGGAATGGCAGTTCAGAACTTACACGCTTTTCTTTGGCTGAAAGCAATTTGATGACTATTTACTTTATTTTTCCTTCGTATGGAGATGAACAAACAATATTTGAATAGCTCCAGGTCAGAGCAGGTGTGAAGAAATTTTGATTTGATTCGAATTATACAGTTTTATATGGGCTAAGTATATGTATACAGTAATCTTATTCTATTGTGTTGCAACATCTGAAATTACAACAAAAATCTGTACATACAGCATTTCATTTAGAGATTACATAATCACAGATTAGTAGTTCCATTAATTGACGGATACATCGATGAAATAATAAATTGAATCATGGTTCAGTGCGTACTTGGTTTAAACACGATCGGCGCCCATCAACTCATTCTTATTACAACATAGAATACTCACTAAAAAGACATTTATATTGCAATCTGTGATTCGCTAACCACTTTGTAGTCTTAATTTTATTATATCCACCTAATATGTATGAGTCTTCTACGCTGCTGAGAACCTTCCAGATTTCCTTAGATGATTTTGAGTTCTGCAGATCCTCATTCGCGACCTAAGCATCTCAGACGGACAGATATGAGCATATAATGAATGTTATAATTTTGGGGGCCCCAAGGATCGGCATCTCTATCTATAGCGTAAATAACTTCTCTCAATTTTGCCAAATGCTCTGACGCTGTCCCATACCTCCAAACATTATTATTAATTTATTTGGTGGACAGTGAAGATTTATTCAATATTTGATCCTCCATGCCTGATGGAAGACACTGCCCAATATTTCTTTCGCTTACCGCTTCAGGAATCCAGCAATAACATGCGATAGCACTATATAAGCAGTATTTATATCAAGGAGTCTACACGATAATTTCTGATCACTTTGCTATCGCTCTTTTTACGGTTATAAGCTAAGCCATACTCTTTCCAATTATCTGAAATTACATATTTCTTCATTCTTCATATGTATGTGCGTAGAATGTTATAAAATTATCACTCCGGCTAATTGGGTAGATGATGTCAGTGATTTTTTGTGATTGTTGCTACTTTTAAATTATTTTCTTTATAAGTCACCCTGTAAAGTTATCCGGATGATGTCAAAAATTAATAGCTAATCAGTATCTCTTAGTCTATACTATGTGTATATTACGGGAGCCTTTACAATCGCTTTCTTTTGCTTATATGTACGTACATGATATTAATGTAGTCCAGGAACCTTAGAATTTTACATTGGAAAAAGTCCAACAGGCGCGTATCCAGACCTGTAGCCTGGGGAGGTCACAACTAAAATGTTCGAGTGGTTGGGGGGAGGGGGGGGGGGGTTGAAAAAGTAGGAAGAAGTCTCTTTTAAATTTTTTTATCATATATATACGAGTATATACGAGTAATCGGCGCAAAAAAATATAAAAGCATTTCATTCCTTTTTTCAAACAATAAAATAAATATGTATTCCAAAATTACTTACCATCCTGTGATAGGTACGATAGATGACTTTTCGTTCGACACTATATAAAATCACAAAAAAATTCAAAAAAACTCGTACGTGTTTCAAATATGAAGAGCTACGAGCGAATGGCTATTATTGCCACTATTAGTACTCATAAGAAACTCAAAGAAACACCCCCACCGCAGGCAAAGATTGAATAACTAAATATAGGACATAGAAGATATTTTCGATTGTTTTCCATTTAAATGTACGCGGCTAGAAAAGAAGAAGAAAAATAACAAAAAGAAATCGAACTCTCTTTAAAAGTTTTATGAATATGGACATAAAATGTGAAAACGCTGATTACATGCAAATAAACGAAAATGGCAAATGATTCATTTTCTTAAATAAATGAGAAGGGCGGACTTTTCAGGTTTTACTCTCATAAAAGGTTCCAGCACTTTGTGAAAACCGGTTTTCCTGAAATATTGTGAGAAATATCCAATGTTTTTTATAGTATAACCAATGTTTGTTAGGATAATTCCTATGATATTTGAACAGCACCTGGTTCTGTTTACATTCGTTTGGCTCTGATGAAGTGATTAAATGGGAGAAACTAATGCTGGATTCTCTGATATTTTCGGGAAAAATGAAAATTTTATTTGACAGAAATTTTACATCTCCTTTCAGCATCTAGGCCAAAGCGCAGTTTATTTTTTTATTAAAAAAGTGAAGTACTGTGACCGGGAGTACATTATTATGAATAATTTGATAGGATTTTGAGGGATTTAATAAGATTTTGTCGTTCGGATAATCCTGGGCTCTCTCGTTTTTATGCTCTACATGAAATCTAAGGGTATAGTAAGTTTGTCATTCAATTTGTAACACCTCGAAATAATGATGGTAGAACAAAATGGATTGAACACCCACGCATAATATTAAAAGTTATTTTGATTTTTGAATGTCCGTCCGTCCGTCTGTCTGTGCGCACGATAACTCAAGAACGCGTATACTTAGAGAGCTGAAATTTTGTACACGAACTTAAAAAAAAAGTAAAATTAAGTTCGAAAATAAGACAAACCGGGCAAGTCCTTCGTGAGGTTGCCATACAAAAATTTCGTTTTCCACTATATATTTGGATTGGACACGGTGTTTTCATTGTACTAACAAATAAAACTTCAAAATGGACTAAATCGGGCAACCCCTTTTAGGTGTTGCCATAAAAAAATTTAGAGTTTTTTTGTATACTGTGAAAACGATTAGTCCAAGACATTTTTATTGTACTAAAAACTTCAGAATACGAAATTCTATAAAATTGGTTATAATCATTTTTTCGAAAAACCACTTCAAAAATCAAACTTGCCCAGAAGGGGCATCATCTAGGGTATCAATTCTAACTGTTTTAATTGTTTGTTTTTAACTCGTTGTCTCAGCTCAGTCGCACTACAATAATGCATAGCGAAGCTCTTTCCCCCATTCATGCAAACACATAAGTATATGACATTACTTGTTTCCTTCTAGAAACCACGAAAAATTTCCAATCTTCTTCGCCTCTGTCTTAACTTATCATTAACTAAGCTTTGCCGCAGATTATCTCTGTAACACAGCAGCGCTAAAGTTATAAATTTAGAGAAGTGCGCTATATCACCAGCATTAAACGCTGGCGTCAGCTAAACATTGTGCCCGTACCATACAAAAATCGCCCTGTGAAACTTTTACAACGTGCTCTACAGTCCAGCGCGATTTGCTTCAATTCACCGCGTAGGTGAGGTGGCACTCTTTGGGGGGGTCATGACTTCCGTGACCCCCCTGTATTCGCGCCTGAGTCCCCCCCCCCCCTGTATTCGCGCCTGAGTCCAACCAAGCTAAAGCTTGCTATACACTTGCCTTTCAGCTCTCCAAATAACGTGTGAAAAGTCCCCGAAATTCGGTTGTCCGCGTAACTTGTGGCATCCCAAGAACGGGGAAAAATTACCATTTTTCGGTGTTTTGTGAATATCTTCATTCTTGTCGGTCTTGCGGCTATAAGGTATATGTATGAAAAATAAAGAACGGAAAGCCCTTTACAAAAAAGGTGAAATAAAGTTTACTGATAACACTAATAGTTTTCCCGTAATTTGGCATTGCAACTCCAATATAGATTTTGTATTGATAATTTAATTGCATGCAATGATCGAAATTGAGGTTTCTCTGCGTATCTTCCCTTTTTGACATTTTGATAGACATTCTGTAATAAATTTATATTCAAGTTCACAATATTCAAGTTTACAAAGTTACGCTCCTGTTTTTGATCTTCTTATTCGAACATTATATAGAGCTTGTCAGGTTAGATGTCTTTTTTTGTGAATATTTAGGAATGCATAACTAAATAACCGGCCAAGTGCTAGTCGGACTCGCGCACGTAGGGTTCTGTACCATCGTACAAAATTTAACACTATGCACTTTTTAATTATTTTTACTCTCATAGGAGTCATGTAAAAGAATATTGCTGTCATTTGAAAAAATAATAATAATCCTGTCATTTAAAAAAAAAACCACTTATGATAACAATAATGAATGAGAATAAAACGAGGAAAAAAACACTTTTCTTGTATTGGGGTGGGGCCCCCTTTAATTTTTAATTTTATTTTATTTTTATTATTTTTTGTTATATCGCCAATTTCAACTGTCTACCTATTATTGTTCATGAGATACAATCTGGTGACGGACGGACGGGAAGCGAAGTCTTAGTTGTTACCCTTTGGGTACGGAACCCTAAAAAAAAAAAGAAGTTGGTGTAAGTAAGTAATTTCTGGCAGCTTATTTTCTTTCGGTTTCTTCCTATTGTTTCTCGAAATGTTCTTGTTTTTCCCACGGGACTGGTGGAAATTCCAAAATTGCTCAAAATCAAAATAATCGGTTTCCAGGTCGTCGATTTCATTTCTTTTTTCTATTCAATCTTCGATTGGGACAGCATTCAAACAAGATGTCCCACGATAATTGCCGCAAACTGCGGAACATTGAAAGCCCACCTTTCGATAACCGTATAATGCGCCACAACCTTGGAACAATTACAAAAACTCATGTTCAAAAAACGCTTCGGGGCAGGAGGTTGCGATGTTTTTCTTGTCTCCAATATGCCCTTTTTTGAGTACCCATCCCCAATTTTGCGGGTTCAGTTAATTTCCTAACCAATACTGCATCTGCTAGTAAGCACGATACAGGTGCTCTTTAGCTGCGTCAGCTTTTGGTGGTAATAATGCAAAATAACGGTATGCGCTCAGGTCATCTTGTTCAACTGAAGTGCCATACACAGTTAGAAAGATTCGAATCCCATCCAAAGAAATTGATTCTCGAGAAGCATCACTCTGATTGCAAATTTGTGCTGCAGCACGTAGGCCTTGGCGTTTCGCGAAAAGTTTCAGAGCTGCAGTTTTCCCTTTATGACAAAGAGCAGATGTCACATCCAATGAAAGCGTGTAGAAGTAGAAGATAATCCCTGATGTCTTCGTGATCTTTGAAACTTTAAAAAGAATAAAGTTTTCGCTCGACGTTTCCGGAAGAAGATCTATGCATTAATCGGAGTGCGAACTAACAAAATTACCAAGAGATCCACGTTTTCCCCAACAACAACCGTTCTATTTATGCGTGAGCAGTCTCAATAATTAAAACGTCAGCATCAGCGTATTTAACAACAAAATCCTTAGCTTCGAGCTTGACAGACAACGTCGAAATCAATCTGCACTTGTTATTACTGTTGGAAAGGAATTTTTCTTGGCTCACTGTGACATCCATCGTCTCGTCGAAGCAGGTGTCAGCAGATGCAGATTTTACCGCTCGACGACATTTTTCCATATCTTTTACGCTGCTGGTATAATTTTTGTACCCATCGAAAACTATGAAAGCGTTTGAACCGTAATTATAATACCATTGTACATAACTAATATACTTTTGCACAAATCGAATCGAAAGATTCATTCTGATGCCATTAAACCTGATGTAAGAGAAATCGTCCGTCGATAACGTATATAAATTTTGTAAAATCAAGTTCGGCTACCGATAGCTTGATAACGTCAAGCAAAGCTGACTTTTCTCCCATTCGCAGTTACCATTCAATAAATATTAACAGCTGGAAGGGAGCTAGAAAACTCAATCTGATGTTCTACACCTTTTTTCGGTCGAAATTACTAGCTCTATTTATTCCACCTTTTTTGTAGGAAATCTTCTGCTTTTTCTTTTACTCCGATCGGAGTATTTGTACTCCGAAAACTAATAGCGTACTCCGGTACTACTCCTTTTATAAAAGTACTCCGCTTTTCATTTCTTCATACTTAAAACTCCTATATATGTGTATAATCTAAAAGGCTTTATTCACCACCATTTAAAACTCGTAGGACATTTTAGTAATAAAATTTATTAACGAGTCCGGTTGAAAAGTTGGTTTGGCACTACGTTGTACTTGATGAAATATACCAAACAGCAGCTAAGAGCTAACACATCTATGTTTTATATTTTTTCTCGTGCAGTGCACAAGTATAATCTGATTTGTTTTAGCCTATTACACCTATCTAGTCATGTCATTATGATTCGTTTGTTAAACGCTATGATTGATCTTTATGAAGTGAATAATGAACGCTCTCTACTTGAAGAACTCCAGAAAATTCTATTCTAGTCCAGAAAACGTTTTTTTTAACCGCTCTTTGCCTTTTTCTATGTCTTTCCTATTTTTTTCATTTTCCTTCTCACAAATGTTAAGTCCAATTAACAGTAAATTTTCCATGGAAAGTTGGGTTTTGTTTATGATTCGGCGAAGGTATTTAGTGATTTAATTTAACTATATCATTTGTTTACTTTAATTCAAGTATTGTAAAAACGTTGATTTTTTTGTAATAAAACAATAATAAAATTTGTGAACTATGACACAAAGGAAAATAGTTGAGAATAGTTACCAATTTACAAAATACGAAATTCAAGGAACTTACAACTTACACCATCACTGTGGAAAATTTTAGGGACGACGATTAAGATTGACTTCTTTTGTGGAAAAACTAAGGAAATATTTCGTCAGTAAAGCTGATTGTTTGTATAAGTTTTTTTTTTTTTTTTAATTTAATTTAATTTAATATAACAACAGTTTAGTTTGCATGATCTGATTGATATAGGGTTTTTGACTTCTTGTGGACAACTCCGCAGAAACAGTGGTATTTGATTAAAGAGCACAAATTTTACAAAATACGAAATTCAAGGAACTTACAGCTAACACCATATTTTTTTAATTAATGCTCAATTTTGTTAGTAAGAGGTTAAATTTTCAAGTTGGGATCTCAATGGGTTTCGAGGCGAGATCATTTTTTTTTTTTTTTGTTTAATGGACTGTTAATGGGTTACATTTGAGAAGACAAAAAATATGTCTTTAGTGAAAAATTAATACGGGATCAAGGAAAACAAAATAGATTTGTATGCCATTTTTTCCTAATAAAGCAGACCTCAAACGAAAAAAAAACTCTCGTCTCCAAACCCATTGATATCCTAATTTAACCATTTATTAACAACATTATGAGAATTAATTTAAAAATAAAGCAAGGAAAAATTAAGTGAATGTATTTGAAGATATTCAAAAAGGAAAGGATATATTTATTATCCTTAATTTTGTCTTCTAAAAGGCATATCTTTTTTATAATTTTCCCTCAAGGATTGTGCTTTCATCTTTAAAATAACCTAAAGGTCATGTGTCTGTGATAATCAGAATCAAAGTTATGATTTTTTTAATATAACTCAGCAGACCAAAAATCGGCGAATTTTAAGAATTTCAAAGTCCTTTAATTCAACCAGCATGCGGCGCAGCGCAAAAATAAATAGTTGTATTCTTATCTCATAACTACTTAACTTTCAGCAAAACAAAAACGAGATTGGTGATGGTCGGGTTACACTGTAAAAAACATGGACAATTGTTGCCAGAAGGATTAGGTATTTTTTCCTAAAATGTAGGGAATATTTCCAAAAATGTAGGGAATGTTCACTTTGTGCCAACAATTGTGCACATTTTTTACAGTGTAGGAAAGTGCGATTTCCCGTGGAATGACCCTAATGAGTATCGACAATATAAATAATGTTCGTTAAACCTCAAAGTTTTTTCAGATATATAGTATACTAACTATATTCCATATTTACCGGGGAAATAGCAACTTCTTACAGAACTGTGAAGTGCAGCGTAAAAACCTAATGTGATCAAAATCACTTTCGCTAATGGAGAAGTAAGTGTCAAAGCATCCAAAATGTATGTCTATAGGTAAAGTACTAAAGTCAATTCCTTGCGATATTGCAAACACAGTATTAAAGTTTCTAAATGTAGTGGTTATGGTGTAAGAAATATGAATATCACAAATGTATCCGAAGATCAAAGGCAATCTAGAACAATTCCTGGAAATTCAAACAAACATAAATAATATAGAAAACATAATTTCTAGTATAACGACAGATTTAGAGCACGACGACCGGATATGTCAAGAAACCATTCTTGGAAATTCTATGGAATCTGTTTTGTCGCCAACAAAATGTAATACTTGTAATAAACAAACTAAGCGTGTTCAAAAATGTTGCTTTGTATGCACGCAGCCTTATAAATAACAGGCGGTTTTGTAAAATATGTTTTAAAATTTTGCAAACTAGTAAAAAAAAAATTAAATTGGTCTAACAAGGAGAGGGTCTCTACTTGTCTTCACCGATTTCGTCCAAATTCACAGTATATGTTGCGCTCGACTAGAAATGAAAGTGGCGCAAGTGGGAGCTCCAGATGACCAAGGGAAACCGAAATAATGGATAATGTAGAGGAGCCCGGGGTTTTGAAAGCTTATTCCTTGGAAAATGCTTAAATTTGTAAATTTTCGCGGGAGTTGTCGCGGTTAAATTGCAACAGAATTTGAATGAAAGCGCTAAAGTCATTCGGATAAAATACCAACCACAGAGAAGGTATGTAAACTGCCGATAGATGGCGAAAATTGGGTATGCAAAGTTTTTATAGATTTAATGTTTTTTTTTAAATAAGTGAATGACATCCGATCTTCCTAAAATTTTGTACAGATAATCTCTTAGTAAAAGCGCATCCATAAAAAAAAAGAAAAAGTTGGATTAATCGAAAAGTTGTAGAAAAACATTTCAAAACAAATTTATCAGACAGAATTATGGCCCTCGAAAATTAAAATGCACAACTTTAAAGAAGGGGAGGAAAAATATGTTCAAAAATCAGAAAAAAATTACTGAAAAAAAACAGCAAAAGGAATTTTGCAAATCGAATAATATTTACCCCACCTCCCTCAGAACACGCGACTTCGAAAAATGAGAAACTTTTTCCCATTGGTGTAAATGGAAGACCTTTTAACACTGAATTTATCATCCGATTTTAATGAGATTGTATACGAATATTCAACATAGAAGGCAGAATATGAAATAAACACCCCCACCCCCGGAAAAATAATTTATTTTTTATTTTTCATTTATTTTTATAATAATATATGATGGTGGGTTAATACTCTGTAACCCGCTACCGTACGAATCCCGTAATAGTTTAAAAAAATCATAAGAAACTCACAATGAATTTAGCAAAAAGAATTTGTAAAATCGGTTAGAACTTAGCCGAGAAATAAAGGGTGCTGCTTTATATGCTGCTAATTAATATAAACTAATTGGGATAATAACTTTTGGTTTCTTGTATATGAAGGATAACAGGTTACAGATAATTGGAACGAAAAGAAAATGGCTTAAATGTAGCGAATATACCCACAACATGGTAATTATCAAAGTTGTTCGAAAAGTGTTACCTATATTATGAATTATTTCGGTTTCGCTTAGCTATCTGGAGTTCCCCTTTCCGTCACTTTCATTTCTAGTCAAGCCCAACATATACTGTGAATTTGGACGAAATCGGAGATGATTTCTGGATATCCCATTCTAATTAATGTGAATTCATTAAATTTCGTTAGTCGTGTACTCCGTTTCTTCCGAAACTATTCCGCTTTGGCAGCAAATTGTACCACTCTTGAAATTTTCCAAACGACAGCACTACTTCGCATCGAAAGCGATCATCGAAGCGAACATTTCGCTCTGGCGGTATGTTATAAGATTTTCGTTCGAAAGGCGATTTTGCTTGTTTCGAAACTATTTCCGAATTTTTTCGCCTAGCACAAATGACATTTATAGTTTCTTTTTCTAGTTGTTGATAAATTTTAATAATAATAAAATTGGAATTTATGAATTTTTCAAGCGCAATGGTTTTATTTGTGGAGGATAACGAAAATGACGAAGAAATAATTAATTACCGGGACAAAAGATAATTTTTAAGGCAGCGGTATTAGGTTATGAATATGCCTAACAAAATGTACTGCCTTATTAATTTTTGAATTCAAGAAATATTCTTAGAAGTCTTATAACTTCAAATTTGAAGAATCTGTATACTTAATATATAAAATCATTTATATTGAATAAATTAACATAACATTTAAATCTAATTTTCTAAATTTTTCATACATTTTTTAATCTTCGCTTGTAAAGGGTCTTCCAATAAGACGTGTTATTTTAATTAGCCCGCTATTTCTGTAGATGTTACTTTTGGAGCTGTCATTTTTTGACATTTGACAGGTAGAAACCACGCCATTATTAAAATTGAAACGATACACGATTCAACAACGCATTGAAATTATTAAAATTCAATATAAAAATGGTGAAAATGTGGCAGAGACGGTTCGTAAAACTCGAACATATTTGGGTCGTCGTGAAGCACCTTGTCGGACCGCAATACAGAAATTGGTAGAAAAATTCGAGCTGTCGGGACAAGTTAGTGATGTGAAGAATAAAACCCGTGCACGTGGCTCAAGAACAGCCGAGAATATTGCTGCTGTAGCCGAAAGTGTTGAAGAAAACCCAGGTTTGTCCATTCCTCGTCGTTCTTTGGAATTAGGCATTCCACAAACGTCATTACACCGTATTTTGCATAAAGATTTGGGTCTTAAGGCTTATAAAGTCCAATTAATACAAGAACTCAAGCCGGCCGATCATCAACAACGTCGAGTCTTTGCT
The DNA here is from genome assembly GCA_963924295.1 of Dioctria rufipes. NCBI lineage: Eukaryota > Metazoa > Arthropoda > Insecta > Diptera > Asilidae > Dioctria > Dioctria rufipes. The sequence continues at coordinate 82,681,244 of OZ002742.1, forward strand.
GATTGGGTCCTTGAATTGCATGAAAATGATCCGGAATTCCATCGAAAACTCATCTCGAGTGATGAGGCCCATTTCCACCTCGATGGCTTCGTCAACAAGCAAAATTGTCGCATCTGGGACTCGGAAAACCCAAGAGTTATTGTTGAAAAGCCTCTCTATCCTCAACGTGTAACTATTTGGTGCGGTTTATGGTCCCGCGGGGTCATTGGACCTTACTTTTTCGAAAATGAGGCTGGAGCAACAGTTACGATGAATGGATTGCGCTATCGACAGATGATTAATGATTTTTTATGGCCGGAATTGGATGGTATTTATCTGGACAACGTTTACTTTCAACAAGACGGCGCTACGTGCCATACAAGCAACGAAACCATTGATCTTTTACGGGAAAAGTTTCCAGACCGTGTTATCTCTCGAAGAGGTGATCACAATTGTCCACCGAGATCTTGTGACTTAACACCTTGCGACTTCTTCCTTGGGGCCACGTGAAAGAGAAGGTCTACGCCAACAGCCCAGCGTCGATTCAAGACCTTAAAGATGGAATTCGTGAGGCTATCGAGGACATAGGGCAGCCACTTTGCGATTTGGTTATGGAAAATTTCATGAAAAGGATATTGTCCTGTAGGCGTGGTCGTGGTGGTCATTTGGCTGATGTTATTTTCCATTATCAACGGCATACCTTCCTCTTTATAATGAAATAAAGATCCGATCATTTATCTCAAAAAATGGTATTTTTCTTTGAATATCAAAATAACACCTCTTATTGGAAAACCCATTATTACACGCTCCATAAAACGTTCATAGAGAAAATTGTTCCTATTACTGTAATAGTCGTCGGCCGACGCAACTGTGTGCTTTATTTAGAGAATATTAAGGAAATTGCTTTTAGGGAAATTATTTTGGAAACTCTCTGGATACCATAAAATTACCTCAATCGAGTCAATCTTGTGTTAAAGTAAACGTGTAGCAATAAATATTTTTTAAGTTACAGGAGTCTCAATCTTAATTTTGTAAAAGTAATTATAAAATGAAAAATATCAGCCAAATTTTTAAAAACCGTTCCATTAGCATTTACAAATATGTTTGGAAAACCTATGTACGATAATAATAAAAATTAGTGTGTACCACTGACATATATAATATGAACTGATAACCTTTCTATTTCATGTGCGGTCAGTTGCTAATGTCAAAAAAAAAAGTTCTTACGCCGGTGCCAACATTGAAAAAATTATTGGCGGAAAGTTGAAAAATTGGCGCGCAACTCGAAAAGCGATTATAATAAAACCTTTCGAATTTCTGTTGCACATGTAATGAATATATTGCGTTTGGTAAAACAATTTTATCAGTAATTAACCCAACTAATTAATTTAAAAACATTTATTTCGACAAAGCCACTTATTTATTTGTTGTTTATAGTTCTCTCTCAGATGGTACCCAGTGCTTAGACCGAAAGAGTCAGCAATATCGAAGTGAACCCACTTTTTACAGTACATTCAATGAACGTAGTCAGTACATATTATATATGTCAGTGGTATACATATATATGAAAAAGTGTTTAGGAGTGGGAGAAAAAAACACGCTTTTTGAAGTTTTTGATTGTAAAAAAAGGCAACATCTTTTACAAAAATCTGGGTGCGGTAGCATTTGAACTGAAGAGTAATATTTTGTAAGGTTTCAAATCAATATCATAAAAACTGTGGAAAATAAAAAGGGGGAGCAAAATGCTTACAAATTTATTCAGCCTTAAGGACTTTTGCTAAGCAAGAGGTTAGCTTTACTAATACTACGTAACTTTTATTATTAAGAATTTTTCGATATCTCCGGACGTTTTCAAGAACAATGCATAGGGAACACGTTCCGTGGGACACGCTGTATATCTATGAGTTTTGTCCAGCTCATCTCGGCAGTCTTATATGTGTTATTGTTTCTTTTTCTGTTGATATGGTTGAACATCCCCCACATTGTCTTTATTCACTTAGGTAACTCTAGAGTTTTTGCTTCTTACCCTGATAAATAAATAGAAGCATATTCAATTGCGGCAATCTTTGTCGAGCATCCAACCACTGCATTGGTGTAAATCTGTTGCCTCTTGAAATTATCATATGTATCAAAAAAGTACATTTATTTTATCTGACTTCAGTGCTCCACTGCCAGAAAAAGTGGGTCACTGCCAGGGGTGGATCCAGCTAAGTGGCGCGGAGGGCGCGCGAACCTCCCAGAAGACCATTGAAAAAAATTATTACAGTAGATCTTCTGAATTTTTCCTTACAAAATGATTCACTGAGCAGTAAATCTATTCTACTGCAGCTTTTGTAAAAACGTAACAATTTCTGGAAGCGTTCAATTTAATACATTTAGGAATACAGACCCTAGCTAGCACCTTGACCTTCGCTCCAATTTAGGTCGCAGTTGTGTAAGTCTATAGAGAAAACAGGAAGCACGGATACCTGTACCTGAGCGTCGCCTTGCTCGGGGTGTTTAAAGCAGGACAGAGCCTATTCATGTACACGCGATTGAAGGTTTGTTTTAATTAAAAACAGCTGCCAAAGGGTCTTTAATAAGCCTTCAATGTAAAGACGGCTTCTTAGAAAATTATCGGCGCGGCATGGCAAAGCAAACATTTTAAGAATCAATTATAACTCGCACATAATTGGAGAAAATCAGCGAAACTACACAACGACGAACAAGTCATTATGTTATGTTATGTTATTACATTTAAAGCAAGAGAATAATTTTTAAATAATTTTTTTTTTTATTATTTCGTAGACTGCAATAGTTTTTATAGAATACAAACGTTAAATAAAAAGAAAATAAATCTGCAGATTGGGAGAGTCTCAATCAGTATCCTAGAGAATTTGGTTGGTCGGTCTGTTTTGCTTCAAGGGATGTTGATGAATGCACATTTGAATTTAGTACAATTCTCAGTCATGCCATGCGTAAATACATTCAGTATTTATACAGCAAAATCGCTGCTGGTTTAACGATAAGTGCAACCGATAAAAGCCAAATAGTCTGCTTTTCGCACCTATCAATTACATCCATGTCCTAAACAGAAATACTATCCAAAGAGTAAAATTTCTTTTTGGCCAGAATATTAAAATCTTGGCAAGACGCAAAGGCACCAACGGTTTATGAAACCATCAGGAGCAACTTCAGCAGTTCCTCTATTCCTTCACTACTTTACAATGAAGTGATTGTTGACTCCCTCAATAAAACTAATATTTTGACTATTAGATTCACTTCAAATTCTCTTTTTCCAAATTTTCCCTTGTGGATGTATACAAGAACCATTATCATTATTTCCGTGCGAGAGATATAGTCAAGGTCTTTAAAGAGATCAACGTCTCCATAGCTGCAGGTCCTGATAGTTTCAAGTCCCCGTGAATAAAAGATGTGCCTCGTTCATGGCTAAAGCTCTGAGAAAACTGTTCTGCTTGTCCTATTCGACAGGAAAATTTTCAATTGCTTGGAAACTAGCTCACGTTCAGCCTATTCCCAAGAAAGGAAAGGGTAACGATTCCTTAAATTATCGAGCAATTGCAATCACTTTGATTCTCTCAAAGGTTTTCGAATCAATCATTAGCTCGAAATTAATGAAGTATCTAGAAACTCATCAAATTCTCAACGATTGACCATATGGCTTTTCTTTTTCTGACTTTTCTTATGGAACCTTAAAACCGTAGTCTTCACAATTTTGGTGAGTCCGAGATCGTTGTCCTAGATATTTCAAAGGAAGGCCTCTGATAGTGTCTGGCATTCAGCCCTTTTAGTCAAACTTAAAGCACTTAGCCACTCCCGAAACCTTCTATTACGGATGTAAAGATTGTATGTAAAGTGTTTTATCTGGTCGCTTAATACGGATTATATTAGCGGGCGTTACATCTGAATCTCAGCCAATAAATACCGGGGTGCCTCAGGGCTCTGTTATCTCTCCATCTCTCTTCTCAATTTTCATTAATTATCTGCTTTCCCTTACTTTCAATCCCATCCATTGTTTTGCCGATGACATTACCCTTGATTTCGCTTACTCCTTTCACACTCTTGCGGACTACAAAGGAAATGCCACATCTGTCAAACCAGATTGCATGATTAGATCCTTGAGTAACCACCTTGATAATATCCTCAATTGGATCAAACCGAATCGCATCGAATTCAACACATCCAAGTTCCCAAGCTGTCCCATCTCTTTAAAACATGATCATAATTTTTCCACTCCCGTTTCTTTTGATGGAGCACTGCTTGACGATACACCGTCCTTATGCATTCTTGACATTAATATTTGCAGTAAATTAAGTTTAACAGATTACATCTTCTCTGTTGTCATATAAGCATCGAAAAATCTTAAATTTCTACAAGTCCTACATCAGACCTAGAATGGAATACAATTTCCATATGTAGGCCGGTGCTGGTCGCAGAGGATATTGTCCAAAAGAGTGCCTTCAGCTCATTGGCGATGTAGAAAAAACTGGTCATATAGACTCAGTCGAGCACCGCCGCAATGTTGGTTGCCTTTCACTTCTATATTTCTACATGAATGCCTAATATTCTGATGAAATATCTAGTCTGATCCCTGATTGTTGCATATAATACTCGCACTGCAAGCCGCGCACATCCTTTTACCCTTCAAAATACTTTCGATCGTAGAGTACAATTCTGTGATGATTTTTTATCCCGAACTGTGCGAACGTGGAACAGTCTACCATCTTCTGTGTTTCCTCCGGCATGCAATCTGCGAAACTTTAAGGGTGACATACATCGGCAGCTTCGCCACTCTCCTCACGTTCCCTAATTCCTTTGTTTATCGTCTTCTTGCCATGCTGTGCTTTGCATCATAGTTCATATGATATCTCCTAAACTTGGCTTAATAATATAAAAAACAAAAGAAGTCACACTTTCTTAACCTGCCGACGAAGTTAAATACGTACATCTATTCTGTGGCTGCTATTTTAAATAAATGTAAATTTTTAATTCCTATATTTTACAAAGATACAATTTATGATAATTCACGAATTTCAATAAAATATATTACCTTAGTGTTACTAACTAAAATGGATGTTTGGGAAGTTTTACACTTTCACCATTTACAAACCAAAACAAAATGAAAAATCTAACATCTCCTTTGACTTTCGAGGGTGGCAGAGAACGTTGAGAAACTTTCTTCGTTGTGAGTGGTAGAAACTTGCTAATCTGTTAGACTCGTATCTTTTAAATGATAAATTTTGTGCATTTGCATTTGCAAGTGGTGGCGAGTATCTTCAAACTTTTGACAGCATATACCATTTTTAAACCATAGTTGCGCCCCCCCCCCCCCCCCTCACAAGAATGCTGGATCCGCCACTGGTCACTGCCAGAAAAAGTACAACAGTGAAATGGTCCCATCGATATCGACATTACTCACTCCTAAATAGTTCACTTTACTCATCTTATTATAAGTTTTTATTTTTAAATTTTATTATTTATTATTTTTATTATTTCAAACCACTTTGTTCGATATTTTGAAATCTTGCTGTAATTTACCTTAGTCTTGCACATTTATCCACACAACAATGTATGTGAGCGCATCATCTGCGAAAAGACTTATCTCGCCATATACCACAGCACCGCTAATGTCATTACTAATGACCTATGGACAAACCATTAGGATTTTAACAAGCTACTCTGAAGATGGTCGAATAAGACCGAAACAATTGTTAGACAAACAATTTAAAAAATATTTGTGAAATTTAAATAAATAAATAAATTAGCTGCTCAAACTCAGTTTGCGTTTTATAAATATGTTTCACAAACCAAAGTCATTAAAAAGCTTAAAATATATTATTTTTTATATTTAAACAACATTTATTTTCAAATTTTATGAGTGAATGATATTTTTTGCATCTTTCTTTCTTTATTTACACTCCTGCTTAGACTTTTGCCTCACTCTTAGTATATACAGCAAACAGGAATGGGTGAATCGTATATAATTCGTGTACATGAGCGCAATTTGTCAAGAGCAGAACATTATACATAGGAGTAAGTGAGACGCCGGAAGGAACATGTGTCAAAGCTGAGTGCATGATTGTCAAATGTGATTTTGTTTTGTGAACAGATTTACTCAATTTAAAATTCTTTTGTGAAATTTAACAAAAGTGTGCAATCAATTCTTTTCAAAACTATTTATTTTTGAATATTATTTTGTACAGAGTTTTATGGTGCCACTAGTTCCTGTTAAAACCTTCATGTTAATTAAAAAACAGAAATGAAGTGTTCGGTCACAGTGCATGCAAATATAAATCGGATTATAAACTAGGGAAATCGTGTTTCAGGTACTATCTAAATTATCATTTTTTTGTTAATACAGGGTCTTTCAAATTAAGTTTTCAAAAGTACGCGCCTATGTAACACACTTCAATTATAAAAATGGAGTCGTATACATTACAACAACGTATTGAGATTATTAAATTATTTCATGAAAATTTTCGTTCTGCGAGAAATGTATTTCCTAAATTACGCGATGTTTATAGTCGACACAATCGTCCAACTGAGCAACAAATTGGTAATATTGTGCGGAAATTTCAAGAAACTGGTGCAGTGCAGGATCGAAAAAGACGTCAGTATGCTTGTTCAGAAGAAAATATTGGTGCTGTGAGTGATAGTGTTGCAGCAATTGGGACTTTCTGAGTCAACTGTATGGTGTATTTTGCACAAAGATTTAGCGTTGAAGGCCTACAAAGTTCAATTAACATAAGGATTGCTGCCACAAGGTCATTTCATGCGTCGGGACTCTGTCAATTGGATACTGGAACAAAATCATGATTTAAAAAAAAAATCATCTTTTCGGATGAAGCACATTTTGAGATCGGTGGCTACGTTAATAAACAAAACTACCATATTTGGGGAGAGGAAACCCCTCACATGATCCAACAGAGGCGAACGCGTTCACAAAGAGTCACTTTTTGATGTGCATCGTGGTCTGGTGGTGTGATTGGTCCGTACTTTTTCGAAAATGATGCTGGAAGAGCCATAACCGTTATCTGTACCAGATATCGCGACATGATCAAAACTTTTTTAAGTCCAAAACTGGAAAATATTGATATTGAAGACATGTGGTTTCAACAAAATGCAATTACTGCATACAAAGGTTCCAGACCGTGTTATTTCCAGATTCGGTGATGTGAATTGGCCTTCAAGATCCTGTGATTTGACACCGTTAGACTTATTTCTCTGGGGTTATGTGATAGAGCAGATCTACAAGGATAATCCTTGAAACGAAGATTTATTTAAATTAAATACATGATACAAAGATTAACAAGGTATGTCCGGAGAATCTGTGAATTGGTTGCTTGCCTCCTTTGGCGACAATTGGCAGAAATTTCTTCGTCTCAATTTCAATCGTTATCACAGTGAAAAAAAATTTCTTTGCTTTTCTACTAGCACATAATACTGAACCCGAAGTGATTTAAACGAAGAATTTTTTAATATATTCAAAACGTATTTCAGTCAATAAAATACGAAAAACTCAAAAGAAATTCGCTGGAAGTGACATTAGTTACCTCATGACGTAGCAACACAAAAAATTCCTCTCGAATCGGCCATACCTTGTTATCTTTGTATAATGAATTAAATGACTGGGGGGAAATTCGCACCCGAGCGAATTTCACCCTATAGGGGGGAAATTCGCACTGTCATTTTTTTTTTAACTAAAAATGCACATACAGTATAAAAACAGTCGAAAAAATGATAGTGCGAATTTCCCCCCTATAGGGGGAAATTCGCACCGCTGTAAATTTTTTTACAGAAATCACAAATTCATAAAATTTATAACAAAGCGTAAAGGAATATTACAAAATATGACTTTAGAGATCCGAAAGAAATTCTATACCTTAAAGAATGTTCACATAAACAGAATGTTATCTTGTAAGTAGCTATGTATAGCTTCAAGTTCAAGCAGTTCAACTTATAATCGAGAAGATTAACCTGTGTGCGAATTTTACAAGAGCAATTACTATGGTGTGAGTGGTGGCTTTGCATTTAAAACATGGTGCGAATATCACAGGTGCAATTATTAGAAGAACAAATAAGAGCATTATAAATTAAACAAGGTATGAATGTCACAGATGCAATTTTTGAAAATTCGAGCGATAGCCTTTTACTTTAAACTGGGTGCGAAACTTATACATGCAATTTTCGGCAGTTTGGGTAATAGTCTTCCACTTTAAGTGAGGTCCGAATATTGCAGGTACAATTTTTGAAAATTCGAGCGATAGCCTTTTACTTTAAACTACCAAACTACCTTTTACTTTTACATCAAACTCGGGAAACAAATATTATCTCTATTGGAATGAGATATGTATATTCGAAAGTTAAAAAAGAAGGTTTGGACTTAATTATAATTGATACATATACTAGAGGGCTATATCTTTCAAGCGGTAAAAAATTGCATCTATAAGATTCGCACCCTATTTAAAATAGAAGGCTATCACTCAAACTGCCAATAATTGTACCTGCAATATTCGGAACCTGCTTAAAATAGAAGGCTATTACCCGAACTGCCGAAAATTGCATGAATAAGATTCGCACCCTGTTCAAAGTAAAAGGCTATTGCTCGAATTTTCAAAAATTGCAACTGTAGCATTGGCACTTTATTTATGGTAGAAGGCTGTCACTCGAAATGGCAAAAATTGGACCTGCAACATTCACGCCCTGTTTAAAGCAGAAGGCTATTACTTGAACTACCAGGAATTGCATGTATAAGATTCGCATCCTGTTTAAAGTAAAAGGGCATTGCTCGAATTTTCAAAAATTGCAACTGTAGCATTGGCACTTTATTTATAGTAGAAGGCTGTCACTCGAAATGGCAAAAATTGGACCTGCAACATTCACGCCCTGTTTAAAGCAGAAGGCTATTACTTGAACTACCAGGAATTGCATGTATAAGATTCGCATCCTGTTTAAAGTAGAAGGCTGTCATTCGAACTTCCGAAAATTGCACGTGTAAAATTCGCACCCTATTTCAAATAGAAGGCTATCACTCGAACTTCCAAAAATTGTACCTGCAATATTCGAAACCTACTTAAAAAAGAAGGCTATTACCCGAACTGCCGAAAATTGCATGAATAAGATTCGCACCCTGTTCAAAGTAAAAGGCTATTGCTCGAATTTTCAAAAATTGCAACTGTAGCATTGGCACTTTATTTATGGTAGAAGGCTGTCACTCGAAATGGCAAAAATTGGACCTGCAACATTCACGCCCTGTTTAAAGCAGAAGGCTATTACTTGAACTACCAGGAATTGCATGTATAAGATTCGCATCCTGTTTAAAGTAAAAGGGCATTGCTCGAATTTTCAAAAATTGCAACTGTAGCATTGGCACTTTATTTATAGTAGAAGGCTGTCACTCGAAATGGCAAAAATTGGACCTGCAACATTCACGCCCTGTTTAAAGCAGAAGGCTATTACTTGAACTACCAGGAATTGCATGTATAAGATTCGCATCCTGTTTAAAGTAGAAGGCTGTCATTCGAACTATCGAAAATTGCACGTGTAAAATTCGCACCCTATTTCAAATAGAAGGCTATCACTCGAACTTCCAAAAATTGTACCTGCAATATTCGCACCCTATTATAAGAACACTACTTTCACTCCAAAAATTGCATCTGTGACATTAGCACCCTGTTTAATTTATAATGCTCTTATTTATTCTTCTAATAATTGCACCCGTGATATTCGCACCATGTTTTAAATGCGAAGCCATAACTCACACCAAAATAATTGCTCTTGTAAAATTCGCACACAGGTTAATCGTCTCGATTAAAAGTTGAATTGCTTGAACTGAAGGTATAGAGTTGCTTACAAGATAACATTCTGTTTATGTGAACATTCTTTCAGGTATAGAATTCCCGTCGGATCTCTAAAATCATATTTTGTAATATTCCTTTACGCTATGTTATAAATTTTATAAATTTGTGGTTTCTGTAAAAATATTTACATCGGTGCGAATTTCCCCCTATATGGGGGAAATTCGCACTATCAGTTTTTCGATATTTTTATACTGTACGTGCTTTTTCAGTTAAAAAAATGACGGTGCGAATTTCCCCCCTATAGGGTGAAATTCGCTCGGGTGCGAATTTCCCCTACATGGAATTAAATATGTCAATTATTTCAAAATAAAGTAGAAAAAGAACAGTTTTTACCGCTGATACTCCGCACAAAAACTTTGTTTACTTTTTGGAAATTGACAAGTTGCTTAGAATAAGGACTGCGTGTAAATACATGTAAAAAATAGACTACCAACACAACCAGAATTCATTACGCAAAGTCTTGCTTATCACCATTCCTATTTGCTATATATTTTAAGGCCTCACTAGACACTAGACATTTGCATATGTCGGATGTTTCCCGCCCTTTCCTATTTCTTTGTTACTCTGACCGGGATCGTTAACTTGTATGGTATTAGTAAATTAACTTGTAAATTAGGAGTTGAGGGGCAAACGATAGTGGTTCTATTATGAAGAACTGAAGAGTTTTACATTTAATGGCGTATCAATGATAGCCCTAGCTTGAACGGATGCTGCATGGAGTTTCAATAAAAATGAGACATTTTTAAGTCCTTGATTCTGGCAAAAATATCTGTTTAAACTGAAATTAATTTAATATTCTACAAGTAAAAAAGCTAGAATGTCCGAATAAAATTTCGTATGGTCACCGATCTATGCAAGGTTGATTTTTGTAGTGGTTTTTCGGACAGAAAAAATTATTATAACCAATTTTATAGGTTTTCATCACTGACTTATAACAATGGACTGAGCGATTTGCTATTTCATGTGGCACAAAAAATATTGTGTTTCTGTATATCACCGATAGAGCACCCTTTAAAACGTTTACTACATAAAAATATGTAAAACTCAACCAATCAGATGAAATTTTACACCCGTAAATCGAATTAAATTAAAAAAAATTATTTTCTTTTGTCCAAGTGATATTTTAATCGCTTATAAGCACTCTTATAAGAAATTAAACTAATTCCGACTTTAATTTTCAAAAGTTATTCTTAACTGTATCCTGCGTATGGGCAAGAGAGACGGAGCATGGTAAACACTATCTTTACCTTATTCTTTCTGCGGTGATTGCATCTGCAGCCAACATAAAAACAGCAAATGGCATAAGTAAACGTTCAGTAAGCAATATTTTTTGTTGGTAGCTCCAACTCTGCCATAGGGCGAAAGAACTGCAAAACTTGTGCCATTCTTTCCTATAGGAAAATGGCAATACGCTCAGTCCATTGTTATAAGTCACTGGTTTTCATATTCTAAATAAGTTTTTAGTATAATAAAAATGTCTAGAACTGATCGTTTTCACAGTATACGTAAAAACCATATGTCAACAACAAGAAGGGGTAGCCCAATTTACTCCATTTTTATTAAATTATTAAATTTTATTTGCTATTACTATGAAAACACCACGTACCAAATTTCAGCTCTCTATGTCGACGCTTTCTCAGGCAGTGTCCAAATATATAGTGGAAAACGAGATTTCTGTATGGCAACCCCACGAAGGAGTTGCCCGATTAGTCCAATTTTCGATTTTTTTTTTTTTTTTGTTAAAGTCCGTGTACAAAATTTCAGCTGCCTAAGTAAACGCGTTCTCGAGCTATAGTGCGCACAGACGAACGGACGGAGGGACGCGGACAAACGGGCAGACAGACGGACATGCAAGAATCAAAATAACTTTTAATATATTGCGTGGGTGTCCAATCCATTTTGCTCTACTATCATTATTCTGTGCGTTACGGAATACAAACTTAATGACTTTCAGCTAGGGTATAAAAACAATCAATTTACATAACAAAAAACAACCATTGAAATTTCAAATATGTATGTATTACATATAAAAATAAAATAAATAACAAACTATTTCTTATTTATCGCCCAAGGATAACTAGCAATGGTTAGGGATGGGATGGGATATGCGTAGTTGTTCTGAGGAGCATTTTAAATAATTTGATGATAAAAAAAAATAAGGAAATGTGTCGCAAATATCCATATGCTACCAACACTGTATTGATGGAATGGAAACAAGTTCGAAGCATGAAAAGAACGCAAACAAGTTTGCAGCTTGAACGCGACGCTTCATTACAGCAGCAGTTCCTGAGGGCAGTTCAAGTTACCCATATCGAATGTAACGTTAATCAGTTTACTCACACACACTCATGCAGCCGGCACGTTTCCATTAGAATAACAATAAAAATAATAATAATTGAAAAATGGATAAATACATTCCCAAAGAAAGTTATATTTGGTTCAATCCCCTAAATATTTAATTTGGTCGTATTTCCGCATCTAGTACAATTCAACAGTTCAATCTCGGTTACCTACCACCACAAGCTGAGGCTAGCTGATAGCCGTAGCTGTAAGCTGACAGCGAAAACTGACAAATGTCATTCACTCCCATTTTTTACCTTACGCACCTTTTTGTTGTATTTATCAACAAAGACGGTGTAATATTTTCTTGTGGATAATGATAAAGCTATTTCCGATTTATTCTGACGATAAAAGTGAACAGAGATAAAGCATTATACTAATTTAAAGTGATTTATAAATACATTTGCAAACGAATTTCTCAAGATTAAGAACAAACAGTTTCAGTGAGTGGGCAGGACGTTTTTGTTTTCATACCACTCAGCAGTGATTCTAGTTGGAATGGAGTTCTTATCATGATAAAGTTGATTTCTTGAAAATGTAAGTAAATTGAATCTTGTCTGTGCTTTCCAATATTCTTGGTTAATACATATTACATCGTGTTAGTTCTTGTTAGATCTTTTCCATCAGTAAAATATCGAAATCCATTTTATTGATAATCCCAGCTTAAAAAGCTGCCTTAGTGAGACATCGATTGGCAATTTGCACTTGAAGAAAATGTTAATTTAAGGTTTAATGTGTATACTATTATCAAGGTTTTGCTTTTGAACTGTACCCATAGAAAATTAACAAAAATTAAGTTGTGCGTACATTAATAACAGTTTTATAAGGGCAAGTACATTTTGGGAGCTACATGTAGATAAATGCAAATAAATTAAAATTTGATGGATCATTAGGATGAGATCATCCGCAATATAAAGTGAAATCACCTAAAACATTAACAAAACAAAAGCATCTGAGACTAGGGTAGTGGTTCATGCTCAATTCATTTAGCCAGAGAAAATCAAATTAAAAGCATGCCCAGCAAATAGGCGATATACAATGCCTAGCTAAAATCAAAAGATGTAAAAGGTCAAGAAGCTCTGTTTGAAAGTAAGTAATTAAAAAAAAAAAATTAGGTAATCAGGTCTTGCACAGTGCATGATCTGCTGATAGTGCCAGCAATATATAATGAAAACAGTAAGAAACAATTTCAATCTTCCCACCAATTGGTAGAGTATAAACAATCGATCAATTAAATGATGTTATACTACTGTGAACTCATTAGTTAGAACTGGATACGATTCCTTGATGAAACATGAGCTTGCTCCGAAGAAATCTCTTCGTAACAAACTCAGAGTCAGACAGCTCATATACAGCAGACTTGGTTAATGAAATTAAGCACTAATATACATCAGGATTGCTCCTGGCAGGAATATTTCTAAGAACAGCTTAGTGTAAGTATTACGTCCAAGCCAATATTATGTCCACGTACAAATGTGATAAGAGCTTTCACTAACATCGGTTGAACGGGGACCTGGATGTGATGGGACAATATATATATAGTAGAACCCTAACGACTGAACAACCTGCCCCGTAGAAACAGAGATGGTAAGAAATCATTTGATGGTGCAGTTGGTCTCGTAGGATAATTTTAACAACTGCAGATTACTATCATCAGAAATTGTAATATAATCCTTCAATTCCAAATCACAGAGTCGCAGATATTTCGTACGAAGTGCAGGTCCCAAAATTAGATATCATTAGGATAATCAACAATAATTCCCAACGCATGTGCCTTGGTTTATTTTAAGTGCATTGGATAGGGCATCGATAATAAATAAAAGAATATGTGTGTTTCGAATTAGTATTAAAAGGACTTCTGAAAAGTTGCATCAATGTTTGAGGACTTCTGGACGGTTGTAGAGCGTTCCACATGCGTGGCCTATCAATTGATTCAAAAGTCTTCGTCTTAGTTAAGATTAACTAGGTCATAGACTAAATATAATACTGACTGGAAGAGTCCACTGAATATATTTGTGCATTTTCTTTACAAATCGTATAGGTGAATTCAGCGCGCACTGTGGCAGTTAGAAGAACTAATAAATAGTGTAGCATACTCTTAGGAAATTTAGAAACTTCACAAAGAAAGTAAGAACAAAATTAAAACACCTGGCAGTATTTAAATGCCAAGAGGTAGACAAATTACAATTATTAAATTATCTGTTAAATCCACTCCATTCTCCACCATAGTTGTGTGGCGCTGAATTCACATACCAAAATTGCTTCTTTATTCCAGTCTATACTTAGTCTATGACCAGGTAAAGGACGAATCGAAATTCTATCAATATACCACGATGACCATCAGATCATTCGAGGTGTGTCCTTTCCTAAATTTAAAACTGATATCTTCTAATTGTTCAGTCGATTGCAGTCTCTATTCTCTCTAGTATTAAATATGGATTTCAAACGCTCATTAACGGGTCCAGCACAGAATATGTTAACTGATTCAGGCAGTGTAATTTTTAGATTATTAATAACTGCTCCTTGGGTGTCCGATCACTCATGAGGAGGTCGAGCGGCTAGTATGTAGAATTAGGATATTGGAAGGGGCTGAATTGGATCTGGCAATGGATTATTGGACTGTAGGCCTAAACAGGATTTTTCTCTAGACGGCTTGCCAATCAATACTGTGTTTCATTGGCGATTTGACCGCTCATTCCTCATAAATGATTTTGCCATGAAAATGCCGTTGAATAGCCAAAATCATTCAGTCAACCTTGCTGATCTTTACGGACGACTCGCAGACATATAAAGTATTTTCCTTTCTTTGATTTTTCAGTCAGATGGCTTACTGAATGATTCAAAATGCCCACTTGTGTTTTGCAGGTTGAAGCTATAGGTATTACAAGTATCAAGACAATATCTTATGGCTCTGAGTCGGGCCCAGATAACTTAATTTAATTGTTAGAGACTAGAATAACTAGAAAAGGTTCGGTATTGACATACAGGCTCTATCATTTCGTTTCTTCTACAACATTTTACATTTATCAGCTGGGTGTTCTATCAATCAATATTTACAAAAAAGAAATTTATATACTTTAAGCGGAACTATGTAAATATCTGTTCATCTATCCTTTGCTTACAAAGCAGAAGATTCATGGACTTTATGGAGAAGACAATACAAAGCTTTGGTCGATTCTTCGTTATACTTCTCGCCGATGTTTTTAAAATTGGCATTGTTGATAGTCCTGAAAATCTCTATTCTTGTAGTTAAATACCAGTTGAAAAACACATGGATTTAGTGCACTTCATCAAAAGTATAGAAAACCTCTAGTATGTGCCTTTAAAAAATAAAAGGCATAGAGTTTCGTTATCCTCTCTCCATTCATAATGAAATCGTCTAATGGCATTATATAAGAATCAACGTCTAAACTGGGACATTGATCCAAGCTTAGATCACCTCTTTCACTGACCATTATTTCGCCTCCAGCCAAAATTGCTCAGTTCTGTCTAATAAACTTTTGAAAGCTTTAACATGAATATAAATATTATATATACCTACATATTAATTTTAGTTCAATTATATGAACATGAACATTTTACCAGCATTCATGTTGATGTTCCATTTGTTTTCTTTAAAGGTGATACAACAAGACTGATTCATATCCTTTGAGAGTTTCAAAACTCAATGTGAAGCATCTAACACGCTTAAATCATCAGAGTTACGATCTCAAGGAGTTTTACCAATACACTATATGCAGAAAATCTTAATGCCAATGGAATTATCCAAAGAAACTGCTAGCGAATATTTCGCCACATTAAATCCAATTGCAACAAAAATCTCAATGGATATAAATGAAACAAAGTCATCTTACGAACATATATGGAATCAACTCAATGCAACCGAACAAATTGACATCATTAACGATACTCTTATAAAGCCTGAAATAGCATTACGCTATTTCGATAGCTTTTCAACGTCATCATCATCTTCTGCATCCTTATCAAACGATGATTACATTAATGAGGAAACGAAATTGAAATTTTGTGATGATCTCAATGCCAAAAGTATCTACAATTACGATGGTAAAAATATTTTATCATATTCAGCACAGAAAACTGGTTTAAAAGTGGTTCACGATGAAGTTTTCGGCGTTTTCCGAGATGAACACTCAGCGCCATTCAGTTACAAAACCAAAAGTCAAATGAATTTGAAATTGTTCAGTGGAAACGATTCGAAGCATAAAGCTAACGGAAATACAACAGGAGACATTCAGCAGAATTCAGCAGTGCTACAGAAATTACAAAAAATTAATATTACTTCGGCAGGAATCCGAAATAAGAGCAAATCTTTGAAACCACCTCTTCCATCAATGATCGAACAAACTGACACTAAGAGTAATGATGAAGTCGACAGCAATAGTAAACAATTTTATAAAGAGGGAGGCGTTACAAGCGCCTATGGGGTCATAGAAGATGATCGCGATGATGGAAAAAGCAACTTTTTGTCAAAATTTATTTGTAAAAATAATTTAATTTTTAACGCCGGCACAAATTTAATTATCAAGGCCAGTGATGTTGGCCAAAATAGGGAAGAGGATGAAGGACTTAATCTAATTAAGAACATCAGTAGCTACAGTGGTCTAACATCATCGTCTTCTGTACCTTCCGAAGAGGACGAGGATAAGCAAGTTTGTGAAGATTCAAAACTTCTTTTAGAAAACGATGAACTGCGAAAGGGGTTCGATTTCTTGAATAACTGGTAATAATGCACACAGATTAATATTTTGCGTAAAATCTTATTTAAACAAATAATCCACACGAACAAATTTTTTATTGAATTTCAATTTACACCGCCACCGCATCCGGCATGACTTAGTTTCATAAGAGCATGTAAAGTGTTTAATAAATTTATAACAAAACCACTACTTCTTGGTCTTTTTATTCATGTTGCATTGGAGGGTAAATTTGTTCTAAACCTGAACATCTTGTTTTTTATTGGTTGCTGATTTGGTTCATTGGACCAGTTTCAGTAGTGGCAGGAGCCATGAAATTTTCCGACTTGATTTAATTAGATATAATGCCAAAAAGTAGTAAATTGTGACTTATTAAATTCTGAATAGCCCATTAGTGATATTTAAATAAAAGGCTAACATTTCTAGATCTAACGTATGCAACATTTTTTGTTTTGTCTAAGTAGATCTGGATATACTTCTTTATAAAATAAGTAAAATAGATGAGATTGCAGCCACCCCAATTTGTTGAAACATTCTTGCGAACAATTAAATTTCATTCTAGATTAATAGCAAACTGTTCATGATGCCCGAAGTTCGTAAAATCTGTGCGCTGTATTCAAAATTCAAAGCGTTGTATAGATGAATTCAGCTGGAAAAATGGCGCGAAAATTCAATCAGCAGTCTAGCTCTCAGATTTGCTTTTATTTATTTCAATCATAGCAGATCAACCGCAATGTGGATGGCTCTGCTTTTAATATCTAAAAGCAGTAGAAATCTTCGCATATTTCACTGCTTATAGCTTTGCTGTAAGAGACTGCTTATAATTGATGTTTTTCAGGCGGTAAATTTACGCTGGGTTAGAGTGGCAGCTATCAAAATTCCAACGATCAGTCACATTTAAACCAACGATGATTCATTGTGATGCCATCTCATCGGGACTCTACCTGGGATGGATTGCCCAATTTAATGGGGTGCGTTACAACCAGCCGCAAGAGTTAATAAACCTCACAAAGTCCTCCAACTGTTCGTGTGCTATTTCCCCACATTTGCCAAGCGTATTCCTTCTACGTTTGGTAAGATTGGGGCATACAAATAACAGGTATGAAACGCTCTCAACCTCTTTTTCATCCAAACAGCTTCTGTAGAAGTCATTGTGTGGAGCTTACATGCTTTCCGCACATTTGCCAAAGAGGCAGTGTTCCGTGATAGCTGGTAAAATTTCGCACGTCATTACTTCTTGTAATCGCGCATATGGTGAGCTCTCTGCGACAACATTGGACTAGATGCGATCTAATGGTGTTCGAATCCAGAGCTTTGATTGTAACTTGACTGCCAATATAAATACTGTTATCTTGATCACTAGTACGTTATAAGTTGTTTCTAGTAGCCTTGCCGCGTTACTTATAGCCAAAATCTCCGCTTGGAAGACACTACAATATTCCGGTAGGCGGTACGATTCTTGTATTTGAAGGGATGCTAAGTATATCCCGGATCCCATTTCCATATTCATTTTCGAACCATTTCTGCTGGTAAACAAAAACTTACGCTCTAATTATAAGTGTAGTGAGCGAGTAAGATAGCTGATACTTTTGAGAAAAATTTGACATGACCAGCTTCAGTTCTATTTATATAAAAAACTGGACAAATGTGGCTGCCATGAAGGCAATATGTAAAATTAACATTTTTATTAAAATGTATGTACATATATAGCGCGATTGAGTGACCTCCACTACTGAACTTCCAAAGTAGGCGACTAGAAAATACAAATGCTGATAAGATTTACCCTGATCGCTGAATCGTAAAGCTAACCTTTTTTTTGCATTTTGTAAATTCATTGAAATTATTTTCAATGAAGAGCAAGTTAAAAGAAGACTTCCAGTATATAAATAAATAAATTAAATCAGTTTTGTTCTCTTTAATTTATCGATGAAATATATAAGAAAACGGTCGCACCGCACGAATTTTGAAACTTTTTTTTTTGTGCCTCAGTTAGGTGTATAGTCAAAGAGATGAGTGCATTAATGGATTTGTGCTGCTGTCCATGGGTGAATTAAGATATTTTTCAGTAGATTACATCCCACTATAAATTATTTTTGTAAATGAAGTGTCCTTATCAATCGTGGAAAGCGATATGGAGGGCGTCAGATTTGAAAATTATAACAATTTAAAAAACGATATGTCTATGGCAGAAATAGTTACATTTACATTTGGAGGACCGAAAAAGTTATTGGAAACCAAAGTTTTTTTGACAGAGTTTTAAAAAATCAAAAAATTAATGATCATGAACTATATTAGGCTTAATTCATTCGTCTTGATGTGGAGAATGCGGAAATATAATTTTCTTCCAAAATCGATCAACTGGAAGGGGTGAAACTTACCGGCAAAGTGCACGCGTGGCATAACATTCTTAGAACATATAATATTAATGTTCAAAAATTTCATGGAAAACCACATTTCTTGTAAAGATTCTTCTATTATTCAGCAGCTCTCATTGTTATTGATTTTGATAATTTCACCTGATGCAATACACTGGATCGCGAAAAGCCTCGTAAAGTTGTCCATGTAAGAAAACGAGAGTGTTTAAATCGATGCCTGCATGGTCGAATGTTTATTCTTGTGATTTGTAGATTGTCATCGTATAGGCAGGGATCACCGGAAATTGTCATTATCATAGGATGAATGATAAGGTAGTGGCTGATGAAGCCAAATCGATTCATGGGATAAGAACGATTTCACCGCAATTACATTCGGAAATAATTGCACTGATTGAGTTTCGGTGAGGTCCTCTGACAATCATACGTGTGCCATTGCATAATCCTTTCTTTGGGTTCAAGTTTCGCAAGAGCATTATAATAGCTCTTTCCTTCAACAGCAACACATGTGGTGGCATTTGAATAGTCCATTTCACATGGAGACGCGCGATTTTTAAACAAATTGGATTCTCGTATGGGCCACTAAACAAGATGGGCTTGCCGCTTCTGTCAGGAAGCTCATGAAACCTCAGAGCAATCTCTCTGTAATTGTGAAGCATTGGCCAGGCGGAGATTACTCCACATCGAACATGATTTTCCTCCACCAAACTAGTGTGGAATCTAAATCCCAGAATGGTTCTTGACAGTCTAAAGGCCTAACCACAATGTGCATATGCTAGCATATGCAAAGGCACGAGTAATTGCTTTTCATAATAACAACCCACAATAGGAATAACAAGCCGTTCGTCCAGTTTCAATTCCGTTCGTCAACTTCTGTCTGTACGCTCATGATCGTACCTTGCATAAGCAAATTTGACAGTTTGTGTAAATACTATACAAATGTTAGTGATGCATAAGGAAGCATTCGTGATATTTTCAAGGCTTGCATATGCAAGCTTATGCACATTGTGGTTAGGCCTTAAACATGTTTACAAATCTAGCAAATTCGTTAATTAGCTTGCATACTTCTCCCAGTTCGTTGAAGAAATGCATTGGTGCTAGTTTTGTCAAGGCAATTGTGAATGAAGGTGGACAATTTTTTTTTTTTACCAAAAATATTTTACAGAAGTTTTATAGGAAGGCATATGGAGTGCACCCTCCAGAAAAGAAGGCAATGTTTCATACATCCATACCATCGATTTCTCCCCAACAAGGTAGCAATTTTCTTAAGATTTATTTTCAGTCACAGTTGTCTGGTCCCATAGAATATTCAAGTTGTTATATATATTACCCTCTTGCTATATGTATTCATAGTTTTTTCAAGACAAGTAATGATGACAGTTTCCTTCTTTTTGTGTAACTTCCACTTTTTCTTTTTTCCAACGCTTTGAACAATTAGTGTTATGATTGTTTAATAAATTCATATGCTCAGATTCGTTAAAAACCTAATACGACAATAAACTGCGTATTTTGGCCTTATATGTATTAAATTGTTTTTATATTCGCTCCCACTTCATATTAGGCCTGCGAAATATATACAGATTCTTACTTGCACTACACTTGCCGGTCTTACCCCCATTTGATTGCAATTACTGTTCCTATTTTTACTATGGAAAAGATTCATGGCATTGCACAACATGAAGTGAAGGAAAAATTACAATTTAATGGTTTAGTCAGGTGAGTTTTCAATTTAAAATGTTCTACTTAATTACATACACGGTAAAAAGGATACCCTACATTTTATGTAATATTCGTAATACGTTTCTAGGGATTTTTTCCCTAAACTTTGTGGCAACAATTTGTGCCTTTTTACAATGTAGCTAGTATCTAATTATAGTGCAGGAACTTTAAGCAAAAAATGGGCTCAACTACGGAAAAAGTTCAACCAACCTAAAAATTGATATATAACTTATCTTTCAGCGTGAAAAATCCGCGGAATTCGGTTGTCCGCATAACTTATGACAGCCTAAAGACGGGGAAAAAATT
Organism: Dioctria rufipes; assembly: GCA_963924295.1. Lineage (NCBI taxonomy): Eukaryota > Metazoa > Arthropoda > Insecta > Diptera > Asilidae > Dioctria > Dioctria rufipes. The sequence goes on from OZ002742.1 coordinate 82,702,535, forward strand.
ATCTTTTTTCGGTGTTTTGCGAATATCTTCGTTCCAGTCGGTCTTTCTTTGAAAAAGAAAAAGCAGAAGATTCTCTACAAAAAAGTTTGAATAAAGGCTATTGATAGAACTAGTAATTTCCACTGAAAAATGGTGTGAAACATCAGATTAAGTTTTCTAGCTCCATTCCAGGTGTTCATTGAAGGGCAACTGTATGGGAGAAAAGTCATCTTTGTTTGACGTCTTCGAGCTATCGCTAGCTGAACTTGATTTTACAAAAGTTACATACGTTATCGAAGGAGAATTAAGTCTGTTCGCGTACTAGCTTGAAAGTACAAACTTGTAAAAGTTTTTGCAAGTTTTTACTCGAAGGCGTTCGCGTACTCGAAAATTGAGAGAGAAATCGTTCACGTCACTTTTGCCCTCCGTGCAATTTATTACTTGATTTAGCTCGAGAAAAATCGTCGAGTAAAAACTTCGAAAGTGTCAGTTTTAACAGATCGTCGCCGGTTTTCAGTTATTTTTGAAGTTTTTAGTTTTAGAAAAAATGGAAAAACCAGTTACTCCTCCTCCAGTAGATGTAGAATGTTCTCCAAGAACATTTCAACGTATTCAAAGTGGTAAATTAAATTTGTTTATTGTACTATGTGCTAGATAAATTTCACGTCGTTATTACAGATCCCGAATATTTGCAATTTTTACAAGTTTTTACTCCAAGCCGTTCGCGTACTTCGTGAGTGTCACTCTCAATTTCTCTCTTTATCATACATTTTGACGTTTTTCATGTTTTTACTTGAAAAAGTACGCGAATAGACCTTTCCTCTTTTACGGCTCATGCGCTTTCATAGTTTTCGATGGGTACAACAATTGTACCAACAGCGTGAAAGATATGGAAAAATGTCGTCAAGCAGTAAAATCTGCATCTGCTGACACCTACTTCAACGAGTTGATGGATGTCACAGTGAGTCTTTTGAAAATATAATTTTTTGCAATTGTTCGGAAGTTTGTGTCGTATTGTCTGGCTGTCGAAAGTTGGGCCTCCAATGCTAAGCAGTTTGCGGCAATTGTCGTGGGACATCTTGCCTGAATACTGCCTCAATCAGCGATTCAATAGAAAAAAGCAACGATATCGACGACCCAGAAACCGAATCTATTGATTGCGAGCAATTTTGGAATTTCCCACCAGTCCCATGGGTAAATCAAGAGCAATTCGAGAAAGAAGAGAATAAGCTGCCAGCAATTACTTAAACCGTCTTCATTTTTTTAGTTATGTATTCCTAAACATTCACGAAGAAAAAGACCTGACCGGACAAGCTTAATATCTGTACGGTAGACTTTTACATCTATATAATATTAGAATAAGAAGGTCAAAAACAGGAGCATTAATTTTGTACACTTCAATATAAACTATTATTTATACCCGAATGTCTATCAAAATGTCAAAATGGGAAGATACCATAGAGAAACCTCAATTTCGATCATTATATGCAATTAAACATCAATAAAAAATTCATATTGGAGTTACAATGCCAGATTATGGGAAAACTATTAGTATTATCAATAAACTTTATTCCACCATTTTTGTAGAGAGTTTTCTGCTCTTTCTTTTTCATATATAAGCTGGAAATTTTTCGTCTTTATTAGACTGAAATTCTTTGGAAATATTTCCTGCTTAAAGTTTTACTTGGGTTATCCGAGTGCCATACGGCAACAAGAGGAATAATCACCTAATTTGAAAATTACAATGAGAAATCTTCCTACCATATAATTCACACTTGCTTTTATTAAAAAGTAATTTATATGGGCAATTGAGTGACCTCTATCATCGAACTTCTGTGGTAAGCGATCAGAGATAACCACACTGATGAGACCTCTCTGATCACTGGGTCGAAAAGGTCGATATTATTTCATATATATACATTATAGCTGTAAGACCGACAGGAACGAAGAGATTCATAAAATACCGAAAAAAGGTAATTTTTCCCCGCTATTGGGCTGTCAGAAGCTATGCGGACAACCGAATTTTCACACCTTATTTGGAGAGCTGAAAGATAAGTGTATACCAATTTTTAGCTGGTTCTGGCTTTTTCCGAAGTGAAATCCTAAAGTTGTTGGGCTTTTTCCGAAGTGAAATCCTAAAGTTCCTGGACTATTAGATCATCTTCCAATCGCTGCATTAATTCACAAAAAATAGGGCTATTAATAACTTCAAAAACAATATACGAGTATGTTCGTAGTTAACTGAATTTTATTTCATATCAGTCTTCATTCAAAAGTTACAATGACTTTCGCATTAGAATTACATTCAGTGGTTTTTGGCTCTATGATATGAAAATATTCTTAATATGCTTAACTATTTACTTAGACCTTAAGCGTTCATACTTACCTACCTATTAAATAAACTCGTTAGTATGGTGGTAGTATAAATGCACGAACATGAACATCTTCTAAAAACTCTCAACCGCTTAATGTCGCAAGTTTCTCTACGGTGATGAATGACTTACACCTGGGTTCACATAATAAAGTAAAAAATGCGAGCAAACCGAGAAGATATGCGACAAATAAATTAACCCTGAAGAGAAATCTGAAGTTTACTATAATGACGACACCTGATGGATACTGGATACTGGACAGACAGAACCGAAATAATCCAAAGTTCACTCATCTGAGTTTACGACATGAACGCGGAAACGCGTAGGTATTTTGCGATGTTAGGCAATTGTGAAATGTTTGTACCGCGCAACTGTTTTCTTATCTCAAGCAGTTCGAAATGAGTGTATCACTGTTTACGTAATTTCCAAAAGGTAAACATTCTTTTGAATTATGACCAAAGATGACATTCATAGCCAAACAAAGGAGTGCATTATTTTTGTTGTATTGTTAATTGGTCAACTCTTACTAAGAAAAGCGAACAAATGTTTGCTGGTTAAAGGAAGTTAAGCATAAATACTCGTAGGTACACATCAACACAGGTTACCTACTCGTAAAAGAATGCGGAAATGAGTTAATTTGTCGTACTAAAATAGAAAAAAAAAATTTTAGGGCGTATTTATTGAACCTGAGGCCTAAATATCCCCAAGATTTTAACTAGGTTACTTACGGGTAGCTTCTAAGCCAAAATTCTCTCTGGTTTATTTTAATATGAACCAATAAGATCATTTGTGAGTATTAACACATATTTTCTATTTTGTCGATCGAAAACCTTTGTTATCCGATATCTAAGGACATTCTTTGCAGAAGCAATTCAGTTCGCTCTGAGTTTTTATGCTGTTAAGTTAGTACTAAAGACACAATAGAAAGTCCAGTCAAAGGTCAGTGAGAAGTCTGTCAAAATCTAACCAGAACCGAGAAGGTGTTATTTATTCTCTTGTAGCGCAAATTCCTAATTCGCACACTCCACAATCCATATGGGATATTATTGTCTACTAGTCGCGATGAAAAAAAAAAACCCAATACAACAATTCGGTAGGAGCGAAGATTATACACAGCCATAAAGTCTCGAATTTTCTTCCGGTAGGCGAACTTTTAGTACACTTCAACGGATGGAGAACATCTTTCTGCACATTAGTCATCCTAACCATTCTGCGACTTCAGTGCAAGGATATTCTTAAAGTCAATCCCTGAAAACAACTTATATACGAAAAATATAGAAGGACTATATTTCTTTTCCGTTAGCCAGGTCCCTGGACTACCTGGTCTCCTTGGCTCACATTAATTATCTGAAAAGTTATATCTTCGGGTAATTTTATAAGGAAGATTTATTTAAGTTTGGTAAAATGATTATTTAAATGAGATTTCACTATTCCTTTCACAAATAGATTGCATACTAAATGGATCTTCCTTACGGCCGTCCTAAATTACAAGTTTAACCAAAAGTAGGGTGCGCATACGTAAAGGGGAGGTCCATTGAGACGGCCCTTCATGAGGTCATACACTCAATTGAAAAGGGCCTCCACTTTAAATAATCTACGCTAGCCGTTTTTATCGATGTAAAAGGAGCCTTTAACAATGTTCTTTTACATAAGGTTACTGAAACGCTGAAAAAACATGGCGTAAACTAGTCCCTAATAAACTAGATTGCACACATGTTAAACAATAGAGCCATCTTCGCCGGTCTGGATGGGGTAAGTAGAGTGAAAAAAGTCCACAGGAGCACCTCACAATGTGGTATCCTATCACCTTTACTGTGCTCATTATGGGCGATCTCTTGCTAACTATTACCCGGATGGGATACAAAACGGTATGCTACGCAGACAACCTGATGATTTTAGTCACCGGAAGTTATGAATCGGAGCTGCGACTAGTCGGACTGTGCATCAGTCCTTCGGAAACCGATCTATGCCTTTTAACCAAAAAATGGGAACATTCCAAGATTGAACCTGCCCTCAATCGTCTCTACTCGGATAGATCTTAAGGACAGGATGAAATATCTAGGCTGGAAACCACTCGAGGACAGAGCGAATAAAACTCTTAGAGCTTTCGCAATGTGCCGCCGAACTATAGGGAAAAGGTAGAGACTTAAACCGCGAATGACCCTATGGATATATACTAGCGTCATCCGACCCATGTTAACCTACGGCTCTGTTGTATGGTGGAATGCGATGGAGTATGCCAATCATCGTAAGATATTGGAAAAGATTCAAATATTGTGCCTACTCAGTGTAACCAGTGCATTCAAGTCTACCAAAATTCGGGATGTTGAGGTTATCCTTAATAAACACCCCGTGTAGATACATATTAAGAAGGGAGCCGCTATCGCATCTAGGGAGGAATAGGCAGCACACTCTGTGCTCCACCCATTGATAGACAATATAATTTATACAGACAGCTCCAAATCTATAATACCGAAGCAGGCATCTTCTGTGAGGAGCTTCATTTGGAACTTGCTATACACCTGGACAGCCATGTTACGGTTTTCCAGGCGGAGGTCAAGGCCATTCTTGATGCGGAAAGGAACCTCCTTGGCTCAGACACTGACAATAAGGAGATTTCCATCTACTCGGATAGCCAAGCGGGCGGCAAGGCCTTGTCAAAACCCTTCATACCTCCAACCTAGTACTGGAGTGTAAGACCCCTGTGAATTTCCTTCATCAGCGTAACAGGGTTGGTGGAAACGCAAAAGCGCGACTTGGGCAGCCTCCGAGGTACCTCCCTCCACAATTGCAATCGCATTGGAGCACCTTGTCTCTATAATTGCGACTTGGGCCGATTGCCAACACAGCTGTCTTTGGTGAGACGACCCTTCGGGTAGAACAACAAAGGAACTGTGGGGTCAACCTAACCTAATTTTCACAAAAAAGCTGCTAGGATTGAGCAAACTTACTATTCTTACTGGACACTGTTCTCTCAGGGTTCACCTATATAGAATAGGACTGGTTGATAACCCTGTATGCAGAGGATACGGATAGGAATTCGAAATGGTGACTTTCTTTGTCACTATCCGGCTTTCTCCGGAAAAAGTTATAGATTCCTTGGCACACCTATCGGATGAATTGCATGAAGCAGGTAAAGAGGGTTGAGAGCCAATCTTATGGCTTGTAAGAACTTCTGGTTGGGACCAGTGAACTTACTCATGGGTCCTAAGGGTGTATAATAGGCATTGTAGTGGCCTACGTTCTAGGGCCTTCCGGGGGGTACTTTCAATCCATCAATCGAAAAGTAGGGTTACAAGGGTTAGTTATTGGGGGGGGGGGGAGGTTATTGAGATGAAAACGTTTGTATCAAATTAGAGAACTACTTCCTAAATTATTATTAAATTTTAATTAGTCATTTTTTTTATACTCATTTGTTTAGCATCCTTTGGTTAATTACGAGACAGTGAATCCCTTTCACGTGCACGCAATCCGCAGAATTCTTCTTCAGGCTCGCAGCTAATATCGCTGCTTCTTTCCTTCTATTTCTAGTTTAATTAACGAAATTAAATAAAACTTAACTGGCACTTGAAATTTTGCCAGACTCCATTTTTATACCCTAGATGAAATCTATAGGGTATACTAAGTTTGTCATTCCGTTTGTAACACTTTAAAATAATGATGGTAGAGCAAAATGGATTGGACACCCACGCATAATATTAAAAATTATTTTGATTTTTGCATGTCCGTCCGTCTGTGCGCACGATAGCTCGAGAACGCGTATACTTAGAAAGCTGAAATTTTGTACACGGACTTTAAAAAAAAAAGTAAAATTAAGTTAGAAAATGAGACAAATCGGGCAACTCCTTCGTGGAGTTGCCATAAAAAAATTTAAGTTTTTTACGTATACTGTGAAAACGATCAGTCCAAGTCATTTTTATTGTACTAAAAACTTCTTCAGAATACGGGGAATCCTATAAAATTGGTTATAATCATTTTTTCTGCCCGACAAACCGTTTTAGAAATAGCGAAAAAATAACTTCAAAAATGAAACTTGCACAGAAGGGTGACAATACGAAATTTTATAAGGGCATTCATCTAGGGTATCATAAGAATTGGTTTTCTGCCGAAAAAAGAGCTTACTCCTCTTTGTGTCACATGTCACTCGTCGATGTCCCCCTTTTGTATTCCTAGACTTACAGATGTTTTACATTTGTAAGGTTTTAGGTATTCATGGCAATGATATGTCACATAGGGTGTTTGACTTGTTTCGTCGAGTTAAATATTTTGTTCCTGGTTTAAATTTCCTCATGCAGATCAGCATATTATTGTACAAAGTTCACGTATTTAAACTATTCAGCATTTATTCCATTTTGTTTTGTGCATAATTCAGATTTCATCATAATTAAATGAATTTTTATCATGTTTATTTAATTTATTATTTTCATTTTATTAACTATTCTTACTATAAGGAATCTTGTAGAATAATAGTTAACTAACGTCTATTTGTTTAACATGTTGTTAAATAAAGATACGATTTTTCAGCTGTGTAGAGTGAGTTGTAAAAGTTTAACAGGACGATTTTCGTATGGTACGGACACAAAGTCCGTAATATGTGTAAGAAAGACTTTGTAACTTGGTGAGGGAAGTAGATATGCAAGCTAAAAGATATTGGCGAAAATTTATCCTGAATTTTAGCGAGAGAGGTACCTAGGTCAACGCGCTAAATTTGCCTTTGGATTTTGATTAGAGATGGAACCACCAGTAAGTCTCCAAAAAATTTAGCTTGAATTTATCTGCCCGGGCCGTTCTTTAGCGCGCTAAAAATATTTATTGTCAGAGTTCTGATATTTGATAGCTTTATTGACCGGATTTTTGTAGTTAACGTAGTTTTGTACGTCTTTGCTGTAAGTACGGATGAATTAGATTTCTTTTCGTGGCCGTATTTTCAATATCATTGTTAATTTTTTTTTTATTGTATACATTATGCATATTATTTTTATATTTTTAATATTTCGAAATAATTTTAACTACCTGTTTTTAGAAATATTATCACAGCGCGTTGTATTTCCGTAAAAAAAATTCTTTTTCTTTTGTTTTTAATATGTCTTTTCTCTGAGTCTCCGCTATCATAATTTACCTGCTAAAGAACGGCCCTATATTGGAGACCCGATAAAATTTAGCTTAGAGCGGAAAATTAGAAAAATATTTTCAATATAGACATTTCCACCATACAGGCTGAAACACAAATATTAAAGAAGATGCTCCAAAGCAAGAACATTGTAATATATTTGGAAAGACTGAAAACAAAAATTAATAAAGACTTCTGCTCTTATGCGTCAAGTTAAAATTTGGTTGAGAGCAACTTTGCTTCAGGGGAGGTTTTCGAACACGGCACTCCTAAAGATTGAAAACTAATTAATTATCAACAAAGTAAAAGCGTAACAGATGCTAAATAAATTTGCAGAAAAAAAACTTAAACTAAGGCTTATATAGATTTTTATTACAGGTATCTCTTTATTAGTGCTTAATAAAAACGTAAATAATTGTTCTAAATGTGTATTTAACTTTATTTTTTTGAAACGCATGGAGATGGTATCTGTACAATGCTATTTAAGTACTAGAACCAGTACCAGGACCTGGGGTCCTATTCTTGAATAATGAAGGCACATTTCGTATTCGTTATACTGTCAAAACCATTCGGAATCGACACATGTGGTATTCCTGAAATCAGCATTCGTTATATACCGAACGCAAACCCTTCGTTATTTAACGAGTGGGTTCAACCATTCGTTATGCCAAACGAAGAGTGAATCAGCTGCTACTTTACGGGTGATAATGGGAGATAAAAAGTGTATGAAAATTTCATATACTCAAAAAACTAAACTAATTGAGTTTTTACAGGAAAACCCGAAACTGAAATTTGGTAAATACGATAACTCTTTCAGTTCAAAAGATGACACGGAATTGTGGCAAAATAAAATCAGTATTAAATTCCATACCCGGAGCGCAAAAGAACTAGAAAAGTTTTTTTATGTTATTATATTCAAAACAAAAGCTAATAGAAAATTTCCAGAGTTGGCAGGATTTAAAATGTGTGGTGAAAGGAAAATCTGCGGCGGCAAAAAAAAACACATTTGCATGGCACTGGTAGAGGTTCTCCTGCAACTTTATTTTCTATCTAGCGTTGAATTAAGTGTGCAGGAATTGATTAACGATCGACGTAATTGATAGCCCATAGATTCTTCAGCGATTTCAGACGCAAACAATAATGACAATTCACTGAAGCTAGCCATTTTTTGCAAATTATATTTTAAAACATGAAACAGCTGAAAATATTCGATTTGTAAATTTACAGATTTAATCTTACCACACTCGTTATGTTGAAAAACTTTTTCACCACTTCGACTTTATAACGATGAGGTTCAAGAATACGAACGGGGTATTCGATTCGTTATATAACGAATTCGTAAAAACCATTCGTAATTCAAGAAATGCCCCCTGGACTTAAATTATTTTAAGTACAAGTCCCGGTGCGGGCATTCAAAAGTATTTTCAAGTACAAGTGCCGATACTGGTACTTAAAAATTTACAAGTACAAGTCTAGGTACTGGCAGTGGTACTCATAAGTCCCATATATAAGCTTAAGTACCCTATAAGTACCAAAATACGCAGTTACTACAAATATCGCCATAACGCGAAGTACTTCAGCTCTTGTAAATTATTTTAATGCTCCTTCTAATAATAGAGATTATGTGAATCTCGACAGTACCTCAAGAAATCTTACCGCCTTCACTAAAATAGAAATAAAATTCATGGAATATATGAGTGACAGTAGGACTGAAATTAACATGTTGAATCGATATCCTTTGTTGAGAAGGTTGGCAATCAAGTGCAATACCCCGCTCCATTCCTCCGTACCTATGGAGCATTTATTTTCATTTGCAGGTCTTGTTAATGGTCCACAATAGGCAATCATTATCTGATGTAACATTTAAAACAGCAAAAGCTTATACGAATTCTGTTTCATTTCCTATCATTTTGCAACATATTTTATGATACTTCGTAAATGGAAACCTCATCCAGTCATTTAGCTGGCTATAGATTTTACAAAATTTCTGATTTGACTTTCTGAAAACTCTTGAGCCTCTATTATATCTATACATAATTACTTAACAAGAACTTAAGTATATACTTCGCGGTACTTAGGTACTCATAAGGTACTTAAAAGCTTATATGTAGGACTTATAATAATAATAAATACCAGTACCAGGAACTGTACTAATTTTTTAAGTACCGGGACTTGTACTTAAAAGATTTTAAGTTCAGGTCCTGGTAATGGGACTTGCACTTGGAATAAATATTGGGCATTAGGTAGGGCGGCACTATTATATCAGTTTCGTGTGTAGAACTTGGGATTCTGAATTCTTTTCCTTAATACGTGAGAGAAGGAAATCAGGGGAATTGGAAAACAAAGGTCTCTGTTAATTAAACGACACCACTTTCTTTTAAAATCGTGCAAATTTTGTTTTATTTTTCAAATAAACACAACTTCCAGTGTCGCTGAAATTAACAAATAGAAAAGAATAAAGTCTAATTTCGTAAATACTCTTCGCTGTTGGGTCTCGATTTTATTGTTTATCGTACAATCGCGATATGTTGACCGACGAGATATCCAAAAATTAATGAATGCAATTGCAGATGACTTATACTAATTAATAAGTGATGTATAACAATAACATTCAACGAAAATTATAATATAGAATGAGAAACAATTGAAAACTGTGCATTGTTCTATTGGCCTCTAATATCGTAACCTCGACAAAGACGGCCCTATCTCCAAAGCTTTCCTTATTAAAATTTCCCGAACTATACACACACGTACTTGCATTTTCAGTGGATTAAAATTTGATCTAGTCTTTTTGTTTTCTTCGAAGCGGAGTTAAGGTTTCACGTAAGAAGACTAGATTTAAAAAAAAGTAATCACGTCATCTCTGCGACTTTTAAAGTGAGAATTGTTTTATGAATGAAGTTTTTGTGTTTAGAATTACTTTACCCGGGAGTTACACTTGCAAGTACAGCTTGCATGCAAGCTGCACTGCCATACATCTTGCACGTGTAACCTCTACTGCCATGCTGGCAGCTCAGCTTTCAGCGAACTTGCATGATGAAAAACCATGGCAGCTGAGGTGATAGTAATTTAACATTATGCAGTTTTCAAGATGGCGGAAAAGAAATGCTTGAGAGAATTTGATGAATTTATTCTGGAAAAATGAGATTTTCTGGGATCATTTGCATTACATCATTTACCAACATCTTCCTCTTAACTTTTTCTTGGGTTTTTATCATTCCGCTACTTCCTTTATTACTATAATTTTCCAATATACGCATGACTTTACGCCTCAATCCCATTTTTTAAATGAACTTGCATGCAAGTGATAAGACATCAAGCTGCCTTCTGCTGTCAAGTTAAAAATAGCGTTGGAAGGGAGGTTTGCATGCAAGCTGTACTATCTCGTGTATTCCTCGGGTTAGCGGGAATTATGTTTTAGAATTTAGATTGTGTTTCTTTCGGGCTCTGTAACTTTATATACTCTAAGATACTTTGATTTTTTTAATTTAAGCAATTTCATTGGTTCTAGGTATTATTAGCAATGGATAAAAATGTCAGTCAGAAATACCCATGAGATGGTATACTTCGCAAGCAATATATTTGTTAAAGCCTATGTACGAAAGTTGGGGGACCTATGCCCCCCCCCCCCCTCCCCCGCACCCCAACTCAAAAATCCTAGTTACGCCAATAAGTAGGAAACTTATTACAATGACCAGAAATGAGCGTAATATTCGAGATATTAGCGTACAAATAGAAAAAGTAAAAAAGTGCCAACGAACTTAATGCATGAGGCGAGAATTCAAATTTCAACAATGACACCTTGGCTGAGGCTCATAGAACACAATTTTAAATGCTGTCGCCCAGCAGAAAAACTGCTAACAGCAGCAGACTTCGGTGGGCCAAAGACCACCGACATATGACAAAGGAAAATTGGAGGATGGTTATTAGTTGTTATTTTCCTATCTTTTAAAATATTTAACTCGTATTCTCCCATATATTTGTATTCATTTTTGTTTTATAATATTTTTCTCTGACTAATCCGCAGTACAGATTCTGATGGATAAATCTGGCTTTGTATTAAGATGAACGGGCAAAAATACAATGCAGACTATTTGCTGGAACGAGTGACACATCCACTAAGCATTATGGGATGGTCTGTGATATGTGGGCAAGGCAGAGATAAGCTATATATTGTCGAAGGAGGAACAATATGAGTCACACAGAGAGAAAAATGTCACCTACTTTCAAAGAAATCTCCACTTTACGCTATTTTTGCAATGAATTCATTTTGGAAATATAGGGCAACGTGGTTTTCCTATTGAAAAATCTTTTATAATTCCAAAGAGATAAACTTTTTAAAAACCTAGAAGGAATTTCATCATCTTTATATAGAATATCATATTAAATAATGTAATTGACGTTCTAATCATATTATTTTTTAGGATTTACATTATGATGGCATGCATTTTTTACAGAAATTGTGATGGAGATAGTACATAGTATACGGAAATTTATTTATGAGTGACGAGAGAAGCAAACGCGTTCTGCATTTTTTCCAGACCTCGATTTATCAATGTGTGCGTGTCCGGAACCATAAAAAGACCTCAAGCATAGTAAGTTTTTATAGTTACTGAAACTAAAACATTGTTATTGGCAACACTAATTTGTCAATTTTGACTACTCGTGCTGCCATATATTTTTGTTTATACTATAATTTTATAGCAAATATTTATTAAAACATCTGTCAAAGATGGAAGAAAATAAAAGCAATTAAGTATTGCGAAATCGAAAGTTTTTACATATTTGTTTAAAGAGAAGATTGAAGTTATTTCGGACATAGTCTTTCGTCCATTTTTTAAAAACAAATATTATTACAAACGATTAGAAACTTTACAATTTACAATTTGAATTTGACAACTTGACAATGTGACAGTTTGCGACTTGTACCATAAAAACTGGAGGAGACTGTACGTGAGAGGTATTACAGTGATTGCTTCGGCAACATTTAAATTTCAATAAACCTTCTCCCTCACGATTTCTGTAAAAGATGCATGCTATCATAATAGGTCTGTTCGCGTACTTTTTCAAGTAAAAACATGAAAAACGTCAAAATGTATGATAAAGAGAGAAATTGAGAGTGACACTCACAAAGTACGCGAACGGCTTCGAGTAAAAACTTGTAAAAACTTGCAAATATTCGGGATCTGTAATAACAACGTGAAATTTTCCTAGCACATAGTACTCGTACAATAATCAAATTTAATTTATCATTTTGAATACATTAAAATGTTCTTGGAAAACATTCTACTTCTACTGGAGGAAGAGTAACAGGTTTTTCCATTTTTTTAAAACTAAAAACTTGAAAAATAACTGAAAACCGGCAACAAGCTGTCAAAACTGGCACTTTAGATATTTTTACTCGACGATTTTTCTCGAGTTAAATCAATTAATAAATTGAACGGAGGGAAAAGTGACGTCAACAATTTCTCTCTTAATTTTCGAGTACGCGAACGCCTTCGAGTAAAAACTTACAAAAAGTTTTACAAGTTTGTACTTTCAAGCTAGTACGCGAACAGACCTAATGTAAATCCTGCTTAAGTTGCGCTTGCGTTTCAGCCATGGTAGATAATATGAAACATAATTTGGAAAACCAATATGATAATAATGCACAGTGTATTTTAGTGCCCGCGTGAAATTTTAGAAATGCAAGCTATATTTCGTTGTTGGGGATTGTCAGAATCTGTACGGAGTGAACACAAAAAGAATCTTGGAGGACATGGAATTAGATCATATCGACAGCTTTTTTTCGGCAATTGACTGTTCTGGCTCCTTCGGAGATTGTAAGACTTAAAAAATTGAGAAAAGACATAGTAAGTTGATTAACATTTAGTTGGGTTTATCAGCATTCAAGAGAAAATGCTGCCACAGCATTCGCAGCGTTCAAAAACAAATAATTTTCAGATTTTGTTATTGCTGCAGCATTCAGGAACAACATTTAAAATTTTGTTTTACTTTCAATTCCTGCTTTTATGATTTACTACGAAGGGTTTTCCAATAAGAGGTGTTATTTTGATATTCAAAGAAAAATGCCATTTTTTGAGATAAATGATCGGATCTTTATTTCATTATAAAGAGGAAGGTATTATGTTAATAATGGAAAATTACATCGGCCAAATGACCACCACGACCACGCCTACAGGACCATTTCCTTTTCATGAAATTTTCCATAACCAAATCGCAAAGTGGCTGCCCTATGTCCTCGATAGCCTCACGAATTACATCTTTGAGGTCTTGAATCGACGCTGGGCTGTTGGCGTAGACCTTCTCTTTCACGTGGCCCCAAAGGAAGAAGTCGCAAGGTGTTAAGTCACAAGATCTCGGCGGCCAATTGTGATCACCTCTTCGAGAGATAACACGGTCCGGAAACTTTTCCCGTAAAAGATCAATGGTTTCGTTGCTTGTATGGCACGTAGCGCCTTCTTGTTGAAAGTAAACGTTGTCCAGATCAATACCATCCAATTCCGGCCATAAAAAATCATTAATCATCTGTCGATAGCGCAATCCATTCACCGTAACTGTTGCTCCAGCCTCATTTTCGAAAAAGTAAGGTCCAATGACCCCGCGGGACCATAAACCGCGCCAAACAGTCACACGTTGAGGATAGAGAGGCTTTTCAACAATAACTCTTGGGTTTTCCGAGCCCCAGATGCGACAATTTTGCTTGTTGACGAAGCCATCTAGGTGGAAATGGGCCTCATAACTCAAGATGAGTTTTCGATGGAATTCCGGATCATTTTCATGCATTTCAAGGACCCAATCAGAAAAGATTCGACGTTGTTGATGATCGGCCGGCTTGAGTTCTTGTGTTAACTGAACTTTATAAGCCTTAAGACCCAAATCTTTATGCAAAATACGGTGTAATGACGTTTGTGGAAAGCCTAATTCCAAAGAACGACGAGGAATGGACAAACCTGGGTTTTCTTCAACACTTTCGGCTACAGCAGCAATATTCTCGGCTGTTCTTGAGCGACGTGCACGGGTTTTATTCTTCACATCACTAACTTGTCCCGACAGCTCGAATTTTTCTACCAATTTCTGTATTGCGGTCCGACAAAGTGCTTCACGACGACCCAAAAATGTTCGAGTTTTACAAACCGTCTCTGCCACATTTTCACCATTTTTATAGTGAATTTTAATAATTTCAATGCATTGTTGAATAGTGTATCGTTCCAGTTTTATTAATGGCGTAGTTTCTACTTGTCAAATGTCAAAAAATGACAGCTCCAGAAGTGACATCTACCGAAATAGCGGGCTAATTTAAATAACACCTCTTATTGGAGAACCCTTTATTTTCAGAAAAAGCTTATGATATGTGAGCAACTAGAAGCTCCAGCCCCGTCGATAAGCGGGAATCAAATCATTACGCTGTAATTCCACATGGTCCAGACATCTCTACATTTTTGAAGTCTACTATAAAGAGTATATTAAATCTGGCGAACTACGAAAAAAATGGAAATCTTGACAACAAAAGCAAAAAGAAATGAAAGTCGATCATATACCACTGTTTCCCTCACTTCTTTAGACTAGGAATAAGTGCTCATTTTTATTTTTTAAATAATGGACATATATTAATACGCTAAAAGAAATTCTAGTCTTTAATTAAGTTTTCTTTTTATTTTTGTTATGTTATTCGTTATGTTTTTTACTGAAAAATTTTTCTGTATATTTGTAAAAAATTTGTTAATATAAAATTTTAAAAAACAAATCTACTGCTTTTTCGTTTATATATGTCTTTTTAAAATAAGCAGATTTCTTTTTAATTAATAATAATTTAAATGTATCTAGCTGGAATGGGATATTAAAACAAATTTTCTTATTTTCATCAACGTTTCCCGTTGTATTTCAACGCTTCTTCAGGGCTCAAGAAATTATCAATACGAGTTATAATAAATAATATTAAAATTACACATTAAAGATAATTAAACAAATTTTAAGGATTTTCCTTAAAACTTAGAGATACTATAATTCTTCATATAATTAATAATAATGGGATTTCTTATTGCGTCAAAAAGATTTCAATTTAAAATAACCACCTTGTTTTAATAAGAACTTATTCTGAAACAACATCCGAGTTCTTTTTGATTTCATGCGAATAGCTCACAAAAGGCCCATCAAATTTTTAAATAGATTTTCTGTGTGATATTAAGTGAAATTTCTTCTTGGATGAAAATTATAAAGAAATCCTATTAATTTTGTTCAATTTTACCGGGTTTTTTTATTCTGTACATTCAAGTATTCGAAACAAAGCTATTGCCTCAATTTAAAAAATGGTTTCGAAAATCTGACTACATTGCTGCAAAAGAGGGGATTATTACCAAATATTAATAAACGGTCGTTCAAACAGTTTAAAATTTTAAATATCTTACATGAACATCATCAACCAAGTAGAGACACAAAATGATTACCTTCAAATATTATAGTCCATGACAATATGATCAATAAAATTGTAACAATTCATTTTATACTTATAATATCAAGTGAGACTACCAAAATTAAGGAAATTTAACAGTGATTATAATAATATGCTCACCCACTATTATTATTTCCAATTTTATTACCAATCAAATTACAATACAGACGACAATGCTATTTGCTTTAATGAGTCATAAAATACGATCCGTTCATCAAAAAAAGATTATTCAAAAGGTAAATTGGTAACCAATGAAATAAAAATTATAAATTTCACAAAAACAGAAAACATACATATTAGTTACTTGTTGTTTTTACAAAAGAAATATAATGATACTCTCACGTATAGCTGACGTGTGGTAATTAATAATGACGGAGAAGAAAAGTGGACCTAAAATTAAAGTCCGTGGCATGTTGAAACTGAAAGGAAGTCAGAAGATTCACTTCGCAATTAAATCATATGCTATCCACTGCTAAATAAGATATGACTAGAAGAGTAGTGGTAAACCAGCAAATTACGAAATGAAGCTGTTTACGTCGAATCATCAAAAATTTTCTGGAGTTACAAATGAATACCTTTGTAGTAGAGAATCAGGTCAACACAGGACCGACCTAGAGAGGGAATAGCAAAAATGAAAATTGAATTGGTCATACATCTCTAATGCTGCAAGGTAGTTTGTGGTCTGGGATATTAAAAGCTGTTGAGCTAGATAGAGTCCAATAGGTAGCTATCGTTTTAACTGTTGTCATTGAAGGGATTAAAGTAAATATTCAAAGGAATGCGAATCTCAATGTAACTTTGAGAAAATTAATAAAAATAGTATTTTTGTTGATGCTGCTTCCGAATCCATTTCCGAAGAAAAGTTGCATTAATCGTTGTTCATTAAGAAAAGATATATACCTAGGTAGGTAGTTTTTACCAAAGTGCCTTAGTGTATATTTTCTACTTTTCTTTTCGTTGTCATAAGCTAAACGTGTTTATCGTACAATGCCCTTTTTTGTAGCCATTCATATTTCTTATAAAAAAAAAACGATGTACGTACCTACAAGAGGAAACGTACAAAAACAGCGAAATAAATGCCGAGATTAACAACATCTTATGACACATAGTATGAATGATAGCAATTATGACAAAGCAACTCAAATAATTATTGCATTTTATGACCATTATAAATCAACATGTATGTAGCAGATACATACAGTTTCTAGCTGCAAAAACAAACAATTGCTCTCCATTCTGAACAAGATAAATAATTTATTGTATTGCGCAGACAGGGCATGGCAGCAGCTTTCATTCAAAAGATTTCCTTTCCGTAAACTTAAGCTCCAGAGATCACGCTAGATTACTATCTCTATTAGATAGAGTATATTATCAATTAATAAAGTCAACGCGAGAAAAGTGGCATTTTACTCACATAAATAGGTGAAAACTTGTAGTTCCTGATATTTACTTTATACTTAGCCTGACTGACCGTGCTCGCAATGAAGAGTTATTATCTCTTTTAACTTTGCGTCAACATGGTCATTCTTAAGCATTAAACGAGATCATCGCATTCGAAAGTGATCTAAAAATTTCATCTATCTCAGTTCAAGTTAAAATAATTTTTTTAATAATTCCACAAGTGCTGCTGAGCTACACGGAAAGTAAGTTATGAATTACGAGAATCGTAATTTTAATTGTATTCAACAGAACTCGGAACTGGAAAAATTTCTTTTTCTTATGACAAATGACTAGAAATTCTCCCACACTCATAACACGCTTTTAAAGAAGACCTTCACGAGTTAACTATTCAGTGAAAAGTGAAAATGCAACCGCCACCTTGTGACTGTACAGGCGACACCCATTGTTTTCATTGTACTTTCCGATGCACTGATTTCTGCTTTATGAAGTTATTTGCCATGTTTTGAAGTTAGTTGATTTTAATAGTCAGCGAACAATGGTCGCCACAAAATTCTTTTTCAAGACGAGCAAGAAAGTTTAAAGAACAATGAGCTTAAATAAAAGTGTTTAATGTGGCAATATGCATTTTTTGGTGTAAGAAAGTATAATCCATAGCATAAAAAAAAATGTTCAATATGAATCTCCACAATAATTTTGCCTTCATAAAACCTGCGGGTGTGCTACAATTCTCATCTTTGAAAATTATTGCTCAAAACAATTTGAAAAACACATGCACATGTATCTGAGATTTTATTTTATGGCAAATTTAATCCGGGGTGAGAATGGTGAGCGACACGGAAAACATTAATAGGACTTTTCTATTCATTAAACATTCAATTCTACATATCAAAGGCTCTGGTCTTCCTAACAACCTTTGTAATGTGTTACCTAGGTATCTCCACAATAACGCTTCCCTACCAGTACCAGGACCTTGACTTAACATAGGTACTGGTACTTTAAAAGTTATCAAGTACAAGTCCCGATACTGGTATTTTTGAAGTACAAGCATTGGCGTAGCTAGGGTTTTATTGTGGGGTGGGCCTGTAGGGGCCAGCCTGACACAAAATTGAAGAATAATATTCTTCAATCAAGTTTTATCTTTCCTCCAACCACAACGTGAGCTAACGGTAGGTATGGGATCTTCCAGTATTTTTCTAGTTGTGTATCAACTGGAAAATCTAATATAGTGCTTTCGCCCACTGTCTGTACAAAAGTCCTTTTGGTGACCCTTTTTTTCTGAGATTCTAACAGGTTTTAGTGAAATCTAGTGCGTTTCAGAAACAGCTCGATGTTTGTCCAAATTTTGAACTGATTCCTGCATACTTCGAAAGTACCTATAGTACTTGCTATGTCACTATCCTGACCAATAGTGGCAGTTTTGGTCTGGAAAAATTTGCTCACTACATTCACTATAGTAGTAGCTTGGAAGCCTAAATTTTTACCAGACATAATGCCAGTGCCATCATAAGACTGTGCAAGAATTGGAACATCACCCAAATAGTGTGTATTCAATGTATCCAAAATTAATTTGCCAGTCCTTGGGCATATATGTAGGTGGAACAATTTATAAAACCTAGAAATTATTCGACTATGTCGAGACCGTTCGCATATCTTATGGTTACTGACAATTGTTCCTCTTTAAAGCAGCTGGCCTCGTCCAAACTCAAAGAAAAAAAGCCACATGCTTTAGTTTCTTCAACAATCAGAGTGAGGTTCGATATCACTTCTGTTATTTTATTCTGGATATCTGGGCTGAAGTAGTTGTAGGGTTTATCAAAATGGATTGAAAATTTAGCATCCTATTTAGAACAGAAATATTTTTAGAAGATGAGTCCTTCCGGTGTCGTCTCAGAGGCAGGCGTACAAGTGTCAGTATTATATCAATAAGTTTAGCCAAGTATTCTCGTTTTTTAACAATTTCTTCCTCTTGATGTTTCGTTTGTTGTTGATTAACATCTCGAAATGTAAGAGATTGACGATAGGACACATACATTTCGCTGCATTCAGAGTGATTCTGAGTGGTTTTTTAAGGCCTCTGCTAAATTTTTACAGTTGCTAAAACCACTTTGGTTTTTTAAGGCCTCTGCTAAATTTTTACAGTTGCTAAAACCACTTTTCACAAATTTGAAACCAACTCAAGATGGAGCGACAGCTCACTATTATATAATTTCCTTATACTTTCATGCTTGCTTGCTTGAAACTTAAATACAATTGATCGATTAATTGGATTTAATAATTTTGGATCGTATTTTTCTGGGGTGGGCACCGGTGTTGCGCCGAACTCACGGGGGGGGGGGGGGGTCGTGCCCAACCGTACCTAGCTACGCGCATGAGTACAAGTGCAGGTATTGGTACTGGTCCCATATAAAGGGTTTTAGAATAAGAGGTGTTATTTTGATATTCAAAGACAAATGCCATTTTTTTAGATAAATGATCGGATCTTTATTTCATTATAAAGAGGAAGGTATGCCATTAATAATGGAAAATAACATCAGCCAAATGACCACCACGACCAGGCCTACAGGACCATATCCTTTTCATGAAATTTTCCATAACCAAATCGCAAAGTGGCTGCCCTATGTCCTCGATAGCCTCACGAATTGCATCTTTGAGGTCTTGAATCGACGCAGGGCTGTTGGCGTAGACCTTCTCTTTCACGTGGCCCCAAAGGAAGAAGTCGCAAGGTGTTAAGTCACAAGATCTCGGTGGCCAATTGTGATCACCTCTTCGAGAGATAACACGGTCCGAAAACTTTTCCGAGTTTTACGAACCGTCTCTGCCACATTTTCACCATTTTTATAGTGAATTTTAATAATTTCAATGCGTTGTTGAATCGTGTATCGTTCCATTTTTATTAATGGCGTAGTTTCTACTTTTCAAGTGTCAAAAAATGAGAGCTCCAAAAGTGACATCTACCGAAATAGCGGGCTAATTAAAATAACACCTCTTATTCGAAAACCCTTTATATGCTTAAGTGCCCTATAAGTACCAAAGTACACACTTATTTTAAATACCGCAATAACGCGATGTACTTGAAAATTTTTTGAAGTACAACTAGGGAAAGATGGGCTATAATGACATACCATTAAGTTTTTACCTTGTGGATTTTATCCCTTTATATTTAAGAACACTTTAATTATACATTTAGCAACTTAAAGTGTTTGCTTTCATGTTTTGAAGAATGTTACACATTAAAACAAAGACAAGATTTTTTTTTTTTTTATTTAAAAAAATAATTTTAGCGGCATGTGTATAAAACGACATACTCTGTGTCATTAAAACGCAATAGTGGTTCAAAAAAAATTTAACTTGTTTGTTAAAATAAACGACAATATAGCTTTTTTTTATACTTCTGTATGCTTATATTTTATTTTATTTTGTATTGCCCAACCTCGGAAAATAACAGAACTTTTAGAATCCATGAGAAAAATGACACATGTATGTCATTTTGCCCTTGGCCAAGGTATGTCATTTTACCCAAATGGCCAAGAGTAAAATAAAATAATTATAATAATATTATTATTCATCTCATCTACGAATGTCACATCAATTGCTTTTTTAGAATAGGAGAAATCCGGCAAAAATAGCATATTTAATAAAATCAATACTTAATACCGAAAAAACCCTGTAAAAAATACTTCAGCATTCAATTTTTTTTTCTTTCTCTAATTCGCTCCAAGATAGTTTTGGACACGGCTATTCTTGTTGTTGGCTGCAAAACAACTGACGAACACGACCAATACTATTAGGAATGCGTCGGACTCTTAGATTTCGTGGGAAGGGCAATGTGTCATTTTACCCGACTATTTCATTATAGGCTACCTTTCCCTACTGGAACTTGCACCTGTACTTAAAAAAAATTTAAGTCCACAACCTGGAACTGGTACTAGTACTAAGGTACCAATGTATATACTTAAGCATTTTACAGGTGTGTTATAAATGCCATGAAGTCTCACGAATCCTCGGAGTTATGGATATTATTCTGACTACATATAGAACTTGAAATGTCTTCCTCAGATTACCTGGATGAAATTAAACTCCGACGAATCTTTCGTATCCTTAAATATATCTCTCATTGACGTCATGGGCTGCACTTATTATTGTAACTTATCTTGAGCTTATCGATTTAACGGGTGTTATATTAAACTATTTTCAATGTCTTCTCCTTGCCTCGATTCTGAGACGAGGCTCATTCAATGTCATGAAATAGAAAAAATAAAGCTTTAAAAACGTTTTGCTCCACTCAATTTCTGAATAGTTATCAGGTCTACTCTGAGATACAGAGGCAGTTTCTACGTTTGTAAGCACGCATACTCTGCTCATTTGGACAAATGAGAAGGAAGAGAAGGAGGAGTTCAATTTTAAAACTTAATAACTGCATGTGTTTCAGAAATTTAGTACGGTATCAAATCGTAATAGCTTGAATTTGTTTATCTCCTTTCTGAATTCAGTTCATATTAAAACCGGCAATAAAATACATTTAAAAGACAATTAAATTACTAACATCAAAAAGTCTTCCTAGTGTAACCTTTTTTAGTAAATTCCCCACTTTGTCGTTATGTTGGTTAGTGGTCTTTGATTTTACGCAGCATGAAACAGTTGCCTACTAGTAAAGATAGCCGGAAAAGGGCTAGAGTGTCCAAACCAAAATGCTACTTGAAGTTAACGGTACGGAAAACCAGATATGGTTAACAATTATCTTAATAGTCTCAGAATATACGGCAGGTCAGAACCACTGACTTATAGCAATGGACTGAGCGACTTGCTATTTCATATGGCACACATTGTGCGTTTCTATATATCAGGGTTTGAACACCCCTTAAAACGTTTACTACATAAAAAACATGTATAAAACTCAACCTTTCAGATGAAATTTTACATACGAACATCGAATTAAATTTACAAAAATATATTTTCTTGCGTCCAAGTGATTTTTTAATCGCTTATAAGGAATTAAATTCATTCCGACTTTAATTTTCAAAAGGTTATTTTTACCTGAATCCTGCGTATGGGCAAGAGAGACGGAGCATGATATAAATCAATGTATATAGAATACAAGGTATTCCCATTACGAACCACGTTCCACCATTAGTGACAAAATATCGTGAAAATGTATAGGAAAGCACGGTACAGAGTACACAATACTCTCTCTCCTCTCTCTCTGTTGTCCCTTTAAAAATGTATATACAATAGTCACAGAATTACTTCACAGGCTATCAGATGCAA
The DNA here is from genome assembly GCA_963924295.1 of Dioctria rufipes. Taxonomy (NCBI): domain Eukaryota; kingdom Metazoa; phylum Arthropoda; class Insecta; order Diptera; family Asilidae; genus Dioctria; species Dioctria rufipes. The sequence continues at coordinate 82,725,114 of OZ002742.1, forward strand.
TGTGTCAACATTTTAATGGGAATACCTTGTCTTCTATATAACCTTGGTTAAAAACTATCCTTACCTTATTTTTCCTGCGGTAATTGCATCTGCAGACAACATCAAATACAATAAGCAAATATTTAGTAAGCGATATTTTGTGTTGGTAGCTCTAACTCTGCCATAGCGCGAAATAGAAAACTTGTGCCATTCTTTCCTATAGAAAAGTTAAGTCAGTGATCGGAACACTCCTAAACTGTTTTCAGTCTTCAGAGAGCGTATTGCTTCTGATTATAACAGACTCTGTAGGAAAAGTGATATTTTTATAACCTGATCATAAGTCACATTAAAATCCTCTAAATTGATTTGGGATTATTAGTACGCTCACATTCTTCTAGGTTGGTTGGCACATCAAATATTTGTATACCCTAGAAGAAATCTACATATAGGGTATACTAAGTTTGTCATTCCGTTTGTAATGCACAGAAATAATGATGGTAGAGCAATGTAAATAGGACAACCACGCATAATATTAAAAGGCATTTTGATTTTTACATGTCCGTCTGTCCTAACGATAACTCGATAGCGCGATACTTGGAGAGTGAAATTCGGCATACGGACTTTAAAAAAAAAACGAATTCGATTTAAGCTCGAAAATTGGACAAATCGGTAGGTTTTCCATACAAAAATTTCGTTTTTAGGGTTCCGTACCCAAAGGGTAATAACGGGAACCCTATTACTAAGACTTCGCTGTCCGTCCGTCCGTCACCAGGTTGTATCTCATGAACAATAATAGGTAGACAGTTGAAATTTTCACAGACTGTGTATTTCTATTGGCGATATAACAACAAATAATAAAAATAAAATAAAATTAAAGGGGGCCCCCATACAAGAAACGTGATTTTTCTGCGTTTTTTTTCCTCGTTTTATTCTCATTTATTATGATTATCATAAGTAGGCATTTTTTTTTCAAATGATAGCATTATTATTATTTTTCAAATGACAGCATTCTTTTTTCACATGACGCCTACTCTCATTTGAAAAAATAAATAAAAAGTACACAGTGTTAAATTTTGTACGATGGTACTGAACCCTTCGTGTTCGACTCGCATTTGGCCGGTTTTTAATATATATTTCTGTATTACCTGACAACCCATCGGCGTAGAGAGTTCTATTTCATACTCTGCGTTTTTATAAAAATTGTAAATACGTTCTCAAAAATGCACTAAATAGAGCAACCTTTTTTGGTGTTGCCATACAAAACTTTGGTTTTTCACTATATATTTGGAAGCTGCTTGAGAGCCCGACAACGTGGAGAAGTCACATTTTGTGCACGGAGTTTTCATAAAAATTTCAAGTATAAGCTCAAAAATGCACCAAATAGGGAAACCTTTTCTTAGTGTTGTCATACAAGAATTTTGTTTTTCACTATAGTATATGTGAACACTGCCTAAGAACGAGTTAAAGTAGAGAGCTGAAATATTATATACAGCGTTTTCATAAAAATTATTAATAACATTTCAATAATGAACTAAATCGGGTATCCTCTTCTTGGTGTTGCCATATAAATCTTTGAGTTTTCACTTTATTTAACTTTTATTTTCATCTAGGGTATAATATTATTGGTCTTAGACCAATTATAACTTTTTCTATTGTTCTTATTGTCTTAAATTGACTTATTACATAAATATGCCTAGATTGTAGACTAAAAACATTTAAAAGAAAAACAATCGAAGGAAAATCCATTGGAAAAACAGAAGTGGATTTTATCATTCCTTTCAACAAGCTTCACAAAATGTTTCGCTAAATTCGCTGTGTCTCTCCGAAATTAATTACAATGAAAAATATTAAAAAAAGGATTTGTATACAAAAATATTACATACATATATATATTATTAAATTTTTAAACAAAGCTTACAATTTGCTGTTTATTTAGTTCATGAATAAAGGGTAATGGTAATAGATCGCTTTAAGCTTAAACAGGAAATATATGGTGCGCAGACGAAGTGCGTATTACCACTTTTCAGAAACCGGATGGATTGGTTGCAAGTAGAGACTTAAAGCAGATCGATCAAATCAGATCTTCTGAATGTGGCATATTGACAACAACCCTGATGAAAACAGTCTTCAGTAACGGGCAGCTTAACTCCACAGTTCTTATTTATCCTCTAATGGGAGACCATTCGATAAGAGATGCCGCACCAGGGAGCACTGGTTGTACTGAAGCTTCAGTTTGGATGAAGGAAGATCATTTTTGCTAATTTTTGAGACACTTTATGGCGAATGTTAGATGCTCGAAAAATATGCAGTACTACTTTTGCTGGATAATTACCAATCTCATTTATTTATTGAAGGGCTTAATTATGCAGAATAAAATTAAATTTGAATGCTATTTCTTCTATTGTAATCTCTGAACAGGAGCGTCTACAAACACTTAAAGAAATTTCAACAGCATTCCGTACAAAATCAAAGTTTGCTTCTTTTCATGAACGAATATACTTAATTTTATTTTTGAATATTATTTGGATACAATTTATCCAAATGTTGTAATATGCCTTAAAATTTTAAAAACACTACCAGTAAATGCTCAGCCGAACGTAGTTTCCTAAACTTAAATTAATTAACAATTACCTTAGATCAACAAGGAGTCATTATGGACTTGTTGGATTAGGTATCCATAGAAAAAGATTTAGTGGAAGGCTTACATTATGACGATCTGATGGGATAATTCGCGACGATGAAATCAGGCAAGCAATTTAGGTATTGATATTTAATGGATTGTTTTCTGATGAAAATTTAAATTTGTAATGTGCATCTTTATAAGTCTAACTCAATGATGATGTGGAAATGGCTTAAATGTATTTGCTAAGTCTATGCATTCAAATTTATTTAAAAACAAATTACACAATTTTCTCTGATTGGTAAATCTAGAAACACAAATTCTTTGAAACGAAGGACAAAAACAATGGAAAGTAAAGGCGCCTCTTTACTAGTTGAACAGGGCGCCAAAAAAGTTAAGGCTGATACTGTTTATGATATTCAAGCAATAATCGAAATACTACCTGGAAGAAACAGAAAAGGAGATTCAACTAAGAAGAAATGCTGGTATCATCTGAACAAAAAAAAAACACGAAAATAATGTTGAATCCATTTCTGAAGAAGATATGGAATGTTTTTATTTTGTGTGTGTTGAATCTTTTTTTAAACACTTAGCAAGAGAAAAGGGGACTCAATTCTTTTCGTCCGTAAGTGAGACCATGATGATACACATGCGCGTGACCACATTACTATAAACTACGTCCATTAGCATAATCATAATCAATATTATCATATTTCAAGCCGCAGTAACCCATGCCATCAGTATTTCCTACCTATAATGCATAATTTTTTCTACACTTCATCATAGGTACTCACAGAAGGTATTTTATCAGATGGAGAAACTTAAAGTCCTATACAACAATTTCAAATATACAAGATTCTTATTCAGTCCGACTATAACCGCTTATCGTGTAAGAATTATAAATAAATATTAATTAATCGTAAATTTGTTTTTAATTAAAAAATCGGTGAAACCATGTTACATACAGAATAACTGGCCTACGAGGGTGGAAATACTAATGTTTTATGTTTGTTAAAACTATGTCAAAGAGATTTCATTTAACTTAGAAGAAAGAGAAGAGCAATAAAAAGTATTTTATAGTTTTTTTTTCTAAATAATTTAAGAAGAAAATATATATATGCATAGGTGCGTCATTATATGTCAACTATTTCCTGCTACTGTGTCAACTATTCCCAAAACAGAATTGATTGTTAAGCTAAGTTTATCAATATAAAATTAATAATATTTTTCTTTTTTTCAAAATAACAAATATGCGAAGTGTGTGACCAACTATGTCACCTATGTGTGCCACAAACTTATGTACGGCAACCCTGGAATAGCACGGTACTTGGATTACACGAAGTCGCATATAGCATAGTTAAAAATTGCGATAACCCTCCAAAACACGGAATTCGAATAACACGGAACTCGAATAACACGAAGTCGAACATTACTGTTAAAAATTAACACAATCACACAGTATACCTATACATATATATATGTACATATACACAACATTGGATTACAACGAAAACTGAATGGCTGTAGTATGTATTAATAATGTAGTAAATAACGGGTTTTCCAATAAGAGGTGTTATTTTGATATTCAAAGAAAAATGCCATTTTTTAGATAAATCATCGGATCTTTATTTCATTATAAAGAGGAAGGTATGCCGTTAATAATGGAACATAACATCAGCCAAATGACCACCACGACCACGCCTACAGGACCATATCCTTTTCATGAAATTTTCCATAACCAAATCGCAAAGTAGCTGCCCTATGTCGTCGATAGCCTCACGAATTCCATCTTTGAGGTCTTGAATCGAAGTCGCAAGGTGTTAAGTCACAAGATCTCGGTGGCCAATTGTGATCACCTCTTCGAGAGATAACACGGTCCGGAAACTTTTCCCGTAAAAGATCAATGGTTTCGTTGCTTGTATGTCACGTAGCGCCCGTCTTGTTGAAAGTAAACGTTGTCCAGATCAATACCATTCAATTCCGGCCATAAAAAATCAGTAATCATCTGTCGATAGCGCAATCCATTCACCGTAACTGTTGCTCCAGCCTCATTTTCGAAAAAGTAAGGTCCAATGATCCCGCGGGTCCATAAACCGCACCAAACAGTCACACGTTGAGGATAGAGAGGCTTTTCAACAATAACTCTTGGGTCTTCCGAGCCCCAGATGCGACAATTTTGCTTGTTGACGAAGCCATCGAGGTGAAAATGGGCCTCTTCACTCAAGATGAGTTTTCGTTGGAATTCCGAATCATTTTCATGCATTTCAAGGACCCAATCAGCAAAGACTCGACGTTGTTGATGATCGGCCGGCTTGAGTTCTTGTGTTAACTGAACTTTATAAGCCTTAAGACCCCAATCTTTATGCAAAATACGGTGTAATGACGTTTGTGGAATGCCTAATTCCAAAGAATGACGAGGAATGGACAAACCTGGGTTTTCTTCAACACTTTCGGCTACAGCAGCAATATTCTCGGCTGTTCTTGAGCGACATCCACGGGTTTTATTCTTCATATCACTAACTTGTCCCGACAGCTCGAATTTTTCTACCAACTTCTGTATTGCGGTCCGACAAGGTGCTTCACGACGACCCAAAAATGTTCGAGTTTTACGAACCGTCTCTGCCACATTTTCACCATTTTTATATTAAATTTTAATAATTTCAATGCGTTGTTGAATCGTGTATCGTTCCATTTTTATTAATGGTGTAGTTTCTACTTGTCAAATGTCAAAAAATTAAAAGCTCCAAAAGTGACATCTACCGAAATAGCGGGCTAATTAAAATAATACCTCTTATTGGAAAACCCTTTATTATGGCCTCAAAGAGAACACACGTCTTTAGGAAGCAACCCAGAATTACATTTTGACGAAAATGGTCAATTTGGTCGTCTTCCAGTACATAATAGATGCTATAAAAATTTCAAATATGCACGTTAAAGCTTGTATGTAGGATCAAATCGCATCTACATTTTGTCTCCCAATTAGATATGTAATTGGTTTTTGAGTCCGGAGATAACTGCGAAAGAAGTGAATCAGTCCTTCTTAAGATGAAAAAATGGCCGTTTTTCGGTACAAAAGTGGACATATTTTCAATTCATCATTATGAGGAACTGGATAGTCATTGAAATTCACTTTCATTAGAAAAATGCTTTCAACAATGTACTAATGGATGTGAAACAAATACTGGAAGAAATATTTGCAAAATATAGCAACTGGGGTGCATATGACCCATGTGCAAAAAATTGGACTTTCGGCCATAAAAAGTCAGTTATGAAGTTAAAATTATCAAAAAAAATAAACTACACCTCTCAATTACCGGCTTCTCTCTCTTTAATTTGATACCAAACATGATGTATTTTGGACAACCCCCAATTGGAGGTTTTATGACCCCTCATCCCAAAAAAGCCCTTCCCCAGAAATTGTTCACCTATATTCTTGTACTCTAGACCCTAAATCCATAAAAAACCCAAATGCTCTACGAACCTCCCACACAGAGTTAGCCGTATTTCAATATTTCGATACTTCTCACGTTTTCTTTAACTCCTGAAGTATGTTAGAGAATCGTGAATGGATTGGAGAGTTGGGAGTTTTAATCGGGGAAAACAAAAATTCTCATCTCCCAAACTCTCCGAGTTACATAATCTTGCCCCAGGAAGGGTTACCAATGCCCAATACGGTAGACAAAGCAACTGTAATACTTATCCCCTTTTTATGCCGGGAATCTTTCAAAGGATATTTATCTAAAGACAACATTTTGGGCACATTATTAAGTCCACTGAATTTATTTTGGAAAGTAACCATCAATAACTTTACTATGCTTTTCTTAAATTCCAGAAAAGTACAACACATAGAGCCAAATCCCTGTATTTATGTGAATAATTGAGAATTAAACTTCTTAGAAAAAGGTGAAGCTTTCAGTATGAGAAAGCGATGTGACTGAGTCTGAGCTTTGGGGTTTAAGTAAACCACAAGTTAATAATCTATTAAGAATAAAATAAATCTAAGGAACAATACAAAAAAAGCGGTTTACAAAATGGTAATACTATATATGGCTCTCACTAGGCTTAAGTGTTATTATTAGTAATAACGAGGAATTGAGACAGGACTCCCGCCTCTCATCTTGTCACCGCGACCTATAAGATCTTTTATTCTTTTGTGGCATTACCCCTAAATGCCCTAGGGCGCCCATTCGAACTTAAGATCTTTGATGAAGCTTATAATGTTCTTGGGGGCCATTTTTCCGACATGCTCTGGCAATGGAAATGCCTTTCCTAGATGTCTTAGCCTTATGCGGCACAGAACTTCACAGTCACACAGGACATGTTCAGCTTTTTCATCGTATTTCATACAGAATCGACAGGTCTCATCATCGACCTTACCTATTTCTTAAGATGATATCTAAGTGGATAGTGCCCAGTAAGTAGGCCCGTTATGAGTCTTAGTTCCTTTCTGCTGAGTGTGAGGAATGCTTTTGTCGAATACTTTATAAACATCTTTTCTCGTGAAGGGAACAACTATTGTCTTACAAGGATTTTCTCATAGTGCCCTTGTTTGGCACCAGTTGCAAACTATGTATAGGGTATTTTGCAGTAGATCAGAGATTTTCTGATCATATTTGCCCATAATTGTAATGACCAGGTCATCCGCATATCCCTTATTGTCATAGCCGGAGTTGGTTAGCTTCTGAAGGAGGTCATATAAAACCAGCGACCATTTTCAATGGCTTCAAAGGAGGTATTGTCAAATGCTCCTTCGATGTCTAGGAATGCACATAGGGCTGTCTCTTTATCCCCTATCGCCTTTTCTAGTCCTAGGACAAGACTATGTTGGGAAATTGTGGTAGACTTCCTTGCTTGGTAAGCATGTTGGTTTGGGTGCAGTGGTGACCGCTTGAGTGCACCGCTCTTAATATGGTTGTCTAACACTTCCTCCATTGTTTTGAGGAGAAATGAAGTTAGACTGATCGGTCGGTAGGATTTGGGTAATGCAGGTGAACGCCCTCTCCCTTTAGGTATAAATGCTACCTTAACTTCCCTCCACGTCCTTGACATACCCTAGAGTATAACTTGCTCTAAAGGTTTTTAATGAGATTTGGCAGTATCTCTTCTAGCCCTTGTTGAAGTAGGGATGAAAAGATGCCATCAGCTCCAGGCGATTTGAATGGCTTAAAGGATTTGACGGCCCATTTAACTTTCCTTGGGGTGAAGATTCTGCTACAGAGACTTTTAATCCTATTGGAAGGCCTACATTCAGGTCTTAGCTCTTCAGAGATTACGTCGTCATCTTGCATAACTCTCGAATCAGGAAAATGAGTTTGTAATAACAAACTTACTGCTTCTTCCCGGCTACTAGCGTAGCCGCCATCGACTTTCTGTAGAAAGCCGATACCATTGGTGTAATCCTTAGAGAGAACTGCCCTCCTATCTGTAGATGAACTGAAAAACCTTCCTCACCAAATCCTGATGAGATTCATTAAGAGGACTGAAAGGTTGTGGTGATGGGATTTCCAGCAGGATAGCATAATGAGCCCTTTGGCCTCCGTGCTTGGGATCTCTCGTCCTCATGCCTTTTAAAAAATAAAATGTAATAGGTCTCCCCACCTTTCCTATGTGTTTGCTCTTTATTGGAACTGCAGCATATTTACTGAAGTTTAAGGGAAGCCATTCACTATGTGCAATACTTATTTTCCTAACATTGTCATGATGGTATCTTTTATCACTTATGTATATGCAGTACTTTACGGATAAAAATTTATCGTAGTGTTGACTATTTGATGACGGCCACGGTGAACAGAATTCGTATATTGTAATAGCCTACCAAACGAGCAACAGACTCTTCTGGTATTAATCAATTATGATACTTAGTACATCGATTGCCATCCAGAAATGCTGAAATTCCGCTAAATAATTTCTCCGCAATAAATCCTAGTTTGCAATGGAAATGATTTAAGGTATTAAATATGTAACTTGAGTAAATATTGTTGTGGTAATAAAAAATATCTCAACATATTTGAAAACTATAAATGCTCCGCTTTCACTTTTAAAGGTCGTTAAAAAATCTTTCATATAACATCAGTTGATGTTATACTGTTACGTAGAATGATGCTTAATGATTTTATTGTTGCAAATAAGTATATACATAATTAGCATCTGTTAAACATTTCCAGACAGTTTTCCGTACTAATCACTTATAAGAACACAAAAAAGTTCAAACGTTCAAAGGAATGTTTGTGAAACTACGTCAAAAGAAAACACCTTTTCATTAGATTCAATTGTTAAGTGTTTTTGTTCTTCTTTAAAAGAAGCCGATTGATTTTATTTTAGGTATAATGAATCTTTTGTTCCGTTCTTTAATATGGAAGTTGAAAATTTAGACAGTTGTTAAGTAAGAGTTTAATAGCCACCTCGTTGGAACCTACCCGAAAGTAAAGAGACTCGCTGGAACGAAGTTTGTAGCGAAAAAATCTGTTATTATATAAATCTTATATCAACTCATTTCTTATTTACCTTACTTTAATCACGATACTTATTTTAAAAATGATTTTAACCAATTTCATAGCATCTTATATTCTGAAGTCCATACTTTTCAATACAATAAAAACGCCTAGGACTGATCGTTTTTACAATATACGTAAAAAGCCTCAATTTTTGTATGACACAACAATTTTAACTTAATACAATTTAATTTATTTAAGTTTATCAAAAATGCTTACATGCTCCAGCCTCATTTTCGAAAAAGTAAGGTCCAATTACCCCGCGGGACCATAAACCGCACCAAACAGTCACACGTTGAGGATAGAGAGGCTTTTCAACAATAACTCTTGGGTTTTCCGAGCCACAGATGCGACAACTTTGCTTGTTGACGAAGCCATCTAGGTGGAAATGGGCCTCATCACTCAAGATGAGTTTGCGATGGAATTCCGGATCATTTTCATGCATTTCAAGGACCCAATCAGCAAAGACTCGACGTTGTTGATGATCGGCCGGCTTGAGTTCTTGTGTTAACTGAACTTTATAAGCCTTAAGACCAAAATCTTTATGCAAAATACGGTGCAATGACGTTTGTGGAATGCCTAATTCCAAAGAACGACGAGGGACAAACCTGGGTTTTCTTCAACACTTTTGGCTACAGCAGCAATATTCTCGGCTGTTCTTGAGCGACGTACACGGGTTTTATTCGTCATATCACTAACTTGTCCCGACAGCTCGAATTTTTCTACCAATTTCTGTATTGCGGTCCGACAAGTGCTTCACGACGACCCCAAAATGTTCGAGTTTTATGAACCGTCTCTGCCACATTTTCACCATTTTTATAGTGAATTTTAATAATTTCAATGCGTTGTTGAATAGTGTAACGTTCCATTTTTATTAATGGCGTAGTTTCTACTTGTCAAATGTCAGAAAATGACAGCTCCAAAAGTGACATCTACCGAAATAGCGGGCTAATTAAAATAACACCTCTTATTGGAAAAGCCTTTAAATTAAAAGGTATGAAATCTGTATAAAAGAACAAATCTTAACTAAACTAATTTAGCAACAGATTCGCAGTTAAATTGAAGTCGATACATTCAGAATAATAAATATTAAGCAAGTGAAACATAGAGATATTGGCTGTTGTCTACCATAATTGTGCTGTGATTTGAAATTTGGAAGAAGTCATGATACTCAGGGAACAAGAAGGAACAGAAACACTATTGGTATTCAACAATTCTGGGAAGTTGATCGCTCCCTGTAAAATGTTTAAAGCATGTCTTGCCTCTTTTCGAGAGTCTCTAAGGAAAGCAAGGAGGTTCACGAAGTGCAAATTTAAGAAACCTACGTTGAACAGCCTCATTTTGGTTAACGTGAACAGAGTAGAGGGGAGCCCAGACAAGACAGGCACACTCTAAGAGTGGTCTAACCAAAGTACAATAGAGAGACTTGGTAGCCTGCGGGTCATTAAATTCAAGGGACCATCTTTATACCAAGCCCAGATTAGCATTAACCATTCTTTTCGATGGAGAGTAGTTATATGATTCTCGAAAGAAAACAGAGAGTTAAAAAAAAAACGCCGAAATCTTTGATTTGTTAATGAATTTCTGTCTACTGAGTAATCGAAGTGCAATGGACATTTCTTTCGAGAAAAAGAAATGGGAGCGCAATTTATTGAATTCAAAGGTAAATAGTTATTTTGAGCACCAAGTATGGAAAATGGCGAAGTCAGAATTTTAACCATCCGATATCATACGAAATAATTTAGCGTCGTTAGCGTATCAAAAAATCTTGGAATTAGTCAGAATTGAACGAGGAGGATTGTTCATGTAAATAATAAAAAGTACATGGCCAAAGTAACTGCCCTGTGGAACACCAGAGGTATTCTTAATTTCAGCAGCAAGAGCACCTCTAAAAAAACTCATCTTATAATAGGAACACAACCACTTTACAAAAAAAAAAAAAACAAAAGAGAGGGCAACCCAAGGTTGATAAGCTTATGAATGAGAGTTTAGTTCCTGATTCTATCAAATGCTTTATTGAAATCAGTATAAATACAGTCAACCTACTTAACAGCTACTATTTCAGGGATACAATAGTTTGAGAATTCTACTAAGTTAATAGTTAGTAGATCAACCCTTATTGAAGCCATGTTGAAATGTTCCCATCAAGGGCTTGTAGCTAAAATTCAAAATATCACAGACTAAGGTCCACCGCACATTGAACCCAGCACATCACGGTATAGGCAAATGGGCAGTGAATAGTAAAAGAGTAGAACTATTCGTTTGCTGCCACTCTGTTACGAATCGCATGTTGAACAGAGGAAAACTACTTAGTTCTCTACTTCGAAATTCGCATGCTTTGGTAAACGGGCAGAAGTTTTGTCTCATTCGAATAATTTGACTGTTCCTGTAGCACTACTCTGTGAACTAGGCGCAACGGAGAAATAGAAAACTGTACGTATGTATATAGATCACAGAGTAAACAGGCTAGATAGAGGCCTCTGGCTCCGCTGCGTCTCTGCTGTGTGAAATATGCGGTCGGTCATTTATTTTTATATATCGCAAAAACCTTCGACGCTATGTTGTGATGTGCTGTGTGGAGAAACTTTCGGATATGGCTGATGTTCAGTTAAGAACACTTGCTTCATCAAATACAAGATTTTAACTTTCGATTTTGTCAAGTTATTCTGCAGTCAATTTCAGAAAAGGCGGTACTAAAGAAGTTATACCAAACAGGTTGAAGATTTAGTAAGAACACTGCTCTCAATACCCCCACGACTTAGATCGGTTGGATAAGTATTACTTCTATTAACATAGTAAAACTAAGCCACCTCTGAGGTCAGTATAACTAAAGATAGAAGATCGAAGTATGCTAATGAGTCCTCACCACTTCCTGATGCATAAACCTCTTCCAAAATATAACTTGTTTTTAAGCCTTTTAGATGTTTTAAGGAATTATCACGCCAAGGCTGATCAGCGCAGCGTCGTCAATATCTCGCTCATTTAGAACATTCGATCAATTACAGTAAGAAAGGTATAAATTTTGTCTTGAAAAATCAACCTATTTTTTTAAAGTTGGAAGGGATGTCGTATGACTAAAATGACAAAAGGTATCATATTCAGAAAGAAACTTTACATGAAGTTCGAGATAATGACTTGATTTGGTAACCAGGGGATCATCCATATACCCCTTTACTACGATGCCATCGCAGTCAGTGGAGAATACCAAGTTCAGATATCTATCAGACCCATTCTTAATGCAGTTAGACTCTATCAATCTACAAGACGTAATACCATAAAAAAAAAATTGCACATGAGGAAGGACAGCAAAAAAAAGAAGCTATCAGGTGGTCTACATCAGAACCGTATTGCTATTCAACAGAAAGTAGGTAGGTTGAAGTCGCCGGAGGCCCAAAAGCTCCTCAGAAATCAGCATAGCGTACGATAACTTGTCAAGCAACGAATTCAGCTCTTCATAAATAGTTAATGCTGAGCAAGGTGGCATATAAACCGTAACAATGAATATGTTCTTTTGCGATAATTTCGCAGAGCTACCAACCTCGACTTAAGAGCACGGAATACCTTATCGAACAGCACATAAAACACCTCCACCAACAGGCGCATCCATTGCGTAGGAGACGATCTCGTCGAAAAACTTGGAGCTCCGTACAGAAGAGCTCAGAATCTAGAATTTTTCCACATAACCACCACGAAGAGGTTGCCGATTTAGTCCATTTTTGAAATCGTATTTACTATTTTTTTATGAAAATGCCGAATATAAAATTTCAGCTCTCTATATATAGTAAAAAATGATATTTTAGTATTGAAAGGATCTGAAGGAGTTATCTTATTTGTTGTATGATGTTCGAAGTTAAATCTACAAATGTACTAAAAAGACCGTTTGCAAAATTTCAACTCTCTAAGTGAACGCGTTCTCAAGACGGACATACAGACAGACAGACAGTATGAAAAGTAATATGTCAAAATCCTAGATTTCTTGGAAATCGAACTCAAAATTAGAATTTCGGCTGAACGATACCAATATTATAGGAATTCAAGAAATTATGTATTTCTAATGGTTATCCACAGTTAAAATATTGACAATCAGTATGTGAAATATTTATAGGTACCATGTAGGGAGATTATGGCTACATAATATAAATTTTAGAAAATTTCAAACAGATAGAGTCGTTAGCAGCATTAATAGCAATCTTTCCGTTAATAAATTAAGGGCCCTTCTGTGGGTTCCTGGTCACATGGGGATCATGGAGGATGAAAGGGCAGACCTTTTAGCTGGGGTTGGCTCTGTTTCTCCGTTCCTCGGACCGGAACCCGCCGTTGGCGTTGCCACCTCGAGTATCGGGTCTCTCATTAAAACGGATGATCTTAGAAAGCATCAGCAGAGATGGGCGAACCTGAGTACTTGCAGGTGTACAAAACTGTTTCTTGATGGGCCCAATGAGAATATCTCCGATTTTCTTATGGGACTCGAAAGGAAACAATGTAGAACTGTGGTTGGCATTATTACCGGCCACAGCTCGCTTCACCCTCATCTAATAAGAATGGGAGTTGTGGCAGCCCTGAGTGTATGTCCTGCCTGGAGGGAGAGCCCGAGACAACCGAACACTTTTTGTGTGCGTGTCCGGCCTTCGCTCGGTGCAGGCTGGATACTCTAGGGTCTGCCCTTCTATCTGTGGGTGAGCTGAAAAACTTGCCTCTCCAAGACCTGATGCGTTTCATTTAGAGGGCAGGAAGGTTTTGTTGAATGGCCTTCTAGCATGACAGCATAATGGGCCGCTTTGGCGTCCGTGCTTTGGGATAGGGTCACCTGTCCCCTGCACGATTTTTCTTAATGATAATGTCCTCCCCCCTTCACGAGAGTGGCATAGGGTAAATCGAAAATCAATTTTAATTGTGCATGAGACTGAACCAAGTGCAAAATAGTCTCGGCAATTTTGTTGCATAATACAAATTTACCAATTATCATTATCTGACAGGATTTAAATAATATTATTTTACCTACACCCGCAATTTGGTCCGATTTCGTGTTTGATTAAAATTTATTTTCTAGTTTTCTGTACGCCACTGTGGTAAATAGGATAGCACACTTTGTTGTACTCACAAATTTCACTTTTTAAATGTTATTTGTAGTAATACTTCTCTCGTATTTCTTGAATTTTGTATAAAGTTTTCGATATGTTTTTTCTTAATTTTTTCTCTGCAAGAAATTTCGTTGCTAATTTCAATTTATCTTCACACTCAACCAACTTGATTCATAATTATCTTATGGAACAGACACAAACACGATGTTCCAATGAAAAATATTCTTCGTTTCTTAATGGAGTTTAATTATGATCCCGTTACTCTTTTGTATATGTTCATTATTGATTTATCTCGGCTACAGGGAACATTAGTAAAATTCATCTTTATACGGATGATATCAGCCCAATTACTTATTTCAAGACCTGCTGGTCTTATTGAAAATGCAATTTGTATTTAATGAGGACTTGATGTCTATTCATCAATGCACAGTTATCAATTCTTTATATATCAATACCACCTAAGAAATCGAGCCGTGGCATAGATAGATACGTACTTACAATTTCTCACTAATTACCTACAATAATTACATCATACGATGGGTTAAATCTGCGCGAAATCTTTGTATTACTTTTAAAAGCAAGCTAGGATGCAAAAACCATATGACTTAAGTCCTCCGTTAAATAATTTTATTAATTTTTTTCTCGGACGGGAATCGAACCTCTGCACTTGTTAGAATCGGTCAATGATGGAGAACAGAAGAATTTTAAGAACTTTTTATTTTTAATCATTCTATTTATGATTTGGATTTTACGATTGTATTTATGATTTGATTTAGAATCGTTAAAAATAAAAAGTTCTTAAAATTCTTCTGTTCTCCATAAATTTTATTAACTTCGTTTTCTCTGGGCCTTGAGTTACTAGCCTTATATAAGCTGTGCTCTTTTGTGTTCACAGAATAAAACAGAACTAAAGATACACAAAAGAATGCCTCATACATTTTCGTAGAAGATTTATAAATGAAGCGAACAGTACAAATAGTTCGCTTCAATCGACAGAACAATTTGTTCTTTCCACCCAACAAACATTTTAAGACTTGTCTGGTCTATACAACGTCATTTTTTAACTGAAAATAGATTATGAATTCCTTGGTCATTTCGACGTCATTTAGACGTAAGTTTTCCACGAAACTAGGACTTGTTGATCAAATTTTCGTTTACTATTGACTTATTATTGACCCCTTTCCAGCGACGCCCTTTTTACGTCAATATTTGAACTTTTAAGGCAATCGAGTTTAGTTTCCGTAGTTTTAAGTGTCACTGACATATGACGTCTTTCAGGAGTTCAAGTTGGTATAAGTTTAAATAATGTAATCGGAATTTGATCACAAAATAACCGACCATGCATGTATTATACAGATATATATGAAAAAACGTCATTTAATGACTCAAAATAGACCCTAGATTTACCAGCGTTTCTCCAACTTTTAGACGTAATCCTAGTTAACCCTCTAGAGCCTAATATTAGACATTTTTTGTTGTTCTTAAACTCTTTTTGATATCATACTTTTGCCGTCTTTTTATCGATATTTTTGCTATTGCATAGACACATGCTGTCTATTTCTCGTCATTCGATGACTGATAATAGACCCTAGTTATAACAGCGCTTTGCTGTCATTTTGTCGTCAGTTTGTGCTATTGCAGAGGCACGCGTTGTCTATTTCTCGTCAGTTTTTGACTGCATTTGAAAGTGGCCCTGCTTGTAGTAATTTTCACATCATTTCTCGACTTTTCGTAGCTTCGTGGAAGGACTGGCATTCAAGATTTGCATTAGACTTGTTCAAACAGCAGTACGGGCAACAATTCTATGGTGTTTAGTCAAAAGTACATACCTCCAAAAATGTACTATGCGCTACTTACGAAGTTGTGCGCTTTTAATCGAAATAATATTCAGTTTTTTCGAAGTTATGCGTTTTGGATACATCGCTTTATTTCAATGTTTTTGTGAACGAAAATTCAACAAAAACATTGAAAAAAGTCTTTTCTCGATAAACAACATAAAAAATTAAGAATTTCTTCCGAATAATAAAAACATGAGAATTTCACTAACTTTTGGTTTAAGTTCTATTGGAAATATTCGTCCTTTCATGGCGGAAAAGAGAGTTTTTTTATTAATCGTTTTTGTCTTTCAATGTGCCAACTAGAGGTCATTTTGTATTAATAATTGGTGGCTAATATGACGACCTTATTTCCGTCTGAAGACGTGTTTTAGGTGGTACATTGTCGACAGGTAGACGTCAAAAAGATGTTCGATTTAACCAAACTTTGATTTTGACCACTTTTCAATTTCAGTACAAAGGACTGTCTATTGTATGTACTATTGACCAGACAATATTTGTTGGGCCAGTATATGGGAGCTCTAGAGCAAGGTACACAAAAGAACACAGCTATAGTTTTACTAGTAGATTGTTAATCATTCTTATGTTTGTCATGGTTATAAGATTATCGGAAAACTAGACCACTACAATTATATCCAATACATATTGTATTTAATTCAACTATTAGATATTTTTATAAGATTTCCTAGAATGATCACATTTCTTCATAAGAGGATTCTATTTTTTTTTTGGCTGTAACCTTCAAACATTCTTAAATATTCAATCTGTAGTATTCCTAAACAAACAATCAAATTTCGATGTTCGGAATACGTTATGAGAGTACATAATACAGAATACATAATTCTACCGAAATCCATGTTCTAGTTACTAATTGCCTATTCTTCAGTCACGCAATCAAGCAAATATTTAACAATCTTTTTGTGTCAGGATCTTTGTGTTAAATCTAGTTATACCGGCTTTTTACATTTATTTCCAAAACTTAATGTTATTTTTGAAACCGAGCATGCTGCTAATCAAATCTGTATCAAGCTCATTTCGGCGGTACTTTTCCTTCTATACCTACATAGTATTAAACAAGGAAAAGTACAGTCAAAATGAAAATTTAACACAGTTTTGATTAGCTTTACATTCAAACTTTATTTTTTTTAACTGTTATTGTATTTTTTTCATTTCCTATTACATAACTAAAAGATATTAGTCTTGTGGTTGCGTTAAAAAGGCCTGATTAACGACGAAACGCAATGACGCGAAATTTTTCTAGAAACTTGAACTTCATCTCGAATGTATTTTACTAATTGAAAGGCAATCATTTAGAATATTTAGATTATTCTGACGCTCATGGAATAAAGTATACGGATGAATTTCATGAAATTTCATGAAAATCGTATGCTAAAATCAAAAACCTAAAAAGAAGAAGAAAGATTCTGAAATACTAAAATGTGAAGGCGAGTATCTGGCTGGATCAATTGTAGAACAAATTTCATTATAGAGATGATCATTAAGAAAAATTCGATTTTTTTTTTATAATTATCATCCTTAAAGTGTTTAGAACACGTAAGTAAAAGGATATTTTAGAATTCACAGCCTCTTGAAAGCGGGACCATCCGCCGGCTGGAAAACAGGTAGCTGATGTGCTCAGAGTGCGCTTTCTGGGGAGACCTTTTCTCGTTTCCTGAGGTACCCTCATAAATTTTGGGAAACCCCTAATCTTCAGATTAAGCAAAATCAGTTCTTGGAAGAAGAAGACGGGCCTCTGTATGGTGCTGGAATAGTTGAAGTAAACTGTCAAAGATGTTTTATAACGTTAAACTTTATACGAGTTTTTCTGGGAACAACATTTTTCACATGAATCTCTGCTTTGCAAGGAAATTCAATTTTCGGGGCCATCAGGATTTTTGTCCGTTGAAGCAAAACAAAAAAAAAACAGCAGCAGTGTTTTTTTTTTCAAATGGCTGCCATTTTGTCACTCCCAAGTTTTTTTTTACGCAAACTGATAAGGTCCCCCAAAATTTTATCCAGTTTAATCATTTTCAACCCTATTTGTTTCGAATGAACTGGCAGAGCTGTGGAGCGCCCCGTGCAGACTAAAACACGCTGTGGACGGTTTTTTTATGGGACCTGGAGCCGCCATTTTGTATTTTTTTTTTTTCTATAAATAAAATTGGAATTTACTCTCCATTGATAGAAGAATAAAATACGTTAAAACACATTTCCAAAAGTAGTTATTTTATGTTAAATTTTTTTTCCAAAGTTCATGCATTTTGCATGGCTCTCGATGGTCACCTTCCCTTAAATTATTTCATCCGCTAAGATTTAAATGCTGGACCTCTTGCTTGATTAGATTGACTACAGCTAGCATACTAAAACATTCTCGGGATAATTATGGACGCAAACAAAAAAGTTTCGCTTGAGACCTATTCAATAGTATATCCTTTGTAAATAGACAAATCCAGAGAACCGATAGCATTAAATATTATTTACAATTTTCAATACGTATTCTTCACATTTTGACACCATTGAAACATAAACATCCTTTTTACCTTGAATATAAAGTATAGTAGATATAATTCACAAAAATCGGCCCACGTAAGTTTGGAAAACTTTAGGTATTTACAAACATTTAGGTTTGTTTAGATTTGGCCTTTTAAATAGCTTTAAAGTAAAACCGAAAAAATTATACCTGAACACCTTATTTTCCTTAGAATATAAATTATATATTTGATAGCATCATCTAGTAATCGAAAAAGCTCATTTCTCCGCTTTGTTGATAGTGATGATAAATTTGAAATTTTTAACAAGGAGTGAACGCACTTATTATCGGCCATCACTAGTTTCCGGACACTCTAGCAAACCAAAATAAATCCATCCACTTACACATTAAAACCCTTTGAAATGTCTCAATAAAAAAACTAGTTTGTTGCCTAAGTATTACAAAAGGTTTGTCAATATATTGCGAACTCCTGACTCCTGCAGTTTTCATCTTATTTCAAGTTTACACTTTGAGGTGCGTGAAAGTAGTGAGATTATCATCTTAATTGTGCTTAAGTGATGCGTGACTTTTGTTGAATGCAAGTAGGTAGCATCTAATTTTAAAAATAAGTTATTTATCAAATTATCTATCAAAGTAAAGTTAATAAATTAGTCGGAAAGTAACGAAAAATTATGTAGTAATAGCAAAATTATCCTGGACGGTTTTCGAAACAGTTTTCTGTTGAATTTTTAATAATCAGCCACAGTACTATAGATACCGCCCAATAATTTTACGAAGGAAAATAACTTAATAGTACAATTATTTTGATTACTTAATTAATTGGAAAATCAGAAGGATAATTTATTAATAAATGAAATTAATTTTTATATAAACTTAGTACTATTCTTTGGAAACGTTTTATTTAACAGACTACTTGCTTTAAAAGAAATCAACTTGACAGCATGACAAAAAGTTATTTTTTATTTAAATAAACTCCCAACTATTGTAGTAATTTAAATCATAAAACAAAATATAAAATAAATGCTTTACGGAGTTGCGTCCCTTTAAGGATGGACGAACTGGTAGAATATGGTTCCAGTTTTTTCTTTTTTTAAAGGCTTCTGAAAGGTATCACCAAGGGAAGGTTCTGAAAGGTATCACCAAGGGAAGGGCTATGATTCCATAGGCTTCAATTACAACATGGTTCGAGCAATTGAGAGAGATTATTTCAAACTAACCGATGTTAAACACATACTAAATGATCTCAGAAGATTGAATTTTAAATGGGGATGAAAAAGGGTTCAGCTTATATCCACAAACTGAACGGATATTGGCTTTAAAAGGATACCGGAACGTACGTATGCGAAATTAAGCCAGAGAAAGAAAAATAAGCTATTACCTTGTTATTTACCTTACCTTAGATTTCCCTGCGTGTGCCCGCCCAAAAATCTGATTAACAGTATTCCGTCTATACATGGTGTCCCGTATGTGGTCTGGCACCCGAAGGATACAGATAGGTTATGCTTTAGACAAACAAAAAATTTTATGGGTGGCAGGGAGTTGGGGGAGGGGACGGAAATCATAACGGTTTCCAAGATAACGGGACTCTAAGATATTTGGGTATGTTTCTATAGACTACCCTGTAACTTCTGAACGTTGCACCATATGACGATGATTTAAATTTTGGTAGAAACATAATCATTGGACCTTTCCAGTGGTCTATAAATTTGCTCGCTCACCCTTTCCGTTTTGAAGTTATGGCTCAACAAATTAAAAAATTTCAAAATTTTTACTCGTTTTTTTTTTATTTAACTACTATTTTTATAAAAAAACACGGCATCAATATCAATTTTTCATATTGAATTTAAAAATCGAAAAAGTTTGGCTTTAAAATGACCTAAAACACTCTGTACCCAAAATGTAACCCTTTCTGCGTTTTTTGCACTTTTTCTTAAGCATCTCCAGCGAAAATGACTGAAATAATTGCCAGAAATAACCTTTTTCAGCTATTTTCGCTTGAGATATGCTAGATAAATGTTTTGAGTTTTTTTACTTTACGCTACTATTCCATTTGATAACCCAAAGTAGCTAAGAAACTACACTACAAAAAATAATTTACGGTTCCCTATATTCAGTACAAGGAATTTCGTAAAATAGTTTTCCCTTAAAAATTGGCAATATACCTTTCGGTTACCTAAAGTTAATCAAATAGTACATAGAAAAACATATTCAAATTGGAAGTTTATCAGAAATTTGTGAATTTTTTAACCATTTCATTTTATTTTTTTAATTAATATGTTTATTTAATAATATGAGATAATATTTAAAAAACTTTAATTAATCATAAAAGCTTAATAGTATCAAAAATATGAAACTGCTTGTAAATATTATGTACGTTTCAAAACATTTATTGAAGTAAATTTTTATTTCGAAAATATAATATATTTATTTTGATTTAGTAGGTACAGCCTAATTTGTAAATCATTCTCTGTCTATATTTTGTTTTTTCTTTGAAATAAACTTATTTAAAGATTTATGTTTTGTACACTCATTTTTTTTCACCTACTCCTTTATAAAAAAAATGGAATTGTTTTAGAAAAACTTAATTTGAGGGAAAAGTACCACTAATGGAGGTATTTGTGTCTATATTAAAGAGATATTTTTATACACAAATTGTGCAAAATATCATTCATTAAGTCTACAATTCACTATATATGTGTTTATTTCCATCTATAATAATGTATTATTTACATTTGTTTAATAGTTCATCAAACATAGTGCATTGAATGTTCCCTTGCTCTTTTAAAAAGAGTTCCTACATTCGGTAGAAAATTACTCAATACGCATCCTTTTCAGTTTCAAAATGATAATAATAAACCTCAATATGGGAATAGTAAACTTCAAAGTGGAATAGTAAACTTCAATACGAGAATAGAAAATTTCAATATGGGAAATGTTGAAATCTAAATAAAAATCCTTGCGATGGTTTTCAAAAAATTCTTTACATTTTAGAGAATAATTACAGTTTTGTTTTTATATTAAAATTGATAGCCGTCAAAAATGGCTGGCTACAAGACTTAAATAATTAGAAAAAGAGAGCAAACAAAAACGAAAAGAGTTTTTGAATGTCTTTTGGATTTTCAGTCCCAAAATAAACCAATTTTGTTTATGGATGAAACTAATTTAAACATTCATATTTCAAGAACGCAAGGTAGATCATTAAAAGGAACAAGATGCACCACTATAGCAGCCGGTTCAAAAAGTGCTAATGTTCATGTAATAGGATGTATAAGCACAATTGGATTAATGTATATATTATGAAATAAGAAGAGGTTCGTTCAAAAAAGAAAATGAAAAAGCGTGAATGGAAACCTGCCTTCGCCAAGCAATGATTAGACATGGTGAACCAGTTGTTATGGTAATTGACAATGCACCTTGTCACAGTAAAGATGAAGAAGTTTTACTGAAGCAGGAATTCCATGAAAACAAGATACTGAGACTTGGACCCTATAGTCCAATGTTTAACCCCATTGAAAATGTGTGGTCTGTGGTGAAAGCTTATGTTAAAAGAGAATTATCAAAAAAGTTATCAAGTACCTATTATTTACACCAGAAACGATTTAACAATCAAAGAATATAGAGTAAGAGCCTTAGAAAGCCTCATGGAAGAAGGTTTGCAGACAGTCACACCAACAATATGTGCCAATTGCATCGCAAGCATTCAAAGAAAAGTTCCTGCTGCTCTTATCTTAGAAAATATGCAATACTAATAAATTTCTTCTAAAATATTTTGTATTAAATTATTTCTTTTTTTTAAATTAAAAAATTAAATTCTCGAATTCAAATTTACTATTCTCATATGGAAATTTACTATTCTCAAGTTGAAGTTTACTATTCCACTTTGAAGTTTACTATTCCCATATTGAAATTATGCCCCTTTATCAAAGGTACTTTTTTATACTAACTCTATAAAAGTCTGCGTAATCAAGGTAAAAGTTTTGAACTTATTTATGCACTATTCTATAATACTTGTGGAAATATATCTATATAGTTCAAACACTTGTTTACCCTTAATTTATTCAAAAATTTCTCTAAATTTTACGGATATTTCCACAAAATTTGTCACAAAATTTACGTTAATTTAGTGGCGCATTTAGTTAATTCATTGAATATCACCCCACTTATATATCTACATAATTTCCCTTCTCCCGATAGAAAATTCATTAAAGCCTATTGAATGCAAACTCCCTATAGATAAGTGACAGCTTACCTATCTCCGAAGCCCAAAGTGTACTTTTCTCCAAGTTATTGAAATATGCCAAAACTTTGTGGCACAAATTGTTGCCACTGAATTTAGGGAAATATTTTTTGTAATATAATTTCTGTTATATGGGGGCCCTCATATACTAAAGTGTCCTGGGCCCCCACTTGGCTAAAGATGGCCATGCTTTTACCCTACCTAAAGTACGTACTTAGTCGCAGATCATCTAACTTAACTTAAATCTTTTTTTTCACACTAGACGATCTACCAATGTTTTATTTCCCATGACGTGATTAGTTACAGTTATACAAAGTTTCATGAATATAGAAGATACAGCCGATCCAGAAATGTATCCCCAAATAGCTATATTATGTTTTGTTCAGATCTAAGATAAGTCTGCATGTCTATCTATTTAAATGTAGAGATTAATTGTCACCAATTAAAATTGATAGAAACACATTATACTTATAAACTTACAACCTTTAAATAAGTCTTCGAAATTCTGATAGGTATAATGCAACAAAATATCCGTAATCAACACGTTTCAGACCTCTTACATAGTTATATGTTATTTACCTTTTATGCATATATAGTAGATACCTATAACAGCAATATTTTAAATAATTGAATCACTCATTACACAGTGCAATATGAAAACGAACGAGAAGGAACTGCATCAGTTTACATGAAAGGAAAATGTACTTTTGCACTAAAACCGCACTAATCAGAAACACTATACCCGCATTCAAATCACGCAGAGAAAATCCAAGTAAAAAGTAAACGCAGAGTACTACCTACACTTTCACCACAAACAATAAATACAAATTATTTTCCCATGGACTTTAGGAAGTGAGTTACAACTTACAACTGATCGTTTAATGGCCTTCTGCCTATTTATTTAAGTGCTAATGCCTTCGGTGAGTAATTCTAGGAATCAACTGGCCAGGATTGATTTGAAGACGCCTTAAGTTAGAAATTCCTTATGTCCAATATCTCGTTCAGTTTAATGACTTACCATTTTTAAAAGATGATTTTCAGAGATGCTATGGTCCTATGTATGATGATAATCCGCTTAGACACCTGCAGGTTGTTTCTTTTTTTTGTTTTTTTTTTTTTTCTAAAAAGATTGATGGACGATCATAAATGCACCGGCACTTCGGTTTTCAGACCTTTACACCTTCACACTGGTCACACCACTTTTTCACTTTAAGTATCCTTGTGACTCGTTCCAATCCATTAAATGCAGCATTACCGTTTGTCAGTATATTTAAATCCTCTTATATATATGAAAAACTTATCAGAGATCGTGTCGGTATTCCATTACAAAACATTCCTTTAAGACACAGCACTTCGTTAAATTAGTAATATCGGTAGGAAAAGCGCGGCGATTTTAAAATATACTCAACTCCTTGACTATACGTCTTCATTGGCGCGAGTTATCATAGCGAATGATATTTGAACAAACAAAACAACAGACGTAAATTAAAATAAAATGTCTTCACTTGCTGCAAATTTTTTGAAATAAAATGGAAAAGACAAAGCGGCGGCGGTAATAGAAACAACTATGTACTACAAGATAGCGTCAAAAAGGAAAAGACACGTTCAAAGAAATTGCAAAAATTGCGTGCGCGCGTCTCTTATTAAGCAGCGAGCAACGGACGGAAGAGAGATTTGCTGCAGTCGTGTCGTGCACATGGCCCAAACACGAAGGCCAAACAGTGAAGGAAAACTTGAAAATATCGCTTTATACCTAATGACCCATTTCTTCTTGTTCACTTCCACTCTTTACCTGACCGCTTTGGCTGCAAAGGAAGATAAATTCAGATTCAGATTCATTGTTAGACCTTCATCTTCGCTTCACATCGGCAAAACAAGATTTGAATGTTCGGTTGGGGGCTTTTGCAGTCTTCAAATTAAACGCTTCTTCTTCTTCTTCTTTGAGTCGATTGATTCTGTTCTGATTAGATGGCAGGCGCAGGAATTTATGGTTTCGTTTGTTTTCATTTTTTATAGATTAACAAAATAAATTTATTGAGTACGGATATGAAGCCGCTTTAAGTAGAAATTGTATCCAATTTATGGTCTTAAGTAAATTTGCAGATTTTTATATTCGAACTTGTGTATCACCCTACACAGTAAAAAATAATTCCTTAAAGTGAGTAGCAATAATTTGTGCCATACAGGTTAGCCATTTGTCGATAAGATTAGGGTAAGCTTCACCTTGGAAAACTAAGATTAGGTTTTTATCCCTAAAATGTAGGTAGGTTTCCCTCATGATACAAAGATACCAAGGTATGGCCGATTCGAGAGGAATTTTTTGTGTTGCTACGTCATGAGGTGCCTACTGTCATTTCCAGCGATTTTTTTTTTGAGTTTTTCGTATTTTATTGACTGACATACGTTTTGAATATATTAAAATATTTAACAAAATATTAGTTTCTTCGTTTAAATCACTTCGGGAAAAGTAATTATGTGCTAGTGGGAAAGCAAAGAAATTTAAAAATAGAAAATTTTTTTCACTGTGAAAGCACGATTGAAATTGAGACGAACAAATTTCTGACATTTGTTGCCAAAGGAGGCAAGCAATCAATTGACAGATTTTCCGGCCATACATACCTTGTTAATCTTTGTATCATGGTTTTCCCTCAAATGTAGGGAATTTTGGTTACCCCCCCCCCCCCCCCCCTCCTAAAATTTAGGGAATATTCCCTAAAATGTAGGGAATTTTCATATTTTGTTTTATGTTTTTCCCTAAAAAAAACTTGATGCAAAAAGTATTCGAAGAAGTGCTCATAAATATAAGGGAAATGCCATACACCGCAGAATTGCTGAATTTCCTAGAGAAGCGTTATCAGGTGTTCGATCACGGAAAGAAAAAATTTTCTAAACTTCAAGAAATACTTTTCTTGTTTGTAGAAAATGGTAGGCGATCAGAGATAACCATACCGATGAGACCTCTCTGATCGCTGGGTCGAAAAGTTCAATAATTTTTTTGCACTTAAAATGCATTTTGTAAATTTATTGAAATTATTTTCAATAAATTTCAGTCTGTTAGACGAGAAATCTCCTTCATGAAAATGGGAAACGTTAGATTAAAGCACTTATTTCATTACATAACTGATTGAATCATGTGCTTTATTCTTGATATTAACTTTTCAAATCTCAAAGCAAGAACATTAGATTATCTTGATATGAGAACTTAGAAATCATATGAAGAAATATGATTTTGTATGAACTTTCATGCAAAAACTTATTCTTGATTTAAGAAAATTTGATTCAGTTTTGATATTCTTAATTCAAGAAAATATTTCTTAAAATGTTTTCTTAATTTCTTATTATATAGAAAATAATTTATTAAATTTAGAAATAGTTACTAGAAGTACTGTTTTGGCAGTCTTTTCACGCTATGTTCACTTAATTCTAGAAAATCTTTCTCATTATGCGAAATGGTATTCTCTTTTCTAAACTGTGTTGAATTTTGGTAAATTTCATTCTAACTCGTGGAGTGGTACGCATTAAACGTGTTTCGATTTGCGGGAAGTTTTAGTGCATCAAGTGTGTGTCGATTATTATATTGTGTAGAGTGAAAATTAAATATTCTATAAATGAGTTGTGAAATTCTCGATTTGTCGACCTATGATTGGTTAAAGAGAAATATTGGCATTAGTTTTACAGCAAGCAGAAATT
Organism: Dioctria rufipes; assembly: GCA_963924295.1. Taxonomy (NCBI): domain Eukaryota; kingdom Metazoa; phylum Arthropoda; class Insecta; order Diptera; family Asilidae; genus Dioctria; species Dioctria rufipes. Next base: position 82,751,538 of record OZ002742.1, read on the forward strand.
CCTTCTTATTTGATTCTGGTTCTCATTCTCCATCACCAGTACCAAATTCACCAACTACTTCTCCAGCAATTAATTTTTCTGGATTTGTATGTTAATACCAAATATAATCAGATTTGTATAGATAAACATTACTAATATGCTTACAGAAACTTTCTGACTATTTAGCAACACCTGACGGAGGAATAATTCTTAAAGCTTGGGAAGAAAACCATCATAATTTGACACCCTTTGTAAGGGAAAAACTTCTGGACGACATAGTTAAAGCCTATACTTCTAATAATTATTTTATGGAAGACGCTGATCATGTACGTACAGCGGAGCAAATTGTTGATAGATTTCCGAATGAGTGAAAGGTAATAACATGCACTAATTTTTATACTTTTCTTTTTGTTTACAAAATACCATTCTAGGATTTCTACTTTCAAATATCTAGTGATTTTAGACGTTGACAAGCGACAAAAACTACGAGGTTCGTAAAGAATGGATAACACTGTATGAAAAACCTTGGGAGACGGTGGAATTTAAATGGAGGAATACTTCTAAACTAAGGATACGCTCTTTTACGACAGCAGGACTAACCTTTCATAATATTTTGGAGAATCGGCCTTTGTACAAAAATCAGTACGGCAATAGATTGGTAATTTTTATATAGTTGTTATATCTTTCTGTTTTTAATCATCTTGTGTCTATCATCTTGCGTCTATCGACATGATCTCTTTATGGTTATCCGGTATAGCATCAGTTGCAGGACACCCTGTATATTATATAGCACTTTTTTTAATGATATTACCATCTGTATATCAAAATAAGAATTACTATTAGAATAAAAATTTAATTTTAAATTACATATTTTTTATACATATAAGGATACATACATAAAATATTAACTTTTTCTATCTATGATATAAAAAAAAAACTGTAAATATACAAATAAAAATGTTCATGTAAAAAATATAAATTTGTGGAATTATTAAAAATAATTAAACAAGAAATTTACGAGTGCTTACTTATTTATTTTTTCATTGAATATAAACAGCTTTTCTTAGGGCTAAATAATTTTCTTTTGGACTGAAGCAGACATGAAGATCATACTAGTTTTAAAAAGGTTAGAATGCCGTCAACAATTTCAGCAACGTCACTTGAGTGAGCTCAGCTTAATATTAGAAATAGTTTCTAATTGCAAGAAAAAAATGAGAAATTCATTCTTAATACAAACTCTTTTTTCTTGAAAAAACAAGTAGACTGTTCTTGAAATGAGAAAATATTTTCTTTTCGCCTAGAAAGTATTTCTTAAATTCCAAAATTTCTCAAAAGCAAGAAAGTCGGTTTTGATTTGAGAAAACAAATTGTGAATTGGATTTTCTTAAAATTATGCCGTATTGGATTGAATCGATCCCAAATTCACGTGGACGAGAATCGTTCCTTATTCACTTAATATAATGTTCTATTCACTGGAGTTTTAGAAAATTTTTCTTTCCGTGATGCTATCAAAAGCTCAAGGCAAGTCAAGCCTGATGCAATCTTTGCAACAAAAAAAGAACTTTCCATACCACATTGAACCGGAACATTCCCTAAAATATAGAGAATTTTAAATTGTTGTTTTGTTTTTTTTTTTCCTAAAATGTAGGAACTAGTTATTCCCTAAAATTTAGAGAATATTCCCTAAAATCTAGGGAATAGGTGATAGCACCGCACCGCTCTCCACCATAGGTGAAGGTGATAGTAGACCACCCCTTTTAAAGAACATAAGAATTAGCTGAATAACTCATTTCTTATGGTCCATACTACTAAGTAGTATGGAAGTTATATTGGTGCATTGGAAACGCTTAAACAAAATATTGAAAAACAATATATGACTTGTTTTCAAGAACAATGTGTGAATTATATAAACGAAAATATATTTCCATAAAAAATGTAGCTTAACATTTCGGGAATTTTACGTACTTTAGAGGTTTTCTGGCGCCAGATATCTAAATTCATTGAATGTTTCATTGATTTGGGGAAATTAAATTGATTTCCCCTTTCTATCAGAGAAAATTACATTTATTTTTAAAGGAAAAACGTGTCTTAAATTTAGGGAATAGTCCAAATATTTTTTACAGTGTACGAAAAGTCCTATTTATTGCTGAAAGTTTTAGCGCTCTCAAGTTTCTGTGGAGACGAATATGCAAAAATCGAAATTTTTCTTATACCTAAGACTATTACACAACCGCTCAAAAGCAGACTAAACAGATTATAATCAAAGTGGGAAGGAAATTTTCGAGGTACAACCCAGCAGCAAATATTGCGAGCACTCCCTGAGACAGGCACAAGGGAGAAATAATTTTAGAATAAACCGATTATTACCCCACCCTCTAGATCAGGGGTCACCAAACTACGGCCCGTGACAGCGGGCCGGATATACCCGATATCCCGCCGCCGTAGTTTATTTTGACAAATTTTACAATTTAACTAGACCAGCTAAGAAAGATATTAACTGATATATATAATGAAATCAGATACTGTTAATTGTAAATAATGATATGAGATTTATCCTAACAATTTACAATAAGTTACATACATAGTAGGTAATTCACATAATGCAATCCAACATTATAATTATAATCAAGTTTACTAGTGGAAAATTTGAAATTTTCAAGCAGCGACTTCAAATGTACATCACTCAATTTGGATCTGGAAATATTTTTTGTATATTACATTTTGTAAAATTTTTTTCACACAAACATATAAGTAGTAAAATGCCAGTTATGAAGACTATCCGCAATGATCGCTACCCTGCAAATCAATCATTTCCCTTTGAAAAATCTTGATATCGTTTGCAATTGCATCAAAATATGAAAGACGAGCCTAAAAATTTATTTTCAAAGCATTCAAAGTTTCACTTGCGAAATCTACCGTAAAGGTCAGTTTGCTGACTAAATGTTTGATATGTATAGGTATCAAAATGCGTGATACATTTTATGTTCAATTAAAATTGAAATTTTTTGTCGAAAAGACTTATTTTGAGTGTATAAATCAGGCAGAAGCTGGTTGTCTTCTTGTAATTTTAAATTAAAGTCATTCATGTATAAAATTATAACTTCCATAACCACCCATTGCTTTGGAACTAGCCATATGCCGATTCTTTTATTCAGGAAAATTTCGATTATTGTTCAGAGCTCAAGAAATCGCATCACAGCTTTTTCGCAGCTAATGCCTGGTATTGTGTTCATTTCGCGGATAAACTTTGTATGGAAATTTAGCGGTGAAATTTAGTTGCGAAATATTTCGCCAAATCGCTGAAGAAAGTGGTATTGTGCTTTATCAGCTAAAAGATTGTTCAGTTTTGACAAGTAGATGGCAGTAATTTCCACAAACATATAAAGGGTTTTCCAATAAGAGGTGTTATTTTGATATTCAAAGAAAAATGCCATTTTTTGAGACAAATGATCGGATCTTTATTTCATTATAAAGAGGAAGGTATGCCGTTAATAATGGAAAATAACATCAGCCAAATGACCACCACGACCACGCCTACAGGACCATATCCTTTTCATAAAATTTTCCATAACCAAACCGCAAAGTGGCTGCCCTATGTCCTCGATAGCCTCACGAATTCCATCTTTGAGGTCTTGAATCGACGCTGGGCTGTTGGCGTAGACCATCTCTTTCACGTCGCCCCAAAGGAAGAAGTCGCAAGGTGTTAAGTCACAAGATCTCGGTGGCCAATTGTGATCACCTCTTCGAGAGATAACACGGTCCGGAAACTTTTCCTGTAAAAGATCAATGGTTTCGTTGCTTGTATGGCACGTAGTGCCGTCTTGTTGAAAGTAAACCTTGTCCAGATCAATACCATCCAATTCCGGCCATAAAAAATCATTAATCATCTGTCGATAGCGCAATCCATTCACCGTAACTGTTGCTCCAGCCTCATTTTCGAAAAAGTAAGGTCCAATGACCCCGCGGGACCATAAACCGCACCAAACAGTCACACGTTGAGGATAGAGAGGCTTTTCAACAATAACTCTTGGGTTTTCCGAGCCCCAGATGCGACAATTTTGCTTGTTGACGAAGCCATCGAGGTGGAAATGGGCCTCATCACTCAAGATGAGTTTTCGATGGAATTCCGGATCATTTTCATGCATTTCAAGGACCCAATCAGCAAAGACTCGACGTTGTTGATGATCGGCCGGCTTGAGTTCTTGTGTTAACTGAACTTTATAAGCCTTAAGACCCAAATCTTTATGCAAAATACGGTGTAATGACGTTTGTGGAATGCCTAATTCCAAAGAACGACGAGGAATGGACAAACCTGGGTTTTCTTCAACACTTTCGGCTACAGCAGCAATATTCTCGGCTGTTCTTCAGCGACGTGCACGGGTTTTATTCTTCACATCACTAACTTGTCCCGACAGCTCGAATTCTTCTACCAATTTCTGTACTGCGGTCCGACAAGGTGCTTCACGACGACCCAAAAATGTTCGAGTTTTACGAACCGTCTCTGCCACATTTTCACCATTTTTATAGTGAATTTTAATAATTTCATTGCGTTGTTGAATCGTGTATCGTTCCATTTTTATTAATGGCGTAGTTTCTACTTGTCAAATGTCAAAAAATGACAGCTCCAAAACTGACATCTACCGAAATAGCGGGCTAATTAAAATAACACCTCTTATTGGAAAACCCTGTATTTAGCATCAGATTTATCCGCTCAATACCTTTTTTCCACGCTAAAATTTTGACGTTGGAAGTTGAAAGAAATTGGAATGCAAGAGTGTCATTGTATTTTTATTATTTTTTTCTGATAAAAAAATTCCGTCTTCATTTAGACAATTCTTTTGAAAAAAATTAAAATAGTAAGTATTAATATAATTTTCCTTACTATTTCGAGATTGGGTAATTGCAAAAGCAATCTAAAAGCACACGAAATAATATCACAAATTCACGACAGCTGATTGTCAAATACAGCCACCTATAGTTCAAAACAATGAACAAATTTAGCCGTAAAAAGGTCCCTGTTCGATTACTGCTAAATATTTATCCGCTAAATGACACAATACCGGGCTTAAGTCAGTGTAATGCAGTATAATATCGCTGGTTATTTTCTCCAATCTCTTCAATAAACTTATACCGATTTCGATGGGACCAAATCAGTGTCGCACTTTTTCTTGCAGCTGTCATTTTTTCAGGCAGTGGAAAACTGAAGCCCATCGAACATTTTTCTGTCATATTCCTTGTATTTGTTGACACACGTATTATATACACGGAACTGTCAAACGTAATAAATGTTGTTTATTGATATATAGAAACAAATTTTTTTTTTAACTTAAAGCCAATTAACCAAATAAAAAAATTTAATTCATTTAACTCCAAAATTTCACAAATAATCGCGACAGTACACTTTGACAGAGCAGATGACAATTCGACCTCAGTATGTATTTGTAACACCAAGAAAATATCCGGTGCAAAGTAGGGGAAGTCAGTGCGACACCAGTGTCGCACTTCTGCTATAAAAGTTTCCCATCGAACATTCTCAGTTTTGGCACTGCTAGAAAAGTGCGACACTGGTGTCGCACTGAAGTCCCATCGAAATCGACATTAGAATTGAGGATGATTAAGCGCATGTGATCTGATATAATTATCAGTTGACATGGCTGGCTTTAAAACTTCTGACATATACATACATTTCCCGCACAAATACTGTTGATGAATGATGATAAATAAATAAATAAATAAATGTACGATTAATGGTTTTGATCTGCCGTTATTTTTTACGGTCTTTGATGAGAGAGCAACAACACCTTTATTATTTCTACACATCCACCATCAGTAGTGATATACTTCAAATTTTTCCATTGAAGATTGTTTTTTGAACAGCATTTTCAACTTCTTTAAAAATATCTCCTCCAGTGGTCATGTTGCGAATGCTGTGAACGTCAAAGCTCTTCATATACTTCATAATTTTTATTTATCCCTCGAATAAGTGTCGATTGGATTGTCAGTCAATTGGAATTGAGTTAATATATTTTCAGCAATATCATCTCGAGCTACAGTGTTTGCTGACAAACTAATATTTTGAAACAAATTAACTTTTTCGGGGCACATTTCTTCTGCTGTTGCAATCTGGCAATCCTTGATTAATTCGCCGTCAGTAAATGGTTTTCCATTTTTCGCTATTAAATGAGCCATGCAGAAACTAGCACGAGTTTCAGCTTTACTTTCTTAAACAACATTTGCTGAGATTTCGCCCTGTGTTTCAAAGATTCATATTTTTCTAATTGTAGGCTTCCTGTAAACTTGGAATAATTCTGAGAATGATGTTTTATATTGTATTCCTTGAGGGCTGATATTTTTTCGTTGCAAATTATACACATTGCCTTATTACTTGACTCAATCGCGAAATGTTAATGTCCTCATTGCTCTTTAATTATTCTGCACTTACTATCTATCTTTCGTTTCTTTTCTATATTTATACAAATCCACAAAAAAAGCAAGTAACTTCAAATCAATTTTCACTAAAGCCCCCATTCACTTACAGATTATCTACAGATCCGAACTGTAGATATATTTAAATTCCGCCACCCATTAACAGTTCAAATAGTACAATTTGATCTACAGTCTAGGTAATCTGCGTGTGTATGTTGAAAAATTGTACGATCAGATTGTCAACCAGATCGGCAGTTCATGAACTGCAGACTGTAGATCTGTAGATAAATACACCACACACATGCAGTTCATCGTAAGATAACAGAACTGCAGATTTGTAAACTGCATACAAAGTGTACAATTTCATCGTCAATCATTATTTTCAGATCAGTTTGATAATTTCGTCAGATAATTGTAGTTTCTCATCATGCCCAACATGGATAGAAGTGCAACATTCAATGAATTCTAAAGTATACAGGAAACATGGAAAGTAAAATATGACAGAAAAAAAAATTAAAGAAAAACTTTATCAGGAATAAATAGAAGGTTATAAAGCTACTACTAATTCTGATTGGAAAAAATTTAATAACCTCATATGTGAGATGCTTTGTGAAGCAACCAATCCTTCACCCAGAAACGTTTTTACTCTTCACTGGTACTTCTGATAAAAGAATTATTAATATCAGAGCAGCAATTTTCTTCTTTGACAAAATCATTTTAAAAATTCAACTGAATTGTATGAGAATCGTGAACAGACTAATTACGATATGCACTGAACACCGAACTGTAGGTGTGTGCTTAATGTCAGTTTATCTTAAGTTTTCTATCTGTCAAATTTCAAACTTACGATCTGATCTGATACTAGTGGGTGGACGAAAACAGCTTTGGACTGACAGATGCCATTTACAGTCTGAATTTGCAGATAGTCTGTAAGTGAATGGGGACCTTAAGCCTCAAAAACTAAAATCACAAAACACACTAGTTTGCTTTTCAGATAGCACTTGTCGCTGCAAATTCAAACTTTGGAATTGTTCAACTTTCGGTTGGCTTCCTCGATGCTCGGGTTCCTGACAAGCAATCACGCAACGCAGGACTTTTCTATAACATGCTGTAGCTCTATTACTCGCTAAAAGATGGCGTTATATGCTCGTCAGTCGTCAGCAGGTCCCTAAATGAAAATTTGCAAATTTGCAAAACTACAGTATGTTGGTATGATGAGCTAGCTAGGTCTTGGCCTGGGACTTAGTAGAGAAATAAGTGTGGCCCTTAGGTTAAAAACTTTGAAGACCCCTGCTCTAGATGAATATCCGTAAGTAATTTCGTACGACCACTCACCCCTCTGCGTAAATTTGATTGTTAAAGTGATTACTCGCATCAATTTCTAGAATGGTTCGTCGGACAGAAAAAGTTCTTCTAGCTAATTTCATACAATTTGATATTAGTACGTCAAAAATTCAAATATTTATATGGCAACACCAAGAAATACGCAATACTGAAACCAATAATAATAATGATAATAATTTTATTATTTATTTTACAATGACAATGTTTCTTATATGTTTACTTTAGTACTAATCTATGTATATCATTAAAGCTTAATTAGACAGGACAACACTTCTAGCCCTATTCCCTAATCTAGAAATGAGTCAAACCTCTCTAAGTCGAAATCGCACTTGCCAGTGGAATCAATTCGAGTTAAGGAGGGTTTGCGGAATTTCGAGTTAAGGAAGGTGTGGCAATTACGAGGTAAGGAGTTTTCATTAAAGATATTCTGATTTTGTTAATGAATTATTTATTATTATTAATAGAATTATGTGTTGAAAAAATCGGTAACTTTTGATTGTTTCTTCTGAGTATAAGTTTTTTATTGAAAAAACATTCTATGTTATTTAAGGACATTTGAACCTCATCAAGAGAGTCCGTTGTTCTTCCGATTGCATATTGAAAAGTTTTGATGGCTTCCTCTAAGTGATGTTTCGTTGGTACAATTTCGTTATTTTCTTTACTTTCCGATATTTCGTCATCAGAATCTTCATCATTTGTGGATTCAAGAGGATCCTCCTCAAGAAAAGGACTTGTTAACACGTCTTCATCAACTTCAACATAATCCGTCCAGTTGCAATTGCCTGCACTATAGTCGTTTTCAATCAGAATTTTCCAAGTTTCTTCAAGTTCGTCCTTCACGTTACGTTCTACAAATGTAATGAGCGACAATTCATCTTCTTCATCCCAATCCAATTCAGGAGCTTTAAAATCATATTTACGGAAGCAATTTCTTACAGTCGAGGACCCAACGTCTTGAGTCCATATTTTGGATACCTCTCTTACATAATCTAGCAAAGTCAACGAAAACTTTTCATTTTTAGTTTCCCAGTGATTCAAAATTTTTCTTAAAATTCGTCGGCGGTAATGTTGTTTCAAAATTTGAATAATCCCCATGTCCATCGGCTGCCCTTTGCTAGTCATATTAGGTGGAAGATATAGCAGTTTTATTGCTTTTAGTTTATGAGTAATTTCCTTAGGATGAGCTGGCAATTGTCTATAAAAAACAATACCCGTCGTTCTTTTTTTTTTCAAAATTGTTTGTTCATTTTGAGCAACCATTCGCTGAAAAGATTTCCGGTCATCCAAGCCCGTTTATTTGCAGCATATTCAACTGGAACTGTTTTGATATGACGGAAACAACTAGGTTTGGAACTCTTCCCAATTACGAATATTTTTAATTTCTCAGAGCCGCTCATATTTGCTCCAACTAAACATGTGAATCTTTCTTTACTGTGTTTACCACCAAAACACTTTTCACCCTTCAATATTCGATTTGGTAAATACTTGTAAAAAATTTCTGTTTTGTTTACATTGAAAATATCATTCGGGTTGTAATTCATAACAGTTGTACATTTATCTATTGTTCGCTGAGTGATTCATCTACTGCGGCACTTTCTCCACTTTTCCGACTAAACCGAGCCTCAATTTAAATCTATAGAGCCAGCCTTCATTAGCTTTGAAGTCATGATAATTTTCTTCCTTGAAAATTCCAGTGCTTTTTGTTTTATGAAAGTCCCACTTACAGGTAAATTGTTTACACGAATATCAGTAAACCATTCCTATACAGCCACATCAATGTCCATCGTACATGCAAGCTCTATTTCGTTTCAGGAAGGAGGGCAAATAGTAAGAAAAAATCCAAAAATTTCTGAAAATTATTTCGACTTAGGGAGGCTTACGAGATAAGTAAATTCGAGTTAGGAGAAGGGTTTTCTATGAAAAATCCACGGGAGTGCCTAATAAAGTGCAAGAATTTCGACTTAAAGAGAAATTCGAGTAAGAGGAAGTTCGACTTAGAGAGGTTTAAGTGTATTTATTTGTTAGTAAACTAATTACATGTGAATGCCTGTGGCTTATACTAAAATAGTTTGTACAGAGAAAAATAGTCTAAAAAAAAACTCGATAAACTTAACTTAATACTGAAATCTCTAAACGATAAAGTGTTTTGCAATCGAACATGTTATATTAATTTTTTTCGAATTCATGTTATTTTCGTAATTAGAGGCGATTTTAGATTTTTTCGAAAATGTGGTCCTTGCAACGCTTTTTCAGCTGTAACTCAGCTATTGTTTGCTTACTGAATCGCCAGTTAGTTTTGTTTTATTCATATTTAGGTACTACTGGCTTTCATTTATAATAATTTGCTTTCAAAAAGTTTATGGATAAGTAAAAAATCTCAAAATTATTTTTCTCTTCGAAAAATGTATCTTCTTTGAGGGTAAAAAATCTCCTAAACTAGCCATATTAGCAAACTGTTCCGTATCCCTAATCTGTTATCTTTCAGATGAATCCAACATTATTAGCCTATAGTTCACGTATTCTCCGAGGTGCATACTTGACGAAATTATTTCGAAATTCAAAGTTTTTGTAATGGTGGGAAAACTAAGCACTAAGCAAGAAAATCGAGTGAAACCTACTTCATAATTTTATAAATGATATGTTTTCACTATTTATTTTAATTTGTGGTTATTAAATAAAACAATGTCGAACTTCGCGTGTGAGTGATCAATAACCTCTCCTAGAAACATGAATTATGGAAAAGAGAAGTCATAACGAAGACAAAACAAAGCTGCTTTTAAGTTCAGGTATTACACCAAAAATAGAAGCTCAAATGTGGTTCAAAGCATAATAGTTTTTGTGTGTCATCCCTTAGCCTTACATATATCGACACCTAAAGAAAACATCTGGCATAGATCAAGAATTCTCCACAGGTAAACAGATATTGGTATTCTAATGATATTTATTATGCACTGTCCAACCTATAATTTAAGTATGTTCCAAGTAACTACTGATAACAAGCTAATTTAATTTCTCAAAGATTTGACTGCACTAGATGGTTTTACGATGGTTTCTGATATGTCTTAGGGTTTGTTAGTTGTTGAAGCACAGATTGTGACGCCCAATCTGCCCTAGATGGAATTATTGATTTGCTCGTTGCATTTCCCGGCTTAATTTTTGCAATAAAAACAAAACATGGTAGCTCTACTTACATTTACAACAGGCTAATTAGTACCTACACCTTGAGTTTTCACGTACGGATACTTACATTAGGATTGCTTCTTACCAAAAATGTAGTTCAGTATCGTCTTCACCTCTGGGTCTGGCAGATCTCAACTCGCGAAAATATTCGCACTCGCACAATTTACGATGAGGTCTGGTAAATTATGCACGATACGGGATCGTCTTCGAGCATACCGCCTATTAGCTTCAGAATCCGTTCCATGGCCAATATCATAAATAAAGTGCATTTCAGTACCAGTGTTTAATTTGAGGACATTACTTCGCTTATTTCTGCTGACTTAATTCACTAATTGATCAAACGTTAAAATTCTGACTGAAAAGAAACCGCTCAATATTTTTAGAAGTGAGAAAATTTCGCCAGCCGGAATTCAGGCACATAAAACATTTTTTGAAGTTATATCGTTAATTTTTTACTTATCTATAAACTTTTTTAAAAGCAAGTTATTATAAATGAAAACCAGTAGTACATATAAAACAAAACGGCGGCTCAATAAACAAAAACAGCTGAGTTACAGCCGATAAAGTGTGGCAAGGACCACATTGTTGAAAAAACAGTAAAATCCCATGTAATTTCGAAAATAACTACGTCGACGCGTTCTCTGAAGCAGTATTAAAATATATACAGAAAAACTAAATTTTTGTAAGGCAACCCCACGAAGGAGTTACCTAATTTGTCTCATTTTCGAACTTAAACCTAAAATTTTTCGTGTGTAAAATTTCACTCTATAAGTTCCCTTCCCATCGTTTGTAAGGTGTACACTAGATTGAATTACACCAAGCCATTCGCTTGCTTTGTCAAAATGCGGTGTAGTGTACACTGAGTGTAATTTTTCTGCACCATCGAAATTATGGGTGTGCACCATCGAAATTATGGGTGTAACAGTGTAGAGAAGAAAATGATTTGACAATTGTCATTTTTGTTGATGTCTTCTATCTTCTGCTGAAATTTTTAACTTGATAAACGCTAAATTTGTACTCATTTGTTGAGTTTAAAATATCTTCCATTTTTTGGAAATATTAGTTTCGTGCTTATTTTCACTATACTTTTATTGAATTCTTCATAAATATTTTCAGTAAAGTGCATAAAATTCCATTGAAGGTACTTTTAAATTACCATGAACCGAGTTACTCCTAGTGTTTCGTCTTTTCTTGAAGGAAGCAGTAATGAATATTAAGACATCTCATATCCTATTCCTTCTATCCATCCATTAATTTTACCAATAACAAGTAAGAAAGCTAGAATTTGTCTGAAATCACGTAATTTCCAGTATAAAAAACACGTCGGAAATTTGGCCGAACGCGCATTCAGTATCTTGTGGTAAGATAATCAAATGAGTGTATCGTTGAAACAATTAAATTGAATTTTGTAAAATTAGTGTTTGTGAGCAATAAAAAATGAACATAGTGTCAGTGGTTGACCCGGTGGACGGCTCTGTATATATGTATATCCGAACCAATGGATGACTTCGAGTGCAGTGTTTATAATAATGGTAAAAATTTCATTTAAGAAAAGATGCAACTTTTTTATTTACTTATTTTATCAGATGAATACTACAAAACCAGTCTGATGGAACTGGGTAGAGAAGAGAAGCGACAGATTTCCAATACAACAAATTGTCCGCCTTCTTTTCAAAAAGTTGATGAAAATACATTTACTGTAGCTTCCAATAATAAAGAGAATTGTTCACCCGAAAATGTGGAGCTCAAATGTGACCGCAAATGCCACAAAACTGTGACTATCAAAGTATCAAGGGCTTTTTCCGAAGGTTGGAAAAGTATTTTCCCTGAGATCTAAGAAGATGAAGTGGAGAAAGATCTGTGAAAGTTTGCAAGAGAAGGTATTTAAATTTTCAGCTATCCAAGTAGAAAACAGGTGGAAAACTTTAGACAGGAGCTTTAAAGCTAAAGTTTTGAATAATAAAACCACAGGTCGGAGTAGAGTAAGCTGTGCATTTGACAGGTAGTATTTAAATGGGCAATTTAATCTTAAATTTATTTTTCCATTCCTTAAGGGAATTAGAAGAAATTCATAAAAAGAGAAAAGCAATATTTCCCGAGTTTGTGATTGGAAGGCAGAGCAAAGGAAAAAAAAGGGTCGACATTATTGAAAGAAGCCGGCGTTAGTCAAGAAGAAGATGATAGCGAAATAGGGGTGCATAATGACGATATTGCAGACCCACCATGTCCATCGACTACTAATTGTGCGGCAAGCTTAAGATCTCCAACAGCTACCATTCCCCAAACTCTCAATAAAAATAGGAGTATATTATCTGAGATACAGGAGCTAAGGAAGCAGAAAGAAGATCATTTTAATAAAAACATGGAGTTGGAGGAACGGAAAATGCAGCTGGAAGAAAAAAAATTAGAGGCATTCAATAAAAGGTCTGCTGCAATAATAGAAAAAAATAATTTATTACAAAAATGTATTAGGGAATAAGGTATTTATATGATTCTATTTAATTTGGTTTTTTCAAACTTAGTATTTAAGAAGTGATAACTGCGCTGAAGCAATATGTTTTTTTTTATCGACGCTATCCCTTATTTTTTTTTAAGGTAGATAAAATATTTTAATGAAAGTATATAAATTATTTTATTTATGTTTTTAAACGTAGTAGGTATTTAAGATTCCTAAATCCAAAAAATTACGCCAATGGTGTTCTATTTAATACCTTTTTTTAATATTGATGAAGTTTTGCGGAGGTACTCAGCCCTTTAAATGACTATAAAGCAATGCTTATTATAAACGTAGTATATTTAAGATACCTATGTGATAAAAATCAAAACATGAACCTGACTCATAACTTTCTGAAACGCAACAACAAATGATGTGAAATAATAAAAAAAATATTACGTCCATATAAATTTTTTATTTACACATAAAAATCAAATTTTTGAACACTACTTGTTCTTTCTACGGAACAACTTTTGAGCAATTTCTTTTCGTAAAACTTTTCCAATCCTTCAGTCATGGACCTCCTGAACTGAACAATTTTGTAGAACAGTTTCACTAATATTATTGATATTGTCTAACGATTCTTCCATATTATTCAAATCGGAATAATCAGCTATATTGTGCAAAATGCAACACGCTCGAATAAAATGACAGAGGTACTCTATTCCTTGGAGTTTACAGTAGTACAATTGCCTGAAGCGCTGCTTAAGGATGCCAAAAGTATGCTCAATGACAATGCGGCAAGAGCTTAGTGTGACATTGTAACATATTTCGACCTATGTAAGGTGTCCATTATCCCTAAATGGTGTTAACACATTTTCTGAGCACTGATATGCTGAGTCACCCAAAATGAATTGATCTGAAATATTTTCAATGTAGTAGATGAACATAATACTAAATAAATTATGATTACCATGACATAATTTTCTCAAGTCCCTGTAAACGAAGGAGTTCTTGAAAACTCTGGCATCGTGGACCGATCCTCGATAACCGATAAAAACATCTATAAATTTTCTCCTCCCGTCACAGATGCCTTGAAGATGGATGGTATAATCGCCCTTTTGATTGATATACTCATCCTTCTGATCATTTGGCGGATTTATAACGATGTATGTGCCGTCGATACATCCTGTCGAAAATGTTGGAATACATGATTAATTTATATTAAAAATTGAATGAAGACATTTACCAATTATGTCACATAATTCTTTTTCTTCTTCAAAGAATTTGGCAGTTTCCTTCCTTCTGATTTCATTCGGCCAGACAATAAATTCTTCAGAAAGGCTACTGATGTAATAGGTAACCCTCTTAATTATTGCGTGAACTGTGGAAGTAGCAATGTTGAACCTATCTGCTAGATCAGTAAATGAACACGCTTCATGTCCCACAAACCATAAAAATACACATACGTGAAATGCGGCACTTTTCACTCGATTGTTCTTCTGCAATTTTTTGTAATCGGGAGAATTCTCGAATCGATTTCTTAGGAAATTATATACGTTTTTATTGACTCTGATATGCTTTATGAATTTTCTATCGGTGTAACTGGGTACAACCTCCGAAAAATAATTCATTATTGAGTTCCTTTTGGTTTTTTCGAGATGTGGCTCCAAAAGGGCAAGAAGCTTAATCTCTGTATCTGAAACTTCACTACTTAAATCTATTGAAGTATCCATTGTTCTTAAAAAGTCTTCTTCATCTGAATTTGATTCGTTCATAACAGCTCCGAGTTTACTTTTATCCATTTTAAATTAATAAATATCAAATATGCAATGCCACCGCTTTATAAAATATTTCTCCCGTGCGAACTGTCCAAATATTTGTATCTACACTTCCACCACTTCATTCATTCGACAGAGCAGCACTGAAAAACAGCTGAATTCTGGTGCTGGTGTAGAATTGCACTTGAAGTTCTGAGTTACACTTGCACCAAACCAAACGAATTGACCTAATATGTCGTTTTCGTTTGAACATCCAGGTTCGCTCTGGAGGCAACCCCGTTCAATCGAACGGTTTCAGAATGCACCTGAAAAAGTTCGCTAGTGTATGTATACTAACGTCAAAGTAGCTATGAATTTTTTTGCGAAAACTGGTTGGTAATTTGTTTGCGGAATAATTTTGAGGATAATTTAATAATAGTAGAGTGGTCTTAATACTAATTGTTGACTTTAAAATTAATTAAATAATATCAAATCACAACTAGATTTTGTTTGTGTGAGTGAACTCATAGTGTAGTCGAGAAAATTTTCAAAGTGAAACTGATGCTTTTTGGGTTGTCACCAGAGGCAGCCCATGACGTCATTTTTGCTTCAAACGAACGCTTTGACAGCACTTAGGTTGCCTCCAGAGCGAAACTGATGCTCAAATAAAACGACATAAATGAAGGCGTTCTTGAGTTGTCAAGAGTACGACGTCACATGGACGTACATGCAAAAATCAAAATGACTTTTTGGTTGTCTAATCCATTTTGCTCTATCATCATTATTTTATTGCAATGTTTTACAAACGGAATGGCAAACCTAATATACCCTATGATTTCATCTAGGCTAGGAAACAATAGAATATTCCAGTAAAAGTTTTACTGCTCCTTTCTAATGACATCACCAAAAGAGAGCAGTCCTCATATAATCCAAATCATAGTAGGTCGATTTGTCAAATTTTCTGAAATTAATTAAAAAACTTCTTTTAGCAAATTAATTAAACTATCTGAGATATTTGTATAACTTGATGTTATACATGTCAGTGAATTTGTTGCTCTAGTGTAGGTATATCTTGATATTACTAATCTGAGAGAGCGAGAAAATAAGTTGTTGTGAATATATTGAAATTACGAATTTAGAGTTGCTGCGACAGAAGTAACCTGCCATATTAATAACATCACAATTGGAAAGGACACTGCTACCGAAAGGATTGTACAGAAATAATAATAATTATCTCATCTAGTTCCTTTTATCTCCTGAGGGACATAGGGCAGAAACGGTATCCTTTCACAGCAGACTCTATTCTGCGTGACAGCTTTCAGTTCGCTTCATTACTTGCGGTTTTTACTTGTATAATTCTTCTCCATGAGGAGTCGGCTTTTTTAAGAATTCCAATCGAAATTCTGCTTTGCATACTTACTGCTTACATATGTTTGCATTATGTCGCGTCGTAAGTTATGATCGATCCAATTCCCTTTCTGCTTCGATCCTTTCCTGGCCCGAGCTTTTTTACATTTACAGTTCTTCATTTGGCACTCTATCTTTACAGAAAATTTTGAGGATTTGATATAGACACTCATTTAGTTGGCAAATAGCGGTTTATAGACTGGGTGACCTTCCACGGTTCACAAACATATAAAAGTAAGACTGCCTTACCTTTACATTGGAGTTGGGCTGGGCAGCTGTAATTTTGCCTTAATTGTGATTTCTCTGGAGAAATCCGTGCTAGCTGAGAAGAGGTGTCTCAATTTGTTTATATGGGAACCAATTCTCTAAGCCAAAACACAGTGAGAGCGACACAACAAAGTCGCCGTAAGTTGGTTGCTGTCAAAGATTGGAATATATGGAAGTCCCATATACGTAACACAATGAGGGCGACGCGATAAGTTGCCAAAAAAAGGTTGAGAAAATCTCTAAAATAGTAGCCAACATAAGTGACATTTCTGTGTGGATTTTTATAAAGGATAGGATATTAAAAGATAAGAGTAAATAAACTAGTTATTAAAAACTTGTGTACAATTAATTTCTTTAATTATAGTTTGAGAAATTGTGAGTCTTGAGAAAGAATTTATAGGCAAATTGAGGGAAAAGGTTATGCTGTGCAAAAAGCATCATTCCATGTATACTCATCTTCTTCTATTTAGTTTTTTCTTTATGCTTTTACAATTTTAAATAAGCCACATAACTATACTAAAGACTTTGCTTATATTTTTTCTTGTTGCCATTTCTTTTACAATAAATAAAACAGTGACCGCTGTCAAAAACATTTTCGAGTCGCGTTCAAATGCGAAATTATCGCCAACTCAGTTGCCAACATTGTTGTGTCGCTCTTACTGCGTTTTGGCCTTCTGATTTACGCCACCGAAGTAACAGAAATGCTGAACAACCTCCACAGTGCTAATCTTTCCCTTCTTTTTACCAGATGAAATCTTACGACAGTTGAACTGCTTTCTACTGCACAATTTTGAATTATTATATTTAGATTCTGATATTCAGAAAATTAGGTTACACTAATTTTGGAGGGTACTTTAACTTAATAAACCATAACCATAGATTAATAAAGTATTTCATACGTATTCATACGTATGAAATACTTTATTAATCTATGCCATAACTCAAGTATGTAAATATTTAGGGGCATGTGCTGTACCTTGGTACCATTTTTGAAATAATCTTTTTTATTAGAAAACAAATCTTAAGCAAGCGATAATTATAGATTGCTTAACCCATAACCTTTCCAATAATAGTCGAATATGTATAGTTAAAAATTTATATTTCAGGATATATGAAAGGAAACGTAAAGGTCGTGCTTGCTGCCCAAAGTACAACATGCATCTGTATCATGGACAGTGGGGTATTGCAACTTGGACATTTGTAATTTACTAAGAAATAATGATGGTATAACAACAGGGTTTAATTAAATAACACTCTTTATTCAACTAACAATAACAATATTCACAAAGCAGGTTCCTAAACAAAAAATTGCTATAGTATAGGTAGAACCTACTCACACACAAAATCACACAAATAACTCCTTTTATGCGTGAACACTCGAGTGTAAGATTTACTTACAGTTCACATTGTATGCCGCCAACGTTGAGATAGTTTTTTCATAAACATTGTACATATATTATTTAAACGAAATTATCATTATTAAAAAAAAAAAAAAAAAAAAAAACATGTCACCATAATTCATGAACACAAAAATTGGGCAAAATAACAAGTAACAAATATCATCTTCGTACTGCATTGATGAAATATTTTCTGTGATCTCTTAAACAAAATTAGCGCACTAGCCCCCTGTGGCGCAGATGTTTCAGTGGATTTAAGAACGAATTTAGTAATTAATCGGTATGTTCGTGATTTTTTTGTTGTTTTAAGATTATGCCAAATCTCAGAGACCCTATGATGCCGTATTACAGGCTTGGCAAGAAAGGAAGAAGGGGTAGAGAATTGGGGTAGGCCATTGTATAAATCACTGTAAGGGTCTATGAATGACTTCAGTTCAGATCACATTGAAACAACCTAGGTCGTTCCTCATTTGGATTATGTTTGACAAAATGATTACCCAATTTACTAGCCAGTCAAATTCTTCTTTAATTAAATCTGTATTTAGAACAGGATCTTCTTCGTCACTATCACTATGTTCTTTAGAATCAGTAGTCTCAAGAACAGCCTCTATTATTTCATCTCTTGTGAAAATCGCGTAAAAAGGGTAAAAAATTCTAATTCTGTGTAAACGAAGTTTCTGCAAAAACAGAATTGGGTGTACTCTGAAAACGATCAGTCCTAGACGTTTTTATTTTACTGAAAACTTTTCCAAATATAAAATCCTATAAAATGGGTTATAATAATTTTTTCTGTCCATCTCTTCATTTAAGATATCACAAGAATTGGTCTTAGACCAAATCTAGCATTTTTCTTATTTATAAGAATTTATTAAAACAGCCAAAATCGCATGTTCATTGAAATTTTTTTATTATGTTTCACTTAAAAAAGCACTAAAACGATTCACTGGCCTTTAACAAAATAATTACAAAAGTCTGTCTCTCAACTAATCGAATTCAGATCTCAATTCAGGGAAGTCATCAGCACTCTGTATTATACGTTCTTGAATTTGGATGGCAATAGAAAAGGCGTCCTATATATTTATTTATTTATTTAGTGAATGAGTCTACCGAATATAACAATCTTACAGACTAGCATAGCATTATTACGTAAACAAAAATTGTTCATTATTGCCTTAATCCACGTTTAATAAATAAAATTAATTTTCATAAAAAATCATAAAAAGATACGGAAAAATAAAGCATTTTCAAAAATCATACTTTTAAATTTTCACCAGACATGCAAACATCAAGTGAAAAGAGAGAATTGTAATTAAAGCAGGGCTGTAGCTAGGGGAGGGAATAGAGGGGCAATGCCCTACCTTAAAATGGCAATGCCTTACCTTAAAAATTGCCAACTTATTCGGTATTCTGCGGCGCCGTCATAAAATCATCGCGGCGAATCTGTGTGATCGGCAAGATTGAGCAGTCAGCTACTAATCGGCTATGTTTGCGTTGCTTACCTCCAACCTCTTTCTGCCATGTATGAAGGTAAGACGATTGGTCGACTACTTCAATAGCTTTCGTCAGGACATTTGGCTGTTACAAGAGTTGTATATGAAAATTATTCTCTGATTTGGAAGAATCCAGATAAAATGAAAAATGGAAAATTCAATGGTGATGATATTGCAAAAAGTGTTGACATCAAAGGTGTTATGTTAAACATGGAAGTTCGATTGGCAAAGATAGTAGCAAAAAGAATATTATGTGTTCTGCAACCAGCTGATGTGGCTTTACAGGGTCGAAGCACGGGATTAAAGGATGCCATATCGATAATAAAATGTGTCTAGGAAGAAATTGAGGTCAGAAGAGATGTATGACGCAATTTTGGAAGAAGCTGAGAATACCATATTGTAGAAAAGAATCTCAAAATAGATCCCAGAAGAGAAGGGACAAGTAAAGGCAAGACATCTGGAGGATTAGTGCTGCATCACCTTCTCCCTTCTCGTCAAAACACAGCAGGCATAGTTTAAACTCCGCCATTTAAAGCGGAATATTATGAAACTGTGGACATAATAACAGTTGAGATGAAAAGAGGATTTGCAGACTATGATGATCTACATACTAGATTCAATTTTATGTCTTGATGAGTTGGACAAAGTTTAAGTCTGTTCAACATATAAATATATAGTTATTGTGAGGAAATTAATGGGAACAATACAAATCTGTAATTGCAATTATTTTTCAGGTATTAAAATTCCTTCCAAAGAGGAGACTATTATTGTGAAAAGGTACTTGAATGAGTTGAATGGTCGAGATGATCAGACTGAAAGCATATTACAAGGTCTATACAGACAAAGGGAATCCTTCAGAGATACGTATGAACTATTTGCATCAGTCACAACAATCGGATGTAGTACCTACTGCTACGTGCGAATCTACCTTTTCGACACTAATTGTTATCAATAAGCTTCAAAAAATGTCAATTGTTCATGAAATAATGGCAGGTTTGGTATTTTTTCCATTTGAACGCAAACGACCAGACAAAAAAGATATTGACGAAGTGCTACGAAAATTCCACAATATGGGGTAAATCGAAGACTGCAATTATATTGAATATTTTTACCATGTTGTGTTTTTTTTGTCCATTTATTTCTTCTTATTATAGGTACCTGTTTTAGTTCAAGTATAAAAAAATGTAAAAAAATGAGGGTTCTAGAAGCTTGGCTTTTCAAAAAATGTCCCTTCAATTGAACAAAGGAATACCAAACGCACCGAAAATTTGCGCCCTACTTCAAATTTCGAATGCATCCCCTTTAATTTGGTTCTAACTACAGGCCTGAATTAGAGACACAATTTGATATTAGCCATATAATTGATTCTATGCTGAGAAACATATCGGTCTTTCAGGAGCATTAATATCAATTGATAAAAGTAATTTGAACGATTGTTTTTTTTTAAATGAAAGTATATCTTTCACAAATAAAGCAGAGCACGACGAAGTTTCAGACATGACAGACCAATTAATTGACATCATAAAATGCATGGCGGTAAGTTGTCATTTTGGTAATTTATTTTCCATGAAACAAATCTTAAATGGTTTTTAAATGGATTCAATACTGTCAATATGTACTTTGTAATATGGACACCAGACAATAGATGCAGGTTTGAATGTTTTGAAAGCCTTTGGAGTTCCGCTTTAGGAGACCTAAACTACGTCCCAATTTACTGATAATAGTCTTAATGTGTGAGGTAAACACGAATTTAGTAAAAATAATAACTAAATCCTTAAATCATTTGTTTGAAAAACTATAGCGTTATTTATTTTATAATCAAACAAGATTGGATAAGAGGTGCAATGAAAACTAAGAATTTTATATTTTGATATGTTAAGATTTAACTTATTTTTAGCGCACGAATTAAAAAGAAGATTCCGATGATTCTGCAGTAGTAACCAATCGTTTAGAGAGTTTATTATAACAATTAGTCTTAAATCATCTGCAAATATTAGGCATTGGACAAAAACAAAGCAAGTTGCTATATTATTAATGAAATCAGAAACAATGTTGGACCTAAGTGACTGCCCTGAGGAACACCCGAGGTGATCGTTATTATATCAGATATAATTTTCCAATCCTTACATACTGTTTCCGGTTATATAAATAAGCCACAATCCAGCTTAAAAAGGAGGAAGGAGTGGAAGCCTATAATTTTTAACTTATAAATTTAGAAGAGGAATGCTCATCTTTTTAAATGACTCGGAGAAATCTGTATAAATAGTATCAACTTGAACACGAAAGCACTTATAGTATAGTTCAAAAATAATGTAAGATTACACATGACCTCACCGTATGAAGCCATGTGCTCAGGGACTATATAGTCGTTAACTAGAGGACTAAGCTTACCTATATAATCAAGTAGTTTTGGTACGACTTTTACTACAGATACTGGTTTGTAATTCTCTACAGTACTTTTGGAACCTGATTTAAATAAAAAAGTGATAAATTGTATTTTCCACTCATCAAGAAAAGTACAGGTCCTTAAGGATAGATTAAAAATCTTACATAAAGAATCGGCCAGAAAAGCAGCGCAATTTTCCAGTAGCAAATGACATAACCCATCAGAATCTAGCCTTGTAGTGGAATCAAAATCATTGAAACCCATCAAGACATCATCAGCATTAATCAATAAATGACCAACATCTAAAGAGGATGTATCAGTGTTAACGGGATATTCTTGGTCCGATTCATCATAAGATTCGTTACTATAAAAAGATTTCAAGTAGTAGGCAAAAAGAGTGCAACTGCATAGTGTGCAAATCGAACGACTTATTAGAACTATAATCTAAAACCTTAGGAAATGAAGAAGTCGTACACTTGGATTTTATAAAGAACCAAACGGCCTTAATATTAAGCTAATGCTGTTTTCAATTGAACACACATATTGACCATACAGATACCTATGCAGGACCTCGTATTACTTCCTAAGCCTATGAAACTACGCCTCGTCAACACTGCTTCCAGTGTGCATTTGTATTAGAATTTTTCAGTCTTACCTTTTGGGTGTTTATTACAACATTTAGATTTTAACGGGCTTTTAACATCACTATTGTCTACTACTAAGTCAGGGATAAAAAATATCAAATTTTCAATTTGTATATTATAGCAATTCGGGAACTATGCAGTTGTGGCGAACTAAATCACTGGTGTAAGAACCTTCTCACAATAAAAAGTTTGGTTGGCAATTTCTCAGTTGTGTTTCAGAACCAATTTCAGTTTTTAGAAATTTGTGCGAACTATTTCTCCGAACTATTTAATTTTGAAAACCATCTAGTTCGCATGAGGAGTTCTCAGAGCTATAACCGAAACTATTTTTACTTACAACCAGTTAGGAGCTCTATCAGTTTTGAAGTTGTGACAACTATTTGCAAATTTATCTTCTTATCCATATACGAACCTTGAACCATTTTACTCGCTTATTGAGTTGTAAAGACTACATGTGAACTTGGCCTAGTAACCAAATCCATAGTTGTTAAATGTGGTTGGCATTGGCACATGTCCGTACAACCATTCTTGTAGTCTGGGCGGAACCAACATTTTTGGTCTTGTCAAAAAATGCAATGTCGCTGTCCTCTCTTAGTCTCGACGATCTCATAACTCTGAATTTTGTGCTGAACTAAAAAATGTCTGAATATAATTAGATAACAATTAATGGTAAAAATGTGGCTACAACCATATATTCAGCAGAACTGCAATATATGGCTTCGAAGCACAACTCCATAGTTCTCAGAACGACTACGTAGTTGTGAATTAAACTCCATAGTTCTTAAAAGGACTACATTGTGGTGGTGACATACAAATCAGTAGTTCCCAACACCTACTTAGCTGTAATTATACAACTCTGGAATTCTGAAAAGAAACACTATTTTTATACAGACCTGCGTGGTTATGAATACAACTACATGGTTGTGATTAACAACTTTGAAATTCTGAATATAACTACGTGGCTGTTAGTTACAGCTGTGCAGTTGAGAGAACTGTGTAGTTGTGATCGAGAAAATTATATTTCGAGAAGAGCTTCTTAGCTCTAATTCACTATAAAAAAAGAAACACAAATTCATTTAAATCCTTTTAAGTGAATTAATCTAAAATTTGGCATTACGTTTTATTATTAACACATTTCACGTCTTTAAGTTTTGTTTTCCGATAAAAGATGTTCATTTTCTAAATTGGTAGAGAATACAAGTGGACTGGAATCGTTCTCCGAACTAATCCACAACTACTTATTGCTACTTGGGTCAGTTGTTGCAAATTAAACAATTGTTGTAAGAACCTGCTCGCAATAACAAATTTGATTCTGAATTTCTTGGTTGTATTTCAAAATCAATTTCAGATGTGTGCTAACCATTTCTTCGAATTATTTAGTAGTGCTGACAACCATCTGGAATTTATTTTTACAACCAACTACCACTTTTGAAATTATGACAACTATATTCGAACCTTTCTCATTATCCATATACGAACGTTGATACGTTTTTCCTCGCTTAATGAGTTGTAAGGAATAAACGTGAATTTGGCCTGGTAAGCAAATACGAACTACGAGCCATGATTGTTAATTGTGGTTGGCACATACATAGTCCTTGCAATCATTATTGTATTCTGTACAAAAACAACATTTTTTTGTTTTCTTTTCAGTTTTATGTGTCTGTGATCTGTAGTGAGAATTTCATAGAAACAGTTATGTACCATCTAAGGCCGGGCGCCCACTGGAGTGGTGTGTGAGCAATGTGGCAGTGGCTTGGCGATTAAATGGTAAAGTGAAAAAATTTAGTCCCGTAAAAACAAATAGAATAGCGCACATTGAAATAGAGTGGCGATGGCGTGGCATTTGACAAGTGGCGTGGCACCACTTGATTGCCACTAGTCTCCGACACGTTTAATTTTCGAGTGGTAAGTGGCAGTGGATGCCACTTCTCCTTAGTTATTACTCTTGATGTTGAATTACTTAATCGATACGCTGCTTGCCATTTTGATGCGCGCTTAATAATATTAATACCAATCCGCCACCACACCATTCTACTGTCACACCACTTTGTTGCCACATCGCACGCCAAAACCACGCCACTGTCACATTGCTCACACACCAGTCCAGTGGGCGCCCGGCCTAGTAGAATCCAAGTATCCATTTTCCATCAACCAACTCAAATATTTCTGGATGAAAAAACTGCTCGACGATTTTATACTTGTTTTTTACATATTCTGTGCTATGGAATTTCTAAATGAGACCAGAAAATAATAAATGGTAAAAACATGGCTACTACTTAGCAGAACTATAATATATGCATATAGCTATGAAACACAACTCTATAGTTGTCAGAACGAACGTAGTTGTGAATTACAACTCTAAAGCTTTTAAAAGGACTACTTAGTTGCCAATTACAGCCAATATAGCTCTCAAAAGACCTACATATACTAAATACAGTATGAGAAATATTATTGAAAAATTAAACTCTTTTCAAGAGAGGCTATCAGCTTTATTCTTTTATAATTTCAACTTAGTAATTTATTGCATGACCCTTATTTGTAATTTGTTTGCAACGAGCCAGAATCGAATCCAATAAACGTTCACAACTCTTTTTGAAATTTCCACTCTCTTTTTACTGCAGTTCACAATTCGAACTTATTTCTGGGTTTATGTCTATAAACTTTATCCTTGACTTTCCTTGACAAGTTCTCAATAGGATTACAGTCCGGTGACTGTGCCGGCCAATCGAGAACCAAAATTTTTTTGCGCCGCAACCAATCCTTCACTATTTTTGCAGAGTGCTTCGGATCATTATCGGTCCATCGAAGCAGCATGTGTTCCTCTGCAAATGGCAGCATTATGTCCTTTAATATGTCCAAATAACTTTCTTTGGTCACAATACTGTCAATCAATTAAATTGGGTTGGGCATACACCATACCAAGAAAATGCTTTACACACCATTATACTACCTCCTCCATGTTTAACGATCTTTTTGGTTTATTGTGGATTAAATGGTTTGTTGGGAGGACGCCTAACATATTCTTTTCCGTCCGATCCGAAGATGTTGGAATTTGCACTCGTCACTAAAGAGAATATTTCGCTATTTTTTCGTGCCTTCTTCTCCGCTCCAATATAAATGGGCCCTTACAAAATTTAGTAGGTTCCGTGTAGTTTTTTACTTAGGAGAGGCACTTTTCTTGGTGATCGGTCTGGTCAGTCTGCATCCAATAATCTTCTACGAATTGTTCTAGCTCTCAAACTAGCATTTGTTTCCCAAAAAATCATGACTGAAGACGCGAAAGGGTTCTGCACAATTTTTCGATCCAATGATGGAGTGTTTTTCCGTGGCCGGACGCGATTTTCTCTATCATTCTTCTCCTTCATGGCATTCTGGACCATTCCCAAAGAGCAGTCAGAAATTTGTGCAATTTGTCGGAGAGAGTATCCGTCGTTTTTTATGGCTTAAACACAATTACGACGATAATGCGATCAACGAATTCCTATGCAATATACGCTCCATAAAGTTTTCCTAGAGAAAATTGTTCCTATGACTGCAATAGCCGTAGCCCGTCGGCCTTTCTGGTCGTCATAATTGAACGAATACGAAAACTGCAGTTTCCTATGCAATACACGCTCCATAAAACGTTCCTGGAGAAAATTGTTCCTATTACTGCAATAGTCGTCGGTCGTCGCAATTTTGTTTAAGCCTTCAGACATTGAATTTCGGGGAACAGTGCTTATTTCGGCAGATATTTGAACTAAAGAATTATTGACGAAATCAAATAATTGGAGCTTATTAGAAATGTTTTCACTAAACTTACTCGAAACAAAATAAATTTGGAAAAAAAGATTAACAAGTGGCACGAAAATCCTTTTAAAAAACACTGTCCAATGGGAGAGTGGTCTTTTGGCTATCAAATTGACATGTGAACATAGGCTCGCTACTTATAAAACTTAAAAACGGCTCTCAGTGGCACTACTATGCTGTAGGAAAAAATTCAAAATTTTAACAGAAAATGGACTTTTCACTGCAAACTTATTTGGTAGAATTTAATAGCCAAAAAAGAATGAAACTAATAATCTATATTAGGCATTACTTTAATGGGTAAATCGTACTAATTTATTACACAAGAAAATCGCCTTTTTATCACGCCATTTTGAGGGAAAATATATGTATATAAAAGTGTAGTAATACTATGAATTTTGAAATAAATCAATACTGGCGCTGAGTGATATTATTCACACAACAAAGTACCTCAACAAAAGGTTACTTTCAGAATCAAATCTCTATCGGCGCTTATTCACCTCAACAAAAGCAATAAGACTAGAAAGCAAACTGTTAGTTAACTTAGCAGTTAAATTGATTAAAAAACAAAGCAAAATAACCTTAAGAACCAAATCTGGACTAGAATATTAAAGCAACCAATATATTTACGATGAAATAATACATATATTCTTCTCACCCTTGATGGGACTTTCACTTTTGACTTATTACACAACACTAATCACATATTCACATAAGAATTGAAACAATCCAATAAAACTCTTATTCAATCGTCATATTCCAGTAAAGCTTCCGCTTTTTAAAATTTTACAAGAGTGAAACTGATTTCTACCAGTACGTAGCTAAACAATTTAATCTGGTAAAAGTAAGTTCGGGTCTATTGGACTTTCTTACTCTATAAGTGTTTCGCATTAAATCAGATGCGAGATTTGCAGGTGGAATCCAAAATTAAGCTAATTACGCATGCCTGGAACGTCTGCAGTAGTAATGGAGAATATCTTGACATATGTTGGCAGCATTATGACCAGAATTGGCAAATAGAGACCGAAAGTCATGTCATCAGTTTCCGTGGATTTCCTTGGACTTCTGCTTAGTGAAAGTATTTTATCACATTCAAAAATGCACAATTTAACAAAGTGCAACCATGTGAGAGGAATATTTATAAGTACCTACAACTAAAGATTCATATCAATATTATTTGAAATACAATTTCGTAAAATCTCCTGATTTGAGTATGATATGGATTCCGAGTTTTAATTTTTACTTAATTTTAGAAAATATTTTCTTGGCAACCACCTTCAATTGCTGTGTTAGGATGATAGCTAGCATAAATGATAATGACGACAGCGGCCTATACGTTAACTTAATTTATTATTATCTATTCAGTGCTCATATGTTATGCTTACGTGACAAAGAGTCAACCAAGCAAATAGGAAATTTCTTATAATTATTGCTTTCAGACAAATTATTGTCGATATTTTATTTATTTCAGATTTTTGTGACCTTACGGATTTTTCATAACGACCACAGTAAAAATGATCATTTATATTCCGATCAAGTTATCTTATATGAAGAATGTCTCCAACTGGGCTGCAAATTTTAAATTTTGTATAGCATCCCACGAAGACGTTGTTCGCTTTCAAATGGGTGAACTTAAACCAAAAATTTCTATATATTCGATTTTATTACTCAGCTGGGAAAAATCCTTTAACTTGTAATGGATCAATTGAAGAACCCTGACGTAGGAAAAAGCATGAAGGCTTAAATTTCACCAGGGTGACCATACTTATTTTTTTTCCAATTTCGTCCTGGATGTTCATAATTTATCGGTCTTAATATTTTTTTTTATATAAATATTACTAAGCCAAGCTGTGGGGATACCACCCCCTATGATCCAAAGCACAGCACAGCAGAAGGAAATACAAGGACAGAGTGGTGCTAATGTATTTCACTCTCGAACTTTCGCAGATTGTAAGCTGGAGCAAAATGCGTCACGGAATTTTACTGTATGGCTGAAAATATTTCGAATGGTAAAAGGATGTGCAGAACTTACAATCTACAAGGGATCACACTATATAGAGAGAAGAAAGGCATCCCACATTGGGGCGGTAAGCTTTTCGGTAAATGGAAAAAACCAACCAAAAGATTGAAGTTCTCCGACAATTCCATTAAAGGTTTTGAAATGATATTAGAATTCATTGCACATATTATATGTATGTAGAAAAATCGGGAGCGCGAGTTAAGATTTTTAATTTCCGATTTTTTATTATTTTGTTCACAAAAAATAAAAATGAATGTTTAATGAAGAAAACCACATCAATTTGAATTGATACTTTATTTATTGGAAAGAATAAAATGATTAACACAACTTAACACTGAAAATTAATTCTATACACTTTTACTAGTAACAAAACTGAAAACTTCTAAACGGTTTGGGAGAAAAATCTAAACTGTACTTCAAGTTCAATTATCTGTCTGCATTCATTCCCGTAAACACAAAAGCTTTTTAATTTTTATCTATTAAGCAGGAATGCATGGGAACGGTTGCATTTCCTGGGTTCTGTTGAGTAAGCATAATTGTCTGGGAACATTTATATTTTATATAAATGAAAATTTTGTGAAGGTTGTTCTGAGGTGTCATGTTCCGTGATGTCGGTTAAATTTGCCGACGTAACTATTCCCTCCTTAAATTGAGGACTCTCCTGAGTCACATTATTGATTTTTAATTTTAGTCTTCTATGTTTACAGGTATGAACTGCGATAAATATTATAATGCCTATAATTATTACAATACAACTACTTCCAAAAATATAGTGCATTTTTCTTTGATATTTAATTTCCTTAATTTCTTTTATATTTTCCATTTCTGTTATAATTATATTGTCAAAAGATAATTTTTTATTTAAATCTTCAATTTGTTCAAGATATTCTGATATTACAAAGCTTTGTTTGAACTTCTTTTGGTTATTATATATAGTACGATTATCAATTTTTATGGAACAGTTATTGAAGTTTAAGAAATAATTACCATTCAACATCATTCTACGTTTGTCACAAGTACTGCTGAAATTGGCATTATTTTGATTTTTCACTAATACTACTCCTCTACTTAGTTCTATGACTTCGGATGCATTATTGTATACTCTCATACAATTCTTTTTAATTATACAATTGTTGGAAATTTTTAAATCTTTCAAATCTCTGTTTTTAACATAGTCAAAAATTTTATTTTCATACTTCACAATTTCTTGAATATTAAGCGTTAATTCTTCGTTTTTGTCGTCAGTTATTGGTGTTATTAATATTTTCTGTAAGGAAACTATTTCTCTTGGTATTCTAATCACAAATATTATATTATCTTGGTTATCTATTGCGGTATCTAATTTAATATTTTGCAGTTTTTGGAAATCAATGTTATATTCCGTACTTTCCTCGTCTGTTAATATGTTACTATGAACGATGCCTAATTTTGCTGAAGCTATGTTATTTTGTATATGTTCAATATTGTCCTGTAGTATTTTTAGTTTTAATGCAAAGTCTGTGTAAAGTACAAGTCCCTCTATTTTGTCTAGCCTTTCTGATATCATAAGCCTATCCTTTTCAATGACATCTTTTAGCTTCGCGAAGGTCTCATTGAAGTTTTGATTGATTTTGATTTGGGCATTGAGATTATTTATAGCATTGTGGTTATTTATGTCAATGACCTTAAGATGTTCTTCGATTTCTTGCCTATCATCGTCGTCCATCGTACCATAAATCCATTTAAATGCTGTACCTATGAAATTGAACAAGCCACGTTTTTGCCTATGTGGAATTAATGTATTAATTTTATTGCGAATGTGGTTCAACTGGTACTCGAGGGTTAAAGATTTTTCTTTTAGATTTGCCTGTCTTATATTTATCTCTAAACTATTTACAATGCTTTGGATTTCTTTAGGACTTATTAAATGCAATATATTGTCATAATTTTTTATAATATTGACTTCTTCTAATTTAATTTCGGTGTATCCGAAGTTTGTATCGATTTTATCGACCACTAGATGTGCTTGGATTATTGTGCACATCCATAGTATTTGAATAGCTTTGAAGATCCAGCTGCCCTGAAAATTTATTTTTTCTTTTAATATTTGAGACATGTATGTTATCTAATGTAGTTTTGATAAATTTGGGTTCTTGTTTGTGTCTAACACTTTTATAATTTTTTATGTAACCTTCTTTCCTATCTTCAGAATATTCCTCCCTTTTAACATTTCGCTTATTAATGTACCTAGCCTTTTCTTTGCAAAGATTATTATATATATTTTTTTTTGTCGCAATTTCCTTCTTGAATATTTATTGGTTTATCTTTAGTAGTTGAATGGTAAGTATTGTTGTACCACTCAATAGCCTTACACATTTTTTCTTTGATGTTGAGTTGATTACCCTCAATCCCTAAAGTTCTAATTTTTTCACTTAGGGTGTTGTGTAAACGTTCTACATCGGAATTCCCAGTGTGGTTGTTGGGTTTAACTAAGTGAAAGTCAATATTCTCATTTTTAAGGTAATCTTTTATATTAATACTTCTAAATTCATTGTCGGTGACTAATTTACGGAATTTTCCTCTTTGTGATTTGTATTCTCTCAATTTTTCTATAATTGTCTGATTATTCCTATCTTCAAGGTAGTAAGCTGTCGCGAATTTGGAAAATTTATCTATAAATGTGAGAAAGTTAGCTTTGGAATTGGTATAAGTGTCCATATGTACGATTTCCTTAATGTCTTTGGGGGTTTCAGTTACCTCGAATTTTCTTTTAATAGGATTCCTATCGTATTTAACACGATTACATGTGTCGCAGTTATTAATGTATTTTTCTATTAGAGTCTTGAGGTTGGGGAAGAAAATATGTTTCTTTAATCCTTCGTAGTTTTCATTAATTCCTGTGTGTCCTGTCTTGTATTTGTGATATTTTTGGATTTGTCTATATGTTTCATCTTCGCTGTCCATGTCTTTAGCATGATATACACATGTCTTTAGCATGATATACAATACCGTCAAATAATTCTATAATCTTTTGTTGTAGCCTATTATAATTATTATCGCTCAATTCTGTGTATATGCCTGTTTTTCCCGGCTTTATATATCTTCTTAAGATGTCTGATAAGTTGTTATCCAAATCATCGGAGTCAATATAAATTTTCCTATTTTTATGCTTTATATCTAATTCCTTTTCCTTTTTGTTGACTAATATAACTTGAGTTTTAAATCTATTAACCACTGTATCCAGTATGGGAATGTGATTATTAAGATTTTCCTCTTGTGAATGTATTGTTCTAATACTCTCAAGATCTATGTTATTTTCTACGGAAAGGTCGGAAAGTTCTTCAGAATTTTCCATTTCTTCCTCAGTGTCGTTACTTGAATTATTTGTCTCGACTACGTTTATTTCATTTGTATCCGAGTTTATTCGGCTAAGGAAGTCAGCAACCTTGTTTTCCTTCCCTTTTATGTAATCCAAATTAATGTTGTACTCGCCTAATTTTAATAACCATCTATAAAGCCTTGGATTAACATCTTTTCCTCTGGTTTTCGTATATAGCCATTTAAGAGGTTGATGATCTGTTAGCAGATCGAAATTTACACCATAGAGATAGGGTCTAAAATAATTTGTGGACCAAACAATGGCTAGAAGTTCTTTTTCGGAGACTGTATAATTGCGTTCATGTTCATTTAAAGTTCTGCTGGCGTAGCAGATTGGATGATTATCTTGCTGCAGAATAGCACCGATTGCAAAGGTACTGGCATCCGTAACTAATTTAAACCTTCTACTGAAGTCAGGATATTTTAATATAGGTGCTTCTGTTATAATTCTCTTAAGTTTTTCAAACGAATTTATATAATTTGGGTCGTTGAGGTGTAATCTAACGTTCTTTTTAAGATATTTGGTCATAGGCTGGGCTACTTTAGCATAATCTTTAATAAATTGTCTATAGTACCCAGTAATGCCTAGAAATGACTTTATTTGTTTTGGTGTTTTTGGTAATTTCAGTTTTAAGATATCCTCTACTTTTTTCGGGTTAGGTCTGACTCCTTCAGGTGTCAAAATATGACCTAGGTACTCCGTTTCTTTTGAAAAGAACTTACACTTATCCATTTGGATTTTTAAGTTGTGGCTACGTAGTGTATTGAATATTTTCTTTATACTATTTATGTGCTCATCTAATGTTGTGCTGAATATTAGAATATCATCTAAATAGACAACACATATTTTATTTATGTGTTCCTTTAAGACAGAGTTCATTAGACGCTGGAATGTCGAAGGCGCATTCTTCAACCCGAAGGGCATTCTCACATACTCATAATGTCCTAGAGGCGTGGAAAATGCTGATTTCTTCCGATGTTCTTTTTTAACTAAGATCTGGTGGAAGCCTTTCGCCAGATCAAGGGTCGTAAAATACTGCGCTCTGCCTAGCTTGTCCAATATATTTTTTATATTTGGAATTGGGAACTTGTCGTCGATTGTTACCTCGTTGAGCTTGCGATAATCAATGACAATTCTCCATTTTTTCATTACTGAATTATCGAGTTTTTTGGGTACAATCCACAAAGGACTGTTGTATGGGGAGTTGCTTTCTTTTATGATTCCTTGTCTGAGCATATCTGCTATTTGCGTAGATATTTCTTGCTCATGAACTTGGGGATATCTATATATTTTGGAATATATAGGCTTATCGGTTGTTGTGATAATTTCATGCTGAATATCGAAAGCACTAGTTAAATGGTCGCCTTCTTTAAAGAAGAGATCTTTATATGATCTTAGTATTTCTTTTAAATTCTTTTCCTCTTCAGGGTTCAAAGATTTAAAGAGATTTTCGAATTCCCTACCCTTTATAACTGTAAACTCTAACTGATGGATCTCGTCTGTTTTATATGGGCAACTATTGATAAATCTTATTTCATTATTATTAATTTTTAAACACTCGTTTTCCATATCTACGATAACCCCTAAAGGTTTGAGTAAATTCTGCCCAATTATGCCATCAAAACATTTGTTTCGAAATTTCGTTAACTTCCACATCATGTAAGCATCTTCATTAAATTCAATTGGTAGATTTGTTTTGATTTGATTAGTGACATGTATACTAGTATTGAGGCTACTGAATTTGATAGGTATTTCTAAGGGTTGTCTTTTATATTTTAACAATTTCTCTTCGTCTAAAAGTGAGGTAGAGGAACATGTATCGATGAGGCATTTGATCTTATCCCCATCGATCGATAGTTCTACTATTGGTAAGTAAACTTGTGAGGACTCGAATGAAAATTTACCTCATGTTGGACATGATCAATATCCATACGTTCTACTCTATTTTAGGTATTCTGTCTAGATATATTATTGGAATTGCTATCAAAATTTCGTCTAGGTTGACCAGGATTAAATTGATTTCTTTCATTTGTATTGTCTTGTCTATATTGTCCCGAATTTTGTCTGAAGTTATAGTTAAGATGTCTTGGGTAATTCGAATTTCTATTGCTGTTATTAAAACTATTATTGTTATAAAAACGTCTTGGATTTGATTGATTTCTAAGGCTATCACTGATTTTATTTTGATTAACATGGTTATATGTTTTCGTTTTTTCTCTTATCATTCCTAAGCTGTCTAATAAATTGAATGCATCACGTATATTTGTAATATTCCTATTTAATATTATGGAAGCTAAATTGGCATCAATATTATTTAAAAATGTTTGTAGAATCATTGAATCATTAACCCTAGGATTAAATTCAGTAGGTTTATCGATATCGTATTCATACTTCTCGTTTAATTTTGCTAAAATACCTTGCAAAGTTATAAAATATTTTCTTACTTGGTAGTTTCTTGCAGAGAGAGCTTGATGATATAACTGACGATATGTTTGTTGGATCCCAAAGTTATTTATTAATTCCTTTCTAACTTGGCTCCACTTGGCGTTGGATCCCAAGGACCGGAGGACATCTAAGGCTGGTCCCTGAATTTTATTGATGATAATTCGTTGGTAGACATATTCCTTTACTTGAGGATGGCCATTAAAGAGTGGAAGGATGGTGTCCACTTCTCTTAGGAAGGATGTCAAAGCATATTCGCCGTTACCTCTAAATTCATGTACATATTCTCTGGGCATCTTTCATTAGATCGTTTATGGAGATTGAAAATGATGGTGTAGGTGCTGCTTGTTGTGTTGACCCTGATTGTGTTTGAATGGTTTCGGGTACATTCGTCATTTTATCACTACAATTTTCTGTTATTTGGTCACGATTTTCGCCTTTTGAGTACACCTCGAATCTATCTGATTCTTTCACTTGTTTTGCTTTTGGCATAAAAAAAAAATTTTTTCACTCAAACGCTTGCAATTTAATTTAACTTAGTCACAGTACTTTTCAGCGAAATATATATGTAAATATTTTTTTTTTTTTCACCACAATAGACATTCACTATTTGTACTATTTTCACTTCAAGTTTTTTTTTTTTTTTCAATTTTCAGTGTTTGTTGCGTTTTGTTAATCTTTTTATTCTCTTTTTCCAATTTTTTTTTTGTTTTCAATCTTCAAATTAGACTTAAGTCCATAATGATTTACTTTCGAATTGCAATACTTTAGAATGCAATCCTACCGACTGCGCCAGTTAAGATTTTTAATTTCCGATTTTTTATTATTTTGTTCACAAAAAATAAAAATGAATGTTTAATGAAGAAAACCACATCAATTTGAATTGATACTTTATTTATTGGAAAGAATAAAATGATTAACACAACTTAACACTGAAAATTAATTCTATACACTTTTACTAGTAACAAAACTGAAAACTTCTAAACGGTTTGGGAGAAAAATCTAAACTGTACTTCAAGTTCAATTATCTGTCTGCATTCATTCCCGTAAACACAAAAGCTTTTTAATTTTTATCTATTAAGCAGGAATGCATGGGAACGGTTGCATTTCCTGTGTTCTGTTGAGTAAGCATAATTGTCTGGGAACATTTATATTTTATATAAATGAAAATTCTGTGAAGGTTGTTCTGAGGTGTCATGTTCCGTGATGTCGGTTAAATTTGCCGACGTAACTCGCGAGCGAAAACTTAAAATTGCGACTATAGAAAAATGAAATTAACACTAGAAATGCCATGAAATTCGCGTACCGCCAAAAGTCAGACTGGTCATTTTGATTGGTTATAGTCATTGAATAAATAACTAATAAGGAAGTGAGGTGTCGTGCGAATACAGTGTACGTGTTTAAGCAATTAAATGACAGTATGACCAACGGTCGGAGGGAGGGGGGGGGGGGGAGAAATCACAAGAGGGCCTAGTGGCTATTTTCTGTCAGTTCAACATTTTTGAAATTTCATAATTTTGAAAAGAAGTTCTCAGATTTCAATTCGCGATATTGTAATAAATAAATAATTTAACAGGATCTTTACTTAATAGTAGTGTGAAATAAGTGTAAAGTATTCTTTTGTGAATGATATTTTATGTAATAGAGACTCCGGAGTCTTAAATAACCGTAATGAAGTGCGCTGTGCTGTGCTGCAGAAACGAACGGAGTTATTGTCGAAGGAAAGCATTCTTCAAGTAACTAGCTTTACTAATTAATTATAGTGTTTCTAGCAAAATAAAAGTGATCCATGAGCATTGGGGTTTTTCCTACGGATTTAGGGTCTAGAGGGCAGATATATAAGTGAACAATTTCTGGGGTAGGGACTTTTAGGGATAGGGGGTTGTACCTCCCCTCATAAGGGGTTATCCAAAATACATCATGTGTAGTATCAAATTAAAGAGCGAGGAGCGGGTAATAGAATGGTGTAGCTTCTTATTGATCATTTTAACGTCATAACTGACTTTTAACCGCCGAAACAGTTTTTTTTGCAATTGGGTCATATACACCCAAGTTTCTATACTTTGCATATATTTCTTTCTTCTTTGTTTCACATCTATTAGTACTCTATTGTGAGAGTTTTTCTCATTGAAAGTACGAGTTACAAGTTCTTAATAATGAGGAGTTGAATATATGTCAATTTTTGCACCAAAAAACGGCAATTTTTTCATCTTAAGAAAAGCTGATTTACTTCTTTTGCAGTTATCTCTAAAACCATTTATCATACTCAAGAACTAATTATCTAATTAGGGGACAAAATGTAGATGCGATTTCATCCTACATACAAGCTTTAACGTGCATTTAAAGTTTTTATAGCATATCTTCTGTACTGGAAGAAGAGCAAATTAACCATTTTCTAGTGATTTAAAATTTTTAGCGGGTATCTTGAGACACCAAAATCCATATTTCTCTGTAAGTATTGCAGGGATTTCCAAAATTTGTTTTTGTAAACATAGCCAGGATATGCAATGAATCCACAATTCAATTTAAAAATTCTAGGTACATTGGTACCTTCACAAAGGACAATAAAATCAGACAATACTGTCAGTTGAGAAATATTTTTCTTATTTCTCCACAACTAGCACAGCCGAGAGTTTTGCCAAGTGCAATGAAAGTTTGGTAAGCCTCAATACAAATTGCACGCGTTATAGAATTGTGAGTGCAGAGTTAAGTGTCAAACGCTGTGTCCAAAACTCCACAACTCTTCGTGTTAAATCGGTCCCTGGTTGCTTTAACAGATCATACAATTAAAATTTGCACAAATATATACCTACTAAGTACGTACAAGGAAGACATGATTTAAATATATTTCTTAAATATGAAGCTCCATAAAAAAAAAAAAAAAAAGGAATACCAAAATGAATTCATATCGATGGGAGTCTTTATGGTATTGCAGAAAGACTCCCATCGATATGAATTCATTTTTGTATTTCTTTTTTTTTTTACTTTTTCTTTGAATAAGCACTTCTTTCACTTTTCCACACTGTGCACAAAATTTTATCTCTCTACGTTGACGCGTTCTCAGGTAGTGTCCAAATATGTAGTGAAAAATGAAATTTTTTTATGGCAACCCTAGGAAAGAGTTACCCGATTTGTCCCAATTTTGAACTTAATTTTACTTAGTTCAGCTCTCTAAGTACACGCCTTCTCAAGTTATCGGGTGGATGGACGGACAGACGGACGGCCGGTGTTAATATATTGAAAAGTTCTTCAGAATATGAAATTCTATAAAATGATTATAACCATTTTTCTGTCCGACGAATCGTTCTAGAATTATATGCGAAAAACCACTTCAAAAATTTAACTTGCACAGATGGGTGACCATACGAATTACATGTAGCCATTCATCTAGGGCATCATCAAAATTGGTCTGAGACCAATGTATAGATGTTCTTTTTCTTAAGTGAACCCAACTTCATATAGGTAATATACAGGGTTTTCCAATAAGAGGTGTTATTTTGATATTCAAAGAAAAATGCCACTTTTTGAGATAAATGATCGGATCTTTATGTTGTTATAAAGAGGAAGGTATGCCGTTAATAATGGAAAATAACATCAGCCAAATGACCACCACGACCACGCCTACAGGACCATATGCTTTTCATGAAATTTTCCATAACCAAATCGCAAAGTGGCTGCCCTATGTCCTCGATAGCCTCACGAATTCCATCTTTGAGGTCTTGAATCGACGCTGGGCTGTTGGCGTAGACCTTCTCTTTCACGTGGCCCCAAAGAAAGAAGTCGCAAGGTGTTAAGTCACAAGATCTCGGTGGCCAATTGTGATCACCTCTTCGAGAGATAACACGGTCCGGAAACTTTTCCCGTAAAAGATCAATGGTTTCGTTGCTTGTATGGCACGTAGCGCCGTCTTGTTGAAAGTAAACGTTGTCCAGATCAATACCATCATTAATCATCTGTCGATAGCGCAATCCATTCACCGTAACTGTTGCTCCAGCCTCATTTTCGAAAAAGTAAGGTGCAATAATAATAATAATAATAATAATATTTATTTAACCATGAATAGTACGCAAGAATTACATCTTATATAGTACAAAGTATTAATTCGGTTGACAAATTAAGGAAAATACTTAATATTTAATAATAATAATTCATTATTAGTTAACTGAATTTAAATCAATTCAACCTAATTTATAAATGTATAAGAAAAGGGTATGAAACAAAAAGTAAAAAGAAAAATTTTTTCTCAGAAACAAGAAGCAAAAATAAAAAAGAAGAGAAAAAAAAAAAAAAGGAAAATTAATTAATTAGTGATTAAATGCATTTTTAAAAACCTTCTGAAAGCTGCCCCCACTCTAATCCGCCTGACGCTGCAAGGCAAAGTATTCCAAATACGTGGGATTTGAACGAAGAAAGAACTCTCAAGTATTGCTTTATTATAGCGCAATGACAGTAATTTATTATGTCTAGTTGATTGGAGAAATCGTATTCGACAGTACAGATATTCGGGCTCCTTTGTTTGCATTAGCTCATAAAGAAAAATAACTGCCCTCCACTTTAAGTACAGATCAATTGGACATCCCAATAAGTTCAATTTGTATGAACTCACGTGATCAAAACGATGCAGTCCATAAATAAACCTAATGCAGTCATTGAATGCAACCTCAATTCGTCTTGCACAAAGTGAGTCAAGTTTGGGGAAAAGTATATTTCCATAAGTGAAATACGGTAATATAAGAGCTTTGACTAATTTAGAACGAAGGTTAGGTGATAATATACTAGCGGACAGCCACAGTCTACGGAGCCCAGAGTATACCTTTCCCATTAAATCTTTGACATAACCGCAGCACTTCATTTGCCTGTCTAAACGAACTCCCAGATTCTTGACTTGACTCATGAAAGGCAAGATGGTCCCATTTAGCGTTATAGGAGAGATATCCGCGAGATCAAAATTATTTTGGCTAAATAGTATACACTGAGATTTTAGCGGATTTAATATCAGGTCATTGTTATACGACCATTTTACAATTCGATCAATGTCGCAATTCATGCGCTCAACACAATCTTCTATAAGTCCGATAGGCCTGTTGCAGTAAAGTTGAACGTCATCCGCATACAGTTGAATTTCAGCATCCTGCAGAACATCAGGAAGATCATTAATATACATACAGAATAAGAGAGGTCCAAGGACTGAACCCTGTGGAACGCCTCGGCGAAGAGGAAGAGTATCAGAAATTTCATTATTGACTTTCACTCTTTGCTCCCGATTAAACAGGAAATTCTCAATTAATTTTTTGGCCGATTTAGAGAAATGATAAAAGGAACTCAATTTTTTAGATAGTAAATCATGGCGGATGCTATCAAAGGCCTTAGAGAAATCAAGGAGAACTAGAACGCTGACATTGCCATTATCAAGAGCTTCGCGAATGTCAGTTGTGACTCTTAGCAGTGCAGATTCGCAACTATGACGCGGACGAAAACCAGATTGCCAGCGAGATAGCAGCCTGTGGTCCGTAAGAAAGTTTTGTATTTGCCAACACATTAATTTCTCCAACACTTTAGCCATAAAACACAGGATGCTTATTGGGCGGAAATCACCAACACTCTCTGGTAACCTTACC
The DNA here is from genome assembly GCA_963924295.1 of Dioctria rufipes. Classification (NCBI taxonomy): domain Eukaryota; kingdom Metazoa; phylum Arthropoda; class Insecta; order Diptera; family Asilidae; genus Dioctria; species Dioctria rufipes. The sequence continues at coordinate 82,791,476 of OZ002742.1, forward strand.
TTAGCGATCGGAAGCACATTTGCTAGTTTCCAAGTGGCTGGAAAACTAGATGAAGTCAGGCAGAAATTGATAATGTGTAATGCATACGGATGAATAAGAGGAAATAAAATCTTCAGAAAACGAGGCGGCATATTGTCTGGGCCAATTGCTTCAGATTTAATTGAGTAGACTGCCCTAGACAATTCCTCAAAGGTTGCACACCTGAAGGAAAAAGGACTTTCGAAGTGACGACTGGCTTGAGTGACCTCTGGAAAACGACCAGTGCTAGGGGAACTAGAATGACTGGAAGTAAAATAAACATTATTATCATTTGGGCTCAAATTGCAAATATTTTGTTCCTCTTTACAAACACCCGCCAGTTTGAGATTTTTCCAGAGAGTTTTGGAGGGAATATCAGGACTAAATTTTGAAGAATAATACGCAAGTTTGGCTGTGCGGATTGCCGTATTGACTGCATTCCGGGCTCTTGTGTAAGTGTTTCTTGCAGTGGTGGACTTGAGATGCTTAAATCTACGGTAAAAATATTCCCGCTCTGTAATTAAAGAGAGTATATGTGAATTAAACCAGGGGCAGTCATTGGGTCTAGGGTGCTTTACTTTAATTGGAGCATACTTATCGAGAAGATACTTCACGTTGTCTTCCAATACTTTCAGCTGAGCATCAACTGTCGTGCAGTAGTAAATATCGGCCCAAGGCATTGATTGGCATTCCTCATACAAATTAGCATAATCCATGTTATTAAAATCACGGTATGTCGCCAACTTGATCATATTATTGTAATCAATAAGAATATTATAGCTAACAAATAAAAAATCATGATCAAACAAAGAAGGCGGGCTTAATTGGCTATGAAAAGATGGACGAGAATCGTCAGATGTTAGGATTAGATCGAGTAATGATGGATTAGATGTGTTGAAATAGGTTGGCAGAGAATTAATTCTTGATAGATGTAAAGATTGCAAAATATCAATAAAGGCATCACTAAGATTACTTTGCTGGAGAACATCAACATTGAAATCACCTCCAATTAGGACATGTTTATACCGATGACACAATTGGGACGTTATGTTTTGGAATTCACTTATGAGATCGTTCTTAAAATTACCAGGCGGGCAGTATACTATTGTAAGAACACATTTTTCAATACCTGTATCCAATTCAACACATAGAAATTCAGCATCATTGCCTCTTGAGGAGTAAAGTTTTTTTACTTTAAAACAGTATTTTATATACATGGCTACTCCTCCACCGACACGATTCCTCCGATCATTTCTATATAAATTGTATCCAGAGATTTTTACAAACGAAGAATTAATACCATCATGCAGCTAGGTTTCAGAAATTAGAATTGCATGCACTGAAGAACCATTAAAGATAAACCGAAGTTCATCCATCTTATTTTTAATACTTCTGGCGTTCAACACGCATATATTTAGGCCATTCGCCCTTTTTCATAAAATATTAAAAAGAGTTCTTACCCCGTTCAGTGATGTAGTAGAGCTAATCACAGCTATCGAAGAAAAGAGCAGCAGCAGCAATCAGAAGGCTTATAATTTGCAGAACTGAGTTCATTATGAAAATAAAAATAAAAATAAAAATAAAATAAAAATAAAGAAAAAAGATATATACAAGATATAGGTGTATAGGACAAATTAGTAGATGAAAGATGCAAAAAACACAAAACAAATTTGCAGCAGAAAAAAAAAATTCAATCAGACTTTAGAATAAAAGCAGTATTACAGCTCCGGCACTGATAAGTCCTATTGTTAGCTCACAATATCCAATTGATCCATGCTATGTATTCTGATCGGGCGATCACCGCTTTTCCATTTGACAAATACGTTGCCTCGGTTCGTGGAGACAGAAAAGAGTCGCTGGGACTTGCGCAGCCGCCTGGCAGTACGTAGCAGCGCACTGTTTAAAGGGCTAAGGCTTTCGTTCACATAAATGATGGGGTTTTCTGAAGAAAAACCATGCAATTGATTCAATTTGATAGGGCCATGCTTTCTTAACGCTTGCATGAAAGTGGTCTGCTCATTAGTACACGATAACCGAACAACAATAGGGCAGTCATAGCGACTAGACTTAAGCGCATCACCACTTGTACCATTGAATCGATTTTTTGGCTTAGGTCGAAAGGCATCAATGTATTGAGAGGTTTCATGTTTCACAACTGCAGCAACATCTTTGAAAATTTTAATGGGGACTTCATCCTTTTTATATGGGACACCTTGGATTACCACATCACTGAGCCGATTTATCCGCATCTGATTGTCAAGTTCAGATCTGAGAGCAGTTTGCGTAGATGATACTTCAGCCAGCTGGTCTTCTAATTTCTGTAGTCGTGGTACAAATGATGCAAACCTTTCCTCCAGTTTACTAAAAAAATTTAGCTCAAACTCCCGAAAGAGTTCATTGCAATGACCCCGTGGGACCATAAACTGCACCAAACAGTCACACGTTGAGGATAGAGAGGCTTTTCAACAATAACTCTTGGATTTTCCGAGCCCCAGATGCGACAATTTTGCTTGTTGACGAAGCCATCGAGGTGGAAATGGGCCTCATCACTCAAGATGAGTTTTCGATGGAATTCCGGATCATTTTCATGCATTTCAAGGACCCAATCAGCAAAGACTCGACGTTGTTGATGATCGCCCGGCTTGAGTTCTTGTGTTAACTGAACTTTATAAGCCTTAATGCCTAATTCCAAATATCGACGAGGAATGGACAAACCTGGGTTTTCTTCAACACTTTCGGCTACAGCAGCAGTATTCACATCACTAACTTGTCCCGACAGCTCGAATTTTTCTACCAATTTCTGTATTGCGGTCCGACAAGGTGCTTCACGACGACCCAAAAATGTTCGAGTTTTACGAACCGTCTCTGCCCCATTTCCACCATTTTTATAGTGAATTTTAATAATTTCAATGCGTTGTTGAATCGTGTATCGTTCCTTTTTTATTAATGGCGTAGTTTCTACTTGTCAAATGTCAAAAAATGACAGCTCCAAAGGTGACATCTACTGAAATAGCGGGCTAATTAAAATAACACCTCTTATTGGAAAACGCTTTATATATTGCAGTCCTGGAAAAATTTCACATACTCGTGGAGATTTGTAAGGTTAAAATGAGCTTTCAACCGTTTGGGAATATGGAATATTTACCCAAATCTGTAAGAATTCTGTCTATATTAAGCATAGACCATAGATCTAAATTTGCATATTTTGGTTTAACGATTTCAGTGTAATTCGCAGAAGAAAATTTAATAGATCAGGGTAACATTTTTGTGCTATCAAAAGCTAAGGGAATACTTGTACCCTTAATAAATAAACTTGAAAAATAGTCTTTTTGGATTCACTTAATCGCTTCGAGCTTGAGATAAAGTTCAGCTCATTTTCCTTTTTGAACTATCTCAGAATTGGTGAGTTAGCTCAAACTGAGCTAGCTCGGCTGGTGAGCTAGTTCAAACTGTTGAGCTAGTTCAAACTGGTGAGCTGGTTCGAACTGGTGAGCTAACTCAAAAGGGAGCTATTTTAAAAGCGAGTTAGCTCCTGTAATGCTCGCTGAGCTAAGTCGAATTATTTAAAAAGCTCAGATTGTTGAGGTAGCTCAAAAGTGAACTAATTTAAAGTAGAAAGAAAATCGTAAAATGTTTGTATTCTAAACTAAACAAGCATAAAGATGAATAAACCAAACAGAACACAATAAAAACTTTTTTGCTGGTTACCGCGTGAGCTTAAAAAAAAACTACTTTTATTTTATGTTTTCTTCTATTTTGTTTTATTTCTTAATATATATTTGTTTTTAACATTTTTAATTTCATAGTTCCAAAACCCCCAGTATTTTATTTCCAGCATTATTTTTATTTTTTGGCTTTGGAAGCAGTTGCACTTGCTCTCGATATTCACTAAGGAGATCATATATTTATCGGCGCCTTAATTCCCATAATTCACAATGTTTTAACAAAATTAAATAAGCATTCCTCTCCGTTATCCGAAATTTTGCAAAATGGCTTTAAGACCCGTTAAGGTTATGAGTGGAAGACTGATTGATTAGTACTAAATGTTTAAAGTTTTGTAGATTTTCCGAAGTTTTGAAGAATTTTGATTTTTTGATTGCGACTGCATTGCATCCATAATTTAAAACACAATTTTTTAAAAAATACTATCCGGAAAGTGTTAACGATATAGATTGATATATTATTTCTTAACTTAATTCGATATTGCCAAACATGTGATTCAAATTTTATTTAGGGATTCTGATGAAGAAAATGAACCAGCCTTTATCGATGAAGGGAAATAAATTCTTGCAAAGTTCGTAAATGAACCAATCAGAAAGTTACACATATTTGACAGTAGACACTTTCAGTCATTAAAGGAAGTTTTTATTAAATACAATTCAGCTCTTCCATGCAGTACTTCTGTAGAGAGATTGTTTAGTATAGGCCAAGAAGTTCTCAAGCCAACCCGATGTAATATCAAAGATGAGCATTTTGAAGAACAACTGCTCCTACACATCAACAAGAGCCAATTTCACTACAAATATCTATTGCTGTAAAATAAATATGGATTAATATATTATATTCATCTTAAGTATTTAAATAAGGAACAAGATTGTACATAAAACTTGGTAGCTTGTGCTACCAGTTTAGAAAATTAATTCAAAGTGAGCTAGCTCAGAAGCGAATAGGTGAGCTAGCCCAAACTGATGAGCTGAAATTGGTAAGCTAGTTAAATAGTGAGCTAACTCAAAAATTAGCTAGCTCTGTTGCACCAATCGAATGAACTAGCTTATTTTGAACTAGCTCATTTTGAACTAGCGCATTTTGAACTAGCTCATCAATTTGAGCTAGCTTACTCAGAGCTATAGCTCTTCCATGTGAGCTAAAATGAACTTGAAAAACTCGTCTGAACTAGCTATTTTACATCCATTCTATACTGTATTTGTAAATATTAACTTCTTTTTAATAATCACGAACTCTATTTTACAACCTCAATTGCCCAATGACATTCATTCAATATCACATTTCCCACATTTTTAATTTTATCCCTCACATTATGTCCAATCATTTGATTTATAATTTGTTTTTGTCCTTATGGTAATCGTGCCTTCTGTTTTATCTAATATTGAGTAAAAAAATTATTGGGTCATTGAAGAAAGGGTATCAAAATATGAGAACGAACTTTCGTAAAGATCCATTCTATGGTTGGCATATTTCCCATGAATTTCAAAACGTCAGGTCGCCCCAATTTTTCTAGTGGTTTTATTATCTCAAAGCCTTTAATTTAAGACATAATATTCAAAAGAGGTATATTTTAATAGTAAGTATTCTTTTCGTCAAACTAACGTATTGCCAACACAAAATTGCTGCATTTAGCTAAGACCTTGAAGATTCGATGAACCCTTTTTCGTAAACCACATATTAGTATTCATAATAAGCGCTTCATAGTTACATAATTGTAGGCAGGTGAACCTATGTTTGCCGACAGCACAAAATAATTTTGTAACTACCTGTGGAAAGCTGGAAGAAATCAGAAAACAACAGTAACAAAAGGAACTTTGTCCGGCATACATTTTTTGTATTTCGGAATTTCCCAACTTTTATTTATATTTAAAATTTATTTGCTGAAATTTCGTGAAAGTGCACACATACCTATCTCACCCAACTTTCAGAGCATTTGTAAGAAACATCGGAAAGAATGACAACTTTATCAAAACATTTCTTTGTACCCTATGAACGTGGTTTACGTCGAATACGTGAATATTGCCGACAATCAGTTTGGCACAATTTTCCCTCATTTTCATTGATGCCGAGCCAAACCAATTGGGCACAACTTTCAACCTCTGAGTAATTATCAGTGTACGCGGTACCGTATATATCTACTTACCTTTCAGTGATGACTCCCGAGCAATTATTTATGTACATTGCAGGTATATATGTAGGTACCTACATATGTCCGGGCAATTCAATTTCATTAAGAAAAAATATGAAAGAAAGAGTGAAGAAAGGGGAGATGAGCATAAGATGAGATGCTTAACTGTGCGGAAAACTGTTCACCTCAAGTTGTGCAATATTCCGGCGAACTGTGACCATCGCACATACTGTTTATTAGCTGCTTCTGTGCCACGCAGTTAACACGTAATTGTACACGCATTGAAGGCGGTTAATGTATTCGTTACAACTTAAAAACATGGCAATATTTCAATGAACATGTTATCACTAATTAATTTAAAGATTTATTCACAGGTTGATTTCCCTTCAAGTGTTGATGTTTCAGAGACAGCTTATGCTGCACTGGATGGAAGAAGTACAATGCACTTACCATTAAATGTTTTAATTAAGATTAAATTTCGTTATAGGACTATACTTGTAGGTGATGGAAAAGTGCCGATACTTTCTTTTATATTTGTACTGGCTTCAATATGTGTACCATAGATCAGATATCTGACGCATCTACTTACAAGTATGCTCCTAGTTTACCTAGTCACCATAGGATGAAAGAAAATCAATTAATGCGGCCAAAAATAAATTTTTACATTCTTCCTTTTCTTAAAACCAGCATCTGTTTTACATATGAATCAAAGCAAGTAGTAGTAAGGACATTCTCGTCTATTCAAGAATTTTCAAAACACAGTGCAGTGCAAGTAGAGGCAGCAAGGACAGCAAGTTGACTGATGTAATCATGAAAGGCATTTTGAGATACTTTAAAACGCACCTCATACTGAACCGTCTAAACAAAGTCCCACCAAATTGTCTAATCTATAAAAGAGAGTGCGAACGCAGCAGAAAATTTCATTCCTCGGTTAAATGGTCAAGAGTCTCGAGACTCGCCGAATACAAGAATTTTATGGTTTCTTATAATACACTGAACCATGGTACAGAAAACCTAGGTTTGTTCGATGAAAACACCGGGTAAGCCCCGGGTTACACCGGGCTTCACTATCTTGTTTTTTGAAAACCCTGGGCTTACACGGGGTTACAGAAACTTGTTCGATGGAAGCCCGGTGTTTCTGATTTCGTGCCCCGAACTTGCACTAAAAATTTCTAGGGGTAAACGTTTGACATTTGTCATTTGTGAACTGTCATATGGAATTTGTTCGGTGATTGCGGTTGAGTGCTGTATATAAAAGTGAAAAAATTGTGGAGCTCATACCAAATTCAGATTATATAAGGAAGTTGGATACGAAATTAGATGACAAAATACCCATTGATAATATGCACATAGGAAATTCGAATGAAAATTATAAGGAAATATTTATTTTAATAGTGGCTCGAGAAGAAGCCAACGGGATAGAGAAAATCACTTCTGTAGATTTTGATCATCCAAACTATTAATTTTATACCTAGTGACAAAACATCTGATGATAAAAGTGAAAATAATGCAGCACAACTGTTTCTTGCAGAAATGATGGAGCTATATCTGGTCACAGATGAACCAATTGTAATTATTTCAAAGTAAAGTTACAGAAAAGGCGATAATATCGATGTAAAAAAAGCTAATAAAAGAATATGTAACTAAGAAAAAACTGAGATATATTTTTTGTGCATTTTAATATTTATTTATTCTTAAATTTTTAATTATTTCACCTATTTTATAAATATATTTTCACAAATCACTGGAAATTAGAAGTTAAATTATGCTCAGGAGAATTGTCAGAGAAATGTCATTACATTAGATTTGCCCGGTGTTTTAAAAACTTGTTCGATGAGTGCACAAAACCCCGGGTAAATTTGGGGAAAATTGTAGCGGAAAATTTACACGGTGTACAAAGCTCCTGTTTGCATACTGCTTCAGGAATACCCGTGTAGGATGGCCCAATACAAAGCATTCTCTATACGAACCACGATCCTCCATTTTTGGACGAAATGTCGTGTAATGTATAGAAAAGCACAGTAAAAAGCGTACAATACTCTCTCTCCTCTCTCTCTCAGTCTTTTCTATACATTAGAGGACGCAATCACGTCACAGGCTCACAGCACATATGTTAATGAGAATACCTTGTATTCTCTGTACCGTGTGCAAGCCATAAAAATTTCACGAATGCTTCCTTATTCCCTGCCAATACTGGCCATGAAAAATTGCTTAAAACATTTTATGGTAACACCATATTGGAAAAAAAATTTTGTATGGGCAAATTATTTTATGACATTTCATTTCTGGCTGGAAGGACTACGAACAGAGGATTGATTGAATTAAAGAATTCAGAGCTCGCCGAGTTAGAAGATATGAAGAGATTAAGAAAATGAAAGTTATGGATAAATCCCTTTCTCACGAAAACACGAAAAAGAGAAAATTATGACATTGAAGAACATCTTAAAGATCTCATGTGGGGGGATGCGGAAAGTTACCTAAACTTTTTCCGTATTACAAGAGCAGAATTTATAGAAGTGCTTGCTTTAGTAGGTGCCTTTATATATTCTTTGGACTTTTCTGTATCATTTTTTATATTTTAGGTTGAGCCATCAATGAGATATATGACATTTCTGTAAGGGTTCACCTTGCAATAACTTTATGTTAACACCGGAGATTCTTATCGTCCATTGGAAAACTTGACACGTATCCACGAAAAACTATATGTAAGGTCATCCCAGAAGTTTGCATGACTAACATTTGTATAGTAAGTACACAAACTGTCATATTTTTTTATGCGAAAGTACGATCATGAGCTTACAGACAGAAGTTAAGAAAGAAATTAAAGCTTAACGAACCCCTTCTTCAGGCTGGCCGAAAATGGACGTAAAAAATTATGCGAAACTCTACGAAATTGAGGTTTAATTACGGATGATTGCCTTTTTGGCCTAAATACACGTCACATTTCGTTAGAGTTATTGGGCGTATTTGTTTTATCAGGCCGCAATGAGAATGACAATTGTGGGCACTTTTAGATATTTCCGAAGAAATCAGTAGAAAGACATAGGAACGATTATTACAAATATTGAAATTTTAATCAAAGAATATCGGTGTAATGCAGTCTTCTCCATCACACTCTGGGTGTTACTGTCTTGTATATGTACGTACGGTAATTTTTAATTCTTCTTCAAAAAACCGCTTACAGAAATCAATTTCCAAGATTCAAGTTTGAGGTTATGTTTCAGCTTATAATTTGTATAAGTAAATAGAGAAAATTATAAAATTTTTATTATCTGTCTCCAATAAGTTACAAGAGCGCTGTTTACATAAAATTCACGTATGAACATATATTCCCATCCACAAGGAAGTAAATACTTAATTGCTTATGTTTGTTTTTAGTATGACAGATCAGATCATAGACACTTATAAGACTCTTAATTCAGTAAATTCCAAGCTTATCTTGGATTTAAAGGAATCCCTTGGAATTGCGCTCTTCGAAAGTAAGAATACGAAAAACGACATTCCGAAATTAAAGGAACTAAAAATGAAATAGGTACCTTGAAGTGATGCGGATCGAAAAGAAATACGCCTATTATCTTAACATTTAACGTTTTCTATTTTAAAAAAATGCAAAAAGCAAAAAAGATTACATAAGTAATTGCATAATTGCTCTCTGTGGTTTTGGTCCTTTTAACGTGCTATCATCGGCACCCAATACGTGTATTTATACCCTCGATGATTAAATCATAGGATATACTAAGTTTTTCATTCTGTTTCCCGTTTCGGAATTACAATGAAATAAGACAGCATGTGCCTATTCTTCGAATTTACTGCGAGATTCTCTGAGTATGATTTATATAACTCATCACTTACTGATAATACTCGAAACTAGATTAAAGGTGCAATGAAGTGATCAAGACAATAATTGAGAGTTTTTCTATGAAAATTCATAGCGAAATAATTCAATCTGAAATTCACTTAGTTTGCTACTAAGTCTGCAGCTCGAGAATTGAATGGAAAAAACTTTTTATGCAAACGAAAAATCTTTGAAAAAAGAAATTTCATTGCAAAAAGAGGGCGTTTCATATAAGCAGGAATCTTATTATCGTCAGTACGGCTTGGTTCTTGTCTGACGTATACGCCAAAGCAACAGCTAGGCATTCAAATAAATATGTAGTGTTTGGCCTTATATAATTCACACCTAAAATTTATTTTAAGTCTATATATGGGGTCAGCTTTGCTCTTTGTTTTGGCGTATACGGCAGGCAGGAACCAAGCTGTACTGACGATTATACGGTTCCTGCTTATATGAAACGCCCTCTTTTTGCAATGATATTTCTTTTTTCAAAGGTTTTTCGTCTGCATAAAGAGTTTTTCTACTCAAGACAATAATGTCTACATACCTTATTTCCCACTTAAAATGAATTAATGTCTATTTCCATGGCTGTAATTAAATGTCCATAAAAACTAGCTTTGCGAGAATTGCTTAAGACACGAAAATAGCTCGCTTATCTTAATACATATATAAGAAATATATAACAATACTAATATAAACATGCTGTTCGCATTTACTTCGTTTTTACATCAATGTCAGTATCGAGTTCATTCCCGAAGTTTCAGCCAAATATTCCAATTTACTGGCAAATTATTTTCGAATCATGATGTTTGCAATTGCAGGGTTTAACGCATAGAAATAATGCTGCTAGAGCAAAATGGATGGAACACCCACACATAAAATGAAATGCTTTTTTGATTTTTTAATGTCCTTCTGTCCGTCTTTCCGTCCGTCTGTGCGCACGATAATTCGAGAACTTAAAAAAACAAGTAAATTTAATTTCAAAAATGGAACAAATCGGGTAACACCTTCGTGAAATTGCCTGAGAACGCGTTAACGTAGAGAGTTGAAACTTTTTTCTCATAAAAATAGTAAATACAATTTTAACTCCTTCTTGGTGCTGCCATATAAAAATTTAGGCTTTTTATGTATGATGTGACAACGATCAGTCCTAAAAAAAGTTCTTCAAAATATGAAATTCTATGAAATTGGTTATAATACAACAATGATGCGAGAAATCATTTTAATAATTAAACTTGCACAGAGAGGTGACCATACGAAATTGCATACGGGCATTCAGTATCGTAAGAGTTGGTCTTAGACCAATTTTAGCTTTTTATTTGTTTTTCAAAATTATGAGTTTTGTTATCAAATACATTGCCTATGGGTTTGATAGTTCGTGGTCATCTATGGAGTTGCAGAATGGTATCTAGAAGGGACATTTAGGAGGAGACATCACAGATGTATTTCATGAATGTAAGGGAATATTTTGTTTTGATTTTTTTTTTTAAATTAGCTGGTGTAATATAAAGTTTTATATGTGGACATTTTGCAATGCTCATTTTCTTTGGAGTTTCTTGATTCCCATCACACATTTCTCTCTTTCTTGCTTTAGAGGTGAGAATGGTGCGTCTACAAATTTTCAACGCAGCGTATTTCAATTTGTTGTCCCATTAAATTTGATTGCATACACTATTCGACAAGCCCCAAAATACAAGCACCTGATCTGCCCTGATTTCGTAATTCGGAGTTTCTGAGCCCGATTCTGATCTTAGTTTTTTCTTTATACGTTACAATTTTTTGCTTATGTCATATGAATATAGCGATTTCGGACTTCTTATTGTCTTGAGTTTTAAATTCGATAACTCGAGACCGCGTTTACGTAGAGCGCTAAAATTTTGCACAAAAAAATTTTAGGTTTCAAATCGAAAATGGGAAAAAGCGGGTAATTCCATCGTAGGGTTGCCATACTTAAAACCTTCGTATTTCTCTATTTATTTGGACACTGCCTGAAAACATACAACAGTTTTCATATAAAACAAAATGAAATTCAATTTCTAAAAAAGGGCACAATAAACTGATCACATTCTTAACAACGTGACCAGGTTATCTTCTCACAGTCGAAAGAAGTTGCATCAGCAATTCTTTCGCATAGCCCACTTTAAAAGACGACTAAAAAGCCAGCGTGAACGACGAATCTTACCCTCAATAAGATTCGTCAATAAAAAACTTAAAATTTAAATGCACGTACATACAATGTCTGTGCAACAAAGTAATAAAGTAAAGTATGAAAATATCGGGTTACGCCTCTTCAAATTATCGTCCGGCGAGAAATGATAAAATTTTCTTAGAAAAAAAAATGCAATTACACATTTTTTCAGTTCTGAACGACGCGATTAACAGCGAAAATATTTCAATTAAAGAAATCAAAAATTAGAATGGAGAGTTCGTTCTTAAACCTCGGAATACTCGCCTCCAAGGAAAAATTGGTCGCTACGGTTGGAGTTTGACTTAAAAACAAATAATTATAGCTTGCATATTAATACTCGGTCAGAACAAATAATTAGTTTGTCTAATAGTACACTGCCGTTACAAATAATTATTTCTTGCATATTAGTAATCGGTCAGTACAACTCTTCAGGATACAAATAACTAGTTTGTGCACATCAATATCTGGACACTACATATAATCAGTATACAAATAAATAGTATATTCGATAGTACCCTGTTGAAGTTTGCTGGAAACTAACCGCCATAATCGGGCAAAATACATGGTTGACGGGCTCTGAACCCGGTGGAGGGTGGATTACAAATTATAAGCTATTGTTTTTCTGAACTAGTAATTACACGAGTTTAAGTGAAACTATTTTTTTGTAAAGCGGTGATATTCTAGAAATCAATGAATTATAAGTGAAAATTACTTAAAGAGCGTTTCATTCAACAAATTCCCTCATCAAGGTGCTAAACAAGTTGGTGAAAACAAAAAGTGACTTCGTTAAGGGACAACCCAATAAATATATACGCACTTACGTAATAAAACGTAGATAGCTGAAATTTGTACAAGGCGTTTTCATAAAACTGGTAAATACCGTTTCAAAAATTAACTAAATCGAGCAAACCCTTCTTGGTGTTGCCATACAAAACTTTTGCTTTTCACTTTATTTATTGGAGGACAAAACAAATTTTAAGTCTGATAGACAGTACATTCACAATATAAAAACTTAATTAACGCATGCGCCATCTGAATTTTGGCTCCATTAGTGGGAAGCACTTAACATATTCTCCACATGTCTCTTAGTCGCTTAAGCTCCGTGTTTCTAGTTTTTATTTAGTCAATTATCTAATTATTCATTTAGCCTAATTGTTTATTTATTTAATCTTTTAATGTGATTATTGTTATTTATTGTGATAGTTTCCTTTTTTTCGGAATGTGTCTTTTGTCGTTTTTATCTCGGACTTTTCTAGTCTATAGTGCTTCGTTTCGAAATCTCTTAAAGAATTTTTAATATTTTAATTGTTTGACGAGGATTTTCAACAATCCATTGATGTTTTCCTTTTTTTGAAATACAAAATTCTCAGGTAAAAAACTCACTCTTGTCATATTGGTTTCTATCGTTTGCAAAATTAATTTTAATTTATGGTTTTCCCTTTGTTTTAGCCTTGATAATGGTTTAGACCCAAGACCGAAATATTGGAATTTCAGTAATCTGCCAACATATTCCTCATACACTTCCCCTTGAAGCATTGTTCAATTATTTTGATGGCTTCGTGAAATCGCTCACCATGCTGGTCACTAACAGCTCCCAAGTTTCTCTTTTTAGGGACATATTTACTCCTAGAGCTTTACATAAATGCAAGATTTTGTCGTTTGAGTGCCCTTCACATAAGAAACATGGATGCTTAGTGTGACCTAATTAATATCCGTGAACTAAGCAAATGATTTTTTAATCACTACAAATGTGACACTTATCCTGAAAATCTTGCACACATTCCAGGAACATTTTTTCATAAGTTTCCTTTCAATTCACTCCGTATGCTATGTGAACGGAAGACATAATATGGCCCTTGTGAAAAATGTTGCCTTTAAACTTGTTTTAGATGAATCTATAAACAATCGCCACTCCTTTGGTATGTAATAAATGTCTATAGCCGTCAGTAAGGATTTATTGTCCTTTTCTGGTTCTTTATTTTGTGATGTTTACTCATGGCTCTAGAAGTTCCATTGTCTTAAGCAGGAACCTATCATCTCCGCATCGAGAATTCGGTCGTTTAATCGTTCTTGTGTAATTAATTGTTGACGTTGATGTAAATCCTCAAGCTCAGAAGATCGTAGGAAGCCCTATAGTGACTTGTAAAATGCAAATCTTTAGTAACAACACTATCTAGGGCGCTAGCCATATCAGGTAATACTGGTACAGGATTCTCTTCACTATGTGGAAGTGGTGTCGACTCATGAGACATACTTCTGTACTATATTGCTATTTTTGGTTTTCGCAGAATGCCCAAGTACTTCGTATACATAAAAATATCATGAATTTTCACTGTGCTCAGTTACTTCGGAACAATTTATCAGACGCCCAAAAAGTATTGAAGAACGCAAGCCTTTCCCAGCTGAGCAAAGCATTGGAAACGTCGCGCATATTTGAATTGGTGCCCACTCCACATTTTCGAAAATTAGCCTTCCGAAATAGTATAGTAGACTCCCACTAATCTGGTAGATATCAGACTAGGGTAGTGCCGAAATATTGGAAATGCTAGATTCCTGGAAAAAGACAAGAAAAACCCAAAAAATGCACAAACCTTTAGATTTTTTTATATAAAATACAAAACAGAACAATAAATTGAATTTTTAAGCAATAATGGAGTATTACAATCAAATAGAATTGTTTGTTTAGAGTAGCATTCAGTAACATGTCTCAACTTGATACCCCTTCCAAACCTGTCTAAAACGCTGGATTAAGTTCGATACACACTTAACGGAACAGCACGAACGAAGCGCCGGATTACAGAGAGTCTACTGCATTTATAAATATTTTCAACTACAGGAGTTATTTTCAATTTTTGTCTGCTAATTATATAATCTCCACACATATAATAATTTTTGACTAGTGCACACTTTTCCATTTTATCCAACACTTTATTTACACTATTTACACCAAAACAGTTGTTGAGAAATACACCAACTGGTGTGAAAAATACCTTTATTTTAAATTTGACCACTTTTCCTTTTTTAATAAAATGCGCTTGAGCACTCACAAGTTAATGCGCCCTTACTGTCTTTAATTCAAACGCGTAATATTAAAATAAGTCTAAGACCAATTCTTATGATACCCTAGATGAATGCCCGTATGTAATTTTGTCTTGCCACTTCTATGTGCAAGTATGATCTTTGAAGTGGTTTTCCGTATTATTTCTAAAACGGCTCGTCGAACAGTAAAAATGGTTATAACTAATTTCATAGGATTTCACATTCTAAAGAACTTTTCAGTACATTAAAACCATCTAGGACTGATCGTTTTCACAGTATACGTAAAAATCCTAAATTTTTATATGGCAACACCAAGAAGAGGTTGCCCGATTTAGTCCATGTTTGAAATTTTATTTACTATTACTATGATAATACCATGTACCAAATTTCAGCTCTCTATGTCGACGCATTCACAGGCAGTGCCTAAATATATAGTGGAAAACGAAATTTTTGTATGGAAACCTCACGAATGAATTGCCAAATTTGTTTCATTTTCCAACTTAATTTTACTTTTGTTGATTGTTTTTGTCAATATTTAAGTTTAGTGAATTTACTATTTCTTATTGCCATATTTTTTAACATTTGTGAACATTTCCTGGTATATATTTGATAATTCTAATGCAAATTACAACAATCTCGCAGGCCTGTAAGCGCAAAAAAAAAAAATTAAAAAAACCTGACTACTAAGGAAAATCTTGATTCCACCTTCGTAATCAGCGACCTAAAATTTGGTTTACGACCTTACGCTCAGTTAATCGAATAATGTGAATGAAGATTTTGATAAGTTTTTCTTGTATCTTGTTATGTAGGTATATATGCATGTACTTACATTTACACAGAGTATTCGTGAACTATAACTAATCACATGGCGCCTAAGAGAGATCTTCATAATTAGTCGAAGAAGGTTATTTGCGCAAGGTTTTCTCATTAAAACACTTCTCAGTATGAATTAATGGAATTTTGACTATTAGTCATATTTAGTTTAAGTTTTATAGGAAAAGAATTAATCTGATAAGTACCGGGGCTGGAAAATTTTTGAGTGTGGGGGGTGTGCGGGGGGGGGCAAAGATGTTAATTTCCGCCACCTCTAACAACAATCTTTATTTGGGGCAAATTTTATTACAGTTTCCTATGCAGCATATATGATAGATGACCTGTTATATACTGCAAACCCTGGAACTAGACTGAAGTGTTAAGTACGCTCTGAAAAAATTTTCCAATTATTGTAATTAGATCTTTTCTCATTTAGTTATGGGTTCAAATTTTCGCTGTATTGCCGCCCCCTTAAAGCTAGCGCCCGTGGTTAGTGCCCGCGCATGCCCCCACCCCATATATCCTGCCCTGAATCTTATTAGTTATTTTATGATCATAAAGGAGGACTCATGGAAGCAGCGTTTATATAAGTCATTTTGATAAAAAAAAATTGTAAATTTAAATACCAACTATCCTAAATTCTATTAATAAAACAGGAGAAATCAAATTGTCCACACATTAATAGGTAAAAAAATCTGAATAATTAATTATGAAAAGCAAAAATACCAAAGCACGCTTTTCTATCTCTAAAGAAAAAATGTGATGTAAAAATAAATTAAAGATCTTCTAGAGATTGGGATGCATCTATGCGCGCCAATTCACATCCGAAGTAAAAATTTTAACACTGAATCTTCAAATATACAACGTACGACGTGACATTAGCAACAAATAACGTGAAGACTGAGAGTATGACAATGCTTAAACACCCGCCACATAATTTCCTATTTACTTGGCATAGTAATTTATGGTGCTCGGGAAATGTTTCGAGTTTTTAAAAACTTTTTAAAGTAATTTCTTTATTCATCTTGGCTCAGAATATGTAGCACTGCTTGCCTTAGTTTGCATTCCACTATTGAAGAAGTACGACCATATGACCCTGATCCCACGAAACTTGGTGAATACAATGAATGAGCGAGCGATGATAAAATAAATATGTTTCCACGGAGCTCACTCATACTATACACAGCTATGGGTGCTCCCGCTATTTCTGTTAAATGATATTCTCCGTGACCTTCCATTCATGTAACCTCCACAGTTTGATGAGATAAAGTTGGGTCTTGCTTTTTAGGAAAATTACTTTTTACATGGTCCATTGTTATGTCCAGCAAAGTGAAGTTAATAGATGATAATTTTCGAGCAATGAACCTTTTTTTGAAACTGTCCATAGTGAGAATTTATGTTCTTTTTCTTCTTTTTGTTTTTTTTTTTTGTGAAAATTTTATGAAATTGAAAGTAGTAGCAGATTTCCCTTTTGTTCTATGGACTATGTAAAGAAATTCCTAAGTGTAAAGAAATTTTAAAACTTAATGTAGCCTTTAATGGAGACAAAAATGATATATAAACTCAATACACTCTCTGCATTGTACGTTGTTTAAAAGTTACAGAAAAATTTACATTTCTTTTTGTTTTGCAAAAGTCACACTAACTAGACGAAAATTCCATTTAGTTTTTACAAGAATTATCATATTCTCCTACACATAAATCACTCAAGTGGCGGTAGACAGTAGCTTTCTGTCGGACTCTGTTTCATGCAATCCGGCTTCTGTCAAAATTGTTTTCATCAAAATACTTCTCGATCTTCCTGCTCGATGAAGTCTTTGCGGGCTCCTTGTAATGCTGCGTAATGCTATTTATATTTCGCTCTAGTGACATCATGAATCTTTCACGTTTGGTAACCATAAAGAAGATCTACATTGGAGTTAAGCAGTCGAAATTTTTTTCTTACTAATATTACCTTTTTATACCCTAGATGAAATACTAAGTTTGTTATTCCGATTGAAACACCTCGTAATAATGATGGTAGAGCAAAATGGATTGGACACCTACGCATAATATTAAAAGTTATTTTATTTTTTGCATGTCCGTCCGTCCGTCCGTCCATCCATCTGTGCACACGATAACTCGAGAGCTCGTGCAAATTTTGCAGAGGGGCCTTTAAAAAAAAAAAAGTAAAATTAACTTCGAAAATGAAGCAAATCGGGGAACTCCTTCGTAGGGTTGTAATACAAAAATTTGTTTTTTTACTACATATTTTGACACTGCCTGAGAACGGGTCAACGTAGAGTGCTGAAATTTTTTTCATAGTGTTTTCATAAAACTAGTTAATATAATTTTAAAAATATTCTAAATCGGGCAACCCCTTCTTGGTGTTGCTATTATAAAAATTTAGATTTTTTGCGGATACTGTGAAAACGATCAATCCTAGACATTTTTATTGTACTAAAAACTTCTTCAGAATATAAACCCATATAAAATTGATTGTAATCATATTTTCTGTCCGACGAACCGTTCAAGAAATATATACGAAAAACCACTGCAAAAATCAAAATTGCTCAAATGGGTGACTACGAAATTTCATACGGGCATTCATCTAGGGCACGGCTTCTTAAACTTTTTTCATTGACGACCCCATTTATGATTGTGATTTTTTTCGCAACCCAAAAAACATAACATAAAGCTATATAAATATTTTGTGATATTTATTGATTAGGTAACAATACATATATACAGATATGACTTGCTTAGTCCCAATAGCTTTTTCGTTTCATTTGGGTTGGGTAAGCCCCACAGCTCCTTTGTGATTATACCTGAAGGCTCATCCAACCTAAGGCGACTGTGTTGGCAATCGGCCCAAGATAGTAAGAGGCAAAGGAATTTTGGTGCGATCCGAATTGTGGAGGAGATTTCGTCCCAGGTTGCACCAAGACGAGCAAGTTCGTCCGCCTTTTCATTCCTGCTATGCCGCTGTAACCTGGCACCCAAAGGACCAGTACCCCGAGAAAGGAAATTTAGGATGGTTTTACATTCCAACACAAGTTTGGAGGTTGTAAACGGTTTTGACAAGGACTTAATAGCTGCCTGGCTGTCCGAGCAGATTACAATCTCCTTATTCGTAGTATCTGAGTTTAGGAGATACCTCCCCGCTTCAAATATGGATTTAACTTCCGTTTGGAAAACCATTACATTGCTTTGAAGATGAATGGAAAGTTCCATGTGAGCCCCCCCCCCCCCCCCCCCCCCGATTTTACTAAGCAGCCCCATTTGGGATCGCGACCCATAGTTTAAGAAGGACTGATCTAGGGTATCATAAGAATTGTTCTTAGACCAATTCTAGATTTTTTACTTGTTTATTCAACAATTTACAGAGGATCTAGATCAGATTTTAAAACTAGCCAGGTAACACAACAGCTTCATTACCACTCAAGATAGTAATTATTTCGTTTTAGTGGCACCACCTTCGTATATTGTGATAGCCCACCAAGGTATACCTAACCACCTTATATCTGTAAATAAAATCCCTTTAAGCAACGATGTTTTAAAATATAGAGATTATTCTAAGAAGGATGTATGTACTTTGCAATTATCCTATTCTTAAAGAGTCGGGCTATTTGATATCTACTTCTTCTCGGAGCTATAGGAGCTGCAATGAATCAAGGTATGGCGCACAATGGACCCGTCAATGGTCTGAGTGATGCAAGACAAGCCTTCCTTGGCGGCAATACTCTAACCTAAGCTAACCTAAGACCACCATTGCTGTTTGCCCATAATATTAGGGACGGGAAAACCAAAACTAATGCCAAGTGCATCAAGTGTTATATTTTTCTGTTAACTGTTCACATTTTTCTATACTGAGTATATTTAGAGCAACATACGTTAATTACAGCTACTTCTATGGCCGTCTTTAGCCAAGAGGGGGTCCTGGGCAGTTTAGGATATGGGGCACCTCTGATAGAAATAATTTTCTAAAGTACTTTGGCTTATCAGCAGGAATAATTACGTAAAGTATGTTAAGACCTATCGCGTACTGGAGACTTTATTTTATTGTTACGTCACTGTGTTGTCACCACCGTTAACTCCATATTAATGCGTGTATGAAGTGACGTGACAGCAATGTGACTTTTTGGTTCTTCCAGCTAGCAACTTTTGGGTGACGAAACTATCACCGCGCCTTCACGTTTATATGAATGTGCATGCACTGGTAACTGCAATTGTTTTGGGAGGTATTGTAAAGCTAGGAAAAATTTTACGCATTTTTTTTTAATGTCTGCTGCAACCATAGTGTGAGAGGAAGATATAAATAATGAAGCATTAATACAAGAAATACAAATGAGACCGCCCCTATACGACAGACACCTGAAGGAATACTCTGAAGTATCCGTGAAAGTCCTTATAGACCTTAGAGTTACATCAAGTTTCTCTTCGGGTTCAATTGATGATCGCATATTGGTATTTTAATAAATTATAGCAGATCTCAAGATCTGTAGTAAATCATCAAAGCTTTCAACACTCATACATAAATATCTAGAAAATTTTTTAGGATGGAATCGCACTTCATCAAACATTAAGTGAAATTTTGCTTTAAGCACCTTTTCGCTCCAAAATAGCAGAACCCAATAGCCTTGATATTTTCTATATCCTTATGACAAATACACATATAACAGCTTCTTCCTTGAAATTTATATTGATGAATGATGATATGAAACATTAGTTTTTTGGGTGCCAGCTATTCACTTTGTGCGTACTAAACTAGTACACATCGACAGGGACCAAGAAGCTGTGTGACAAAAAGTGCGCGTTAGACCTAACATGAACCAACAGTATAAAAATTTTGCCTGATTGCCAAATAAATTTAGTTTGGCCCCTGAAAAAATACCATGAAAAGATACCGGAAATATAAAAATACTGGGGCTGAAAATGCTTGTATGAAAATTTCTTGCTGACATGTATAGAAGTTCGAATAAATCCCACGGTCTACTTTCAGTATCCAAATTCTAACAGCTATACGAGCTTCTTATAATTTGCCTTACTGGTTGAATAATTGGTATCGGTTGGTCTACTATCGTAGGGGCTAGGGAGCCTCCTGTATGGCGGGGCAATGGGCCCTTTATGTAAAGGCACTGGCATCTGACCATTTGACCGACAAAAGTGAAAATTAAATTCGACAGGACATGTAAACATTTATGTATGTGTGTGAAAGTGCACGTATAAATAAATTCTTGTAAGATTTTATTTACGTCATTTGAAGCATAAACCCTAGCAATATCAAACCTATACAACAAGAATTTACAACAAAGAGTGAACACACTCGTTAGCCTTTAGCTTACTTCGAAATGTAATTATGGGAACAGGGTGATAAAATGGGACCGTAGGAGCTCTCCCCGGCCCCGGAAAAATTGAGAAAATCCTCAAAATTCTTAGGATTCATAGTTATCCTAGAAAGAAAGAATTGTGAAGATCCGGATAAAAACTAAAGTATCTCAACTATTTATGAAAAGAACGGTTTAAATTAAGGAAATGCCGGATTTTCATAGAATTTTTAAACCGTTTGGGTTGTTTCCCAAGTTGTTATTTCTACTATTACTACTTAATTATACACTATTTCAGTATAATGTTAGCTGATAAAATGAAACCTGTTTGTTGGGAACGGTTATTTCTAATTAGTCTTCGGCTCAGGCTATTAGTTTAAGAGAAATGTTAATAATAGTAGAACAGCCTCCTTTTACGGCAATCTTTGCCGCTTTTTTCCGTGACAAAATGTAAAAATTTACAATTTATCTTTATGGAATAACAGTGGTTCGGAGGAATTTTTTTGTAAAGATGAAAAAGTTTCGTAATCGAACAGTTGCCTATGATTGAAAAAAAAAACTTAGAAAAATTACTCATATGTAGTAATGGCGTATATGGGAACCCAGATGGGGAAAAACAGTGAATTTCGGGAGTAAAAGCTCAGTGTGGAAATATCTCGAATTGAAAATAAAAACCTTCTAATAAATAGAAAATTTTATGACCTTTAATTTGGATGCAAAATTTTTTTTCTAGGGGCATTCCTTATGATGCATGGTCCGACAAAGTAAAATAGTGGTTTTCAGTTAAAACGTAATCAAATTTTAGAGGGTGGAAAAAATATACTATGGAGTATACCGGATTGAAATTTAAAAATGCCCTTCGATAGAGCTCAGCGGGAGCTTTAAATAGACGCCCCACATGTCATATTTGGGGTTTAAGGAGGGTGGGGGTAACAACTCCGCACCCCCAAATACCCCCACTCGAAACTTTTTTTTTTCGATAAATTTAATCGCCTTATCGAACTAAGGACGAATATCAAGTTCGTTTTTTGAACCGTCCCTTCCTCATCCCGCAAGAAAGGTTCAAATTTTAAAAATAATTAAAGCTAATTTCTGAACTTCAAATACTATTATTAAATAATTTAGGGCGGAAAAAGAAAATCGATCGCACAAATTTGTTTTTCGGTGATGTTTTATTAAGTTTTCCAGAAAGTTTCATGCTCTTTGATGCGCCATTACTGATGTTTTGGGCTCACAAATTTGCAATACTTTTTTTTGTGGTGGAAAACCATGATACGGGTAGACACTGAGCCATCCTATCTAATTCCTATAGTCAAAATGGCACAAATTTTTACTAAAATTTATTTGTCTCTTTCAAGCTCAAAGTATACACTGAACTATAACCAATTTTGGAAACAGTACGGCTGTATTGATTGGAATGCATCGGAATTGACATAAAATTGCAGACAAATATATTATTTATATACGTCTATCTCTTACAAGCTCAAGCATATTTGACATCAAATCTGCAGAGGAACACATTTTTCAACAATATTAAAAATTAATTTTTGTGTTAATTAAAACGAGTTTAACTTCCTAAACAATTTTGCAGTACGATTTTACAAAATCTTTAGTGTTTCAAATCTACAAATAATAACTAATTATAAATCGGTGTGCAATTGTACGAAATAAATGGTTTTCACAGCCTGTTAAATAATTGTGCCATTTTTGAAGCAAGAACGCTCAGTCCATTCTTATTATATGTCAGTGCGGGTAGATGTAAATTGAACACCCTGCTAAATCAACCCAGTACCACCTAGAAAAATACGAGTGCACCAGTCGATTTTCTTCTATGTAAAGGATCTTTCATTTGGCACACTGGAAATTTTCCTAGAACACTCCGCTCCCCAGCTGCACCCGCTGACATTTGACGTTCAATCTCAGCTGCTAAGTACAACTATACAACCCGGTTTACACTGCCAATTTGTGAATGTGAAAATACAAGACCCTTGTATTGAATTTTATATGCATAAGCCTTGTATGACCTTACTGGGTTGTAATCAAATACATCTTTTGCAACGATACACTCTTTGATACAACATTGCGTGAATACCCCTAATAATTTCCATTTAACATTCATTTTAGTTTTACATTAAATGTTAAAGAATCTTTGACATTTCACACATTCAAACATTGATAACTACTAAGAATACTTACCTCTGAAGTTACTATAGTGTGAGCTATTTATAAAAACCATTTTTTGCTTCTTCCGAACAAGAGAAAAGCAATTGTGAACACTATATAGTGTTCATCTTGAATACACTCATTGTTGTAAGCTTGATGTCGAAAATAAGCATCAAAACAAACGTTGTTTTTTTCCGTTTTTGAAAATGTTTCTTTAGGTCTGTATGTTTACTCGAAAGTTTTTACACAGGCTTTAAAGTTTTTACACAGACTCGCAAGTTTTTTACCCATAATGTGTATGTTAACTTCTCGGACAGTTCAATGGATTTCCAAGTTGTCTGTTAACTTTTATCATTATCATCTCATATTATCCCCACTGCCAAAAGAAAGTTTCTACTTGAATTTTATTCAGACATTTTTACACAAAAGTAAACATATAGACCTTTTATTTTTGAAACAACTGTCAAAATCTTATTTTATTAATTGTATATTTTTTAAAGTGTTTAATGGTTTTCGGATATGGTAAGCATATTGTAGCAAAATAAAATGTGTTCTGTAATTCCATTTCTTTTTTTAAGTATCCAGAGGACTAAATGTTACTAGATGTATTTATCTTATTACTAATTGCATTCAAACCCGCTTTATGTGAAAACCAACAAAATGAAAATGATAATGTTATTCGCACTACAGAAGGTCCTTGCGGTCAGTATGGATTTCGTTGCATTGACAATATGCGATTTCAAATCTGCCCATTTCGAGACTCGGAAGGTACGACTGAAGAGCCTGATGCCATTCACGAATGTCATGAAGGTTTTATTTGTGATGAAGACAATCCTGCCTATTGTTCTCCAGTGGACATACGATTTACAACTGTAAAATATGAAGAAAATCGATTCGATTATTATGATGAGGCAGATCTTAATGAAAATCGTAATGAATTTTACCCACAAATCCGAAATAAAAAGCAAGACATTTCTGCAAACTGTGAATGCGAAACAACCACCACAGAATCTCCTACCACTATCATCATGACTACGGAAAATGATTACCATACAACATTCACACCACCTTAAGAAACTACAGAGATGAAAGTGGTATGTACAACGACACGTAAAAAGTGTTTATTCTCTGAATAAGTTCCTAAACTTAATAAATGATTTAAATATAGTTATACGCAAATATGCTATCATTTTTAACTCCAAGGTAATGTATAAAGAAGAAGTATCAAATAAGTCAACAGGTATTATTGAGACTATGAAAGGAAGAGCATGTTTTTTTTATTAAATTCAATTATTATGTACCAAGTCTTGTATTTATATATTTATTATTATACGAATATTTTTTAGGAATACGACAGCTCTCCCATTTTTAATTGGTTTCGTTATATTTTCGACGTATTATCTAACTAACCATAAATATTGGTCTTGAGAAGGCTGTGAGGTTCCAACCAATTAGTTAAAAGATAAATTAAAATTGAATAGTTTTTGAATTAAATTTAATAGAATTTTATGTTATTCAACCGGGATCCATTCATTTTTCCGACTCAGATTCCGTCGTGGCATTTGGTCTAAGCTTCGATTTATAAACGTTTGATCAATATCTAAATAGTTAGAGATGAATATTAGACCTTACTTTATTTCTTAGTTAATGCTGCTTCTATAACTAGGAGAAAAATACATTAGTGTAAGATCAATTTAGAAGATATCCTAGATTCTATATGGATGCGCTTAAATATAGCCACCTTTTGTTTTGAAAATGTATTCTCTAGAATTAAGGCAAAAAAACACTATAATGTAATCACAGATGCTTTGGACAGATGTTGAAGTCACACCACACGGTAAAAATTGCCATAACCAAGTTCATAGATTTTTAACCGTTTCCCCCTTTTTTGCCCATTTTCAGATTCAAATCAAGAATTTTTATGAAAGTCTTGTAAATAGCAGTCAAGCATTACCCAAATATATAGTGAAAAAAAAAATCGATATACCAACCCTACGAAGAAATTCCCCGATTTCGCCCATTTTTCAACTTGGTTTTGATTTTTGCAATGAGAACAATCGTGTATAAAAGTTCAACTCTTTAAGAGTACTAAGGAACTTTAAACAGCTGATTACTTACTTGATCCACGGCAGTCAGTGACCAGAACAGTTTAAAGATTACTAAGCTCTTCGGTATCGGCATATATTTTAGTAAAATCCAGTTAGCAAAATGATGGAATACTTATTTAAATTATGCAGAACAGTTATCCAACGTAGCTGCTGAAGCGTTGTTAATTATACCTAAAACGACTTTTTGAAAGACAATACGTAGTAAATATACTAAAATTATTAGAAATATTTCCAATCTACAAAGAGTAGAGAAGAGCGAACGCGCATTAAATAGTGGTGGAAATTATAACGCTACACAGTTCGGAAAAACTCATTCGCAAATGGAAAAAATACATTCTTATCATTCTTATTCATTCGCGAATGAATACTTAGTCGAAAGATTCTTGAGAGAATGTTTCCTGTCGAGAAATTTATGAATACATTCTATTCATGAGGGAATGAAAATGAAAGAACATTTTTAAATGGCAGCAAAAGAATGAGAAAGAATGAAAACCAAACATTCGGAATGAAAGAGAACATTCTCATATTTCATTCTTTTACTGTGGGTGAGTTCGAGTAGGTCGTAACAGATATATTAGGAGGTCAAGATTATATTAAAAGATTAAAGGCTTTCTCATGATTTTAACGTGTAATTATGGGTGGAAAATCCACAATATACACACAAATAAATTCGTAACTTATGATAAGAACACTGATTTCTCAAAATGCTTGCTATGTGAAAGGGTTTTAAAGGGAAATTTGCTAGGAATTATCAAAAGGCAATATATATCTGTGCACAACCATAATTTTGAAAGTGAAAATATAAATTATACACAGAAACATCGGGAAGTGGAACAAATGCTGTATCTGTAAGTAGCCGTCGAAGTGCAACGTACGTTAACAAAAGCATTTTTTTACGTGCTGTGTCATTTTAGTTAATGTTAAAAATATACCATTTAGAATTTTCGATGATGACATGTACTTTAAAAAAATAATTGAACCTCACGAAAGAGCTCTTGGCCAGAACATTAAAAAAGAAGATGATTTGCTTAAAAGTTGATGTGGCCACAAGAATGAACAAAAGTATTCTAGGAGTGAATATACAATATCTCAAGGATTTTAAAATATTGTTGAACACCCTAGGAATTATCCAATTATAAAAGCGGCATTCAGCAGTTTTTCTGAAAGAGGAGATAATTCTTCTCTGACATTGGATTTCTTTTCGATATGGATTGGGATTTCATTGAAAATTTTGTGGAAGCTTTTCAACCAGTGGCCGAATGTACAAAAAGACTTCAAGCCGAATAATATGTTATTGTTGATTTTTATCGTGATTGGCTAGTAGATATGTGAGGCGAAATTAGAGAGAATATGCAATGCTTACGGGTTTTCTAAGGAAGAGGTGAGAAGAACCAAAGAGATATCTCTACACTTTGGAGAGATATTTCACTACGGCGTTATTTGAACTTAGGCATCAGCACATTTTTTCCCTTAGGTCAGTATACGTGTGTTGAAATCACAATTCGTTATTGGTTTTGTTAACATCAGGATTCCTACAAATCCTGAATAAAGAGTGTAATAAACCTAGAAGGAATATAGCTTGTAAACGAAAATTATATCAATAATTCTGATGTTAACCAATTCTTTGCACTCTAAATAGCAAATATACAATTGGAAAATTCCAACAGATTGCAATAGTAGATCTGTTATTTGTTTATTGCGATTGCGATTATGAAGAGAACAAATCATAGAGATCTTCCAGGATTTTGGCAAGAAGCCACAACTAATAAAATAATTAAATAAACAAATACAAGAAAAAAAGCTAGAATTGGTGCATGCATACGACCAATTCTTGCGATACCCTAGATGTATGCTCGTAAATAATTTTATCTAGATGTAGGGTATAAATAACAAGAGAAGAGCTATGTACATCTTTTCACAAGATAGGTGGGAATTACACCGGGATGAGTCAAGGAACTCTGTGCCAGTTTGAAAATATGAGTCAAAACGAATTGTGAGGTATTTAGATTGGAAAACTGTTGGCGGTTATACCTCATCATATTTGTTCAAATCACCAAATTTATATCTAGTGTATAATCAGAGCTGGGAAATACTTCAGTAAAAAAAGACTTAAGTACTACTTAAAGTACGTTTTCGTTACTTAAGACTTATTACTCAAAACTTTTGAAATGTCCCTACTTAGTACTTGAACATAAGTACTTGCTTCTATTTACTTGTACTTACGACTTACTTTTGTACTTAAGTACCAAGGCTCTTACTTAGGTATTCCTGAGTCTATAAGTAACTACAAATATCTAACTCGTCGTAGAAAAGCAAACACAATCTCTAGCGCAACTTCTTTTTCGTTGAGTTTTAAAGCACGCAAAGAACTGTCAAACAATGTGCCGCACTCACGCGTCAAGGCAGAGCCTTAGACAAACTGATAACATACACACAAGACTGGGCAAGTAGAACAAAAACCAGTAACATCTCGCTCGAATATAAAATCGGCGATGCGTCGACTTGATGACATAACAACTGATTTGTGTAATATGGATTGCAAAAAGTGGGCTTACTTCTATATTGCTGACTCGTTCGGCCTAAGCACCAAGTATCAACTGAGAGAGAACTGAAAACCACAAATAAATTAGTGGATTCGTCGAAATAAATGTTTTTAAATTAATCATTTAGGGTTGTATGTATTCATTAGATACGCAGAAGAATTTCTAAATGTTTTATTAAAATCACTTCCCGAGCTGCGTGCTCACTTTTTCAACTTCCCGCCAATATTTTTTCAAAGTTGGCACCAACGTAAGAACTCTTTTTAACACAAGCAATTGTACCCACGTGAAATAGAAACGTAAGCAGTCCATATTATATACGTTGGTGGACATAGCCAAGAGTAAGCAAGCAATGCCTCGCTCCAATATAAAATCAACAATGCCTCGACCTGATGTAGGAAACGCCTCAATTTTTTCTTAGAAATTTATTGGAAATTTTTTCCTTAGAATTGTTATGCATTATTGGAGGCGATAATGTGTGCTTGGGCGGATCTCTAATAATTTTTGTGAGTGTAGCAAGGAGAGGTGAAAGCTTTACTCTACTTGCAGCACCGAAAACTATGAAAACTATAAATAGTCGCCACTGGTTACTATACATACTATAATTTTCAAAAGGTATTGATTTATTAATATCTATTAACTGAACTCGATAAACTTCATTATATTACTGCCAACGTACAATGATTCTAAAAAAGTAGTTTAAAAATTACTTCAAAAAGTACTCAGTACTTTTTATAGACTTAGTACTTAGTTACAAGTACTTTTCATACATGCGGTACTTGTACTTACACTGAAGTACTTAGGCCTTCGGTACTTGTACTTGTACTTAAGTACTTTTTTTTGGTACTTGCTCAGCTCTGTGTATAATCCGAAAACACGCAAGAGCAAAACCTATAATTGGTCTATGAATGACCAATAATAGTATACCCTGGATGAAAATAAAAGTTAAATAAAGTGAAAACTAAAAATTTTGTATGGCAGCAATAAGAAGGGGTTGCCCGATTTTCATTTTTGAAATTTTATTTACTATTTTTATGAAAACGTTGTGTACACAAATTTAACTCTCTACGTCGACGTGTTCTCATGCAATGTCCCAATATACATTGCAAAACCAAAGTTTTGTACGGCAACTTTAAGAAAGGTTTGTTTTTGAACTTGTATTTGCAACTTTTCTGAAAACGCCTTACAAAAAATTTCAGCTGTCTACATGGACGTGCTCTCAGGCAATGCCAAAATATATAGTGAAAAACAAAAATTTCTGTATAGCAACCCTACGAAGAAGTTGCGAGAATGGTCTCATTTTCGAAAATAATTTACTTTTATTTTAAAAAGACCATCTGCAAAATTTCCCGAGGACAGACAGACAAACAAACGGACATGCAAAAATCAAAATAACTTTGAATATTATGCGTGTGTCTTCAATCCATTTTGCTCTACCAGCATTATTTGTGTGCGTTACAAACGGAATGGTAAACTTAATATAACCTATGACTTCATTTAGGGTTCAAAACGCACCAAAATGGTTGATAATCGTCAAAGGATCACTAATTTCGTTGTCACTCAATTTCATGTATATGAGCAGTAATCATTTGAATTTTGCAAAGGCTTCAGAAGTCTCCAGAACTGTCTAGTACACTGCAAAATTCACTTCATTTTGAAAGCGTAATCATCACAAACGATTCTCATGCATAAAACAAACATAAACGTCAATAGATAGTCATCCCCGTCATCAACATTTGATGAACAAAATCTCCTTCAGGGTCTATTTCATGAATTCTTAAATGCTTCAACTTGTCGCCTCAGTCAATTGGAGATTGGAACATATTTCACAAAACAGGGTAGAATGAATTAACTGCCTCCCCAATTATTTAAAAAAAAATAACCTGTAAGTTGAAACGTCACTTGATACAGTAGATGAGGAAACAAACAACAGAATCGCAAAAATTAAGATAGTTAAGTACAGAATGATGACTCCTCCCAAGAGTCAATGGGGCGACTGGCAGTCTTTTTCTCAGATGACTTTTGTAGCTAGTTTTTGCTAAATAAATTTCAATGGAAATAGTTGAGCTTTTATTTAGATCTTACACAAAAATTTTGAATCACATCAAATATTTAAAGTTCTAAAAGAAATCAACATTTCTCAACAGAAGAACTACAAAAGGAATTGTGGTCCTATTCTCCGTTGTTTTAGTTTGTGTCGCAAACCCGAACACCAAAATTCGCCGAGGTCGCAGGAAAAAAATATACGAGTAGGTACTTTACATAATTACCACTGGTGTGTTCAGCACGAGAATAGTCTTTTAGCCGTCTATACGAAATCTCAATCAGCGAAATTAGGAAGGAGAAACTTTAAGATGGGAGCGTTGCACAATGCATTTACCGCCTTACCACTGCTATGAATAAGACTATAATCAACGGACAGATAATGGGTGGCTAAGACCAATAGTTACAAGTTTTTCCATCGTATGAATAGGCAGTTAGCAGCTTACCCAACCAAAGAGGTTCGTAAGCAAGTAAAAAAATCTTTCTAAACAAGATGAGTTCAGAGTTCTTACAAAATTTATACAAATAATCACTTCTTAAAATATATCAACATTCCGTAACATTTATTTAAAATTAATCTTAAAAAATATAAATCTATTCTTCCATCTCATCACATTTAGCAATACCTTCAGGCAGGCATTCAAGAATATTATCGTCGAACCTGTAAAATTCCGGACATCTCATGTCAAGCAGTTGATCTCCGTAGCAGAGATAGTATCCACCGCAGTCTTTAACATCACGAAAACGTGAAGGCATTTTACAATTTATAACATTCGCACCGCATTTTGAGCCAACTTTATTTATAACTTGCTCTATTGCACCACTTTTGTTCAGACACCTCTTAGTAGCCTGTTTGGAGCATCTTTTCGTTTGAGGATCGAATGCAGTCTCTTCAGGGCACGTAAACAACAATTCCCTAACAGGGGCGAAGTTTTTTGTTAAGCAGACATGATATAATTGACAGTTACTATCGTCTGCGTACTTTCCTGGATTTTTTCCTTGACATGAAAATTTATAATCATCTTGTTCTAAGTCATCTGTGTCCTGAAATAATTCCATTGCATCCGTTCTAGTATCTCGTATAGTTCCTTCTAATATACAAGCATGTTTGTATGGGTTAAAAGTTCTATCTTTACCGCATAACATATGTCGAGCAAGGAATCCCTCTCCGGATGCGGGTACATCACAATACCAAAACAATGATTTATTTTCATGATCTTATAAAGATCTGCATTATATTTAAGAAAACAAGAAAAAAAAACGATATAAAATACCTGGGAAAAATCCATACGTATCACAATCATAAGGCGGTGGAGTATCAAATTCTAGTGTCGTAAAGTATTCACTTTCCGTTGTCGTTGTTGTACTAGCTTCGGTGGTTGTTAGCTCGCATTCGCAGTTTGACCGAACTTCTCGCGCTAAAGGTTCGGTGTCTGGGTAAAATTCATTGGACATTTCATTGATACCTTGCTCATCATAATAATCGAATCGGTTTTCTTCATATTTTACAGTTGTATATCGTAAGTCCACTGGAGAACAATAGGCAGGATTGTCTTCATCACAAATAAAACCTTCATGACATTCGTGAATGGCATCAGGCTCTTCAGTCGTACCTTCCGAGTCTCGAAATGGGCAGATTTGAAATCGCATATTATCAATGCAACGAAATCCATACTGACCGCAAGGACCTTCTGTAGTGACACTGACCTTATCATTTTGTTGTTGTTCTTCACTTAAAGCGGTTTTGAATGCAACTAGTAATAAGATAAATACATCTAGTAACATTTAGTCCTCTGGATACTTAAAAGAAATGAAAATTAATTAGATAACAATTTTGAATTTACTACAATATGCTTACCATATCCGAAAACCATTAAAAACTCTAAAAAATATACAATTAATAAAATAAGAGTTTGACAGTTGTTGTTTCAAAATGAAGGAAACATTTGCAAAAACGGAAAAAATCAAAGTTTGTTTTGATGCCTATTTTCAAAATTAAGACAACAAGAAGAAGCTGTCTCGGGCTTAGGCGTCGACAGTTTATTTGATTAAGGGTGCCGTAACACCTTTTAGCGGCTCTATTTCATAAGAATAACGAACTAATGAAAACAATACGTAAACTCTATAATACCATTCTAAATAAACTGCACTTGTCTCTTTGGAGTTCAGTTGTTGCTTTGTAATGCAAATTTGTAGAATAAATTCCCCAACTCTCAAGTTTCAGGGTTTGTCGTGATTTCTCAATTGTTAGCCATTGAAGTCCATCAATAGGATGATTTTGACTTGCAAAAATTCTTTCGAAAATTACGTAAGGGCTCGCGCAGATTAAAAGCGTAGCACAGCGTAGATTAGCATAGCGCAAAGCTTGAGCGTATAATTTGCAGATTGAGAGCGTATCACAGCGGGGCGTACTGATAATACTCAGGTCGAGCACACACTTCACATATTAAAATTTCTCAATCCATTATCACTTTTCAACTAAGGAATCACGACTTCGCTTTCTATACGAACGTAAAAATTCAAACAAATCATCTGGTTCAAATCACACTCATCTACCTACGCTATTGTATGCTACGCTATGTTTACGGTATGCGCAATATCAAAGAATCAATGGATTTAAAAAAAACGCCAATTTACGCTATGCTGTGCTACGCTTTTAGTCTGCGTGAGGCATTACTACTTTTTCTGATTCACCAGTATAACATCAAAAGTGGAAAAAAGAATTTTATTGATTTAGGGCAGCAAGTTTCAAGTCTTGGTTGGACCCTTCAATAGGTTTCAAATAGCGGAATTTAGAAATTCGAAAAAACAAACGAAAATAGAGCAAGTAAAAAAGCTAGAACTGGTCTAAGACCAATTCTTATGATATCCTAGCTAAATGTCCGTACCCGTATGTAATTTCGTATGGTTACCTATCTTTACAAGTTTGATTTTTGAAATGATTTTTCGTATATAACTTAACATCCAACGCAGCAGAAGTACGCGTAACGGAAAGTACGAATTCACTAGATTACCCTTTGGCCTAAAAAATGCCCCTGCCATTTTCCAAAGAACCCTAGACGATATTTTATTTCACATAGGGGAGAGGTGTTACGTCTACATAGATGACATAATAATATTTGGTAAAGATGAAACAGAGTACAGAGTACAGAGAAACAGAGCTAGATAAATGCGAGTTCCTCTAAAAAGAAGTCGAGTTTCTTGGATTTATAGTATCTAGGGACGAAATTAAAACAAATCCCAATAAAGTTGAGGCAATAGTTAAATTACCTTATCCTAGGACACTCAAAGATCTACGATCATTTCTCGGAATGTCAGGCTACTATCGCCGCTTCATTAAAGATTACGCGAAACTCGCCAAACCCCTGACATCCCTTTTAAGAGGGGAAGATAGACGTGTGTCCAAAAACCTCTCCAAAACTAAAATCATTAATCTTGACAATGAGGCCATGGAAGCATTTCAAAAAATAAAAAATTCGAAAATTCGAAATCGAAAGAAGTCGTTCTTAGTCACCCAGACTTCGAAAAAGAGTTCGAACTTACAACAGACGCCTCCAACTACGCCATAGGAGCCGTATTGTCACAAAATATTCGGCCCATTGCATTTTTGTCGCTAACATTACAAAAACCGAAGAGAATTATGCCGCCAATGAAAAGGGTATGCTGGCAATAATTTGGTCTCTGAATTCTTTAAGGAACTACCTCTATGGAGCCAGAAAAGTAAAAATTCATACAGATCATCAACCCCTCACGTACGCTCTCAGCAACAAAAATACAAATTGCAAAATGAAACGCTGGAAAGCCATTTTGGAAGAATATAATTATGAACTCAAACACAAACCTGGAAAGACAAATGTAGTAACAGATGAGCTATCAAGACTACCTTTATTAACCCATGCCAATCCACTTACCATGACTCGACATAGTGACGAGAGTTCATCCCATAATTTAATCCCAGCAATCAAATAATATTACAAATAGGCGACGAAGCAGGTTATCAATTAAAATCCCCTTTTCCTAGCTACTTTAGACACATTCTGACACAATCCTCGTACCATAAATGGGTTAAAAACTGATGAAGGTATAATGGGACTAGTTCAAGATATTTACCCTATACATTTTAGGGATTATAAGATTAGATACACTCAAACACTTGTTAAAGATCTAACAAGTGAGACAGAACAGGAAGAGGCAATATTGAGCATTCATCGGAGTGCTCACCGAAATGCCGAAGAAAATAGGCATCAAATATTAGAAAAATATTATTTTCCGCGAATGAGTTCGAGAATAAAGAAACTTGTAAATCACTACCAGGACATGTAAAGAAGACAAATACGACAGACACCCAAATAATCAACACATAAACCCAACACCTATTCCAAATTATCCTGGCCATACACTTCACATAGACATCTACTCTGCAGAAAAGCACATGGTTCTCACAGCCCTTGACAAGTTTACTAAACTCGCACAAGCCAAAATAATAAAATCTAGGTCAATAGAAGATATAAGACGACCCCTGCGGGATTTATTGTTCTTTTTCTGTATTCCCGAAAATATTGTGATTGACAACGAGAAAGCGTTGAATTCAGCCTCGATCACTTCTATGATGGAGGACGAACTAGGCATAACAGTCTACAGAACACACGGACAAGTTGAACGTTTCCATTCCACCTTATCTGAGATAATGTCTGAAAAAAGACGGATTTGGACGCTCATTTGAAGAACTGTTAGAACGATCAATAAAAGAATACAATTTCACCATCCACTCCACTACTGGAAAAAAACCAGTTGAGCTCTTCTATGGACGAGATCCAGCTGTCAATCCCGAACTGTTTGAAGAAACTCATGCAAAAAACATACAAAAGTTGAAACAAAAACAAGAGCAAGCCATCCAATATCACAATAAAAAAGAAAGCCCATCAAAAATTACGAAGTTGGGGAGACCATATTTGTTAAACATAATAAAAGAATAGGGTCAAAACTAACCGCTAGGTACACTAAGGAAATAGTAAAAGAAAACCATAACACAACAGTCCTTACAGAATCAGGCAAAAACGTCACCAAAAGCAACATTATAAACTGAATATTTCTCATTTCAGATTCGGACTCTGCCAAACCAGAAGCGAGGTCCAGATTTTGGATTAATCCAACTCACACATAATAGCCTTGAGCACGGGTACCGCAAGGATGCAGGACGGTAACTTCAAATTAATCCATATTATCGATCTCATTCAGTACGAATCATTTATATCCGAGATTACTTCATTCCTAGAAAACCACATCCCCAAAAATCATTCCCTATTCCCATACCTTAATCACGAGTTAACACAAATTCAAGATTTATTCAGTAATTTAAAACCACATAAAGTTAAAAGGTCATTGGATTTCATTGGGAGCGCATGGAAATGGATTGCGGGAAATCCAGACCATGAAGATTTTATAATGATACAAACCAAAATGAACAGCGTCTTACAGAATAATAATAAACAAGTTGTTATTAATGAACTCTATAATGAAAGAATCAATAATATTACAACTAGAACTAACGAAATATTAAAATTAATTAAAGAAGAAAAACAATTTAATGATCAGGCAGTCTTAGATATTCAGTACAAACTAAAATTAATTAAGGAAGAACTAACGAACATTGGATATGTCATTCATTGGGCTAAGTCAGGAGTAATTAACTCAATAATGTTATCAAAAAGGGAGATCCAATCGGCCACAGACATTTTAGATAAAGAATATTTACCATACTCAACACCAGAGGAAATAATATCCCTATAACAACCAATGTAACATTTGAAGAATTACTGCTTAAACCTGTTAAGAGAAACATTGTTATTAAGGAAACACCTTATGACAAAGTCTTAAGAAATAAAAATAATATTCTTGCTAAAATAGGTAATTGTAAAACTTTAGGCTACTTATCAATTTGCAATCAAGGAACGTTAATGATATTAGTAAAACGACTTGTATTCCACATGTCCTCAAAAGTCTCAATGCCACCTGCAACAATAGATAAAGTCTCTGAAAGAATTCTGCTGCTAAATCAATTCAATGGTGTCATGAAAGCTGAAGATACTCTGCATGATCTGAATGGTACCTTGCTTGTCAAATTTCATAATACAACGATTAGTATCGATGGGAAAACCTTCATATCAAAAGAAAAGTCAACCTTACACGCCTTACCCGCTATCTTACAACTTAACCCAATAGAAGAGCAATACCGAGAATTACTATCACTGGAAATGATGAAGGAACTCCATATCAACAACACCAAGCGTATAGAACTCCTGAATTCTGATAAAAATCTACATCATTAGCCCAGTTATGGACTTCTCACCACAATAGGGATCATATTAGCGTTCATAATAACAAGTACGCGTAACGAGACACCGCATCACGTTTCATCAACAGGTGGCGGCAGTCGAGCGAAATCGTGGGATTCGCAATTTCAGCAAATTAATTTAGATAGCAAAATGCAAAATTGTTAGAGTTAGTTCAGTTAATTTTTCACGGGTTTTGTAAACGGTCATATAAAATAAATCATATAAAAAGTTATTTAATTGTTGTTCTAATTTTTTTTTTTTAGTCTTTAAAAGTAAAAAGATTAACTTATATTTCTAGAACGGACCGTCGGACAGTAAAAATGATTATACCAATTTCATAGGATTACATATTCTAAAGAGCTTTTCAATACAACAAAAACTTCTAGCATTTTCACAGTATAACTATGTAAAAAACCTAAATTTTTGGTGTTCCCAAGAAAGGGTTGCCCAATTTACTATTGCTATGAAAACATCAGGTCTCTACGTAGACACTTTCTGAGGCAGTGTCTAAATATATAGTAAAAACCAAATTTTTGTATGGCAACCCTATGGAGGAGCTGCCCGATTGATCCCATTTTCAAACTTAAATTTGCTTTTTCTAAAGCCCGTGTACATAATTTCAGCTCTCTAAATAAACGCATTCTCGAGTTATCGTGAGAACGGACAGACGGACAGGCGGACAGATGGACGGACGGGCAGACGAACGGACGGACATGCAAAAATCAAAATAACTTTCAATATTATGCGTATGGGTATGCAATCTACATTGCTCTACTAGCATTAGTTCTGTGCATTACAAATGGAATTAAAAGCTTAGCATAACACGTATGATTTCATCTAGGTTACAAAAATGGAATGAAATGAAAAAAAGTGGAAAAGTGAGAAAAATAGGAAAAAACTTTTTGAAAAGAGTTGAAAAGAAAATCAAATTAATTCAATGACTTAAAATTGGGCTTATTTGTTTTTTGAGTGCCCTAGTTTTGCTATTTAGGACCTGTTGATGAGTCAAACCAAGCCTTGACAATTGCTGCTCTATCAATAAGTTGTGTGATGAAATAACAAATAAGATTTTTTTTTTAGTTTAGGCCTCACGTCCGCATATTTGTGTTGAAATCTAATTTTTTTACTGGTTTCGTTAATATCAGGATTCTCAAGGACCTTGAAAAACCCTTAAACATATGATTATCAGCAACTGGGCTGAATTTAACAGCAACAAAAAATTGTCCATGCCTGTTATTCTTATGTTTTCTCAGAAATATATAAATAGTTTTTTTAACTGATTAATTAAATTCTTTTTCTTTTATTCTTTTTCTCCAGAGCCCATTTTTCATTCGTTTGGCTTTTTTTGTTGCAAAGGAAGAATCTATAGAGATTAGGTCTAGGATTCCAGGATAGATGAGCATGACCACTGACATATATAATATGGACTGATTAACTTTCTATTTCATATGGGCTCAATTGCTGATGCCAAAAAAAGTTCTTACGCTGGTGCCAACATTGAAAAAATCATTGGCGGGAAGTTGAAAAAATGAGCGTGCAGCTGGAAAAGCGATTATAATATAACCTTTCGAATTTCTGTGGAGTATCTATGAATATATTGCCTTTGGTAAAACACTTTTTATCACTAATTAACCAAAATAATTAATTTAAAAACATTTAATTCGACGAACCCAGTTATTTATTTGTTGTTTACAGTTCTCTCTGTTGGTACTTGGTGCTTAGACCGAAAGAGTCAGCAATATAGAAGCGAGCCCACTTTTTGCAGTGCAATTCTACGAACGTAGTGAGTCCATATTATATATGTCAGTGAGCATGACGCACTGATATATAATATGAATGGACTGAGCGTTCTTGCTTCAAAAATGGCACAAATAAAATAAAAATGTTTAAAAATTAGAATTGAAAATAAGAAACAAATCCGGTAAAATCAATAATGAAGAAGAATCTATATTATAAACCACAGACTACATTTGGCACATTATTTATGTAAATTATATTACTTATTATGTATTACTTAGTGACAGGTTAAGTTTATAGAAACATGAGCACATTGTTAATAATATTATATTATACATAGAGTGGTGAAATATAAGAAATGAATTGGAAATAAAACGAAGTTTGATACACATGTACATAATTTTAAATAATATGTAACATAATTACATATGTGTTGCACATAAAATTAGTATTAGACACAAACTAAGCCACACTTAATAATAAAACATTAATTGGACAAAACTATAATTCCTACACTACTTAGAAAAAAATTTCGTCAAATATTTATGAATTTGTCATAAAATCTCGATCGATTACATACAGTCTGCGAAATAATTATATCGGACAAGTATTTTTAGGTAAATGCGTTTCTTCGTTTTAATTCTAATTGCGTCATAACATTTGTGCTTCTAGGAAATATCTAACGGAAATAATTTTTTTCTGTTTTTTGTTTATGATATTGCGATTGCTTTGAGTTTTGGTTGGAAAGTGCATTCAGTCGTGCGAAATATATATAACAGACAAATAAGTGAAAGTCATATTTTTTACGTGCAAATTTATTTAATCCGTAAAGAAGTAAGTACTTTGATTTATATGGGATACATATTTGTGTTTTCAATTAGTAATATTTTTTTTCAGCGATAATTTCAAAAATGCCAAGAGGAGCAACGTTAACAGTTGAAGAGCGGGCTAGAATTTCAGCTTATAGAGAATGCGGAATGACAATTAGAAAAATAGCTGAAAAATTGAAAAGGGATAAGACGACAATTAATAAATTTTTAAAAGATCCGGAAAATTATGGGGCAATGAAGAGACCAGGTCGTACCCCAAAAGTCGATGAAAGAACTAAAAGAGAAATAAGGCGTCTAGCTGTTAATAAAAAAGTTAGTCCATCTCAAATAAAATTTCAATTATCTCTGCCCGTGACTACAAGAAGAATTCAACAACTTCTGAAGAAGAACGAGAACATTAAATATCAAAATCGGTTGCCGACGCCCAAGCTCTTACCACGCCACAAATCTGCAAGATTAGAATTTGCGGAAAGGCATAAATTTTGGGAGGATGAATGGCAATCCGTTATATTTAGTGACGAAAAAATGTTCAATTTGGACGGTCCTGATGGCTGCCAAAAATATTGGAGAGATACCCGTCAGGAACGTGAAACCCGCCATTCTAGAAACTTTCAAGGAGGTTCACTCATGATATGGGCTGCGTTTGGTTATCGAGGCAAGACTCCAATCTGTTTTGTGACACACAAAATGGCTTCAGTGAAGTATGTTGAACTGCTGGAGAGTGTGCTTATTGATTTTGGAGAAAACTTATGGGGCGACAATTGGACATTCCAGCAGGACAACGCCGCTATACACGCCGCTAGGTATACAAAAAACTTTTTAGAGTCGAGAAATATACCTCTACTGCAGTGGCCCTCCATAAGCCCTGACTTAAACCCTATGGAGAATCTATGGGGCATCTTGTCCCAAAAGGTCTATTCAAATGGTCGCCAATTTGACACTTTGGTACAGCTCAAAATAGCGATTCAGGAGGAATGGGAAAAAATTGGCATATCCACTCTTCATTCTTTAATAAGTTCAATGCCTCGTCGCTTAATTGGAATAATTATTAATAAGGGCGGGCGTATTAATTATTAGAAATAGGTTTAAAGTAATATTAATTATGAGATAAGATATATGTTAATCCTTTAAGTTTTGTCTGGTATAAATATTTCGTTCATGGTTCTGAAACATTTAATATTTTAGTTAACTTAAATATAAAATAATTACATGAAGTAATGTTATTAGTTTTGTTTTTTCAATAAAAATATAATGGACACACAATTTTGTTAAAATAAATTTTTATTATTTACTTATTTGGTGATTACGTTTGTCTGGTATAATTATTAAGCCAAGCTCACAGGATGCTCAATGATACAAAGCACAGCACGGCAGGAAGGAGATAGGGAAAGGAAATATTTTCGTAGCATTGGAGAAAATTACTTAAAACTTAAATTTTTGTAGATTTTATAACGCATTTTAGCAAACATATTAGATCTGTCTGGTAACTTTAGAGCAAGAGTCTTTGCGTAAAAATCAAGTAAAACTTTTATGCGGAAGAGGGATATTTCAAGAAAAGTATCAGACAATTCTCGAGTAAATTTTGTTTAGCTGTCATGTGTCAAAAATTTGGCAGTAACGTTTTCTGTCTAAAATGCTAAATTTACATAGCGAAAGTAGCTTTCTTAAGTAAATTTCATGACAAGTACCTATTTTCATGAAATTTTTGTTTACACGTTTGCACTTTTGTTACGTAAGTAGTGTTCAGCAAAATGAATGCAAATAAAATATGGTCCTGCGCTCTCGATGATGTTATCGAAATATTTATGAATGGAATTGAGCGATACAAAAGAAACCATAGGAAAACAAACAGTAAGCGATGGGTGCGCAATTAGATTTTACGCCATACGTAGTGTAGTATCGTTTATTACTTCCCTTCACTTTTTTTCAATCGTACTTCAGAAAGTAAACCTAGGGGGGATGTTAAGTAAAAGCATTTATTTTATACATATAGATATGTCACAAAATCTGTTACCTTTTCTCGACAGATGGCCATACATGTACCAAATTAGAAAACAGAGGCAAAATTTTTATCGAATGACTGAAATCATGTTTACAGATGGCTCCATCTATTAGATTTTTTTTTTTAAATATGAGGATATTAAGTTATCTTCGATAACCAATGTTTTTTCTGCTTCCCTATCTAACAATGTCGAGGAATGTGGAAAAAAAGTAATCAAGGAATTCAAAGGATTTCAGATTTTTCTCAATAAATTTGCTTTTTATGAGATATATATATAGAGAAGTACTTCGTAAGAGATTCTGTTGTTGAATTTTGTATTCCGTTATACAAGAAATTATTATTTAAATTAATGTAATTTAATACATATTTCATTTAACACATTATATTCGTGAACCCTGATTGGAATAAATGAGTATAACTTTTGAACCACACTATAGATTTTGGTTATTGTTGGCTTATTAAATAGCCAAGAATAGTAGCTGTCGAAAAGTGTATTACTCTGTATTTTTTAATTAAGCATCTTTAAATTATTCTCAAATATTTCCAAAATTTTGATTTTTTTTGCACACAAAAGTTTTTGGAATAAATATATATAATTTGTATGTAAAAAAATCAATTTTTTGGAAATATTTGAGAATAATTTCGTTTTCCACTCGATATTTGGGCAGTTCCTAAGAACTGAAATGTGATACATGGTGTTTTCATAGTAATAGCAAATAAAATTTCAAAAATGCACTAAATCGGGCAACCCCTTCTTGGTGTTGACATATAAAAATTTAGTTTATTTACGTACACTGTGAAAACAATCAGTCCTAGACATTTTTATTGTACTAAAAACTTCTTTAGAATCGAAATTCTATAAAATTGGTAATGATCATTTTTTCTGTTCGACGAACCGTTTTAGAAATATATGCACAAAAC
Source organism: Dioctria rufipes (assembly GCA_963924295.1). Taxonomy (NCBI): domain Eukaryota; kingdom Metazoa; phylum Arthropoda; class Insecta; order Diptera; family Asilidae; genus Dioctria; species Dioctria rufipes. Next base: position 82,833,208 of record OZ002742.1, read on the forward strand.
CACTTCAAAAATCAAACTTGCACAGAAGGGTGACCATTGACCACGAAATTACATACGGGTATTTATCTAGGGTATCATAAGAATTGGTCTTATTGTTAGACCAATTCTAGCTTTTTTACTTGTTTTAATTGCGTTATATCTTGTGGCCCTAATTGAGTAAGAATTCTCGGTAGCATTTCTGAAATCGATTTATTCTCGCCATGTCCAGTAATAGCAAATGTGCTTGTTGGTAAAAATGCTTGGGCTTTTGGATTATTGAAGTGAATTGCTGCACCATCATTTTTAATACTGTTGAGCTCTTTTATGCCGGGAGTGGGATTTACGGAAAGTTTTTTCAGCGATAATTGTAATTTTTTGTCATCTGTGGCAGGAATGGAATGCACTATTTTCTTCTTTTTCCTGAAACTACTGAAAGCTACTGTCGCCATGTAAATGTAGCAAAATAGAAAACAATTAATTAATTTGAAATACGTTTTAAAAAGTTCACCCTCTTTAGTAGTTTTAATAAAATCAAAACTCTTTAGATAATCACTTTTACAATCACTCGATAACACAACAAGCGGCTTAACCTCAAATTTAATACTTTTGACAGTAAACTGATTGCATATCGAAGTTACATATCCTCATGAGTACATATCCTCATGTGTAACTTTGTGCAAGAGGGGAAACGTATCAATTTACTCGATTTTTACGATCCCAAAAGTTAACAGAACAGTTTATGTGTAAATTAGCGTAAAAGTTTTTACACCGTGTAAAAACTTTCGAATTAATAGTCAGACCTATTGAAAAAATGTATAAAACATTTTCGTACGTACCCAATGGTTAAAAGAGCGCTCTAAGAAACCTCGTGAAACGCTTCCCTGGAAGCTCGCAGGGCTTCTTTTGCAAAAACTGAGACCCACAAACTGACATTAGAAAAATGCGTTTCTAAGCTCTTGTTAACGTCCAAGCTAAATGTGATTTGCTGAATTGACTGATGAAATTTCAATTATCACTGGCATTCCATATCGGAGTTGGCTAAGATCAAAATATAATTTTTATTTCTTTTAAATGTTGTACACCAGCGCAGTCGCACATACTTTGTATTTTCCATGTACTCGTTTAACCAAAAATGCATGAAAGCAAATGGCATGTCTCTTTCCGTTAGAGCAGAATTTCCCACTGAACTGTAACGATTGGGAACGAGAAATTGCTTGAAGTTCAGCGGTATTTCCAGAACTGGCAACTTAGTAATCAAAACTTTCTTACCAAAACAGCCTTGTAAACAGAGTGGGGCAAGTACCAAAGAAAAAGTACTTAAGTAAAAGTACAAGTACCGATGGCCTGAGTACTTCAGCGTAAGTACAAGTAGAGCATGTATGAAATGTACTTGTAACTAAGTACTAAATCTATAAAAAGTACTGAGACTTTTCGAAGTACTTTTTAAATTACTTTTTTAGAATATTTTTACGTTGGCAGGAATATAATGAAGTTTATTGAGTTCAGTTAATAGATATTAATAAATAAATACCTTTTGAAAACTATAATATGTATAGTAACCAGTGGCGACTATTTATAGTTTTCATAGTTTTCGGTGCTGCAAGTAGAGTAAAGCTTTCACCTCTCCTTGCTACACTCACAAAAATTATTAGAGGTCAGGTCCGCCCAAGCACACATTATCGCCTCCAATAATGCATAACAATTCTAAGGAAAAAATTTCCAATAAATTTCTAAGAAAAAATTGAGGCCTTCCCTACATCAAGTCGAGGCATAGTTTATATTGGAGCGAAGCATTGCTTGCTTATCCTTGGTTATGTCCACTGACGTATATAATATGGACTGCTTACTTTTCAATTTTACGTGGGCACAATTACTTGTGTCAAAAAGAGTTTTTACGTCGGTGCCAACATTGAAAAAATCATTGGCGGGAAATTGAAAAAGTGAGCACGCTGCTCGGAAAGTGATTTTAATAAAACCTTTAAATTTTCTTCTGTGTATGTAATGTATTGTCTTTTGTAAAACAGTTTTTATCAGTAATAACCCTAAATGATTAATTTAAAATCATGTATTTCGACGAATCCACTAATTCATTTGTTGAGCCCACTTTCTGCAGTGTATTTCTATAAACGTAGTCAGTCTATACTATACATAACAGTGGTTATGTCATCAAGTCGAGACATCGTCGATTTTATATTCGAGCGAGACGTTACTGGTTTTTGTTCTACTTGCCCAGTCCTGTTTGTATGTTATTAGTTTGTCTAAGGTTCTGCCTTGATGCGAGAGTGCGGCATATGCTTTGACAGTTCTTTGCGTGTTGCGTGCTTTAAAACTCAACAAAAAGTAAAAATCGTGTTACTTAAGTACAAAACTAAGTCTTAAGTACAAGTAAATAGAAACAAGTACTTATGTTCAAGTACTAAGTAGGGGCATTTCAAAAGTATTGAGTAATAAGTCTTAAGTAATGAAAATGTACTTTAAGTAGTACGTAAGTCTTTTTTACTTAAGTATTGCCCTGCTCTGCTTGTAAAAAACACTTCATCGACTATTAATTAAAATTTAACAATACAAATAGTCCCAAATACTTTTGTGATAAAATCCGTAAATACCACTGATATTCATATAAGTAAATTCCCAAATAATATATATATAGCGCCAGCTTACGACAATTGGTAGCATTAACAGTGAGAGCATACTTTCTGAAATCAAAACTGGTGCCACATGAAATGGGAGATCAGTCAGTCCATTTATAAATATATATGTATATATAAATATATGTCAGTGGTACATACTAAAGTGAGTACGAAAGTGATCTATTTTATTTAATTACAGCTCGTACTTAAGATCTATTGCATTATTTATTTGTATTATCTTGAAGTTTTAAATATTATGGCTCATACTTCTGCGTCTTCTGATTCTAACTCAGAGCAAAGTCATTGTTATAACACACCTCCAAAAAATAAATTGATCAACGGGCGGACAAAACTTCAAAAATTTCCAAAGAATTGGTTGTTTCAATTAGATTTCAAGAGATGGCTTATTCCTGTTCCATTCAATAAATTCAAGGCAAAATGTAAGGGATGTAATGATGAATTTTCTGCAGAAAAGACAACAATAGAGAGAAATGAGAGCGGAATCGACACAAGGAAAAAATTAAAGGATCGATAGAATCTACTTCAAAAACCATCACAAAGTTTTTGTCGTCAGAAGACGGAAGACGTTAGCATAATTTAAAGCAAAAAGTAGTGAAATAAAACTTTGTGCATTTTTCGCGCAACACAATGTGTCCTTTTTGTCCGCTGATCATCTAACAGAACTTTTTAAAAAATGCTTTACCGATTCTGAAATTGCAAAAGGTGTTATATTTAAAAGCACCAAGGCATTTGTCATTTCAAAAAACGTTTTAGGTAAAAGTTTTACGGAAAATTTAATACTCAGATTAAAATTTAGTATTCTAATTGATGAGGCCACGAATATTTCAATGAAAAAGACTTTGTGCGTTTTAGTCAGCTTATTTTATTTGAAAATTAAGGCCGGAAAACAAAAGTTTTTGAGTGTGTTGTAATATGTTTACTTCACAATTGGCCTGGATGCTAATCATGATGAAGTTTTTTTTTTTATTTAGATTTTTATTTAATTAATTTATACCAGGCAGAGAACTGCCGAACTTACGGTTTATATGGCTAAGAGCCGCTGTGACCTTATTTTTATATGATGGCAGGTACTTGCCGATCTTTTAATAGTATGGCAGAGTGTGCCGCTGTTTTATTATTATTTGGCAGGGTATGCCTATATGTATTTATTATGGCAGAGTATGCCGCTGTTAGGTAATCCTTTGGGCAGAATATGCCGCTATATATATTTACTGGCAGAGTATGCCGATCTTAGGGTGAGAAATAAAGAAACACCTTGATGAATGATTTACTTCTGAATTTTAATCAATTGTCACAGGTTATTTATACAGGTGACTTCCCTATACAGTGCTTATACAAAGGTGGGGATTATTGCAGAATTGCAATAATTGAATTAAACATAATTTGTTGTGTCAGCTTACCTGATCACAAGACATTTGAATTTTTTTGTGTAAAGCGATCACCTCGGGTGTGAATATTTTACCGATCAAGAATTATGCTTGCATAGTGGAATTTGCTTGCTTTGCAAAATTCTTCTTGGGGTCGTACAAACTTTGTTTATTTTAATTATTTTTCGGTTTGATTTTTGTTTGTAATTATTTACCGTGGTCATGGCTTTACATCCTTACCCTTAAAAGAAAAAAAAAAATTTTTTGTATATAAAAAAAAAATTTTTTTTTGTTACATAAATTTATGAATATTATTTAATTAAACATGTTCTAAACTATTTATATTATTTTTGTATGCTATTAATTATTTTTATGAACTTAATGCCTTATATTTATTGATTATCTAGATATAATACCTTACTTAAATTTACATTTTATCAACCTGTTATTGTGTACGTCTTTGGGTTTTTCTTTTATTAAGATTGTGGAGTTTACTCCTTTTCGTTTAATGATTTTAAATGGTCCGTCGTAAGGACTTTCATATTTCTTCCTGGAATTCATTCTCAAGTATACGTAGTCGTTGACGTTGAACTTCGAGGGGTTAGAGTTTTTATCTTTCATTCTCTTTCGCTCTTTTTTAGCTTCTTCTAATAGTTCCTTGCTTTTTTCATGAGCTCTTTTTAGCCTTATTGCAAGTTCTTCTGCATAATTGTGTATGCTATTTATTTGTTCCCTACTTTTCAGAATCTCTGCTGGTAGTGTTGCTATTTTTCCAAATACTAATTCGAATGGTGTATAACTTGTATCTGTGTGTGGTGTTGTATTGTAACAGAATACATAGTATGGAATTAGTTCATCCCAATTGTCTTCTTCTGAGAATGTTCTCAAGTATTCGTTTAATACTCTATGGTTTCTTTCAATTGCCCCTAGAGTTTCGTGATGGAACGGTGTGGACGTAACATGTTTTATGTTCAGAAATTTGCAAATATTTTTTAGTAGTTCATTTACAAATTCTGTACCTCTGTCTGTTTTCAATGTTTTGAAGCATCCATACTTTAGAATGAATCTTTCAACTATTGTCTTTGCTACCGAGGAGGCTTCTTTTGTCTCCATTGGATATGCCTCAACGAATTTTGTCAATTCGCATTGCAGCGTCAGGATGTATCTGAAACCGTTTGACATTCTTAGAGGTCCTACTGTGTCAACTGAGATCGTTTCAAAACTACTGTTTGGTGTGTCTGTTATTACCAGAGGTTCTTTTGTGTATTTTTTGAATTTGTTCTTCGCACATTTATCACACTTATTTATGTACTCCTTTACCATTTTGTTAAGGTTTTTCCATGTATACCTTTGTTTTAATTTGTTTATGCAGCGTTTAATTCCAGCGTGTCCACCATGCATGCTGTCATGGTATTCTTTTATTAATTCTAGTTTTTTCTTTGGATCTTTTATCCTTATTGGGGGTTCATAAAGTAATATCTTCAATGGTGTTGCCTTACCACGTTTATTATTTTGCTGCAGCTTATTGAATTTCTCTTTAAATTCATCTATTTTAATATGATGAAATATAGCATCGTCTTTTGCGAGTGCTAATTCTTTAATATTATTCTCGTTCATTTTTTGTATCAGCTTCTCCATTATGTAACCAGAGTTAAATATAGGATTATCGCTGTACTGAACGGTTACCCCTTTCTTAGTTATGTTTATTTCTGGCAAACTTTCATTTATCGCATTCTCTTCTGCGTACGCTGTATCAAATTGTATTTTTTTTATATTTCTTATGTCGGAGATGGATGTGCATTCCCATATATAGAGTTGGTCTGATTTTACGCTATCACTTCTCTCCATTCCGTTTTGCTGCTTTTTTGCCATATTACGTGTGATAATGTTTATTTGTTTCGGTATCATTGATTTTAATTTTTCAGAGTCTATTTTTATCCTTGACAGGGCATCTGCGTTTGTATTCATCTTTCCCTGTTTATACACAATTTCAAAGTCATAGTCCATTAGGTCTAAACGAATTCTTGTTAGTTTCGAAGAAGGATTCTTATGTGTGAAGAGGCTGACGAGCGGGCGATGATCTGTTACAACTGTGAATTTGTTCCCATAGAGATAGGGTCTAAAGAAATTGATTCCCCAGTGTATACCAAGCAATTCTTTTTCGATTATCGATTTGTTTAACTCATGTTTGTTCAACGTCTTACTTGCATAGGATATCGGCAAATCTTGTCCTATCTCACCTTGTGAGAGTACTGCTCCAAGTGCAAAATTTGAAGCATCCGTTGTCAGGACAAACGGTTTGCTAAAATCTGGATATTTCAGTATTGGTGAAGTTATTAGCTTTGCTTTGAGTATTTCGAAAGATTTTTTACAATCTTCTGTCCAAAGGAACTGTGTATTCTTCTTTAGAAGTGCATTGAGTGGTCGTGCTATTTCCGCAAAATTTTGTATGAACCGTCTGTAGTAGTTGCAGAAGGCTACGAATCGTCGTACGTCATCTACATTTTTTGGTATAGGGTACGTCTTTATTACTTCATGCTTGCTGGAGTCCGTTTTGACTCCATTCTTTGTTATTAGATGACCCAAATATAATACTTCTGGTTTTAGGAAGTTGCACTTGTTTGGATTGAGCTTCAGGTTATACTGCTGAAGTCTTTGTAACACTCTCTCTAGGTTTTGATTATGATTGTTGAGGCTGCATCCATGTATTATTATGTCATCGACATATATGAATGCGCCGTCATCCAGTCCACTTAATGCAATTGAGAGCATTCGCTGAAAACTGTTCGTGGATATTTTCAGTCCAAAAGGTAATCTTTTAAATTGGTAATGTCCTTGGTTGGTTGAAAATGCTGTTAATTTCCTTGAGTTTTCTTCTAGTTTTATTTGGTGAAACGAATTCGTCATATCAAGCGTTGAGAAGTATTTTGCTCGTCCTAGTCTGTCTAGGATGTCTTCTAATCTTGTCAGTGGGTATTTGTCGTTGATCACTTTCTTGTTCAGTTGCCTGAAGTCTACAACTAGCCTCCATTTCTTTTCTTCACCTGATTTTTTTGGTACTATCAGTGGCGAGTTGTATGGGCTCACTGAAGATTCAACTATATCATTTCGTATTAGATTATTGACTTCTTTGTTTATTTCGTCGATTTGTGAGTGCGGTAGTCTATAATTTTTTATGTAGACGGGGTTATTGTCTATTGTGCTTATATTTTGTGTATAAAAATTATTCGTCGTTAACTTCTCGTCTTCTAAGTGGAATACTTCTTGATATTTTTTGCAAATTCCTTTGATCGAATTTTTTGCATTTTCGTCCAATCCTTCCAACCTTAGTTCTTTCAACAATTTGTTAAATCGTTCATCAGTTTTATCTTTTCCTTGGTTTATATCTCCCTTTGGTGATTTTATTATCTTATAATCTTTCAACAGCTGTATCTTCGCTTCAAATGGTTTTAATTTCACCATGTAGTTATTGGTGTTCAACAGTTTTACATGTTGGACTCCTTTTCTTGGTATAATTGTATTACTCAAAAATACTCCTTCTAACAATTCTTCACCGCAGACTATGCTATCTTCTGTTATGTCGAGTGTTATTGCTTGGATAATCTCTGTTCTTGCTGGTATAGTAATTTCATCTCTGAATTTGTTTATCATGGGTATCGTAACATCGTCATCATTCAAGTTCGCAGTTATTGTAAAGGTTTCATAATCTATTTTGCATAGATATTTCATCAGGAAATCTCTTCCTAATATTCCATGTGTGCTGATTGGGGTTTGTGAATCCACTATGTGAAACCTGTGTTCTATGACGTATTCCTCATATGCTAACTGCAATATAGCTGTACCCAAGGAGTGAGTTTCATTATTCGTTATGCCCGTTATCTTGCATTGGTCACTCCTGTTTATTTCTTGGTTTAGTGAATTTATTTTACAAATTGAAATGTCTGCTCCAGAATCGATGAGAAAGTTTAATTTAGTCTTTGTGCGTTTGTCCGTCAGCGTTATGTAATTTGTTGTACAACTTCTGATGTTGTATATTTTTAGACTACGTCTTATTGCTGATCTCGTCCTGGACTTTGCGCATTGCTTGTCTCGCTTAGAAAATTTATCCGTCTCTGGGAATTTCTGGAAAAATTTCTTCCTCTATAGTTTTGGTAGCTATTCTGCCAGCCATTATTTCTATTCTGGTTGTTTCTTTGGCTACTACTGTAGTTGTTATTCATATTCCCTCTGTTATGCCAGTGATTGTTTCTGTTTTGGTACTTGTTATTATTGTTTCTGTAGCTATTTGCATTGATATTTCTATTGCTATAGTTTCGGTAGTCTCTCATTCGGATATTACTTTCATTTTGCGAGTTACGGAGATTTCTATTGAAACTAAAAATTGTTGTTTCATCTGTTAGAGGTTGTTCAATCTGATTTGCGAGACTTATCGCGTCGTTTAGCGTTTTTGGTTGTGCTGCTAGGATGGTTGGTTTTAGTAAATCTTTCAGTCCATTTTGAAAGGTATTTAATCCGATTTTGTCGTTCAGCTTACAGATTACCTCTCTGTGTTCTTCACCTATTTCGTTTATTTGGACTTTATTCAGGTCCGCGACTATCTCTAGAATTTTGTCTGAGAAGTCCTGGACTTTCATGTTCTGTTGTTTGCAATTTAATAATTTTTGTTGCAAGTTTTGTGAGGTGTCTCTTGTTTTGAAAGCTTCTGTCAAAACTGTTTTTAGATTTGTTAAAGATGTCGGTTTGGCAACTGCGGACATCTTGTTTCTGACTTTTTCGCTTAGACGCGCTAGCCATACAAATTCAATGAGTTGCGGCTGCGCTTCAGTTTTTAGCGTTCTTCCGTACATATCTACGAGACTTAGAAAATTGCATAGATCTTTTGTATTGCCTCCGAATTCTGGCAATATTTTTATTGCCACAGCAAGATCAAAGTTATTGGTGCCCATTGTGGCTTCCTTTGGTTCAGTGTTTGAGTCTAGATTTAATTCCTCTGATTCTGAATCTTCTGTATTATTAAGAGTTTCGTTTGTTTTCTCCTCTAGTAATTTTTTTAGCTCTATGAATGTCGCGTTAAACTTGTTTTTAAGCTCGTCTGCCTGTTTTCCTTTTTGTGTTAATTCTAATAGATCGAACTCTTTCTTTATTTTCTTGGCTGCAGCGTACTTTTCCAATAAATTCCTACTAGAGAATGTTCTCTGTGGATTTTTCGTAAACGTTTCTAATAATCTTTTTAATTCATCAAAAAGATTTTGGTTTGTTCCCATTAGTATCAAATATTATTCGAAGAACCCAAAGACAGTTATTATAAAAAGAAAATTTTTGTTAATTCATTTATTTATTGCTACCCATGAAAAAAGTGATTTATAAAACCATATTAAAATATCTATTATCTAAGAATAAAATGAAACTTTACTAGAAAGAGAAAAGAAATCTCCATAATTCTATCCCTAAAAGTTATCTATAGACACAAATTTAAAATTATCTTATTTATAAAGCTAGAAACCCGCAGAAAAGTATTTTCAATTTAATTCTATTTCTAAGATCTATCTGAACATCTATATATAAAAAAAAAAAGCTCCCTATATGATAAGTTTTTACCCGCAAGCTATAACTAAACGTTAGCCAGGTTGTCCACACTCTGTTTTATATTATTTTTAATATATTTTCGCAGGTATCTTCTCCCCATGTAGATCGTAATTGCTATTAATGCTGCAATTATGAGTAAAGTCACTGCGGTCGGTACATGTAGCACATCGTGTATTGAGATGGTTTGTACCACCGGGCTGGTTGCTGCTGCTGCTGCGTTTTGAGCTACAATCACTTCCTTCGATTGCGGCTTTCCCATTTCAGGTGGTTCAGCTTTCGTATTAGCTCTTTCTTTAAGCTCTTGTCTGTGGTAATAGGAATTACCCTGTAAAGCTCTGCTATTTTTTGCCGTAATTTGACTGCTATGCCGCCCCTCTTTTTTGTTGGTAGTTGTGTTGTTATTTGTTCTCTGGGTATATTTGGTGTTTGCTGTTTATTTCTGTACTGCGCTATTGTAATTGGCTTTGGACCGGCAGCGCGGTTTTTCTGCAGTGCTTCTTGCAGTGAGATTTTAATGGGTATGTATACTGCAGGTGAATTCGTCTTTGCTGTTATCGTTGCTGGAATGTACTCTGGAATTTGTGTGTTTCGCAAGGTCGTGTATGCTGGAATTCCTTCGTTTATCTTTCCTCCTGTAGTTGTTGTGGGTGTGTACTTTTCCTGCAGTTTTTCTTCTATTGTTTTGGTTTTTGTTTCGTTTGCTATTGTTGTGGATGTGTCGTCATTAGTCTCTGGAATTTTTCTTTTCGGACATATCGGTCGCCTGGGTGTTGTTCTCTTACGTATGGTTGGGTTATTGATCTCTACCGGTGATCTAGTTGCTGTTCGTCTGGTTACAAGATTCGATGGTCCGATTTGCAGGGTCGCCATGTAATATGTTTACTTCACAATTGGCCTGGATGCTAATCATGATGAAGTTTTTTTTTTATTTAGATTTTTATTTAATTAATTTATACCAGGCAGAGAACTGCCGAACTTACGGTTTATATGGCTAAGAGCCGCTGTGACCTTATTTTTATATGATGGCAGGTACTTGCCGATCTTTTAATAGTATGGCAGAGTGTGCCGCTGTTTTATTATTATTTGGCAGGGTATGCCTATATGTATTTATTATGGCAGAGTATGCCGCTGTTAGGTAATCCTTTGGGCAGAATATGCCGCTATATATATTTACTGGCAGAGTATGCCGATCTTAGGGTGAGAAATAAAGAAACACCTTGATGAATGATTTACTTCTGAATTTTAATCAATTGTCACAGGTCATTTATACAGGTGACTTCCCTATACAGTGCTTATACAAAGGTGGGGATTATTGCAGAATTGCAATAATTGAATTAAACATAATTTGTTGTGTCAGCTTACCTGATCACAAGACATTTGAATTTTTTTGTGTAAAGCGATGACCTCGGGTGTGAATATTTTACCGATCAAGAATTATGCTTGCATAGTGGAATTTGCTTGCTTTGCAAAATTCTTCTTGGGGTCGTACAAACTTTGTTTATTTTAATTATTTTTCGGTTTGATTTTTGTTTGTAATTATTTACCGTGGTCATGGCTTTACAGTGTAGAAGTTCCTATTCCAGAAGAAAATATTACAACAAGCAAATCCAAAATCCAAAATACACTTGTATGCGGATGAAGTCCAGATATACCTGGATAGGTCGGTTGGCCTCATAGAGGATTGTGTCGAGAGAATTAACACAGATCTGAACAGAATTTCTGAGTGGTCCAAGAGGCACGACTTACTTTTAAATCCTAATAAATCAAATTACATGATTTTGAATCTTGAGAGGCTTGATGTATCACAATTTCCAACTGTTACTCTGAATGGCACCTTACGTTCGAAATCTGGGAATTATCCTCAATTCTTCTATGAATTGCTGCGACCATATTAAAATTACATTGGGTAAAATTTATGGCATACTCAAAGTTTATGGTTATCTGCAAGGATTCTGTCTCCTGCTCTTCGCTCTAGGCTGGTGAAGACACTTCTCTTGCCCTATTTCGCAGGTGGATGCATTGTCTTCCCTCACTTGGATTCGATATGTACAAGAAAGCTCGATGTCGCTTTCAATGACTGCATTCGTTTCATTAGATGCTTATCTGACATTGATAAATTTGATTTTTCTTCATAAGGTTATCTACATCAGGCGTCCTGGATATCTATTTTCCGACCTCAGCTTTTTAAACTCTGATAGGCACCTTGTTCATGTTGCTCGCCTTTGGAACAGTCTACCGGCGGCATTGCAGCTTACTAGCTCGACCAGTTCATTTAGGGTACTGCTAACTCGTCATCTGGCTTCAGATGAGAGTCATGCGGGCTGACATTACCCTCACACTCCGAAATAACTATGCGCTTTTGTTCTTGTTTTTATTTCTATTTTCAGTTTTCTTTTCCATTGCCTATGGCTTCCTGTTTTGTTTTGTATGCTTTCTCATTCCCTGCACTGCTGTTAGTTCTTGCTATTGCTTACTTTCAAATTTCAAGTTTTTTTTTTTGTTTATTATCAGTTTTATGTTCCATTGCTTATATTTCAATTTCTCATTATTCTTTATTTTGTTATTTATAGCTTTAATCTTTTCTTTTCTTTTCTTATATCTTTTCTTTTTTCATTTATTGTTAATTTAATATTAATTTAGCATTTTCCTTAAACATACCAACTAAGTTTGTATCATCAAAGATTTCAACATCTGAGATATTTTATCCCAATAAACAATTTGAATTTGAAATTTGAAATCCTGTTTTGATAATATTATTAATCTATTTACTCGTAACAGTATTCCTGTCGAAAATATTATAGGATTTTGGAAGCGATGGCTGTAACTTTAATGATGAGAGCGCCCCCCCCCCCCCCCTAGATCGCCGATCGCCACCGCTATAGCTCTAATAATGTCAAAATTTATACTCTAATAAAATAAAATCAGAAAATATATATATAAAAAAACAAATCTTTTTAAAAAAGACTGCTTCTAAGTCCACACAAAAAAATAGAAAATAATTTCTTCCTACATAAAAGTTCTTGGAGTTTCTCTTCATTTTTAATTAAATATTGAAATTATATTAACATTTATTTGTGTAAAAAATTTAAAAATTTCAAGGTACAAAAAGAAAGCAATCTGGTGTTTTCAAAAAATTTGTATATTTGTTTTTAATGGAATATATCATCTGTATATTGGAAAGTTGTAAGTGCATATTTTATGATTTTAGTAATTCAACTTTTAAATTTTAAGCCTTCAAAAATAAAAAAATTGTATGATAGAAGTTTTCGCTTTGCTTATTTTCATTGATGTTTCAATTAAATTACTAGGTATTGTATATTATTTATCGTTAACTAATATAAACCTGAAGGAAAAACTGATATTTTGTTAAAATTAATTACTAGCACGTACATACGATTTTCTAAAAGAGAAATATTAATCAGATAATTCAATGCAATCGAATATGCTATAGAGATTCTTAATAGAATCATACTGCATATACCTACTACTACTCTGCTTCAATCATTTATAACAACTTTTTCAAAAATTTATTAATTTATTTTAGTCTAAATAATGCCTGAAAATATATTTTACCCTGCTTATACAAAAAAGGTGACAAATCTTTTATGTTCTTTATTTTTTCTTCGGTGGCTGGAAGATAGTATTTTTAGAGTTCGAAGAAAACCTTTTCCTGATCTCATTAAGAAGTGCACTTTAAACATACGATCAATCTCCTGACTGAAGTTTCATATTTCAGCTTAAAGAGATCACCTTATTTATTTATTTATTAAAACATTGTTCGCTTAAACATAGCACTAATACTAAGCCTACGTCTAGAGACTAACAATGTATTTAGGCCCACGGCTGCAAGGCCATCTGGGCAGCGATCAGTTGGTTTGCCAGTGTGTGCTGGTCAGCGATTTTACAAGTTTTGTTAGTTATTACATTTTTACATCTGGTACTTTGTCTTGTGTTTGTTTTTATATAAAATAAGCTTCGTATGAGAATTTCTTTTGACAAAGGTATGATAGAACTACATTAATTTTTCTTTCTTATTTTAGGTGGCTATTTCATCTAATATGCGATATCTGTTGGACATGTGTTGCACGCATAGAATGCTAAATGTTTGTCGCTTTGAAGGTTGTGTACATTTTGGCGTGAACTAAATAAAAGAGAAAACGGGGCCTTATCGTTTTGGTACAAGGACCAGGATCCTGTGACTTATCGACTACGTGCTAAGGTAATACATAAACAACTTAGACTATCTCACGGTATTGAGAGAAATTAAATTCCTTTTTACAAAAGGTATGATAGGATACATTAATGTTTTTACTTTTTTATTTTAGGTTGGCTATCTCATACTATTTGTTTGCTCTATTGGTTATGCGTTGCAGTTACAAAATGTTTGCCATTTTTATTAAAAGGATGAGCTCAACTTGGCGTGAGGAAAGAGAAAATCCTATATTCAATCGATTACGGCCAAAAGTGACCCAAAAACGACTTAGGCTGTCTGTCAGTATTAAGATGAAGGGGAGGAAGTTCAAATAAATGGATAAGCTCCTATCGTATATCTGGGGTACTTGTATTTGTTTGTTGTTGTTAATAGTGTATATTGTGATAGACTAATTTTAATAAAGTGTTTTATAGATCTATTTCTAAGAATTTCATTATGTTTTCTTTTGTAATTTCTTTTCCCTTTTTTAAAAATATGAAAAAAGGAAGAAAAAAAGGTACAGTGTATTTAGATTATTGTAGAGCTAAGTATTTATATCTAAGAATTCAAGTGTTCATTTTATTGTTATTTTAAATTTTTATATATGTAATATTTAATTATGTCCGTATGCCTGTAAGAGATCACCTGCTTCATAAAGTAAAATCGTCAGTTTTGAATACACAACGCTCTGAAAATTAAGCTGAGTTGTTTCTTTTTAGCAAAACATTTGAAACCAGTTGTGTTTATTTCGATTACTCGTAAAATCACATTTCAATATTTCATGTTGCTTAAAATCCTGAGCAATGATAGTAGGCTGTGATTTCTGTATGCTTCAAATATTTGTCTAACACTGTAACATTGTGAACGCTATTCACTTCCTAGATTTGCGAATGGCCTGGATCTGAAAACAGATTTGTATTGTTTGTTGTCATTCAAAAGTTGCAATACAGAGTGTTTCCCACTAGGAGGTCAATAGAGTAGGATGTGATAGCGGCGAGCGTATACTAATAGAGCAATCTCTTGAACAGCTGTTCAATACACCCTTATTCGCCAGTGTGTAAAAAACACCAGTGAACCACTACACCCTTATTCACCAGTGTGTAAAACACAACGTGCTTTGCTATTGAAAAATGTAAACATTTACCTTCAGAAAAAAACAAGTATACTTCTCTTTGTTGCACACATGTTCAATTTAGTTAAATGCTACATGCAATTCTTTCTTTCAAATTTTGGATTCATTTTTTTATATTTTTTCAAATGACGCCTACTCTGATGGGTAATCTCTTTCTATTGAACAGCTATTTAAGTGATTTCTCTATATATACTTTCTCTATGTGTGATAGTACTCACCAGACGAACCAAAATTGTACGGCAGGGGGGAGGGGCATATCAACCGTTTAGGACTTACAGGGTGAATACGTCAAAAAGCTAGTTTTTCACAAAACATCCTGTATCTTAAAAAGTACATGGCGCAAGGTCACAGCTAAAAGCTTATTTTATGCAGAACTTCATAGCCTTTCCAACGACTGCTCAATCAGTTCCGTACTCCTCTCTCATCACGAATTATGGTTGTCTAAACTAGAAATTTCGGACTTTCTTACTTTTTTTTAATTTAACCTCTATTATTTTTGCAAAAGGTCATTAACCTAAATTTTTTTTTTTTTTCTTAAAACTATAAACTGTAGACTCTCCTCTTTAATGTAATCTATTACACCTAATGTGTTATCTGAGTCCGTGATAAGCCAGAAATATGGTTTAATGGCTTCCTCTTTCATCACGACAATGCTTCGTGCCACACCTCGCTCTCGATACGCGAGTTCCTTGAAAACAAAAAATCCTGTCTGTCCACATCCACCGTAACTCTCCGAATTTAACACCATGCGACTTTTTGCTCTTACCAGAAATAAAAACTGTACTAGAAGAAAAACGTTTGACACCTTTTTGACATTTAGAGGGACTTGACAGAGCAGCTGAAGTCCGTTCCGAAAGAACCCTTCCAGAAATGCTTCCAATTAAGGAATCAACGTTGGGATAAGTGCATCGCTAGCCAAGAGAGTACCTACTTTGAAAGAGAATAATTCGAATTTGATGTAAACTGATTACTTCTCATTTTAAAATGTTTTATTTTTATTTATTGAAATGCAAATTGCTTTAATTTTTATTTTTTGTTAACGAATGAAGATTTATGCTTATTTTAATAAATTTTATATATGAAACATATAATGGTATATAATTTAATAATTAAAAAATGTTTAAAAAGCATGCTATATTTTCACGGAAATTAGGCACGGAAAATCAGATAAAAAAACCGAAAATTTCCGTACTCATATCCGGAAACTTCATTTCCAAGTTCTGGCAACATTGGTCGTAGTCAAGCGTAGTCGTTAACTTATTCTCACTTTTATTAATCAAAACTTCAAATTGCTTCTAACTACTCTGAACTTCATATTGAAAATTAAAAATTCGTTAGTTTGCACAATAGTGGAAAAATCCGCAGTTTAGATTCGTGAAAAATTAGATGAAATCCCCCTTTGTTGCATTTCTACTGGAGCTCATCAAATATCTTCTGTAGAAGCTCTTGAGTTACTTGCTTGCACCCTTGCTTTTTTTGCTGGATAGATCAGTGGATATTTTTCAATACAGTTTCCAAATGATGCCTATGGAAATCGTGCTTGCTCCGTCACTTTGACGAAATGTGAGATTATTTTATTTATTTATTTAGGTCTACCGAGAAAAGCTCCTATAGACTAAGCATTAAAACTAACTTAACATTAAGTCAAAAGGATATAATTATATTCTATAAAAAAAGAAATGTAAAGAATATCTAGAGACGTAATTATATATAAATTTGCATTACAGTATTTTTGAAACTATTACGTTCATCACGAAAGTACAAACAACGTTAAAATTTCGAGAGCAATGAATGATGGGTTCATACTGACCGTAACAATTTCTATGAGAAGGAATATATAATAAATCTCTAGATAGAATACAAAAGCCAGGCACATAAATTTTTAATAAGGCAATCAATTCGGGTGAGCAAATCTTGTAGCTGAAAACTTCTCTGACAAACATAATAGTACGAGACTCTAAAGTTTGGAGCCCAAGTAACTGGCACCTGACCTCGTATGAGGGGAGACCAACTTCCCAGTTAAGCCCGCGCAAAGCATAGCGAGTAAATAATCTTTGTATAGATTCAATGCGTTTAATATGTAAAGCAGTATAAGGGCACAAAGCAACAGAGGAATACTCCAATATGGAGCGAACTAGTGAAACATATAAAGCCTTTAAAGTGTAAGGGTCTTGAAAAATAGTGCAGTTACCCTTACTGAAACCGAGAATTTTAAATGCCTTGCAGGTGACATAGCCAACATGCAAAGAGCAGTTCAACTTGTTATAAAAAATGATACCAAGATCTTTAATCTCAGTGGGTCTGTCTACAGTAATGTCTTTAATCACGTAATCAAAAAAAATAGGATTAATGGAACGATAAAAGTTGAAACTCTTACACTTGCTAACATTGAGCTCCAAACCATTTAACGAGCACAGAACTAGAAGTTTATCTAGGTCATTTTGAAGATGTAGACACGTGAAAGAGAAGGTCTACGCCAACAGCCCAGCGTCGATTCAAGACCTCAAAGATGGAATTCGTGAGGCTATCGAGGACATAGGGCAGCCACTTTGCGATTTGGTTATGGAAAATTTCATGAAAAGGATATGGTCCTGTAGGCGTGGTCGTGGTGGTCATTTGGCTGATGTTATTTTCCATTATTAACGGTATACCTTCCTCTTTATAATGAAATAAAGATTCGATCATTTATCTCAAAAAATGGCATTTTACTTTGAATATCAAAATAACACCTCTTATTGGAAAACCCTTAATTTCGTCACAATTTGCGAGATTTTCGGTTTCATGAAAATATGTAATTAGTAGAGGGGGGTGATATTTGTCAAGAGTAAACATTATAACTGAGCTAGGTTCAACTAATAAGTTCCCCGCGTCAGTAGAAAATACCAGATCTAGCTGCCTACCCATGTCATTCTTAACATTACTGATTTGGCTGAGACCAAGAGATGAAATAGTGTCAAGGAAACGTGATTCCCTTGTTGTCAAAATATTACGTGGAAGATAGTCCTCGTCATCTTCATTAAGTACCCATTGAATATTGGGTAAGTTGAAATCACAAATAAGTATTAATTTGTCAATAGGTTCCATCTTACCATGGATAAAATTAGATGTTAAAGTAAGTAGGTCGTAAATATTTTGACCTTTGTCATCGACAATATTTATGGAGTCTGGAGGAATATAGCAACAAATTATCTATAAGTCATATTTTAGGAGAGGCAGCGTAAGAGCTATGAGCTCAATATCGAGGGTGTTGGAGAAACAAGGAAGTTCAATTTTGCTGCAATTGCAAGCGAGAAGTACACCACCACCACGAGCTTCCGAAACAGTATGTCTATCTCTTCTAAAAGTTTGATAAGAATTGTCAAGGATTTCAGCATCGCGAATACCATGATGCAGCCAAGTTTCAGTGAAAACCACTATATCGAATCAAGCTGCGATAGAGGATTTGAAGATATGTGCGGTTTTTTGTCCGAATCCCCCTCACATTTTGATAGTAAAAGGAAAGCGACTTCAGTTTTTTGCAACAACGTTGTTTAAGCTTTATTTCTAGGTAGGCTCTCAGACGGTACAAATAATTTAGTAAAAGCGCCAGGTAGCCAAAGTAAGGGGTCTAATAACTTGTCCTGCATACATATCTGCTGAAACAGTTAGGAGAAAGGATGCAACCGGTTTAGAGCTTTTGCTGATTTTTCGACAAGAAATACCATCAGTCGCAATATTTTTGGACTTCAAATACTTCGATATGTCCTCACACATCGTTTCTGGACAGAGAAGGGTGACGAAAACATTCGAACGCATAGGTACCGTTCTCAAAGAGGAAGATGAAGTACCATTTGCTACTGTGGAAGGCTCCCTCCTTTCAGTCGCAATTTCACGCTTCCGGGATCGGTTATTACGGATGCCTTGTTTACGGATTGGCTTGGAACCCTCCACAGGAATAGGAGCATTCCTATTCAAACCCAAGTCAGGTGATACGGAAGAAGTGGATGCGGCAACGCCAGAAAACAGAGCAGATATGTTAGTCTGCGGGCACTTATCGTTTTTGTACAAAGTGTCGAAAGATTTGGCCAATGGAAGCGGCACGTGCGAAGCCCGGACAGCATCCTTACCTACAGATAACTCCGCCTGATCACCTGCAGAGGTCGTTGTCGGAAGGGATTTTTGGCTACTAAGATTAGTGTCCAAGATGGCGATTGTATTTTCTTAAGCTTGAAGCGGAAGAATGAAGATTAAAACTATTGGCCGGTTGTGCGAAGATCAGAAATAGTGGTAAGTCTCGTATGTAGTGGGGAGGAAGAGGATTCCTGACCAAACAAGTTCTGAATAGAGCTCGGAATATCATTAATATATGTCTTAAGGTCGTTCAAGTTATTGTTTAAACTTAAGTGCTTCATTTGCAACGAGCGGAGAAACACCAGCAATTAATGTTCAAAACCAAGGCGATTGAAGGGGTCCTGCTTGCGGTGAAAGGAAAAACTTCTCCATAATGAGAAGTATCAGGTGGGCCAACTTGGACGGGTGGGCCAACTTGGACTGACTGATTTGAAATGCTTATAATTTTTTTATTTTTAAAGTCTTTTATTTTATTTTATTTTATTTTTTAAATGAAAGTATAAATTATAAATTTTTTTTTTTAAGCTAAGTATGAAAAATGACATCCTTTATATAGCGTCCATTCTCCCGTTGGCAGTTAATGGCTCTATTTAAGACAGTCAGTCCAAGTTGGCCCACCCTGTATATATTTTCTGGTATTAATAATTTCGAGTTTCAAATCAGGTACCTATTCAACGAAGCTGACAGTGAGCTCTGCACTTTGTCGTTTTTGACTCTCTGGATACTGGTAGTGTTATCAGAAGTTTCTTCCGACGAGAATAATTACGTGGGAATAAACAATAGTAAATTTCGAGTTTTATGTAGTTGTATCTGTAACATAAATTTTAATTGTTAGTTTGCAAATTTATATTGTACCCAATTCCAGTATGAAATAACCTGTTATTTTAGGCCGAGATTTTTAAAATTTGAATAACTTGCAGTTGGTTGTCAAGAACAAAGACTATGTGAAGACATCTTGTAGCTCTGCTGAAACCCTTTGCTTCGAAGATGATTTTTCGCAACAAATTTTGAATATTAACGTAAGTGACGATAATGCCTTTCATACTTTAAATATCAACAATAATGTATCTTATGCGGTTTTTTTCAAGAAAGTATGTTTTGGGATTCTCCGGTATATAGCAAAAGCTAAAAAATGTTCTAATTTGTTATTTCATCACACAACAAGTTTCAAGTCTTGGTTTGACTCAATAAATAAATAAAAAAATTGTTTTTTCTCTATTTTTCTCAAACTTTTCATTTCTTTCTTCTCTTGTTATCATTTTTTTCATTTGTTTTTCAAATCACCCAATTTCGCTATTTGTAACCTGTTGATGAGTCGAACCAAGACTTGAAATTTGTCACCAAAAATTAATAGGTTGTGTGATGAAATAACAAATTAGAACATTTTTTAGCTTTTGCAATATACCGGTGAATCCCAAAAAATTCTTTCTTGAACAAAATTAAGCTTAACCCGATAAAAAGTCCAAAAGAGTAACCTTTTTATTTATTTATGCGGTTAAAGAAAAAATTAAAAAAATCGTAATAGTAAATAATATAATTCCTAATAATAATAATATTATTGAACTGAACAATTAGATTAACTAAAGATATACCATTTTATTGTACGCCTAGACGTTTGCCATATCAGCATAAGCTAGAACTACAAAAAATCTTAGATGATCTTTTAAATCGAAGTATTATCCGCGAAAGCAATTCTCCTTATTCTAGCCCGGTTGTACTCATTAAGAAAAAAAGTCACGAATTGAGAATGTGTGTAGATTTTCGTGAAGTAAATAAGTATACGGTTCGCGACAATTATCCTTTGCCGGTAATGGAAGACTTGCTAGACAGCTTGCATGACAAAAAATATTTTGCAATATTAGATCTTCGTAGTGGATTCCATCACGTTAAGGTAGCTGACGAGTCGGTGAAGTATACGTCTTTTGTAACCCCGTTGGGGCAATAATAACTTTTGGTCTAAAATAGGCCCCGTCCGTTTTTCAAAGATACATTTACCATATTTTTAAAACTTCAATTGTTTCTGATAAACTTTTCGCTTATATGGATGATCTTTTGATCGCGAGTTCATCGCTTGAAGAACACCTAGAAATTCTTGCACAGGTTATGGAACTGGTTAAGGAAAACACATTAGAACTTAGATATGATAAATGTAAGTTTTTATATGAGGAAATCGTTTACTTAGGATAAATAGTTAATGAGAGAGAGATACGGTCCAACCCAGAAAATTTAAAAGCTATTGTGATTTTCCATTACCAAAATGTGTAAAGGGTGTTCATAGCTTCTTAGGTTTGTGCTTTTATTTTAGAATGTTCATTCAAACCTTTGCTACTTTGGCTAAACCCCTTTTTGACCTCTTAAATTACAGTATTTCTTTCAGTTTTGGTCAGAAGGAGATAGAAACTTTTGAAACTTTGAAACTAAAGCTCTTACGATCATCCATTCTAGCAATTTACAGTTATCAAAATTAAACCGAATTACACTGTGATGCAAGTAGCATTGGATTCGGTGCAATTCTTTTGCAACGTCAGAGTGATAATAAATTTCACCCTGTGTTCTATTTTTCAAAAAGGACTACAGATGTTGAGTCCAAGAATTGGAAACTCTGTCAATTGTTTTGCTTTAAGACGTTGCCAGGCACTAACACTTACTCTTCAAAAGAAATTACTCAATCCGAGAATATCAAGATGAACGTTAGAAATGCAGAACTATGATTATTCAATTGAACACCAAACAGAAACCAGAATGCAACATGTAGATGCAATTAGTCGTTGTACAAAAATATTGGTGATAGAAGAAGGTACTTTTGAATTTGCGTTGCCTTCGGCGCAACATCGAGACCCTGTTATTATGAAATTAACTCTTGCTTTAGAAAAGGGCGAAAGTCAAATGTTTGCACTAATTAACGGTTTGGTTTGCAGAAAATTAAATAATAATACGAAGAAGATTTCTCGTCTAACAGACTGAGATTTATTGAAAATATTTTCAATAAATTTACAAAAATGCATTTAACTGCAAAAGGTTGATTGATCTATTCGACCCAGCGATCAGAGAGGTCTCATCGGTATGGTTATCTCTGATCGCCTACCATAGAAGTTCAATGATGGAGGTCACACCAATTGCCCATATAAAATTGGTGGGACCTCCATCATTGAACTTCTATGGTAGGCGATCAGAGATAACGATACCGATGAGACCTCTCTGATCGCTGGGTCGAAAAATTAAATAATAATGTAATGTTTTATGTTCCAAAGCAAATGGAAGATTGCGTAATTCAAACACATCATGAATCTCTATGCCACTTAGGAGCAGCAAAATGTTATGACCACCTTCGGAAATCTTATTAGTTTCCAAATATTCTATTGCAAATTGTCTTAAGTGTGTTTATTATTCTCCAGTGTCTGGTAAAATCGAAGGAGTATACCTAGCCCTCGATTTGCACGGTTTCGGTTTAATATGACTGAAAAAATGAGGAAAATTTCCATTTATATTATAGTAATTTTCACTTTATCACCGTCACAAAAATTTAAAAAAAAAAATTTTTTTAAAACAATCGAGCAAATTTAGAATTTAAAATCTAAAAAAACTACTATGTGGTACACAGATATCTCGTCTACTCAGTTCCAATAGGATGCAATAAAATGAAATATTATGGGGTTGCTTGTGCGTTCATTCTTTCATTTAAATGAACTTGAAAATATTTATGCTTGAGGTATAAGCTTTCAAAAGAGGAGAACAAGGTACACATGCAACAGAATAGAATGAAGCAAGAAATAGGATAGGAATTAAGTACTAAACACTGTTGCGATGGCAGACGGTAGACTTTTGCAGCAATAGGAACAGTTTTCTCCAGGAACGTTTTGTGGAGCGTATATTAGTGTATTAAATAGGGATGGATTGGGATTGGATTGAAACGAGGTTGGAATCCGAAAAGAATCCCTGGAACGTAGACTCCAACAAGGCCTATTGTTCACCCTCCATACTTATGAGAAATTGCTCGGATGCTCTAATGAAATTCAAAATTGGCCACCAAACTTTCTTTCCGTCTTCATGCAGCTCTTTTAAGAGGTGAGAACCGAGGAATCTGTACCGTTTTCCTGAGGGGGCCGAATAGTGACAAAGAATATGTCACCATATCAGTTTCCTGTCTGCGTCCTCTGCATACCAGATCTTCAACAAGCTTCATCCTATGCTGGTGACTCCTGAGAAGAGAGTGTCCAATGAGAATTGACACTACAGTTCTCAGGGTTGGCTTGCTTAGTTCCAGTAACTCTTTCGTTTCATTTGGGTTGGGTAAGCTCCATAGCTCCTTTGTGGTTCTACCTGAGGGCTCATCCAAGCAAAGGCGACTGTTTTGGCAGTCGGCCCAAGTCGAGATCGTAGAGGCAAAGTTGTTTTGGTGCGATCCCAATTGTGGAGGAGATTTCCTCCGAGGTTGCACCAAGCCAAGCATGTTCATCCATCTTTTATTCCCGCTAATGCCACTATGACCAGGCACCCAAAGCAACAGTACCCCGTTATTCCGAGAAAGGGAATTCAGGGAAGTTTTACATTCAAATACAAGTTTGGTGGTTGTAAAAGGTTTTAACAAGGCCTTGACAGCTGCCTGGCCGTCCGAGAAGATTGTAATCTCCTTGTTCTTAGTACCTGAGTTTAGAAGATATCTTCCAGCTTCAAGGATAGCCTTGGCTTCTGCCTGGAAAACCATTACATGGTTTTCAAGGTGAATGGTAATTTCTATGTGAGTCTCCTAGCAGAATTTTCGATTTAAAGTTGCTCCGCAGCATAGTCTCGAGGAAGTACGATGGAACGTGGTAATGTGTCGTACTGAGTAGACGTGTTTTACAGCGCTCTGGTAACAGCAGTGGTTTTATGACCGTAAATATCAGTGGTTTTCGCTAATTTTTTGTTTTAAACAATAAATTTACTCATCTCTCGATTTTACCGGGGTTTCTTGTGTCTTCAATTACTGGTCTTGTGAGAATTTCTATAAAGTTGTTTGTTCGACATTGCTCGTAGTTCGGTATTCCATCTCACGAAATGGCGGGTAAACATGAGAAGCTGGTTATCTCTTCGAAGTCATCAAGTAAAGAGAAACAACGCTCGGATTCGGTGAGTTCCGCTCCAGCTTTAACACGTAGTGCTACATCTAACCTGATCGCTGGTGCCTGTGCATGCCCTCAGACTGACGCTCTTAAATGCATGCTCAACGATCTTGAAACAAGGCTGAATGAGCGTTTTCAGCTTTTACAAGAGAAGATATCGACTATGATCAGCGATGTCGTCAATCCGCTATCATCCAGGCTGAGTACGATGGAAACTAAATTCTATGAAATGGAGCTACGATACACCTCACTATTACATAATAATGAAGATCTACTTCGAACTCAGCGACTATCTGATGTCACTTTAAATGGTATTCCTTCTAAAGCTGGTGAAAATCCCGCAAAAATAGTGCAATGCATCGCTGACGTGATTGATCATAATTTGTCGCCCTACGTTCATGCCTTTCGTCCGACCTCAAAGCCTGCAAATGTCAAGTTAAAGGGTATATCAAAAGCTCCAATTCTGGTGAAGTTCTCGTGTTTTAGTGAACAGCGCGCTTTTATCTCTGCTTTTAAAAAGCACAGAGGAGTGAAGCTCAGCCAACTTGAGGGGTATTCAACAGACGGTTCGATTTTTGTAAATGAGAGTTTAACGCCTAAAAACCAAACTTTATTGCGAGAGGCGCTCCTGTTGCGTAGACGTGGCTCACTACATTCTGTGTTCACTCAGAATGGTTTCGTATTCATCAAAATTAAAGAGCATGATAAACCGAAAAGAGTCATGGACCTAAACGAACTGGGTATAGCCGATCTATCATCTGCTGTGGCCGGCGCTAGTTAAATGGATTATGATGTTACTATTAGGGCATATTAATAACTCAATTGTCATTAGTTTAGTTGTATGTTTTTTATTTTGTAGAAGCTATTTTTATTTTCTTGTAAACGTATTTATAGTGGAATTTGTTCTCTTGTGCTCTTTGGTTAGTATATGTCCCTGTCATTGTCGTGTCGTTTTTGCCGTGGGGAAGTCTGTCCGTGGAACTGTTTTTCTCTTCTCGAATGACATTCTAATTTATGAAAACGCCAAGAGGAATCTATACATTCTCCTAATGAAATTTCTAGGCCTTGTCAATTGGTTCCGGCACTGGTGCTATTGTATTTATGAATAATTTCACTAGTCTGAACGGAGTGAGAGTGTTGCTGAATGTTTTCTGTGCGCAGGCGGTGGGCTTTAATGTTTGTTTGCTTAATGCCAGAAGCATTAGATCTAAGGTGGATGAGCTTAGGCAAATTTTTTCAGGATCGGAGTTACATGCTGTGCTGGTCAGTGAGTCTTGGTTGCAGGAATATATACCATCATCTCTTGTTTCCTTTAATGGCTACAAGTTGTTTCGAAATGACCGCAAAAACAGGGTTGGAGGTGGAGTGGCCATTTATATCAAAGATTATTATAAGACCAAGATTATAAGCTCTTCATCTACGCAAGGGTGTGAATTTATGCTAGTGGAGGTCAGTACTGGTATGGCGAGGTGTGTGGCAGCAGTGTATTGTCCACCTGGTATTTACAACGCCGAAACCATCAAGGAGTTCGAGGAAGCCATTTCCCGCGCTACTCAGACTTACAGCAACGTGATCGTAGGGGGCGATTTCAATGTTGACGTTCTCCAAGGCGATTTGGGTGCTAGAAATTTTCTATCTGTAATCCAACAATCACAACTAGAAATCGTTAACACTTTCCCAACTTTTATGAACTCAGCCAACCCATCCTTGCTGGATTTGTTTCTCACTTCTGATGCGGAGCGGGTCGTTTTTCATAATCAGCTTTGCCCACCGAGCTTTCTCGATCACGACATCATTTTCATGTGCTATGACCTACCTCTGCGCTCTCCACAACCTCAATCGGTGACTTTTCGAAACTATAATGGTGTAAATTTGTCGGAACTGGGAGATGAATGCAGGCTCTTGAATTGGGGGGACATTTATTTGAGTTCTTCCGTCGACCATCAAGTTGAAATTTTTAGTGCTTTAGTTAAGCACCTGCATGACCGACATGTTCCTCTGATACGTAAAAGATCGCAAACTTCTGGATGCCCTTGGTTCTCGCCCGAAATAGCATCTCTTATATCTGAGCGAGAACATTTTTATCATCTCCACAGACGGGTAAGATCTGACAATACGAAGCGCTTGTATAAATCTGCTCGTAATTGTGTTGTATCGGCTATACGCAGAGCTAAGCGTCAGTTTTATAAAAACAAATTGAACCCTAGTTTGCCACCCAAGTTGCTTTGGAACAATCTGAGGAGGGCTGGTGTCAGTTCTAATAAGGATAGTGGTCCTACTTGTGATTTATGCCCCAATGATCTAAATAAGTTCTTCACCTCTACTCAGGGTATTGTCCAGGATTTAGCGGATAATCGTGATCACTTTGATGATTTTTCTGGATCCAGCTTCTCCTTTAGGTGTGTGGATGTTGACGAAGTAGTTATGGCTATCTTCTCTATAAGATCTGATGCGGTAGGCCTAGATGAAATATATCCTCGTTTCATTAAATTAATTTTACCCATGATTATTAGTCATCTGGTCTATATTTTAAATTCATGTCTGACCCGTTCTATTTTTCCCCGTATCTGGAAGGTAGCAACTATTCTCGCACTTCCCAAGGTATCGTCTCCCAAAGAGTTGAGCGATTTCCGCCCCATTTGTATCCTTAGTTTCATTTCCAAAGTTCTGGAAAGGTTAATGCATGCTCAAATGGTCGAACATTTGGATGCAAACAAACTACTCACGGCATGGCAGTCTGGTTTTCGCTCCCAGCATAGCTGTGAAACTGCACTACTAAAGGTTACTAATGATCTGCGATTAGCTCTTGATAATAACAATATAGGTGTTCTGGTCTTGCTCGATTTTGCTAAGGCTTTTGAAAGCGTAAATCATCTGATTTTGCTGTCTAAGTTATCTGCTCAGTTTGGTTTTTCGTCTTCGGCTACTGAATTGCTAGGTAGTTTTTTACGGGACAGATGTCAGCAAGTTAAAGTAAATGATGTTCTTTCTAGCCTTCTACCTGTCCTGTGTGGGGTTCCACAAGGTTCTATATTGGGACCTTTATTATTCAGTATTTTCCTCAATGATCTTCCTGATATTGTTGAAGACGTGAAAATTCATTTGTATGCTGACGATGCGCAGCTTTATCTCAATAGACCAATTGGACTGATGGAGGATTGCCTAGCACGCATTAACGATGACCTGAATCGGATATACCATTGGTCAATGAGAAATCAACTCTTGCTAAATCCGGGCAAGTCTCAATACATGGTCCTTCATAACAACACGATTTCCGACATCAGAGACTTTCCTGGAGTTATGATAAATGGTTCTGCTCTCTCCCTAGTGCAGCGCGTCAAGAATCTGGGAGTAGTAATCAATTATACTATGAGCTATTGTGACCATATTAATCTCATGATGAGGAAAATATATGGAGGCCTTCGTCAGCTCTGGTTATCAGCTGATATCTTATCGAGAGATATGCGTATGAGACTAGTCAAAACACTTCTCCTTCCTCATTTTAATTTTGGTACCTTAATTTTTCCCAAGCTCGATAGCACATGCTCTCACAGGCTAAACGTCGCTTTTAATGACTGCATCCGCTTTATTTTTGGGCTTCGACGCTTTGATCACGTCGAACACTTGAGATCTCACCTGCTGAGATGCTCCCTAGATGATCATCGTGTGATGAGGATGTTGGTCTTTTTGTATATTCTGATACATTCTAGGACCCCACGTTATCTGTATGATCAGCTGCAGTTTTTAAATACATCTCGAAATCATAATCTGCTCATACCTCGTTTTCATAGGACCATTCTAGAGCGCTCTTACTTCGTTCAGGCTGCTCACTCATGGAATGAGCTGCCTGCAGCCATTCAAGGTGCCGGTTCCCTTGATAAGTTTAAATCACGTTTAAAATATCGTTTCTCTGATGATTATTAAATGAAATTAACTTATATTAAATAGGGAATTAAGTGTCATTGGTTTCAGTTGTGTTCGGCACGATATCTTCGACTCGGCAATGAATTGGACATTTTTGTGTTTTTTTTTCTTTCTTTTGCTTTTTCTTATTTATACTGTAATTTTTAGATTAATTTTTAACATTGTTACAGTTCGCTTGTTGTGTAAAATTTACAAAAAATTTGTTTAAACTTTAAATTTTATTATCTTAGTTTATTCTTTTTTCACAGCATGCTCGAAATTTTAAAGTTTGTTTTTTGTTTCTTTAATTTTTATTTTATTTTATTTTGTTTTTGTCTTCTTTCATTTATTGAGTAGGTTTGTTTATTTTCTTTTGTTACTTTTATTGTATTATTTAGTTTTAAGTAATTCTTTTATCATGTAAACCCGCGTTTTTGTTATTTTTGAACTTATTTATTTGGTGTTGTTATTTGTTTAGTTATTAGTCGTTAGTTTTAGTTTTTGTTCTTTAAGATACAGTAGTTTATTTCGGATGTAGATTTTAACTATATGTCATTTCTCTTCTCTCTTTCTATTAATGCCTCCATTCTTAATTTGACCTTTTTATTAATGTACTTACATATAAGTTATAATAACTTGTGTACATTCAACGAATAAATGCTAATTTGCTAATAATAATTTGACTACACCAATTCAAAGATGGATTCATGTGGAACTCTTGTACTAGTGTAAATCTAGCTCCGATTGAGATGCAGCCTCAGTGCAGCAATTGACGCCCCCTTTTTGACGCATATATGAACGTGGTGTGTTGAGGATGAGTTCAAGAGCCTTTGAGCTGGTTGACTTGAGAGTGCCATTTACACTAAGAAGACTCAATCTTTGAATCTTCTCCAATATCTTGCGATAATTAACGAGCTCCATTGCCTTCCGCCAGACCACAGAACTGTAGGTTAACATGGGTCGGATGATGCTAGTTTAGATCCAAAGGATCATCCATAGTTTACGTCACCACTTTTTTCCTTATGGATCTGCGGCATATCGCGAAGCTTCGAAGAGCCATATTCGCTCTGTCCTTAATGTGTGGTTCCCAGCTTAATTTTCTATCTAATATGATACCTAGATATTTTACTCTGCCTTTCAATGGAGTGTTCTATTTCATAGTAAAGAGGCATAAATCTGTTTTCAATGGATTAATGTAGTCCGAAATCCGTACCCCAGTTCGTTTGGATCGCATTCTGCACCAGTTCGCCTTGAGGGTACCTCTCTGGACTATTTTTTCTCTACTTACCCCGCCCAGTTCGGCAAAGACAGTTCTTTTGTTCAACTATGTGCAATTCAGTGTTTTAGGGACCGGTTCACTCCATGTTTTGTTAGCGTTTCAGTGAACATATATGGAGGACATTGTTAAAGTCACCTTCTACATTGATAAAAACAGCCAGCGTAGATTGTTTAAAGAGGAAAGCTTTTTCAATAGAGTGGATAACCTCTAACTTTATTGAATTAATTCATTACGACGGCGAAAGAGGCTAACGGCCGACAGCACTGCAGATTCCTATGTAATACTAATTAATTTTGTGTTTTATCGAATATGTATGTTCACCTGAATTTATGGAAAACTAGATATGTTCTTATAATATCAAAATATATTAATATAATGAACAAGAAATATGTAATATTGTTTTTCTTTAGATGCATACTTTTTAAATATAAAACATTAATTTAATTGCAGAATTTACACGGTTTCGGTGTACACGGTACTTTTGGAGAACGAATCCACCGTGTAATTGAGGGTCAGGTGTATTGCACAATACTCCAAAAGGCAATCAACCATTTGAAGTGATACAAATCGATCACTTTGGACCTTTGCCACCAACCCGCACTAAGAAAAAATACATTTTTCTTGTAATTGATGGTTTTACTAAATTTTGTAAACTATATGCTGTGGCTTCAACGCGAACATCGGAGGTAGTTTCGTGTTTGGGATCTTGCTTTTCGTCATACAGTCGTCCTAATAAAATTATTTCGAGGGTCTTGTTTTACGTCCGTTTGATGATTTCATAGCAAAGCATAATATAAAACATATAAAAGTAGCGACATGTTCACCGCAATCAAACGGGCAGGTTGAACGAATTAATAGAGTAATAACTCGCTTTCTAAAGAATCGAACACAGATAGTAGTGGGAATTGGTATGAAAATTTATCAAAAAATTCCATTAAATAATACTGTGTGTAGAAGTATAGGTACACCTCCTAGCATATTGTTGTTTCGTGTCACACAGTATAATCGCTGAATATATGTATTGAAGAAAATGTACATGAAACGGATTTACGAGATTTAGAAAAAATCAGAACAGAAGTATAGACAAATTAATAACATTCAAAAACTGGACACGTAGAACAAAAATATGGACCATACGACGTAGTTGAAGTCATAGAGAAGGACAGGTACATTATCAAAGATATTGATAATATGCAAGTAAGTAGAATCCGGAAGCACAAAGCACTTCGATTGTGCTTCAGTTTCATGTAAATTTTAACATTGCATGTCCGCAGAAACAAGCACTTCCTTTTAGCTTTCTAATCGCTTTTAAAGCGCTTTGTATAAAGCAAATTGGAAGCTCTGTACGATTTCAGCTGCTACAGTGTCGGCACAAACAGTTACCATTGTTTCTCTTTTAATTACAGAAAATTCAAAGTTTGACGATTATGATTGTGTGAAGTAAAAGTTTAAAGTTTAACATTATATATACAGGGTGTCCCGGACTAATACTACAACATTTTGCCAAATGATTCCTCTCGTCCAGACAAGCAAAAAATTGTATGGCAGGGGGTGGGGCAAAATGTCACCCTACCGACTTACAGGGTGATTAGTAAAATATGCTCTTTTTTCACTAAACACCCTATATCTTAAAAAGTACAGGGTGTACGGTCACAGTTAAGGGCACACTGTATGCAGAACTTCATGGCCTTTCCAACGACAGCTCAACCAGCCCCATACAGCTTCCCCTCAGAAGTTATAAAGGTCTAAACTAAAAATTTCGGATTTTCTTTCCTTTTTTTTAATTTGACCTCTATTATTTTTGCAAAAAGGTCATTAACATAACCTTTTTTTATAAAAACTGTAAACTGTGGAGCCTCCTCTTTAATTTGACCTATTATACCCTATGTGCTATCTGTATCCGTTAAAGAGTTATTAACTCATGACCTATTCCGGTCACACCGAAATTAGACGATATTTTGTAAAATGACATGCTAAGGGAACAAATTATTGTTGAGAATAGGTTTGAAAATAGGTTTGAGAATAAGTTTAGAGCTAATAGCTCTTAAAGGGCTTCAGATAGCACATTGGGTGTAATAGGTGAACTTAAAGAGGAGAGTCTACAGTTTACAGTTTTTATAAAAAAAGGTTATGTTAACGACCTTTTTGCAAAAATAATAGAGGTCAAATTAAAAAAAAGGAAAGAAAATCCGAAATTTTTAGTTTAGACCTTTATAACTTCTGAGGGGAAGCTGTATGGGGCTGGTTGAGCTGTCGTTGGAAAGGCCATGAAGTTCTGCATACAGTGTGCCCTTAACTGTGACCGTACACCCTGTACTTTTTAAGATATAGGGTGTTTAGTGAAAAAAGAGCATATTTTACTAATCACCCTGTAAGTCGGTAGGGTGACATTTTGCCCCACCCCCTGCCATACAATTTTTTGCTTGTCTGGACGAGAGGAATCATTTGGCAAAATGTTGCAGTATTAGTCCGGGACACCCTGTATACAGGGTGTCCCGTAAGTCAACGTCAAGCCGGAATCGAGTGATAGACCACTATCTGTCTCACTCCCACTTCATGTAATGACTCTCCGTCTCACTCAAACGGCAAGCTTTGGGTACACTAGAATCATTTTTAGTGGGTGAAAAGAAATTTTTCGAAACTGGGTTTCTTGAAGAAAAAATTTTTTTTTCCGTAATCTAAGAAATATTGTAGCAAGTGTTATACCAGTTTAGAATCCTTATTAAATGCGTCAACTTTTAAAGTTACTTGCCAAACTGGCGTAGTACATTTTTTTTTTCATCACAGTCAGTTAAAGTTGGGTGAAATATTAATTTTCTATTCTTGGTTCGGCAAAATGTCACATTTTCTTCCAAGCTGGAACAGTTGGCTTAGAACTTAAAGCAACAGGTTACATAAGCACTATTCGGGATTACATAAGAAAAATAAAATTGAAATAAGTAAAGATTTGTAGCAACAGGAGCTAAAAAACCATCACAAGGTGTACATTTTCTCGAAAACAAAAGAAATGCCTATAATTTGAAAAATACATGACTTAGATTTTTTTTATATTTTTCTGGTAACTGTTACGATTTGGTCTATCACCCAACTCCGGCTTGACGTCGACTTACGGGACATCCTGTCTATACATACATATTAAAAGTGTTCAACTTCACAAAGCAAATATCTTCTGAAACGAATCACGATGACTAATCGTAAGGCATCAACATGAGAAACTTGCATGATCACGTTCGCATTCAATATTTGATTAGAAATTGCTTCAGATTGCTTTTAAAGAAGCACTTTTTTTGGAAGCATATCTGAAACCTGATACAACTGCTTCGAATCTGCTTTTTGTCGAACCACTTGGAATTTTTCCTGCTGGGTTACAAGGGATTGTGTTCACCGGCTAATATGAAACCATACATTAATTTAAATTTGAGCAAGGGTTGAGCAGGGATGCAGAGTGTCTTAGGTATTTAACATTTTTATTTTTAATTTGTCATAATTGTGGCTATGTTTTATTTATTGTTTATACTACCCGACCTTTGTTAAAATCTTGATACATTAAGAGGAAAAAAAAAGAAAGGGTTTAAAATGAAAATTTCGCATAACAACAAGATGAATTAGTTCAGTCATAATGCATAGGTTAATATACCACTTTTAAAAAGAAAATATATGTAGGCAAGAAAATAAAGCGAAATATTTTAGATTTGATGAATTGATCAATTTATTAAGGTATTGGTCCACATCGTTACTGTATCAATTTTGCCATGACATAATGATGATAATATGATTATTTTTACATAAAGTTTAGCACATGATTAGTACATTGGATGGTTTGTATAATGTTTGTATAACGTTTTTGAAATATTTAAATTTCTATTGCGTTATTCTGAAATCGTTTCTTTTTTTATTTTTATTTTTTGTTTCTGTCTCTTCTCTTTTCTTTAATTTTACAATTAAAAATGTCTTTATATTTATTTGATTTCTTTCACGGGGTAGTTTGTTATGAATTATTTAGTTATTCCTTTTCTTTTGTAATGAACAGAGATTATATGAATTCCATGTCTGTGGATAAATGCATTGACAGCTACCGAAGTACAAACAAGTATGAGTACAATATCTTTTCGGGTCTGGATGGGGTGAGAGCTCTGCTTAAAATTTTTTGCAGTCGTACAAGTGGATTAAACATCTGTTCCCTAAATGCTAGAAGAATTAAAAATAAAATCGACGAATTTCGCGAAATTTTTTCCGGCTCTGATATTCATGCGATTTTGGTAAGTGAGACGTGGTTAAATAATAAAATAAGTAAAAAACGAGTTTTCAAACAAAACTGAGGCCAAGTCGCATGAAAAAGTAGAAAATAAACTTTTCTTCACACACAAAGGTGGACTCAGATTTTATTCGCTGACAATCACCGATATATTTCAGTATGATCAATCAGAGGTAATAAGTGATTTGATTCATGAAGAGAAATGTCCCAATCCAAAAAATCTGAGTCCACTTCTGACATTTCTCTCGTAAAGCTCGTGTGATAATTCAGAAGCCTAACAGAAGGTCTTATGACACTCTACAGTTCGTGCGTCTTGGAGGGAGAGCGCCAGACCAAATTGGTTCGCGCGACCACAAAGCGACCTTTTGGTCACGGAGAGCTCGTGTGTATGAGTATCTACTGTCATGGGAGCGTGTTATAAGGCGCTCGTATGGCATTGTCCGTGAAAGAGAGAAATATCAGAACTTTCACCGAAAAGAGGAAATGTAGGCGTGAGCATTTTACTAAGAACAGAGCAAGCTTACAACAATTTGATAAGTTTTACTAGATGTTTGCATAATATAACTGAGAATACTCGTGGGACTGCAATTGAAAATACTGTTTTATTTTTACAAAAAAGAACACCGAAATTGATCACAAAAAATTGATAGATGACTGGGTGAATTTAATAACTTTCAACCAAAATCTAAGCGCGTCTTGGACGCAAATCAACTTTAGCTTAATTTTTTAAAAACATCGAATGCACAAATGAGGGTTATTCAAGATTTCACAATATTTCTTAGCATACTAGCTCATAATATCAACGTACAGAGAATGTTCTCACTAATTTCTCAACAGTGGACGAAAGAAAAAAACTCACTGAACACACAAATAAATTTGAACCCATTTCATTAATAACATTATCTGGGAAGAATGTCCGGGATTCATGCTTATAAATCCGGGGCTTTCGAACTTTTGTCCTACTTTCATAATTTTAGAGATGGCAGCCCTAAATTTGACTCAGGAGATGATGCCCTTTTCAAATTAAGAAGTTTTTAAAATGAAACCATTAAAACTATTGTGTCTTAAATATCCATGTTTACCTTACACTAATAACACTATTTACATAAATGTGAATCAACTAAAATTATTGAAATTATCACAGGGCACAGCAATTACTTTTGTTGGAATAATCTATGAAAGATTGTTTATACTAATTGAACAGCGTTTCTATATCAACTCTAAGTATTGACTGATGAAAACAAAAACAAGCTATGTACTACAGGAAGAATTTATCATTACTGTAATCCTACGTTCTCTCAAATTTTGTTTTTAACTCGTTGATATGGAAAACAGTTTAGCTTAGATTACATGCATATTATGTGCTTGAAGGTTGTAAAAACACTAGTTACGTGATGCGTTAAGAAAAATTAGAGCCATTTTCTTTACCAAATACAAAAACTGCAGTGTTATCAGGAAAGTTAATCAACTTACGTAATTGTATGCCTGTTGAATTCGCCAGAAAGTCTATATATTTGGTTGAGTTAGATAGGTGGAATGGAAAGCAACATAATTTCGTCAATTTCTACTATATATGTACTTGGCGATCTGTACTGGGAGGCACTTTAAGCTCTGAATTATATGAACATGTTATGAAACTAAGTATAGCCATGAGAATTTTGTTAGATGAAAAGGACTGTTTGATAAACAAAAAATGTGCCGAAAAATTTCTGAAAAGTTTTGTGAACGATGTACCCAACCACTATGACACAACATTTTTAACAATTAATTTCCATAGTTTACTACATTTACACGAAGAAGCAAATAATTTTGGATCTCTGGAAAATATTAGCTCATTTAAATTTGAGAACTTTCTTCAAAAGATACATAAAATGGTTAAGAAAGAAAACTTTTCAGCAGTGCAAATAGTGCTAATATAGTAGACTAGTCGAAAAGAGTATGCATCAAACTAAATAGCAAAATGATCAAGATATTAAGTATGGGGAATATCGTAATGGCTCTTTTAAAAGTATACGGACACCAAACTTTGAACTGTTCAGTTCAGAACCTAATAATTATTGCCTCTAAAATAAGGATATTTTTAAAATAACGAAAATTGAAAACATTTTTAATCCCCCTAATTTTGAGGAAGGACATTATATTGAATGATATAATAGAATAAAAGCTGGTCATACTATATTATCATCGTTGATAACTTATCGGAAGTCTACCTGGCTTCCAATGGTGAAGGGCTCTGCAAGACGGCCCCGAAGGCTTAAAAATATCGGTTAAGTTATAGGATTTCATAAGGGCTGATTTTTGTTGTGGTAGCAGAGAATTATATCTCATGATCAATGGAAAGATGCGGAAAATGCATATAACTTACGGTTACGTCATACCATGCTAACGCCAGAATGCTTTCAGTTAAAGTGCAGAAATCTTGCATATGGGCTCTTTCAGAAAAAAAGTGAATTTAGTTTCGAAAATTCGGGCAATCGGACAACTTCTTCGTAGGATTTTCATACAAAAATTTCGTTTTTCGCTATATATTAGGGCACTGCCTAAGATCGCGTAGGTATAGACAGCTGAAATTTGGTACAAAATATTTCCATAGGAATAGTAAATACTAGCTCAAAAATAGACCAAATTGGGCAACCTCTTCTTGGTGCTGCTATACAAAACTTTGGGTTTTCACTATATGTATATCTGAACACTGCCTTAGAACGCGTCCACACACAGCGCTAAAAATTTGCGCTGTGTGCAATGCAGTACTTACAAAATATAATTAAAAAAAAAGTTCAGAAATCAAATAAACCGGGTAGTCCCTTCTTGGTGTTGCCCTATAAAACCAAGTACGGATTGCCGACTTGAAGGTCCATTTATATACCCTAGATGAAATCTATAAGGTTACTAAGTTTCTCATTCCGTTTGTAACACCTCGACATAATGATGGTAGAGCAAAATCCGTCCGTCCGTCTCTGCGCACGATAACTCGAGAACGCGTATACTTAAAGAGCTGAAATTTTGTACAAGGACTTTTAAAAAAAAAAGTAAAAGTAAGTTCGAAAATGAGAAAAATCGGGCAACTTCTTCGTGGGGTTGCCATACAAAAATTTCGTTTTCCACTATATATTTGGACACTGCCTGAGAATGCGTTGACATAGAGAGCTGAAATTTGGTACATAGTCTTTTCATAGTAATAGCAAATAAAATTTATAAAATGGAATAAATCGGGCAAGCCATTCTTCGTGTTGCCATATAAAAATTTAGTTTGTTTTACAGATAGTGTGAAAACGATCAGTCCTAAACATTTCTATTGTACTATAAACTTGTTCAGAATATTAAATCCTATAAAATTGGTTATAATCATTTTTTCTGTCCGACGAACCGTTCTAGAAATATATGCGAAAAACCAATGCAAAAATCAAAATTGCTCATACGAAATTTCATACGGACATTCATCTAGGGTATCATAAGAATTGGTCTTAGACCAATATTAGCTTTTTTACTTGTTGAATTTGTATTTGCAATTTTAATGAAAATGTCGTGTGCATAATTTCAGCGCTGTATGTCGACGCGTCTCAGGCATTGTTCAAATATATAGTGAAAAGCGAAATGTTTGTATGGCAGCACCGAGAAAGGGTTTCGCGATTTAGTATATTTTTGAACTAGCATTTACTTTTGCTATAGAAATAGCTTGTACCAAATCTCAGCCCTCTACACCTATGCATTCTTAGGCAGTGCCCTTATAGCGAAAAACGAAATTTTTATATGGAAAACCTACAAAGGAGTTGCTCGATTGGTACCATTTCTTTTTGTTGCCGTCTGCCATCACTTTCCCATCATCCAATGTGTCTGCGATTTATATCATTGATTTTGAAATATAATCTCACCTGCCACACCAAAAATCAGTATTTATGAAATCATGTAATTTAACCGGTTTTTTAAGCCTTCCCGACCGTCTTGCAGAGCCGTCCACCAAGCATACTTCTGAATGAATTATGAACGATATTAAGATAGTATGATAAGATGGAAAATTTCGTTTATGAAATGACATAAGTATTTTCTCCGCCAGCCTTCCGTCTATAAGGCCGTACCTACTTTGGACAACCTATTATATTAGATCGTTACAACATATACTGGACTAAAAATATTACAGATTCTGTATGAAAAGTATCTCTGCAAAATATAACGAACAAAATAATTTGCCTGGAAAACATTGAGAAGGGTTTCTTTTTTCTTTCATACATTCATTCGTGCCCTGACTACTGAAGTAAGCTCTCAAAACTTCATATTTGTTTTCAATCACAGTCTGTTTTCGCAAAACAGAATAATTTGAAAATCTTACCAATATTCAATAGTCATAGTGCACTTAAATACTTAGGAAAATGGTCAACTTAACACACAATCACATCAAATAAGGATACTGCGACTGTGTCAAAAATATCAGAAACTTCCTCTGAAAGCTAAAATGAAATTTTTACCCATTTAAATTCAGAAATCCAGGAATTTATAGTATCTCTATTTCTCAGAACTATATTTATCCGAAACTTTGACTTAAACGCAATTATTTTAATGAAAAGGGCGAGTTGGTGTGTAATAGACTTAAAATAAATAAAAAAGTTGCGAATTAATATGCTTTTTAATAATGGGTCGAAAACTACCCTTTGGGAACATAAAGGACAGTTTTCCGGAGTTAGTCAAACTTGTATAATAACGACATATATTATTAATGAAAAAAATATATATTACATTTTAATAAATTAGAATTAATAAAATAAAGTTGTTTTTTCTAAAAAAAAAAATCATTCACTAAACAAAATAACATATGTACTTCATTGGAAGAATATCATACTTCGTAAGAAACCATTCTTCTTCACTTGAATTCTGATAATTCAGGAAACATTTGTCATGCAAAGGAACATTACTGGATGTGCAAGCTATTACAGTTTTGTTTCCGCAATGAATAGGTACATCGACGCCTACTTTGACCAGTGACTACAAGATGCCTCCCGGACTGTACAAGTACACTGCTGATTCTATTTCTTCTCATAAGTCGCGGTGCACTTCGTGGTACTACATATTTTTTACACAAGTTTTCAGCTACATTCCTAATAAATTACGTTTTATCGTATTTGTTCATTGTTCCGTGCAGAATCAAAACATCATACTTAGTATAATAGACATATACCACTTTTTTCCTAGAATGCTAATAACGGGCTCTCCAATAAGAGGTGTTATTTTGATATTCAAAGAAAAATGCCATTTTTTCAGGTAAATGACCGCATCTTTATTTCATTATAAAGCGGAAGGTATGCCGTTGATAATGGAAAATAACATCAGCCAAATGACCACCACCACCACGCCTACAGGACCATATCCTTTTCATGAAATTTTCCATAACCAAATCGCAAAGTGGCTGCCCTATGTCCTCGATAGTCTCACGAATTCCATCTTTGAGGTCTTGAATCGACGCTGGGCTGTTGGCGTAGACCTTTTCTTTCACGTGGCCCCAAAGGAAGAAGTCGCAAGGTGTTAAGTCACAAGATCTCGGTGGCCAATTGTGATCACCTCTTCGAGAGATAACACGGTCCGGAAACTTTTCCCGTAAAAGATCAATGGTTTCGTTGCTTGTATGGCACGTAGCGCCGTCTTGTTGAAAGTAAACGTTGTCCAGATCAATACCATCCAATTCCGGCCATAAAAAATCATTAATCATCTGTCGATAGCGCAATCCATTCAGCGTAACTGTTGCTCCAGCCTCATTTTCGAAAAAGTAAGGTCCAATGACCCCGCGGGACCATAAACCGCACCAAACAGTCACACGTTGAGGATAGAGAGGCTTTTCAACAATAACTCTTGGGTTTTCCGAGCCCCAGATGCGAAAATTTTGCTTGTTGACGAAGCCATCGAGGTGGAAATGGGCCTCATCACTCAAGATGAGTTTTCGATGGAATTCCGGATCATTTTCATGCATTTCAAGGACCCAATCAGCAAAGACTCGACGTTGTTGATGATCGGCCGGCTTGAGTTCTTGTGTTAACTGAACTTTATAAGCCTTAAGACCCAAATCTTTATGCAAAATACGGTGTAATGACGTTTGTGGAATGCCTAATTGCAATGAATGACGAGTAATGATTTTCTTCAACACTTTCGGCTACAGCAGCAATATTCTTGAGCGACGTGCACGGGTTTTATTCTTCACATCACTAACTTGTCCCGACACCTCGAATTTTTCTACCAATTTCTGTACTGCGATCCGACAAGGTGCTTCACGACGACCCAAAAATGTTCGAGTTTTACGAACCGTATCTGCCACATTTTCACCATTTTTATAGTGAATTTTAATAATTTCAATGCGTTGTTGAATCGTGTATCGTTCCATTTTTATTAATGGCGTAGTTTCTACTTGTCAAATGTCAAAAAATGACCAAAAGTGACATCTACTGAAACAGCGGGCTAATTAAAATAACACCTCTTATTGGAAAACCCTACAATATGGACTGCTTAATATGCTATTTCTTGTGGGCACAATATTGTGTATCAAAAATAGCTCTGGCCTTGGTGCTAACATGGAAAAAATCAATGCCGGGAAATTGAAAAGTAAGCGCGCAGCTCGAAAAGTGATTTTAAAAAAACCTTTTAAATGTCTGCTGTATATCTAATGAATATTATATTGCCTTTAGTAAAAAACTTTTTATCTTTAATAATTTAAGTTAAAAACATTTATTTCGACGAACGCACTTATTTATTTGTGTTTTACAGTTCTCTCTTAGTTGCTACTGGTGTTTAGACTGTGCAGTGTATTTCTATG
Organism: Dioctria rufipes; assembly: GCA_963924295.1. Taxonomy (NCBI): domain Eukaryota; kingdom Metazoa; phylum Arthropoda; class Insecta; order Diptera; family Asilidae; genus Dioctria; species Dioctria rufipes. The sequence goes on from OZ002742.1 coordinate 82,873,557, forward strand.
AACCTAGTCAGTCTATATTATACATGTCAGTCGAAAAAAAAAGCCAGGTTAGAAGGAGGCGACAAAGGGGCTCAGCTGTAGTTTTGGGGTACAGTACCCATATCAGTTGGCAGGACAACGGCACTAAGTTTTCTTTTCTGAAAAAAAAAAAAAAAAAAATTTATCTCGAGACTATTTTTATGATTTCAGAAAGATCGAGCGATATTTATCTAACTACCAAAGCAATGTGGGTTGCATTATGATATGAGTTGATTGTTCTGGAAGATCAACAGAATTCACAAAAGTACATCCAACTCTGGCATCTCGAAAAGATTAAAATTAATTCGGTCTTCGATGGCCCACTGTGGATTTTCCAGCTGGATAATGCCAGTATCTACAACGTTATTGAGTCAGCGCTCTCTCCAACTCTCTTGTTCAATTAAACATACGATAACAAATAAATAAATGCCAGTTACCAAAACGAGTATCTCGTTCTTTGCAGTTTCTGCCAAGCTAGTTGAATTCATGTCTTCTAATACGTCACTGAAAATCGACGACAGAATATTTGGATTAGGTTGGCTTAACTTAGAGTAACGGCTACTAGTCTCAAGACGCGTTTAAGCCTTTGTTCTGGCCCACTATAAGATTACTAAATAAATTACCTCTCATGGAATTGCTCTGAAGCCGTCGGTTATTTTGCTGATTAGCCCAATAGCTGGCTGCAATGAGCGCTTAGTGGAGCCGATGATTACGATAATAATTAATCTCGCGTTGCAACCGGTAGAACAAACGACAAGGTTGTGGTCTTTTGTTTACATATCCGCGTTATGAGCAAAATTTACTTCGGAATATCGGACTGGTCTGGCGAGTTCAGTCAAGTTTTATCTGTTTTCACAGTGCATAAGTTTCGGGTCGGTTCAGGTTATCTAAGCTCGAGGTAGCTTAGCGTATAGTAAGAATAGGGAAAGACGCGGATTGGTAAATGTAATTAAGATAAAAATAAAGATGTTTTGGTAATTCAAGTCGAGATCGAGAGTGTTTGTATTTATTCGAGAAGTTTTTGATGTTTTTAATATTCGATTGCTTTGGGACACGACACCTTAATATTTAACAGACAGTCATTCTCCTGTTTATTCCTCCAACGAATATTTGAAGTGAAGTTTAGTTAACGAACTACTCACAAACTGAACGAAAGTCGGAATGTCACTCCTATTTAAAATTATATATTTTAGCGTTTTGATCCTTAAAATGTCTAAGATGACCAGAATCAACGCTAATAACGTGGAAGTCAGTGAAAAACTACAGATTGTATAGTCCCCCCACAAGTCCTAAACTAAAAAACAAAAAACAGGAAGTCGATAAAAATTACCATAGTCGTTCTTTCGTATGATGTATTGGGTAAGCTGCTGCGAACAGTCTGAAATTCAAATAAATAGTTGAGCTTCTAACTCTTAAGAATAAATGCTTAATAAAACGAACATTTTATTTTACTTTGATCTTTGTCATATAAAATATTTTTAGAGAATATCTATTTGGATCTGTTTCAAATTGAACCTAATCACACTTCTTATGGTCGTGGACGCATTCAGCTTTATCTAGATTGTAAATATGGTGGCTGTGACACTTAAGATGATATTTCTTAAACTTTGCTTTCTCGTTCAAAGAACATATGTAATACTTTTTACAACTGTCTGGATCAGGGAAGTGGCCTTCGCCTGTACACTCAAATTTCTTCTTTTCCTTAGAATCGTGTTCTTCAGAGCTACTTGAGTTTCGGGATTCACTAGACTTGCTGTTCTTATTTCGGTGCTTATCTTTGGCTTCAGACTCATTGATCTCAGAGCTTTCAATACTTTCAGAAGAGTTATTTTTTTTACCTGATTCATCAGACTCTACGCTTTCCTTACTTTCTTTTGATTTCTTGTCTTCAACTGATCGTTTCTCGTTTTCTTTATTCTCTGAGGATTCTCTAGATTCAGAGCTTTTGCTACTTATATCTGATTTATTCTCTTCAGTTGATTTTTTTTCTTTTTTCTTGCTATGTGAGGATTCTATAGATTCAGGACTTTCCATACTTTCTTCTGATTTATTTTTCTTAGAGGATCGTTTTCTTCCACTTTTTGACTTCTTTGAAGATTCCTTTGACTCGGAACTTTCGTCACTTTCATTTGATTTATTTCCTTCAATTGGTCTATTTTCATTGTTCTTATTGTCTGCATTCTGAAGAGATTCGTCTGAACTGCTTGAAACGTTTTCACTGTTCTCCTTGGTTAAAGTTCCTTCTTTTTCATTATCTACCGATGCGCTCTCATTACTTAAAATGCTTTCATTTGATTCAATTGATTCGGGACTTTCAACACCCTCTTCACTTGTTTCACTCGATGCTGGTTTGCCAAGGGAAGGTTTTTGTGGAATTCCTGCAGAGGGTCCGGAAACTAAAGATGGTAATTGACCAGGTAAATGCGAAGAAGCAGATGGACTAACAGGAGCTGGCGAATGTAGACCTGTTGTACTCGAAACTCCACCCACTTGGCCACCTGGACTTGCAATACTGTGTGCAACATCAGAAGCATTAGTTTCCTCAACGTTTGGTCTATTAGCAGAAGTTTGATCTGATACAGTAGCTTCACCTTGAGTAGAGCCAGCATTTGGCACACTTAATTCAGGAACACCAAATGTTGGATGCAAATCTCCTGAACCTACGTTTTCACCTTGATTACTTGCACTTTCAATATTTGGAGAGACATCAGAATGTTGTTGACTTCCATTCCCTAAGCCTACGCCAGGTCTTGTCCCACTAGGTCTAGTTTCTGCGGCGGCCGGTCCATTAGCAGAACTTTGGTCTGATGTGCTTGCTTCACCTTGAGGAGTACCAGCACTTGCCACACTTGATTCAGGGGCACCAAATGATGGATGTAGATCTTCACTACCTACGTTTTCACCTAGATCACTTGCACTTTCAATATTCGGAGAGACATCAGAATGTTGTTGACTTCCATGCCCTAATCCTACGCCAGGTCTTGTCACACTAGGTCTAGCTCCTGTGGCGGTCGGTCCATTAGCAGTAGTTTGGTCTGATGTAGTTGCTTCACCTTGGGGAGTACCAGCACTTGATTCAGCAACACTAAATGATGGAGGCAATTTAACTGTATTTACGTTATCATTTGATCCGGTTGCACTGTGAGAGACATCAGATGATTGCTGACCTTCATTCTCTACGCCTGCACCAGGTTTTGACACACTGGACCCGGGAGCGATAATTGATGGATGCGAGTCTGCTGAGGCTATGTTTTCACCCTGTTCACTTGGATCTTGAATATTTGGATAGACAGCAGATGGTTGTTGATTTTCATTCCCTAAGCCCGTGCCAGGTTTTGTCGCAGTCGTACTGGCTCCTGAAGCGGTTGGTCTGTTATTGGAAGTTTGATCTGATGTGGTTACGTCACCTTCAGTTATACCAGCACTTGGCACATGAGCACCGGGAGCCCCAAATGATGATTGTTTATCTTCTGCACCTGCGTTTTCGCTATGCTCACCTTGAGTATTTGGAGAGACATCAGAAGGTTCTTGACTTTGACTCCCTAATCCCACCTCAGAATTTGTGGCAGTCGCACTAATTCCTGAAGCATTTTGATCATTAGTAGAAGTTTGTTCTGATGTCGTTCCTTCATCCTCAGCAGTACCAGCACTTGGCTTGTTTGGCCTGGCAGCAACAAATGATGGATGGAAATTTTCTCCATCTGCGTTTTCACCTTGTTCACTTGGTTTTTGACTATTAGGAGATGCATCTGATGGCTGCTGACTTTCATTTCCTAAGCCTTCCTCAGGTCTTGTCATAATCGTACTAGCTCCTGAAGCGATCGGCACCTTACTGGAAGTCCCATCTGATGTGGTTCCTATATTTTGAGGAGTGCCACCACTTGGCACACTAGATTCTGGAACGATAAATGATGGACGAAAGCCATCTGAGGCTACATTTTCACCTTGCTCACTTGGACCTCGAATATTTGAAGAATCATTAGATGGTTGTTCACTTTCATTCTCGAAGCCTAGACCAGGTTTCGTAGCAGTCGTATTAGTTCCTTCAGATGTAGGTCGCTTAACAGAAGTTTGATCTGATGTGGTTGCTTCACCCTGAGGAGTACCAACACTTCCCACATTTGGTACAGGGGCACCAAAAGCTGGATGCTGATCTTCAGTACCTACGTTTTCACCTTGCTCACTTGCACTTTCCATATTTGGAGAAACATCAGAAGATTGTTGACTTCCATTCCCTAGGTCTTCAGCAGGTTTCGTCGCACTAGGTCTAGTTCCTGGGACGATTGACCCATTATCAGAAATTTGTTCTGATGTAGCTACATCACCTTGAGGAATACCACCACTTGATATACTTGGTTCAGGAGCTCCAATTGATGGGTGCGAATCTTCTATACCTATGTGTTCACCTTGTGAACTTGCATTTTGAATATTTGGAGGGGCATCAGATGGTTGTTGACTCTCAGTCCCCAAATCTACGACAGGTTTATTAGCAGCCGTACTTGTTCCTGCAGCGTTTTCTCCATTATTGGAAGCTTGATCTGATGTGCTTGGTTCAACTTGAGGAGTACTAGCACTTGAAACATTTAATTCAGGAGCTCCAATTGATGTATGCGAATCTTCTGTACCTATGTTTTCACCTTGTGCACTTCCATTTTGAATATTTGGAGAGGCATCAGATGGTTGTTGACTTTCATTCCCCAAGTCTACTACAGGTTTATTAGCAGCAGTACTTGTTCCTGCAGCGAGTGGTCCATTATCGGAAGCTTGATCTGATGTGCTGGCTTCACCTTGAGGAATACCAGCACTTGATACACTTGATTGAGGAGCTCCAATTGATGTTTGCGAATCTTCTGAACCTACGTTTTCGCCTTGTGCACTTACATTTTGAATATTTGGAGAGGCATCAGATGGTTGTTGATCCTCAGTCCCCAAGTCTACGACAGGCTTATTAGCAGTCGTACTTGTGCCTGCTGCAATTGGCCCATTATTGGAAGCTTGATCTGATATGCTTGCTTCACTTTGAGGAATACCAACACTTTGTAAACTTGATTCGGGAGCACCAACTGATGGATGCAAGTCTCCTGCTGGTAAGTTTGAAGATTGAGAACCAGAACTTTCACTTTCTGTGGGAGAACCACTGGAAACTTCATCTACAGAATTGATTGAAATAATATTTGATTGCTCATTATTATTATTTGTTAAACCATCTTCTCCAAGCGGAATGGATAAAGGTTGATCTGGTTCGTTTCCTTCAGGTATGCCACTGGGTCGATCTTTTGTTGATTCAGAAGGTTCTTCAGATATTTCGTTATGTAAATCTGATGTGTTTGAAGAGCTTTCAACCGTGGAAGGTATTGAATGTATATCCTCACTACCTTGTGCCTCTGCTGGTTTCGCTGGTGGCTCTCCATCATTGATAGGTATTTGCGAAATTTGATCTGTGCTTGAACTTTCATTCTTATTTGAATTAGACTGTTCGTCTATTTTTTCATCAGGCGTAATGATTGCAGGAGCCTGTACTTTTTCTTGTTCATTTGTAGCTTCCTCTCCATATTTTGCTGTTGTCACATTTACGCTTTCATCTTCATCAATTGGGCTAGGGGTTGACTCAAAATCAAATGTAGAGGTTGAGTTTTCAATGGGTTGTGGTGTGGTTGTGCTATTAGTAGATGTTTCATCAGTTTTCTGATCAGATGTTTCATTGCTTAGTGTTGTTGTATCAACAATCATTTCGCCATCGTTAGTTGCCTGTACGTCAATATCATTAATTGGCTCATTATATGATTCATCAATATTTAAAGTTTCGGACTCTTCAGGCATATCAGATGTTATTAAATCGGATGAAGTTTTAGGAATTGATTCAATTTCGCTTGTGGGTTGTCGGTCTTCAGATGGTGAAGAAACTTCCGTTTCATTTTCGTTTTCTATGGTCATCGTTTCGATAGTTGTTGATGATAGCTCCGTTGTGGATTCTCCAAGTTCTGACAATGGTTCATTAGTAGTTTCGTTATTACTGTTCGTTTCATTTTCTATATCTTGCTTTGATGTAACATTAGTGTTTTCAAAATGGGATTCAGAGGCAGGGTGTACTAAATTATTTGATGATTGATTGTTCACATCTACTTCTGTAACATCTGGGAGAGTAGTTGCATCTGTTGTTGTATATTCTGAAGCAATAGTTTCGTCTGTTGGCTCCATGCTCGTAGCTTTTAAAGGTACACAACTTGTTACTCCTTCATTGTCACATCTAGTATTTTTTGGACACATCTTTTCCGGTTCTTCATTTGTCACCATTTGCCCGTTTCCATTATCTTCACATATTTTATAAATCAAGGGACCAACACACAGCGATGAACGGCCATTGCAATCTAAATTTCCATTCTGACTTTCAACTAGTGCCGCAAACTGAAATATTTAAATACGATTTTAGACCACATTTTTAATTTAATCTAATTTAATTTAATATATATTAGGCGCAGCATAAATTTCCAATTTGAATCAATATTTCTAGGAGAAAACTAAGAACACTTGCAACATCACTATAATCCAACAAGTTGGGTACTATACAATCCAGAATTATTTTAAGATGAAATTTATGCCAACCTTGATAATTGTGTATTTATTTACGAGTCGATGAATATCTTATAGTAGGTACATGTAATTCAAACAATATTTACCACTAGTAAAATCACAACTCCGCTTCTTCTGGTCGTTTCCATTTCGAAATTGTTCGTTACTGATCTACGTAAAGAATCAAGTTCAGTTTTTATGCAAAGTATCACAAAAATCTTATCAGATAAGAATCGCTATTGCAAACACTAGGACACCCATGAAAAGATAAGTTCTTTCGTAGATTTTTTCAATTTATGGCATTGCGGTTAAATTTATTTATCAAAATAATTGTAGATACGGTAATAGCAAATTTAACTTATGATTCATAGTTGCTAAGAGGATGCTTTTTGGGAGTTGGAAATATGATCTTCAATATCAGATAAGCTTCGTCTTAACGATATCTGTTATCTCTGTATGTCGCTGACGTCAGTTAATTTAATTTTTGTTGTCGGTTGTATGGTGATTTCCGGTAATACTATTCCGAATGGAACAGATATGTAGTTGAATTATCGGATGCAATCAATAATAATTTGTATTTATAGTATATAAAGTTTGCAAAGAATACTCTACTGAATATACTTCCTAGACTCCCCTTTTGGTAGGTAAAAGTCAGAATACAAGTTAAGAGTTAATTTTTGTATTTTTTTGTGGCCGCAGAATAGAGCAGAACAAAAGATACACAACAGAACGCATCATGCATTTTCATAGAAGATTTATAAATGAAGTTCGCTTCAATCGACAGAACAATTTCTTCCCTCCAGTAAAAGGCAGTTCTCGCACAAACAAGGTACACAAAAGAACACAGCTATTATATCGGTGTCAACTCACTGACGAGACTGTATTACTTTTTCACAGAAGCGACATATTCAGTTCTCCAAAAGCAGTTACAGTCTCCAGTACCTACTTTGATACTTAAACGTAACGTGAATTGACACTCACTCACTCTTTATCGCTTTAAGTCTAAAACACAATAATAATAATAATAATGCATTTATTTGGAACAGTACTAAGATAACAAGATCTTTAAATGTACATTACATGTAGGCATTCAACATGGAAAAAAAAAAAGTTAAAGCAAGAGACTTATATGTACTAACAAATGAAGAAATGAGTAAAATTAAAATAATGCTAACTGAAAAGAAAATAGAAAAAAAAAGAAAATTAAGAGAAAAAAAATAATAATAAATTTAGAAAAATAAAAATAAAGATAACCAAATAATGCAATCCAATAAAAACTAAGGTGGTAAATATTTACTTAGCAAGGTCATCCAAAACGAGCTGATCTGATTTTTATACTATATCAATTGATTTTAATTGTCTACTGAAAGTCCCCCTGGTCCTAGTAAGTTGCATATCATGTGGTAACAGATTCCATTTGCGAACACATTGGACAAAGTAGGAACGCTGCCCGTATTGAGATCTACATCGCGGTATTAGGAGATTCCTATGTCTATTCGACTGCAAGAAACTCAGCTTTTCAAATAGGTATCCGGGCTGCTGGCTGAAAATGAGTCGATGTAAAAACTTTAGCCTATATTGAGTTAAGTAGGCTTCTAATGGGCAATCAAGCAAAGAAGTAATGTATGGGGAGATATGACTACCTCGAGATAGTTTATATATAAAGCGAAGTACATCATTATAAGCCACTAGAAGCCTTCATCGGCAGACGGAGTCAAGCGAGGAAAATAGTATACAGCCATAAGTAAAGTAGGGAAGAATTAAGGATTTGACAAGCTTTTTCCAAACATGGAGTACTAGTAGTTCTGAATTTAGCCATAGTCTTCTTAAGCAGCCATATATTTTACCTAAGGTAGCACTAATGTGGTCACAACAAGAAAATTTTGAATTGAGTTCAAAGCCCAGACTTTTAGCAGAATCAACGTAGACAAGTCTCGTTTTATTGAGAAATATGGCTGGTAAAGATAGAGAATCGATTTTATTCCTATAAACTGTCAGGCATGTAGATTTGTCAGGATTTAAGTCTAATTTACTGAGCAAAGACCAGTTATAAATGCGTTGTAGATCATCGTTTAACCGGCATACACAGTCTTCCATTAAGCCTATGGGTCTGGTTAAGTATATCTGTACATCATCAGCATACATATGAATAGATGCATCCATGACGGCATCAGGAAGGTCATTTATGTAAAGACTGAATAATAATGCACCCAATATAGATCCTTGAGGAACACCGCGGTGTAAGAGTGCTATATCTGAGATCTGGTCATGTACTCTTACCACTTGGCTGCGCCTATTTAGAAGGCTGCAAATTAGTTTAGCTGCTGATGATGAAAAAGAGAATTGGCGAAAGAGCTTTTGCAGCAAATGACGATGGTCCATAGAGTCAAACGCTTTGCTGAAATTTAGGAGTGCTAATATTGATAGATGATCATTATCTAAAGCCTCGTGAATATCAGATGTTACTTTAAGCATCGCAGTTTCACAGCTATGATTACAGCGGAAACCTGATTGGCAGTGGGTTAAGAGACCCTTGTGGTCTATATATTCCGTGATTTGCGAATAGAGCACCTTTTCAAATACTTTGGCAAAGAAACAGAGAAGACTAATTGGACGGTAATTACTCGGCAGAGAACTATTCGACTTTTTTGGAATGGGTACCACTAGAGCTTTTTTCCATTGAGTAGGAAATGTCATGAGGCAGTAGTTGAAGATATGAGCTAGTATCCTAGCTATATCTAGTCCAATCAATTTAACAAAGCGGGGAGGTAGCTAATCTGGTCCCGTTGCATTAGATTTTATAGAAGACATAGTCAGTAAAACTTCTCTTTCATCAATGTTTCGAAAAGCAAAGCCATCAGAATAAAAGTCTTCAGCAGAAATATCAGTGAGTGAAGCTTGTGAAAAAGTATTAGGTGCTGACGAATTTCCTGCGAAGTAATTATTTAATGCATTTGGATCTACACATACTTTTGTGGATTCACGTCCATGTATCCCAAAACTTCGAATGTTTGCCCATAGTTTCTTTGGTGGTAATTTCACGTCTAGTTTACTATTAAAATAAGCTTGCTTTGAATATCTTCTCAGTACACTGTTTCTATTACGAACTTTCTTGTACATCCTACGAACTTCATCAGAGCGCGTAGCTTTATAGCGTCTATAAAGGAAATCACGTTCCGCCAGTAGACTGTGAATTTGAGGAGTCAACCATGAGCAACCTTTATTTTTGATAATACAAATTCGCTGTGGGACATATTTATTGTATAGATTTAAAAGTGTGACCTCAAAAGTAGCTACCTTGTCATTTACAGATACTGAGTTATATATGTTTTCCCATGTTGTTTGTCGGCATTCAGATACAAGCTGTTCAAGATTTATATTTTTGAAGTCGCGATACGAGAAAGAAGTTGCTCTAGGGACAGGTTTCGATTTAAGGTCATAGGTCATGAATAGAAAATCATGATCTAATTCACTTGGTGGACTAATTTGATTATGAAATAGAACCTTGTCAATATCGGTCGTAAGTACATGGTCGAGCTGAGATGGGTTAGCAGTATTAAAATAAATTGGCAGGCTATTAACCATTTTTAAGTTGAGCGTTCTGTATAAGTAATGTAAATTCTCAGTAGTAGAACAAGAACTAAGATTATTTACATTCATATCACCGCAAACGACTACATTATCACTTTTTAGGATCTGCTGTAACACTGAGTCTTTGAAACGCATAGCAGTTTCATCATTAAAAACATTTGGCGGACAATAGCTGCTTATTAGGAGACACTTTTCGAAACCGGAGTCAACCTCAACACTTAAGAATTCCAATTTATCTTCTGCAGCAGAAGATTGTGTTACCGTCGCCTTTAAGGAATTATGAACATAGATCGCTAGTAAGCCAGGTCTCACATACTAATAATGCATGGACAGTAGTACCGGAGAAAATTTCCTGCAGCAGACCGATTTTATTTCTAAGACTTCTTGCATTGAAACAGCATATGTTATACCCATTCGCGCGAGAACTGAAGATATTAAAAAGCGTTCCTACTTTCACCAATGGAGAGATACTATCGCCCATTATTTTTAATATACGAAAACCAGAAGAACTTTAGCAGACGTGAGTATAGATCATCAGTTTCAGTGATCGTTTTGCGGATGACACAAGCATTACAAAGATTTAATAAAAAGAGATAAAAAAGAATAAAGAAGAGATAGAGAAAGATATGCAAAAAAGAAAACAAAAACATATCAATGTTCCTATTTCGCATTACTACTACCAGCTCCTTCAGAGTCCGCTTCAGCGATGATTGTCTGCAGAGCATCCAGTGTTGTAACTTTGATTGGTGTCTCCTCTTTTTTTACACGAACAAAGACTTCACCATTACGAGTAAAAGCTGCGTGTAAATGACCCTCTCTGTTAGATTTTAAAGCATTTCGCAGAATTTTATAGTTACATTGTGTAAGGCTTTCGAATACATTGATCTTATTATCGGAGAGAAATCCGCAGTGTATACTACTCAACCTGACGGTGCCGGACCTCTTAAATTTGTAAATAAACTCCCTTTGATTAGCATGGGTAGGAAACTTTACAACTATTGGTACGATCGAACCACGCTTATTTTGTTTGAGAGCTGATGGCTTTGGTCTAAATGCTGTCACATTTGCTGGGAGTATATAATCTACTTTAGCTGAAACTTGATTCAGTATTTACCTTGGGTTTTCATTCTGGACATGAGGAATACCGGTAATAATAACATCAGTGCATCTGCTAATGCGACGAATATCATTCATTTCATGACGAGTTTCAGCGAGCTCTACTTTCAGCCGTTCCACTTCATCACTCAGTCTAGTTAGCTCTGCCTGTGTTGATGTGACTAAAGCATCAATTTTGTGGGAGATGCGTTCCTCAAATTCTTCTAGCTTTTCGGAAAATGCAGCCATTAAATTTTTTACAAGCCTTCTCTCGAGCAATTTCATGCAATCAGCGGTGCAAATGGAACTAGACCTGCCTGTTGTAAGAGAGCCATTTTCATTATTTTGGCTCTTATGACTCTTAGATGCCCCTCGTGTTAGTATTGGAGTATTTGTATCATGCACAGTTACCTTCGAATTTGATTTAGAGTTTGCGGATTTGCTCATGATGAGAGACTTTTTTCACTTTTACACTTAATATAAAAGGAATCAATTCAAGTTTTTCTAATATTTTTTGCGGAAACAATGTTTTATGTTGGATCACTATTGCACTAAAATTGGAAAATAAAACTCGCGGAATAAAACAAACTATGAAAGAGCTTTTCAAAACACGTCTATCCACTAGCAAACATCTCAATGTGAGGGGCACGACAAAAACGCCGTAAAAATCTCCGTACAAAACGTCGGTGAAAATAGAATGGGAACGACACAAGCGCGACATGAGCTGTCAATCCCCAATTAAATTTATTCTGTTATTTGTGTTTTAAATGAAAAATAGAAGATATTTCATTAAATTAAAAAAAGTTTATTAAAGCAGCATGTGTGGCTGTTTTGGATAATGAAGATAAAAAACGCACCCTATACGTGCGACAAATTTCAATTTTAATTTAAGTTCGACGACAACGTCGAACAATGTCGTCAGCATTGTAGTTAATACCATATACCGCCATGTTATTAGAACCCAATTGACACTTCCCAGTTATCTGTTAGAGGCACTCGGCTACCTATTCAAACTATTTTCGTAGTTTTCTGCTTTTCATCTTTATCCGCCCTTTTGCTTTGAATCCTGTCGGATTCTTTGTCTGCATCGTCTGGAATACTTAACTGGTGAAACTTTTCTGTACACACCAACTTTTGTCTTCTAAATTAAATCTTCTCTGGTGGATCACGATGCATGGTGTGCTCCTGACTGTTGTAAGTTTTGGTGTGATCGGTAAGTTATATCCTTGTGTATATGGCCCAAAACCACGAAGGTGGCGAATTTGCTTTGGCAACTCATAAAAAAATAAATCTGAATGAATTTTAGTAAATAAGCATTTAATTCTATTGAAATTAGTTGGATATATCTATACCTTGAGAAAATTATTTCAAAAATAAGTAATTATCATTAATTTAACAGAAAACAAGGTTAAAAAGTCATTTCGGGAACGCGTCCGAAACACCAACTTGTAACTTCAACTCACTTAAAAATGTAGTAAAATCCAACTTTAAATGTTTTCAACATTCATTGTGAGTATTTTGGTTCCTAAAAAATACATTTTTTAAACTAACATAGACAAAATAAATTTATTTTAAACCCAGGATTAGTTAAAAGCTTGTCCAACAAAGTATACGTCATATTCGTGAACGAAGCAATAAATAGGCAAAGCTTTTATTTCTGAACGCGACTTTTGGCGTTAGTGCGCTGTAGTAGTGAACAGGTGTTTTGTGAGATAGGGCGTTATTTGTTTTGTTCGCACAAATATAATAATTTTAATGGTAAGTACCTTTGTAACCATTTTATATTGACCGTACCTTTATTATAAATCATTACGGGAATGTGTGTAACTGTTTGTTAAATTAAGATTCCAGTTATTTAATATATATTTCTTAAAATTATTATTGTAAGATTGCGATTAACCTCAAAATACGGCATCTAAGATGGCGGGCATCGGAATAAAGTGCGCGAAAGTTTAAAAACGTCATTTCGGGAACAGTCATTATGGCAACGTTCCCGAACATGATGACACGTTCCCGAAATGACTCTGTTGTTCCCGATATGACATTTTTAGCGCTGAAGGAATATTAAACTATTATTTTGTGTATTAGAGTTTTATATTTACTTGCAGTAAACATGGAAACAACTGAAAATGGGAAGAAGAAGAAAAGGTCTACAAAAGCGCTTAAGAAGGATAGTTCATCTTATTTACGCCACAGAGAAAAAGCCAATGCAAGGAAAAGAAAATTTTTAGATAATATGACAGAGGAACAAAAAGAAATTAAACGAGCTAAAGACAGGGAGTACTACCAGAAAAAGAAAGCGGAAAACAAGGTAAATAAAATATCGGATTTGACTGAACGTGAAAAACGAGTGCTAAGAAAACAATGGAAAAAAGCATCCAAAAAGTATAGAGACAAGAAGAAGATGTTAGCAAATGCAGTCAGTGATACGCCTCCGCCTTCAGATAATGAGCTAGACATACCATTATTACCATTACCACCCCCTCGCAGTTTAATGCAAAGACAACGTGGAAGAAAAAGAGTAAAAAAAGACCGAGCAAAAGCATATCGAAAAATATTAAAGCAACAAGGTATGATTACAGAAATGAGACGTGAAATTGAAGCAATGAGGAAAAAATTAAAAAGAATGGAACAACTAGAGAAGAAGAAAAATATACCAATGACTCCTAATAGCAAAGTGGATGCCTTAATCAAAGATATACCTGTGCCTGTGCCCCCTCAAGTACGCAAGCAGCTGTTATTTGGGGAGGTATTATCAACTCAACTGAAGACGAAGGCAACAACATTACAGAAAAACTCAAAAGAGAGAGAGGTTTTTCAAAAATGTGTCAGTGGCACCGATATTAGGAAATATAAATTGTTGCATATGGCCAAGAAATTTATGCCCAAAGAGAAAAATAATCAAACCATTCTGAGATCTGACCGGAAAGTTTGCGAAGTTGTTTTGAAACCGGATGTACGCCAAAAGATCAAGGATTTCTTCCAAAAAGACGATGTTAGTAGGATGTGCCCAGGTAAAAGGGACTTCGTAAAAAAAGACGGTGTCAAGAAACAAAAACGCGTCCTTTTATCAACAATCAAAGCATTACATCCAAAGTTTGTTCAAGAAACTGGAATCAATTTACCATACACAACATTACTAAGAGCGAAGCCATTTTGGATCGTAGCACCAAAACTAAAAGACCGTCAAACTTGTCTGTGTGTCAAACATGAGAACTTCGAACTAAAACTAAGGAAATTAAATAGCTTACATCAAACAGGTTACCGTGACACTGAAGCATTTATTGAAGAATATGTTTGCGACTTGATATCCTATGAGTGTATGAATGGATTATGCGATAATTGCAAAGAACTGACATTAGTAGAAGGAGAAAACGAAGATTCTGTGACATATTTTCAATGGCAATCCGTAAATAAAGAAAATATTATTAAGGGAGAAAAAAAGACATTTAAAATTACAAGTAAAATCCCTATTACAACCACAGTCAAAGAGTTGAGAAAAACTCTAGCTGAAGAAACTCCCATAATGAAACAACATCTTTATGGCATTTACAACTATAATAAACAAAAAAAAGAGCTGAAAGAAAAAATGACTGAGAATGAGATCATGATCCAAATTGACTTTTCGGAAAACTACACGACAAAATACTCAAAAGAAATACAGTCGTCGCACTTCGTCAAAAATCAATTAACTATTCATACTGGAGTTTATTACTCACGAAATGAAGACCATCAGTTGCAAGCCACGTCGTTTGCTACAGTGAGTGAAAATTTAGATCATCAGGCCCATGCAGTGTGGGCACATATGAAACCAATTTTAAAGAAAATTTTGGAAAACAAGAAAATTGACACCCTGCATATTTACTCTGATGGACCAACGTCGCAGTATCGTAATCGTACAAATATAAATCTATGGCTCAAAACCATAAATGACAAATTCAAACAAGTAATAAAAGCTACGTGGACATTTAGCGAACCCGGACATGGAAAAGGCCCCATGGATGGTGTAGGTGGAGTCCTAAAAAGAACTGCCGATAGCCATGTGTTGATGGGAAAAGATATCAAGACTGCCTCAGAATTTGTTAATCTGTTTAAAGAGTCTAATATCCACGTGGAAGAAGTTTCTGTTGATGAAGTTAAAGGCATGAAGAAAATGATCCCTAAATCAATTCATGCTGTTCCAGGTGTAATGAAGATAACCAATATTGTTTGGCAAAAAGGCCCTGAAGTTATTATAGAATTGTTCCAATATAAAAATTTGCAAAAAGTGTTAAAACTGCAAATGGTTTCCAGAAATGAATGCAGCGATTTTCTCGAACCCACGGATTGTGATATACCTTTAGAAATAGAATCGTGTCAACAAGAACCATCTAAGATAAATTTTCAAGATCTGACGAACACCAATAACAGACAAAGCATTTTTAAAAGCATTTATGACTCTTCGTCATCTGATGACGAAAATTTGAAAATAATTTCTGATCGTCAGAAAGCTGTAAAGGTCAACGTTAAGGATAAAGAAACTGGATCGTCATATAATACAAATAACAAAGAAAATATTCATCCCAATTTAATTGGTCCTGGAACATTTTTATTGGTTAAAGTGCCTACCCAAAAGAGGAATATGTTCTATAGATACCTTGCCATCAGTCAGACTTGTGTTGAAGACGACGGAGAACTCAAAGTTACTTTCCTGAGATCAGTGCGCAATACTGCGAAGATATTTCAGCTACATCCAACAGATGTATCTTATATTACACTTGAACAAATTTTAAAGATTATAGCTACGCCATCACGGAAAATTGAAAAAAACTACGAGTATTACCATTTCAACTCTAATGTTGATATATTTGAAAAAAAATGATCCATTAATATTTTATAAACGTGTTTTTTGATGCAGAAACGTGCAAATTTAGTTAATTTTTCACATGGTTGTGTTACCTATTTTGTTTATTTTATTATTATAATTTTTAAAAGTCTAATGTGTGACTGTTAATTTCATTTGATTTGTGATGTAAATTCACTTTCAACTTTGTTGATAAGACTATTTTGTTTTGTTTTTGTAATTGTCAATTCTATAATGGAATGTAACTACTACAAGGATTGATTAAATATATTATAAAAATATATTTTAGCATTTATTACTTAAAAAAAACACCTTTACCAGTAACAAAATCCCAACTACATCATTCAGTGAACGCCTCAGTCATTCCGGGAACACTAAATCATTTTCGTGCACACCACTTTTATTTGTTTTTTATTAATAATTTCAAATATTTTTAAACGGGTAAATTCTTACATACAAAGAAAATAAAGTTCTTGTTATGATTCTAACCAAGTTTACTTTTCAATTCATTCGTATTCTCTAGAATAGTAACTTTAATGCTTCAAATTTGAAACTTAATGATCATTTTGATTTTCAGTTTATTTTTTTTGGAAAGCATGCTCATATTTTTCCGTATTTTTCTTTTGCGCTCAGTTAATATAATAAAACACTGTAAGAAATAACAATTAACGGGTGTTTTTAAGTTTGATTCTATTTTAAAAATTATATTTAGTATCGTTCCCGATATGACGAATTTTACTGCTGAATTCGCTTAAAATCGCTGTAATAAAAAGAAAAGTGAAATCTGTGCGCGCCCCTTCTAAATCTATTAAGAACAATAATGTAGCAATTATTTTAACTCTTTAATTTTGCTATTCCTTTTAAGATTTTATGTGCAAATTACTAAATCGGAATTCGCCACCTTCGTGGTTTTGAGCCATATAGTGTTTGTCAGATGGCTCCAGTTGTACCATTTGGAAAGTTTTGCTTACGCTCAGTCGCTAAGTTCTGCAACTGAATTATTGACGAGGGGTTCAAGAGATAAGACGTCTTGATGCCGTAACAAGCCCACAATCAAAGATTCTATAATACAAAGATATTCCAGGCACATCATGTAGCTTCAGTGAAAAATAATGTGGATTCTCCGAGATTCCAACTCTGTTGAGAAATTATTAAAACATCGCATTGTATACGGCCTCCACTAATCATGAGCATCGCAGCCTGGACCTGATGTAAAGAAGCCCTCAATTTTTTCTTAGAAATTTACTGAATACATTTTCTTTAGAAATTGTATGCAGTATTGGAGACGGACAGCGATGCCTCGTTCCATTATAAAACCAACGACGTCTCGCATTCATTTCTTCTTAGAAATTGACAGATGTTTCGGCGCAATTTTTACAACACTTTCATATGTTCCGTTGTCGGCCGCCAAAAATGCATACAAATTTTAATGAAAAAGTATCCAGTAAATTTCTAAGCAAAAATAAGAGGGAGGGCTTCCCTACATCAGGCCAAGACATAATAGATTTTATATTGGAGCGTAGTACTCACATCCATTGCATAGACATAAAGCCTATCCAATCAATCAAAACCCTCGAGAATACTTCCCAAGCCACGAAACAGAAATTTATAGCAGTGTTCTTTTGTGTCCGCAGAATAAAAGATACAGAAAAGAACGCCTCATACATATTCATAGAAGATGTGTGAATGAAGCGAACAGAACAGTACAAATTGTTCGCTTCAATTGACAGAACAATTTGTTCTCTCCAGTATATGGGAGTTCTAGAAGAAGATACACAAAAGAACACAGCTTATGAGTGCGTTGGGAGATTGTTCTCTAAAATGTTTTATATTGATACTTATGGAAAAGTACAAAACATTGACTTTATATATGCTATAGAGCATAAACGACTATCCACACCGGAAAGTCAAAGTAGTCTTCTAGTAATTTGCAGCTTGGTTCCGTCCGTATCTTCCCAAAGCCTACACTTTCTACCTACAAAATAATAAAATAGTTTTAAATACAAAGTTACCTTACCATTTTATGCTCACTAACTCTCAGCTGAGTAATAATTGCATATGTGTATGTGCAACCGGAGCCCGATTCTGTTGGTACCCAGCGGGGAAAAAAGCGCTTTAAATGTCCTTTTTAAGCCCTTCTGCGGAATCACAAAGTGCTTCGATTGTGCTTCAGTTTCATATAAATTCTAACATTGCTCCAACATCTGTTTCTCTAAAGCTTATGTCATCGGGTTCTTCCATTCAAGTAAGTTTGTGAGATCTGCATAAGTCACCGTTGCCATTGTAATCATGCCTTCCAATGATGTCTTCAAGGAATGTGTTGTCGGATCGCTTGAACATTCAAGTAGCCCATTAACAGGACAATATCCCATCTCGGCTTATGTCGATTTCGATGGGATTTCAGTGCCACACCAGTGTTGCACTTTTTCTATCATCACTGAAAATGTTCGATGGGACAACTTTTATAGCAGAAGTGCAACACTGACTGTCCCTTCTTTGCACTGGATATTTTCTCGGTGTTACAAATACATATTCAAGTTGAATTATCATCTGCTCTGTCAAAGTGTACTGTCGCGATTATTTGTGAAATTTTTAAGTGAAATGAATTAAAGGATTTTATTTAAGTTATTTGCATAAAGTTTAAGAAGAAATGTCTTTTTATATATCAATAAAGAACATTTATTACGTTTGACAGTTCCGCGTATATAGTACGCGTGTCCACAAATACAAGGAATATGGCAGCAATATGTTCGATGGACTTCAGAGCTCCCAGTTCTCCGCTGCCAGAAAAAGTGCAACACCGAAATCGTCCCATCGAAAACGAATAAAACACTTCATTTATTATACTCTAACTAGATGATGATAAATCATAGGGTATACTAATTTTGATTTCGATGGCACTTCATGCAACACCAAGTGTTGAACTTTTTCTTGCAATGCAACATTGAAAATATTGGATGGGACAACTTTTATAGCAGAAGTGCAACACTAGGTTTGCACTGACTTACAATACAATACAATACAATACAAAAATATTTTATTGAAAGACCCTGGCCGAGGCCACGTCCTTAAAACGGTGGGTACATAGATCTACAGTAGTTTTCTTATATTAAATATAAGCATAAACTCTAGAAAACTAAACTAAACTAAACTAAATCAGGTACCTTAATAGTATTCAAAGCAATTTACCGTAAGTCAAAAAGAACTAAATCAAACTATCCAGTCATAAGAGATATTATATATATATACATATATATATACATATTTTTTTTTTTTTGACTTCCCCTACTTTGCACTGGAAATTTTCTTGATGTTACAAATGCATATTCAGGTTGAAGTTGAATTATCCCAGCGGGAAAATGATCCTGAATGAAAGTAGGTATACAGGAATTCCACGAGAAAATCTATCAGCATCACTGAAAAATATGTGCACATTTCCTACAGAAAAGGAGCGAAACTCGACTTTGAAGTTCAAAGCGGCTCCGGGAAATAACGTCCAAAAATGATAAGTGAAATAAGACCCGAAAGTTCCATATAAAGAGTTAAACAATGAAATTTCTTCTGGCAAAATTATGTACGTGGTTGTCCACTTTTGTAAGGATAGAATTGGAAATAAGTTTGGTTTGTTAATATTTTGATAAATGTGAGTATAAAATAACTTTCAAAATTGTTAATAATAAACAATATTTATGATTTAACAGTTTTTTTTTAAGCATTAGGACGGCAGTGTAGTAATTTTCGGTTTTAATGAAATTGTAATTCTGTTATGGACTTGATGGCTAGCAAAACTTGTTTGTTTTATTAGTATATCATTAACATTGAGTCTTTGTTTCTAGTATGGCTTTAACTTGTTGCGTAAGGAGTTGTTCTTCAAGAACTGGACGCGACAACGTAAATTTTTACAGGTTTCCAAGGGTATAAAACAAGCACAATTTAAAGGAACATTCGGAATAAAAAGTTCGTCTTTGGTTGTCAGCTGTATAGATATTACTTGGATAAATACTATAAGTTTAGGATACAAATTTTGAGGAATACGTATATTAGAATTTAGTTTATGATATACATATGTATGTTCACTAATTTGATTGTAATAAAAATATAATTAGATTTGAGTGTTTCCTTTACTTCCTTTTCCTTCCAGTAAGTTTTAAAATTCGTGATGAGTTTCATTTATCACAAAAAAAATTTATGAGAGAGCCTATCGTAATACGTTCCATGTAATATTTGCTTAGCTTGCATTGATTTAATGAAAGAAGAGCTTTAACTAGTTCATATATTTATTTGCACTTTTATTATTAAAATTTTTAATCACATATTTCTGTCGAGTGTTATCACAATGCTTAAATACAACAATATAAATAACGAAAACATAAAATTCATTCATGTTGAAAAACAACCACCGATGGTATTAGCGGCTTTTCGTTCAGTCGTTGTGAATATTTTACCTGTTTAATAAGGAATATAAAATAGCTTTTATGAAATATTTTCGGGTAAAGCTTAAAATTTCTAACATACTTTTCCAATTACAATGGATCCGCTGGTAATTTTCCTGCAGCTTATTTCCTGGATCCATCCGCTTTGGTAAAATTTATAGGCTTCAAGAAACCTATATGAACGAAAAGCCTCCTTTGTATACCTGCTTTCTCGGTTTATCAAATAATTTGCGACATCAAAGTATCTGAAAAAAATGTAACATTTAAATTAATAATTTTTCAATAAAAAAGCAAAAGAAATACAATCGATCTACTTTTCCCTATTAAAATAGCAATTAACAAACTCCTGAATATTCAATTATTATAAAAATATCAACAACATTACTATTTATTATAACGTCTTACCCAACATTTGAAGGCAAAGCATCTTTACACAGATTTGTTTCTAATTTATATATGGATCCAAGCCATCACAAAAATCTTAATTTTTCGTCTGTACCAATTGCTAATATCACAATCCATCCTGCAATATATAATTTTAATATTATAACAAAATTGCTCACACTTAAATATTTCACCGGCAGCTTGTGGACAACCAAAACAAATAGTTGTCATTTTGACGTTTAACTCTTTATAAATTTTAACGTGTGAAATAATGTCCGAAATTTTTGGGTATTGCTTCACACTTTTTGGTTTTATTTCACTTATCCGTTTGGGGCGTTATTATATCATAATGATATAAGATCCAAAATTCGTAATGAAATAAAGCCCAAGAAACAAAATTTATCCTGATGGAAAAATGCCCAAAAGTCATTTCAGAAAATGAAGGAAATATTTCCCAACGATGTGTGTAAGGTAAGAAGGCGTCGCCCTTTGATTGGTGGGAAGGGGTGGGCAGGGCGCATTGATATTCGATTTGAAGTAAGAACACGTCTCGCAAGATGTACGCCGGGAGGGGGGCGTAGGAACGGGTCTTTTATGTTGGGCCTTTTTTCACCTACTTTGGGTTTTATTTCACATTTGCTTTCCGGCCTAATTTCTTTTAAAAATAAGATCCAAACTTTTTGGGTCTTATTTCACTTATAACTTTTGGGCGTTATTACCCGGAGCCGTTCAAATCATCCTGCTGTACCTATGTACACAAGTTTTTTTACTCTTTTCTAGTTCAAATTTGTTTGATGAGTCATCTGCGTATAACTCAATGCGTGTGATAAAAAGTGCGTGTGATAAAAAAGTGATTTTGTTTTGTAATAGGAATATTCGGTTGTTGGTTCGTGTGTAGTGCTCTTCCGCTGTTTTTTTTTTTTGTTTTTTAGCAATAAAGTACTACTTTAAATATTTTATTAGATAATAAATTTGTTGCGCATTATCTCCATAATTTTTTTTTCTGTAAATTATCTTCAGATCAAGTGAAATATACGTTTAATTGTTTGAAAGATATGTTTTTATTTTCCAAATTTCAAAATACTGTTTTCCTGGCATAGCAATAACATATTAAAAAGCCTTTTCTATCCAACTGTCTATTCCTACTAAGGTGCTACTAAATAACTTGAAACGAATAAAGTCGAAACGACTTATGTGGATTACATAAAAAAAATTGGATATATTTTAAATTTAGCTATAGTCGTCTCGATGTTACCCGTCGTTAATATTTTCATCGGTTATTATTCATTGAGGTTTTCATCGAAGATTAATCATTGACGTTTTCAACAATGATTATTCTTTGAGGTTTTCATTGATCATTATTCTTTCAAGTATTCGTCGATGAGATTTCATTGACTTTTTCATCGTCATTTACTCCTGCAGAAAGGCATTACACCCTCCCTAGGACATCACGTGTAAAATTCATCGAAGTTTCGGTGCAAAGATGGGTCGATGATGCATGCTAAAGGTGCAATACGGGTTCGATGTGGTGTTTCATACATTTCCCGCTTGTTTGTGAAATTTTTAAATTAATTAAAAGACTTTATTTGGATTATTTGCATAGAGTTTAAGAAGAAATTTGTTTCTATATATCAGTAAAGAACATATTATGTTTGACAGTTCCATGTATTTAATACGTGTAACCACAAATACAAGGAATATGACAGAAATATGTACGATGGACACTTCAGTGCTCCACTGCCAGAAAAAAAGGGTCACTGCCAGAAAAGTGCAACACTAAAATGGTACCATCGAAATCGACATAAATTTGCCATTCCGTTATAATTATATTAAAATTTATTTTGATTTTTGTATGTCTATCTGCCAGTCTGTGTGTCTGCCTTTATGATCACGATAACTCGAGAACGCGTTCACTTAGAGCTGAAATTTTGACACGGCCGCCTTTTAAAAAGAAATGTAAATTTATATTCGAAAGTGGGAAAAATCGGGTAACTCCTTCGTAGTGTTGCCATACAAAAATTTCGTTTTTTACTGTATATTTGGACACTGCCTGAGAACGCGCCAATGTAGAGAGCTGAAATTTTATATACCGCGTTTTCATAAAAATTTTAATTTAATTTCAAAAATGGATTAAGTAGGGCAATTTCTTCTTAGTGTATCCATACAGAACTTTGGATTTTCACTTCCAATGACTTTTATTTTCATCTAGCATGCAGTATTATTGGTTTTAGAATGACTATAACTTTTTCTCTCGTTTATATGTAAAACCATGCACACAAATTTTACCTCCCTTGCGCAGAGTTCTATTATTTCGAAGGGCAATTGGTATCCATTATCGGAAAACTTATACCTACATACATAAACTTATCTGCCGATCTGCCCAATTAGCTTAGAGAATAGCAGTAGTAGTAGAGATGTCCATCAAATCGACTCATTGAACATTTCAAAAGTATTCATACGTATTGTAAAATTAAATATTGTGTATAGCAGAACTCTTATATAAGGACCTTTAATTAACCATTACTTTAATCGTTGCGACAGTACAGACGTGTTTCGTTCTAAAACTTTTTAAATTGTTGAAAATAAATTCTGCATGCTAAACAAAATAAAATTAATCAGAGGATTAACGGAAACATAATTGTTTTTGAGGTGAATGAAAAATATTTTTTTTTTGCTTTAAATCGATGAGTGAAGTGCATGAAAAATGAATCAGTGTGCCGCAATTAATTGCAAAAACAAAGAAAGAAGTGGCAGTTCGCCGGATTTGTTTATCAATTGCAGAGGCTTTTGTGGTAAACAATTTCATAAAAAGTGTAAGGGAATCAGTGAATATGAACATTCAAAACTTCTTGAAAATGAAAACATCAGATTTATATGTGAAGAATGTGGTAATTTTGTTGAGGTGCTCAGGAAGTTTCAAACAAAGGCGTTAACGGGGATTAATGAAAACAAAGCGTTTGTCGATAAGCTTAGAGAAAGTTTAGAGGGTAAAATGGGTAATTTAATGGAGTGCATATCACAAAATGTAAAATATATGGAAATGCAAAAAACGGAAATAAAATATTTTTAAAACTGTAACCGACATAAGAGAGAGTGAGAAAAATATATTAAGTGAGATGAGAAAGGGGGTTCTATCAGATAGTGTTGAAAAAAATCGGGAAACTTATGCGGAGAAATTAAGAAAGGCTGATCCTACTGTTATAGTGAAACCGAAAGAAAAACAAAATTCACAAATAACAAAACAAGTTATCAAAAGTAATATAGACCCAACATCAGTCAAGATAAATGCAATGCAAAGTCGTCAGAATGGAGCTGTAGCAATTGTGTGTGAGAATGAGGAATCGAGAGAAGTAATTAGAAATACAGTTGAGAAGACAATGGGAGGTTATGAGACTGAGTTGCCAGTATTAAAAAAACCAAAAATTAAAGTTTGTGGAATGAGTGAGCTTTTGAGTGAAAATTATTTTAAAAAACAACTTGAGAAACAAAACGAAGTTATTATTGGAAGCATGATAAAAGTTATTAAGATTTACAAAACAAATAAGAGGTATAATCCATATAATGCTATCATAGAGGTGGATAGTGAAGTATTCAATAATATTATGAAAATGGGTAAAATAAATATTGGTTGGGATAGATGTGTAGTTTATGAAGAGTTCGATATTTTGAGATGTTTTAAATGTTATGGATACAAGCATAAGAGTAAGGACTGTAAAAACAATATAACTTGTCCGAAATGTGGTGAAAATCATGATATAAAAGACTGTAAGAGTGTATCAAAAAAATGTGTGAATTGTGTGAATGCGAAAAATAGGTTAAATATAGATATAAATTGTGACTATGATGCTAGGGATGTAAAATGTCCAGTTTATCTGCGTTATTCAAAAACTGAAATGAAAAGAATTCAGTATTAGCAATTAAAGGATATCAAGATAGTCTACTTTAACATACAAGGGTTACTTAATAATTACGATGAATTAATGGAAGTAATTTCAAATAAAAAAATCGAGTTAATTGTACTTTCGGAAACGCACTTGACTCTAGATATCGATGACGCGGAAATAGGTTTGGAGGGATATAAACTTTACAGATGCGATAGTGACAATAAAAGAACAGGTGGTGTTGCTATATACTTGAAGAAAGATTTGGATAGTGTTATAATGGAAATAAAGGCAGTGGTAAGGAATCTATGGTGGATAGCGATTAAAGTTATCTTCAATGAGTATTCAGTAGTGATTGGTGCATTGTATAGATCTCCAAGTGGTAATATGAGAGACTTTTGTGAACTATACGAGGAAATTGTAGAAGATATGAGTGCGAGTAATATAGACTTCATAATAGCTGGAGATTTCAATATCAATTGGGTGCATGATGAAGTTTATAAAAGAAAAATAGAACAAGTTATGAGGGATAATTCTGCATATCAAATAGTTCGGGAACCGACGAGAATTACGGATAGGTCTAAAACATTGATTGACTACGTTGTAGTGAACACAGATAAGGTGGAAGCTAGCATACAGAGTGATCTAAAAATAAGTGATCATGAAACTATCCAAATAACGTATAAAACTAAGTATAATATAAAAGAAAATAAAAAGAAAATTAAGTGTTTGAAATATAAAAACGAAAGATTCAGAAATGCTATTAGAGAAAGTAACTTTAACGCGATACTATGCTCCGGATCTGTCAAAGAAAGTGCTGAGGAATTTTCATATAAATTAATTAACATAGTAACAAATTTCTCTCACGAAAAGCACATCAATATTGGTATAGACAATAATTGGTATTGTGAAGAATTACGATCATTGAAGGCTAAAATAATACAACTTTACGAAGTAGGCAAAACAACTAATAGGGAAGATACCTGGAATAAATATAAAGAGTTACGAAATATGTATAAAGCCAATATAAAAGCAAAAAAATCAGAATATGTGAAAATGCAAATTTGCAGTACGTTCGACCAGAAAGAAATGTGGAAAAAAATTAAGAAATTTGTACTAAAAACAGATAAAGAAGAAATATCATCAGTAGTGTTTAATGGTGAATGTTATAAAAATAAAGAAGATATAGCAGAAAAATTCAACACATTTTTTGTACAAAGTATTCAGGAAATCAAGGCATCGATTAGTTACGTACAATATAATGAGCATTGGATGGAGGAAGTGGAATCTACATTTAGATTTAGAGATGTGAATTTCACTGAATTAAATGGAATTTTGAATAAAATGAATAGGAAAAGAGATTGCAATCTACTGAATGTTGAAGTACTGAAGGAAAATGTTGACAGTTTAGGACCAGCGCTTTTGCATATTATTAATAGATCATTCTATAGTGGGGAATTTCCTGAGAATTGGAAAAAATCCAATTAAGAAAGTAAAAAATACAAATAGATGTGAAAACTTTAGACCTATAAATATGATGGACATATATGAAAAGATTTTAAAAAAAGCAGCCAAAATACAAATGGAAGATTATATTGAAAAAAATAACATTATAAATGAATATCAATCAGGATTCAGGAAAATACATTCTTGTGATACGGAATTAAACTTTACTATCAAGAAGTGGAAAGAAGAAATCGATAAAGGCAACATCGTTGTTGCGGTATTCTTAGACCTGAGAAGAGCTTTTGAGACCGTGGACCATGATATATTTATTATTAAAAAAACTATGGAAATATGGATTTAGAGGAAAGGAACACGAGTGGTTGAAGAGCTATCTAAGGGGAAGGACACAACAAACAAAAGTGAATGACTTCATATCTGAAAAAATTCAAGTCAACATTGGAGTGCCACAAGGATCAGTACTAGGAGTTTTGTTGTTTCTGCTTTATATTAATGACATTGGCAATGTGGTAGAAAACTCAAAGGTATGCTTGTTTGCAGATGATACTCTTGTGTACATAACTGGTGATAATTATGATTCATGTGTTAATAAGTTGAATGATGATCTGAGCAAAGTAAACGAATGGCTAAGTATGAACAAATTAAAGTTGAATGTGGAAAAAACTAAAATGTTAGTTATGAATGATGTGAATGTTGGAAATCTAAGAATAAATGGTGAAATTATTGAAAAATTAGAAGAAATAAAATATTTGGGTGTTGTAATAGATAAGAATTTAAATTTCAAAAGTCATGTGAACTATATTTGTACAAAAATTTCCAAAAAAGTAAATTTTTTAAAAAGAATACGTAGGAGTATTACACTGCAGTCAGCAATACATATTTATAACACCATAGTAAAACCTCATTTTGAGTACTGCGCAACTGTTCTGTTTACAATAAGTAGCGAAGCATTTTTTCGTCTGCAGAAACTGCAGAATAAGGGTATGAGAATTATACTACGATGCAGTAGATATACATCAGTGAGAAGAATGTTGGAGACATTAAAATGGATGAGTGTCAGACAAAGAGTGTTTTATAATGTGTTATTCTTTATATATAAAATGAAAAATGGTTACTTACCAAATTACCTTAGAGATAACTTAATGTATGTAGCGGATTGTCAACCATATAGTTTAAGAAGTTCAGATAACTTTAGAGTTAACAACTATAGATTAATGAAAACACGAAATTCTGTGTTCTACAAAGGTTTATTGCTTTTTAATGAAATGCCAAATCATATTAAAAATGAGAAAATGAGGTAAACGTAAATAGTTTTAAGAGAAAGGTAATTAAATGAAAATTTTTAAGTAAAAAAAAAAAAAAAGGGTAAAAACATGTTTTTGTATGGCAAAATTGTAGCTAATAAATATTATCTATCAATAAAATGTGTGTTATTTTGACTTTTTTTCATCTCATAAGTTATTTTTTCTCAGTGATAATGACAATTCGTTGGTTCAAGACGGATCTGTGTACAGATAAAATCAGTAAATATCAAAGGAATTTTTTTATAAAGAGAGTAGTGTTCATTATACTAACAAAAGGTAAGTTCTCAACGAGATTTCTTGCCTTTATGAAAGAGCTACGTGAAGATTGCATACACAAAACTAAACTATTTTAAATACCAATTTGAATTAGCAGAATTATATTTGTCAATCATAGTAACGATATGGGACAAATTTTGAAAGTAATAATGAAAAATCGTTTTCCAGATGAAGCCACAATTAACTAAAGCCCACAAATCTGCAAAGTTAAAGTTTCATAGAAAATTCGAAGCCCCGTTCGGTGAGGAACAAAAATCCTATTTGCAATGGCTCTTCATATTTTCCACAGGAAACTATGTACATACGATGAGACGTTACTTTGACAGAACTGATGTTAATATGTGCACTGAATTTTATGCCATGTTAAGTTTACTTGAAATAAATATGAGCCAAGGTAAATTTAAGCATATTTATGTTTTTTTTTTTTTTTGTAAGTTAAGGAATGTAACTCGTGGATGAAAACTGTTGAAAATTAAAGTTTCCGATCAAATTGGTAATGAAGTTTTCATGAGCAGTTCGACGGTCGACTCATAAGTTCGTCCCTTCATAACATGACTTGACAAGGTTGAGCTGTGGTATATCATTTTTTTATTGCTTAGGATTGTGTAGATTTGGTACATAAAGATTTGTTTAAGTATTGACGACCAGTTAATCTTTATTATTAATTTAAATATAATTTGTGAGTTTAGAGTGAAAGAATTTCATTTTATTTTTCAAGATGCAAAAACGTACAAGCACTACGCTTTAATAGCACACATACATATAGTATATGGCCCCCTGTTTTGAAAGTGTGCTCTTTAGATCGTCAAAATTCTTTTTCGCATTTCTATTTAGAACCGTTTGTCGAACGATCTTAATGGACTAACCGATTTCATAGTCTTTTACGTTCTGAAGTGCTTTTCAGTACATTAAAAACAACACATGGGACAAACTGTTTATGGAGCCCAGACACGCTCACGCATATAGTCCAATAAGTGTTGGACAACAATGTTGTCACGCAGATTTGATCATGTATGGGCTTGTGTGATCATGTGACCACATGTGCAGCACGCGGTTGGACGAAAATCAATCGTTAGATTTTTTGGGGGCGGATTTGGCAAAAAATTTTACGATGTGTGGTAATGCGTGTCATACATCCCAGGAAACAATTTGAGAAACGTCCACAACAGCGAAACTTAAAACGACAATAGAGCTGCACAATTCGAAACATAAGATTAAAGGATTAAAGGTGACCAATTAAAATTACATTAAGGTAAAATGAGAGGCTATATTTATAGGCGACTGGATTAGATAGGTGGGTACCTACTAGCATAGGTTAATCAATTATATTCGTAGATGGGAAACACTGATATCGGTAATTATTGAGAAATAATTTTATTTACGAATCGCTAATGCTATCGTTACCACAGTGGATTAATGTTCACTTTGGATACATTTAAATTTATCACATTTTGTCTAAAAAGAAAGGCAAAGCGAATCCGAAATGATACAATGTTCTGTCAACATTTACTCCCGCTTGAGGTTTTGCTTTCGTATCTCATTTGAATTCACTAGCG
This sequence comes from Dioctria rufipes, assembly GCA_963924295.1. NCBI lineage: Eukaryota > Metazoa > Arthropoda > Insecta > Diptera > Asilidae > Dioctria > Dioctria rufipes. The sequence continues at coordinate 82,902,972 of OZ002742.1, forward strand.
AATTTATGTTCCACTTTGTGATATTTTTCGAATTCGCATTGGTTTCGCAATGTTTGCTGGGATTCGTCTTTCCTGAGCATGTTCTCTCGCGGTGAAGATTACCTAAGGAAACTTAAAAACGAATTAAAAATCGAAGAGTGGCAGACAATCTCTCATTTGGAGTGATAGAGCCTCTCATGAAGGTGTTTTGCTTTCCGGTGAAAGGTTTTCATAGCGAAAAGATCTCCTGTTATGTCTTGCTGTCCGTTCTAAATATTTACAATCCTCTGATGACTTTTCCTCTAATTCTTTTAATAAATTTGTATCGGAACATTTTTTTCTTTTCTGCAGCCATTCCTTTGTCCAAATTATTTTCCGTTTTTCTCGATTAGTTCACTTTCACTTTCGTGAATTGTATCAATATTCAAAATACTCGAAATTTCTTCGAATTTTAAGAATTAACTAATGTTAGGCCAACAAAAGTGTGGAGAGAAAGCTGTTTTTTGTGACACACATAGTTGGACAACATGATCATCGTGTATATGCCCTTTTACATAGTATCGTAGATGGCACAAGAACTAGATGTCGCATGCAGTACCAAAAAAGTATGCAAAATTTATATGGCTGGATGATCCATTCTGGAATGGACCACAGCATTTGAAATGATGTATACGTCAAGTGATTCATATTTTTTCGTATCTAAAGTGTTGAGGAAGTCAATCAAATGTACACAAAGCTGCAATTATAAAAACATTTGCTTTCGGCACCCTCTAAAAAATTACATGATCCATTCCAGAATGCACTATCCATTTCACAATCTGTATACTCTGCTCTAGTATGCCATGCGACATCTAGTTCTTGTGCCATCTATGATAGTATGCATCAAAAATACTTGTTTTATATGGCAATCCTACACAGGAGTTGCCAGATTTTGCTCATTTTCTAATGTAGATCTAGTATTTTAATGAAATCAACTTTTACGAAACTTCAGTTCTTTAGGTCAACGCGTTCTCAACAAATGTCCAAATATATAGTTAAAAAACAAAATTTTCATGTAAATATTGTACAAAATCTTAGCTTTCTATCTCAACACACTTTTGAGTTACAATCAAACGAGCAAGCAGAATCAATATGCCTTTTAATATTATGCGAGGGTGTGCCATATCATTATTATTTTTTTGTTTGTGTTACGAACCAAAAGGTAGTTATAGATACGTTCCTTATAATTTTATGAAGGGTATTAAATGATGTGAATTCCACAGTAATGAAAAAACTCCTGAAGGCTGAACACCGTAAAGATTAAGAAAGCGAATTTGTTTTGAGTATTTTTTTTTTGTTATATTGACTAGAATGGTGAATTGTGCAGTGTTAAGTTGCAAAAGCAACATTCGGCATCCATTTCTCCTGATTGACTAAGCGTAAATTGCTTCGGGAAAAAGGTTTAGATTTAGCTCTTTGCAATTTGGTGCGAATTGAAATTGAAGCACGCGAAATATCTCCGATATACGGTGTTGTGGGAAGGTCATACCTTGGTAAACTTAATACTATGACCTAAGTATACACAAATTTGGCTGTATTACAGATAATAAGTATCGTAGATATTTCGATAGCCTCCACTGTAACTCTAACCTAACCTAACTTAACCTACATTTCTGGAACATGCTGAGAAAGTGAAGAAAGAAGAAAGTGTATTACTGTGAAGGAAAAAAAGCAGCTATGCTTTTTAGTAAGTCAATAGGACTTTTAATAGTTCTGTCAACCAAATTTTACTGGAATGTCTATTATCGATCTGAGGTATTTTGGGACTAGGAGTAGCTTCTCGCTCTATATTTAAATTATGTTTGAGTATTTTTCTTCGAAATTCTCAGATTCGCTGCTGAAATTTAATTGTATGGACAAGTCGACACGTGTTAGACAATAAAAAAGTTGGCTGACATTCCATTGGCAGTCTCTTTGTATTACAGCTATATAGTTACACTAAAGTTAGTTCTTCTTCTACTCCGAGAGAAATTTTACTAAGAACCTGTTTAGGTGGGTCAGTATGCTGCCTCTACCGCACGAAACTTGTTGAAAAGAAGAAGGGGTTGCGGAGCTGGTAGGAAATGCAACTTGAAATTCGAGGGCAGCATAGAGAGGTCTTGAGGCAGTTTATCTTTTTATTAGCTATTATGAGTCACCACCAACTTTAAAGTAGCGAGGGCTGATGTGATCATAAAGGGCACCTTATACTGACCCATCTAAACAGGGTCTGAGTATAGTCCGATTATAAATTGGTAAACGGTAAATGACCAAATTTGTCGAAGAGTACTATAAGCAGTCATTGAAACACACGCCGCACGTGTGTGTGTGTGTGTGTGTGTGTGTGTGTGTGTGCGTGTGTGTGTTTGGTTGGATGGGTGTATGTCGCAGATCTGTGTGCAATCAGCCCCTTCACCGTTCATCGTCCAGTGGCGAATCTAGCATTGAAATTGAAGGGGGGGGTCTCATCTTACTGCAATTAAATTATTAAAAAAAAAACATCAAAACACGGCGCTGAAGAAGTGGTGCCTCTTATCCAGTGTTGTAAGTCGCATAATTTAACCACCGCAGAAAGATTTCCGCATTAAGGGGCGCGGATGATGTGTAATTTTTTAATATAATTTTTTTAGAAAAAGTCATTTCTCATAGAATAGTAGTTTAGGGTGTAAACTGCAGGAATCATTTAAACCAAACTTTTCCCAGGTTTACACACTGGCATATATAATATAGGCTACTCGATATGCTATTTCACGCGGGTACAATTTTTTGTGTCAAAAATAGTTCTTACGCCGGGCCAACATTGCAAAAACCATTCGCGGAAGTTTAAAAGTGATTTTAATAAAACCTTTCGAATTTCTCGTGAGTATCTTACACTGACTTATAATAATGGACTGAACGTATCATTTTCTTATAAGAAAGAATGGCACAAGTTTTATAGTTTTCTCTTTCGCGCTATGGCACAGTTGGAACTACCAATATAAAATATCGCTTACTCAACGTTTTCATGCGTATTGATGTTTTTATGGTGGCTGCAGATGCAATCACCGCAGGAAGAATAAGGTAAAGATAGTGTTTACCATGCAAAGTCTCTCTTGCGCACCAACCTTTTGAAAATTAAAGTAGGAATGAGTTTAATTTCTTACAAGAGTGCTTCTAAGCGATTAAAATATCACTTGAACACAAGAAATAAATTTTTTTAATTTAATTCGATTTTCGGGTGCAAAATTTCATCTGTTTGGTTGTGTTTTATATGTTTTTATGTAATAGATGTTTTAAAGAGTGCTCAAACTCTGACATACAGAAACACAATATTTTTTGTGCCACATGAAATAGCAAATCGCTCAGTCAGTTACAAGTCAGTGGTATCTATGAGTATTTTGCCTTTGGTAAAATACTTTTTTATCACTAATTAACCCAAATAATTTATTTAAAATCATTTATTTCGACGAACTTACTTATTTATTTGTTGTTTACAGTTCTCTCTCCGTTGGTACTTGGTGCTTAAACCGAAAGAGAACGCTATATATAAGTGAGCCCACTTTCTGCAGTGTATTTCTATGGACGTAGTCAGTCCATATTATACATGTCAGTGGTTTTAAATAAGAACGCAGCAAATATTCTAGAATGTTAGGAATTAGGACTAAGTTAGGCCTCTGATGTAGTAGTGAGGGAGTCTGTTTCATGGCTTAAGAAGGTTTCTCGAGGGTTTTGAATCACCCAAATTTAATGGGGAGAGGGGGTCTTATCTATCCACTACTCGATTCATGTTGCCGTCGCAGAATTAATGTTGCCTTTAACGACTGCATTAGATTTGTTTTCGGTCTTCGCAGGTTTGATCACATCTCCCCATTTAGTAAAGATCTTCTCGGCTGTTCTTTGGAGTCGTATCTCAGGCGCAAGGCACTTGTCTTTTTTTATAATTTAGTGCGCACGGTAGGCATGTTCAATCTCGTTACTTTTGTTACCCGGTACTCATTCGTTACTCCACGAAAAATATTCATTACTTTTAATTCGTTACTTTCTAATTCGGTATTTTACATAAAATACTATTCAATCAGCATACTCATAAGTACAATACAATCTTTTTTGTGAAAAGGAGTATTTTATTAAATATGAAAACAATAGTACCCAATTAGAGTTCAAGAATTGAAAAATTAAAAACAAAACATTACAGGAGAAAAAAAAATTAAATTTTTCAGAAGTGAATTTATAGTTTTTAAGAAATATTTTGATTAGCATGGAGGAAGATTAATTTCTCAACATTTGCAAGAAAAATCGATTCCTTCTATTTCTTATAACTAGTTCTGCCATCGAAAATATTCTTTCAGAAGGAAGAGAAGTTGCAAGTGATCCCAAATATTTTTTGCAATTGCACTTTGCTCTGAAGAAATTAAGTGTGTGTAACCATAGATGGCACAAGAACTAGATGTCGCATGGCATACTAGAGCAGATTATACAGATTGTAAAATAGGTAGTGCATTCTGGAATAGACCATAACATGTTCTAGAGCGTGCTGAAAGAAAATGTTTTTATAATAGTAGTTTTGTATACATGTTGATCGACTTACTCAACACTTCAGATACGAAAAAATATGAATCACTCGACGTATAAATCATTTCAAATGTTGTGGTCCATTCCGGGATGGACCACCAAGCCATATAAATTTTGTATACTTTTTTCGTACTGTATGCGACATCTAGTTCTTGTGCCATCTATGGTGTAACTCATGCTGGATTCTCTGATAGTTTTGGGAAAAGTGAGAATTTTATTTTATAGAAATTATAGAAATTTCAGCACGTTGTTGGCCAAAGCGAAATTTTTGGTTTTCTTAAAAAATTGAGGTACACTGTTAAAAATATTAGCACTATTGCCTAAAATGCAGTGAATACTCCCTAAAATTTAGGGAAAAAAGTATATTTTAGGGTATATTCCCTAAAATGTAAGGATTATTCCCTAATCTTATCGAAAAATATCTAAGCTTTGTGGCAACAACTTATGCAAACATTTTATTCGTGATTCGATATACGAAAAATTCATTATTATGAATAATTTGAAAGGATTTTGAAGCTATTCAAGAAGTAATGATTTGCTCTCTTAATTTTTGTTTTTAACTCGTTTTCTCAGTCGCACTAGGGCATAGTTAAGTTCTTGCATAGTTAAGTTCTTTCATTCAAGCGAAAATCGCCTGCATATATTTCTTTGTTTGTTCCAAATGAGGAATTTTTCCAGTTTTGTGCGGCTGTTTCCTAAAGTCTAGTATCGAGTTCGAGTAAAATGTGACATTTCCATACAAATTTTAGCGCCAGTTTTACTAATGATTTTACTAGTGCAGTACAGAGTTTTCAGGTAAAAACTAAAGGTTTCCTCTATGTAAAATAAAATAGACGGCACTATAAACTCTCCACACTTTTTACTAAGCATTTTAATGCACAAAACCTTATTGAGTTCAGGCAAAATAAAATTTAACGGGTTCTTAAAATATTTCACACTAAAATCGCTAGTAAATGTTAACTTGGAGAAAGCAAAATAATTCATTTTTACATTTTGATAAAACAATTTTAACTTTCAGAAATAAAAAATGCAAAAATTTTACCAATCATTTAATGTTTCCCGCATTAAAATGCCGAGTAAATGGAGTGAAGTATATATAATGCCATCTATTTTATAAAAAGGAAACCTTCATTTTTTACCGGTAATCTCCGTATTGCACTAGTAAAATCTTCAGTAATATTTCTGCTTCCGATTTTACCAGCTCTACAATTTGTATGGAAAATGTCACATTTTACTCGAATTTGATACTAGACTCAAGGCATTAAGTGACTGGTAAAATGTTGGCATTTCCTATTTCTATGGCAATTCCCAGTTTTTTTTTATTGATTGAAGAGTTAAAATTGTCTTGTCAAAATTCAAAAATGAATTACTCTGGTTTCTCAAAATTTTACTAGCGATTTTAATGTGAAATATTTAGAGATCGCGTTAAATTTTACTTTACCCAAACTCGATATTAGGTCTAACTTCTTATTACGTTAACTTTAGCACCACCATCGCAGTTTATTGTTCACTTCTCAATCTCACTGTCATACTAGTGATGAAAAACAAAAAAGATTCGGTACCTACTTACGTGAACAGCTGGGCTGAAAAGTGTAATTACCTAATCCTGTTTGGTAATCGTATAGGTACAATACTCTATGGCATGAAATTTTATCGGAAGCTTTAACCGGGTACGCCGCGCCGTAGAACCGTTTGTAGTTATTTGATTTCCATCGTTACACTATATTCGCATAGGTAATAGATTACCGAATTTACCATGAAATGAAAACTTTGAATCAACTGAATATGAGTACAAGTAACGAATAATTATTTAAGTATGATTCGGTACCCAGTTTTTAATGAAGTAACGAATACTTTTGTACCGAATGATTACTACCCGCACATCTTTAGCGCACGGATGTCCCGGATTATCTGGCTGACTACATTTCTTTCCTTCAATCGTTGCGGCACCGTAACGTTTTGATCATTTTATTTTAAGTCTTTTTTTTTCTTTTTCTTTCGTTTTGGAATTTTTATTAGTACTATCATTGTTATACCGATCGAACTCTGTTTTTTTCTTCTTTTTTTTTTATATTTTTAATTCACGCTTTTCTTTTTTTATTTTCCAATTTATAATGTACTTTCAAAGATTAATAATCTTGTGTACTTTCCGAAATAAAATGAAATAATAATAAATAATAATTAGCCCCAGGACCCCCCGACCGGGATACGCTACTGCAATTTTCTCCCCTAGTATTCAGTTATATCGGTTGGTATTACACCAGGGTTGCCCCCTACTACGATTGAAGTAGAATGCTACTTCAATTTTTTCTTACTTACTACCATTTTTCCTCCTAATATACTACTAAATATATTTTGTGGGAGCATCCCTGTATTACACTATTGGCGTAAAGGCTCGTACCACTTCATGAAGAGACTAAAAATTTCAACCACTTACACAATCTGCCTACAGTTCATGAAGTGCTAAGATACTTAAATTTTCTGACATATGTATATAGGTAAACGGAGGTTAGTTACATGCTTAAAGCTCAACAATTTGAAAATGTCCCTAAGATCGAAAGAATCCTTGAATTAAGCAAGTTATGTTCGAAAAGTGAAGTGACGGTGTGAATAGAAGCCACTACTGTGACAAGATTTCAATATTTGATCTCCAAAACGAGATGCTAGCACTGTTGAAATTTTTTGGGTATGTTACAACTATAAAATCTGTAGTGAAACTATTCTACAAATTTGAAAAATGTAAGTATTAAAAAGAGTAAATTCAAGTACGAAAATATGATAAATCTGTAACTTTATCGAAGGGTGGTCATACGAAAATTTCGTTCTTACTACATATCTTTCGAACGCGTCAACGTAGAGAGTTGAAATTTTCTACACGGTATTTTTATAAATATGGTGAATATAATTTCAAAAATGGACTAAATTTAGCAACCCCTTCTTTGTGTTGCCATACAAAAACTTAGGTTTTTTACATATACTGCAAAAATGATCAGTCCTAGATGTTCTTATTGTACTGAGAAGTTCATCAGAATATGAAATCCTATGAAGCGGTTAAAAGCAGTTTTACTGTCCGATGAGTCCGACCTCATGCAAAAAGCCCTTTTCAAAGTCCACATGTAGTGTTTAAACAAAGACCTTAGCGTAAACCCCAACAAAACAATTATCGTTTCTTTCACGAGGAGAATGAAGCTTTCACTAACGGCTCCTCTTCTTGATAATACGGAATACATATTTTCAGATGAAGTCAAATTTCTGGAGGTCACTCTAAACAAAACGCTTACCTGGAATTCGCAGAGTGACGGAAATGGCGGTAGGATGTCTGTACACGTGTCGTAGTTTCATTGGCAGAAGACATGGTCTGAGACCAAAAATGATGTACTGGATGTATACCACAGTTGTTAGACCCATGGTCAAATATGCGGCCCTCGCATGGTGGCCAAAAAATAATCCGAAGAAAACCGAGGCTCTGCTCTAAAAAACCCAGCGCCCTGCCTATTTAGGAATAACTGGCGCTATTCGGACCTATAGCAGACATGGAACCTTTATTAAACCATCGCTGCATTTGCAAGTTAAAAAGGAATAGCTCTTCCGTGCTATCAGAGTGCAAAAGGTGAAACAGTTAAAGCCAGGCGATCTGGTTGGTCATTTAAGTATCTTGAAACAGATATGCTTCAAGTAAATGACGACAATATCTGATATAATCACACCCAAGGTGGATTTTGTAAAACCGTTCGACATGCAGTCTTGGGAGACTGACAACAATGACGTTCCACTAAACTGTCCTTCCAGCAAGAATCGATGGTGTGGTATACAGACGGTTCCAAAACCAACAGTGGAGTCGGACTGGGTATATACGGCTCCAGATGTCATATATCAAAGGCTCTGTGCGCTTGCCCTACCGTATTCCATATCCATATTTGACTATAGGAATAGCTTATATATAGCAATGTCGGCAGAAGTGACATAGAAGATCAATCAGTCTCCATCATATGTGTATCTGGACCAATTAGATACATTTTTTTTAAGCTTTTCTTCGATTTCCATTAGTTTTTGAAATGGTATGAATAATTCATAGTAAGATAACAGCGATGTAATATTCCATGAATAATATCAATTCCCAGTGGCAATAAATGTTAAATCACATCATGATATAGGCTTTGCTCAAACAAAGCAGATATATAGAGATATTAGTTTTTCACAATATTTAACCATAATTCTCGAAAATTCGTTATCTTATGTCTCGTATCCACTGTAAATCACTAATGGATTTAATGTTATCTTTTTTCAAAAAACGTAATATTTGCTTTTCACATCACACGTACAATAGAGAAGAGAGTTCATGTACCCATATTAAACTCATAACAATAGAATCATATCCAATTAACATTTTATTAAGTGACGATAAGCCTTCTCGTGTTTTAAGTAAAAATGGCATAATAAAAATTAATTCTGATATTTGATAACAGTTAGTGATGTCTCAGACCTAAGCTACGTGATAAAAAGATATTGTTAAACATAAAAACGGAAAAAAACATGGGCCTTGACCTGATTTGAAAAGTGTTAAGGATGTCAAATAAAACATATACAAACAAGACCGTGGGAACAAAATGTGATTGTAATAAGAATAAGATTCAAATGACGCCAGTTAAATGCCTATCTAAGTATTAAATTAATTAAATTTAGATGAGCAATGCAGGATTACAGCTTTGGTGTTTATCATTTCTTTTTTTCTTTTCATTTATTTTCATTTTCACTCACTTAACATATAGGGTTGAAACTGGATAAAATTTTCGACTCTCATATTTCACTAGTCAAGGGTTAAAAGAGCTGAGAAATACCCTGATCACATGAAGCCAACTGGACTAAATTATCGAACTCTGAAATGAGTTAATCTGCCTTGTGAACACCAATTGGAATGGAATAGTCTAGAGCAGTCCTAACTCGGTATTGAAGTGGATTTAGTTTCATGTGAATATCAAGTGGAGTGGAACATATTAAATCTGACGTCAATATCTTTGGGCACTTCGTCGGAGATGATAAATTTGGGATTAGGGTTTTAAAACCGGTTTTAAAAAAAAAATGTAATTGAAAAGAAAGATGTCTCAAAACTAAAAGAAGTGGATCTTTTTTAGATTTGTACGAAGAGCTTAATTGTTATTAATATGATGGACAAAGGTTTTTGCCTTTTGATCTCAAATCATCAAACTAAAACTAAAATTCTGTCCATTATTACTTTTCAATAACTTAAAAACAACAAAAAGCAATAAACAGATAATGTTTTGAACTGCATATGTTTTCACAGGTGAAATCACAGTTATGTACAACCATGACAACAGATGTCACTTCGATCGAAATAATCCACTCCACTTCATGCATTAAGATTCCGCAGCATGCCGTCTGATTTCGCTTAGTCCCATAATCATAGCTATAAGTTTGTATTAGTACATCTATCCTAAATGACTTTATTAACTGTTCATCATTAGAGAATAGAGCTCTCAGGTTCTGTTGTCCCAATCATAAAGTTAGTCCAATTGTGAGGTGTGTTTGCCAGTTCTTTGCAGTTGGTATTTATGAGAGAAGGTCGTTAGACCTCAACCGAACCCCATCAAAGAAAAGCCCAGTCCTCGTTTTCAAAAAGGGCTATCCGAATTCAATTTGTAGTTATCGAAAGACTACAAAATTACCTGCTGTTCCGTTTTACAAATATAAGCATATAGCTTCTTCTATCTAGACAGGAGATCGTCAGCCTTCACAATGAGCTCCTCGGGTAGTTAAGTTTATATCTAAAGGGCAGATCTCTTAGCAAATTAGTTTGAATTGTACGCTCTGATGAAATCTATTCAGCTTCTGGTGTTCCGTAGGGCAGTCATCTCAGTCCCACACTTTTTGTTTGATTCATCTGGAGAAGGAAGTTTTATTTTGAAACAGCATCAGAGAGTTTGGATCCAAATACTTACCGGGTAAAACCTTCAATAAATATAATAATAATAAAGTATGCAATATGCAACACGCAGTATGCAGTACTTACTTTAGGTTGCGATGTTGTTCAAATTGACGCAGTAGGTATTGAGTGCAGCGCCCAGTATTAAAAATGTCTACGTCGGAGGAAGAAGCCATAACATTTTTATGCTTATAGACGCCGTAAGCAGTTGTCATTAATTATACTTTTACTATATAAATTTTTTATGTAATCTCACAAGCAATAATTTTTTCCACCACTTACACAAATTTTATATTGAAACAATATCTTCAGCCATTTCCCAAAAAAAAATCGCAAAATGACGAAATAATTTGTATTCCTGTTTCTTTTTCTTTTTCTTTTTTAAGCAGTAATCGAAAAGCAAAAAGATCGAAAGTCTTTTCTGTTTAAGTTGTTTATCGTTTCAACTTCTCAGCACATACTGCACTAGTAAATACTGCATGCAACAAACACCCGCAGCTGCATGCGATTTCTTCTGCGCAATTTTTACTGCTACTTCGTCAATGTGACCGCTTTTCATAGTGTTAAAATAAAATGTATTGCACAACGCAATTTCAGTCGCAATGCAGCAAGTACTGCATGCTGCGTGCTACATACTGCATACTTCATACTTCATCAGTGTGACCACCGCCTAAGTAATAAAAGTAGCATTGCAAACTGCTTTTGGTATCGCTCTTCCAACGATCAGAACTAATAAGCCCACCCACTCTCCTGACCTTCCAGCCCTACTTCATTAACATTCGAACAATTGATTCTTTATATTAGTTTATTTTTGAATGTAAAAATATCCTTTCCTTTTTAAATAAAACGTTAAATAAAATATTCAGTTACACAAATATATTGAATTTATTTTATTAATTAAATAACACAAAAACTTTACCTACACTTCTGATAGAAGGTTGCCTAATACAATCAACAACAACTGAGAAAGTAAACTGAAGTTTAAATTAAATTAAATTCTGGGGACACTTTACTGCAGGATCATTTGAGCATATTTTTTGTTCGGGATGAAACAGAAAACCTGGAGGACATATCATACGAGTAGCTTTTAACGTTTCAGGCTTTTTAAACCAACAAATGAAGTACTTTTGGCAGCTGTTAGGATCGGGAAAATTTCCTTCTTCAGTACATTCAAAAACTGGTCCTACCTTTGCTTCATTTTTTTTCGCCTTTTCCTCTTCCTTCCTTTTTCGTTTCTCCTCTTTCTCATGTTCTTTCTGAAGCTGTTTTTCTTCCTTTTCACGTTGTTTTAATTCCTTGGATATTCGTTTTTCTTGCTGCTTAAGCCATTTCTTCTCTGATTTAAGTATGCTGTCCTCATCTTCCATTTCATCGCTTCCTTCACTTTCCTTGGAGGTATCCAATAAGCTTTCAAGATCGTAATCACATGTTCCCGTCTCAGGAATAAACTTTTTGTATTTTGGACACTGTATTTGATACTTGTGATAATCACCGGAAATACTCTTTACGCACCAGAAATATTTTGTTGGATCGTCTGGATCTGCAATATTTCCAGCTTCAATACATTCCGGGCCACCACAGGTAGTTAGATCTCTTGTACACCTTAGAAGACGTTCACTGTATGAAAAGAGAGGTGGACACATCGCTTCAACTCTATAATAGCCAAGAGGGCTTCCTAAGCATACATAATATCTACGGCAATCGCCTTCATAAGGATGTGGACCAGGAGTTAGGCATGGTGGTAGCATAGTAGTAGTGGGACCAATTACATCACTTTCAGTAACAGTCGAAACACTTATATCTGTACTTTGTTCAACGCCGTTTTCTTCAAGTGATTGAGTGCCTCCATTTTCTGTTGAACTTGGTACAGCAGAACTATTTTCGGTTACTTCACCGCTGTTTGTGTTGGAAGCATTAGCATCAGTTTGACTAGCTTCTTCAACAGATGCCTCATTAGTAGGATTTTCATTTGTAGTAGGATTTTCCGGCATAGATTCAGATGCATTCATTTCTTCAACATTTTCAGTTGACCCAGCTTCTGTTGGATTGACAATATTAGAAGTACCGATTTCTTGTGTATTTTCCGATTTGTTCGCATCACTATTTTCTGTAGATTGCGGAGTATCACTTTCGGGTGTGGTTTCCAAGCTATTATCAACTGCTGATACTGATGTACTTTCTTCAAGAGCCGGTTCTTCCTCTGTTTCACTGTTCTCTGAATTAGTTTGTATTGAAGCATCTACAATCACTTCTGTTACACTTTCACTGGGTGATTCTTTAGCATCATTTTCGGTAGCAGTATTTTCTGCAGCTGTTTGACAATTTTCATCACAGATGGTAGAAGTATCTGTTTCTTCAGTTATAGTATTTTCAGGAAGTTCGTTACTACTCTCGTTCGGGTTTTCTTTGTTCTCCTGCTGTACAATTTCAGAGGAGGCTACATTTGGAACAGTTTCCGAGGGAGTTTTATCTGATGTTATCAACCAATTCTCGTCATTAATTTCAGTCGATGCCACATTTTCAACATTTTCGGCAGATGTTAACTCGACAGAATTTCTTTCAGGTTTAATTTCATTTTCCGGAACTGCAGAAGATTCAATATTTTGCCCAATTTCAGTTTCAGATGTTCCATCAGAAACAACATTTTCAGTATTTTCCACTGGACTACCTTCAGGTTGTGTTGGACTTATTTCAGAAGTGTCTTCCCCATTTTCATTTTGCGAAGTCTTTTCAGAATTGATTTCTTCAGTACTTGTAGTTTCAATCTGTTCACCAGCTTCTCCTACTATTATTTTCCCTTCGTCACTTTGGACGTTTGTATCTGCTTCGGAAGTTTCTTCTACTTCAACTTTATTTACAGATTCTTCTGCAGATGATTTTGATGGAATGTCTGTTGTTAAAGCTGCTTGATCATTTTGAACGTTCGATTCACTATCTGTAGAAGAATTGTCAATCGTTGTAGCTTCTGCTAGAGTTTCTACGTCATTTTCACTATTCTTTTCACCAGAATTTCCAGTAGCTTCATCACCCGCATTGACTTCAATGTCAACATTGTTTTCAACAACACCATTTTCAACAGGTTCACTGTTTCCTGTATTTGCATCTGGAGATTCACTTTCCGAAGTAACGCTATCATCAACTTGCAGTTCAGGTTGCTGTATATCATTGGATTCTTGATTTTCGTCCTCTGAAACGTTATTGACACCATCTGAGCCACTATTAGCAAGCTCTTCAATAACATTTCCCTCTTCAAGTGCTGAAACATTTTCAGTAGTTGCCGTAATAGCATCATTTCCAGGCTGCTCCTCTTCTTGTATAGCATTAGTTTTTTCCTCTTCACTAGCATTACCTACTTCAGAAGCAGCGTTAGTCAATTCTACTGACTCACCTTGTTCAACTTGTTCTGCTTCAGTTCCACTATTTGTGGCAGACTCGTCGTCAATAGCTGAAATATTCCCTTCAGCAGTAGACACAATAGTTGCATCTTCTTGGCCAGCTAAATCACTTTCTGTCGTTTGTGCTGGTGTTTCATTTTCTACCACAACTGAAGTTTCTTCTTTTTCAACTATTTCAAGAGGAGGGTTTGAAGGGTTCTCGCTTACAACAATTTCTTTAACACCTTCAGTGGAAATATCTATCATTACTCCAGAAGACTCCTCGGACTCTGGAGTGTTTTTTTCAGTTATTTCTGAGTCTGTATTTGTAGCCACAGTTACAACTACATCCTTAGATCCAACTGATTCCGTTTGCTGTAATTCTTCCTTCACAGTTGTTGCTGGATCAGCAGTAGACGTCGGAGCTGTTGAAGTTGTTGGCTCCAAAGGTATGATAGAAGTACATGGGGCCCAGTCCGAATTACTACAAAGTGTACCATCTGAACACGACTGCTTAGTATTATCCACAATAACAAATTGTCCATCGCCTCGATCAACACATGTCAAATATTGTAACTGATCAACACATATAAATTCTCTGCCATTACAGTTGCTATCAACCTCCTGTGCATTTAAAAATGCAAGAAGCTAGAATGTAGAGCAAAAAGAAATACTTTATTCACAAAAAGTTTCACCACACATTTATAGAAAATCAATTACCACTGATAAAGTTAAAATTATTCCTAAACTCTGTGTACCCATTTCAAATTTCGTTTCGTTAATGATCACGGTTCGGATGAGAACTGCATTTTAAGTAAAACGGTAGATCGCTTTTATCTCAAACAAATCAGTTGTACAAATAGGATTGAGGATCTCTGCATCTGATAAGGCTTTTAATTGTTTGCAACTGTGATTTTTTGCTCTATATCGGAAGATAACGAAGAAACTCACAACTGTCTGAAAAATCTTTAAGTCTACATCAGCTAATAGCATTCAAAACAAAACAGTGAATCACCACAATTGCGGATCTTCTGGAGATCCACTACAAATAGTGTTACCAAGTATCTTTCGCATTTTTACCTGCATATAGATAACAATGCGAATGAGAATTCTTAACTATGATTTCATTTCCTGTTTACGGTAATATATATAAAATAATTAAATAATTTAATCTTTTTTTAGCTAAACTAAACTCGAACGTAAAATTTAATGATCTTTCAAGGATATTTGACGAGACTCCTTACTGAAATGGACAAATATGTAGATGGACTGCTGCAAACTTAAATTCTAAATTCTATGATCTTATCTATGATTTCATAACAAAAACATGACAGAATTTTGTTGTGTAGGTTGTATAGGTAGCGTGACATACGAGGTCTTAATAAGAGGCTTAGTACTTATGCTATTGCTGTCCTACTGGTCGAAAGATACACCTTTGATGAAGAGCAAGATTAATTACGTAAACTGTTCTAAAATACATGAATCAGTCGAATTAAGTAAATTATATAATGAGATATATTGTGTAGTCGTGCAACAGCACCAAGCTTAATATCAGAGACCGAATCAGTTATGACTTTTTACGAAAAAAGCTTACTTTACTTATTATTCCTGACCGATAATAATAATATAATAAATAAATACAATAGGTTGAAGCTAAAAAACTAAGCTGGAAAGGCTTAGATATTATTTTTTCTGGCAACAATAAAAACCCAGCTTGGCTAGAAAAAATAAAAAGCCGACCTCGCTTTTTATATTTTTACCGAAAATAGTATCAAGCCGTTGCGCTTGCTTTCTCTAGCATCAAAACTATTACCGGTCAGGAATATCAAGTAAATTAAGCTTTTTTCGTAAAAATGCATAACTAATTCAGTCCCTGAAAATAAGAAGCCAGCCTGGCTTTTTATATTTCCGGCTTCAAAACCTGTTACTTGCAGCTCGAAAAAGTAAAAAGCCTTTCTAGCTTAGTTTTTTTTTAGCTTTTTTTTTAAAGAAAGTTAAGTTTTCAAAAGCTTTACAGGAATCGAAACGGGTTTCACGAGACATCTTTTGGTACATATCACCCAGCTTTTTTTGTTTAAAATTTTCAAAATATCAGTAATTTTCGGTCCCTGCTTAAGAGGAGTCAGTACCAAGATTTGAAAGTTTCGTACATTTTTCAATGCAAATTTCTGGCAAATTACATATTTTTAGCAGAATAATAATTTATATCTTAAATGAAAGGTAATGAAGAAGTCTCCATATGCCTTTTCCGACACGTCCGAAAAGGCAGTTAATTGTGTTGATTGTGGTACTCGTCCCGCAAATATATGCCTTGGTATCTTAATATCATTTAGAACCTTCAATCCTTCACGAAATTTTAGCCATGCAGAATGAAGTTCTGTTGGAAAAGCTATGTCCCAGCCATAGTCCTTGAAGGAAGATTTTGACTGTTACTATAACGGGACTCATTACTCCGAGTGGATCGAATAAATGTGCTGTATCTGATAGGACTGTTCTTTTAGTCACTTTGTTTCCTTCTGGCCATACAGTTTTGATACGAAATTCATCTACTTTTGGCAACCACATTAATCCTAGAGTTTTTATTTGTCCCTCTTCTTCGTCATACAACTCTATTTGAAGACCGACATCGTCTCTGTGGACGTTTTGGAGTAGCTTGGTGTGGTTGGCACACCATTTTCGTAGCTTGAAACCGGCTGATTTTAGAAGTCTTGTCAGTTGCCGCTGCATTTCGATAGCTTCCATTAAGCTATTGGATCCCGTCATTACGTCATCTACGTAGAATGCTCATCCCAAGTGGAAATTGGTCAGTTCCTTACACTGTTAGCCCTTGCAGGAATTTAATCGCCAAGTATGGGCTGAAGTAGTTCCGTAAGTAACAGTCTTAAGTTGATACAATTTAATTGCTTCATTCGGGCTATCTCTCCGTAGAATCATTTTGTATCTTCTGTCATTCTCGTGAATTAAAATCTGACGGTAAATTTTCTCTATGTGGCAGTCGAAACCTCAGTAATATGGAGAAAAGATCATCTTGGAGCCTCGGGCCAGTACATAATAGCTCATTCAGGGCGATGTTAGATGAGCTTTTAGTTGAACCATCAAACACTACTCTAAGCTTGGTTGTAGTACTATCGGGATTTATCACACAGTCATGTGGTAAATAATAGTAAGGCTTGGTAATGTTGTCTGGATGGACCTCTTCCATATGTCCAAGTTGTAACTATTCCTTCATAGATACCACGTATTGCTACTTAATTTGTGGATTTTTACTGAGTTTTCGCTCCAAAGAGAGAAATCGCTGTAAGGCGATGTCCTTGGATTCTCCTAATTTACTTTGATTGTGTAAAAACGGTAGTTTTACCACAAAGCGTCCTGACGAGTTCCGTTGTGTAGTCTGATTAAAATGAGATTCGCATTTAACTTCAGCGGCAGTGAGACTTGGAGGATGTGGTTCAACTTCTTCCAGTTTCCAAAATATTTCAATTTTATCGTCAAGGGTGAGGTCCCCTTCATTGCAGATACCACATGTTGCTTGAAATTGTTTGGTGCCTTGTATCTTTCCAGCGAAAACCCAACCAAAAACAGTATTTTGCAATGTTGGTAATTCGTATCCAAGTTTTATTTGCCCAGTAGACAGTAGTTGATAATAAAACTCAGCTCCGATCAAAATATCAATTTGACTGGGACGACTGAAATTTGGATCTGCTAGCTCGATGTTTTCCGGAATGTGCTGTCTATATTCAATGAATATGCTGGTTGATAAAAAGTTATTTTTGGTAATATAAAGGCTTCTACTCTGGCTGAGAATTTGGTCAATCTTGATTGCAATAATAAATTGACACGATAGTTAGACTGCTGCTTGCCTTCACCGATGCCTTGGATGCTCGTAGAATCTGATGTTCTTTCTAAACCCAATTTTTTGACTAATCTTTTCATTATAAAATTTAATTGTGAACCAGAGTCTAAAATTGCCTTGCATTCTACATTATTGCCTTCGTTATTTCTCAAATTGATGACGACGGTGCTTAGCAGAACGTAGCCACTTTGATTCTGAGATGTTTGTGCTGCTAAGGTTGTTGAATTAATACCTGCTGCGTTATTATTGATTTGTCCGTCTCTCATGCAATTGATGCATAACTGATTTCTTTTTAAGTTTAGTACCTTGTACCTGGCGAATGTGACAGAAATTCTTTACATAGATATAGTGGATGTTTCTGCCTGCACACAACACATTGGCTCCCATTAATTGTCGATACGAAAGAAGACGATTTTGAAGAATAACTGGTTCTTTCTTGAATTGCGGACGCTTATCTCTTCCTAATGCTTCTAGAGCTTGAAGGCGGTTCTCTAAGAACATTAAGAATTCCTTAATTGTTTGTAATTCTCTTGGTGATTCCAATGATTGCTCGTACAATGTGTGCGTATTATTGGCCAACTTCTTTATGAGTATGTGAATAAGCAATGGATCCCATGATTCAGTGGAGATCCCAAGATTTTTTTAAGGCAAGAATGCATTCATTTGTCATACAGTGCCTTGATTGCTGCAGCCCCTTCATTTTGAATGGTTGGTTGTGCTAGAAACTTGTTTATTAATGCTGTCTCCAATAGCCGTTTATTGCTATATCAATTCTTTAGTATGTTCCATGCCGTTTCATAATTTTCATCTGATATCGATAAATGGTGTATTAAGGGTTTTGCTTCACTAGTTAAATTGGAAATTAGATAAAACAAGATTCTCTGGTATCTAAAATGAAATTTTTTGCTGAGTACTCTTAATATAAATTGAAATAAATTGAAAACATTTTTATTTGTTGCAGTCGTAGTTGGCATAGCCAAGTTGGTTATCATGCAACTTTTAGAATTTCTATAATTTCAATCCTGCGCAACATTATTGTGTTGGTCGGTTTTGCTGTGGTGATAAAAATTACAGACTTTGAATGGCCCTCTCCTCAGATCCTTTTATGGCAAAACCATACAAATGCATCAAAGGGATACTCCCTGGTGCTTTGACAACCTGATATAATAAAAACAAAGCAATATATGTAATTTTCAATGTTCAAAGTCAATTGTGATCTAGCCAAACAACAAACATAATAATTTACAAAACAAGAAATGATACGTCGATGTAAAATCTGATGCATAGATGCGATGGCTGTATCTATTTAGTGAATGTCGCTCCTAACAATAGAAAGAGACAACTGTTGACATACACTGGCAATGGAAAGTAAACAACTTCAGGTTCGGAGAATAGATGAAGGAATCTTCGGGAAGGTTCAGGAATAGAATAGTCCAGAATAATCTGGAGAGTTTCTAGGGTATAAATATAACAGTTGTCACCGCCAAAAAAAGAGTCTTGTATTACACGTTGTAGTGTTAATAAACGGAAGGAAGTAAGAAAGAAGCGAAGGTATTTTAATTGGATTGCGATAATTGAAAGTACAGTATTAGCGATAATCAAAGTTGAGTTGATTAATTGAAGGTTTGTGAATTTTATATGATTATAGTGAAATAAAGAATTTGTATATTAAATATATAATATTGTGTTTGAAGCAACGAACCAAGGGTCACGCTCGCTCGGTGTCAGAAGTGGGATAAATTTGCGAAATAAGGTGGTGGCAATTGACTTAAAAATAAATAAATAAATAAATTCAAAGTGTGATTATTTTTGTGAAATTGTGTTAAATTTTGAGAGTTCTGGAAAATAATTTATATTCAACTGTGGATGAATTACTAAAGTAATGGGGCGCAAAGTGGAGGAGTTTCAAATACAGGATTTGAAAGTGGAGTTAGGAAACCAGTCATTACAATCGACATGTGCAAAGAAATTTCTAGTCGAGCGACTTAGACAAGCCTTGATAGAGGAAGCAAATTTGTTTTCGAAGAAAACTTGGAAGAAACCGAAGCTGAAGAAGAGCCTGCGATGAAAATGGAACAGTTTTTGAGTACTTTAATGAGCAAAATGGAATTCTCTTGAGGAATACAAGAAATCTCTGGAAACCCGTCTGGAAGAGCAAAAGAATTCTTCTGAGGAACAAAAGAATTCTCTCGAGGAACAAAAGAATTCTCTGGAGTCCGGGTTAGATGAGCAGAAGAAATCTATGGAAACCCGCTTGGATGAACAAAGGAGCTATCTGGAGAATTGTCTAGAAACTCGTTTGGGGGATCAGAAAAATTTTCTAAAAAGTTCTTTAGAAGAACAAAATTTGAAAATTGAAAGAATTGAGCACGAATTCTAACAAAAGGTTTCGGAAGTTCAACAAAAAGTCACCGACCAACTTGAAAACGTTAAAGCAGATCTGGAAAGAATAAAAAATCGTTAGCCTCTAAACATAGTAGCTGAAAGATCAGGTGTAGGTAGAATGAAACCCCCAATATTTGATGGACAAAATTCGTGGCATATCTTAAAGAGACAATTCGAGGCATTTTCAGAGGTAAATGGATGGAATGATGAAGACAAAGCTATAGCTCTGGTGTTAGCACTTCGAGGTCCTGTGGCAGAGCTCTTACAAACTGTACCAATTGAAAAGCAACGTGATTACACTTCATTAGTACAGGCGATAGAATTACGTTACGGAGATGAACACATGCAGCAAGTATATCGTCTACAGTTACGCAACAGGATTCAAAATCATGGCGAATCACTACAATAACTGCAGGCTGATGTGGAAAGATTAGCGCATCTTTCATACTCCAGCGTAAATGTGGATTGTCTTAATGAAGTGGAAACGGAGGCAAAATTTACAACAAGCGTTAAGGCTAAGAGGAAAGAAATCAACAGCAGAAGCGCTAACCTATGCATTATTGTACGAATCCGCCAGACAAGCTTCACGGGCTTGCAGTACGAATGAGAGAAATTTCGGTGGACGAATGTACTTGTAATAGAATGCAGCCATCATAGAGCACTGCTTCACGTGGTATTCTGCAATGCTGGAACATAATAGACCGGGACACCTACAAAGAGACTGCACAAAGAGCCGACGAGTGGAATCTCTAGATGAAGAGAGGAGAGTGGCATTTCAAAGATATCGAGCTGAGAAGCAGACTTGCAACAGATTGCAGTTATCACTGAGCACCCCTTCGCGTAATGTTCTTCGATGTTGGGATTGTAATAAATTGTGACACCTTCAAAGCGACTGTAGGAAACGCTGTCGAAGGGAATCAACAGAAAAGAAAGGGAGAGAAAAATATCCAAGTTGGCGAGCCATGGCGCAAGCTATTCGTAGAGAGACTAGACTCCAACCTTATGGCATTGAGATTAAACACAGGAAAGGACGTATCCATGGAAATGCAGCAGCCTTTGTACAACGTCCATGCGAACCTGAATATAAGCATTACGGCTGTGAGAAAGAAAAAGAGAGAACAGCTACTATACAGTTGGTAACTGTGGAACCATCAACAGGTTGGGACAACGAGAACTTGTGAACAGCGCAACGAGAAGATCCGGACATATCGCCTGTTCTTGCTTGGAAAGCAGACATAGAAAAACCAGAATGGAAAAATATTTTGGGGGTTAGTGAAAAGCTGCAAAGCTACTGGGCTCAATTGAATTCTCTTCATGTTGAATGCGGTATATTAAAACACAAGTGGGAAGCACCTAACGGTGAATCATTTCGAATGCAAATAGTCCTGCCGACATCAAAAGTCAACGATGTTCTCGGTAAGAGTCATCGTGTAACATCTGGGGAAGATTTAGGAGCGAATAAAACAATTTCTAAAATACGAGAAAAGTTTTATTGGCTACATATGCGAGAAGATATGGAGAAGTAGTGTCGCAGATGCACTGTGTGTGCTTCTTACAAAGGGCCGCCACGCAGCAGCAGAAAGGACATGTATAAGTGTAATGTCAGATCCCCATTGGAAAGACGAGCTGATGTACAAGAAGCCACGAGAGCAAACTTAGCAGTACATAAATGCCAATTGTATGAGAACCCGCTATTACTTACGTGCGAATTCAGCAGCATTCATTGAAGGTGATCTGTTTGGCTGTACAACTCG
Organism: Dioctria rufipes; assembly: GCA_963924295.1. Classification (NCBI taxonomy): domain Eukaryota; kingdom Metazoa; phylum Arthropoda; class Insecta; order Diptera; family Asilidae; genus Dioctria; species Dioctria rufipes. The sequence goes on from OZ002742.1 coordinate 82,924,827, forward strand.
AACCGACGTAAGGGACGTTCTCCAAAATCACAACACTGGGAGGGACCGTAATCAGTAGTAACTAGAATAAATCACGTAGTATACAGGATTCAACGTGGTACAAGAGGCAAACGAAAAATCGTTCATCTGGATCGCTTGTGTCAATTTTTCAAGCATCAAGACCGTGGACCACCTGTTGTTCGGGACGAACAAATTTAAGAAGGAGGCAGTGTTACGTGTAATAGAAAGAGACAACTGGTGACATCTACTGGCAATGGAGGGTAAACAACTTCAGGTTCGGAGAATCTATGATGGAATCTTCGGGAAGGTTCAGGAATAGAATGAATAGAAGAGTCAAGAAACTTCTGGAATAAAACACTCCAGAATAATCTGGAGAGTGTCTAGGGTATAAATATAAAAGATGTTACCGCCAGAAAAATAGTCTTGTCTTAGACGTTGCAGTATTAACAAGCGAAAGTAATAAAGAAGCGAAGTGTTGTAATTGGATTGCGATAATTGAAAGTACAGTATTAGCGATAATTAAAGTTGAGTTGATTAATTGAAGGTTTATGAATTTTATATGATTAGAGTGAATATTGTGTTTTAAATAACGAACCACGCTCGCAACAATACATAATATTAGAAATTTGATTTAAAAAACTTCAATTATTACCATTTTTTACACGTTTCCCAGCTAATATCTCCATTTTAATCCATGGTTTGTTATTTTTGCCGACATTATTAACTAGACTTCTTCTTTAAGGTATAAATTATTATTCTGCTACAAATAGTTTGCCAGAAATTTGCAATGAAATATGTACGAAAATTGTAAATCTTGGTACTGACTCCTCTTAACAACATTACCACATGCTCTAAGTAAAACACCTCCTTTTCCAACATGATTTTTTTGCCCAGACGGCTTCACCCCCTAATCTTATTTGCCAAAATATCGAGCTTAATACTGGCACTTGATTTTGATTTTTTTCCGGCCATTTTTCGATGTTTCCGTCCTTTCGCCTTATTTTGTGTAATTCGGTGTTAATAACATCCTCGAAATCCAAACTTTCTCAGCATTTCCGCAATACCACACCAAAGATTAATAATGAGAGTTGTCCTTATTGTAAATATAAGATTAACTTTTAGTTCATAGATCTTTATTTATAGAATTTAAACAAGCTACGATATGTCTTCATAGCACAAGATGACAATACAAAGTGTGTACATCAATGTCTATCAGCTGATGGCTGTATAATAGATTACATGAATATATAGTACTAAACTAAGTATGAGGTAAGTACAAGACTGGTACTACCTTGCATCCCCCTTTTTCCAGAATGATGAGAGCTATAGATTTAGGCGCTCCGGTGGTCTAATTATTCTTCCAGACCTTGTACTGGTTATTTCAGATAAGTTCTGTTTAGTATCTATAACTGTTTGACGGTGATTGCTAATTGACGGTGTCTGATCAGGTTTAGTCATATTATTTGACATATGTTTTTCTGATGACTCGTCTACCAAACGTAACGTTGACTCTAGTTGTATATGTGAGTCGTCTTCGTTGTTCTCGGGAACCGTTCTTGTATGATACTCCATTTGCGCTTGAGTTCGCTTAATGCATGAAGAGTTTCTTCTGTATGTTTTTCCTTTTCTGTCCCTAATCATGTATGATCGCGGATGAACTTGACTTTCAATAATAGCCGGTTTCCATTCAGCTTTATTGTTTGTCCTTGTTACTATCACATCTCCTTTGTTTAATTGCTCCCTTTCTCTGGAACTCTTGTCGGCGTACTTTTTTTGTTGCTCACGTATTTCTCGCAAAGCTTCTGGTACGTCTTCTACTATAGGCTGATTTGGTAGAAGTGATAATGTAGTAGTAGGTATAGGTGAACGTAGGTTTCGTGCATAAAGTCTTTGTGCTGGTGTTCCTAAGTTCTCTCTAGGTGTATTCATGAAGTTCAATATTCCTAATTGGACATCTGAATTATCGTAGGCACATTTCTTCAAAATATTTTTTGAAGTTTGTACTGCTTTTTCTGCTAGCCCATTTCCTCTTGGATGGTATGGCGAGCTAGTTTGATGATTAAATTTCCACATTTTCGAAAAATTTTTAAACTCAAGTGATGAGTATTGCGGACCGTTGTCTGATTCTAACACTCTTGGTATACCTTGAATTGAGAATATGTTTTTAAGAAATTTTATAATATTTCCTGTAGTTATTTCATCAAGACTTTCAAACTTAATGAATCCTGAGTAGCTGTCCGTTATAACGATATAATCTTTTCCTTTAAAATGGAATAGATCGGTTGCTACAATTTCAAATGGATATGTCGGTATAACTTTTCGACCAAGAGGTTCTTTAATGTTGCTTTTCTGGTTTGCTTGACATGACGCACATCTTTGAATATAGTCATATATGTCTCTATTCATTTTTGTCCAAAATACACAGTCCTTGGCTCGTCGAACACATTTTTCGTAGTTGAAATGTCCGCTATGAATATATTTCAGCAAGTCTGCTCTCATTTTGGCTGGAATGAATGCTTTATGCGATTTATAGATGATCCCTTCATATATAGACAGTTCATCCCTGAAGTTCCAGTAAGGACGTGCTACATTCGGTATGGATTTGATATTGTCCGGCCATCCTTTTAGGATCAATGATTTAAGGATTTGACATGTTTCATCATTTTTTGTCAAGTTTGTCAGTCTTGTTAATTCCTCATCAGAAATTGAAAGCAGCATTTGTACTTCTAATTCCTCATCCATGTGGGTGTCATCTGGGCTTGGATTGTCACAGTCTCTGCTTAAAGGATCTGCGAGGTACATCTTAATCCCTTGTTTATAGATGACTTGTGGATTGTAGGTCAATACACTTAATCTGATTCTTTGAAGTCTGGCAGGCGAAGAATGTATAGGCTTTCGAAAAATTGTTTCCAAAGGTTTGTGGTCTGATTCGACTATAACCTTTTTACCCCATACATATTCATGGAATTTTTCACATCCAAATTTCACTGCTAAGGCTTCTTTTTCTAACTGTGAATATCTTTGTTGACATTCAGTTAGGGCTTTTGATGCGTATGCGACGGGCTGTTCTCTTTGGAGTAGTACTGCTCCTAGTGCAGTGGAACTTGCATCTACTTGGAGTTTAATGTCTTCATTTATGTTATATAATTTAAGAACAGGTGGCTTGGCTATTGTAGACTTTAATTTATCAAACGCAATTTGTTGATACCTATCCCAGACCCACGGCGTTGACTTTGACAGTAATGTTCTTAAAGGCGTTGTTAATTCTGAAAAGTTTTGTATGTATTTGCTGAGGTAGGTGAACTTACCCAAAATTCTCTGCAATTCTTTTCGATTTGTAGGGGCCTTTAGACGATAGATCGCGGCTGTTTTTTCTGGATCTGCAGTCATTCCATTTCTATTTATGATGTGTCCTAAGAACTTAACTTTAACTTGTTCAAACACACATTTGTTTTTATTTAATTTCAGTCCGTTGATTCGCAAGATTTTAATTACTTCCTCTGTCGTTCGTCTGAGCTCGTCTATGGATCGTGCGTGGATTAATATATCATCTATTGATACTTCTACGTTTTTGATCTTTGAAAATAATGATTGCATTGTTTCCTGGAAGACTTCTGGAGCTGATGAAATCCCAAAGGGTAACCTCTTACAACAAAACCTTCCCCATGGTGTTGAAAATGTTAAGATTTTTTTAGTTTTTTCTGATACACGTACTTGCCAAAATCCTCGTTTACAATCGAGAAGCGTGTAAAACTTTGAACCTTGTAACCTCACTGCGATTTCATCAATAGTTCGCATTGGATAGTGGCGTCGTAGAATATTGACATTAACGTCCGTTGGGTCTATACAGATTCGAATTTTGTTCTGTTTTTTTCACTACTACCATTGGTGAAACTGAAGGAGTAGGCTCCTTTATTGGTTCGATCACGTCCATTTCTATCATTTTTTCCAACTCTTTTTTGACTTCATCCCTGATTTTATACGGAATTCGTCTTGGTGGATGGATCCTGAATTGTGGATTTGGAATTAGGTCCATGTCATATACAAATCCTTTTAAACATCCAAGACCTTCAAAAATATCATCGTCCATTACTGTGTGAACTCTTTGAACGAGGCCTAATTGTTCACATGCATTGGCACCTAGAACTGGTTTTATGTTTTCAGCTACGACTTTAAACATAACTTTACATATTTGATTTGTAATGAGACATTTTATTTCTGATTGTCCCAGAACTTTCAGACGATGATTGCTGAAAGACATAAGCGTTTTGACATTACACTTATCGATTTTAGCATTCACAACATCAATTACACTTTTCGGTAGTACATTGCATTGGGCACCTGTATCTAATTTTATGTCGAATTTATGATCTGCGATTGTGATATTTTCTGTCCAATTGTCAGATTTCGCTGTACCATTTGACAATAAACCTACTTGTATGATGCTGTCATCTAATATGTTAACATTTTTTGTCAACCGTTTGCCTTTTTGTTTGTTTGTTTGACTGTTTCTACACATTGATTCAAAATGATTTTTATCACTGCACTTTTTGCAGGTGTGTTGAAATGCTGGACATTTACGTACTTCATGTCGCGTACCACACTTACGACAGTCAAATGTGCGATTATTACGCTTTGATTAATAAATCAATTCGATGGAACGTTCATTTTCTCTTGAGATTTCTTCTACTTGTTGTTGAGAAATTTCGGTAGCTTGACACAATTGTATTGCCTTTGTTAATGTTATGTCTTGGGCTAGCAATTTTGTACGAAGTTCTTCGCTTTTTACTCCTAGAATTAACTGATCTCTCATAATGTTTTCGGTTAAATGCTCATATGCGCAATTCTGTGATTGTAAACGTATTCTCGCAATTAACTCGTTTACGGATTCGCCGTCTTTTTGAGAAATTTTGTGAAATTTATAACGCTCAAATGTTACGTTTATTTTTGGTTGAAAGAAATTTTCAAAAGTACTTTTTACCTGTTCTAAAGTTACCTCTTCACCTGTTACTGGAAGTGGCTGTTGCAGCGTGTTGTATAATTGTATAGCTGTGCTGCCAATTGCTGTCATGAATGTAGCTATTGGGATGTTTTGTGGCTTCGTTGTAATCTGTGTTGCAATTTCGAAATAACCATACTGTTGTTTCCATAGTTTCCATTCCTTTGACATGTCCTTATTATGCTCAATTATGAGTGGTTTTGGCGGACGAAGAAGATTGGCTCCAACGTTTTCCGTCATTTTTATGAAAAATATCCTTCTGATATTACTAAACTATTTGTTTCGTTAGATTGGCTAACGTTTATTTATTAGTTTATTCGGGTTTCGGCACCATGTAAATATAAGATTAACTTTTAGTTCATAGATCTTTATTTATAGAATTTAAACAAGCTACGATATGTCTTCATAGCACAAGATGACAATACAAAGTGTGTACATCAATGTCTATCAGCTGATGGCTGTATAATAGATTACATGAATATATAGTACTAAACTAAGTATGAGGTAAGTACAAGACTGGTACTACCTTGCACTTATCATACAATTATCAAATGAAATTTAATCAGGTAGGCAGCGCACATTTTCCTCTTCTTTCTTTGCTATAAATAAACAAGTAAAAAAGCTAGGATCTTATGATACCCTAGATGAATGCCCGTATGTAATTTCGTATGGTCACCTCTCCATGCCAGTTTGATTTAGCCCATTTTTGAAATTATCTTTTCTATTTCTATGAAAACGCCATGTACAAAATTTCAACTCTCTATGTTGCGGGTTCTCACTGCTCAAATATGTAGTGAAAAATTAAATTTTTTTATGGCAACCCCACGAAGGAGTTACACAATTTTTTTCCATTTTCGAACTTAATTTTACTATTTTACTATCTCTAGGTGAACGCGTTCTCGAGTTATCGTGAGAACGTGCGGACAGACAAAAGGACAGACGGACATGCAAAAATCAAAATAGCTTTTAATATTATGCGTGGGTGTCCAATCCATATTGCTACGTATGACAAAACGTATATAATCGTTAGAGGCAATTTCAAGTTTTCGTTCGCAAACCGAGTCGAGCTTTGGGAAGACTGGGCTTCCAATCTCAGCCTGAGATTCATGGACAGAATATTTTTGGACAGCCACAGTCTTCTTAATCCAACAAAGATTTTACCAACGGTGGTCTTAATGTTATCACAGCATTTCAGCCGGGTGTTGAATTACACTCTCAGATTTGACACGCAATCGATAAAAGGTAGTCTTACATTATCAAAGATAATAGGAGAAAGATTATCATTATCTACATAGGTCTATACATTGGAATTTACTGGCAATGAGGAAACAACAGGCCCAAAAGAACAGGAGCTTAGAACGAACATAAGCAGAATAGAAAGAATAATTAGTGTTTGCAAATAATTGATGATCTACTTAAAGAACGAGACTTCATAAAGTACTCCTCACAGGATCGTACTAATAATGGAGTCAGTCTACTACATAAATCCGAAGGTAGTTACACTATAAATCGGGAAGAGACAGTAAAATTATCATTATCATTATCATATTCTCTCATTTGTAAAGGCGTACTATACGCTAATCCTCATAGTTCTCTTACCATATTCCCTCGGCTCGGCTGTATCTTTTGCCTTAAAGCCATTTTAATAGCATATTAAATAGAACTCCTTTTTATACCCTAGATGATGAAAGCATAGGGTATTTAAATTCATCATTTCGTTTGTAATGCATATGGATCGAACACCCACGATAAATCGAGAACGCGTTCACTTTGAGAGCTGAAATTTTGTACACGGCCTTTTTGAAAAAATTGTAGATTTAAGTTCGAAAATGGGCAGCTTCTTCGTAGAGTTTCCATACAAAAATTTCGTTTTTTCCTATGGTAGCCCCAAAAGTGACGTCCAAAAATAAAATTTAGGTAGCTCATATTGAGGTGTACCCGAATCATCCCCATATATGTTATACGATTTTGTGTAGTTTTCGAGTTATGATTTATTTCGTGATTTTTCACCAAAATACTAATTTGAACACATTTTTGGTCATTGTGACTTGAATAATTGAGATAAGTTGTTGATTTTTGTTTTTCCAGTTTAGATGAAAATTCAAAATAATAAAATGTACCACAATCTTTCAGGGCGATTTAAAAAAAGTCACATCACTTTTTTTTACCAAGCCTGTTTTGAAAACTTCCTCATTTCATTGACTATCTACTGTGTAAATTTTATTGAAAAAATTCAGTTCAAAACGTACTAAGTCTTTTGAATCTATTCGAACTGATATCCTACATTTCTCGCACCTTACATCGGCTCTAACGCCTTTAATTTGATATGTAGCATGCCGTATTGGAACCATCGCACTCCCGAGGGTTCCTACCCCCACCAGTAAGGTATCCAGAGGAAAAATCTTCTACGAATTGTAGATGGTAATGAGCTAAAGTGAATAGTTAGAGCCGATCTAAAGTGCGAAAAATGTATGTAGTATCCCAGTTCGAATAGATTAAAGACTTAGTACGTTTTGAAATGAATTTTCGGTATGTCATAGAGATATCTCAGTAAAATTTACACAGTAAATAGTCAATGAAATGAGGCCTAACATAACATTCATCTAAATTTAAAAAAAAAAATCACCAACTTATCTCCACTACTACCGAAAATGTGTTCAAATTAGTAGTATTAGTGAAAAATCTCGGAAAAAATAAAATCATTACTCGAAAACTACGCAAAATTGCATAACATACATGGGGGTGATTCGGATACCCCTTAATATGAGCCATTTCACCTTTGGAAGTCATATTTGTGGCCACCCTTAGATCATATAACAAAAACGATAGGCTATGAGGAAGAAAAACTTAATCATTTTTCTGCATGTAGTAGAACCGCATCGATGTACTCGTTTTAGTCGTGGAAGTAGTAAACTACGATATTTTCACACCGGGCGAATAATTTATTGATTGAAACTTTATTAAGTATTGAAGAAATTCAATAGAAGAGATCCCATTATATCACCAAATTTTTAAATTAATTTTAAGTTTATAATTTTATAATATTTTTATAACTTTTTACATTTTTACGAATTTTCCTAGTGCCCCATTTATTTTCTGATAATATTTTTTGGCGTTGCCTTTGTATAGCTACTGTAACATAAGGCGACAATGACAATTCAATTTTAAACAAACAAACCTTAGAATATAGAGAGTACAGGAAGTGTGATAAGCCAAATTTGATGTAGTCAAATTCTGGTTGTGTGAGTATCTGTTGCCGCTGTAGTGAACGCTCAGTACAGCCGTGTAGTAGAATCAATATAGAGAGCGGGGCAACAAGATATATGGTTGAAAATATTATGTTTGCTCCCATCGAAAATGTTTTTATTCGCTGTCACTACGACAACATACCCAGGGAATTTCGCAACTGTCACAAACGTAAACAAATCTCGGTGGAGGAAGGATTTTTTCGATATTTCATCGCTCATGTTGTGCATTTTTAATTTAATTTAATATACAAAGGTGTGTAAAGTACACGAAATAATATTTTATAACTATACTTGTCTAAAAAATGATTTCCCACGTCGTACCTTGGTGTTGTTGTGGTAATTTTTCACCGAACACTTCATTCTGATATTACATGAACATCACTTAGAAATATATCACTATAACATCAACAGATAATTACTTACACACTTTACTTTATTTATCACGATTTTTAAATCACTTTTCACAAGTTTCAAGTTATATTTAAATTGCTGCAAATCTTTGGCAAATTAAACAAACTTCGTTTGACAGGTAAACATAGATTTGTGTCTTTCTCCAATATAATGCTGAGCTACTTCACGACACGCTGAAAAATCCACGCTCGTGCACACGAATTTTACAGGTATCAACACTTCCTGTTGTCTCTATATTCTAAGAAACAAACCGAACTTCTTGTCATAAAATCTGAAATGTCAGAAATAAATCAGAATTGTCGACAGATAAACAGCAGATAATTCTTCCCACAGGCTGTCACATGTCTCCAGTATGATATTCCCCACAGTGCAAACAGCCAATTTAAATACCCAAGATAAAATCTACCTTGGGGCTCCATGAGCCAAGTAACTGCAATTGCATCTTATTTTGAAATACCATCTGGTACAATAATATCATGAAATACTTACTGCTGCGTTCCTTTTCTCGTTCTGAATGAATCTGTGTGAATTGACAGAACGATGTCATAATTTATTTCTGTGCTCATAGAAAAGGAACGAAACAGAACCATTTCAAGTGTTTGACATTTCTTCCATTTGATAAAAGCAAGTATAAATTCGTAAAAAGTGTTGTTTATGGAAAAACAATACCAAATTCCAACAAAGGCAACTTAATCTCAACTAATACCACTTCGTCCAAATTGTAAACAACACATTCACGAATCCAAATTAAAATCGTTCTGCTTGAATCCCGAAAAAACTCAGGTGCATTCAGAATGATTCGGAGTCCGAAAAAAGCGATCACAGATTGAAACTAAATCGTTCGGCCCGAGAAAAAGAACGACATTGATTGAAAAAAATCATTCTGAACGAGAAAAGGAACGCAGCATACATGAGAGTAAGAACCAATCTACATTCTGGATCAATAGCTTCTCAACTTGAATTTTTCTTAAGTTTTGAGCTAATTAACTGCAACAGCAGAGTAAATTGTGGTACGCCCATCTGCACAGCCTTATAAAATTGCGGCTCATCTCTGCTTTTTATAACTAAATGTCTGTGTGAAAAAACCGTGAAGTTCTTTTTCATGTTTATCAAATATTTCCCGTACCCAAATCGTCCTTTGGCTTTGCGAAATTACACATAAATTCATAAAAGTCTTATATGCGGAACAAATTAATAAAAAAAATTGAACTTGATCACAAAAATCCATCTTAATACGCTCAAAAGCAAACGTCAGATGAAAAATGACAGAAACAACAGTTGAAGCTTTAATTTAATTACAAATTTCACCTCAGCGTCGACTTCGACTTAAAATCAAGTCACAGTTGATAGATCTCAGTCGTAATTGTAGTTCGCGCTCTAAGAAGTACAAACTGAAGGCCTGGAATCTACATTGTGCAATGGCCTCGCATTTGCATAATACGTATTCCAATGTTTCATCCTCTTCGAGACATAACCTACATACATCAGTGGGTGATATACTTATCCGTTGCATGTGTTTGTTTAGTTTCCCGTGGCCGGTTAGAGCTCCTGTAATGATTCTGAGCTGATTCCTAACAACCTTAAAAGATCAAACTCTTCTTTGGTGAATGTCCTTTAATGAATCTTTTCACATGTCTGGAGACAATCATTGAAGGCGATCTATGGTCCATTGAGCTCTGGATCCAGTTTTGAATGGTGGGCTTCACGGTGTTGTAAGAGATACCGCAATATAGTTCCGGTTCTATGAGGGGCCTGGATGTTCCTGTTTTGGCAAGAAGTCTGCATTATCTTTCCCATCATTTCCCGGGTATCCTGGCATCCATTAAGTTTTTAGATGGTTCTTTGTGCGAAGATTTGTTAATGCTTTAATGCATTTGCACAATAACTTCATTTTGACCTCAGTTGATGAGATGGCTTTAAATGCCGCTTGGCTATCTGTAAATTTTTTTATTAGTAAAGGAGCAGCTGAGGTTTTCGTATGCACATCTAGTGATTAATATGAGCACTTGGTTTTACACCATACATTCCTTCTCGGTTTTAGAACCATTGGTGTACCAGATTAGGGCTTCATTTACTAGATTTATGCCTAGTTTTTCCCTATTTGGTATCTTTATTTTGAGATTCAGACAGAGGTTGTGTTTAACGACCATTCTGTCTGATATTATGTCCACATTAGGCTTCTAGCTTTGAAATAAACTGCAAAAACAAAAGTGCTAGAGGTCCTCAGTAGAAAAAACAAACAATACATTCCCCTCAGTACAGTGCGCCCATACAGGTTACTTTGGGTATACGGTGACTTTAAAAATTCATATCTGTAACACAAAGCAGAATATCATCGCAATTTTTTGTATATACATACATACATAGGTAGACAAGGCCTCTAGCTTTAAAATAAAAATAAAATAAAAAGTGCTAGACGTTCTCAATAGTAAAAATACTGTTGTTTTTTTAATACTATTATTAACAAATTATTGTTTTCGTTCGATGCTGCTATATTTTCTTGGAAAAATATAATGCATTAAGCTTAATTTGGCATTTGATTCAGAAAAACCGGTTGGTCCGTTCTCGAGATATCATTTCTTGGAAATGACGTTTCATCGTAAAATCACGAAAATTTTCTAATCACTCCCGCGGATGGGGGGGGGGGGGGGAAGGTGTGTGGATGGGAAGCGTTGTAGAGGGAAATAAAAAAATATATGGGTGAGCTGTTGTGGTATTCTTTACAAACTGTGAAAGTTTCACCCAAATCGGAGATGGTCTGTTCCAAAACAAGCACTGTTAGCTGGTAGTCTACGAAACAGGGTGCTAATACCCGCCCCGCACATAATGTGTTAAGGTGTAAATTATAGGTGTTTCAGTCTTATTTTTAATTCTCTATCGATAAAGCTTTGTTTTGATCGGAACTGATTTCCCTGAAATTAGCTTTAAACTAACGAATTTAATAAGTATGTATTTATGGTAAGAAACCCATATTATATTAGTTGCAACATTTTCAATGGATTCAGTGGAATAAATTTACATAAATATTATTACTTTATTTTTCCCGTTTTAAGAATCGATTCATGTGACGACACACGCACTTGACATCCCGAACCATCAGACCATCCTGGCTTAGAATAAGGACGGCGTGTAAATTCAGGTAAAACATGGACTACCAACACACCATTCCTGTTTGCTATATATTCTAAGCTCTAAAACTCAGTACTTTTTTTTAACTAACATATGCTTATGTCCTATTTGAATAGTCCATTTTTATTAGAAATTTACGACTATTTGAAAACTTGTTTCTGCGTAGCATAGCAACTGTCGACGAAATAGATGTTTGGCGCATTTATGCGTAGCCAATATTCGTGTTTTTGGTTGAGGCCATGGTAAAAACGTTGACAAGAATGGCTTTCTCAAACTATTAATTAGGAGCAAGAAAGGCAATTCGAAATTTCTTTACTTTTCAGCAACCATTTATACACTTTTCTCGATAACTTTTTACCGCGTGTTACAGTGTTACAGTTGCAACTTAATACTGCGCAAATCACCATGTCGCTGATAGGTTTCAAAAGCGCATACTTCTTAATATTTGTACCATGGGTTGAGGCAAAACCATCGAGAAGTACTTCTTAAGGCATAAAACAGAAACCTACATGTGTGCGTGCTAGTCCAATTCTCTAAAATGTTTTAGATTGATTCTTATGGAAAAGTGACTAGCCATTAATTTTATATATGCCATAATGCCTAAACTATTATCTACACAAGAAAATAGTCTTCCAGTAATTTTTAACTTGGCTCCTTACCTTTCCAAAGGCTGAACTTACTATGTATATACCTTACTTAACAAAATAAAAAAATAGTTTTGATTAAAAAGTAACCTTATCATTTTACCAGTTGCAATAGTGTATGTGCGGCACATTCAAATATGCAATTATTACTCAGTTGGGAGTTTTTGTTTGGGGAATCGTAGTCAATTGGTTATAGCTTGTTCACGAGTGCGATTTATCGCATGTCATAGAGCTCTGATTGGCTGCAGCAATATGGTTGTCGCTGAACATGCTTACTCTTCGTATGATACAAAAATTTATCGCAGCAATGCTCTTAGTTTGATGCAATTTTCACCTTAACCTTAATATTTATGTTTTTTTCACATTTGTACTCGCGTGCTACAGTTCCGCAGTAATGTCGAAATTTACTGTAATGTGTAAATATATCAATATAAAAATATAAATATATGTAAATTTCACAATAATATCTTCTTGCCACCACAAAACCAAAACAAATTAAGTTGTAGCCGCTGTCAACGTTGTGAACGTATCGCGCGATAAAAACAAATCGCAAATAGAGATAGATCTATAGGAAGAACAGGATGACACCAAAATATCGCAAGTATCGTATCGCGCTCGTGAACAGGGGCTTAAGATAAATTTTTTTAAATAATTTTGTTAAGAAAGATATAAAAATTTGATTACCGGTTGGAAAGATACGAAAGTAATCAGATTATCAGAACACCATTTTTCTGTATGAATATAGTAGTTTAGGGGACAGGAGCTATTCAAATCAAACTTTTGTAAGTTTTACATAGGAAAACTGCAAGTATTTTACAATGTTAGGACTAAGTTAGGGCTCTTATGTAGTAGTGAGGGATTCTGTTTCATTGCTTGGGAAATATTTCTCGAGGGTTTCGGTTGAGGACGCGACGTGTGACTGTGAACAGGTGCAGATAGAATAGCGTTTATGAATTATTATCATGTTTATATATTTATAGTAGATACCGCATTGATTCTAAAATTTTTAGACTATTTTCTAATTGGATGGTAATAAATTGTTCCTACTTGTTTGGTATGAAATGGTAAGGTTGTCTTGAAATCGGAATATGTCTCCAATTATATTTTGATTATTTGGATAATTCGTTAATTACGATTTTCATAACGAGTACATTGAGACTTTTGAAATCGCCAAAAGTTTTATACAATTTTATACTACAGAAGAATGATTTATTTATAATTTTGATTTCTTGTCGTTTTTGATTTTCGTTTTTTTATTTTTTAATAAATTACTTAAAATAAAATCGTTTTATCTAGTATTATAAATTCAAAGTGCTTCGGGAGGTCCGGACCCTCTGGACGTCACCCTGAATACGTGCCTGTCTAGACTGCCTGTTGCCGATAGATGGCATATATATATTAAGAAGCCCTAGAATGAAGTGAATTCAAATTTGTTGGTCGAAATGTTCAAGCAGATTGAAGAATCAAATTCCTTAACTTGTTACTACTGTAAAAATAGCATAGCGATCTCAATGAAATCAGAAGGAATCTTTCGCCTGTATGATATAAAAGCAATAATATGTGGTTCCAGGTTTGAATATCGCATGATAATTAAGTGAAAGTGTTAAGAGATAGCTAACAATTGTTATTATTTTTAAAGTTTTCCTATAAATAAGTGAAGATAAGATAATTACTTGAATTGAATTGAAAGTAAAGAGTTCATAATAGATTGCAATAATTATTTAAAACTTCACAAATCCGAAACACCCAAACATATGATCTTTTATAATATATTATTCCATATCCAATATGCTCGGAAATTATTTTTTATTTCAACCATCTTTGATTTATTTTCGCATTTTTCTGAATTACATACGTTAACCTATCTGATGTTAGTATTTGAATTTAAAACACGATAATACCTTATGCAGCAGTTACTCCAAACATCTGTTTGCTAGATATATCAAATAAGCACTCATCTTTTGCTTGAAAAAAAAAAAAAAATTAAAGCAAACGACTTTACTGATAAGATTATCATAAATCTGTTTATATTCACTGGTTCTCACGAGTTCACACCGCATCGTTTTCTGTGAGAAATTTTACCCCAACTGGAAGTTATCGAAATGCTCGCAGAATTCTTCTTGAAAACTGAATGGACGTATCTCGAAAGTTGGACGGGGAAAAGTTTTTTTCTTAAATTTTAAAGAGATGTCATGGATGGACCGGGTAAATATTTTCGCGATACCCCATCCAAAATTAAAGGGCATCGACGTCCGGTACAACGAATAGTGAAGAAACACCTGCAGCAGAAATATCTTTTGTGTGGATTTGCTATACACGTAATTTTCTAAACAAATATTTGTTCCCAAAAGTTAATTTTCGGTGTCACATAATAGGCTTTTTTAGCATCTCCGGCCTATCTGTATGGCATACTTGTGGATAGTGATAGAGAGCTAATTGTGCGTATGTGGCCGGCTTTAATATATCAAGCCGTAGGACAAATTAGTCAATCAGTTTTGTTATATACCGCGGAGAAATGCCGTGGAAAAGTTCAAGACAAGTCAGAGAATCGTAAAATATTTTTATGTGCAACTGTTATCATTTGCTTTGCTATCACGGTGTGCGGTTATCTATATTCATCAGCATGGATTACAGTGACGACAACTACTCAAGTCGTTGCTGTTGTTATTTATGGCTTGTTTGGAGGTAACGTGTGCTTTATTTGTCCTTTAGTTAAAAACGATCCTACATATTTTTTTTTCTTTTTTAGGCATTGGATCTAGTCTTGCATACTCCAGAACGCATATCGTTCTGGAGTCGGTCAGACCCGCTGAAGATAAATATGTTAGAAAGACTATTCAAGTATGCGGAGAAGCATTCTGTCAAATTTTTTTATCCTTTGTTTTCACTAGTCTAAGAACTTTATATGGAACATCTCAAACACTAGTTCTAATGGCAGCTCTTCTTATAAACATAATACCACTTTCATTGTTAATAACAAGGAAGCCAGAGGACAGTATAAACGCTCATACAAACTCCAAACCAAAACCAGACATTCAACTGGATATACCTACAGAAGATTTAATTAAACCTGCAAATAATTCTGAAAATAACTTTGCAGGTATCGAATTACAGCAAAAAACATGGAAAAGTCCTAGAAATCCAAAAGAAACGCATTGGAGCTATATGGCGGTAGCACCTGACGAGTCTTATATGGCATACTCCTACATAAATCCAAATGGAGTTGAAATAATGGAAATCATTCCTGAAGAAGATGAAACAATATCTGTGATGCGATCAAGCTGTCCAACAATTAGCAATAGTCGAGCAAGTGTGGCTGTAGAACAAACACCGAGCATAGTATACATTGCGGATGTCACAAACTTCGAGAAAATTCAAAGATTTTCTAAAGACTTGACTAATCAAATGATAGATAATGTTGCTGTCAATGTAGTAAGTCCACTGCAACGTGCTATGGTTATATCTACGCTATATCCAGCAACCCTATTGCAGTCGTCAGATGTATTTTCGTACGTCATGTGCCTCACTGTGCTTCCTGGAATAGCCGTCAACTATCATCAATTAAAATTCGCGGAAATTCCATTTTTATTTTCTCTTCTGGCTTTCCCTTGGATGTGCTTTGCATTGATGACACCTCGATTTGGCAGCATTCTAGTCAAGAAAAAAATGAAATGGCATACTCTTGGATGTATATGCAAATCGCTTTCCCTAATATGTAAGTATAATTTACTAATTACAATATTTCTCTATATTCTAGCTGTTTTATCTATTCCTGTATAGTCATTAGCTTCTCAACCTCAAAGCTTCTGCTAAGCCTGGCTTCAGTTTTGCTGGGATTTGGCCAAGCTGTTTCTTTGTTCCTACAAGATTTGGTAATAGAAAGCGCAATTTCAAAAGCCCAGTGGAACAGCATTAAGTATCCCATGTATTCTACGAACGGTTGCTTGATCTTAGTCTGGGGCGTTCTAGCTCATTTCACAGTATCTAACTTTGGATTTCAGACTGCTGTAGGCTTAGCGGCATTTATTTACTCATTCAGTATTTTAGTGTGGTATTTAGCATACATTATAAAATTTTCAATACAAAATTAACTTTGTCTCTTACATTTAAGCATTTTATATTTAATAACAAACATTTAATAAAGAAAATCAAAGAATAATTTTCTCATATTGGCTCGTTATAGAGCATAATCATAGTCAACATAATCTAACTTTGACTATATGAATATACGCGTACGAATTTAAATAAAATAACTATAATTACTTATATCATCCATCATCCTAAAACCTGCATATCTACTTAGGTAGAATATTATATAACATCACCGCATTGCTTCTATATCCCCGTCTACTATTAACCCCTGTAATAAGTCCTTCTTCCACAAAACCTAACCACTTTTTCCACATATCCTGCTCGATTTGCTGCTACACTATTAATCTCTTTCGAGAAATATTTAGAATCAAAGATCTCATGGTGATCGATCTTTCCCCGATATCAATTAAATAAATATATATTTTTTTTTTTATGTATTATTAGGAGATATTTTGTATGGCAACCCCACGAAGAAAATACTCAATTTGCTCCATTTTCCCAGGCGCAAAATTGCAGCTTTCTAAGTACACGCGCTCTCGAGTTATCGTGAGGACAGACAGACGAACACGCAAAAATAACTTGTAGTATTATGCGTGCGTTACCATAATTATTTTATTATATTATTATTATATATTTATTAGTTTACGCTATGATTTCATCATCACGCATACTCTGAGATTTCTCCGAATTTAATAAAGCTTTGCAGTTTCTTTATTCTGCTCTTAATTGAATCCATTTCGGAGCCTGTGGAGATAACCACAAGGTCGTCCAAGTCTTGATATACTGTAATCACCTCGGCATCCCCTCATTTATTTTTTTTTTTCGTTAAATGATAGTTACAATGATCCCTGGTCACACTACTTAAATTAAACCTAAAGTATAGAACAATTTATTAAAGATTTTTCTTAATTGAGTCTTATTAATATGAAAATCTATCGAATGGAAATTCAAATTAAAAGTACACGAAATTCTAGGCATAGACTCAAAGTATCCATAGTTGGTGCGATAGGAACACAGATAAATAAAATCATTATATCGCAAATGTCGAGATTGTGAATTGAAATTAATTTTCTCAAGCATCAAAGGCATGTCGATATCACCCTTAGCTAGTTGAAATTCAAAGCTTATAGTTATTACAAATTTTTCTACGAGTCTCAACAGTAGGAAGGTGCATTAAATTTAATCTTTCGTTGTAAAGAGGAAGATTAAGTCAATCTCTCCATTCAAAACCTCTTAGGGAAAAAAGTAAGAGTCTGCTTTGCACGCTCTCAATACGATCGGAGTGATTTTTGTAAGAGGGAGACCAGAAAGGACTGGTATATTCCAAAATGGGTCTAACAGGGTACAAAGAGGTTTAGTAATATAGATATCATTTAATTCTTTTGCCCAGCGCTTTACAAAGCCTAACATTGAGTTTGGCGATCTATGGGGAAGTTAAACGTGAGTTTCGAGTCAAGCAATATCCCTAAGCACATATTTAGTCATCTTACAAAAGAACAACCCATTCATAGCATAGACAACATTCGAAGGGACTCGCCTACGAGAGAAAATGTGGAACACCGGAGTAACCCGTTATTTCTTCAGACGGAGCCAAACGGAAATAAATCCTAAGTTTGCGATCCTTAAGGTAGGTTGATAACAAATTTGTATTGAGCATTATGACTTTTGCCATACCGTTGACTGGTTCGACGATCGAGTTTCCTAGAAACAATCCTGGCTTTATTTCCTTCTTGAATCAGATCAATTGATGATGAATAGAAGGAGTTGGAAATTCTATAATATACTCTAATCGAGTTGGAATTTCGATTGTTTTTAAATTATCAAAACTTTTTAGATATTTAAATGAAAGAAGATATTATTCTAATTGAAATGTTGAAGGACTTATTCGATGATTCCGAATCGGTAGGATTTGAAGAAAATATAAATTAATTGAAATTCCTTGAATTCTTTTTTGATCAATTCTTAAATTTCACCTTTTGTGAATCTATTAATGAAGGAGCTAGAATTTTATGGCTATAGATTGAGATAGAATTTTACGCTTGTGTTTCTTTCCTTCTGAAGCCATCCAGGCAATAGTTTTTAATTATATGGTGGTTCAATTTTTGTGGAACTATTGATAGAGATAAATTATCTTTTAAAATACCTTTTGATTCCACTTCTTGTGAAGCATTGGATGGAGATTGATTTTTTCAATACCTTGATTTTTGGAGAATGTTATCTCCGTATACAATAGTCTTTTCCTCTGCGAACTCTTTTGTGTGTCTTCACTTTCCAAATAAACAAACATATGGATAATTTGTGTAATATTGCTCATAGATCTAAAATGCATTAGATTCATTTACTTTTAGGAAAATGAATTTATTTAAAGTCGATACTCGCATTGTATCGAGATAAAAAATTAATTAATTAATATCATGATACCGCTTAATGACAAATTTGTACGTGGAATTTGCCAAGGTATATAGAATACAAGGTATTCCCATTACAAACCATGTTTCCCTATTAGGTGTTGTAATATTGTGAAATGTATAGGAAAGTGCGGCACAGAGAACACAATACCAAAGTTAACTTAATAATAAGTTAAGAACAGCGAGATTTCCGAGTGTTTCACAGTTAAAATGTACACGGCAAGAAAAGGAAGAAAGAAAAAAATCAAAAAAAATATCAAACTCTCTTTAAAACTTTTATGAATAAAGATAAAAAATGTGAAAGCGCAAATTGCATGCAACGAAACAAAATGGCAAATGTATCATTTTCGTAAATAAATAGAATGGCGGAGTTTTCAGGTTTTACTCTCATAAAATGTTCCCGCGCTTTTGTGAAAACCGGTTTTCATGAAATATTGACAGACTTTGATCGAATGTTGTTGTTGTATTCCTATCATATTTAAACAACACGTGCTTCTGTTTACATTCGCTTTGGTCTGAAGAGATTAAGTGGGATAAACTCGTGCTGGATTCTCTGATATTTTGAGGAAGAATAAGAATTTCATTTGAGAGGAATTTTACATCTCCTTTCAGTACCTTGGCCAAAGCCAAATTTAAGGCTAAAACACAATGTGGGCGACACGACAAAAACGCTGTCATTTGGGTTCTAATAACATGGCGATGTATGGTATAATCTACAATGCTGACGACATCGCTCGACGTTGCCGTCGAACTTAAATGAAAATTGAAATTTGTCGCACGTTTAGGGTGCGTTTAGAAAACTTAAGATTTTGGGCTGCGTTCATCTGTATTGGGCTGTGTTCATATGTATTGTGTGACGTGTAACGTATCGCAGAAAATATAGCATAATAATTTTTTGGTGATAAATTTATTTAAACAATAATTAGTGTTAATTAATTATAAAAACATTTATTAAAGAACCTCAGCTGATATCAGAAGATATTAAAAAAATGGAAGAAACGCTGCACAAGCAACTTTAATTATCTTTTTTAATTTATTTGTTGAAATTTTTCTCATTGTTATTTGACACAAATGACAGAATAAAATTTAATTACGGATGACAGCCCTTGTCGCTCACATTGTATTTTCACGGACGTTTCCTACGGCGTTTTTTACGGTGTTTTTGTCGTGTCGCCCACATTGTATTTTAGCCTTTATCTTTTTCTTAAAAATGGGAGGTAGTGTGACCTGGTGTGAATAGTTTGATAGGATTTTGAGGGATTAAATAAGATTTTGTCGTTCGGGTAACTCTACGCTCTCTCGATTTTTGTTTTTAACTCGTTGTCTCAGTTGCACTACAATAATGCATTTTCCCCCATCCATGCAAAAGACGAAAGTATATGAAATTACTTATTTCAATCTAAAACACACCAAAAATTTCCAATTTTGCTCTACTGCTATTAGGTAATCTTTGAAAATAGTCTATCACCTCTCTCTGTCTTTCCTATAAAAATGTATATACATTAGTCACAGAATTAAGTCACAGACTATCAGCTGCAATGTGTCAAAATTTTAATGAGAATACTGGCTGTGTTCTTTTGTGTCCGCAGAACAGAGCAGAACAAAAGCTACACAAAAGAACGCCTCATACATTTTCATAGAAGATGTATAAATGAAGTAAACAGTACAAATAGTTCGCTTCAATCAACAGAACAATTTGTTCTCTCACGTATATGGGAGTTCTAGAACAAGGTACACAAAAGAACACAGCTCTTGTCTTCTATATCTTGGAATATGTTCAATATATATATAGAAAATATTTTCTTTACTGTTTCAATAAATTGATACGCCAAGGTACAGAAAAAAATCATTAGGAACTGCATCGATTACTATGCTCATGTCACGATGTATGTTTAGAGCAGCTAATCCGTAGAAAAGATCTTCTCCCATTGTGAACCTTAAATAGATTTCTAGACGACGGCACAAAATGGAAAATGAATGATCATCCAGGGTTGTGGTCACAGGTAACAATGCCATAGTCTTCCAAAGATTGTGCACATTTGGGAACGTATCCTTGCTGCAGATATCAAAAGCCTCGAGAGAATTGTTAATTGTTTTATCTACAATTCGGCGCCGCCAGATCTTCACTTCATTGGTCCACACTTCAGATGAATTGTCGGGTAAAGTTGAGGTGTAAAAAAGTAGGACTATTCCCTAAAATTTAGGGAATATTCTCTTAAATTTAGGGAGGGGGGAAACTACATTTTAAGAATATTCCCTACATTTTAGGCTGTACGCTGTAGAGCAGTGTAGATATCGACAGGAGAGGGAAAGGGAGGTTTTGTCATTGTGGATGGGGGTTCGTATTAATTTATGGTTGCCTAGTTTTCTGTCGATATTGCCTGGAATTGCGATGAATTGCGAGGGGTTGTCGAAATTGATCCCCCGCTGTATCCAGTATCCTTGCCGTTGCCGGAATGCCGCTGAAACTCTATTGTTTTTTCTATTTGGTGATGGTGATCTTGGCGAGATATCTACATTGTTATATCTCGGCGGAGTGTGAATTTCTCGAATTTTGGATTGGTTCGGGGTCATATTTTGTGGCGGCCTAATAGCCACATTTGTTTGCAGAGCATTCTTACTTTTTGAAAATTGTATGGAAGTCAGCAGCTGCTGTTAAAACGATTATTGTTCTCCGCTCTAATTCTACATTCCTCAATTGAATGTCCAATGCGATTAATCGATATGATGGATCCTGTAATGGGATGTAGAGTTATTGAAATTTGAGGGGCGTTGTAAATTCCAATTAAATCTTTGGATGAGGTTAAAATTATGAGTGAATTGTCCAACTGTCTGTTGCACTTATAACATATTTTGCCTAATTGGAATCTGATTTAATCTGTTATTTGAGAGAGAGTTTGGTGGCTGGGTTCTATGCGTGATGCATGCTCTGTGGGATTTCAATGATGAAAAAGATTTATCGGCTTGGAATTTGTTTAAGGTTTGCATCTGGGCATTTGTTAACCCATCCTCGATAGCTCTTACTGCCTGCCACTCTTTCTGTTAACAAAGATTTTATCACCTATATACGAATATGTTGCCTATTTTAATTTGGATAGATTTGTGTTAAGCTTTGGAGAAAATCATTTACGCTTTCTCCTATTTTCTACTTGTAACTATTTAATTGTGACGGGAGGTCTAGAGATTTTTACTTCGAAAGTTTGTTGTAAAATTGATTTTAATTCAGATCAGTCTGATATTTGATTATTCCTAAAAATGTCAAAATACAATTGGTCTCTGAAGGAGACATTATGGTGATGATCGTTGAAATTATTCATATTATTCCATAAAATTCGGAATCGCGGGTCCAGCTTTTTCTGGAGTGCGATTAAAGTATATGTATGTTTATGTAAACATCATTTGTTGTCATTAGGGCCAGCATTAGAAAATATTTCATTATGTGTTGCTTCAAAATCATCTCATCGAATTGTCTACTTGTTAATAGGCAGAATTATGTGTTAATTTATATTAAAAACAATACAGAAAAATTGAAGTTTTCGACCTAGCGATCAGTACGGTTATCTCTGATCGCCTACGATAGAAGTTCTATGATGGAGGTCACCTAATTGCCCATATAAATATTTTTTAACATTGAAAATTCTTTTCTTAGAAGTTTTAAATCTGGAAATAACAAGCGAAAAAAAAGTGGAGACAGCTCCTATACAACACAGAAATGATTCTGGATGGAGGCACACTCGCAACAACTGGTGTCAGAAGGTAAATAAATTCACGAATTAAAGTGGTGGCATTTTACTCAAAGTGTGAAATTGTGTGAAGATCTGTGCTTTACGTCAAAGTTTCGGAAGATAATTTATAGCCAACTATCAGTAAATTACTAAAGTAATGGGGCGAAACCTGGAGGAGCTTTGATTACAGGATTTGAAAGTGGAGCTGGGGAAGTGGTCATTACAAACGACAGGTACAAAGAATGTTCTAGTCGAATGACTTAGACCAGCTTTGATAGAGGAAGGAAAAAATCCTGAGACATTTCGCAAGAGCCTGAAACTGAAGAAAAGTCTGCAATGAACATGAAACAGCTTTTGGGTACTTTAATGGGCAAATGGGAGATTTCAATAGCTCTGCAGACGAATAATGTTTTTGACGAGCAAAAGCATTTTCTGGAAACCCATTTGGAAGAGCAAAAGAATTCTCTGGAATTCCGTTTGGATGAACAAAAGAAATCTCCAGAAACACGTTTGGACGAAGGAACAGAAGAATTTTCTGAAAAATTCGTTAGAAGAACAAAAATTCACTGAGCAGCTTGAAAATGTTAAAGTAGATCTGGAAAGGATTACATTTATGCTGCATTCACAATGGGGAGTGCAGCACAGTGGAACAGAGTGAGCTTTGAGTCCAGAACGAAGGTATCACAATGCAGCACAAAGTCAAATTCGAACTTTGAAATTAACAGAACAAATCGCCATAACAAAGACAAATCAACAAGCAAGCAACTATCGTTGTCAAAACAATAAACTCGAAAAAGAAGGCACCTGTTGGCACCATCAGATTGCTTCGAAACTGCTAAAAATTAACGTACTTTTTTTAGTTTTTAAATTATTAAGTTTGCAAAATAACCTCTTGTTTTTTATTAGCATTCATAAAAAATATTAAATCAAGAAATAACATGAAAACATATTAGTTATGATAAAAAGAAATATGGAACTATTTCCACGCCATCTACATGCTAGTAGTTCGAAATTCCATTTTGTAAGTTTTCGGAAATGGCAGCATGAAAATTGAACAGAACCTATTTTCATGCAGCTCCACTCTGCGCTATTTTGAGCCATACAGAAATGGCCATATGCACTACTGCGTGCGAAAAAAGGATGCCAGTTGCAAGTCTACGCCACTCTACTTCACTCTACTCCAGTCTGCAATGCCATATTTACGAATGGGCCAGTTGTGACCGGGCCCAGGGCCCCAAAATCAATGCGTAGACCATGCGATTTATTATTGTTTAAATTAATTAATATAATAACTAAATTATTATTTATTAAATTTTCATGCAAAATAACGTATAGTGACTGTGCTTACAGGCTGAGAATAACTCAATGTATACTGTTGTATACCGGTTGGTTCATGTAAGTCCCAACGCCCACCAGAGACTTTTTGTCGCACAACTTTGTGGTAATTGTCATCTCCATCCTGTCGCCGTGATCGAGTTTAATATGCATACAGTAGGTAACTGTCACCCCAAAGAATACATGTTTTATATCACCATTCATGAATATAAATTTCGAGGAGACAGTTGTGATATGTTTATTTGTCGTAAGGATATAGAAAATATCAACGCTATTAGGTCCTTGCAATATGGAACGAAAGGCTATTTAAAGAAAAATTTAACCTAATGGCTGATGAACTGCAATCCTTTCCTAAAAAATTCTCTGGATATTTCCGTATGAATGTGATGATTTGATGATTTACTACAGATTTTGAGACCTGCTATAACTTATCAGGGTACTAATATGCGTGACCATCAATTGTACACGAAGAAAGACTTGCTGTAACTCGTATATATATAAATACTTTCATGGATATTTGTTATGAAACTATGTGAGCGATTGGCTTGGACGTAAAGTCCAGACTATCAGCATGAGCTGACAGATCACTCGGTAGACAGCGTTGAAGTACAGGGCTGCACGCTAGCTCGGCTCGGCCTCGGAAGTGTGAAGTATGGAGGTTCCCACAAAGACCAACCGCCGTCACCTGCCATATACAAAAAAAAATCGTGCTAAAACAAAAAAAGCCGAAACACACCCGGTCCAGAAGGGACCTTACATCACTTACCATTACCTCCTGTGAAGGCACAGATGTTCTGCCTTCTTTCTGCTTGCCCCATCCACCCAACAACACTGAGGGCGGAGTATTTTTCATTATCCCTATGATGATCTGAAAGACAGAAAAAGCGAAACTATTCAACCATCAATCCGAGGAGGGCTCCGGGAGAGCGAAGGAGAAAGAATAAACTCTACTGCGACATTACGTTATAAACATTTTTATTCCAATGAGCACATTAGCACTCTTGTATATACTAACAGGTTTTGGTTTACTTAGTAGAATCTACTTAATCTACAGTAGCTAGTTAGCAATAGGTAAAGAAAAACTACTCCTTCTTAAGTTAACGCTATATTATGTAGTAACTATAACTATGAAAATTATCCGGATTCAAACTCCGACTTACCGTATTCAACGTATAATGACATAGTATATCTTAATAGAAAAAAAAAGTAATGCAACTGAATATATTAATGTATGAAGATATGTTTAAACACAAAATATTTACTATAATCTAATTGAGTGACATAGAAATAGTACAGGAGTTCTCTAAAAAAAATTTATTAAATTAACTCGCGCTTCAACCGATGTATGGATAAATGGAAATGCGTATATACACTGTCTTAATTCCGAATAAAAAACAGTAATGCTAATTGAAATTCCCATCTTGCTCTTAGTTCAATTATTTCACAAAACAAAACAAGAAAACTTTATCGGATAGGGGCCCTTCTCGGCCTAAATGCATTTCAGATGAGATATAAGCGAAATATGTACGAAATGCTACACACATTATTCTGTCATTAGTACAGTCTAAAACAAAATAAAATTTACTCTCTACTAATTGATAATCATATACTAAGTAATTTGTCAAAAGTTACTAAAGAGGCAACACTTACATAATCTCCATGTTTCTTCTTCTATCGCCGAGGCGCCTGCGTGATGTTTCCAGCTGGTCACTATACATTTAAGAAAAGAATGGAATATAGCTTACAATTTCTACCTATTTTGTATTCTACTTAACTATTCTGAGCGAGGTGGAATTTCATTGGCGTTGGTCGGCACAGTCTCCATTCGATTTGTAGATAAGGGGTAGGACTCCTCAGCCCTGATAGGAAACTTTTCATAAACGATTTATGAACTCTTGCTCAGACCTTAATTTTTGACGGGCCAATTCGCCACACTTATATGATATCGAAACCTTTGGCTATTGTTGGACACAGGAAACTTCTAAAAGGCTACAGCACTGATCAGCTATTCCCTGACACGCTGTGATAGCTCTGTAGAGATTTTCCGGACTTTTATTTGAAAATCTGATTTATTGATGAGACAATTCTGCCACCCTTTTACAATATTGAAATCCTTTGCAGACGCTGGATACGGGAAACTACTCAAAGGCTAGACACCATGCGCAACTTTCGTAGAGAATTCTGTTCTTAAATTTAGCGAGCTATTGGCCAGCCCAGCCACACTATCAATAAAATATCAACCTCCTTTTTACGTTGGGTTATTAAAAAAAACTACAAATTAATAGATTAATCGAGCTTTTTCTGATTTTCGTAGGTAACCTACTTTTCACCTCGTAAAATTCCTTCCCCCTTTCTTTAAAAAAACAAAACCCTTGACGGCCTCCCGAAAAGCTTCTTCTTTCCCAGCTAATTTCTATTTTAGCCTCAGTCACCGCCAAGCGTTTTCGTGCGACCGTATTACAAGTGGCAGCACATTCGCTGTGTAGCACACGGTGCATACTGCTGCTAGCTTCAGTGTAACATACTGCTGCATGCAGTATGCTACGACCATAACATATTTCTCCCCACATTTTTATCTTCAAATTGCTATTAGAGTTGTAGGAGTTCTCTCTCAAAATTTTTCTAATCTGCAAGCAAATTGCATTCTCAAGCAATGTGGGTACATTCGAATCAAGTATTAAAACATCAGTCAAACGATCCAGACGTGTCTCGTTCTTTTCACTTTACCTCGTTGCCATCAGTTATCGGCCTCCTACTGAGTATACTTTTAAATAGATAATGATTGCAGAGCAAAATGGATTGGACATCTACGCATAATATTAAAAGTTACTTTGACTTTTGCATATCCGTCCATCTATCCATTCGTCAGCACGATAGCGTGAGAGCGTGTGTACTTAGCAGGCTAAAATTTTGCAAATAGACTTTTTAAAAAAAAAAGTAATAAGTTCGAAAATGGAGCAAGTCGGGTAACTCCTTCTTGGGGTTGCCATATAACATTGTAGGATTTTGACGTATATTATATTTTTGTTGTACGAAAAAGTTCTTTAGAATATGAAATACTATGAAATTGGTTATAATCTTTTTTTCTCCGAAGAACCGTTCTAGAAATATATGCGAAAAATCACGTCAAAACTCAAACTTGCACAGATCGACACCATACGAAATTTCATACGGGGAATTCATCATAAAAATTGGTCTTAGACCAATTCTAGCTTTTTTACTTGTTATTTATAACTTCCTCTCACACTATCGTTGCAGCAGCCATTTTCAAAAAAATATGCTGAAGTTTCCTCCTTGCATTTCCCAAAACCGTCACCCAAATTTGTTAGCAGGAGGAACCAAAAAGTCCCCTTGCTGAAATGCGCGCATTTACATTAGAGACTATGAAATGACGGTAATGACAAAACAGTTACGTGATAAAGAGTCTCCAGCGCGCCAGGCCTTAATATACTTTATGTTATTATTCCTGTTGATAACCGAAAAAATTTTGAAAATAATTTCTGTCAAGGGCCCTCCCTTTGCCTAAAGACAGAGTAGTTATGCTATGGCGTTTCTGGGGCACTTTTTCCATACAAAAAGTGTCCGGTTTCTCCAACTCATTTTGCATCTTCTTCTTCCTATGGAGGTACGGTGAGCAATTTTGAGGAGGATCTGGACCACGTTTTGTATTGAAAATTGCATCTAGCTCTAACGCATCATCTGCCTCACTCTAACGCAAGTGTGTGTGTGTATATGGTTTTCGACAAATTAGCGATCTTACCTTTTCAGGTGTAATCAATATTAGTAATAATTCAAGTTAACCCTATGCTATTCTTTTTCATACCAATAGATTCTAGAGGGTGCCAGTGGATAGGGTATTAGTACTGTTGGGGGACTAAATTTTCATCAGAAATTCACTTTGGGGATACGAGATCACTTTCAGCACTCTCCAGCACAGGAAAATAGCACAGGTTTTCGATTTTGTTTCTGGACTTCACTTATTTTTCATCTCGGAGATTGTAACTCTAAATTGACGTCAACATTTGTGAAGGGGTGGGAAGCTTTATTGGTGGAGGTTGCTGATTAAGTTTGATCTGTTCTTGGAGGCTACAATTTGACTCTCCTATGTCTGGGTACTGGAGATTGGTTGGGAGTAATATTTGATACTATGACTAGGATTGTGTGGGGTGTGTTGGACTGGGCTGCGTTACCTATACCTAGGCTTGCGTAGAATATGTGCGGCTTAAGTAATGATATGAAATACCCTATGCGAATTTATATCGTTGCTATATACTTGTCAGCTTGTGTTTGGTGTTAGTTGTTTACTTTAGTATGAGTGCCTGTGGTATGTTGGGCTGGGCTACTCGGTGGCTGAGGAATAATACCTAAGGTGTGGATGGATGTTTGCAGCTGTGTATTTATATGGATAAGAAATGTCGTGAATTAGTGTAAAATTAGTGTAATATCACTCACACTTCATGGAATGACTCTCCGTCTCACTCAAACTGAAATCTCAAAGTTACGGTCTTACGGCAAGCTTTGGGTATACTAGAATTATTTTTAGTAGGTGAAAAGAAATTTTTCGAAACTGGGTTTCTTGAAGAAAAAAAAATGTTTTTCCGTAATCTAAGAAATAATATAGCAATTGTTGTAGCATTTTAGAATCCTTATTAAATGCGTCAACTTTTAAAGTTACTTGCCAGACTGGCGTAGTACATTGTTTTTTTTTTTCAGTACAGTCAGTTAAAGTTCAACGAACTATTAATTTTATATTGTTGGTTCGGCAAAATGTGACATTTTCTTCCAAGCTGGAGCACTTGGCTTAGAACTTTAAGCAACAGGTTATATAAGCACTATTCGGGATTACATAAGAAAAATAAAATTGAAAAAAAGTAAAGATTTGTAGCAACAGGAGCTAAAAAACCATCACAAGGTGTACATTTTCTCGAAAACAAAAGAAATGCCTATAATTTGAAAAATACATGACTTAGATTTTTTTTATATTTTTCTGGTAACTGTTAAGATTTGGTCTATCACCCGGTTCCGGCTTGTCGTCGACTTACGGGACACCCTGTATAAGCCAAAATTTTATGGGGATTGAAATTTTATTGGTAATAATAGACATTTCGAAAAAAGCAAGGCGAATCATAATTAATCAAAATCTAAAATTTTATATGAATTGTTTTATAATATGGGAGAAAATAAAATCTTCAGTACTGCTCCAGGATTTAGTTTAAATTCATATAAAACACTTTATTTTCTATAAAACATATTTTTTTATATTTTATAAATACTAAATTGCGTAAATTAGCTACGGAATTCTGTTTTCCTTAAAACCTCCATATCAAAAGAAAATATGGCCGCTTTTGACGTTTTCTTACGAGAATAAGATTCTTGTTAAGAACTTTAACTCTCCTTACAAGTGTTTTTTTCTCCATATAAGAGTGCTATTCTATTTATGAGAGCAAAAGCTTCAATTCTTTTTATGAGAGTGATACTCTACATAACTCTTGCTATAGGAACTAAAGTTTTAATATGAGACATTTTAACTCTTGTTATGAGATTATAACTCTCACAATAAACATGGAGCCTTTATTATGAGCGTTTCACACTAGAATTGACATTTGCCATTCATGAAGAGTCATCGAAAGACAGATAATTGCGCATTAATTATTAGAACTTTGCAATAAGGTAATGAAGTAAACTTTTTTCTGACGTTTTGCAGCGCATTATAACTATTTAATTTTTCAAAACGTCATTTAAAGTAGTTCAAACGATTGAACGTGGGGAAGTATGTCTTACTGCTGTGCCTTACGCTTGGGAGAAAATGGGGACTCTGTATTGGCCAAATTTCAAAAAAGTCTAAATCCAAAAATTGCTAAGAGATGCGAACTAGAAGCCATACACAAAGTGGACGCCCCAGCCTTGCACCAAAAAAAGAGAAAAATTAATAAGTTTTGAAGCTGCTGAAGAAGAAGTTAAATTAATGGACATATCTTCAAATCCTCTGTTGCAACTTGTTTTGATATCGTTGCTTTCACTGAAACTTGCCTGCATCACAGCTTTTGTGATACCTTAAACAATTCTTACCAGACTTTTAGGAAAGATAGACATACGGATTCTGAGGCTCGTAGCGGTGGCGTACTCCTCGCATACAAAAACACTTTTAATTGCAGCCAAATTGAGTTTCCAAGTTTTTCCAACACTCTTGACACTGAACTTATAGTTCTTGAGCCGTCTCTTTTAAAACACGACTTATACATACTATGTTGCTATATTCCTCCAGACTCCATAAACATTGTTGATAACAAAGGTCAGAATATTTACGACCCACTCACTCAACATCTAATTTTATTCACGGCAAGATGCAACCTCTTGACGAACTACTACTTATGGGTACTAAATGAAGATGACGATGACTATGTTCCTCTTAATAACTTATCAACAAAGGAATCACTATTCCTGGACACTATGTCATCTCTTAGTCTGAGCCAAATCAGTAATGTAAAGAATGACATTGGGAGGCAGTTGGACCTGGTTTTCTCTACTGACGCGGGTAACATATTAGTCGAATCTAGCCCCGTTATAATGTCTACTCTTGACAAATATCACCCCCCCCCCTCTCTACTAATTTCATATTGCTTTGAAACCGAAAACATTACTAATTGTGACGAAACACAATACTTTTTCAATTATAGAAAGGCTAACTTTTCGGAACTTTCTAGTAGACTTACCTCTATTGATTTCAACACATTACTGTCCAGCAAAAGTATTGACGAAGACGTCTCCAAATTTTACATAATTCTTTTCGATTTATTTTCCTCTCACGTTCCCTGCGAGCGGCAGCGGTCCTCTAAAACATGTCCGCCATGGTTCAATAAAGAACTAAAACATCTTTAAAATAGAAAGAAAAAATTGTGGAAAAGTTATATGAGTGACAAAGGCATTATAAGTAACAACAATTTCCTTACATCCTATAATGAGTTCAAAGAACTTTCTTCTACAGTTTATGATGAATATATTCAAAGCATGCGTGCGAAATTATTTCGTGACCCGCGTATCTTTTTTAAGTTTATTAATATGAAGAAAAAAACGGACAACTACCCTAATACCATGAGGTACAAAGATTATGCTAGTGATGATTCATCCGAAATTTGCAATATGTTTGCTTCATTTTTTGACAATGCATTTTCTTCGTCAAATTTCCTTCCTCGAAATGACAACTTCAGTCATATGAACGATTCTCATAACGTTTCATTCACTATCCCTACAATTGCGAGAGAGGATAATCTCGATCATATTAATGGGCTGATGGGATCCCTCCAGCCTTCTTTAAGTCATGCTGCCATGCCCTTGCATCTCCGCTAAATAGCATCTTCCCTCAATAGCGGTTTTTTCCCACATCTATGGAAAAATTCTTTTATCATACCTATCCACAAAAAAGGTAGTAAGAGTGAAATTTCTAACTATAGACCTATTGCAAAATTATCAGGTCTACAACCACTAACTTGTTGGAATTTGTCTCGCATACCGTTGTCGGGTTTGCAAAAGGCTATCATACAGATTATATTTATACTGACTTCAGTAAAGCGTTCGATAAGTTATCACTCCGTGATACTCTTTAAAATGGAAAAGTATGGGTTTCACCCAACATTTATAAAATGGACGGAGTCTTATTTAGATAACAGAACATATGAAATACTATTCCGTCATTCCATCTCTAGAGCCCTGAAAGCTTCGTCCAGCGTACCTCAAGGGAGGCACTTGGGCCCGTTGTTTTCCATTTCATCTATTGACGACATTGTCTCTGTTGTGAGGCACTACAAAGTATTGATTTATGCTGACGATATTAAGCTTTTCGCTCAGATCAAATCTGTTAACGATTTTGAACTGGTGCAAGGTGAACTTCACAAATTTTACGTTTGGTGTAAAAACAAAAATGTGGCTCTCAATATCGACAAATGTGAGGTTATGACTTTCCACAGGAATCAGAAACCAATCACTTATGATTACGTGTTCTCGGATTCCACGATTTGCCGTCGCGAGTGTGCTGTTTGTGACTTGGGTGTTAAATGTGACCATAGATTGAATTTTACATCTCACATTAACTATATGGTATCTAAAACTAGTTCTATGCTGGGCTTTATCAAACGTTGGTCCCGAGAGCTCTCGAATCCCACCATAACATTGCGTTTGTACACTTGCTTTGTGAGACCTCTCCTTGAATACGCTAGCCAGGTCTGGTCTCCATTTTACGGTACACACATCGACCGCATCGAGTCTGTTCGCTCTTAAGCACCTACTCTGGAACAATTCATTGATTCTTCCACCTTATGAGGATCGCTTGAAGCTTTTAAATATGCTGTTACAGTTCTGCATGAAAATAGCTTTAAGTGGTATAAGTGAACGTTGCATGTGTCCTTAATTTTGGGAACTGTAAATACTTTGGCAATTTTTATTTCAGGGGAAATATGGTTAGGAACTTTCGTCGGAGGTTTCTCAGTTGTGCACGACTGGTCATCTACAGATTCCCGTGCGCCATTATTGCCTTTCAGCTGTCCTAAATTGTTGAGCTAAATCGTGGAGCCTTACGAACGAACTACTGTTTCGCCATACCCTTATCCATTATTTCTATCGTGGTCCGCTGCAAATAATGTTACTGTTAAGGTAGAATGTAAGAAGAAATTATTGCCCTATTGTAAGCATCTTGTAAGCCCTGGGCTAGCATCAACATTTTTTTTTTAAGATTAATTTGATTTTTTCAAAATTCGGCTAGTGAGTCACTCAGCCACAGGACCCTAGTCCATCGTTTCTATACCCATTCCATGATTAATTCGTCCAGGTTTCGTCCCAATTTGGCTTCCCGTCCTACTATTTAAAATTGCAAAGGAGGTAAAAATAAATAGAAAATTATTTAAAATTGCAAAGGAGGTAAAAATGGATTACAAGTTATTAAGGTTATTAAAAATAAATCGGTTGGCGTCTTCGATAAAAGTCTTAAGCCGACCTAAGTGTAATCCTAATAAATTAGACCACACGATAAAACAAGCTTCAAAGTGATCTAAATGCCATCCAGTCGAATGATACTTTTCGGAACTGGCTAGAACCACGGAGGGGGGCTGGGGATAAGAGATTACAAGGCAGACCGGGACCGATTCTAGAAGTTTTCTGTTTTTTTTTCTTGTCAGGAGTGGAGAAGTTCTCCAACATTAAAAAGTTTTAACTAGAAGAGTTTTAAAAAAACAGTAAGCGGATTATTTAAACCGGGAAGAATATAAGGAAAGCCGAAATTGACGGATCCTGGACAAGTATATTTTTATGGCATTATTATTTCTTTTTTTATTTTGTGGCTAGCTGGGGTTCTAAAACCTATGTTAAATCAATTCTAATTGAGATGTTCATCCACGGTCAGTTAATTAACTTCATGTGAATTCCACGCGGTTAACATTAATCGCAGTTTTGTACTCGAACTTATGATCACCGAAATTATAACGTGCTAAAAAAAAATAGGTTTTGTGATTTTCCTCTATCCAAAAATTAGATGGCGCCCATCACTTCTGTCATATTTCATTAAGCGAACCACCCTTCTAACTGAGCTAAGACAGGGATCGACGGGATCCTTAGTTGCGCTCAAAGAGAAGCGTAGCATAATCTGGTGCCCAACGTGGGACCCCATTACTAAGAAAGCCTAAGTTAGTGAAATATCTTTGTGTTAATCAAAACAAAGGTAATTTTGTCAAAGTGTTATATGATCATGATCATAATTGTTAAATCATTTCGGTAAACTCCCTTGGAAAAACGTCGCATGGTCGCCCGTGTAACTTTTGTGCATCAACTCTTAAACGCAAATAGTGATTCTCCCCTTCTACTTAGCAAAATCTCTTTCCGTGATAGTATGCACAATTTGAGAAGGTTACCTCTGTTGCATGTTAACTCCGCAAGATCCAACTTTAGTATGTATGAACCCATCAATCGCATGTACATTGGTGTTAATATTAAGGCTGAGCATTTTGTCGTTGACATTTCCAAGCATGTTTTAAAAAAACGTCTATATATAATACTTAATTTTCTGTTTCCATGTTGCATTGCATGTCATCTCATTCGGTGTTTGGTCTATGTTTTTTTTTTTTTTTTTAAACAGAGGGAACAGGAGAAACTTATCCCAAGCACGGAGGCCATAGCGACCCATTGTAGTACAATCATGAATCCCATTCACCAAAACCTTCCTGTCCTCTTAATGAAGCACATCAGGTCCCCCGGATAGAAGGGCAGACCGTAGAGTATCCAGTCTGCTCCGGACGAAGGCCCAACACTCACACAAAAAATGTTTGGTTGTCTCAGGCTCTCCCTCCAGGCAGGACAGATACTCTGGGCTGTCAACAACTCCCTTCCTTGTTAGATGGGTGTGAAGTAAGCTGTGGCCGGTGATGATGTCAACCACAGTTCTACATCATTTCCTTCCGAGCCCCATGATAAAATCGGATATATTCCCATTGGGCCCATCAAGAAACAGTTTTGTACACATAAAAGAACTCAGGTTCTCCCATCTCTGCTGATGTTTCCTATGAACATCCGCTTTGATGATAGACCCGATACTTAAGATGGCAACGCCTACGGCGGGCTCCGGTCCGAGGAACGGGGAATCGGAGCCAGCTCTAGCTAAAAGGTCAGCCCTTTCATTCCCCATGATCCCCATGTGACCAGACACCCACAGGAGGGACACTTTGTTGTGAAAACACAACTTATCCACTGACGACCTGCAGTCCCCCAGTAACTTAAACGTTATCCGAGGGCCATTCAGAGCCTTCAAGGCTGCATGACTATCCGAAAGGATAGCGATGTCTTTCCCCCTGTGTTTAGTTTAACATACTAATACTAACACCGACTAAGTGATGAAACGCATGTATTGTTGACCGTTTATTTATTAAACGGGTCCATGCAGCGAGCTTGTGTTAAGCTGGTTCTGTTAGTCATTAGTAAAAAACAATGACACCGAAGGGTGGATGGTATTATAATGTTGTCAGCAGAAATCGCAGCATCGTGACCTTCATTCGAGATGTTTTGAATAGGAATGTTGCTGTCATATTCTGGAGAAATACATTTTGAATGTACATCATCATATGAAATAGTTAATATTTACCTTTAGGTAAGACTCCCGAACACTGCGTAGTAGTATTGGGATAACTTTTAAAATTCACAGAAATTGTTTGTTTTACTGCAACATTCCTGAGCTTATTTAATTCAAGATAAATTTTATTTATTTTCCTTCGAAGATTAATAGATCTTTTAACTTTCTCCTTGAGAGTTAACTTTTCATAAAAAATACTCAATAAGAATATAAGTTTTCTGGGACTTAAAACAAGAGTACAAAAATGATCTTAATATAAGAGTAAAAGTATTAAAAGTTCTAGTAGCATTAATTTCTCATAATAATAGTACTATGAGACATATTTAAGTCTTATTATAAGAATTATGTTATGAGACTATCCAAGAGTGTTAAGAGGTTTTTATGAGATACTTTTGCAATTTGTAAGAGTCTTTCTCTGGAGAGTTTGTTAGTTGTGGGTGGTGGTGGTGGGTGGTGGTGGGGGTGGTGGTATTGGCGGTGGTAGTGGTGGGTGTCTGGTCTTGGATGGCGCTTTGAAACGGATAATTGGCGCGTGGCCTCGGAGGTTTCAATTTGACCCAGACCTCTGACGTCACCTTGACCTATGAAAACAACCGGAAGTGAGGTCAGGTAACAGCTTAACAGCTTTTCAAACAAGTCTGATAACAGGTAAATAGCTTTTCAAACAGGTCTGATAACAGGTAAACAGTCTTTCAAACAGCTCTGATAACAGATTAAAAGCTTTTCAAACAGCTCTGATAACATCTTAACAGCTTTACAAACAGCTCTGATAACAGGTAAACAGCTTTCCAAACAGCTCTGATAATAGCTTAACAGCTTTTCAAACAGCTCTGATAACAGCTTAGCAGCTTTTCAAACAGCTCTGATAACATCTTAACAGCTTTACAAACAGCTCTGATAACAGGTAAACAGCTTTCCAAACAGCTCTGGTAATAGCTTAACAGCTTTCCAAACAGCTCTGATAACATGTAAAGAGATTTGCAAACAGCTCTGATAACAGCTTAACAGGTAAACAGCTTTTCAAAACGACATTGTTTCTTTTGTGATACACAGAAAAGTCTTGAATTATGTTGATGACGATAAACTATTCTCTCAATTTAAATCTTTTCACGATTGTGAACAGACACAGGGTGACCATAAAAATTTTAGGATTGGTGTAAGCGCAGTGTTATGGTTGGATACGAAAGTTCTCGGGACCAACATTTTATAAAACCCAGCATAGAACTACTCTTTGATACCATATAGTTTATATGGGAGATAAAATTCAATCAGTGGTCACATTTACACCCAAGTCCCAGACAGAGTCCACACGGCGAATTCGAGAACTGATAGTCATAAATGAGTGGTGTCTGATTCCTATGGAAAGTCATAACCCCACCAACAAATGTGGGATTATGACTTTCCATATGGTATTTCATATCATTACTTAAGCCACACACATTCTACGCAAGCCTTGGTATAGGTAACGCAGCCCAGTCCAACACACCTCAGACAATCCTAGTTATAGTATCAGATATTACCCTCTCCAATACCCAGACATAGGAGGGTCAAATTGTAGCCTCCAAGACCAGATCAAACTTAACCAGCAACCTCCACCAATAAAGCTTCCTACCCCTTCACAAATGTTGACGTCAATTTAGTGTTACGATCTCCGAGATGAAAAATAAGTGAACTCCAGAAACAAAATCGAAAACCTATGCTATTATCCTGTGCTGGAGAGTGTTGAAAGTGATGTCGTATCCTCAAAGTGAATTTCTAATGAAAATGTTGTCCCCCAAACAGTACTAATACCCTATCCACTGCCTAGAATCTATTGGTATGAAATAGAATAGCATAGGGTTAACTTGAACTATTACTAATATTGATTACACCTGAAAAGGTAAGATCACTAATTTGTCGAAAACTATAGCACGCACATACACATACACACGCACGCACACACGCACGCACGCAAACACACACACACTTTTGCGTTAGAGCGTGAGAGATGAGCGTTAGAGCTAGATAGCAATTTTCAATACAAAAAGTGGTCCAGATCCTCCTCAAAGTTGCTCACCGTACCTCCAATGGAAGAAGAAGATGTAAAATGAGTTGGAGAAAACCGGACACTCTTGTATGGAAAAAAAAGCGCCGGAAGCGCCATAGCATAACTACTAGACGGTCATACCAGTCTTCATTGTGAAGGAGGAGGAGCTGAAATATCCTGTGCATGCAGAATGAAATCTCCAGTAATTGATAGACAAAATTCATTGCATATTTTTAAGAGACAGTGCGAGGCAGCTTCCGAAGTAAATGGATAGAATGGTGAAGACAAATCAACAGCTGTGGTATTAGTACTTCGAGAGTCCTGCATCAGAACTACTACAAACTAAGCCGATTGTAAAGCAATGTGATTACACTTCACTGGTACAGGCGATAGAATTACGTTATAGACTTGAATACATGCCGCAAGTATATCGCCTACAGTTACGCAACAGGATCCAACAAGTATGGAGAAACACTAAAATTATTGCAGGCTGACGTGAGAGATTGGCGCGTCTTTCATACTCTAGCGTAAATATGGATTTCCTTAATGCAGTTGTAACGGAGGCATTAGTGTGGATCAAAGTCTTCAACAAGCGTTAAGGCTAGCAAGAAAGAAGTCGACAACAGAAGCACTAACCTCCCAGCGGGAAACGGAAACATCTCGGAAGAAGTCCGAAAACTTTTATGAAATTTATGGAAGCAATACGCTCAGATACCTAGTTCATTTCTTTTAATGTATTGACGGGAAGGTATATAAAGTGGCTAAACATTCACTTGAAAGGAGTAATCCTTTTAAAATCAGTGAAAGCATTCATTCTGCCATTTCAATATTCGAAATTCATTTATTCGAATCTCGTATTTAAATGAAAATAATCCACTTCTTCTAAAATAATGCACAAATCAGAATATTTTTTATCTGCACGCACTTTTCCTTCTTGGAAAAATAATGAAACTATATGACTCATTTCGACCTACACGCACTCCCTCGAACTAGCCTCTGCAAATATAGCCGCACAAATTTTTTTTCGATAACAAGACAAATGAAGATATCTATTCATTACCTCTGTCTTCTCTAAGTATTCCCTGAAAGGTATATAGCATGATCAAAAATACGATGCATCAACACATTACGCCTGCCTTCCTAAACCAGTTCAACGTAAGGTATTCACAACATTAATGAATTACCTCTGCCTCCTAAACCAAATCAACGTAAGGTGTGTTCATTTACTCATAACTACTGCCCTTCAGGTAATATTAACAGTAAACCTTATCTAAGTCAGCATTCCCATTTTTCCAGCTGGGCTATGCATTAGCCTATGAATCCGCCAGGCGAGCTACTCGGAGTGCAGTACGAGTGAGAAAATTTTCAGTGGAGCAATGTATTTGCAGTAAAATGCACTCATTACAGAGCACTCGTTTACGTTGTCTTCTTCGATGCTGGAATTGAAATAGACTGCGGTACCTCCAAAGGGATTGGATAAAATGTGGACAAGTGGAATCATCAGAAGAAGAGAGGGGAGTGGAATGCCAAAGGTGGTGAGCTAGAAGGAAATTATATTTGGAGAGACTAGACTCCAAGCTTATGGCTTTGAGATTGAGATACAACACCAGGGGCCGGATTCACTAACTCGGAGAGTTGTGGAGTTGTGGAGATGAGAGCTCTTTTGCCACTTAACTCTCCACTCACAATTCTTTAACTCGTGGAATTTGTATTGAGGTTTACCAAACTCTCTATTGCACACGGCAAAACTCTCGACTGTGTTAGTTGTGAAGAAGTAAGAAAAATATTTCTCAACTGACAGTATTGTCTGTTTTTAACAATAATACTTAACCTCGCATGGTAATTATTATGTAAAGCGATTGTTTACTACTGAGCGACTCAGGTGCTGCAACCGGTAGAACAAACGGCAAGGTTGTTGTCGTTTGTTTACATCCGCGTTGTTAAGTAAAGTCTACTTCCGAATATTGGTGGTGCATAAAATACCATTGACTGGACTGGCGAGTGCCGTAAAGTGTACAGTGTTATCGTGATTAGAGTCGGTTCAGGTTACCTAAGCGCCAGGTAGCTTAGTTATATTGTCATTAAGTTGGATCAGTTCTCGGATTAATAAAGTATTGTTTTAAATGCAATTCGTGTGTTTTCTTTGGTTTAAAGATTTATTGTTTTATTGATTCGTGAGTTTTATTATTGGGACACAACAGTTGTTTGAGAATGTATAATACCCCAATCCTGATATGGGAATCATCACTCGCTTCAAGTATTCATAATTTGGTTGATGTAAAAATTTTGAATATATGTAAATATTTTCATATCTCAGACCATTGAGATGTTCCAGCAAACTTATCATAACATTAGTTTTTCCATAATTTGATGGTCCAACAATGATGCTATGAGCTACATCAGCATTTCGAACAGGTAAAGCTTGTTGTTGTTTAATGAACCGCATATTGAAGACTAACGGGATTCCTATAAATACACCTGTTTATATTACATTTCAACAGTATCATCGGAACCTTATAAGATGCCGGATCACAAATCGAAACGCTCCAGACCAGGAACAAAGTTACAACAAACATTGACGAAAGGAGATCCAGGCATTAATCCACTGGACGCAGCCTGCAAGGAACATGATATAGCATACTCGCGTCATAAAGATACAAGTGATCGACATATAGCTGATAAAATATTAGCTGAAAAAGCCTGGCAGCGTGCAAAATCTACGGATGCAAATTTGAGTGAACGTGCCAACGCTTGGTTTATAACATACGCAATGAAGGCTAAAATTAAGCTCGGTATGGGTCTTAAGGCTAAAAATAAACGCCAACCCACATTCCGAGAAGCAATACGAAATTCTCGTAAGATTTTAAAAATCAAAAAACCACAAGACTTGATGGAAGCTACAAAAATAGCTCTTAGTGTAGCTAAAAATATTGTGAAAAGAAAGAAGAAATCAATTAAAACTCCACGAGTGATACCTGTACCAAAGGTTAGCGGCACTTCCGTTCCTCATCCCGTTGTTTGCTGGGCTTTCAGCATTTGGCGCTCTATCGGAAGGTGCAGCAGGCACAGCTAAAGCAGTAAATGATACCAGTGCGGCAAAGGCAAAATTGGAAGAAAACAAACGTCATAACCGAGCAATGGAAACTATAGCGGTTGGTAAAGATGGAAACGGGCTGTTCCTGAAGCCGTTCAGAAAAGGACTTGGACTCTATCTACAACCTCAACCAAAAAACTATTATAGGCGCTTCCCAAAAGACCGCTAAACGAGTTGGATCTTCACAAGTGTACCACACACTTGCCACACTTCAGAGCAGTATTTATGCATGATAATCTACCTAGAAAACCATGGAAGCAAGAAAGCGGAATTGTTAACTTGGACACCTCAACTGGAGCAGGTACACACTGGGTAGCGTACTACAAGAAAGGTGATAACATCGAATACTTTGATAGCTTTGGTAATCTCCAACCACCAAGGGAGATCATAAACTACTTGGGTAGTAATATTACGTACAACTACAGTTCTTATCAAAACTATGATGCAGTAATTTGCGGTCACTTATGTTTAGAGTTTTTATATAATTGTTATAGCCATTAATTATTATCTATAAATAAATGTATCTATATTGAAATTGTGACAGTTCATTATCAACCACCATGTCATTAGCACTTACTCTCATGGGAAATTCATCTCTACTCACTGCTGAGTACTTTCTTCCGCTGGAACTAGCAACGGATTATGTCAAACATACAACTCTATACCAAATATTGATGTGAGCAATAATCTGGTTCATGTAGGGAATGAGGTTGTTGAGTTACCTGTTGGATCCTATGAGATTGATGATATAGCAAAATATGTACAAGGATACTTGGATAAAGAAGGGAAAAGGATAAAGGTAACGATAAAGGCTAACAATAATACATTAAAGAGTGAAGTTAAGGCAACTGAAGAAATACATTTTGAAAAACAGAGATCCATAGCTCCTCTGCTTCGATTCAGTAAAATAAACTTATCTGGTAATACAGTGCATACATCAGAGTTGCCAGTCAACATCATTAAAGTAAATACTATACGCATCGAATGTAATATTATATCAGGATCATTCTTCAATACTCTCCACAAGTTTTCACCGAACGTGAGGCCTGGGTATAAAATAGTGGAGGTACCCAAAAATGTAATCAATTTGCCTGTGAACACCAAACGTATAAGTTCTCTAACATTGAAGCTCCTTGACCAAGACGGTGACTTAATTAACTTCAGAGGAGAGACTATAACCATCAGGTTACATTTGAAGCCCCAGCATGTTGATATACAATAATGATAAATACGAGTTCGGAGCGCAAACAAGATCATTAGTCAGCAGACAACCTTGAAGCGGTCAAGACCTAAATTAACACCTGCAAATATAGCATATTCACAATCGATAGGCTTTACGCTGAAACAATGAATAAAGGAATACTAGATATTTCACCAGACGCTTGCTTTGATAACAGTGTTACTAAATTTGAACATCATTCCTACTCACCATTTCTAACATCATATAAAAACAGCGATGAAATCCGTATCTCTGTACAACATCAGGACTTGAATCTTCTACCCAGCAGGAGTTTTCTTTACATTGGGGGTCACTAACAAAGCTGGATGGAACCGTTTCAGCAACCGCAAAATTAGCTAACAACGCTCTACTATTTCTTTTTGAGGAAACACGCTATGAATTGAATGCAGTGGAAATCGACCGTACAAGAAATCTTGGGATTGCAACAACATTAAAAAACTACGTATCGCTAAATGCAAATGTAAGTAGGATACTACTCAACGGCAGTTGGTCACCAGATTCATCCGTTATACCAATCAATGGGCTGTTCAACTATTGTGTATGTCTGAAATATTTATTGGGATTCGCTGAAGATTACAAGAAAATTCTTATAAATTCCAAACATGAACTCATATTAATCCAAAGCAGGACAGATGATAATGCCATTATATCACCCACAGATGTGGTGAAAATTTAAATTACCAAACTTCAATGGAGCATTCCACATGTTACAGTATCCGATGATGAAAAGCTGCAACTATTTAAAATTATCGGGAGAGGTCGCCCGATACAAATACCATTCCATAGCTGGGACATATATGAGTATCCAGTACTACCAGAATCAACGCATCAAACCTGGTCAGTTAAGACTTCCACTCAACTGGAGAAACCTCGATTTATCATCTTAGCATTACAAACGGATCGAAGGAAGCAAATTTGATCACTGCAAACTCACCGATGATACAGTTCATTTGAACTCAGAATCATATGCCTATGATGATGAGATGTATATAAAGTTTACACATTCATACTATGGTCATCAGTATCAACCGTTCCTTACATGGGAGAAGTTCAAATCGATGCTCCGATCGCTGTCGTTGATTGCTCACATAAAAATGAAACAATAAAAACTGGACCTATTGACATAAGGGTAGAATTCAAGACATCTGAAAATATACCGGATAATACAACAGCATATTGCCTGCTTCTACACGATCGAATAGTAGAATACAGTCCGCTGGCAAGTGATGTTAGAAAGTTAAATTAAGAAGATGGCTGTCATCGTAGACGTCCAGGGATTCAAAACAAACCTCAATGAATTTCTCACTAAAGAATTGGCAATTTTAACCAATGAAAACCAGATGCAGCACTTTATATTTCAACCACCGTTCAGATACAAAGATTTGACTTCAGCAAAAAAGAGACAAGTAAAATGGCTTCAACACAATTTTCATGGATTCCGCTGGGATGATGGCTACATACCGTATCACAAGCTGTACACTATAGTTAAACCACTGCTTCGAAACAAAACCATATACTATGTAAAAGATGCTGAACAAGTACAATGGATGCAGGAGCTACTTGGAGAGAATGAAATTATTATCAACATTGAAGATGAATACAATTGTGGAAAACTAACAGCGACTAACACAAATGAACCATCTTGCTTAGTTCATATCGGACAATGTGCTATAAGAAATATTTTTGGAATAACAAATTTTTGTAAAAAGAAACTTTAAAATAAAAAACATTTTTTCATAAAACTTATGACTTTTCAATACACACTCCTAGATGCAAAAACCATTGTTTACTTTACTTGGCGGTGCGAAAAGGCGATATCAAATTACCAGCCACCTGGCCACCGAGGCTTTAATTTCCACTACTTCTTACAAGCAGCCGTGATCTATTTTTAGATATCATAATCACTCTTGACTTTTTAATCCGCAGTTGTTTTTTTTTCAGCAAAAGAAATTTTCAATTATAACTACTCATCTAAGACAACATATCAGTTGTTTTTTGCTATTGAGAATCTTTCATAAATTTTTTTACTTTACTCGGCTCAGTGAGAATTTTGTTTACATTATTCGACTGCGATTTTGTTTACATTATTCGGCTGTACGAATTGTTTATGCAATGAATAAAATTAGACCTGAAGATCCAAAATTAGGCTATTTCATATCTATATAAGTCATCATATCTACCTACGTTAGTTGTTGTTGTTGTTAATTTAATAACATGGTACTGAATATCGCCTGGTAGAATTTTTTTTTAGTATGACGTGGTGGGTGTGGGTGTGTGTGTGCGTATGTGGGTGTGGGTGTGTATGGGTGGGTAGGTGGGGGGTGTTTGTGTGTCAAAATATCGCTCCATTTGTTTACTTTACTCAGCTCAATGCGAATTTTGTTTACATTATTCGACTGCGATTTTGTTTACATTACTCGGCTCTGTGCAAATTTTGTTTACACTATTCGAAATTTGATTATCGGACTTATCCAAGTCAACATACCTACCTACATTGGTTGTTGTTGTTGGCATCAGTATCATACTAAAATGAAACTTCTAAATAATGTCAAAATTTCAGTACAAAAGCTACCTCTGCCCCACTCCCCCTCCCAAGAACCATCAGTGATCTAGAACTCCCAAATAAGTTTGGGAAAAT
The DNA here is from genome assembly GCA_963924295.1 of Dioctria rufipes. Taxonomy (NCBI): domain Eukaryota; kingdom Metazoa; phylum Arthropoda; class Insecta; order Diptera; family Asilidae; genus Dioctria; species Dioctria rufipes. The sequence goes on from OZ002742.1 coordinate 82,968,923, forward strand.
ATTGCCACTTTTTGTATGAAAAAAGTGATCCAGAATGAACATAGCATAACTACTGAAAACGTATTTGGCTGAAATTAGTTTTAACTTCATTTTGCTGTGGGAGCGACACTTTTGGGCTTTAGGACCTGTTTAAGATGAAATTTTAGTTTTTCCTCAATGACGAGTATACAAAAAGCAGTGAGAGTGGGCTCTTACTGCATGCTGTACCCGCACGTTAAGGACTTTTAATGTGTCGGTGCCTTCGGCGACTTCATGGCTCATTCCGGGGGTTACATTGGTATGCTGCCCGTACTCCCGATCGAAACTTGGCATTTCGGCATTTTTCCTCCCCCCGAATACTTATCGAGCGTAAAATGTGCCAATATCCTCCCCTGTGTGCTCTTGGCTAATGGTTGTAAAAAAAATAGCATCTAGAGCAAATTTATGGAAATTATAGCGTGTGAACAAAATACAAGCTACTCTTATATGAAAACTCCTGCAGTACGCCCGCTACTCTTTTTTCCAGACCTTGTTCATGGCTTGTACATATATTCCGGGGGTAACGGTTCAACACATTACACCCATCCCTCGCTTAACGGAAACTCCTTATACGGAATTTCGCTATAACGGAATTGAAAAATTATACCACGGTCTCTGTTAACGTACAAAAAATTCGATTTACGGAAAAAATAAAACTGCACAAAAATTTGTTCTTGTACTTAATTTTTGTTTTTATTTGTGTACATTGCATATTTTTAATTTGTAAAATATGTAGTAGAGGCGAAAATTTTTGCATTATGTATCTTAACGCATTATCTTATTGTCTTTATGCAAATGTGCAAGTGTTTTAATAGAATTTTGTTCTGTTTAACGTTTTTTGTGTTGAAAATTAGAATTTTTGTGTTGAAAATTGGATTTTTTTTTTGGAAATTCTTTGGTAGTTGATATTTGAATCTTTGATTATTTCTTGGTAAGTACATTATACATACATACATACATACATACGCACTAAATATAATATTTTTCCTATTGCCATTAACTACCTTATTTTTAAAAAAAAAGTAGGCTTTATAAAATGCCACCAAAACGGAAAAACCGTGTTATTGGAGGCGAAAATAAAAGAAGCCGAAAATCAATAACTTTAGAAAAGAAGTTAGATGTATTACGTCGTTTTGAAAGTGGTGAGAAACTTTCTGAAATTTCAAAAGTATTAGGCCTTGCAACATCTACAGTTGGTACTATACTCGATAACAACGCTAAAATTATAGCACAATCACAATCAGCTGCTCCTCGAAGTGCTGCAAAATTAACTCGCCATAGAAGTTATATTATGGAAAAAATGGAAAATCTGTTAGGTATATGGATCGAAGATAATAATCAACGTAATATTCCTATGAGCACAATGACGATCCAGAAAAAAGGCAAAAGTCTTTTTGAAAAATTAAAAATTGAAAATGTTAATCCAACTAGTGAATCTTTTGTCGCCAGCACAGGCTGGTTTGAAAAATTTAAAATCCGTCACAATTTACGCAATATAAAGCTGAAAGGTGAAGCTGCCAGTGCTGATATTGCGGCAGCGCGTAATTATCCAAAAATATTAAAAAAAATTATAGACGAAGGAGAATATGTCCCGGAACAAATTTTTAACGTAGACGAGACTGGCCTGTACTGGAAACGAATGCCAGAAAAAACTTATATTTCTAAAGATGAAAAGTCGGCACCTGGATTCAAAGTAGCAAAAGAACGTTTAACTCTGTGTGTTCCTGAAGCCGTTCAGAAAAGGACTTGGACTCTATCTACAACCTCAACCAAAAAACTATTATAGGCGCTTCCCAAAAGACCGCTAAACGAGTTGGATCTTCACAAGTGTACCACACACTTGCCACACTTCAGAGCAGTATTTATGCATGATAATCTACCTAGAAAACCATGGAAGCAAGAAAGCGGAATTGTTAACTTGGACACCTCAACTGGAGCAGGTACACACTGGGTAGCGTACTACAAGAAAGGTGATAACATCGAATACTTTGATAGCTTTGGTAATCTCCAACCACCAAGGGAGATCATAAACTACTTGGGTAGTAATATTACGTACAACTACAGTTCTTATCAAAACTATGATGCAGTAATTTGCGGTCACTTATGTTTAGAGTTTTTATATAATTGTTATAGCCATTAATTATTATCTATAAATAAATGTATCTATATTGAAATTGTGACAGTTCATTATCAACCACCATGTCATTAGCACTTACTCTCATGGGAAATTCATCTCTACTCACTGCTGAGTACTTTCTTCCGCTGGAACTAGCAACGGATTATGTCAAACATACAACTCTATACCAAATATTGATGTGAGCAATAATCTGGTTCATGTAGGGAATGAGGTTGTTGAGTTACCTGTTGGATCCTATGAGATTGATGATATAGCAAAATATGTACAAGGATACTTGGATAAAGAAGGGAAAAGGATAAAGGTAACGATAAAGGCTAACAATAATACATTAAAGAGTGAAGTTAAGGCAACTGAAGAAATACATTTTGAAAAACAGAGATCCATAGCTCCTCTGCTTCGATTCAGTAAAATAAACTTATCTGGTAATACAGTGCATACATCAGAGTTGCCAGTCAACATCATTAAAGTAAATACTATACGCATCGAATGTAATATTATATCAGGATCATTCTTCAATACTCTCCACAAGTTTTCACCGAACGTGAGGCCTGGGTATAAAATAGTGGAGGTACCCAAAAATGTAATCAATTTGCCTGTGAACACCAAACGTATAAGTTCTCTAACATTGAAGCTCCTTGACCAAGACGGTGACTTAATTAACTTCAGAGGAGAGACTATAACCATCAGGTTACATTTGAAGCCCCAGCATGTTGATATACAATAATGATAAATACGAGTTCGGAGCGCAAACAAGATCATTAGTCAGCAGACAACCTTGAAGCGGTCAAGACCTAAATTAACACCTGCAAATATAGCATATTCACAATCGATAGGCTGTACGCTGAAACAATGAATAAAGGAATACTAGATATTTCACCAGACGCTTGCTTTGATAACAGTGTTACTAAATTTGAACATCATTCCTACTCACCATTTCTAACATCATATAAAAACAGCGATGAAATCCGTATCTCTGTACAACATCAGGACTTGAATCTTCTACCCAGCAGGAGTTTTCTTTACATTGGGGGTCACTAACAAAGCTGGATGGAACCGTTTCAGCAACCGCAAAATTAGCTAACAACGCTCTACCATTTCTTTTTGAGGAAACACGCTATGAATTGAATGCAGTGGAAATCGACCGTACAAGAAATCTTGGGATTGCAACAACATTAAAAAACTACGTATCGCTAAATGCAAATGTAAGTAGGATACTACTCAACGGCAGTTGGTCACCAGATTCATCCGTTATACCAATCAATGGGCTGTTCAACTATTGTGTATGTCTGAAATATTTATTGGGATTCGCTGAAGATTACAAGAAAATTCTTATAAATTCCAAACATGAACTCATATTAATCCAAAGCAGGACAGATGATAATGCCATTATATCACCCACAGATGTGGTGAAAATTTAAATTACCAAACTTCAATGGAGCATTCCACATGTTACAGTATCCGATGATGAAAAGCTGCAACTATTTAAAATTATCGGGAGAGGTCGCCCGATACAAATACCATTCCATAGCTGGGACATATATGAGTATCCAGTACTACCAGAATCAACGCATCAAACCTGGTCAGTTAAGACTTCCACTCAACTGGAGAAACCTCGATTTATCATCTTAGCATTACAAACGGATCGAAGGAAGCAAATTTGATCACTGCAAACTCACCGATGTTACAGTTCATTTGAACTCAGAATCATATGCCTATGATGATGAGATGTATATAAAGTTTACACATTCATACTATGGTCATCAGTATCAACCGTTCCTTACATGGGAGAAGTTCAAATCGATGCTCCGATCGCTGTCGTTGATTGCTCACATAAAAATGAAACAATAAAAACTGGACCTATTGACATAAGGGTAGAATTCAAGACATCTGAAAATATACCGGATAATACAACAGCATATTGCCTGCTTCTACACGATCGAATAGTAGAATACAGTCCGCTGCCAAGTGATGTTAGAAAGTTAAATTAAGAAGATGGCTGTCATCGTAGACGTCCAGGGATTCAAAACAAACCTCAATGAATTTATCACTAAAGAATTGGCAATTTTAACCAATGAAAACCAGATGCAGCACTTTATATTTCAACCACCGTTCAGATACAAAGATTTGACTTCAGCAAAAAAGAGACAAGTAAAATGGCTTCAACACAATTTTCATGGATTCCGCTGGGATGATGGCTACATACCGTATCACAAGCTGTACACTATAGTTAAACCACTGCTTCGAAACAAAACCATATACTATGTAAAAGATGCTGAACAAGTACAATGGATGCAGGAGCTACTTGGAGAGAATGAAATTATTATCAACATTGAAGATGAATACAATTGTGGAAAACTAACAGCGACCAACACAAATGAACCATCTTGCTTAGTTCATATCGGACAATGTGCTATAAGAAATATTTTTGGAATAACAAATTTTTGTAAAAAGAAACTTTAAAATAAAAAACATTTTTTCATAAAACTTATGACTTTTCAATACACACTCCTAGATGCAAAAACCATTGTTTACTTTACTTGGCGGTGCGAAAAGGCGATATCAAATTACCAGCCACCTGGCCACCGAGGCTTTAATTTCCACTACTTCTTACAAGCAGCCGTGATCTATTTTTAGATATCATAATCACTCTTGACTTTTTAATCCGCAGTTGTTTTTTTTTCAGCAAAAGAAATTTTCAATTATAACTACTCATCTAAGACAACATATCAGTTGTTTTTTGCTATTGAGAATCTTTCATAAATTTTTTTACTTTACTCGGCTCAGTGAGAATTTTGTTTACATTATTCGACTGCGATTTTGTTTACATTATTCGGCTGTACGAATTGTTTATGCAATGAATAAAATTAGACCTGAAGATCCAAAATTAGGCTATTTCATATCTATATAAGTCATCATATCTACCTACGTTAGTTGTTGTTGTTGTTAATTTAATAACATGGTACTGAATATCGCCTGGTAGAATTTTTTTTTAGTATGACGTGGTGGGTGTGGGTGTGTGTGTGCGTATGTGGGTGTGTGTGTGTATGGGTGGGTAGGTGGGGGGTGTTTGTGTGTAAAAATATCGCTCCATTTGTTTACTTTACTCAGCTCAATGCGAATTTTGTTTACATTATTCGACTGCGATTTTGTTTACATTACTCGGCTCTGTGCAAATTTTGTTTACACTATTCGAAATTTGATTATCGGACTTATCCAAGTCAACATACCTACCTACATTGGTTGTTGTTGTTGGCATCAGTATCATACTAAAATGAAACTTCTAAATAATGTCAAAATTTCAGTACAAAAGCTACCTCTGCCCCACTCCCCCTCCCAAGAACCCTCAGTGATCTAGAACTCCCAAATAAGTTTGGGAAAATATTGCCACTTTTTGTATGAAAAAAGTGATCCAGAATGAACATAGCATAACTACTGAAAACGTATTTGGCTGCAATTTGTTTTAACTTCATTTTGCTGTGGGAGCGACACTTTTGGGCTTTAGGACCTGTTTAAGATGAAATTTTAGTTTTTCCTCAATGACGAGTATACAAAAAGCAGTGAGAGTGGGCTCTTACTGCATGCTGTACCCGCACGTTAAGGACTTTTAATGTGTCGGTGCCTTCGGCGACTTCATGGCTTATATTATATTCCGGGGGTTACATTGGTATGCTGCCCGTACTCCCGATCGAAACTTGGCATTTCGGCATTTTTCCTCCCCCCGAATACTTATCGAGCGTAAAATGTGCCAATATCCTCCCCTGTGTGCTCTTGGCTAATGGTTGTAAAAAAAATAGCATCTAGAGCAAATTTATGGAAATTATAGCGTGTGAACAAAATACAAGCTACTCTTATATGAAAACTCCTGCAGTACGCCCGCTACTCTTTTTTCCAGACCTTGTTCATGGCTTGTACATATATTCCGGGGGTAACGGTTCAACACATTACACCCATCCCTCGCTTAACGGAAACTCCTTATACGGAATTTCGCTATAACGGAATTGAAAAATTATACCACGGTCTCTGTTAACGTACAAAAAATTCGATTTACGGAAAAAATAAAACTGCACAAAAATTTGTTCTTGTACTTAATTTTTGTTTTTATTTGTGTACATTGCATATTTTTAATTTGTAAAATATGTAGTAGAGGCGAAAAATTTTTGCATTATGTATCTTAACGCATTATCTTATTGTCTTTATGCAAATGTGCAAGTGTTTTAATAGAATTTTGTTCTGTTTAACGTTTTTTGTGTTGAAAATTAGAATTTTTGTGTTGAAAATTGGATTTTTTTTTTGGAAATTCTTTGGTAGTTGATATTTGAATCTTTGATTATTTCTTGGTAAGTACATTATACATACATACATACGCACTAAATATAATATTTTTCCTATTGCCATTAACTACCTTATTTTTAAAAAAAAAGTAGGCTTTATAAAATGCCACCAAAACGGAAAAACCGTGTTATTGGAGGCGAAAATAAAAGAAGCCGAAAATCAATAACTTTAGAAAAGAAGTTAGATGTATTACGTCGTTTTGAAAGTGGTGAGAAACTTTCTGAAATTTCAAAAGTATTAGGCCTTGCAACATCTACAGTTGGTACTATACTCGATAACAACGCTAAAATTATAGCACAATCACAATCAGCTGCTCCTCGAAGTGCTGCAAAATTAACTCGCCATAGAAGTTATATTATGGAAAAAATGGAAAATCTGTTAGGTATATGGATCGAAGATAATAATCAACGTAATATTCCTATGAGCACAATGACGATCCAGAAAAAAGGCAAAAGTCTTTTTGAAAAATTAAAAATTGAAAATGTTAATCCAACTAGTGAATCTTTTGTCGCCAGCAAAGGCTGGTTTGAAAAATTTAAAATCCGTCACAATTTACGCAATATAAAGCTGAAAGGTGAAGCTGCCAGTGTTGATATTGCGGCAGCGCGTAATTATCCAAAAATATTAAAAAAAATTATAGACGAAGGAGAATATGTCCCGGAACAAATTTTTAACGTAGACGAGACTGGCCTGTACTGGAAACGAATGCCAGAAAAAACTTATATTTCTAAAGATGAAAAGTCGGCACCTGGATTCAAAGTAGCAAAAGAACGTTTAACTCTTCTTCTTGGGGCAATGCAGCTGGAGATTTTAAGTTGAAGCCTCTGTTGATATATCTCTCCGAAAACCCTAGAGCTTTAAAAGGATGTAATAAATCCCATTTGCCAGTTATTTGGAGATCCAACAAAAAAGCATGGATGACTTCAAGTTTATTTGAATCTTGGTTTAAAGACTGTTTTTGTCCCGAAGTCAAACTTTACTTAGAAAGAAAAAACCTCAGCAATAAGGCGCTCCTGCTGCTGGATAATGCTCCAGGACATCCGATAAACCTACATGACTTATCTGATAATGTCCGGATTGAGTATCTACCAAAAAACACTACAGCCCTGATTCAGCCAATGGATCAAGGTGTTATTTCTACATTCAAGGCATATTATTTGCGGAAAACGTTTAAACAACTAATTGTTGCCAGTGAGAAAGAAGGGCAAGATTTTGCTTCAATTAAAGCGTTCTGGAAAAATTATAAAATCAAGGATGCTATACAAAACATTGGAGATTCATGGAAAGAAATTCAACCATCTACAATGAAGAATGTTTGGACAAAAATTTGGCCAGAGAATGTCAATAACGATGATGCTGATGTTCAAGTTCTTCCGGAAGTCCTTCAAAATATAGGAAATCTTGGTAATCAACTCGGTTTTGAAGATTTTGTAGAAGCAGATGTTACAGATTTAATTAATGCACATGGATTTAGTCTTTCCGATGATGATTTGTTACATCTGGAACAAAATCGACCACTTGAAGAACACGAGAATGAAAATAATATTGTAAATATTGTTGCGAGCGTGGCCTTTGGTTCGTTATTTAAACACAATATTAAATATTTAATATACAAGTTCTTTATTACACTCTAATCATATAAAATTCATAAACCTTCAATTAATCAACTCAACTTTAATTATCGCTAATACTGTACTTTCAATTATCGCAATCTAATTACAACACTTTCGCACGTTTATTACTTTCGCTTGTTAACACTTCAACGTCTAAGACAAGACTCTTATTCTGGCTATGACAACTGTTATATTTATACCCTGGAAACTCTCCAGATTATTCTCGAGTGTTCTATTTTCCAGAAGCTTGTTGACTGTTCTATTCATTCTATTCCTGAACCTTCCTGTAGATACCATTTTGTCACCAGTTGTCTCTTTCTATTGCACGTAACACTGCCCCCTTCTTAAAATTGTTCGTCCCGAACAACAGGTGGTCCACGGTCTTGATGCTTGTAATATTGACACAAGCGATCCAGATGAACGATTTTTCGTTTGCCTCTTGTACCATGTTGAATCCTTCATTGAATCCTGCTGAATTCGCACGTAAGTCATAGCGGGTCCTCATCCGATTGGCATTTACTGCTAATTTTGTCCTCGTGGTTTCCTGTACATCAGCTCTTCTTTCCAATGGGGCTCTGATATTACACTTATACATTTCCTTTCTGCTGCTATGTGGCGGCCCTTTGTAAGAAGCACACACAGTGCATCTGCGACACCACTTCTTCACATCTTCCCGCATATGTAGCCAATCAAACTTTTCTCGTATTTTAGAAATTGTTTTATTCACTCCCAAATGTTCTCCAGATGTTCCACGATGCATTTTACCTAGAACATCGTTGACCTTTGATGCCGGCAAGACTATTTGCATTCGGAATGATTTATCGTTAGGTGCCTCCCATTTGCGTTTTAAAATACCGCATTCCACATGAAGAGAATTCCATTGAGCCCAGTAGCTTTTCAGATTTTCACTCATCCCTGAAATACCCTTCCATTCTGGTTTTTCTATATCTGCTTTCCAAGCAAGAATAGACGATATGTCCGGATCTTCTCATTGCGCTGTTCGCAAGTTCCCGATGTCCCAACCTGTTGATGGTTCCACAGTTACCAACTGTATAGTTGCTGTTGTTTCTTTTTCTTCCACCCGGCCGCAATGTTTGCATTCAAGTTTGCATGGACGTTGTACAAAGGCTTCTGCATTTCCATGAATAAGTCCTTTCCTATGTTGCATCTCAAAGCCATAAGGTTGGAGTCTAGTCGCTCCAAGAATAGCTTGCTCTCTAGTTCGCCAACTTGGACATTCTTCTCTTTCTTTCTTTTCTGTTGATTCCCTTCGACGGCGCTTCCTGCAGTCGCTTTGAAGGTGTCCCAATTTATTACAATCCCAGCATCGAAGAACACTACGTGAAGGGTTGCTCAGTGATAACTGCAATCTATTGCAAGTCTGTTGCCCAGCTCGATATCTTTGCAATTCCACTCTCCTCTCTTCATCTAGGGATTCCACTCGTCGGCGTTTTCTGCAGTCCCTTTGTAGGTGTCCCGGTCTATTATAATTCCAGCATTGCAGAATACCACGTGAAGGAGTGCTCTGTGATGGCTGCATTCTATTACAAGTACATTCGTTCACCGAAATTTCTCTCATTCGTACTGCACTCTGTGAAGCTTGTCTGGCGGATTCATACACTAATGCATAGGCTAGTGCTTCTGCTGTTGATTTCTTCCCTGCTATCCTTAATGCATGTTGTAAGTTTTGATCTGCAATAGCGTTCACAAATGCCTCCGTCGCCACTTCATTGAGAAAATCCGTATTCATGCTGGAGTATGAAAGATGCGCTAATCTTTCCACATCACCCTGAAATTGTTGTAGTGATTCGCCATGATTTTGAATCCTGTTGCGCAACTGTAGGCTATATACTTGCTGCATGTGCTCATCTCCGTAACGTAATTCTATCGCCTGTACTAATGAAGTGTAATCATGTTGATTTTCAATCGGTACAGTTTGTAAGAGTTCTGAAGCAGGACCTCGAAGTGCTAACACCAGAGCTTTAGCTCTGTCTTCATTATTCCATCCATTTACCTCTGAAGCTGCCTCAAATTGTCTCTTGAAGATATGCCATGAAGTTTGTCCATCAAATATTGGAGGTTTCATTCCACCTGCGCCAGATATTTCAGCTGCTACGTTTAGAGGCTGAAGATGCCTTATTCTTTCTAGATCTGCTTTAAAACTGTCAAGCTGTTCTGTAACATTTTGTTGTACTCCCGACACTTGTTGTCGAACTTCCAACACTTCCTGCTGTATTTCTTCAATTTTCACATTTTGTTCGTCTAATGAACCTTTCAGAAAGCTCTTCTGTTCCTCCAAACAAGTTTCTAGACAATTCTGTAGAGAATTCTTTTGTTCCTCAAAAGCATTCTTTTGCTCGTCCAGACGGGTTTCCATAGATTTCTTTTGCTCATCTAAACGGGATTCCAGAGAATTCTTTTGTTCTTCAAAAGCATTCTTTTGTTCCTCATTGGAATTTTTCTGTTCATCAAAACGAACTTCCATAGATTTCTTTTGTTCCTCGAGAGAATTCTTTTGTTCCTCGAGAGAATTCTTTTGTTCATCAAAACGGGCTTCCATTTTGCTCATTAAAGCACTCAAAAGCTGTTCCATTTTCATTGTAGGCTCTTCTTCAACTTCGGTTTCTTCCAAGTTATCTTCGAAAACAAATGTTTCAGGATTCTTTCCTTCCTCTATCAAAGCTTGTCTGAGTCGCTCGACTAGAACTTTCTTTGCACCTGTCGTTTGTAATGACCGGTTCCCTAACTCCACTTTCAAATCCTGCGTTCGAAGCTCCTCGAATTTTCGCCCCATTACTTTAGTAATTCACTTTAAGTTGAATATAAATAATTTTCCAGAACTTTCAAAATTTAACAAAATTTCACAAAATTAATCACACTTTGAATTTTAAAGTCAATTGCCACCACTTTATTTCGCGAATTTATTTCACTTCTGACACCAGTTGTTGCGAGCGTGGCCTTTGGTTCGTTATTTAAAACACAATATTAAATATTTAATATACAAGTTCTTTATTACACTCTAATCATATAAAATTCATAAACCTTCAATTAATCAACTCAACTTTAATTATCGCTAATACTGTACTTTCAATTATCGCAATCTAATTACAACACTTTCGCACGTTTATTACTTTCGCTTGTTAACACTTCAACGTCTAAGACAAGACTCTTATTCTGGCTATGACAACTGTTATATTTATACCCTGGAAACTCTCCAGATTATTCTCGAGTGTTCTATTTTCCAGAAGCTTCTTGACTGTTCTATTCATTCTATTCCTGAACCTTCCTGTAGATACCACAATCAATTCTCCGAACCTAAAGTTGTTTACTTCTCCATTGCCAGTAGATGTCACCAGTTGTCTCTTTCTATTGCACGTAACAATATTACTCAAGAGCTTACCACAAAAGACCTGTCTACTGCTCTTTTCCATTTCGAAGATGGTATTAAGATCCTGCGGGAAAAAGATGAAATAAACGAACGTAGGTTGAAGATATCTGGAGCTGTAATGAAGCTATAGATTGTTAAGCCTAGTACTAAGGTCCGCGCTAAGCTAAATTTTGTATGAAAATTTAGCAAGCTAAAAGATATTGGCGAAAATTTATCTTGAATTTTAGCGAAAGCGGTACTAAGGTCAACGCGCTAAATTTGCTTTTGGGTTTTGATTATAGATGGCACCACCAGTAAGTCTCCAAAAAATTTAGCTTGAATTTATCCGCCCGGGCCGTTCTTTAGCACGCTAAAAATATTTATTTTCAGAGTTCTGATATTTAATAAATTTATTGACCGGATTTTTGTAGTTAACGTAGTTTTGTACATCTTTGCTGTAAGTACGGATGAATTAGATTTCTTTTGGTGGCCGTATTTTCAATATCAATTGTTAATTTTTTTTTATTGTATACAATATGCATATTATGTTTATATTATTAATAGGTATTTCCAAATAATTTTACCTATCTGTTTTTAGAAATATTATCACCGCGCGTTGTATTTCCGTAAACAAATTGCAAAATTCTTCTTCTTCTTGTTTTTAATATATCTTTTCTGTGAGTCTCCGCTGTCATAATTTAGCTGCTAAAGAACGGCCCGATATTGGAGACCCGCTAAAATTTAGCTTAGCGCGGACCTTAGTACTAGGCTTTACAAGCAACTATATAGAGAAAAAATAAAATCGGCCACTCAACAAAAATTAACCAGCTTCTTTCAACCAGTGGCGTCCACATCAGCTAATACTAATGTTGATGCCATTCAAAACTTGGATACCAGCTCTGAAGAGGATTTAAATTCAGAATCAGATTGCACCACTTCTGTGTTCCTAATGGATTGATTTATGTTATTTAAAGAATTTTGTTATTTTTAATTATTTTTATACATATGTACATATTTCTGAATTCATTTTATTTTTGTTTTTGAATATTTTTATGTATATATTTAATACTTTATTTTAAGAGTTATGTTTTTAAATAATTTTTCATTTATGTTTTTAAAGAATTTTGATATTTTTAATTATTTTTATATGTTATTTCTGAATTAGTTTTATTTTTGAATATTTTTATGTACTTTAATATACATAGGTACATTCTTTATTACGTACATATATGTAAAATAAATAGTTTTGAATTATTCTGTTAAAGAATATTTTTTCTTTATTATTAACAATGTACAACACTGTAATTTAGGTTTAATAATATGTAATGATAAACTGTATAATCCATAGCAAAAAATTCGATTTACGGAAATTCGAATTGTCAATTTACCGAAATTCAAGTTGTGTTAGAAAAATATTCGATTTACGGACAACTTTTCTGGAACGGAACCCTTCCGTTAAGCGAGGGAAGGGTGTACTCATTTGCTCAAGTTCCATATAAAATCATATTTTAACCTAGCTGTTAACGCATTAGCACACGCAACGCAATCATTGAGTTTTCGCTTATTCATGAAGTCGTGTAAAAAATGGCAGCACATTCGCCGTGTGGGTGCGACTCAAGGAATATAGATGACAAGTATTCCTATTAAAATTTTGACATAGTGGTTCATAATGGGAATACTTGTATTTTATATACCTTGGTATATGAATTAGTCACAGAATTACGTCACAGGCTATCAGCTGCAATGTGTCAAAATTGTAATAAGAATACTTTTCTTCTATATACCTTGTTCTGCCCGTACTACCGATCGCAACTTGGTAGCACGGAATTTTTCCTACCCCCGAATACTTCTCACCCGGAAAAACTGCCTAAAAACGACCGCGTGTGGGTTATGGTGTTATGGTCGTAGCGTAATGCATATAGCAATATGCTACACGAGATACTGCATCGTGTATGACGTCGGCTGTCGAATCGAATATTCGAATGCACCCAGACCGAGAGAAGTGCGTTTCCTCGAGCTCGGTGTGAGATGCTGAGAGAAGAGATAAAGAAAAAGACAATCGTCTGTCTTGCTAATTGTGTCGGATGTGTGTCAATTGTGCAAAGTCGGAAGAATCAAGCAAAATCATAAATTTTTGAAAGCATTGGAGGAAGTTCAACACAGCACTACCAGGTGAAAATCCGCCACCTGCATGGGGAAGAAATCAGGCCGTACACATAATTTGTGTTAAAGGAAAAGGACTTATTGTCGTGTTAGATCGTCCTAATACACCAGAAGGAGTACTGGAAAATCCTCCACGCTTTACCAGATTGTTTAGAGTAAAGAATTGGGATATTGGAGAAAATACATATGCCATGTATAATTCTATTGGAAGTTCGGAAACTAAATTCCAACTTAGTCCAATTACTGGAAATGTTATAGTTACTGCTCATCTTGATCGAGAACAACAGGATGAATAATAGTTAAAAGTTGCCTCAATTGATGGCCCATGGAGATCAAAGGCTCCACTAACAACCACAAAGCAAATCAGCGTCCTTCGACAGGGAGCCTTAGCAATTCCACGCCACAAATAGTGCTAGGTCTCCACTCAACCAGCTAGTCCTCCAGCCATACATCAATCTATACGGAGTTAGAGTGTTGATGGTTTTTCTATGAGTTAATTTTCTATAATTATTAATAATACTAGTTGTAGATAAGATATATAGGATCAGATGAACGAATGGCAGTCAAAAGGAAATAGTGCTGTCAAAGTAGATTGAGTCTGACTGCGTGAATTTGGAGATCCTCTAAAATTCCCTTAGAGATTCTATATGAAATTACTATTTTGACATATTGAGCACATAGGTACTGCACTCCGGCAAAATTTTCACGTAATGAGGACACAGTTACTAATTACTATAATCAATTATGAAACAAATGAAAAGTTTCTTTAAAATATGCAATAAGCAGCGCTTCTACGATAACATTAATGAATTTTGTGATAAGTAATAATAATAATAATTCCGGAATGGTTATTTGTGTTTCTGTTAGTGTACTAAAGTCATACATAAGTTCTAAAACAGGAGAATTGTGATGGTAACCTAAATTTATGTCTATGCAGTTGCGAATAGTAGGTACATAAGTATTTAGTTTTTCTTGGTTAACGATAACCCCTCCAGCGAATGACCTCATAAATGGATTCTATCCGTGTCTGGAAACGGTAGATAGTGTTGACCTCGGGCATATCGCAAAGAAGAGAAATGTATCATACAAGGGCATTTTACAGGAAAGCCAGGCAGGGAATTAAAGGTAGAATTGTATTGCAATTGAATAACATGACGTGGTTTTTGTTTTGATCATAAGAAATATATTATAAATATACATATACATATATATGCATATTTATAGCTCTAATACCGTGGAACCAAAACCAGTTGAACTTAATTAGTTGACGTAGAATTTCCGTTTCTTCAACTCTTTTCCTATATTGAACTAACTACAGAGGTTAAGAAATATTATTATTAATATTATGATCTTTTCCTATATTGAGCTAACTACAGAGATTTACTACATATAGATGAGAAATATTATTATTACTATTATGATCTTTTCCTATATTGAACTAACTACAGAGATTTATTACATATAGGTACAAGAAATATTGTTACTATTGTTAGGATTACCTTCTCCTATACTACTTAAATTTAGTACATAGATACAAGGAATATGATTACTGTTATTATTATGATTGCCATTAACTCTCGCGACGAATTTAATTAATTCTGAACAGCAAACGCGAAATATAGAAAGTCTATAGCACTTGTAAAATGCCGAGAACGTATACTGTACTTCATAATTACAAGAACCTTTTATAACGTAATGATGAGTTGCGGAGAGCTTTTATTTCTCCTCCCACATCCTGGAGCCCTCTCACATGAAATGAAGGTCGTCTAGGTTCGCTCGTTTACTCTTCTCGTAACAGGTCAATTAGGAACTCTGAAAAATCTTGCCCTCATGGTCAGATGGGTGGCTGGGGCATGCAAGAAGGCAGATCATCTGCGCCTTCGACGATGGATATAGGTAAGTGACGTAAGGGTCCTTTCAGGACCGAATGTGTGCCGGCCTTTTAGTTGTTTGTAGGCACGAGCACTTTTTTTTTATTATGGCAGACGGCAGCGGCAGGTTTTTCGTGGAACCTCCCCACACTCTCCGCCAATGAGCCGAGGCGAGCTAGCGTGCCGCCCTGCAGTCAACGCTGTCCGTCGAGTGATCTGTCAGCTGGCCAAGAATGCCCCTCAATCATCCACTGACATGTATATAAATGGACTGACTGATCTCCTGTTTCATGTGGCACCAGTTTTGATTTCAGAAAGTATGCTCTCATTGTCAATGCTACCAACTGTCGTAAACTGGCGCTATATTTAAATTATTTGTTCAAGAAGGAATTTATTTAGATTCTCCGGTATATAGCAAAAGGTACAAATGTTTTTAATTTGTTATTTCATCACACAACCCATTATATTTTTGGTGACAAGTTTCAAGTCTTGGTTTTAACTCATCAACATGTCCCAAACAGCGAAATTGAGTGACTGGAAAAACAAATGGAAAAATAGAATAAAGAAAAGAAATGAAAAAATGAAAAAAATTTGAGAAAAATAGAAAAATAAATTTGTAGCTTTTGCTATATACCGAAGAATCTAAATAAATTCCTTCTTGAACAAATATAAGTTTACGCCGGTAAAACATCCTAAAGAGTAATCTCTACTTTTATTAAATAATTTGGGAGTTTACCACTGATTTATAGCAATGGACTGAGCGATTTGCTATTTCATGTGGCACAAATATTGTTTTTCTGTATATTACCGTTAGAGCACCCTTTAAAACTTTTACTACATAAAAAACATGTAAAACTCAACCAATCAGATGAAATTTTACACCCGAAAATCGAATTAAATTATAAAAAAATACTTTCTTGTGTCCAAGTGATATTTTAATAATATAATAATTTAATAATCATTACGTGTTGTGAATTTGTGATACAGTAATTGTTTATATCAAAAACTGTGACATAATTCAACACGCACACAATTAACTTCGGTAATCATATAAGGAACTACGCGAAGCAACATTATTGTTAAGGCACGTATGCCAAGGGAAGGAGATTACTTTCTTCCCTAAACAGTTCTTGTCTGGGTTCGGCCTAAGCCCGGTATTGTGTTCATTTATCGGATAAATACAGCAATCGAACAGGGACCTTTTTTACGGTTAAATTTGTTCCTTGTTTTTGTGATAAATATGCTTTTGACAATCAGCTGTTGTGCATTTGTGATTTTATTTCGTGTTCTTTTAGATTGCTATTGCAATTACCCAATCTCGAAATAGCAAGGAATATTATATTTATGCCTCATTTTCATCGTTAAGTTAATTCATTTGTCTAATTGAAAAATATCTCCATCTTTTTCCAATTCTTGCAACAGTTCCTATAATCTTTTCTCCCTCGCACATTTCAAATTTTGTTCACTTAAAGCACCGCGCTTACAAAGCCAAATATTTGACACAGCCAAACATTTCATTTAAAATTAACACATAGCGACACGTGCGGCGAAAACATGATACAAAGTATGGCCGGAAAATCTGTCAATTGATTGCTTGCCTCCTTTGGCGACAAATGTCAGAAATTTGTTCGTCTCAATTTCAATCGTCCTTTCACAGCGAAAAAACTTTTTTTTTAAATTTCTTTGCTTTCTCACTAGCACATAATTCTTTTCCCGAAGTGATTTAAACGAAGAAACTAATATTTTGTTAAATATTTTAATATATTCAAAACGTATTTCAATCAATAAAATACGAAAAACTCAAAACAAATTCGCTGGAAATGACAGTACGCACCTCATGACGTAGCAGCACAAAAAATTCCTCTCGAATCGGCCATACTTGTTATTTTGTATCATGCGGCGAAAATATATATTTATTCAACTTCTTAAAGTGACTAGGATAAGGGAATTTTACAATAATTTTGCTAAAAGTCAATATTTAAAAATATTTATTTTATAACCCACCTTTTCTTCCATGGAAATCCAAATTAGTATTTAGAACGACGAAATTAACAGGAAAATTAGTCAAATGAATTAACTTAACGAAGAAAATGAGGCATTATACTTACCATTTTAATTTCTTTTTAAAAGATTTGTCTAAATGAAGTCGGAATTTTTTTATCAGAAAAAAATAAGAAAAATACACTGCCACTCTACTATTCCAATTGCTTTCAAACGTCAAAATTTTAGCGTGGAAAAAAGGTATTGAGCGGATAAATCTGATGCTAAATATAGTTAGTGGAAATTACTGCCAACTACTTGTCAAAACTAAACAAACTTTAGCTGATAATGCCCGGTATTGTGTTCATTAAAGCCTGGTATTGTGTACATTTCGCGGATAAATTTTGTATGGAAATTTAGCGGTGAAATTTATGCCTGGTATTGTGTTCATTTCGCGGATAAATTTTGTATGGAAATTTAGTTGCGAAATATTTAGCCAAATCGCTGAAAAGAGTGGTATTGTGCTTTGTCAGCTAAAAGTTTGTTTATTTTTGACAAGTAGATGGCAGTAATTTCTACAAACATATATTTATCATCATATTTATCCGCTCAATATCTTTTTTCCACGCTAAAATTTTGACGTTGGAAATTGAAAGAAATTGGAATGCAAGAGTGAATTTTTATTATTTTTTTCTGATAAAAAACTTTCGTCTTCATTTAGACAATTCTTTTGAAAAAATTAAAATACATAGTAAGTAAAAATATAATTTTCCTTACTATTTTGAGATTGGGTAATTGCAAAAGCAATCTAAAAGAACACGAAATAATATCAGAAATTCAGGACAGCTGATTGCCAAAAGCAGCCACCTATAGTTCAAAACAATGAACAATTTTAGCGTTAAAAACGTCCCTGTTCGGTTGCTGCTAAAAGGACACAATACCGGGCGACCGGTCTTTAAGCACAATAAAACATTCTTCAGCGATTTGGCTAAATATTTCGCAACTAAATTTCACCGCTAAATTTCCATACAAAATTTATCCGCGAAATGAACACAACACTTTCCTCAGCGAATTGGCTACATATTTCGCAACTAAATTTCACAGTTAAATTTCCATACAAAATTTATCCGCGGAATGAGCACAATACTAGTAAGAAATATTTTGTGTTGGTAGTTCCAACTATGCCATAAGGCGAAAGAGAAAACTTGTGCCATTCTTTCCTATAGGAAAATGGCAATACGTCCGTTGTTATAAGTCAGTGGAGTTTACTTATAAGCATGTCAGTTGTATTTATCGAATCTACCATAAAAGTATTTGCGACTATCTACATTGTTAAATTTTATTTATGAGTCGAAGAAAATGTGTTTTACAAGGCTGTTTTGGTTGGAAATACCTCTGAACCTCAAGCAATTTCCCGTTCCTAATCGTTATAGTTCGGTGGGAAAGTATGCTCTCACGGAAAGAGACAGGAATATGAAAGTGATACCATTGCCACAGTATATATCATACAGTAGAATAGCTTAGAACTAACTACTGAAAAGTGAATTTTAGAATTTCAATTAAAAAAACATAACCTTAAAATTTCTCCCACAAGAGGGAACTATTAAGTATGATACGGACATAAATGGGCGAACAGTAGCTAGCTGCACGACCGTTGACGGAAGTATTAGTTTTATGTATGTACACATATCGGCAATCGGCGACAAATGTATTGTTCCATTACTAAACAGCTGTTTGACGGTAAAGTGGTGTCATTTTGCCTCTTTCCCTCTAGTAAAAGTTTAAGAATGCCATCAGTTCTCTTTCTTCCACTTTAGATTTACATAGGAATCCATGTATTAAAAATTGACTAGTGTGTTAGTTAAAACTGTTGAAAGAGAAAGTATAGTCTCTTTATAGAAGCATCCTACTCACTTGACAGTTTTGACAGAGCTGGGCTACTGTATGATATATACTGTGCCATTGCTTCAACCAACAGTCCATTTATATATATGCTGTGCTCTTATCCAAGGTAGCGAGTTGAATTATTACAGTAATTTTTATAAGTACCCTATGTAAGGGGCGCAGCATCGCCAACATCAGTAGAAAAAGAAAATTAAGAACTGCCAATATTCAAGTTACAAGGTAAGCTGTCATGCTCGCGTGGTTCGGGACCGTGGTGTGTGTTTGTCAAGTCCCAAATAGCAATGCGATGGCGGCGGCGTTGTTCCATGTGTGAGTTTTGAATGGACGCTTCAGCCAAAATTTCCTGTACAGTTAATAAAATATAAACCAGATTGATAGCCACATAATCCTAATATAATGCAATTCTTATCAATAAAATATTTTGCTCTTCATTAAAAGCATAGTTTTGTGTAATTGATTGAAATCGCTCATCGCACTTTGATTACCTACCCAATTCGGCATGTCAGTCGGCGGCTTTGACATCATTGCCAAAATTCGCAATTTACTCAATTTTGGCACAAATACAGAAGAAAATACTTTAAAACGCAGGTTTGTTAATAATCTATATTATTTATCTCGAAACATTATTGTTTTCTTTACAAAAGAGCTGAAAATCAACCAGAATACCCAAGTTTAGCCAAATATCGGAGAGTTAGCAACGAATTTCCTAAAGTTATCAACAAACCATTTGAAGGTAATTTATTTTGGTTTTCATGTGGGATATATTTATATTCTTTTAACTCTTTTTTTTTATTTACAATTTTTAGATGATAACCTTTTTGTACGTCCACGACTTTCTGAACATATAATAATGTCGCAGAGAAGATCTGACGGTGAGTTTCCTTGTTTATTGCAATTGACTGCTAAGTATCTTGTATTTTTCCACTTCAAAAAATATGCTGCCAAGTTTTTTTGAACACTATTTATTGTACTTTGTTCTTCAGTTCCTCTACTTATTATTTAAAATAGTGCCTTTCGAAACTGGATTAAGCACCACACTTCTAAAAACCTCTCCATTTATTTTTTTGTTTAAAAATATGATTGCCTACATGATTACTTAATAGATGTCATCTATAACTGTTAGCTGTTTGGAAATGCTCATGTTCTAACATCATCATGATATACATAAATGCCGACACAAACAATAATTTTACACTTCTTTGCTGCAATAGCAGAAGATGTTTCTAAGTGCGGTAGGAGGTAGGAATTTAGCTCCCACAAATGGAGTTATAAGAGAAGTTTTTAATGTCGATTTCGATAATCAGTGGGTGCGTTTAGACGGAGACCAAACCAAGTAAAATTACCGAATTCTCCTTGGCGTAATTGCAAACCATATCGAAAGGTTCGTATTTACACGACTGTGACCAAACATTTCCAAACTGATTTAGTCTTTTCCTAAACGTGCCCAGTATTCACTGGCTTAGAACAATGGACTGAGCGTATTGCCATTTTCCTATAGAAAAGAATGACACAAGTTTTACAGTTCTCTCTTTCGCCCTATGGCAGAGTTGGAGCTACCAACACAAAATATTGTTTACTGAACGTTTACTTATGCCATTTAATGTTTATATGTTGGCTGCAGATGCAATCACCGCAGAAAGAATAAGGTAAAGATAGTGTTTACCATGTTCCGTCTCTCTTGCCCATACGCAGGATTCAGGTAGTAATAACTTTTGAAAATTAAAGTCGGAATGAGTCCAATTCCTTATAAGCGATTAAAATATCACTTGGTTATTAAAGTACTGTAGTCCCCATACATCAAAGAATTTTGTGTGCTGCTCTTGTTCCATCTTCTTAGCCTAAAGTTGTTATTTTGCCTTAAATTGTACGGCTGCGCTTGAGATACATATTCAACATTTCTACTTAAGTAGGCCGGAAGTAGATTATGCTTGATTTTAAAGATGAAAACCATTGCATTATATATCAATCGCTGCCTTACATTCATCCATTGTAGGGTCTCCAACATATACTGGATCGGCGTGTACAAATTGCATTTTAAAATCATGCGCATAGCTTTACTTTGTAATAATTGCAGACGTTCCTTTATTTCATTCGAGCTCGCATATAATAGTGTTGAGCAATATTGGAAGTGTGGCAAAACCAATGCATTATACAACATAATTGCATTCCTCACACTTAACATTCTTCTTATTCTACGTAAAAACCCGATTTTTTTGGCGATTTTACCACATATAGTCAGCATGTTCTTTAAATTTCAGTTTATTATCTAATACAATACCGAGATATTTAAGGTTATCCACACATTCAACATTAATTCCATCTATATGTACAGAAATACTATCAACACAATTAAACTCTTCATATATTTAGACTTTGCAATATTTAACTTCAATTTGTTCATCTTTAACCAGTTGTTAATGCTTTCTAAGTCTGTATTTAAATTAGTAGTAGTCCTTGGACGTCCACCCGAATGAACTGTCTCCGTATGCCCTGTTTCTCGACCTAAAATTGATCGGTTAATTCCATATTTCTTTGCAACACTATATTGTGTATTTCCTGCAAGTACTTCTTGAATTAATTTAAATTTAAATTCAGCACTGTACTTTGTTGGTGCCATTTTTTGAAATCTCGTAATTTGACCAATCTTATCCATGAATTAGTGCAAACTGAACTGGTTTCTCTAATTCTTAGCGCATATCAATGTATGTATAAAGCAATAAAAAGGCAAATAGTTCTAGGAAGTACAGTTATATAAATAAGCTAAAATGATACAAGCGTTGCTATTGTTTTGCATGCCCGCACCATCAGTGGTTTACAGATTCTTGGAAAAATTAGTAGTGTTTGTAAATATCAACATATTGTTTCATATATATTGAATGAACTTTATTAAGCTTAACAGGAATATAAAAAAAGAATTTGTTAAAATACAAAAATTCTTCCTTTCTTTGAGGTTTTTGTTTTTAAATATAAGACGTTGCTATTGTTTTGCACGATACTACAAAGCCGAATATTTGCTTGGACAACTGGGTCTTGTCGTCACCTTGAGAGGCTTCTAAGAATTAAAATGAATAAATCGTTCACTTTTTATCAAGATAGAAGTTTACAAATTGATTTTTATAAAATAAACTACTTACTGGATTTATCTGGGCTTTGATATACTGAATAAAACTACTACCTCAATCTTCTTTCTCCTGTTAAAGTAAATGTATAACAATAAATTTTATTTAAGTTAGAGCAGTCTCAATTTGAATATTATAAAAGTAATTGTAACATGAAAAATATTAACAAATTTTGAAAAACAGACCCGGTAACATTTACAAATATGTTTGGAAAACCCATATACGAAAAATAATAAAAATTGGTGTTTATATGAAAAATAACAAATTTTTTTTAGGCTTTTGATTAAAAAAAAATAAACATCTTTTTCAAAAATCTAAGCACTGAACTGGACAGTTTCTATTTTTTCTGAAGGTTTCAAATCAATATCATAAAAAGGGTGAACGAAATGTTTTCAAATTTATTCAGCCTTAAACTTTATGCAAATAATCGTGAATGTACATTTTGGCAGAGCAGAGAACAATTGAACTTCAATATGTATTTGTAACATCGAGAAAAAATCCAGTGCAAAGTAAGGGAAGCTCAGTACAAACCTAGTGTTACAGTTCTGCAATAAAAGTTGTCCCATCGAGCATTTTCAGTGACGCACTGCTAGAAAAGTGCAAAACTGGTGTTGCACTGAAGTTCCATCGAAATCGATAATAGAGAGCATAAATCTTGCACTCAGCTTTAAGCTCGAGAATGGGGCAAAATAGGTAACTCCTTCCTAAGGTTGCTAATACAGAAATTTTAGTTTTCACTATATATTAGGACACTGCCTGTGAACGTGTTGGCTTAGAGTTTAAATTTTGTACAAAACATACTAAATCGGGCAACCCCATGCTGTTAAAAAAAACTTTGGTTTATCACTTTATTTTACTTTTATTTTCATCTAGGGTAAACCCAATATTGGTCTTGACCAATTATAATTTTTTTTTTCACTATTTTTATCAAAAAACATGACGCCAGTTTTTCATATTGGATTTTTAGAAGCACAAAGGCTTCTTGGCAAATATAAAGCGCGTAAGGAAAGTAGGTGTCAAGTATTCAACCTTAAGTTGAATATTTGAAAAATCGTAGTTAAAAGAAAACGCTTTTTACTATAGAGTAATTAACACTGTACAAATTTATTAATAGGCACATGCCTTAATAACAAAAAATATATTTAAAAATTGTACCGCTAAGCTTTTTGTGGTGCCCGCCGGTCAAGCTCATTGACCCATGCTGTGTTGCATAAAATTACATTGTGCCGATCAGTACAATGCCCGATAAGTGCAATATACATATGAAGGAATGCTTGCATGGGTAAATGAGCTTAAAAATATTTTTGTGAAGAAATAATTTAACCTGATTACAAAACAACGTTTATATATAAAAAAAAAAGTTAAATTATTGTTCAGGCGTGAACATGCTGGGGGCCGCCAGGTGTAGGTGGTAGTACTCTATCAAAGTGTCGCATGATTGAACCCTTAGGAGATGAATGTGCTTCTTGACTGGATAATTGTGGGGGCGAGACTATTTCTTGAATAGGTTCTGTCTATTGCTTGTGGCAGGGTTGAAGCATTGTCCTAATGCTGGTCCAGTATCTCCAGATAAATATTGCCAATACGCATATGATCAGCGTTGTTGTTGCGGCGGTGGTATGTATGATCAGAGTCTTCTTGAGGATGGCAGGATGTAATTCAGGTATCATACTGTAGTCCAGTATTTGTTCATTTTGACCTATTAGTTGACCTGGTTGCAGCATTGATGGTGGCGTGCTTAAATTGATGATGACTGGATTTGGAGGAACTTCCTTCATGTGCGGGCTTAGAACGTCTGTATTTTGGTCAAGATTTGTTTTCAAGGTAATCTCCTTGGTCGTCGTGAAGGTGAATAATTCCTGTTTTGTTTAGGAGTAACTTTCTCCTTGAGCCCTTGCAGATTACAGCAGTGACCTTGGTTTGGTTATTGATGTAGAGCCAGGTATTCTTCATCATAAGAGCCTTCCATATTGTTCCGGTGAACTTGAGTTGACGCATTTCACAAATCGTTTTGGGATGACGTTCATAAATTTCATCAATGACGCAGGAGGGGCTATCCTGAATGCTGTGTACGATTGTTGGAGTACATAAATGAGTATGGCTATCTTCAACTAAGCAAGCCCTTAATTCTTGCTCCTGCAAGTTGGAATATATTTGTTGATCGAAGTTAATAGCAAAAGTAGAGAACTTTATGTCTGAAATTGCAAATTTGTTGCTTTCGATCATATGAGGTGTTGGAGTTACATGTATTAGCTCATATATGCTCCTTTCCACTATATTTAGGTACCCATATAACTTCACAGTGATGTTTTCTGCTCTCATATTCAACCGATCTTGCGGTGTTGGTAATATTATGAGATTAGACCCGAGCCTTTGAGATATGTTCTGTACAACTGAGTTGATGTCATGCAGAGCGATGAAATTCAGTAAATGCCCATGATTATGAACTGCGTTTAGCCAGTGTGTATATTTTTCTTGAAGTTCATCATAGTAGTCCTCAGCACTCGAGTACCATTCAGTCATCTGGTTGATTGAGTTAATGACCTGGGACAATCTGGCGTCCAAATGTTTCAGCTTTTCGAGCACAAATAAATTGGATTGGTTGAGTTTTGTATTAATGAGAATTGCCTGTTGGTTATTCAAATGCAGAAGAGTCTCTTGGTTGTTGTGCAATTCTTCAATGTCTTTGTAAACTTCGTCGTTTACTCCGAATACACTGGTGAGAAGTTGCCCTAAAAGGCCTCTTCTTTTCCTACTTTTGGGTTCTAGATGAAGGATCTCTTCAATTGCCTTCAGTAGATTTTGTCTTCTACTGGATAGATGCTGGAAAAGTACTAGGCAGTGCGTTATGTCGGTGAGCTTTTTAGTGCGATCACACATTTGTTTTATTTGGTTCCAGGTGACATCTATATTTTTCTGGTCAGTGAAGATTTCAGCCATTGGAAGTGTGACTTGAAGTCTTAAGTTGCCTCGTTTAACTTGAACATTACCGATATTTTCCACGTAGAATCCTGGCTCGGGCTGAAATATGGTATAATCTTCTGCGAAAACTACAGTCAACCAGTAAAACAGTAGCACGGTTGAGTGGAGTAATCTTGATGCCCAAGTACAAGGTGCAATCCTTCTTCTTTTGCTTTTGATGGGTGGAGTTGGACTCGAATCAGGTTTCCGCCTTGTGGCCTCTGTAGTAATTCGATGAAAATGCTCTGGTTTTGACCATAGTAGTTCTGGTTGTATTTGCTTGGTATTACAGATGCGTCTGAAGGCATGAACCTTCGATTTGTTGGACCTTCGCACAGTCGTTGTTGCTGTAATAGCCGTAGAGTCGAAGCTTTCATTTTCTGAATTGTGTATGCTGATGGGCAGCTGACAGACCTTGTGCAGTGGTCGTTTCTTGACGCTGTCTCTATATTGCACTGATACGACATGTACTATGCCATCATTTCCTGGGTGGAGCTGTACGATTCGTCCTAGAGACCATTTTTGAGGCGGTAAATGATCTTCTTTGACTAGAACTAATTCTCCGACCGATGGGTTTTTTCTCTCTGCTTTCCACTTACTTCTTTGCTGTAATAAGGATAAGTATTCTTGCGACCATCTATGCCAAATATCCTGGTGCAATTTTGTGACTAATTTCCATCTTTGGTGGATTTGCTTGTCATCGATGTTAGGTTCAGGGGGGAAATCAGGGGGCGTCCGATTAAAAAATGGCCTGGAGTGAATGGTTCTAAGTCTCTTGGGTCACTTGATTGTTGCCCTATCGGCCTCGAGTTTAGCATGCCTCTACTTGGTATAATACTGTGGTAAACTCCTCAAAGGTCAACAGGGTCTCTCCCAGCACACGTTTAAGGTGCCCTTTGACAGACTTAACATCAGCTTCCCATAAACCGCCAAAATGGAGGCTGGATACAGGAATGAACTTCCACTCTGTTCCGTCATTGACTATGGCCTCTGCTGCTTGTTTTGTGGATCGAGTAATTACGAGCTGCAAGTCCTTATCCAATTTGTTGCTAGCTCCGACAAAATTTGTCCCGTTATCGCTGTATATTTGCTTGCAGTGTCCCCGGCAAGCAACAAATCTTCTATAAGCCGCTAGAAAGGCGTCTGTGCTAAGGTCGCTGACTAGCTCTAGATGGACAGCTTTTGTTACCATACAGACAAATAGCGCTATGTAGCCTTTGATGGTTTTTGTGTCTCTTCCTTTTGACATTTTGGTAAGAAATGGGCCGGCATAATCAATTCCGCAGTTTGAGAAGGGCGGGGAAGGATTTATGCGTACTGCAGACAAGTCACCCATCAATGGTTGGGTGTTCTTTTGGCGATATCTTACGAATGTTATGTATTTATGGTTTCTGCCTTGTACTACTCTTTTGCTGTCAATTATCCAGAATTGCGACCTTATGTGATTTAAGGTTAGTTGTGTGCCACCATGTAGGGTTTGTTGGTGAGCATGGTCAATGACAAGATTTGTTATGTGGTGTTTCTGGGGAAGAAGCATTTGATGCTTGGCGTCTATTGGCAGTGCGGAGTTCTTCAATCTTCCCCCCACTCTTAGAATTCCATCTTCATCTAAAAATGGATGCAAAGAAAGCAGTTTGCTGGTTTTCTTTAGTGGCTCCCTTTTGCTTAACGAATTTATTTCCTCGGAGAATTCTTCTCGCTGCACAACCTTGATAATGTGGTTTTTTGCTTCTTGCAGTTCGTGAGAAGATAGATAGTCAAAATTCCGTTGCGCTTTTGGCACCTTGCATTTCTTGATGAATCGGAAACAGTATGCAATGATTCTCAATTGCCTTGTATAACTTGAGCTCGTGAATATGTCGTCCGATTGGGTAGTCATCTTAAAAACTGAACTGTTTGTTTTTCTTCCTCAGTGGTGACGAAATTGGGCTGGTTTGAGGGCCAAGCATCTGGAAGTTGAGTTAGCCAAAGTGACCCTTCCACCAAAGGTTGTGGGAAGCAAGCATGGTTTGACTAATTCCTCTGGAGGCGATATCTGCAGGATTCTCATGAGATGATATGTGTCTCCATATATTTTTGTCAAGGAGGCTTTGTATTTCACTGACTCTGTTAGCTACAAAGGTTTTCCAGTTGTTCGGATTTTTAGCTATCCATGCTATTGCAATTTCTGAATCACACCAAGCGAATATCTTAGGAGAATTTATTCCCAAAGTATCGATGGTGGACTTTAGGAGCTGAGCAAGCAGCAGAGCGCCACAGTTCTAATCGTGGTAGAGTGATTTTTTGTCTCAGAGGTGCTACCTTGGTTCTCGCGGTTAATAGCGTAGTGTGTATTTTTTCGAAGCAGTCAATTGTACGGGTGTATATTACGGCTGCAAATGCCCTTTCAGAGGCATCGCAAAATCCATCCAGTTGAATTTCTTGACATTACGCTATCTGAACCACCTAGGAATTCTTATTGATTGCAATTGTTGCATTTCTGCTTCTAACTTTTTCCAGGAGTTTATAGTTTCGTCAGGAGGTAGTTCATCCCAGCCTGTTGCTGTTTTCCAAAGAGACTGCATAATGAGTTTTGCGGTTATGGTTACTGGACCTAGCCAACCTATGGGGTCAAAAATTGTCGCAATTCTCGACAATAATACTCGTTTCGTTAACTTGCCATCGGTGGTATTGATTTTTAATTTAAACTGGAATTCGTCTCGTTTGGGGTTCCAGTGTATCCCCAGCATTTTTATTGTGTCCTTGTCTCCGATTTATAGAATCCCTTTTTCTATTAGGTCCTCTGGAATTATTTTCAACAGTTCTTGGCTATTCGATGTCCATTTCCGGAGATTGAAACGTTCTTTCTTTAACAAGGAATCTATGTAATTGTTTTTGTAGCTGGTGTGCTTCGGCTTTGGTGTCAGTACCTGTTAGCATATCGTCTATGTAGAAATAATTAAGCAGCACGCTTTTGGCTGCTGGTAATTGATTGCCTTCATCTTTCGCGAGTTGGTTTAGGGCCTTGACTGCGAGGTATGTTGCCGGTGCTGTGTCATAAGTGACAGTGTTCAACACATATTCTTGGACAGGCTCTGTTGGTTGCTAGCGCCAGAGTATACGTTGATAGTTTCTATCTTTTGGCGCTATTTCTATCTGTCTAAACATTTTCTCAATGTCTGCTGTAAATACATAACGGTGTTTTCGCCACCTTAGCAGAATTGTTGAGATCTTATTGTATTTTTGACCCGCTATGTTGAAAGTTGTCAACGGAATTCCTGGTAGAATGTCAAAGGTTGTTAGGGAAGAAATAACAGCAGAAAGAAAAAATGTGCGAAAGAAATCAAAAAAATCTGAAGAAAAGAATTAAAACCCAAAATAAGGACACCCTTACGTTACCCTGCAGTTGCAAAGCTACAACAAAGTTAACTTAACAACTTGTTAGGCTAACGTTGGCTACAACCAGTCCCTCAGGCAAACACCCAAGTTTCTATCTTTTACCAGAACAAGGCAGAAATGCATTAATAAGATGTAACTAGCAAAGCAACAAACTGTGTGTGTCGCTATTTCGTTGACGAAGTGAGGTTTTGTGAAAATTCTCTCGTTGTTCTCATTCTCCAGTTTCCATTCTTTGTTTTTCACCCCCTCTTCACTTTTGTTCACTTCAGGGCACACTAATCATAAGCAAAAGCTGAAGTCTGATCTCAAGTCGACTGTATGTTTGCACATGTGCAGAGCAATCATCTTCTACTTAATGGTATCACACTTAGAATGTTTGATTGACTCGCAACATGAATCCGACTTCTGGGTTTCAGTTTTCCTATTCGATTCGTTATCTGTATATTTACTTATTTGTGCCTAAACTCATAAAAGGGGAGAGTTTATTTTGTTTTAGAATTAGCAAGATCTTATGTGGGTAGGTTTGCTAGGCTGATGTTTCATACTTTAGAAAAATCTTTCACTTCTTTAGTTATCCATGTATTTTTCAAAGCTTTGCTAACTCTAAATTAATTATATTCTAATTTTATAAGTATATAAAAATCTTTTGTGAATTTTTAGTTAATGGTAATACAACTGGACCCTCGTCGTCGAGACCAAGAGTTTTCAACCCAAACATCCCAATGTTTGCAGATCTCGAATTTTCGGACGAAGAAGACGATCTAGTTCTAATGTCCCGTCAAAGAACACCACTAGCTACTAGTTCCTTCAATACATCAAAAGCTCATTCGCGACGATCGCTACTAACTGAAGAAAATCTTAAATCAGGGCCAAGAGAATACAACATTCCTATTAAAATTGATCGTAAACCGTTACCACCATTACTTAAGGCTCGAACGGGTGGACTTCTTGCTTCGTCTTGTATCCCAAATCTTCAGCCTATAAACAAAAATAAATATATAGATACTATTAATCCGCCCGAATACACAAATGGATTTTCCAGCTCTGTTTCTTTTGGCAAGAAAATGGAAACTCCATTAACCACATCAATCACTGATTCAAAGCCTGTTAAGAACGCAAAGAAAAGGAGTTCACTGATCTCAAGATTATTTAATTTGGAAGAGAGAGATAGTTACAGGAATCTTCTCGCGACTATTCTTCCAAATTTATATAACACAACCGCAAACAGAGAGAGACGAAGATTATCGCAATACGTTGACAGAAAAGATACGACAGCTAATCAAATTGATTTAACTTCTACAAGCAAAAGGAAGTCGAATATAGAAACCGTTATCAGCCTAGACGATGACGAAGAAGAACGTCCAAAGGATATTATTGATTTGGATGATGATGATTTGCAGGTAATGTGATGGACTACATACAATTCAATACTGTTATTAGCTTTACAGAACTTTTTTTTTAGATAATTTCTGCCTGTCGAAAACTAAATAAGTCTAAATATCAGGAACCACCAGCAAAGAAGGAATTGTAAGTTGATTTTATAAGTTTCAGAGATTTCAAAACGTTTTATTCACAATTACTTCTCAGACCACGTGTTGAACCCGTGAATACGCTTAAAGATAAACTTGATGTTACACCGACATTGCAACCACAATGGCTGGAAAAATTAAGAGAAAAACATGAAGAAAATGCTCGATTGAGGCAAATACAAATCGAGGAGGAAGAAGAAAAGTTTGTACCAATACATTTAATTTCCTTAGGGTGGAATGCATTGTCGCGGTTTCAAATTTTTGTTTGTTTCGCTTATAGAAGCCTATCATAAGACGATTGTATCCCGCGACTATGCGTATCGCCCTCAGTCTATGAGCATTTCATATCTTCTTTTCACAATACGTATGTAATATTAGCAAAATTGCAAATATGCTTGTGAGCTTTACAATATTAACAACGTTTAGACTACAGTTATAAAAATGGGAATGGTTTCAAGTCATTTTTTTTTCAATAGCAACCTTACAAATTATTATTTTCTTTTTTTATTAGAAAATGTCATTCTTTCATTTAACATTTGCTTTATGACGAAAGTATTACAGCTATTTCGGTTCTGCATAGCAAACCCCAAAACTCGAAAGTTTAATGTTTTTTAGGACTATTTTAAAACATCAGAATTAAACACGGTCTTTACTCCTCATTGTGCATACTATTTGGGTTAAACTTAGCGCAAATCTTTGTTCGATGTCGAGTATTTGGTTTGCGTATTTCGTAGGCTCAACAGTTGTTATGAACCAACTCCGATTTAATAAAATTCAAATAGAAGTCTAACTTTTATATGATTTATAATTTAACCATTATATTTGTTTCGACGTTTTAAATGATGTCGAGTGCTTTGCGTGGCATGACAGACAGTCCTCATATTGCTGCATTAACTGAGTCATGTAGCACAAATGGAGTATAAACTACTACAAGTCCATTTGCAAAAACCGCATTTTAACTACAGATAAATCTGAAGTTCTTTAAAAAACTTTATTTCATATAACAAGTAAAAAACGTATAAAAATGCTAAATATTTTAAAATTCTTAGTAATTAATAGTTTCTATTTGATTTTAGGAATAGAAAATTTATTTATTTTTTATTTTTATAATTGACAAGAAACGAGTTTTCTCCCAACACAACTTCCAAGCTCTTCTATTGAATAACGTCTTTGTTGAACTATTTAAAAAATTGGAAGAGTTCTTCTTTTTTGCTTTTCTAGCTGAGAGTTTGAAGTATACCAGAAAGTTTGGCGACTGATTCAAAATTACAGAATACCTACTTATTGTCAAAACTTATCATAGAACGGTGTAAATGTTTCATAGCAAATGTGAATGTAGACTCAAATTCGCACTTACGTGGCGATTTTAGCAGTATTTATTTTGTTCACATGCGCCAATAATCTTTGCATACTATGCAATTGTCTCAGTGACTATGCTTGGAACATTTAATGATACTTTAACATTTCACTATTTACTGCTTTCTGAAGGTGTTCTTTTGTTTCGTGCAGAGCACAGATGCTTGTGAATTGAATTGTGCTTAGAAATAGTAAAGTATGTATATATATTTAAAAGTATAGAGAAAATAATCAAATTTCCATGATTTGAAAACTTGCAAAATGTCAAAATAAAACTCGATCTCGGGACAAAGTTTGGCAGGTTTGGCGTTTTGTATAGTGTTCCAGGTCAGAAATGTCTTTCCGTATAAACTTTTTCGGTTAATCGTTCTAATTTTTTTTTTTTTTTTTTTTTTTTTTTTAACAAAACGTTCATATCTTTCTTGACGAGTTTTAGCTGGCTTACATACCAAAAATAAGTAATCACTCACCAATCAATCTTTTGCTTATTAATTTGTGACACCCATGGCAATTTGATTATTTTCTCTATACTTTAAAAACCTTTTCTACTTCTATGTAGCTTACAAGAAAATTCAATTTGCAATCACCTGTGTTCTGCAGGTACACTGCACGGAACCAAAAAGCACAGCAATTGTGAACTTCCCTAGTACCTATCAATTCGGTCAAAATCCCAAAAAATCAATTTTAAAATCATTCCCATAACACTATTTATAAAATCCAAAAAAAAGCCTTGCAGGAAATACTTCGTAAATTTTAATAGCTTCTCTTTGAGCAGTGTTCGTAAATGTTCCAAAGAAACTGAGAAACATGAACGGCTTATCGAACAACGGATGAAGGAATGCATGATCGGCACTGAAACAATCATTTTAGATGAGTCTGAGCCTGAGGAAGAAGAGGTTGAGTTTCCTGCATTAACAGAAGAAGAAAGCGCGCTAATAAAACGAGCTATTTACAAAGGACCAGCCGATGAAGTAATTGAATTGAATTTATAAAAACTCAAATAGAAATTAATCCGTTTCCCTACTTTTCCAGGTGCTTATTAGAAAGTTTAACATGCAAATTACTCGTCGGGATATTAATACTCTCGTCGATGCGAACTGGTTAAATGATGAAGTAATTAACTTCTATATGAATCTCATTATAGAACGCGGGGAATTACATCATTCTGAAGGTTTACCTCGTGTTTATGCTATGAATACTTTCTTTATTCCACGTTTAATGCAATCTGGACACGCTGGAGTCAAGCGTTGGACGCGCAAAATTGACATTTTCTCTTACGATTTAATACCGGTTCCCGTTCATGTTGGTGGTGTTCACTGGTGCATGGCAATAATACATTTGAAGGAGAGGACTATAAAATACTATGATTCAATGGGAACTCCTAATCCGAGGGTATTACAAATGCTGGAGCAGTATTTAAAAGAAGAATCTATAGATAAAAGGAGACAACACTTTGATACGTCTGACTTCATCAAGGAGTCTGTGCGGGACGTTCCAAGGCAAATGAATGGCAGCGACTGTGGTGTTTTTAGTTGTATGTTTGCAGAATATATTACACGAAATAAGCAGATAACATTTTCACAACAACATATGCCCTACTTCAGACAAAAAATGATCCTCGAAATAGTTCAAGGAAAATTGTTGCTTTAAACATAGGCTGAAGTCATGGCTCTCCAGAATTTATACTCAATTCAATAGAGCTCTATTCGAATACGACTGACTATATACTATCTAGACGTTTTTCTTAATGGTTATTAGCCCGAGGGATAGAGAAGAAAGGAATTGAAAATTCCATTTTCAAAGCAAATAAAATCAATGGAAAAGTATTTCACAATTAGTCTCTGAATTTTTCATTTGGTTGCACAGAACAGTTCATTCTTATCCTCATTTATTCTCTTTCATTGTAATTCCGATTGAGAAGAAGCATTTGGTTTTGATTAATAAAATTTTAATTTTATTTATGCACACTTTTTTGTCTTTAATGCGATTATTAAGTTATTGCGGAGACAGGTTCTGATACTTACCATCGGTTAGAGAAGTAAATACATCTATGCAAAATAATGTTCGTCTATTTCCATAGAAAGCTCCCTGTTTATTATTTTGAATATTTTCATATCTTTAAAGCTAGAATATGGGTTTGGCATGCTTGGCGTATGTGCGTTTTACTTTGCCTACGAAGCAAAGGTATACAAGATTTTGAAAATTGAAACAAATTTCAGATTGTTGGCGCTGCTGTCACTACCTCTAGTATTTTTTAGAAAAATAAGTTGTTTTATATAGAGCACCTTGTATTTTCAACAAGCCTGCCATATTAAAATGTATATTTAGTCACCGCTGTGTTCTTCCATCGGACTTGCGCTGCTTTCAAATTAAAAGTTTGGAATTTTATTATTATCCCCTCTTTTTTTCTTGTAAAGACATCAATTCCAATTTCTTGTAGAAGGCCAATAAGTAAAATGACCATTAAAAAAACGGACCAGACCTAACCAATGCTCGATGTTTTCATAGGAAGAAGTGACGCAATTATCCGTAGTTACTTAGAGCGATAAGGATAATTCACCGACATTTACAGGGTGTCCCGTAAGTCGACGTCAAGCCGGAATCGGGTGATGACCATAATAGTTACCAGAAAAATATAAAAAAAAAGTCATTTATTTTTTAAATTATAGACATTTCTTTTGTTTTCGAGAAAACGTACACCCTGTGATGGTTGTTTAGCTCCTGTTGCTACAAATCTTTACTTTTTTTCACTTTTATTTTTCTTATGTAATCCCGAATAGCGCTTATGTAACCTGTTGCTTTAAACTGCTCCAGCTTGGAACAAAATATCACATTTTGCCGAACCAAGAATAGAAAATTAATACTTCACCCAACTTTAACTGACTGTACTGAAAAAAAATGTACTACGCCAGTTTGGCAAGTAACTTTAAAGGTTGATTATACGGTATAACACTTGCTACATTATTTCTGAGATTACGGGAAAAAAACTTTTTTCTTCAAGAAACCCAGTTTCGAAAAATATATTTTTACCTACTAAAAATGATTCTAGTGTATCCAAACCTTAAGATTTTAGTTTGAATGAGACTGAGTGTCATTACATGAAGTGTGAGTGAGACATATAGTGACGCTTTCAAGTTAGGATGCTAACTTTTTGTTAAATTTAAGACAAATTTTCCTTAAGTTTAAAATTAAGCACCAATTATTTGGATGCTAAAACTTGGATGTTCAAACTGATTTCCTTCAGCTGCAATACAAGTTCGACATCTTAAAAAGATCGGGTTATCAGACGGGCAAATCTTCCGTTGTTGACAAATTCAACTGCTTCCGTAATTCTGGTGCTCATGTTTTTGTAAAATTCGGTGAGCTATACATTTAGGCACTCCTGTGCTTTCCTGGATTGCACGTACCGAAGTACTTGGGTCTTCTTCAACTGCTTGAAGTACTACGTCCTCGTAAGGTAAGGAATTTCTTCCTTCACCATGTACTTGGTTTGGAAGTCGGCTCTCTGCGATGATTTGACTCGCTAGCACCACTATCTGGCTCACTCACACTTCATGCAATGACTCTCTGTCTCACTAAAACTAGAATCTTAAAGTTACGGTCTTAAGGCCAGCTTTGGGTACACTACAATCATTTTTAGTAAGTGAAAAGAAATTTTTCCAAACTGGGTTTCTTGAAGAAAAAATTTTTTTCCCGTAATCTAAAAAATAATGGCGTAGTACATTTTTTTTCAGTACAGAACTTAACGCAACAGATTACATAAGCACTATTCGGGATTACATAAGAAAAATAAAATTAAAAAAAAGTAAAGATTTGTAGCAACAGAACCTAAAAAACTATCACAGAATGTACATTTTCTCGAAAACAAAAGAAATGTCTATAATTTAAAAAATACATGACTTGATTTTTTTAAATATTTTTCTGGTACTTATTATGACGGGACACCCTGGATAACGTGGGCAGTTGACATAACTGAAATTGCATACATTAACATGGGATCACTTTTCTATAGTTTTTTTCTTTTTGGTTTAAGTGCTTTATTTCGCTTAACTTAATGATAAGTTCTGTACAAAATCCACCATAGTTCAGTGGATTTTCCACATGAATATACAGGGTGTCCCGTCGAGATAACATTTTTTCGAGTTCCCACTACTTTCGAAATTATCGGTAGTTTTCGATTTTTTTTCGAAATTATTAGGCTTATGACACTTTTCGGACTATAACTCAGTCCTGACTGGACGACCATTTTTCTTTTGTTTTAATCGTATCTTTGCAGGCCCTGATTCGGTGTAACTCAGTTTTGAAGATGTTCAGACATAATGGAAAAATTCGCGATTTATTGCCGAAACATTTTTCTCGTCAAAAATTCCAACCATTCCAAGAGATGAACCGGTTCTCATAAAAAACATGCCTCATTTATTACCTTTTATAAAAGTCCACAAAAAAAGTGGTTCCACATGAAATAGAAAATGAAGCAGTCCGTGCATATGTTAGTGGATAATTTGATGTGATTTGATTGATTTGTTGTTAATGATGCTCTGTTTAGGTAGAAGCTCATAAAAGGATAGAGATATATAATGTATTATAGTAAATAAAATAGAAATATAAACGGATTTAAATGAATTTTCTAAACAACTGGCAACAAATGAAAGGTACTATTTTTTCCTAAGATCCTGTGGAACAAATATGACCCTTAAATAATTATTTCAAAATTGTAAATTATTGTTAGCCTCATCGGACAAAATCATGATTCAAAAAGACTAATACCAATTAATAAACATTTCCAATATTTCGTGCTTCTTTCAGTCTCCTTAAATTTTACGTCTGTTGTTCACTGATCTTTCAAGTACATACAAAAACTAAGGCTACTAATTTAACTAGTGTTTGACCGCTCGATTTGTTATCAAAATCCTTTTATTAACTGATATGTTGTATCTCTTCTATTTCGCTTGATTCGAAAGAAATTTTTGTCTAACACAAGAAATCGGGATTCGGTAGCTCATTTTTGACTTATCAGAACCAGCTTAATACAAGCTCGCTGTAGTGACACGTATAATAAATAAGCGGTCAACAATACATGCTTTTCATCACTTATTGGGTGTCGGTATTAGTATGTTAAACTAAACATACCCAAACACTGGATGAAATTAGATGCAATGCACAAAAACATTAAACAAAACAGATTAAGTATTATATAGACGTGTTTTTAAAACATGCATGGAAACGACAAAATGCTCAGCCTTAATATTAACAGCAATGCACATGCGATTATTGCGTGCGTGCTAAATTCGGACCTTGTGGGGTTAACCATTGAATAAATAACTAATAAGGAAGCGGGGTTTCGTGCGAATACAGTGTACGTGAGTAGGCAATTCAATGACAGTCAAACCCTGGAGTGGGGGAGAAATGACAAGAGGGCTGGTCACTTATTTGAAAATTCTGCATGACAAGTCCCTTAAATTATCATAGGCAACGCCAATGAATATTATCTGAAGATAAGAGGGCGCCAAACATTTGTTTATTTTACATAGCAATTTGGATTATAAAAAATGTCCCCCATCAAAATTTCACGGTTTCACTACTGCCATGACGAAACGAATACAAACACAGCATACTAATGCATTTCGGCTAGTGGCTTAGGTTTTCACCCGATATGCCGTTTCCTTATTAGTTATTTATTCAATGGGGTTAACATGCAACAGAGGTAACCTCAAATTGCGCCCACTAAGTAGTTACAAAGTTACATCGGCAACCATGCGACGTTTTCAAACGAGTTCATATTCAAAAGCTTCAAGCGAAGAATCAATGAATTATTCCAGGGTAGGTGCCTAAGATTGAGGCGCAGGAAGTGTTATGGTCGTAGCTAACTGCATGTAGCAGTATGCTACACTGTGACTAGATACACCATGTACACTCTGCCTACTGTTTTCTGTATGGATGGAGATCTGTACGCGCCGAACGCACCCGAGAAAGAAAAAGAAGAAGATTTTTTTTCCGGGCTGAAAAAGAAGAAGGTTGTCAAGTGAAAAAGCAAAGTTTTTTCTTTTTTCAAAGTCTACAACAAAGTTTGAAATAAAAGTAAAGAAAAATAAAGTGAAACGAGAACATCATCCGGTTAAACGTTCAATAAAAGTATTGCACAGGAACAAGAGGATTACTGTGATAAATCTGGACGAAGAGACCGTGAAATCAACAAAAATTAACACAATATTTTGTCATCGAGGCATCGAGGCATCGTCCACGACCGACGGTGGATGAAAAGTATTAAGCACAAATCTTATCACCAAATAAGGTATCGTATCCCCTTATTAAAAACTTTAATTTGTCGAGAAAAGTAAACAAAAAAGGATGCGCACATCCTACCATACGACAGTACCCAGTACCCCAGCTATACGCAGGTCGAGGCGCTAATTGGTTCTAGTACAAGTACGTCCGATGACCCAGCCTTTGAGATTTTACAAGTGACCTCTAAAGCAATACCCTTGCGGAAAACCTAAATGACGATAGAGGTGCCCACCTCTGACCAAGACCAGTAGCACATTGGTGCACATCGAGGAGCACATATATGATTCATCATCACTTCCTTCCTTGAAGAGAAAGGGCGAAGGCGGCAGGCGCACTCGAACAATCGGCTGCAACAAAATATCATTTTACATGAATCAGGCAGATGATTAGAGAAGTAATAAGGCGACGTTCAGTATTAATCAAAAAGCCGTAGTCCAGTATATATATCGCATAAATTAACTTAATTTACCTTTTTACATAACTTTTATATATATATGCCGTAGAACCAGACATACTTTAACATTTTTATCATATTTTTCCTATTATGTATAGTATATCGTATCAAGTTGAATCAAATTAATTATAGTTTCCTATATATACTTGCCGTAGCAATGATCATAACTGAATTTCCAATATTCTTTTTCTATATATTTCCTGTGTCAACTGACAGGACATAGTTTTAGCACATTTTCTTCACATATACGCATACCTTATCGTTAAGCGTACCGTAGTAACTAATGCATATCGCTCAAACAGATATAATTTAGAATTCCTGTAAGAATTCATAGGATACTCGCTTTGCGCGCCTTTACTTAACTTCGTAGTAAGCGTGTAAACGTGTAACAGTATTCAACGCCCCGGGGCTAATTACTTACAATTTGGTCTTTATGAATAATTCATGTCATAGTTGCATTGTGTGCTTACCTCTTGGTTAGACTTAAGGGATCATACTTGCATACTTATAACGTGTTTTCCAATAAGAGGTGTTATTTTAATTAGCCCGGTATTTCGGTAGATGTCATTTTTTGACATTTGACAAGTAGAAACTACGCCATTAATAAAAATGGAACGATACACAACAACGCATTGAAATTATTAAAATTCACTATAAAAATGTTGAAAATGTGGCAGAGACGGTTCGTAAAACTCGAACATTTTTGGGTCGTCGTGAAGCACCTTGTCGGACCGCAATACAGAAATTGGTAGAAAAACTCGAGCTGTCGGGATAAGTTAGTGATGTGAAGAATAAAACCCGTGCACGTCGCTCAAGAACAGCCGAGAATATTGCTGCTGTAGCTGAAAGTGTTGAAGAAAACCCAGGTTTGTCCATTCCTCGTCGTTCTTTGGAATTAGACATTCCACAAACGTCATTACACCGTATTTTCCATAAAGATTTGGGTCTTAAGGCTTATAAAGTTCAGTTAACACAAGAACTCAATCCGGCCGATCATCAACAACGTCGAGTCTTTGCTGATTGGGTCCTTGAAATGCATGATAATGATCCGGAATTCCATCGAAAACTCATCTTGAGTAATGAGGCCCATTTCCACCTCGATTGTCGCATGTGGGGCTCGGAAAATCCAAGAGTTATTGTTGAAAAGCCTCTATCCTCAACGTGTGACTGTTTGGTGAGGTTTATGGTCCCGCGGGTTCATTGGACCTTACTTTTTCGAAAATGAGGCTGGAGCAACAGTTGCGGTGATGGCTGATGTTATTTTCCATTATTAACTTAATACCTTCCTCTTTATAATTAAATAAAGATCCGATCATTTATCTCAAAAAATGGCATTTTTCTTTGAATATCAAAATAACACCTCTTATTGGAAAACCCTTTAGTATGAATATTATAGGAATGCTATGATGTAAAGGAAATCCTGGTCGGATTTGTACTAGTTTTCTTTTTTTCTTTCCTTTCTCTACAGGACTGTATTTGCTCCAGAAGGCCTTCGTGCAGGAAAAGTTTTCATCAGGTAACGATAACTTATTCTGGCTGGGATTTACCTCCAGCAGTTCTAACATGTAATTCCTATGTATATATCTAAAACGTAAGTTAGGTTCTTGAATTTTATTCTTTTGTTGCGAAAATGTATTCGACTAGTCGTAGATCATTAAGTAATTTGCTACGGGGGTGAACATAAGAGATAAATGTAATCCTTGTAAGCAAAAATGAGTTTTTGTTTACTTTAGTTAACGAGAGTGTTCGTATAGTAAAAACGAAGTATTATAGCGTAACAATGCTCTGAAGTTTTTATTAATTCTCCTCTCACTCTCCTGGAGCCGTCTTGTTTTAGAGGTCGAAAAGGTCCGCTACTCTTTTCTTTTCAGGTCAACATAGGGACACTGAAAACTATATGCCCTCAGTGTCGATTGAGTGGTTGGGGCGAGCAAAGAAGGCCGAACATCTGTGCCTTCCCAATGGATGTAGGTAAGTGGTGTAAAAGACCCTTAAGGAGTCTACGTAGTTTCTGACATCAACTGTCATCCGTGGCCAGTACAGGTGTCTCCTTAATCGTTCCAGTGTTTTCCCGATACCTCGGTGAGAAGCTAGTGGCGGATCATGCGCTCTTGAAATAATGTCGGCGACAAGCCCTCGTAGAATCCAAAGTTTCCAAGCTTCTTCCTCTTGAATCGGATCGCCTGTTCTCGGAACAGCCCGAATATAAACGAAGCCGTCCCTGACGCAAAGATCTGGTAGTTTACCAGAAGCTTATTTAACCTTATACCTCAACTCCTCATATTCCAACGAGTTGAAACATGGTGAACTAAGGTCAACTTCCGGGCCAGGATCTTCAGGTGTTGTTAAGCTGTCACAATGAATTCATGACAGGGCATCAGGAACGACGTTCATGCTTCCTTTTCGGTGCTCAATGGTGAAGTCGAAACCTTGAAGCTTCAAACTCCACCGAGCAAGTCTACCGCTGAGGTCCTTTCGAGACATCTGCCAATCTGCCATTTCAAGCTCGCATGATCAGTCACTATCTTAAACAGAATAAGTTCTATGAAGGGCCGGAACTTCTGTACACTTAAGATTGCTGCTAAGCATTCCCGATCTGTGACTGTGTAATTTCGCTGTGCTGAATTCAACTTTTTCGAGACGTAGGCTATTGGCTTCTCGTGGCCATCGTCATCTGATTGCATCAGCACTCCGCCAATACCTTGTTGGCTCGCATCGCACTGTATAATGAGCGGTTTGGTGAAATCTGGGCGCACTAACAACGGAGCAGAGGTAAGTTTTTGCTTCAACGACTCCAGAGACGTCTGGGCTTCGGGTGTCCATTGGAACTGACTAGGATTCTTCAGCGTGTTTGTGATGGAGGCAGTTAAATCAGCATAGTTCGGAATGAATCGTCGGTACCATCCCGCCATACTTGTAGGCGTCGGGCTTGCCGAATAGTTTTAGGTGACGTATAGTCAACTATGGCTGAGATCTTATCTGGGTCAGTTCTGATTCCTCCTTTCCCGACAATAAAACCAAAGTATTTAGTCTCCTTAATGCAAAACTTACTCTTCTCAACGTTGATAGTGAGGTCAGCTTTCCTCAAACAATCCGCTACACGGGCTAGCAGTGTGAGATGAGAGTCAAAGTCTGATGATAGAATCAATAATCGTCCAAATAGACGAGGACATTTTCACGAAGATCGAAAGGAATGACCTTATCCATGAGGCGGCACATAGTTTGTGGAGACAGGATGACCAGGTACTGTAAACGCGGTCTTCTATTTGGACTCAGTGTCTAGTGGGATTTGCCAGAAAGGGTCTTTGAGGTCCAGGATTGTAATGTAGTTTGCCGGAGGAACTCGACTCAGAAGCGCATCTATCTGCGGCAGCGGATAGGCGTCCTTCTTAGTAACAGAGTTGACTTTCCTGGCATTAAAACAAAGCTGGACCTTTCCAGGCTTCCTCACTAGTACAACTGGAGAGCTCCAAGGACTCTGGCTCTCCTCTATCACCCCCAGCGATAGCATTCGTCTTAGTTCAGCATCCATCAAATTCTGTACTGCCGGTGATATCGGATAAAAACGTTGCTTTATCGGAGTTGAGTTATTCGTCTCGATCCTGTGAGTGACCAAAGATGTTTTTCCTAAGCCTAAAGAGGTGAAAGAAGGAAAAAGCTGTTTCGTAGCTTCTAGACGTTGTTGATCTATAGCAGGAAGAACATGACAGTCGGTGTCAGTGGTAGCTATTAGACTTGGTGTCGCTTTTCCAACTATACCCAGGACATCTGGAGCCAACCCAAATAGACACCAGAAGTCTATTCCGAGATATAGACGCACGTTTTGGGTCTTATCACGGAAAGTGATGCTCAAGTCTATATGACCAAGAACAGTCTTCATGGCACCGTTAGCTACCTGTACCTGTGTCCGATACCTCTTCCATTCAACCTCTGCTTCTGCAAGCTTCTTTAGGGCTCCTTGGCCTAGGAGACTGACAGTGGCACCACTATCAAGTAACCCAGTCTCGGATCGTCCAAGCAGTCTTACTTCGGCATACGGTCGAATGTCGTCTGGCATCGACACGGAAATATGTGCCAGTTTCTTTCTTTCCGAATGGTCGACCGTTTCTTTCTTTGTCCAATGTTTAAGTCAGGAGACATAATTCCAGCTAGCTTTGCTACTGAAGAGAAAATACAGGCTCGTATTGCGTCAGCGGGTATAAGACAGGCTCACAGCAACTCGTCATAACAGAGCTTGGTGGCCGTTTTAATACAGAAACGACAGGAGGCCGAATCTCCCGCTCAGTAACATTGCCAGCAAAAAGTGTCTAGTAGTGTTGTGGGCTCCCTACAGGTGGAAACGCGAGCTTGAAGACCAGCAGAGAAGTCAATTAGATTCTCCGTCTCTATCAGTGAATGATCATTGACGTTGAGTCTGTCTAAAGGATTGTTACTATCACCAGAATCACTGAATGATATTAACGGGCAGTCTAACGTCCGTTCGATAGGGTCTATTAATTCAGCGGATTGGTTTGCCTGCTCCGCGATTGGTCTGGAGTTGTTGGCGCTGTGGCTAGCCTGGATGTCATACATGGTCGAGAAGAGGTGTTGCGATTCCCGACCCGCTTCGAGTTTTTCTGCAGACATTGTCTACAGTTTGGCTTGAACGTTTTTACGTCCACACCCGTAACAGAATATCTGTAGTCGTTCTTGTAAACAATCCTGATAATAGTGTCCTGGTTGGTCACAATTCCAACAAGTCACTGTTTGTCGGTCTGAGATAGCTGCTACCTCTGCAATATTGGTGTCAGTACAAGCATTTGCGACTGATCCTCAATCTCGCCAATACGAGGAGTACGGTTAGTGTCACCAACATCCGCAGTTGACCCATGGTGTGAGAAGGGTGCAAGCAGATTTTATTTTGTATGTCAGGAAGTAAGTTTGCTTTCACAAGCTCAAGAAATTCTGATTCTGGCATGGAATTTTGTAGTTGGTCCCGCAGCTGCACCAGATTTTCATGGTACATCGCGAATGATTTCCCTGGTTTTTGTTTGCGTGACATCAGCTGGACTCTGACTTTCATGTCGTCCTTTGTAACTCCCTATTCACTTAGTAGTCCATTTCTGACGTATTCCCACGTCGGCGTAGGATTGTGTCTTAATAAAGACCAGTACCAGTTTTTAGCTGGTCCTGTCAATAGGGCGTACATGTGCTTGATCAGTAAGCCGAAGCCTCCTTCTAACGAGGAAAAAGTCAGTGCTTCCACTCTGAAGATGAACTCATCTACGGATAGTTCAGAATTATTTCCGTTATATGACAGGTTCCATCTCCTGATAGGACTGCCTGAGCGTCTATGCCAGGAATGGTTTTGAGCTTGTTGGCCTGAAGGTGGTGGTGCCGGAGGAGCGAAAGCTAATGGAGGTGGGAGAAAATGTCTGAGTTGTCCAGCTGGGAGCGAATTTCTCTGACGCGGATCTCTGGGAGTCCCTGCAGAGTCCCTGGGTGGTTGAGCTCGCTCTCCAAAAGGGATTGGTGTGGGACGAGACGCGTCCGCTTGCCGAATAACAGCAGCGACTCGTTGTCGGACATCTGTAATCTCAGCTCGCAGCGCGTGCATACTTTCAGAGATCTCTGTCTGTACTACATTTTGAAGCTGGGTTCTGAGACTGGATATGATCCTGTCTGTGTCTATATAGCCTTGCCCCGAAGGTGCAGGTGACAGACTATTTCTTCTAGAGCTGCTCTGTGATATGGGTGCTGAATGTAACCCAGGAGATAAAGATCTGCGACTAGGCTGTGGAAGTGTCGGTGGAGGCACATTGAACTGTAATGGTTGCTGTGGAGGATCTGAAGATGTTCCGCTTCCATCGCCG
Organism: Dioctria rufipes; assembly: GCA_963924295.1. Lineage (NCBI taxonomy): Eukaryota > Metazoa > Arthropoda > Insecta > Diptera > Asilidae > Dioctria > Dioctria rufipes. The sequence goes on from OZ002742.1 coordinate 83,013,243, forward strand.
TTGCCCCAACCTCCCTGCGATACTGTGGGCGAGATGACACAGTATCCCTAGATGATCTGAAAAGAGAGCAGAGGAGAGGACCTTTTCAACCTCTACATTAGGAGGGCTCCAGGAGAGTGAGAGAAGAAATAATGAAAACCTCAGAGCATTATTTCGTTACAAACAGTATTTAATTCGGAGTCTCCACAAATTCAAAAAGGAAAATATACGATTCCAGCCGACATAAAATGTGTATAAAAATACCAAGCGAGAGACTAATCAAATGGCGTGTGTCGTGGTTGACTCAATGCACACAATAAAGATTACATTAACAAAAGTGCTCACTTATTTATAATAGCTGAGGAATACTAAAGACATCTTACATATATGAGCTATCTCACCTGCGCAGACTTCCTGCTAATTGATTTTATAATGTGGATCTTTTCAATCCCAGCAACTTAAATCTAACACAAGTTGAGACCAATACCTATTTCCAATTTCCTAAATTTTTAGCCGCTAGAAATATCTATGGTCTATTTATATAGTAAATATATTGAAAATAACAATTTTATGTACGTAAATGAAAAATTCAAAAATATAAAATAAAATATAATAAAATATCTAAATATTAAATGTTAGTACAAACTTGGACTATTAGAGAAAGTGCGATCTGGCCGCAGTGCACCGTTGACTCAACCACAAATTATCTACTAGAATAGTTGTAGAGTTCGAGCATATGCAGACAAAAGTTGTTCATATTTGCTATCTCAATTTATGCAAACATTTCCGTTGTCTGAAATGGAATACTGTTTGCTTTGTTTAGTGTATGTATGTTTCGGAGGCACGACATGCTAATCAAATTATAAGCTTCTTTGCTACTAGAAGTACCACTGTTGGCACACCGAAATGATAATGCTGCACGTCAAAAGTTGAGTATACTGGATCGAAACACGAGATAAGAATAGTTTTTTCAACAGAAAACTGGTCGTCACTACTGACTTGTGCGTTGTTGTCTGTATCCACGAAATAATAATAAACGAGAATGTTCAGATGTACGCTGTCTACGTCGACAGGTTATCCAACGGTAGTCAATTTTTTTCCAGCCAAAATATAGTTCGAAAATGAGTGCGACGACGTCTTAGACGCACGTGATAAAAACATAGGTCTATTTGGAGTTATTCGTCTTTACACAGTCTATGTTGACAGTCAAAGGAATACCAGGATATAATTAATCAAATATGATACCTGCTACTCGAAGATGTTTTCTTTCAGCCTACTATTTGTATTCTTCGGGAAAGTCAGTCAGTGGATCTCGTAATGAGTGCGCAAGATGACGGATCTGCTAACAGTTCCTGGAGATCTACGTTGCGTTCCGAGTTCACTCTTGGCGATAGAAGGAGACTTGACCTCTCCGTTTGGATTACCACGATTCTAATTATAATTGTAAAGCCATGACCACGGTCAAGAATTATAAAATCAAATCGAAAAATAATTGAAAACAAACAAAGTTTCCTCGACTTCAAAAAGAATTTGCAACGCAAGCAATTTCCGCTATGCAAGTGTTACATACATAAAATCCCAAATAAACCCCAATCTAAAAACATCATAAAATCCCAAATAAACACCAATCTAAAAACATCAATTTTCATCCGGAAGCTACTCATTGCATACCTACCTACCTACCTACATCAGTACATTGCAAGTAAACATTTCACATATTCCGATCAGGAAATAAAACAAAAAGTTTACGGCATGGTATACCTACATACCTACATCAGTTTCAACGTACATACATAATTAATCATCACTGATCTACCTCAATTATTTCAGTGAATGATGTCATACTACCACTGCGCGCAAGAATTCGCACGTTGAAATACGACGACCTTGCACCAGAGGTAGAACATATGTTTGTAAGTAACTAAATTGTTTTTGTAATAAGCCGCAAAGTACTGAGTGTAATTCGAGTAGGAAAGAAATTAAAATAAACAATGAGTTGAAAACCCGCAACATGCATTGGGTAAGTTATACATATAAATTTATAAAAAGCAACGAGTGCCGTGACTTGCATGCTTCCGTAAATAGTAAAATTAAGTAATAGTTGTTAATGAAATACTTCCGACTTATTATGAATTATACGTTAAATAAACAAAGTGCTGGGTCAGAGGTATTTCATATATTGCATTAGTAGTCTTAGTAGCCATTTCTTTAACAACAAGGCTTCGCCTATTATAGCGGAAATTGCACTCCGCTACTTCGTTAGGAACGAAAATATAATACCAGGTGACCTCAAGGGAGGTACTCGTAAGATCACTCAAATACACAACACAAGCATAATTCTTCATTGAGAAAATATACACACCTGAGGTCATTGCTTTACAATATCAACACATTAAGATTCATTCAGAAATTGTGTGATCAGAAATGCTGACACTACAATTTCTGATTTTTAATTTTAAGTACTGCAATTCTGCAATTATCGCCCCCTTCAGAATTATAAAGAAATATGTAATCATTTTATATAAATAAGCAGTTAATGTTCAATAAAAATTGGAATTAATCTGACTATCGAAAGGTGTCTTTTTATTTCTCAAAATTCAACATCGGCATACTCTGCCACATAATTTACTTATGCATACTCTGCCGCTATATAATACTACACAGCGGCATACTCTGCCATAGCTTTAGCAAATTTTCAATATTCAGCCATAAAGGTGACCAGCATACATGGAGGAATAATAATAATATAACAGCGGCTCTTGTTATGGCCGCAAGTGTAAATCTAGCATTGCAATAGACACCTACACACCCATGACTGTCAATGGAACAGCGGACACCATGCGGTGGAACGGGGAGAAAAACGGGCAACGAAAAGGCCGGAAGAAGTGACAGAGATTCTAGTTTTGAGCTCTGGGAGGAAAAGGTGTGGGAAAACAAACGATAAGAAGAGAAGTGCCAACTGGGTGGAGGAATAAAAAAAAAATAATAATAATCAGGAAGCATCGGTTGCATGGCAGTGATAAATATTGTAAGAAGGGAAAGGAAAAATTGATGGAAAGAGAGATGTTGCCGAAAAAAGCGAAGCAAAAATTGTATTTGTGATTACAATGGATAAGGTTGTATTCTTTTAAAATATATTTACTTTTGGTTGTTTTTACACCAAACGTAAAATTTTTGAAGATCAGCTTTTATCTGTTCACAATCGCTAAAAGCTTTATACCGACAAACTGACAACAGAGACAATGTCGTCAATAGATAGAATAAAAAAACATCGGACCCAAGTGACTCCCTTGATGTACGCTGGAAGAAGGCTTTAAGATAGTGATTGATCATGCGAGCTTGAAATGGCTGATGTCTCAAAAGGACCTCAGCGGTAGACTTGCTCGGTGGAGTTTAAAGCTTCAAGGTTTCGACTTCACCATTGAGCACCGAAAAGGAAGCCTGAATGTCGTTCCTGATGCGCTGTCCTGACCCGAAAGTTGACCTTAGTTCTCATTGGAATATGAGGAGCTGAGGCATAAAATTAAATCAGCTTCTGGCAAACTACCAGATCTTTGCGTTAGGGCTGTCTTCGTTTATATTCGGACAGTTCCGAGAACAAGCGATCCGATTCAGAAGGAAGAAGCTTGGAAACTTTGGATTCCACGAGGGCTTGTCTTCGACGTTATTTCAAGAGCGCATGATCCGTCACTAGCTTCTCACGGAGGTATAGGGAAAGCACTGGAAGGATTAAGGAGCCACTTGTACTGGCCACGAATGACAGTTGATGTCAGAAACTACGTAGGCGCCTGTGACCTGTGTAAAGAAACCAAGGCCCCCAATACCACTCTTAGACCACCTATGGGAGTCCGGTCTATGACAGAAAGACCATGGCAAAAGCTGTACATCGACTTTCTAGGTCCATATCCCCGGTCAGTGATAGGAAATGGCTGCATATTGATAATTCTTAACCACTTTTCTAAGTTCCCGAGTCTCAAACCTATGAGAAAGGCATCTACTCTCAATGTGTGTCAGTTCATCGAGACTGAAAAATATCATGTATTCAGAGTTCCGGAATGACAATGGAGTCTCTGACAATGGAGTCCAGTTTTACTCAGCTCAGTTCGCCAGATTACTGGATAAGTATGGGGTGAAACACTTGCAAACGGCAGTTTACTCGCCGCAAGCAATCGCCTCAGAGCGAGTGAACAGGTCTTATTGTCAGAGATTAGAGCATACATCCGGAAGGAACATACCAAGTAAGATGAGAAGATAAGCCACATAGCTAGCTCCCTTAGGAGCTCCTTCCACCGAACAACTGGTTTCTCTCCCTACCGAACACTTTTCGGTGAATAGATGATTGATCATGCGAGCTCCTATTCCATCCTAAGGAGCCTCGGAACTCTTATGAGCCTCTGAGAGTAGATGCTGAAGACAAACTGTGATTTATCCGTGCGAGAGTGCTGGAGAACTTAAACTACGCATTTGAAAAGGGTTCTAAGGCTTATAATCTCAGAGCGAGGCCTGTTAATTTCAAAGTGGGTCAAGAAGTATTCAGACGGAATTTTGCCCAAAGCAATTTCCAGCAGCAGATTAGTGCTAAACTAGGACGTAAATTTGTAAAGTGTCGGGTCAAATCAAAGAAAGGGAGCGCCTTATACGAGCTTGAAGATCTGCAGGGGAAACCGTAAAGAGTCTATCACGCCAAGGACATCAGGCCATGATACCCATATTCCCGGACAAGTTATCTGTCTATTGTAACATTTATTCCTGGTAGCCCTAATAAGGCATCCTGCCAGCTTAACTAGTAAACTACAAGATGCCAATGTGCCGCGGTCGGCATACCTTTTGGACAATAGACACGTTATCCCAATCTCTCGCCTGATAATGCGTCAGAGCCCCTCCTACATGGTTCCCTACGGCAGATAGGTTGCCGTAGGAATTTCACTTGCATAGAGCCTTTGCAAATTTAAGGAAGAAAATCTGGCACGTCAACGACGCCTTGGAGACACACCCTTGAGCAAACTTCGGTCGGAGATCAGAGTACGATGTCAGGGCTTGGGAGCCTTTGCGATCAGTTGGTTAGGTTACTGACCGCGGGGTTCTCTCGGCATCTCGGTTAAGGAGGCAGTGCACGCCTGGCTTCCGACACGGAGAATGATGTCGAGGGCTGATCGAAGACTAGCGGAACTTCAGACATGTGCCTTCGATTCGTCACCTCTCGAGCATACCAGACTGTCTTGGACAATCCGTCGCATCCGCCTGGCTTGAGTGATAAGAAATGCTTTCATGGGTCGTGGGTCGAGCCACACATTGGGCGCCCGCAGCGATGAGGCCTATGTTTTAAGACCGGCTAGCTTAGTTGACCATTTTGCAGTGTTGTCTGGACCACAGGTGGCCTAGACTACCCTGCCCTGTTATGGTCGTAGCATACTGCAGGCAGCAGTATGCTACCCGACGACTAGAAGCAGCACACAGCATGAGCCACACGGCGAATGTGCTGTTGACGAGACTTGACCAGACGTTTCAAGTCTGACTGGGACGAGTGCCCAACAGAAAAACGGAGGAAAAAAAGAAGAAGAAGAGTGCTTGGCATGAAGGTGGTAAAAGAAATCCAAAGAAAACCAGCCGAAAAAAATGTGTAATTTAAAGAGTACATGCATCAGTTTTTAATGCATTGAAGTGTTCGTCCTATATTAATCTTGAAAGATTGGCTGGCAAATCTTTATTGTGAAAAAGATACAATCGGAATAAGACCTCAGCGTTCATCTCGACAGAGGAGATCAGCGCAAAAAGATCCTGAAAGCATCAGAAACTTGGAACGATTATACCAAGATCAACGAGAAGAGGGTAATACAACTGCTCAAAAAGGAAAATATCAAACTTCTCAATTCACCTGCAACAATTTTAAATCAGAAAGCGGTATACATATACGGAACCCAGATTAGGGGGAATCAAGGTAACTCCATAGGTACTCATCAAGGCTGCTGAAAGTCTCAACTGATTAGTTGGACAAAAATCGTCTTCCTTAAGCGTCAGAACTTACCCCGTTCTACCAATTAGAATGAAATTAGATGTTCTGTATCAAGCTGTGGAGAGGTGAACAGTGCCGAGAACATTACTAGTGGCAATATTATTATAGAGTTTCATTAGATTATTAGAAGTTTCTAAACCTTTAGTTCTTTTGGTTTTAGTTAGGATTACAAATTGATATTGAATTGAAAGTTTTTTTCCAGTAGGCACCGCTAAGTCTAAATTAACTGTGCCAGGAACAATATTAGTGGTAAAAGTATTATTACGTGCAATAGAAAGAGACAACTGGTGACATCTACTGGCAATGGAGAAGTAAACTACTTTAGGTTCGGAGAATTGATTATGGTATCTACAGGAAGGTTCAGGAATAGAATGAATAGAACAGTCAAGAAGCTTCTGGAAAATAGAACACTCGAGAATAATCTGGAGAGTTTCTAGGGTATAAATATAACAGTTGTCATAGCCAGAATAAGAGTCTTGTCTTAGACGTTGCAGTGTTAACAAGTGAAAGTAATAAACGTGCGAAAGTGTTGTAATTAGATTACGATAATTGAAAGTACAGTATTAAGCGATAATTAAAGTTGAGTTGATTAATTGAAAGTTTGTGAATTGTATAAGATTAGAGTGAAATAAAGAACTTGTATAGAAATAAAGAACTTGTATATTAAATATTTAATATTGTGTTTTAAATAACGAACCAAAGGCCACGCTCGCAACAACTGGTGTCAGAAGTGAAATAAATTCGCGAAATAAAGTGGTGGCAATTGACTTTAAAATTCAAAGTGTGATTAATTTTGTGAAATTGTGTTAAATTTTGAAAGTTCTTGAAAATAATTTATATTCAACTTAAAGTGAATTACTAAAGTAATGGGGCGAAAATTCGAGGAGCTTGGAACGCAGGATTTGAAAGTGGAGTTAGGGAACCAGTCATTACAAACGACAGGTGCAAAGAAAGTTCTAGTCGAGCGACTCAGACAAGCTTTGATAGAGGAAGGAAAGAATCCTGAAACATTTGTTTTCGAAAATAACTTGGAAGAAACCGAAGTTGAAGAAGAGCCTACAATGAAAATGGAACAGCTTTTGAGTGCTTTAATGAGCAAAATGGAAGCCCGTTTTGACGAACAAAACAATTCTCTAGAGGACCAAAAGAAATCTATGGAAGCCCGTTTTGATGAACAGAAGAACTCCAATGAGGAACAAAAGAATTCTCTGGAATCCCGTTTAGATGAGCAAAAGAATGCTTTTGAGGAACAAAAGAATTCTCTGGAATCCCGCTTAGATGAGCAAACGAATTCTCTAGAATCCCGGTTAGATGAGCAGAAGAAATCTATGGAAACCCGCTTGGATGAACAAAAGAGTTCTCTGGAGAATTGTCTAGAAACTCGTTTGGAGGAACAGAAGACTTTCCTGAAAAACTCGTTAGACGAACAAAATTTAAAAATTGAAGGAATCGAGCAGGAAGTGGCGGAAGCTCAGCAAAAAGTCACCGAGCAGCTTGACAGTTTTAAAGCAGATCTAGAAAGAATAAAGCATCGTCAGCCTCTAAACGTAGCAGCTGAAATATCCAGCACAGGTAGAATGAAACCCCCAATATTTGATGGACAAAATTCCTGGCATATCTTCAAGAGACAATTCGAGGCAGCTTCAGAGGTAAATGGATGGAATGATGAAGACAAAGCTATAGCTTTGGTGTTAGCACTTCGAGCTCCTGCGTCAGAGCTCTTACAAACGGTACCGATTGAAAAACAACGTGAATACACTTCATTAGTACAGGCGATAGAATTACGTTACGGAGATGAACACATGCAGCAAGTATATCGCCTACAGTTACGCAACAGGATTCAAAAACATGGCGAATCACTACAACAACTGCAGGCAGATGTAGAAAGATTAGCTCATCTTTCATACTCCAGCGTGAATGCGGATTTTCTCACTGAAGTGGCGACGGAGGCAGTTGTGAACGCTATTGCAGATCAAAATTTACAACAAGCGTTAAGGCTAGCAGGAAAGAAATCAACAGCAGAAGCACTAGCCTATGCATTAGCGTATGAATCCGCCAGACAAGCTTCACGGAGTGCAGTACGAGTAAGAGAAATTTCAGTGGAAGAATGTATTTGTAACAGAGTGCAATCATCACAGAGCCCGCCCTCACGTGGTGTCCTTCGATGCTGGAATTGTAATAGATCAGGGCACCTCTGGCGGATTGGCGACGCGTGGCGATACACCTTTTACGGACGCATCACAATTGTAGGGTTTACGCTAAGTTCAGCGAAAATATACTTTGTGAACTGGAAAGGTATATATATATATATATAGTAGGCCGCGGATTTTAATATGTAAAAATAAAAATAAAGAAATTCAGTTATCAGTCAGAAGTTGAAGGCATAAGTTTTAAATAATTTTCTTACATCATCATTATAACGTTTTGAATATTTTTAACTCTTAATAACATTAATAAAGAAGACAAGATTCAAAAACATAGAAACCAGGACTATCAATTCGTAGCTTTATGACGGAAGACATGTGTTCAGATAGCTGTCTCCTCCCTCCAATTCAATTATTTCTTCTTCAACAAACTAACCGGCCCCCCGCCATTGACGACGGGTGGAAGTGGCCGTCTAAATAGCCGTCTGTACCTCTATGACAAATCTTCAAGAAAACATTTTTTAATTGATACTGGAGCTGACGTATCGGTCGTTCCGGCTACATCAGCCGATCGACATGCTAAATCTGATTTATGTTTAGTCGCGGCAAATTCTTCGGTTATTCACACATTCGGTAGGAAAGTTCTCACATTGGATTTAGGACTCCGTCGTGCCTTCCCTTGGCAATTCATCATTGCGAGCATACCTAGACCCATCTTAGGTGCAGATTTTCTAGCTCATTATGGTTTACTGGTCAACGTCAAAGAAAAGTCACTCATTGATCCTTTGACCTCTCTGAAATCTTCTGGACAACGCGTAACTTGTCAAAATTCTACACTTTCAGTTTTAATAAACCCAGAAGTTCCGATCGAGATTCAGAATCTTCTACATGAACATCATTCCATCACCGTGGAAACTGGTTTCATCAAGCAAGTGACACATAAAGTTACGCACCGTATTATCACTAATGGACCATCCATCGCGTCCAGGGTACGTCGTCTCTCACCCGAAAAACTGGTAGCTGCCAGAAAAGAATTTGACTTTCTTTTAAAACAGGGAATTTGCAGACCTTCAAGCAGTAGTTGGTCCTCGCCACTACACCTCGTCAAAAAGAAAAATGGCGAATGGAGGCCTTGTGGAGACTACAGGCTTTTAAACGCTCGTACTGTTCCCGACCGCTATCCCATTCCGCTTATACACGATTTTGTCTATCATTTACAAGACTGTAAATTTTTCTCGACATTAGATCTGGCCAAAGCCTATCACCAAATCCCAATTGAACCCGAGGACATTCCCAAAACTGCTATATGCACACCATTTGGACTCTTCGAGTTCACGCGTATGACCTTTGGCCTATGCAATGCGGCACAATCTTTTCAGAGGTTTATTAACACGGTGCTCCAAGAATTTTCGTTCTGCTTTGTCTATCTCGACGACATTTTAATCGCTTCCCGGTCTAAATTAGAACATTTAACCCATTTGAAGAAAATTTTCACGCGGTTGGCTGAATTCGGTCTAATATTAAATGTCAACAAGTGCATGTTTTTACAATCCCAAATTAAATTCTTAGGTCATCTGGTTACAGTCGAAGGAATAAAACCTTCTCCTGAGCGCGTTGCAGTTATTTCAAACATTAAGACACCTAAAACCGTAAAAGACCTACGTCGTTTTTTAGGCATGATAAATTTTTATCGCCGATTTCTCCCGCATGCGGCCAGTCATCAGTGTCTCCTTAACAATTATTTAACAGGTCCCAAGATGAAGGGAGTACAGATCATCAACTGGTCTACGGAAGCCATCAAAGCCTTCGAGGAGGTAAAATCCCAGCTGTCTCAAACAACCCTCCTGGCTTTTCCCGTCCTTTCGGCAGAACTTGCATTATACGTTGATGCATCAGACTCAGCCATAGGAGCCGCACTCCACCAAAAAGTCGAGAATCACTGGCAACCACTTGGTTTTTATTCTGTTAAATTGAACAACGCCCAGCGTAATTATAGCGCTTACGATAGAGAGCTACTCGCTGCCTATCAGGGCATCAAATATTTTCGTTACCATTTAGAAGGAAGAACTTTTACCCTGTACTCTGATCACAAACCTCTAACATTCGCATTCAGGCAAAATCCGGACAAAGCTTCCCCAAGGCAGCTACGACATTTAGATTTTATTGGGCAATTTACTACTGACATCAGACACGTCGCAGGCAAAGATAACATCGTTGCCGACACGCTGTCACGGTTAGACGAGATTCACCTTCCCAGCGTTATAGATTTCGGAGCTATTGCCGATACCCAAATTGAGGACGATGAATTAGACAAACTGGTACAAAATTCCAAATATAAATTCGAGAAATTGCCAATTTTCGGCACAAATAAGCAACTATTCTGTGAGGATTCTCATATCGGAGCCAGACCTTTTATTCCTCGCAAATTTAGAAAGCAAGTGTTCAATTCCGTCCATAATCTCGCTCACCCTGGCATTCGTACGTCAAACAAAATGGTTACCTCCCGGTATTTTTGGCCTTCTATAAATAAGGATGTAAACTCCTGGGCTCGCGCTTGTATAGCATGCCAACAGAGCAAAGTGTCAAGACATGTCAAGACAGCTCCAGGCACTTTTCCTACATCGTCACATCGCTTCCAAGACATACATGTCGACATCATCGGTCCTATGCCTCCATCCAACGGTTTCAGATACTGCCTAACGATCATAGACAGATTCACCAGATGGCCTGAGGCCGTTCCCCTTGAATGCATCAACGCTGAAACAGTAGCGGAAGCTCTCTGCCAGAACTGGGTATCCCGTTTCGGAGTGCCACGAACAATTGTCACGGATCAGGGCCCTCAATTCGAGTCAGTACTCTTTGCAGAGCTTTCCAAGCTACTGGGCTTCGAGCGTAATAGAACCACAGCCTATCACCCCCAGGCCAACGGTTTCCTCGAACGCTGGCACAGATCACTAAAAGCAACAATAATGGCTTACAAGGACAAATCCTGGTCAAAAGTTCTGCCGTTGGCACTATTAGGACTCCGAACAGCTTTCAGAGAGGAATTTCAAGCCACTCCAGCAGAGCTAGTCTACGGTGAAGGCTTACGGCTACCAGGGGATTTCCTGCAGAGCTCAGCAAGTCTTCCACAAAATGAGTTCATCACCTCGCTACGAAACATTTTCTCGGACCTTAGACCCGTTCAGGCCTCAAATCATTCTAGACAATCTTGTTTTAAATTCAAAAACCTCGATAACTGCTCACACGCATTTTTGCGAACAGACTCGGTTCGAGCTTCTCTCCAACCTCCTTACGAGGGACCATACGAAATTATCGCCAGGAAAGAGAAATACTTCACGCTAAAAGTCAAAAACAAAGAGATCAACGTTTCCTTGGACAGATTGAAACCATGTTTTAGTGAAACAAACAACGAGATTCTTCAGGCACAGCAAGACCAAGCTAGCGACTCACAGGTAACGCTCCCACCAATAAGTGAAGGGCCGGCTAAACCAGCGCCCGAAAATTCAATCAACAACCGGGTTACTAATTACACACGTGACCTCATAATCCCAGAAACAATAGTCTCACCTCAAATACACCTGGATACTCCACTTACCACACCACCTAACGCACGTAACTTTCGAGGTGTTAGGTTTCTCCCAGATGGAAACACAATTGTGCGACAGCAAACCACCAGAACTGGACGAACCACGCAACCTCCACGCAAATACAGGTATCGCTAAACCAGCGGTTTCGCTGGCGGGGGAGTGTTGTGGCGGATTGGCGACGCGTGGCGATACACCTTTTACGGACGCATCACAATTGTAGGGTTTACGCTAAGTTCAGCGAAAATATACTTTGTGAACTGGAAAGGTATATATATTGTTACGTGCAAAGAAAGAGACAACTACTGTCATCTACTGGCAATGGAGAAGTAGAACTACTGACATCTACTGGCAATGTGGCAATGCAGAAGTAAACGACTTTAGGTTCGGAGAATTGATTATGGTATCTACAGGAAGGTTCAGGAATAGAATGAATAGAACAGTCAAGAAGCTTCTGGAAAATAGAACACTCGAGAATAATCTGGAGAGTTTCTAGGGTATAAATATAACAGTTGTCATAGCCAGAAGAAGAGTCTTGTCTTAGACGTTGCAGTGTTAACAAGTGAAAGTAATAAACGTGCGAAAGTGTTGTAATTAGCTTGCGGTAATTGAAAGTACAGTATTAGCGATAATTAGAGTTGAGTTGATTAATAGAAAGTTTATGAATTTTGTATGATCAGAAGTGAAATAAAGAACTTGTATAATAAGTATTTAATATTGTGTTTTAAATAACGAACCTTAAAGGCCACGCTCGCAACAACTGGTGTCAGAAGTGAAATAAATTCGCGAAATAAAGTGGTGGCAATTGACTTTAAAATTCAAAGTGTGATTAATTTTGTGAAATTGTGTTAAATTTTGAAAGTTCTTGAAAATAATTTATATTCAACTTAAAGTGAATTACTAAAGTAATGGGGCGAAAATTCGAGGAGCTTCGAACGCAGGATTTGAAAGTGGAGTTAGGGAACCGGTCATTACAAACGACAGGTGCAAAGAAAGTTCTAGTCGAGCGACTCAGACAAGCTTTGATAGAGGAAGGAAAGAATCCTGAAACATTTGTTTTCGAAGATAACTTGGAAGAAACCGAAGTCGAAGAAGAGCCTACAATGAAAATGGAAGCCCGTTTTGATGAACAAAAGAATTCTCTCGAGGAACAAAAGAATTCCCTCGAGGAACAAAAGAATTCTCTCGAGGAGCAAAAGAATTCTCTCGAGGAGCAAAAGAATTCTCTCGAGGAGCAAAAGAATTCTCTGGAATCCCGTTTAGATGAGCAGAAGAAATCTATTGAAACCCGTCTGGACGAGCAAAAGAATGCTTTTGAGGAACAAAAGAATTCTCTGCAGAATTGTCTAGAAACTTGTTTGGAGGAACAGAAGAACTTTCTGAAAGGTTCATTAGACGAACAAAATGTGAAAATTGAGGAAATCCAGCAGGAAGTGTTGGAAGTTCGACAACAAGTGTCGGGAGTACAACAAAATGTTACAGAACAGCTTGACAGTTTTAAAGCAGATCTGGATAGAATAAGGCATCGTCAGCCTCTAAACGTAGCAGCTGAAATATCTGGCGCAGGTAGAATGAAACCTCCAATATTTGATGGACAAAATTCATGGCATATCTTCAAGAGACAATTTGAGGCAGCTTCAGAGGTAAATGGATGGAATAATGAAGACAGAGCTATAGCTCTGGTGTTAGCACTTCGAGCTCCTGCATCAGAACTCTTACAAACTGTACCGATTGAAAATCAACGTGATTACACTTCATTAGTACAGGCGATAGAATTACGTTACGGAGATGAGCACATGCAGCAAGTATATCGCCTACAGTTGCGCAACAGGATCCAAAAGCATGGCGAATCACTACAACAACTGCAGGCTGATGTGGAAAGATTAGCGCATCTTTCATACTCCAGCGTAAATGCGGATTTCCTTAATGAAGTGGCAACGGAGGCATTTGTGAACGCTATTGCAGATCTAAATTTACAACAAGCGTTAAGGCTAGCAGGAAAGAAATCAACAGCAGAAGCACTAGCCTATGCATTAGCGTATGAATCTGCCAGACAAGCTTCACGGAGTGCAGTACGAGTAAGAGAAATTTCAGTGGAAGAATGTACTTGTAACAGAGTGCAATCATCACAGAGCCCGCCCTCACGTGGTGTCCTTCGATGCTGGAATTGTAATAGATCAGGGCACCTTCAAAGAGACTGCAGAAAACGTCGACGAGTGGAATCACCTGAAGAAGGGAAAGAAGAATGCCAAAGATGTCGAGCCAGGGAACAAGCTATTCATGGAGAGACTAGATATCAAGCAGCGACTAGTCGCATCAGCTCTCCTGTTGAGCAGTCGGAAAACTAGTAAAAACCAACTTTGTGGGGCAGAAGTTGGTTGGTGGAATCGGCAGCCCCGAAGTCATCATTCAAGTAGGCCAGTTGCAGAGAAATAATAGCAGTCTTGTTATATATGGAAGTGTAGGAAAAAATGACTGCGCAGTCACTATCGATACTGGAGCTGCAAGATCAATTATTAGAACAGATCTTGTTAAGAACAAATGGCTTCATAATACCACCAAATATCTACTAAGAACAGCAACTGGAGCAGCAGCACGGGTGTTTGGAGAAATAACTTTAGATGTTCAACTAGGCGAACTACTATTTCCTCACACTTTTCTGGTTTCAGACATAATGGATGAATGCATTCTTGGAATAGATTTCATGACCACATACAAAATAAATCTGGATGTCGGAGAGCGAATTCTCAAATATGGGAACATAGAAATTCCTATGAAACTAGGAGAAGGAGCAGATCATCCTGCGAAAGTAAGGACGATGGTCTGCGAAAATATTACTCTTTCGCCATGCTCCGAGACACTAATATGGACAAAGTTTACTGATGAAATCGGGACCTGCCGATTCTATCTGGTGGAACCTAACCCCACAAAAGTCACATCGAGCATCATTGTGGGGAAGACTTTAGTGAAGGCAGAAGGTGCAACATTAATACCAGTCAGAGTGCTAAACACATCCGAAAATGAGATACAACTAAAAGAAGGTGCTATAATTGGAAATTGTGAACCCGTTTACCAAATCTTTAATTTGGATAATGGTAGTAATATCAGGGAGACAAAACCTATACCAGCTACTACCCAACAGGTTCAGAAACTTCTTTCGTCCAGTGCCTTAAGTGAACAACAACACAACGATGCCAAAGAGGTGATCGATGAATTTTCGGAATTATTTGCAATGGATGATGATGACTATGGTAAAACAAATCTTGTCCAGCATCGGATCGATACAGGAGATTCCAGGCCCATTCGACAGACACCACGAAGATTGCCATTAGCCAAACAACCAGAAGTTGCAGACATGATGAACTCCATGAAGAAACAAGGCATAATAGAGGAATCTAACAGCCCTTGGACATCGCCGGTTGTTCTGGTTAGGAAAAAGGATGGCAGCACCCGATTCTGCGTAGACTACCGCCAACTAAATAACGTGACGAGAAAAGATAGCTATCCATTACCAAGGATTGATGACACGTTGGATACCCTTTCCGGAGCGCAATGGTTTTCCACATTGGATTTGAAGAGTGGTTACTGGCAAGTGGAAATACATCCCGAGGACCGAGATAAAACTGCTTTCTCAGTTGGCAGTGGCTTATGGCAATTTAAAGTAATGCCATTTGGGTTATGTAATGCTCCAGCCACATTCGAACGACTAATGGAATGTGTTCTACGTGGTTTAACCTGGAAAACATGTCTTGTCTACTTGGATGACATAATAGTTATCGGAAGGACATTCAAGGAACATAAAAACAACTTACGAGACGTACTTCAAAGACTCAAAGATGCAAAATTGAAGCTCAGTGCGAGTAAATGTGCTCTATTCAAAGATGAAGTTAAATATTTAGGGCACATAGTTTCATCACAAGGAGTAAGAACCGATCCAGAGAAGATAGAAGCCGTCAAAAATTGGGCAGTTCCAAAGGACAAACATCAATTACGGAGTTTTCTTGGTTTAGCTACCTACTACAGGCGATTCGTGAAAGGTTTTGCAGATATAGCAAGAAGTCTACATCAACTTACAGAAAAGGGAAGGCCGTTCATATGGTCGGATAAATGCAACGAAAGTTTTGAAAATTTGAAGCAACAGCTCTGTGAAGCTCCAGTACTTCACTATCCAAAGCTGGGAAAAACATTTATATTAGACACGGATGCCAGAAATGAAGGTATTGGTGCAGTGCTTTCGCAGGAGGAGAATGGTCAAGAAGTTCCAGTAGCTTACTATAGCAAAGCACTTTCAAAGCCAGAGAAAAATTATTGTGCTACAAGAAAAGAGCTACTTGCTATTGTAAGTTCAACGAAACATTTTCATAAATATCTCTACGGGCAGAAATTCATCCTTCGCACCGACCATGCAGCGCTTAAATGGCTTCTGCAGTTTAAGAACCCTGAGGGACAAGTCGCAAGATGGATAGAGCGACTCCAGGCTTATGATCTTGAGATCCAACACCGAAGAGGTCGTATCCATGGAAATGCAGACGCCCTTTCACGACGTCCATGCAAACTTGAATGCAAACATTGCGCACGGGTGGAAGAAAAAGAAACAACAGCAACTATACAGTTGGTAACCGTGGAACCATCTACAGGTTGGGACAACGAGGACCTGAGAACAGCACAACGAGAAGATCCGGACATTTCACCTATTCTCGCTTGGAAAGAAGATATGGAAAGACCAGACTGGAAGGATATTTCGGAACGGAGTGAGAAGCTGAAAAGTTACTGGGCTCAATGGAACTCTCTTCATGTTGAATGTGGTATATTAAAACGCAAATGGGAAGCACCTAACGGCGAATATTTCCGAATGCAGATAGTCGTGCCAGCATCAAACGTCAAAGATGTTCTAGAAGAAATGCACGGTGGAACCTCTGGAGGACATTTGGGAGTGAACAAAACCATTTCCAAAATACGAGAAAGGTTTTATTGGCTACATATGCGAGAAGATGTGGAGGAGTGGTGCCGCAGATGTACTGTCTGTGCTGCTTGCAAAGGGCCGCAACACAGAAGCAGAGGAGAAATGCATAAGTATAACGTCGGAGCCCCCTTTGAAAGGATAGCTGTAGACATCGCTGGACCTTTTCCTGAAACGGATGGCGGTAACCGTTATATTTTAGTTGCCATTGACTATTTCAGTAAATGGCCTGAAGCTTATGCAATCCCTAATCAAGAGGCAACCACAGTTGCGGAACAAATAATAACGAATTGGGTCAGTAGGTTTGGTGTGCCTCACGAACTTCATTCGGACCAAGGACGGAACTTCGAATCGCGGACTTTCCAGGAGATGTGTAAAATGTTGGGAATAAGAAAAACTAGAACAACTCCTCTACACCCACAATCTGATGGCATGGTAGAGCGCTTCAACAGAACATTGATCGAGCATCTAAAGAAAGTAGTTGACTATCATCAACGCGATTGGGATCGACACATTCCTATATTCCTAATGGCTTATAGATCAGCTATTCATAGTACTACCGGACAAACCCCAGCTAAAGTCATATTCGGAAGAGAGATGCGTTTACCTAGCGACCTCAAATTCGGTACCCCCAGAGGTGAACAAAAGCTACCAGAAGACTACGTATCGGAGCTCAAACAACAATTAGCTGATGTGCACGAGGCCACGAGGACGAAATTAGCAACAAATACTGATCGGATGAAGACCCGCTATGACCTACGTGCTAATTCCGCAGGATTTAATGAAGGTGATCTTGTTTGGCTCTATAATCCGAGACGACGTAAGGGACGTTCTCCAAAATTGCAACAACACTGGGAAGGACCGTATTCAGTAGTAACTAGAATTAATGACGTGGTATACAGGATTCAGCGTGGCACAAGAGGCAAGCATAAAATTGTTCACTTGGACCGCTTGTGTCAATACTACGAGCATCAAGACCGTGGACCACCTGTTGTTCGGGACGAACAAATTTAAGAAGGCGGCAGTGTTACGTGCAAAGAAAGAGACAACTACTGACATCTACTGGCAATGGAGAAGTAGAACTACTGACATCTACTGGCAATGTGGCAATGCAGAAGTAAACGACTTTAGGTTCGGAGAATTGATTATGGTATCTACAGGAAGGTTCAGGAATAGAATGAATAGAACAGTCAAGAAGCTTCTGGAAAATAGAACACTCGAGAATAATCTGGAGAGTTTCTAGGGTATAAATATAACAGTTGTCATAGCCAGAAGAAGAGTCTTGTCTTAGACGTTGCAGTGTTAACAAGTGAAAGTAATAAACGTGCGAAAGTGTTGTAATTAGCTTGCGGTAATTGAAAGTACAGTATTAGCGATAATTAGAGTTGAGTTGATTAATAGAAAGTTTATGAATTTTGTATGATCAGAAGTGAAATAAAGAACTTGTATAATAAGTATTTAATATTGTGTTTTAAATAACGAACCTTAAAGGCCACGCTCGCAACAATATATATATATAGTAGACCGCGGATTTTAATATGTAAAAATAAAAATAAAGAAATTCAGTTGTCAGTCAGAAGTTGAAGGCATAAGTTTTAAATAATTTTCTTACATCATCATTATAACGTTTTGAATATTTTTAACTCTTAATAACATTAATAAAGAAGACAAGATTCAAAAACATAGAAACCAGGACTATCAATTCGTAGCTTTATGACGGAAGACATATGTTCAGATAGCTGTCTCCTCCCTCCTTTCTATTTTTCTTCCAGTTCTACAGGTGACTTGAGACCGATGAAGCATTACTAAAACTGGCATCCATACGCCGCTACCTAAATCTAATTAGGTGGAAGAAGTTCAACCTCTCACTGTAGTGCCCAAAGGCGCCGAACCAGATTCTACTGACTGAGCAGTCTCAAACTACCTGGTCGCAACGGTGCTGGAATTATTACTGAGCAGTCTCTAACTGGCTGAGCAGTTTAGGAATAAGTTCGATTGTTCATCACAAGTTGAACTAGTTAGCACGCATTGGTCGGTTCGACATTGGGTCAGCCGATCTCTTGCGCTTCGGTAGCATTACAATTGTGGATGTTACAACTGCGCTAGGTACCTGTGCTACCCTATTAGACCCATACACCTTCAAAGAGACTGCAGAAAACGTCGACGAGTGGAATCACCTGAAGAAGGGAAAGAAGAATGCCAAAGATGTCGAGCCAGGGAACAAGCTATTCGTGGAGAGACTAGATTTCAAGCAGCGACTAGTTGCATCAGCTCTCCTATTGAGCAGTCGGAAAACTAGTAAAAACCAACTTTGTGGGGCAGAAGTTGGTTGGTGGAATCGACAGCCCCGAAGTCATCATTCAAGCAGGCCAGTTGCAGAGAAATAATAGCAGTCTTGTTATATATGGAAATGTAGGAAAAAATGACTGCGCAGTCACTATCGATACTGGAGCTGCAAGATCAATTATTAGAACAGATCTTGTTAAGAACAAATGGCTTCATAATACCACCAAATATCTACTAAGAACAGCAACTGGAGCAGCGGCACGGGTGTTTGGAGAAATAACTTTAGATGTTCAACTAGGCGAACTACTATTTCCTCACACTTTCCTGGTTTCAGACATAATGGATGAATGCATTCTTGGAATAGATTTCATGACCACATACAAAATAAATCTGGATGTCGGAGAGCGGATTCTCAAATATGGGAACATAGAAATTCCTATGAAACTAGGAGAAGCAGCAGATCATCCTGCGAAAGTAAGGACGATGGTCTGCGAAAATATTACTCTTTCGCCATGCTCCGAGACACTAATATGGACAAAGCTTACTGATGACATCGGGACCTGCCAATTCTATCTGGTGGAGCCTAACCCCACAAAAGTTACATCGAGCATCATTGTTGGCAAGACTTTAGTGAAGGCAGAAGGTGCAACATTAATACCAGTCAGAGTGCTTAACACATCCGAAAATGAGGTACAACTAAAAGAAGGTGCTATAATTGGAAATTGTGAACCCGTTTACCAAATCGTCAATTTGGATAATGGTAGTAATATCAGGGAGACAAAACCTATACCAGCTACTACCCAACAGGTTCAGAAACTTCTTTCGTCCAGTGCCTTAAGTGAACAACAACACAACGATGCCAAAGAGGTGATCGATGAATTTTCGGAATTATTTGCAATGAATGATGATGACTATGGTAAAACAAATCTTGTCCAGCATCGGATCGATACAGGAGATTCCAGGCCCATTCGACAGACACCACGAAGATTGCCATTAGCCAAACAACCACAAGTTGCAGACATGATGAACTCCATGAAGAAACAAGGCATAATAGAGGAATCTAACAGCCCTTGGACATCGCCGGTTGTTCTGGTTAGGAAAAAGGATGGCAGCACCCGATTCTGCGTAGACTACCGCCAACTAAATAACGTGACGAGAAAAGATAACTATCCATTACCAAGGATTGATGACACGTTGGATACCCTTTCCGGAGCGCAATGGTTTTCCACATTGGATTTGAAGAGTGGTTACTGGCAAGTGGAAATACATCCCGAGGACCGAGATAAAACTGCTTTCTCAGTTGGCAGTGGCTTATGGCAATTCAAAGTAATGCCATTTGGGTTACGTAATGCTCCAGCCACATTCGAACGACTGGAAAACCTGGAAAACATGTCTTGTCTACTTGGATGACATAATAGTTATCGGAAGGACATTCAAGGAACATAAAAACAACTTACGAGACGTACTTCAAAGACTCAAAGATGCAAAATTGAAGCTCAGTGCGAGTAAATGTCCTCTATTCAAAGATGAAGTTAAATATTTAGGGCACATAGTTTCATCACAAGGAGTAAGAACCGATCCAGAGAAGATAGAAGCCGTCAAAAATTGGCCAGTTCCAAAGGACAAACATCAATTACGGAGTTTTCTTGGTTTAGCTACCTACTACAGGCGATTCGTGAAAGGTTTTGCAGATATAGCAAGAAGCCTACATCAACTTACAGAAAAGGGAAGGCCGTTCATATGGTCGGATAAATGTAACGAAAGTTTTGAAAATTTGAAGCAACAGCTCTGTGAAGCTCGAGTACTTCACTATCCAAAGCTGGGTAAAACATTTATATTAGATACGGATGCCAGCAATGAAGGTATTGGTGCAGTGCTTTCGCAGGAGGAGAATGGTCAAGAAGTTCCAGTAGCTTACTATAGCAAAGCACTTTCAAAGCCAGAGAAAAATTATTGTGCTACAAGAAAAGAGCTACTTGCTATTGTAAGTTCAACAAAACATTTTCATAAATATCTCTACGGGCAGAAATTCATCCTTCGCACTGACCATGCAGCGCTTAAATGGCTTCTGCAGTTTAAGAACCCTGAGGGACAAGTCGCGAGATGGATAGAGCGACTCCAGACTTATGATCTTGAGATCCAACACCGATGAGGTCGTATCCATGGAAATGCAGACGCCCTTTCACGACGTCCATGCAAACTTGAATGCAAACATTGCGCACGGGTGGAAGAAAAAGAAACAACAGCAACTATACAGTTGGTAACCGTGGAACCTTCTACAGGTTGGGACAACGAGGACCTGAGAACAGCACAACGAGAAGATCCGGACATTTCACCTATTCTCGCTTGGAAAGAAGATATGGAAAGACCAGACTGGAAGGATATTTCGGAACGGAGTGAGAAGCTGAAAAGTTACTGGGCTCAATGGAACTCTCTTCATGTTGAATGTGGTATATTAAAACGCAAATGGGAAGCACCTAACGGCGAATATTTCCGAATGCAGATAGTCGTGCCAGCATCAAACGTGAAAGATGTTCTAGAAGAAATGCACGGTGGAACCTCTGGAGGATATTTGGGAGTGAACAAAACAATTTCCAAAGATGTGGAGGAGTGGTGCCGCAGATGCACTGTCTGCGCTGTTTGCAAAGGGCCGCAACACAGAAGCAGAGGTGAAATGCATAAGTATAATGTCGGAGCCCCCTTTGAAAGGATAGCTGTAGACATCGCTTTTCCTGAAACGGATGGCGGTAACTGTTATATTTTAGTTGCCATTGACTATTTCAGTAAATGGCCTGAAGCTTATGCAATCCCTAATCAAGAGGCAGCCACAGTTGCGGAACAAATAATAACGAATTGGGTCAGTAGGTTTGGAGTGCCTCACGAACTTCATTCGGACCAAGGACGGAACTTCGAATCGCGGACTTTCCAGGAGATGTGTAAAATGTTGAGAATAAGAAAAACTAGAACAACTCCTCTACATCCACAATCTGATGGCATGGTAGAGCGCTTCAACAGAACATTGATCGAGCATCTAAAGAAAGTAGTTGACTATCATCAACGCGATTGGGATCGACACATTCCTATATTCCTAATGGCTTATAGATCAGCTATTCATAGTACTACCGGACAAACCCCAGCTAAAGTCATATTCGGAAGAGAGATGCGTTTACCTAGCGACCTCAAATTCGGTACCCCCAGAGGTGAACAAAAGTTACCAGAAGACTACGTATCGGAGCTCAAACAACAATTAGCTGATGTGCACGAGGCCACGAGGACGAAATTAGCAACAAATACAGATCGGATGAAGACCCGCTATGACCTACGTGCTAATTCCGCAGGATTTAATGAAGGTGATCTTGTTTGGCTCTACAATCCGAGACGACGTAAGGGACGTTCTCCAAAATTGCAACAACACTGGGAAGGACCGTATTCAGTAGTAACTAGAATTAATGACGTGGTATACAGGATTCAGCGTGGCACAAGAGGCAAGCATAAAATTGTTCACTTGGACCGCTTGTGTCAATACTACGAGCATCAAGACCGTGGACCACCTGTTGTTCGGGACGAACAAATTTAAGAAGGGGGCAGTGTTACGTGCAATAGAAAGAGACAACTGGTGACATCTACTGGCAATGGAGAAGTAAACTACTTTAGGTTCGGAGAATTGATTATGGTATCTACAGGAAGGTTCAGGAATAGAATGAATAGAATGAATAGAACAGTCAAGAAGCTTCTGGAAAATAGAACACTCGAGAATAATCTGGAGAGTTTCTAGGGTATAAATATAACAGTTGTCATAGCCAGAATAAGAGTCTTGTCTTAGACGTTGCAGTGTTAACAAGTGAAAGTAATAAACGTGCGAAAGTGTTGTAATTAGATTGCGATAATTGAAAGTACAGTATTAAGCGATAATTAAAGTTGAGTTGATTAATTGAAAGTTTGTGAATTGTATAAGATTAGAGTGAAATAAAGAACTTGTATATTAAATATTTAATATTGTGTTTTAAATAACGAACCAAAGGCCACGCTCGCAACA
This sequence comes from Dioctria rufipes, assembly GCA_963924295.1. NCBI lineage: Eukaryota > Metazoa > Arthropoda > Insecta > Diptera > Asilidae > Dioctria > Dioctria rufipes. Next base: position 83,036,248 of record OZ002742.1, read on the forward strand.
GTATAATAGTATTTCTGTAGCTTCCTAGAAGCTTAATAATCTTTAGGTTTAATTATGAATGTAATTAGAGACTGAGCCGAGCGTAAAATGAATGGCCATAGCACCTCATTAACTTTATAGCATTTTATAGGAATCACAGGGCCATTCACTCAGGCTTTTTAGTTCCTTAAGTCCGGTTACATATTGACAGCTACTAAAGTCAACTCTTAAATTTGGATAGCTTTAGCGTAATGAAATAAAAGCAGAATGAGAAACTACTAGCACAATTTTTTTTTTTGTAAAATAAGAAGAATACCGCGAGCGTGAGTTTAGATTAAAGTATGCCAATATGATAATGTAGCAAATTAGTAACTACATGCAAAAATAAGGGAATAGCAGAGACCAGGAAATTAAAACAGAATAATATTTTTCTCAAACAGCTTAAAGTAATACAGACCGCTCAGAAACGAATGCCGCCGCCTTCAGGGAGCTCCTTCGAGGAACCGGATACGATGTAAGTACATTTTCTTTTGTTCTAATTTCCTGCATTGTGTGATATCCGTTCAATAACCGACGGATTTTGTAGATTTTTTTATATTTTTCTATATTTTGAAATAATTAATAACGAACACCACTTATGTGGTTGCAGCAGACAGTCTGAAAATTTTCTAATAGTTCGTACAAAGGATGAATTTTAATCGATATGGCTTATTACTTCACCGTGTTTTTTCTCGACGTCTCACGCTAGAGTTGTTTATGTCAATTAATCAAGTATGTATAAAGAAAAAGGGGAAGAAAACCAATTGCTCATAATACTTCTCTCAAACCTTTACGCGTTCGATTATTGTTTTCTTGTTTCATCTATATGGATTGTAGTATTCAGACCTAGTGCAACTATGTTTTAAAAGTAAGTTCATTAAAATAATTATTGAAAAGAGATATTACCTATTGTTATCGTCAACGGGACTTTTTATAGTTTGTAAAATACTAAGGAGGAAGACAGGCTAGAAGAACACTGTGGTTAGAGAAGAGGTGGAAATGTAGTCGTAGAGGATATGTATGTTACTTAGTATTATCAGTCCACGTTAGTATATGAATTGTTTAAAATCAGTCCTTACTGGGACCAAATTAGCTTAATGTACAGGAGTAGGATAAGCATTGAGTAAACAGTTTATAACGTCATGATGCTTTGAGTCTTCTTGATTTCTCCTTCCACTCTCCTGGTCCTCTCACCTTGAAGGTTGACTAGGTCCGCTCTCGTCTTCTCTTTTCAGGTAAACAAGGGACACTGAACAAAATGACTGCTGCCCTCAGTATCATGAGGTGGATATGGGGCAATCAGCTGAAGGCCTATCATCTGCGCCTTCACTAAGGTAAAGGTAAGTGGCGTGATGGTCCTGTCAGGACCGGGTGTGTGCTTCCTTTTTTTGTATGAAGGCACGAAGTTTTTCTTGTATATGGCAGGTGGCACATTGGCAGGTTTTTTCGTGGAACCTCCCCACACTCTCTCTATCAGCTCATGCTGGCAGTCTGGACTTCACGTCCAAACCAATCACTCGACATACTACCATAACAAGTGACCTAATAACTCTTTATCGCATACAGATAGCACATATGTAGGGTGTAATAGATTAAATTAAAGAGGAGAGTCTATAGTTTACAGTTTTTTATAAAAAAAAAGTTATGCTAATGGCCTTTTTGCAAAAAATAGAGGTCAAAATAAAAAAAAAAGAGGTAAGAAAATCCAAAATTTTTAGTTTAGACCACAATAACTTTTAAAACGAGAGGAGTACCGGGCTGGTTTAGCAGTTGGAAAGGCCATGAAGTTTTGCCCACAATGAGCTTTTAACTGTGACTGTTTAGAGAAGAAATAGACATATACCAACAAATAAACCAATCACCATAATAAGAGTCAGTTAGTTTAACTTTAGACACAGTCTTTCTTTGATTCGAAGTGCTTACTTCGTCTACTTACTAACAGTGACCGTACGCCCTGTACTTTTTAAGATACAGGGTATGCTGTGAAAAACTAGATTTTTTCTTAATCAGCCTGTAACTACTAAACGGTTGATATGGCCCTCCACTTGCCATACAATTTGTTGTTGTTTAAGTGAGTACTATCACCTCCTGTTCTATTGACCTCCTAGACGGAAACACCCTATATATCAGAAACAAAGGGGGGGGGGGGGTAGGTAAATACAACTACATATAAATAAATGCACATATATCATGTCTACAAAGTGTCCAAATTCTAAGAAATTGTATCGTTATAGACATAATTTTTTTTCTAAACGAAACTAAAAAGCAATCTAGTGTTAAGGAGCTCTATTCTTACTTCCTAACTGACTTTGCTTCAACTATACCACGTATTGGTGATATCCATGCCCGATGGGGGGGCTCTGTTTACAATAACAAAAATGGCTCTAATGAAAGTATTAACACCTGATGTTTGTTTACATATGTGATTAAGCTTAAAAATCTCAACGTCGATAAGGACTGGCCGGGGTCAGCACGAATTTTTGTTAAATTATTAGTATAAATGAATCTGTGGATTACAATATTATTATGTTATTAATTTTAAGTTTTTAAATAATTTAGACAGAAATATAAAAAATGTCGCCCTAAAATATGTGGTGCTGGTGTGGCCGTATGTAGCGTTTTGAGCCAATACATAGATAATACAACTCCAGCTCTACTATATTATTGCTGTGTCCACATTAGGGAATGGTATCGGTACCTCTTTGAGGTCAGTACCAAACCTTCAGGTGTTTTCGTCACTCGGTTCTATCCTGAAATCGTGTGTAATGACATTTTGAAGTATCTCAAATCCAAAAACATTGCAGCAGAGGGTATTTCTCGCCGTAAAATTAGTAAATCCTCCAAATCAGTTGCATCTTTTGTCCCCTTTCATTGGTGATATTTTTTTTTTAGCATACACGCTCCATGAGTGAATTATTTTCGAGTTTTTAGATAGATTTCGCAAATTGAAAATAACTTTTAAACCCATTTACCGATTTTAATAAAAATTGTAATATAGATTTCTAACACTATTTCACAACTACCTAATAACCAAAATATTTTTTTATTCAGGCGTTGTCAATTTTTTATGCACAAGTATCTAAAACGTTGAGGTGAGGTTTTAGGCTATTTTGGTATTCTTTACAAATTGTGAAAGTTTCAACGAAATCGGAGATGGTCGGGTCCAAGACAATCACTTTTTGAATGTTTTCGTGTGGAATGACTGCATATATTCGTATATATTATTTTTTTTACCAATATTCATTCATTATATATAAATATATATACATATATGCCTAAAACATCATTGATAGAATTATGGAAAAAAAAAACGAAAAAACCGCCCAAAATAGACAACCATGGCAGACGCACATGTACGGCGATACTCTATCTGGAACACCAGAGGACCAGAGGCTGGCCGTACGTGTACGGCGATACCGCTGAAAGGGTTAACTTTTTCAGCAGATGTGCAGGAGAAGTTATTAGACCCCTTATTTTGGTCCTCTGGCACTTTTACTAAATTATTTGTACCTTCTGGGCGCCATCCTAGAAATACAGCTAAAACAAGCAATATTATTCCAAAAAACTGAAGTTGCTTTCCCTTTACATCTAAATGTAAGGGGATTCGGACAAAAGCTGCACATATCTTCAAATCCTATGTTGCAAATTGTTTTGATATCCTTGCTTTTCACTGAATCATGGCCTTCGTGATGGAAAAACCATTTTAATTGCAGCCAAATTAAGGTCCCAGTTTTTCCAACACTCTTGACACTGAACTTAAGTTCTTAAGCTGTCTTTCTTAAAACACGACTTATACACACTATGTTGCTGTACTCCTCCAGACCCCATAAACATTGTTAATGACAAAGGTCAAGATATTTACGATCTACTCACTTGAACATCTAATTTTATTCATGGGAAAATGCAACCTCTTGACGAATTACTACTTATTGGTGATTTTAACTTACCTAATATACAATGCGTACTAACTGAAGATGACGATGACTATGTTTCCCTTAATAACTTGTCAACAAGGGAATTACTATTCCTGGACACTATCTCATCTCTTAGTCTCAACCAAATCGCTATTACCTTAAGGTAGTCACTTGAGGCCGCTGTTTTTTATTCTTTTTATTGACGAGATTGTCTCTGCTGTGAGGCACGGCAGCCTTGATTTATGCTGACGACATTAAACATTTTGCTCAGATTAAATCTTTTAACGATTGTGAACAGATACAAGGTGACCGTCACAAAATTTACATTTGGTGCAAAACCAGTAATTTGGTTCTCAATATCGACAAATGAGAAAGTTATGACTTTCGACAGGAATCAGTAACGAATCACATATAATTATGTGTTCTCAGATTCCACGATGCGCCGTGTGGGCTCTGTCTGTGACTTGGGTGTCAAATGAGTTTTATCTCCCACATAAACTATGGACTCGTTGGTCCCAAGAGCTCTCGAATCCCACCATAACATTGCGTTTGTACACTTCACTGACTTATTGCAATGGACTGAACGTATTTTCCTATAGGAAAGAATGGCACAAGTTAGTTCTCTCTTTCGCCCTATGGCAGAGGTGGAGCTACCAACACAAAATATTGTTTACTGAACATTTACTTATGCCATTTCATGTTTTTATGTTGGCTGCAGATAAAATCACCGCAGAAAGAATAAGGTAAAGATATTGTTTACCATGCTCTGTCTCTTTTGCCCATACGCAGGATTCAGTTAAGAATAACTTTTGAAAATTAAAGTCGGAATTAGTTTAATTTCTTATAAGAGTGCTTATAAGCGATTAAAATATCACTTGGACATAAGATAATATTTTTTTATTACTTTAATTCGATTTTCGGATGTAAAATTTCATCTGATTGGTTGAGTTTTACATATTTTTATGTAGTAAACGTTTTAAAGGGTGCTCTAACGGTGATATACAGAAACACAATATTTTTTGTGCCACATGAAATAGCAAATCGCTCAGCCATTGTTATAATTCAGTGGTACACTTTCTTTGTGAGACCTCTTCTTGAATATGCTAGTTGGTCTCCATTTTACGGTACACACATCCACCGCATCTTGTCTGTTCAGCGGAACTTCCTGCGCTTCGCTCTTAGGCACCTACCTTGGAATAATTCATTGATTCTTCCACCTTATGAGGATCGCTTGAAGCTTTTGAATATGCACTCGCTTGAAAAACGTCGCCGATGTAACTACTTAGCAGTCTCTTTCCGTAATAGTCTGCACAATTTGAGAAGGTTACCTCTGTTGCATGTTAACCCCGCAAGGTCCAAATTTAGCATGTACGAACCGGTTAATCACACGTGCTGAGCATTTTGTCCTTTCCAAGCATGTTTTAAAAACACGTTTATATAATAGTTAGTTTTTTGTTTCTATGTCGCATTGCATGTCATTTCATCCGGTGTTTGGCTTATGCTTAATTTAACATACTAATACTAACACCGACTAAAGTGATGAAAAGCATGTATTGTTGATCGCTTATTTATTAAATGCGTCACTACAGCGAGCTTGTGTTAAGCTGGTTCTGATAAGCCATGATACAGTTTTATGACTTAAATGGATTGCGCACATATCCCACCCAAATGAACAGCTGCATGATCCCCAGGAGATTTTCGAACGGACTGAATGTTGTCAATTGGCGGGAATGTGAACTAAGCCGTGAATGCTAGCTACGATACCTGGAGGAGAGTGCCCATCTAGTCTATGATGATTTCTAATTCCTTGCAGTACTGTCGCATTTTATTTGTAAAAACAACAGAATCCTTTCTGCTATTAAAGACTCCTTTGAAAATAATAGTCCTCCGTAAGGTGATTAGTTGCTTATATTAACCACATCTTCCTAAACTCCCTCGTACGACATAAAATTAGGAGGCTTGTTGAAGGACAATTCACCTGTTTCTTGTTTTTTTTTTTTTTTTTAATTTTTACATTACCAAAGCTTGAGTATTTGAAAAGCGTTACAGCCTGCTAAGAGTGAAATGAAAGAAAAGTAGCTTATAGAATCACCATTTATTATTATCTCTCTAATACTATTACTTTTAACATCATATATTCAACTATGAAAGACAGACAAGTTACGACACAGTAGTGAAATTTACAAAAAAATTTATACATAAGTGTTACAATTATACAGTTATAATAAATTGGACTATTCTATCGTACCACTATATTTTTAATAGCTGTTTTCGTTGTAGTACGCAACTTACTTACAAGTATATTTCGGAATTATTGTATACAGTAACCGAAATGAGCCACGGTGTAAAGGGTATATAGTATGAAGTTTGACTTAAATTGGGCCCAAATTCAACAACTTATGTAGTAAAAAGTGTACCCTATATAGTTGCAGTTACTTCTTAAGAACTTTCTTCATTACTTATTTCTCGTTTATCTGTTATAAATTTATACAAAGTTTATTATATTTACGGTTTCTTTGTTTCGAATCAATTTATTGATGGAATAGATACAAATGCCTATTTACCATCTTTGACTTCGTCTTGTTAAAACATTTTTGACATCACATTAAGCAAAGTCCTGTATAAGAATCATAATTTTGTTTGCTTTGATACTTAATTAGGTTAACGATTGACTTAACTTCAGGAGTTTGCTAGTGATGTATTGGGTTGCTTATCACTTAATTCAACTTTTAAATAGCAAGACCAAACCTAACACTTTGATTGAGATCGGCCCTGAATGATATTAAATATGTGTTACATTTATTTATGATTACTTATGTATATTTTTGCTATAATAAAGTAGTATAGACAAATTAGGCCAAAAGTTAGTACAAATATCAATAAGGATATTAACCAGGATAGTAGTAGGATAGGGGAGGGATACTGGCATACAGCAAATCAACTCAAACCTATATTGCTTATACATGTTAGTATGTACACTACACAACTTTACTGTTAATGCATTCTCAAGAGATTCCTATCGCCAACTGAGGAGTCTGGGAATTACCATAGCATCTTACAACTTATCTAGATTGTACCATAATTTTATTCACCGATAAGACACATACAAATTTTGTAGATGTAGAAAAGGCGATCTTCCTATGAGTAATCGTAAGGTGTTCTTTATGGATTATAGAAGCGCTCCTTATTAAATTCAATTCGATTTCCTTTTTACATATGGCAGACATGTCATCAGAGAGCTCATCGCTCTGACAGTAAAAACTGAGGGAAGTCCCCCTGTTTTAGATCAATATGATCATAATTATAAAATGAGCTCTTTTTTATAAGGTACTGAATAATTAATTTTTTCACATTGCATAAAATATGAATTAATAAAGCCAGAATTAAATAAATAGACTACCGACGCCTGCAGCTTGATGACTCATTGCTGTCTCATGAAGCACAGCTCATTTTTGATACTGGCTTCTGAAACTCTTACGTGATTACATATTCGTTAGACACAGATGCCCTTTCCCTTAACTTATCGTTCATACAGAAAATGTTTTTTTTTATCCATCTTGAGATTAGTTCTTTATATTCTTTACAATTGGAAGAATACACACAATCTATTGCTGGGTTTTTGCTGTGTTTCATTGATAAATTTTTTAGTTAAGGTGGATAAGTTTGACCACCCTACATAGCGTTTTGTCTTATCACACATTTAGCGTATGTTCGAACAGAATAAAGTTTAGAAGATTTTCTTGTTCTGGTCGGGCGGCCACAGAAGGTAGTAGAACGATACAATAAATTCTATTAAAATAATTGCAAGTCACGCAATAGTTCAAGTGTGGGGTTGAAAGACGTGTGAGTTAAACCGTGAGTGTAAAAGTTCTTAGAAATTGTGCGCAGAACTGCCATTTTTACCGTATGAATAGGTAAGAATGTGAAAGTGTCACAGTGCGGCTGAAAATGATTGGACAGAATCAGCCTGCGTCACTTCCCAAGACTGATGAGGATGGTATGGGAAAAGATCAGAATATTTCAGGTGATCGCTCGGAGAAATAGATACGACACTTACGTGAAATAGAACTTCTACATTGGGAGAGAGACTTATTGAAAAAACCAAAATGAGTTGTTAAGGAAGCAAAGAATTGTGGTGTTATTAATACGTCTTCTGTTCATGTTGAAAATACACAACTCAATCAACTAAAAGTGGGGCGCTTTATGAAGACAGTACTCTTATTAAAGAGTTTAATCCGTCAGTTATTTTTGGGTTGACGGCAGTGGAGCGGCTTTATTTTAATTAAGACTTAAAACATGTGCACAAGTAGGATGACAGAAGTACTTTATTTTATGCGTTTGGATGGCGCTGCGATGGACTGGTACTACGCAAAACAAATGATGATAACATTTCAACAATTTAAACATGAATTATTTCACTGTACCGGACAAGACGATTCTTCAGTTGTCATTGAAATAATGTCAAGGCGGAGAAAACCTGGTAAATGCATTGAGGCATATTTTTACTTAATATTTGCGTTAGCAAACAAAATTAATTTATCTGAAGAACTTCGAGCTGCAAAACCTTAAACGATTTATTATTACAAATTAAATGTTTAAAGAAAACCGAGAGCGCCGGCGTAAAAGTCGGATTGGTTGACTGGACATCGTTGACACACTTCTCCACCACTTAACATAGTCGAAGGGACCACGGATATCCATATAATGGGCACAGAGTAAATGCTGGGAAGCACAAGTTCAGTGCATTGGAGAGAAATGTATCTGACCAAATAGTTCAAGTAACAAATTTCTAAAACGCGAAGACAAAATGGCAAAAGTCGTAGAGTTAATGGACAGCGAAAAATTAATAATATGTATGGACGACATATTGATACCATCGGATACTATTGAAGCAAATATCCTAATTCTCCGAGAATTTCTTGAAAGGTTAAAGGAGGCGGAACTAATATTGAATATCAATAAATGTCAGATTTTTCGAGAATCGAATACAGTTTCTTGACCACGAAGTTTCTCAAGAGGGTATCCAACTAGGGCCCATAAAAGTATCTGCTGTTGAAAACTGCAAAAGACCAGAAAATGTAAAGGAGGTGCGCCAGTTTTTAGGACTTACTGGCTATTTTTGTCTTTTCGTTCCGTCATGTTCGGTGTTCGAACACCCCTTAATAAGTTACTCCGAAAGGATCAAGAGTTGAAGTGGACAGAAGAATTGGAAACTGTCTGTAATCAACTGAAGGACGCATTGACTCATAGACCGGTATTGACCCTTTACAAAGAAAAACTGGAACATGAGTTATACACTGAAGCGAGTAGTGCCGGATTAATGTAATAACCGGCTGCAATTCTCTTCGACTGACCCAAGAGAAAAAGAATTTAATCCCACGTATTGCTAGATGGTGGTTAAAAATCTCAGAATGATTTCGAATTAGTTCTTCGACCGGGAAGTAAGCTCTCCATATCGACGCCCTGTCGCAACAGCAACGAAGTGGGCGCGGATAGTACAAATTTTGCCGGCAATATGCTAATGATTGGATTACCCATGAAAGGGAGGATGGCAGCCTTGCCTCCACAAGGCCCTAGATTAACGGAAATACTGGATGGAACGTTTAATCATCATTCGGAAAAGGATGGAGTGAAACTTCGCTTTATAGGTCCAAAAGGCATTAGATGGCAATTCACATAAACCATATGGGACCCTTCCTTAAGAGTTCGAGAGGGAATATGCATCTGATAGGATTGATAGACACATTTACTAAATTCCTTGTTCTCTAACCTACAAGGTCTACATCAAGCAGAGGTGTAATTAAAAAGTTGGAAGTGTCACAATATTTTGGATTTCCAACTCATCTCGTCACAGATAGAGGCACGGCGTACACCTCTTACGAGTTCCACAAAGTATTACAATGGCAATGACATTGTTCAAACCTGAACATAAAATTCAATATAATTACATAGAAAACCACAGTAAATAAAACTGCATCTAGCTATATATAAAAAGGTCAAAGAACCTAACATAAAACAAAACAAATAAGCAATAATTGCTCGCAATAATCATTGGAACTCTTGCTTACTAGGCAAATTGCGCAAAATAAGCAATTGCTCCCAATAATTATTGAACTCGAGACAATATTGCTTACTAGACAGTTCATTAAATTCACTTCATTAAGTGCACTATGTTCAGTTCATTTTATACGAAGTTACTTAGTTTGTAAATTTTGATTATTATAAAAACAGTACTAGTGTAAGAAAAATTACAGTCTTGATTAAAGAACTCAAGTAACAAATTTAATTGTTTTGCGTCCCCAATCGTGGTCAGCGCAATACCTGCTAATTTAACCACAAGACCCTGAGCGTTTTTTCATTTACAGATCATGTGACGTTAAAACAGACATATAACATATTCAAACTTCTGTGGGGACTCCAAGAGCTAATGGGCAGATTGAACGATATTTTAGAACCGTTAAGACTGCCATAGCAACAACTACACATAATAGAATCAAACACGAGATTGGGACGTAAAGATTCCAGCAATTCAATGGGCATTAAATAGCAGGAAACATACCACAACCATGAAAACACCGCAGGAGCTATTAATGAGCTATCGACACAAAAATATACTCCAAAACAAGTTAGTGATCGCTTTAGAGAAAATCTGTGCCGTTGAATGAGTTGAGAAAAAACAATATTACTCAAAATGGACGAAAAACAACGGGGAAAAGCTTAATTCAGTTCACCGAGCATCACGACAGTACCAACAAGGAGATATAGTCTTGGTGAAGCAAGAGCCGAAAAAATCCAACACAGATATAAAGGACCTTTTTAGGAGAAGACTGTTCTTCAAAACGATAGATATGTTGTATCAGATGTACCAACCACGAGCATATCCCAGAAATAATACGAATCTATACATGTAGCAGATCGATTAAAACCCTGGCGCCAACTAGAAGACATGTCATTCGATGCTACAATCTTCTTTTGTGTAAATGACAATTGGTTACGCCGTGTAAATGTAGCTGTATATGAAGAGATGAAATTAAATTATATGTGTCAGTTGGTGCCTATTAGTAGTGTAAATTATACCTCTTCTAGGCCAAAGAGCCTATATATGAAAGGCCTAGGAAAGTTAGCTCTAATTCTCGTTGACAAGGTGTAGTGGATTCAATTCCTGGGGTGAAAATCAGATGTAGGATTTCCGAATTCTACACTGATGTCTGCCTGACTATTGTTTAAACAGACTTAGTGAAGCACATCTTGAATCGAGAGTTTGTCAAAATGTTGACCAAAGGAGTCTTACATGTTTCATTTGAATTCTAAAATATGGTTATTGGCTATGGCTGTCATTGATGAATAAATGACAATGGCGTACTCCTTTAGACTCAGGGTCGATATGAGATTCCTTGAAAATTTTGACTATGTGTCGTTAGATGAAAATTTTAATTGAAAGTAGAATGCTTAACGCCGTGTGCTCCAATTCTTCACGTAAGTAAGGGGAAAAGGAGTGAGTTTAGGTATAAGACGGAAATCAAGCAGGACAGTGATAATGTAGACCGAGCAGATATTGTGGAGAAAGATATTCAGACAAATAATAAAAATGAGTCTGCTACCTTCTCTGGGTAATAAAACTCGACAATCTTAATGGCACCAAAGTAGGTAAAATGCGTTGTGTTGAGTAGAGAAATAAGGTAAAGTCATTAGTATGGCGACAGCAATTTCCTTAGTTAAATCTTTTTCGGCAAATTTGGGTCTGTGAGTACTAGTATTAGTATAAAAAAATAAGTATGGATGTATATTCCTACCTATGAGGCGTTGACAAGAAATGTAAGGAACAATCGGTTTTTAGTAATCTGGCAGTCTAATTTTGTCGGTGCATAGGAGAAGTCGATTGAATTACTAGCGGGCACAGAAGGTAGTTAAACGATACAACATACAACAAATTCTATTGAAATGCAAGTCACGTAATAGTGTGTACATAATAATACCCGCATTCCTATGCTTCTTATACATATGTTCTAAGGGGTGTACAAGTAAAGTTAAACAAGTTCCTAAAAAATATTAAAATATGTAATTAGAAAAGGAGTGTAGCTCAGATCAGTAAGTTTTTTGCATAAATTGGTTTAAACATAGGAACGAGTAAACGACAGCTCCACAAATTATTGACCCGTTCGTTTCGGACCGATACATATCTACTACCAAGTATTTGTTTTATTGTATGCGATGAACAAAATGCTTTATTATGTATAAACTGTCAAAATCAATTATGCTCCTGATGCTTTTCTTTATGGGTGTTGTAGTTTTACTTTAATGCGATTCATATTGAAAACTTTTACCTCAGTTATAAAATCAAGAATTAATTAATTACTAGAACTAATATATTTTTCCAAGATTCCCCATATTGCTCGTTTTACGAATTTATTATGATCTTTGGCGATTTGTAAATGAGATAATTTTAAAATTTATACAAAAAGAAAGAGAACTTTACCATCATCGGTTCTATCTTTTATCTTCAATGTTTATAAGGTCGATTTTAATTTTTTGGTTACACAGGTACCTAACAGAATCTGTAAAAATTTAAGGGATCCTCATAAACCAAATTAAGAAGACCTATTGCCAATCGCCCTCGATTATAGTGTGTATTCTAAGACTTTACATAACCCCTTCAGGAAAAGTGAAAAAAAAAAAACACAGAAGGGGTTACATTTTGGGAACAGAGTGTGTTATGAAACCCCAAAATAATCCAAATATAACATGATCAAGCAATAACCACTTCAATTGCCTTTGATTCATAACTCATTACCTACAAATTTAAGCAAAGCATCTCCCGTTCATAAATCATGGATATCTGATTCCACAACGAGAACAATAAACAAACATTGCGCGCAAGTCAAGTTGCAGCACATAATGTGGAATCGATAGATGTACCCATGCCACGGTTATAATTCTTAGGTAGACAAGGCCTGTCACCTATCTACACGTAAATAAACCTTTGGACTTCTTGCTTGAGAACAATTAGCCAAACGTATAATGGATCAACCTAATTAACTCAAAGCGATTAGAAGTAAGGCAGGTAATCGCTAAACGATTTTACCCCACACCCGCTGTGCAACCATATTGACTAAAAGAAACTGCCTTAGCGGAAGTGCCGGCGTCAAATTTCTTTTGTCGTTGTTATGTAATAAAACAGTTGAATTATTGTTTTGGGACTCGTGTGAAAATTGATATTGTTGTTTTCATACAATGGTTCTTAATTGGCCTCCAAAAATTTGCGGATGAAAAATCAAATTGCATTATTGCAATAATTTTCACCTTTATTGGAAAAAATGCTTGATAGGTGATTTTGTTTTTCTTAGAAAGTGTTATTTGTAAAATTGAAAGTGTGTTTAAAAATAAAATCATAGCAACTACAAGCAAACGCAGCAGTAATAATGGATGTGAAACAAAGAATGGAAGAAATGTATGCAAAATATAGGAACTGGGGTGTATATGACCTAAGTGCCAAGAATCAGTCTTTCGGCGGTAAAGTCAATTATGACATTAAAGTGATCAAAAACAAACTACACCACTCGATTACCCCCCCCCCCCCCCCCCCAGAAATTGTTCACCTATAGTTTTGTACACTAGAGTCTAGACCCTAATTCCGTAGGAGTAAGCCCAAATGCTCTACGACCCTCCCACAGTTAGCCGTCCTTCAATATTGCGACATATCTTATGTTTTCCTTAACTCCCGAAATAGCTAGCGAATCGCGAATGGAGTTAGGGGGCAAACGAAAATTCTCATCTTTCAAACTCCCCGTGTTATAGAATTCGGCCCCTAGTGGAGATTTTTAACGTTATATTGACTGAAAGAAATGATGAATTACAAAATTACACTTGGTTAAAAATTTTATTTCTTCCGTTTTCGTCAGTTAGATATGTGCTTGTAGAAAATCAAAATTTCCAGATGATCAGCACTTTGATGAGAACTATAGTTATAACTTTTGCAAGACTCTATTATAGCGAATTGCTTTTATTTGAACTGAACAGTCACCCGTTCGATTCTCCAACTTCACGGTATACAGACTAATAAGATATGACTGTACCACACTGCATTGACATTTGATTTCATACTGAAGTGATGAAAAGCATATATTGTTGACCATTTATCTATTAAACGCGTCACTACAGCGAGCTTGTGTTAAGCTGGTTCTGATTTCAAAATAATTAAGAATGCCAGCTAAGTGGCCAATAATGCAACTTTCATTATAAATTTATTTTAGTGTATTTTGTTAAAACATGAAAGAGACCTAAATGTGAAATGCAAAAGTTTAAAACAAAATCCTTGCTTGTAAAATTTACAGAATTTTTATTTAAATCAGTATATGTGATGTGCAGAGGATGAGATTGACTGTAAATTGAAAGGAATATGATAATATCTATTAAAGTTAAATTACATCTTGATTAATTTATTGTAAGTCGGCTTCAAAATGACAGTTGACGCAACTAGAACAAAGTAGGTACAAATTTAATATAATTATTGATTGTCGTGGTACATACAACACTGCGCTAATTGCTAAGTAAAATCTGAAAGATCTGAAAACATTTTTATTTTATCGATCGATCGATCAGCAACCAAATATATTTGTATATACTGAAAATTTGTTGTACAATGTATCCGCGTTCAAAGATGACCCTGTGCTGTCAGAACTCTTTTTTAATCTCGCAGTTTTATACCCCGATTTTTGTAACTATGAAAAAACGAATCCACACGACCATCAAGAATAAAAACTATAATTGTTACCCATAATAACCTTTTTCTTAAAATGAAACTTCTTTCCAAAAAGTCATTAACTTGAAAAGATAAGAATTTTGGAAGTTATGTGGAAAAGATCAAAGCTTTCTGCGACATTCAAGAAACTATGACAACACCAACAATGAGCTCTATTTGGCAAAATAATTTTGATCTAGTAATTATAACTCAGCGAAATCCATGAAGGTTCCTTATAAAATTGTTCAGGAGCTGTTCGACACGTTACGAAACGTCCGGAAAGTCTATTATTGAACACGAAACGAAATGCTTTACGTAGAGTTCGTTCGTATTCAAGCTCGAATATAGTTTTCGAGAGGTCCGAAATTTCGTTTCGTGTTCAATAATAGACACAAAGTTCAACTATAACTGTGTTCATTTGGTTCCATGCAGTGTTATGCAGAGCATAGGAGATTGCGAATTGAATTGCTTTATGGGTGCATAGAAGTAGAAAAAGTTTTGAAAGGATAGAGAAAATAATCACGGTGCCATGACTTTAATAATAATTCTTACAAAAAACAACAAAACCTGTCAAACTTTGTTCCAAAATCTATTAAGTTCTATTTTGACATTTTGCAAGAAAAGTCATGCCAATTTGATTATTTTCTTTATACTTTCAAATCCTTTTCTACTCCACCCTGTAAACCAATTCAATTCGCAATATTCTGTGCTCTGCAGAACAATGTAAGGAACCAAAAGTACACAGCCGATATATATTAATGTAGTTTTGCTACAATGTATTATTTATAAAGGGTTTTCCAATAAGAGGTGTTATTTTAATTAGCCCGCTATTTCGGTAGATGTCACTTTTGGAGCTGTCATTTTTTGACGATTGTCAAGTAGAAACTACGCCATTAATAAAAATGGAACGATACACGATTCAGCAACGCATTTTGAAATTATTAAAATTCACTATAAAAATGGTGAAAATGTGGCAGAGATGGTTCGTAAAACTCGAACATTTTTGGGTCGTCGTGAAGCACCTTGTCGGATCGCAATACAGAAATTGGTAGAAAAATTCGAGCTGTCGGGACAAGTTAGTGATGTGAACAATAAAACCCGTGCACGTCGCTCAAGAACAGCCGAGAATATTGCTGCTGTAGCCGAAAGTGTTGAAGAAAACCCAGGTTTGTCCATTCCTCGTCGTTCTTTGGAATTAGGCATTCCACAAACGTCATTACACCGTATTTTGCATAAATATTTGGGTCGTAAGGCTTATAAAGTTCAGTTAACACAAGAAATCAAGCCGGCCGATCATCAACAACGTTGTGTCTTTGCTGATTGGGTCCTTGAAATGCATGAAAATGATCCGGAATTCCATCGAAAACTCATCTTGAGTGATGAGGTCCATTTCCACCTCGATGGCTTCGTCAACAAGCAAAATTGTCGCATCTGGGGCTCGGAAAACCCAAGAGTTATTGTTGAAAAGCCTCTCTATCCTCAACGTGTGACTGTTTGGTGCGGTTTATGGTCCCGCGGGGTCATTGGACCTTACTTTTTCGAAAATGAGGCTGGAGCAACAGTTACGGTGAATGGATTGCGCTATCGACAGATGATTAATGATTTTTTATGACCGGAATTGGATGGTATTGATCAGGACAACGTTTACTTTCAACAAGACGGCGCTACGTGCCATACAAGCAACGAAACCATTGATCTTTTACGGGAAAAGTTTCCGGACCGTGTTATCTCTCGAAGAGATGATCACAATTGGCCACCGAGATCTTGTGACTTCTTCCTTTGGGGCCACGTGAAAGAGAAGGTCTACGCCAACAGCCCAGCGTCGATTCAAGACCTCAAAGATGGAATTCGTGAGGCTATCGAGGACATAGGGCAGCCACTTTGCGATTTGGTTATGGAAAATTTCATGAAAAGGATATGGTCCTGTAGGCGTGGTCGTGGTGGTCATTTGGCTGATGTTATTTTCTATTATTAACGGCATACCTTCCTCTTTATAATGAAATAAAGATCCGATCATTTATCTAAAAAAATGGCATTTTTCTTTGAATATCAAAATAACACCTCTATTGGAAAACTCGTTACCATGGAAAATATTTAGAATGCGACAAGAAAATGTCATAAAATTTGAAAATCTACAATTTTGAATTGCAACAGTACCAATGTGTAAAAACATATAAATAGTTTACAATATACGCTTATTTCATTAAAATACACTAAATTTTGCGTACACAAATAATGCATACAATATATTTAAAGATTTAGTTACTACATTAAGATATGCTCTAGTGATTTATATTTTACTATTTTAAAAGTAGGTGCACAGTTAGTTACTAAAAAAAAAAGGGAACTAATCATTACATATATACATTGTAAAAATAATTCAGTTAAGGCTATAATCAAATAAACATTTTTGCGTATATTATTACTTCTAAAATCCCGATGGCAGTTATTATTTGACTATGCATTCTTAATTATTGTATTGCAGTTTCTTATCGATGAAAAACATTGAATAATTATCTGAACAGGAAGCGGCATATCGACTGGAAATTTAATCCACTCGCAAAATTTTATAGTGTGCAATAATTTCCCAAAACAGTGAAATTTAATAAAATATACACTTCCAGCCTTCAAAACAACCCTTTCAAATTTATTAAAACCAATAAAAAGGTTAAAAAGTCTCGCTCAACTCCCAGAACTCTGAAATGTTTACTTTCAGAAACGTCAAAGTATGTGAAAAGTGAAATCCGAGTGGCTTATTCAGTTAAGGGCGCTTCATGTTTAGTTATTTATTCAATGGTGAAAATAATTTCAAATTTTAAAAATTTTAATATAAAATTCCCATATAGCGGCTTATAAATGTCCAAAATACATTTTATTGTATAAATGGTAATAATTCAAACTAGGGCTCGCAAAATTCAGGAATTCGATTACCCAAATCTAAAAATGTTTAACCTAAACTCGGATACTAGGATATCTGAATATTCAATTCTTGGAAACCAGAGTATGTGATTATTCGTCGATTACCCGAATAATGAAATTTCTAATTTGAGAATACCTGAATATTGAAATTTCTAATTTGAGAATACCCGAATATTCTGAAAACCATAGTGATAAAATCATTTCAATTTTCGTACAAATAGTTCCACATTATACACACTTAACCATAATTTCATTTGAATTTAACTTTAAAATTAAAACAACCCAAAATATCAAGAATTTACTACAATTAAAGATCCTAAATGAAGATTTACATTTGAAATTACAATTGAAGGTGAAACGTGTTTTTTGTTCGAATACCCGAATCCAATAGAGCAATTAACATAGTATTAGAAAGAATCAGATAAAAAAAATTGCGAGCCCTAATTCAAATCATATTTTGCGATCTAAGGGAATACAGTTTAGTTAAGTTTTACAATTAATAACGCAACAATATTTTTGTTAATGCCTTTTCTATTTGTGTTTCAATAATAAAATCGGAGTGAAATACTGAGAATCTTCTTCATAAAAAAATGAGCGAAATATTTAATTTAATTAAAATTTTCTAGTCTGGCGCACAAATTTTCAATTTTTTATATATATATTTTTTTTCAATAATTTAGTTGAATTTGATCTTAACACAATAATAATAATCACAAAGAATCACATTGAATGTTAAATTTATCGTTCTCGTGACTTCTTATAATACCTAAAAATACATATAAATAAAATTTGAAAAATTTGCCACCGAAAGAAATTTAACAATGGTACTCTACTTATAGAAAAAAAAACAAGCTAGAGTAGTCTACTCTAACCAAAATAGAATTAATTTAATACAATCTAAAACCGTGTATCCTACAATATTTTTTTAAAATGTAAAGAACTTCCAACATTACATAGAATATATACTTATTTACTTACTACATTAAATCTATTTCTAAGAACTGTTCGATTGGATCAATAATTATCTTGTTTCAATGCGATCTTTTTGCTCCTATGCTTAAGGATTTGAAATATTTTTTAAATTTGAACCACATTTATCATTTAATAAATACAAATTAGAATAAATAGAAAAATATTTAAATAAAATTGTAAAAAATATAGAGTTGCTTTACGCCAGTTTAAAATACTGAGATACAATATTAAAATGTATAAACTTTTTTAAAAATTGATCCTAACATTCAACAATAATAGTCAATTAGTGGATGATGGTTGGTTGTTGTACTTTGCCTTCACGAAAATTATTTTCTGGTTCAGACTTGTTGCAGAGGGTGTTACACTTAGCATTGTAGTTGGAGTGGTAGATGCCCCTGCTAATGTAACGATTCCCTCGGTTGATGGGTTAAATATTGCACGAATTTTCTGAGATCCGCTATTTTGTGCGTATTTTGTAGTACCAAGCTAAAAAATAAAATTGTAAAATAATTAAATTAAAATATATATTTAATGTTTGTGTAAGAAGTTTATTTTCTAGTCAGTCGGCAGTACCTCGATATTTGTCTTTTAATTTCCCATCTGCTCATATGCATCCAATAGGTTGAGAAATGATTGTAGACTCGTATATTGTACGGGTCCCGAAAGAGTAAAAAAGTAAAATACTCATTCCAGCTTTA
This sequence comes from Dioctria rufipes, assembly GCA_963924295.1. Lineage (NCBI taxonomy): Eukaryota > Metazoa > Arthropoda > Insecta > Diptera > Asilidae > Dioctria > Dioctria rufipes. The sequence continues at coordinate 83,055,507 of OZ002742.1, forward strand.
GTGTATTTTCGTCTGCTTATAACAGCAAAAGGTCAGTAAACTTAAAATATTTCATGATTTATTAACTGAACGTCGTTAAACATGAACTTCTTAGATTGGAAATGAACAAGTGTAATTGCTCGCTATTGTGTCCATGTATGTATGGGGCGTACTATAACATTATATGAACATGAAGGAAAAAAATGTGTGCTATATCAATAAATCGGATGTTAAGCAATCATTTATTCTTCAGATTCTAGAACGCGCGCGCACTTCTTTTGCTTTTCCTTCCATCCCATCTTCGTCAGGAACAAATTATCCTTTTCAGAATACATTAAAAACCGTGCACTATATAATTCATAGGCTCCTTTAGCAATCCTGACATGTTAATCGAATCTGCTGACGAGTGGACTTTGTTTGCTCTATCCGATATACAGAATGTCCCACGTAACGTGTTCCCTTGCCATTTTCTCGGAAATGCACAGAGATATGATGAAAGTGCTAATAACAAAAGCTATACTTCATAAGCCAGACTATCTTTTGGTATAGTAAACATTTAAAAAAAGGAAACATAAAAACGATATTTTCCGATATGCCTCTTCTGTCTTTTTATTTATTGTGCTGCCCTGTTAAAAGCTCTTTCACCAAAACCTTTCTGTCCACTTAATGAAGTGCATCAGGTTTTGGTGAGGAAAGTTTTTCAGCTCATATACAGATAGAAGGGCGGACCCTAGAATATCCAGTCTGCTTCGTGCGAAGGCCGGAGCGTGAAGCGAGCTGTGGCTGGTAATGATGCCAATGACAATTCTACATTGTTTCCTTCAAAGCACCATGAGAAAATTACGAGATATTCCTATATAGCCTATCAAGAAAAAGTGTTGTGCACCTGCAAGTACTCAGATTCGCCCATCTCTGCTGATGCTTCCTATAAACATTCGCTTTGATGAGAGACCCGCTACTCGATGTGGGAACGCATACGGCGGGTACGGTTTGAGCGACGGAGGATCAGAGGCAGCCCTAGCTAAAAGGTCAGTCCTTTCATTCCCCATGATACCCACAAACCCACTGAAGGGACACCTTGTTGTGGATACACAACTTATCCATAGTCGACTTGCAATCCCCCAGCTGAGACAACTTACAACTAGATAAGAAAATCCCCATATAAACCCGGATCACTTTTTGAAAGCTCTTTAACTTTTTATTCAAACAAAGAAAGCTATCATTGCACATCTCAATGTAAGTTGTCTCAGCCCCCAGTAACTTAGATGTTATCCGAGGGTTAGTACTCCATCTCTATGTCAGGAAAGTAAACGTCCACCCCGACTATCTCATTAGTAAGAAAACCGTCGATAAAATTTTTTAGAGCAGACCGGGGAAGGGTCGATAAGGCATTTCCCTCAGTCCACGATACCTTTACAGGAAAATTCACAGAGAAGCGACGCCCAAAACGAAGCTCCGATACCATCGGACAAGCAGGTCCAACCCACATGGCAAAGAGCAATGAGAAGAGCCAGTCCAGCCGTCCTCCCAACATCTCCATGAGCGCAATCTGCACATTACCCTTTTGGCATATGCCTGAATGGCAAGATCCAGGGGTGGCCGATTAAATAGAACCTCAAAAGCAGCAGTAGCCGTAGATCACATGGGGCCCGTAATTCTCAAGCATGCAATCCTTTGCAGACGCGCCAGCTTCCGGATCGCAGTCTCCACAACCGTACACCGGAGGCATATGTGAGCATAGGTCTAACGATCGAGGTGTACATCCAGTACACAATCCTCGGTTTTATGCCCCATGGCCTACCAAAAGGTTCTCCTGCATTGAGCGAAGTCCCTCATAGCAGCATTAACTTTTTCTTCTACATGCAATCCCCACGTCAGCTTCGAGTCAAGGTAGACTCCAAGGTGCTTAACATGGGGAGAGAGTTGCAGTGTGTCCAAAGAGCCTTGGAAGAACAAAGTAGAGACAGATAAATTTTCATTCCTCCCACTTCCGCCCTTATGTGTGGGACAAATTCGGACAAAAAAATTAAAAATATGTATTTGTTTACTAAAGTTTACTAGAGATAAATCACATGAGAAAGAATAACTCATTTCGTTTTTCCATTTTTAGTATTTCCTTGTTACAACAGTTTCTTTTCGAGTTATCAAATCCTAAGGAAAAAATATTATTTATAAAATCCTTACTTAACTCCTTACTTACTCTACGAAGAATTTATTCAGAGAAAAAGTACACCCAACTGCATTCAAACTTGTACTGACGAGATATATGCCGGTCGTTTTAGTTTTAAGCGTCGCGGTATATGCCCTTTAAATAAAACGTTGACCAATACCTTTCTGTCCGAGTTCACCCCGAGTGACGGTACTAAAAATTAAACGAGTTTGCCGAGAAACTCCTGCAAATGTTTTATTACATGTTGTATTAGAGAACTTCAAACCGAGGCTCTCATGCTGTATGTGACAGCCATTTCGAGCATATATTAGTGAAGAATTAGTCGTTAATTTAAGATTTAATCAAATATTTGTTTCTATAAATGAATTTTTTGCACATTACACAACATTCACTACTTCTTCCCTCCCAAAGTTCCCATAAATTTCCTACCTGAAATGGAATGGAAACGAAAAGCCGATTGTTAACTTTTATCGCAGAAATTAGCAGAACACATTACTTGTAAATGATTCACCTCCTTATTGCGAAGAAAAGTTTTCAGTAGGTATACCACTTTCTTTCTAATTTGATTTGCAAGTATTTAATGTGGCCAAAATGTATCCTCAGTAAGGACGAAAAAGACACAGTCAAACCTCTCTAAGTCGAACTTCCTCTTACTCGAATTTTTGGTCTTTATTTGGCACTCCATTCGAGTTTTCATAGAAACCCCTTCTCTTAACTCGAAATCCTTCCTCAGTCGAACTAATTTTCAGAAAATTTTTGGACTTTTTTCTTACTAGTCGTCCTTCTCTAACTCCAATAAATTCAGATAAACGCTTGCTACCTGTTTGAGTCTATATTTCTGGATCTGCATTTTGCAGTCTGCAATCGAAACAACAACGAACTTTACATATAAAGGTTTGGCACAAAGTGCCAAAGCTTGCCATTTATCCACCACACGACAGAAATAGAAATTTTTTTTTAACGTTTTGTCATATTCTTTTCGTTGCAGAGTAAAACGATTTATTTGATTTTGTAACGAACCATTTGTTCGTTCATAAGTTTATATATAATTTAATCTGATTGTCTTGTAAAATTAAATACAGCTCTGATATCTCACATGTTCCCATTTACATATGAACCTGGGTACTAACGGAACATTAATCTACAGTGATTCCGTGAAAATAACTGTAATCATTTTCACATTTCATACAATCTCAGTTGTTCAGGCTCTATATGCGTAAGTATGGTTAATATATGTAGGTATTAAATGTTGATTTTTGTTTATAAAGAAATTAAACTTTTGTGAAACAATTTTGTTATACATATAAAAAGTCAAATTATTATAAATATTTCCCAAATATTCAGAGCATTTCCTACTTACTTGTTGCCGCCTCGATTGTAGCATTCTTGCTGCAACTTCACTGGCCGTTAAAATTATATTTTGTGGTTGACTTTGAATTTGTACACCATTCGCCAGAAACATTGCTTGTGCGGGTCGCACTAACACTTTTTTTTCTTTAACATCTTCCTCTTGCTGTTAAGAAAAAACAAAAAAAAAAAAAAACCGAATCAGAGAAATCAACGATGCAAATATATATATATATAAATATATCCTTACCATTGGACTTACTGATTTGCGCTCCTGTAAATTCTCATCAAAACCTGAATCCGAGGAATTGTCGCTAAATTTATTACCCGGCTGATCAGTTTGCTTATTGCATTGGCCATTTAAAGTTTCTTCTAGCGTCCTTAGTTTATTAGGTTTTTCAGCGATTTTAATAAGATTCTTAATATCACTTAAGTCGGCTTGCTTAACACGCAATGCATTAATTTTTTCCAAGGAATGTTTCACTATTTTACCAGTGTCAGACTTCACTTTGTGCAACAACATTGGCTTTATTTTATTAGTGATATTTATTGATTGCGTCTCATTTTTATTTTCTATTTGTTTATTATGTGTGGAATCTAAATCAGTCTTAATAGAGTTTACCACAGAAATGTCTCCACCTGGGAAACTTTCTAATTGCCTCTTGAAAAACAAGTGATGCTTTTTCAAAACAGGAGAGGGAATTGAGATCTCCTCTTTACATAATATATTATTAACTGGTCGATCTAAATTCAGTTGATATTTAAGCTCATGACTTCTTTCAATATTATTTGTATCAGTCTTTATGAGTTTTGAATGTTTGGTAGATGCGGCAACACCAGATACATTGTGCAAAATGACATGATCAGAACAGGGTTTATATTTTTGTGTATCAATGATTAATGCTCCAAATTGTGAGTTTTCATATGCAACGCCACAACAAGAGTTAATAGTTTTCCATTCGCTTGCATCAAAGAAACTTATACTTTCTAATTCACCTTGGTATCGACGCGGTTTACGAATTTTTCTACGGTTTATGCGATTCCTAGAAAACTTGGCACGATTATAATGGGATGAAGAATATCTTACATCCTCCCCATCACTGTTTAAGGATTCAGGAGTTGGTGGTAATGACTGTTCATCCCAGGAGCCTGGAGAGCCTTCTCTTTTTTCTTTCGGTACAATTTTTTCTAATAATTTCTTTTTCTTATTCTTTTTGAAAATTTTACAAAATTTCTCAGATATTGAGGAGGATGTTGATTTTGCAGTTTGAGTCTTGGCTGTATTATTATCAGTAGTATTTTGTTGTAAAGATTCCTCTCGTAATTTCTTGAATTTTGTCATTGATTTCATTCCAGGTCCTATTCTGGCATCAACAACCTGCGTAATAAAAACAATACATTTAGAGAACAGATAGATAATATTGAAATAATAAGATTAAATTTGAATTAATCATTCGACTTTTATTACAAAATAGGTATTTAAAATTTCAATATACATATTACTTACATGGCCCCAATGTCTGTTACTTCCAACCGGAAGCCTTTTGAATCTTTTCACAAGTAAAACACATGCATTGCATATTTCCCCCTGGCGGGGTATTTCCAGATTAAAACACTTGACAGAATCGTCCTCATACTTTTTGGAATCAGTAAATCTAGAACTGTAAAATAATTAAAAATTAAGTTAACATCAATTTTCAATTTAAACAACAGATCAAATTACCTGCTTGATTTGGCTCTACATATACAACAGCCTTCTGTTGAGCGATAAACTCGGGGTTTATGAAATGAAAACATCTTGAAAAACGAAAAAAATTTCGCTTATGCTCCTTAAGTTATTCTATTTCAATGATGAATGATTTTTGAGAAATTTACAAATCCACACCTTAAATATGTATATTGTATTCTATTACTCATAATTTAGACCTGAAAATAACAAAAATAAAAAGATAATAAAATTGAATTCAACAAAGGTTCACTGAACCAATTATAGATTATTATAAAATTTCAGTATACATATTAAAAACCAGAATGAAACCGTTTCCGGGGATAGAGACGTGGATTTCATAATCACGGATGAATCAGTGAATGCAACATTTTAAGTCCCCGGACAAGGAAAGGACGGCGGACGGGTAGATTACTCAATTGCCAAGGCATATAGGCCAATAAGCTTGACTTCTTATTTAATCAAAACATTAGAACGCACCTGCGAGGTGGGAAGTGAGTTGCTCCATTCCCAGAAGCAGATTGCAACAAAATCAACTTGCGTATTTAAAAGGAAGGTCAATTGAGACGGCCCTCCACGAGGGCTTCCTCTTTAAACAATCTACGCTGGCTATCGATATGTTCTTCTACATAAAGTTTACTGAAATTCTAACAAAACATAGAATGAACCGATCCTTAAAACACTGGATCGCACAAATGTTAAATAATAGAACTATCTTTGCTGACAGAGTTAGCACAGTTAAAAGAGTTCATAGGGACACTGAACTACAAATTTTGTCTCCTTTATTTCGGTTGGGCTGATCGCCAGCACAGGCGCCTTTGGTTAGATGACCCTTCGGGTAGAACGCTAAAGGAACTGAGGGGTAAACCTAACCCAAATCTAATGAATAAGATCTTGGGATTACAACCCTGAGAACTCTAGTGTAAATTCTCACCGCACATTCTTTTTTCAGGGGTTACCTTTATAGGATGAGACTTGTTGATGATCTTACATGCAGGAGTTGAGGAGAGGAATCTCTCAGGAAAGAGCTACAGATTTGTTGGATCAAACCTCCTAGACGAGCCGCATGAAGCTGACAAAAAGGGTGGGGGCAACTCAGTTTTGTAAGGGCGTCCGGCTGGGACCTATGAGCAATTACTAATAAGTCTGGAGAGTGAACAATGGGCCTTGTTCTGGCCTAGGTTCCAAAGATACCTCGGGGCCCTACCTCTCTCTTAATCCATCCAATCCATATTAAAAACCAAACTGTAAGAAGTATGAGTATTATTTCATGAACATTTCTTAACTATGTAACAAATCTATGAAAAAAAAAGTTCCCGCCGCGCACGTTTTGAAATTGTGCTCGTTAGACGTTAAAGTTATTATTTGCAATAATTTCTGGGGAGGTTTAAGACGATCATAACCAATTTAATAAGCTTTTACATTCTGAAATACCATTTGTACATCGAAAAGTCTGGGACTAATAGTTTTCTTAGTATAGTGAAAAATTAGAATTCTTGTCTATCAAACCTTCGAAGTGATGGGTTGTCTGACTGTTTTTTTTTTATTTCGTGGCAGGGTGACGAAAGATCCCAAGCACGGAGACCAAGGCAGCTCATTGTACTAACTTTCCAGAAAAACATAATCTCACCGAAACATTCCTGTCCTCTTAATGAATTTCATCGGGTCAAGGTAATTTTCAGCCCATCAGCAGATAAGAGTGCAGACCCATCAAGCCTGCACAAGACGTCCCAACAGCAGTAAGACTCTTAATTTTCGTAGCAGAGTGTTGTAATATCCCAAGCACAGATACGAAGATCCTCATTGTGCTAACCTTCTAGAAATTAAAGACTATTCACCGAAACCTTCCTGTTGTCTTATTGAAGCACATAAGGTCCAGATGATTTTCAAATAATAGGATAGACACAAGAATATGTAGCCTGCAAAACTTCCGAACAGCAGAAAGGCTTCAAAAAGCTTTAGCAGACGACCACTCAAATGTGGCAGGACTTCAAAAGAAGCAAGATAAATCCTGCACCGATAATTATGAACTGGCATATATGCCTCAAACATGGAGGGACGACAAAGTAGTTTTAATGCCAAAGGCCGGTAAGCGCAATAATTCAGAGCCAACACACGCTGACGACATAGTCATAACAATAAGAGGCAAGAATGTTGGTACGATGGTAATTTTATTATGCTCTCATAACTAGCTCATCATACAGGATGTTTTAATTTATATCTAGTTTCAATACTGTATATATACTTCTATAATATTGTATAACCTGCTATATTGATTTTTTGTTATATTAATCTAATGTCTAAGAAGACATTTGTTTCTATATATCAACAGAGAACATTTTTTACGTTTGACAGTTCCGTGTATATAATACGTTTGTCCATAAATACAAGGAATATGACAGAAATATGTTCGACGGACTTCAGTGTTCCCAGTTCTCCACTGAAATGGTCCCTAAGCTATCTAATCGTAATGCCCAAACATGGTACGTTGCTTTAAGCAGGGATTTATAAATAAATACCATAGACAAACTAATAACATACATATATCCTAGACACACAGCATGATCTAATGAATCTTTAGTAGGTACTAACTATACATTAAAATGCATTGTGTGGCTCGAAAATCAGATCATAATGAATTACACTAATGAGTGTTTTTTCTACTTCATTATAGCTATAATGAGAAAATATGTGCTAAATTTGGAATATAATATAAATCTGGAGCTCCATTGTACATCTACAGATTTGAAAAATAAGAAGAAATGCAAATCACAAACTATATTGTTAATATTCTTTTTAATATAATGTTTTTCTCATGTGTAAATTGTTAAATTGAAAAATAAAGTTTTGACAGTACAACTTAATTGAAGAAATGGCTGTGTGTCTGCAGTTTATAATGAATCATTATAGACTAATGAGTCGTTAGTTTTTTCTTCATTAAGAGCGCTGTGTGTCTAAGGCAAAAGATTGGGCAGGTAGAACAAAAAGCAGCAACGCTTTTCTTGAATATGAAATCGACGATGCTTCGGGCCAAATTTTTATAATTGCTGTATGAAATGTTCGCTCCTAATTAATGATTAGATAATAACTGCATTATACCATATAAGTTCAAATCCAATCAAATTAAATAAGAAATTATATAGAATAAAGTAGTCTCTTCCCAACAACACACTTAAAATATAAAAAATAAATAAAATAAATAACTTTTGTAAAAAAAATTGACTAAAAAGTAAAAAATTATTTCTTCTTTTCTCAGTCATATACAAAAGAAAAGCTTCTTTGCAAATAAGAAATACTAAAACGCCGATTAAATCTTTGTCTAACTGCAACTCATGCCAAAACTTTTAAGATTTAATTGGAGTTCTAGCATTTCTTGTGTAAATAACTGAGAAAAGAAAAAAATATTTTTGTACGTTTTGTCCAAAGTATTTATGTCGGGGGGTCCGTGAGTTGATAGAAAGATATTATAAAGTCTTATGACGGTTATGTTTGTCTCATAACTTATTTCTTGTTTAGTTTGTCTCCATCAAAACCTATCCTATATATACACAAAATAGTTTCATCCATGTGCTCTTATTGTATGAAAAATCTTTATGTTCAATAGTCAGGCAGCAGGCGCATGCGTAAGACTTCTAGCATTTCTGATTTATGGCAAATAGGTAAGAAATAATTAGATTTAAGGACTTAGGCTTTGCAGTTATCAAATAGTATTCTAATATTAGGCACATTTGATCTTTTTTCGATCGCCCAGTATTTGGATAATAATTTTCAGTAAAATTTGATTCATGGCCGGCCATGGCGAGAGATGGAAGCTCTGTTTCATTTCACGAATTTATATAGAACTTTATAAAGAGGAACTCTAAAATTACTTTTAAAGGAAGCCGTAAGAAATTGTTATTCTGATTTTTTAACATCTAGCTTACCAATATTACTACCAAAAATGTCAATTTAAAATTTTAGTTTAAGATTATTTTCTAAGTTTATTTTTCATTCTTTACTTTCTTTCTTTACTTTTTCTATAATAATGATTGTTAAATTAATTTAGGGGGTACCTTTTTTCCTCACCTCGTCCTGGGTCTAAAATGCACATATCGTATACCTATTTCTACCATGAGGTGTTTTTAGACAACTTAACGATTTATGTAATCTTAATCACTTTACATATAAATACGAATACCAATATGGCAGCACTATTTCATTATAATTCGAGAAAACCCCATTCCAATTGGAAAAAAATAGACAAATCCCCGCTATATTCGGCTGTGAATATTACATTCCAATTTGTATTTCAAAATATGTATCCTCGATTTGGCCGGAATAAATGCGTGGGTCTTGCATGGAAACGACGAGTGAAAATATTTCACGGAAAGATTTTTTATTGCAATCGGGAGAAGTTGCAGAGAAATATAAGGAACATAATTATTTTTTATTTGCATCTACATATGTAGGTATGTACATATATGAGAAGGCGTAAAGACACCTTTTATTCGAAATACATACAACCGCAGCAGAAATAGTGCTAAAAATGTCATATGCATCGAAGAGAGGCTATACAAAGAAGGAAGCACTACAGAAATTCATTCAGAAAAGTCGATAAAAGATCTTGTCAATAAGAAAAATTAGCAAAATTTACAGAACCACCAGAAGGTGTTGCAAAATCTGGACCTTCAACTGTTCTCACAGAATCGGAAAAGAAAAGAATTGTTGTTCGGTATACCAAACTGAAAAATGTGTCCTACCGTTTAGCTCCAAAGACATAGTTGATATTGTCCAACAAATTGTAAAGAATGACCAAAGAAAAACACCCCTCAAAGGAGGTCGTCCGGGTAAAATCTTGTTATCATTATTTTTGGACAAACATCCTGATTCCTTTTTTTTTTTTACACCAAAAGATATCACCAAAGGAAGTCAATAACTGGGTGATAGAAACAAAAAATGAAGCCAGTTATTCTCTTTGTACAAATCCCATCTAACATAATGGAATTTTGTATGCTCTTCCACCGATCACTACCCTCTGAAACTTGCGGAAAAGGAATGAAAAAGTACGGTGGTGAATTGAGAAAAGCAACCTGCAAATAAAGCTCTAGCAAAACTAACATTTTCGGAATTTTGCAGATTGTTTTGGACGCAGAAAGCTTCCATTTGATTCTCCTTCCTTACCAGTAGATCCTCGTTCATTTAACAGCTTCGCATCAGGTATACCAATAAAAGATATATGATTGAATGCCAAATTATATAATTTGTTATGTAAACAGCCAAAAGGTATAAGTAAATTTACTGAATATAAGTACATACTTCCGTTATTTAAAATATAATGTTACTAAAAGAAAATATTTGAAAATAACGACAAGATAGTCCTTATAATTCTCATTAAGTTCAAACTTGGCCGGAATTAGAAGTATGGCGGCTGGGAATTAACATTTTGTAGGTTTTTGGAAAAACTCAAATTTTATGATTTTGACTGCACAGTAAATAATAAGAATACAATCCTTTTCTCATATTAATACTTTTTTTTATTACTAATGTTGCACAATTTATTTAATGATAAAATAAAAAAAAAAAGTTGAGACAAAAATATATAATAAATTATTAAAGTTTTTAATAACTACTAAAACTATGAGTAGACCAACATTCAATTGGTTTTATTGTTTGCTTACTTTAAATTTCATGTAGCTTTACGTTGCTTTAAATTCCAATAAATGTTTTTGAATTTTAATTTAGTGCGATGAAAGAAAAAAATAATTATATTATTTTCTAAATAATAATGTATGGCAGCTCTGTTCTGTGGACAGGATTCCGCCAAGGGCCTGTTTAAAATATTTCTAATCCAAATTCCCACCAAAACATATACAAAGATATTGCCCGGTATAAAAAATTTATAAATCAGAGAAGTACAAACACAGAGCAGCCACATCGCAAGGAAGATGGTGATGGAGATTGGGTGCAGACTAGAGATAGAAACACACTTGTGGCATGACATTCCATTCTATAAAATGAAATGAAAACAAACGAATTAAAATTGAAGGTGGGTATTCGCGCAGCAACAACATGACAACTGAAATGCAATATTCTTGTTAGCCAGCAGAAGAGGAAGTAGTGCTCATATAAGTTTACCTTAATTTCGTTTCGACTGTTTGTTGAAATTTGTATAACTTTTGACAAGTCAAAAGTCACGTCGCACTCTCTAGTCTAGTATTTATGCTGCTTGATTGTTGTTAGTGGAGTAGATTTTCTTGTCGGCCACTGGTCGAACGACATACAATCGCAGTAGTGGTAAACAGGTCATTGATCTGACGTCATATACGCTTTACGCGAAAATACTTGCACTTGCGCGCCCTGTACATTTCAAATATTGTTATCACTTTGTGGTGAATTAAACAGCATGCCAAGCCAATGCCATTATCAAAAGCCACGAAATTAAAAAAATTGTAAAAATCGAAATACCAATAAGATGAGGATTTGCCAGGTTGTCACCAAGCGCAAATATACTTCAAGTTAATGTAAACCCACCAAAATCTTTTTGCCTCAGGAAATAACCTGATTTTTCGTTTTAAATCATTTTAGAATAAAGCGTCGTTAGACTATATTTTAATAACTTTCTTCGGATAAAACACTTTCGTAAAAATGCACCTAATCACTGCTTTCTTCCAGACAAATTAATTCAGGAATTCACCCTTACAGAAAACGAAACGCGTCGTTGGAAGTGCGCTAGCATTCTATCATTTCTCTTCTTGTAAACAAAATTTCGATATGACAATTTCACTTTTACTTGGTGGCATCCTCGAAGACTTGACACGAGAGTAATATATGACAGACGTAATTGAGGCAGAATTATTGAAATCTCAAATTAAAACCTAATTTAGGAATTTCGAAATCAAAACTGACCTCATTTACAAATTTAGTAGAACTTTTCAGTAACTAGTTATTTCAAGTACACTACACAACACACAACTCAAATAAATGGCTGCTTTGCACCATGACGCCGAAATTCAGAGATGTTTTCTTCATCACTTACGTTATAATCTGAATTGACACTATGATTTTCCTAAAGATAGATCTCTCCCCGACATTTATTTAACTTAATTAAAACTCTAATGAATTTACTTCTTTAAAAACCGGTAAATTATTTGACACTGTACTCACCGTTGTACTTTCAGCTGTATAGCACTAACAAAGATGGCCGAGTTTTGAATCAGACAACCCGAATCAAGTTGGGTGCACAAAGATTTGTTGTTTATTGTATTATAAATTAATAATTTTTAAAATTAATATTCTAATTAAGTATACTATTGACTTTTTACTAATAAGAAATGTTATTTTAATTGGAAAACTTAAAATTCATTTTACACAAGAGACTACAATTTCAGAACATGACCTTCTAAATAAAAAACATTCATTGTCATTTGCACCGCACCATCAGATAATGGTTAATGCCACCTAGTATGCAATAGTTGTATGAATATATATTATGTTCATTAAAAAACTAATATGATTTAATATTTTAATTAATTAATGGACTTTGAGTTTAATATTGAATTTATTAAATCATATTTAACAGTTGAAGCTTCACATAGTTCAAAGAATATTTTATAAATCTGATGGCGTCACCTCTTGCCTTGTAATCGAAGTTCCATAAAATCAAGACAAGCTGCAGTTTGCCTAGACGTACACGTAGCTGTATTCGTTACTTTGCGTAGCCCATGAACAAAGTCTGAAAAAGCGAGTAGCGGGCCGGTTAGCAGGCGAAGATCACAGTGTTGTTATCTTGTCTTGCAGGAGTTTTTCGTATAAAAGTAGCTTATATTTTATTCAAACGCTATAATTTCCATAAATTTCTTCTACTTGTGTAGTAGTTTCGAAATTGTTTAAGAGTTCAGAAGTAAGGAATAGATGGCACTAGTAGCAAGTTGTGTCAATAAGAGTATTGTAAGGACGGGACGGAAGAAGAAGAAGAAGAAGAAGTAGAGTGTCCATGATAAAGTGATGTAAAGTGATGTTTAATAAAAAGTGCAGAGAGAAAGAAATTTATTTAATTCCGGGCCATCCTACAAATTTCAGAAGTGGGATACTGTGAGGATATTAAGTAGTGTTGTTTTGTGCACGATTTGATAAAATTTATGAAACTTTATGCATATTGGGCGCACTAAACTCAATTATGGTGAGTAAGTTGATAACTAAAAAACAATTACAGTCGGAGTTGAAAAAACTTAATTTGTCAACAATGGGTAAAAAGGCGGATTTGTTGGAGCGATTGTCTTTAGCGAAAGATAATAACTCTGACAATGGTGAGGATGATGTTACATGTATTGCTTCATCCCCCAAGGGAAATGTATATACATCCACACCAAAAGGTGAATTTGAGGTTAAGGAGAAATACCTTTTACAAAAGGAGCTTGAGTTGGTTAAACGTGAAAACGAGTTCTTAAAAAATTTAAGTACTGCTGGAGAGGTACAAGTAGAGGAAAAAATCTTACATCCAGTAGAGGCGGATGAAATCATCCCTGTTTTTGATCCTGGTAAAGATCTATCTTTATACAAATGGTTGAGCCGACTTGAAGAAATTGGTCGTGTTTATAAGTGGAAGGAGAGCACCTTACTCCATTACGCGTGCTTACGTCTTCGAGGAAGTGCTAAAGTTTGGTACTTTGGTCAGGAAGGATTGAGTACATGGGAGTCATTTAAGTCAACAATTGTTAAAACATTCCCACCCTTCGGTGACGATTACGACATACATGCTGCTCTTATTAGTCGAAAAAAGAGATCAGACGAGTCTTATGAGGACTATGTTTTTGCCATGCAGAACATAGCTAGAGGAAATTTGTTAAATAACAAGTCACTCATCAAATACGTCATTAAAGGTATTCGTGATATATCTGTGCAACAAATTCTTTCTTTACAGAATCTGAACACCGTTGAGGAGATATTACCATTGCTTCAGCGTTATGACAAGCTAAAGCAAGTAAATGTGGTAACGGAGAGTAAACAGTCAGGCGCATCCTTGACACCTGATGTTCGACGTGCTGCTAAACATCCTGTTATTAGATGCTACAACTGTAATACAGTAGGGCATACTGTGGCTGCTTGTTCCAAGCCAAAAAGGAATAGAGGTTCCTGTTACAATTGTGGAAGTCTTAGTCACCTTATAAAAGACTGTCCAGGAAATTCATCAACAATTAGGAAGTATAACCAAGTAAGTTGTGTTACGTCATTTAGAGATAAGGAACAAGATTGTGAGTCGCAGAATAAAAATTTAATATTAGGTGATAAAGGCAGATACAACCATAATTTCTCTAATGGAAATTTAATAAAAATTGTTTGTAAATTCAGAGACCAAACATTAGATGTTGATCTTAATTTCAATTTAAAGGGTATAATAGATACGGGAAGTCCAATCAGTATTATAAAAAAAGGTTTTGTACCGGATTTTGCTATTGCCGATTGCAATAATGATCAGAATTTCGTTGGAATTAATAATACAAAACTACAAATAATTGGTTTATGTACAGTAGAAATTGATATTTATGATCGGAACTATTTTGTTACACTTTATGTGGTACCTGACAGTACTATGGAATGTGCAGTAATTTTAGGACGTGACCTTTTAAAGTTATGTGGAGCAAAACTTTCGGTAGGAAATCGTACAGTTATTGATTACTTTGAATCAGAAAGTACTGAATTGTTAAATATTAGTGTTGGGAGCATATACTCCGAGGTACAACCAAAAATTAATTTGAATGAGAATTTACTTGAAGCTGATAAACAAAATTTTATTGAAAATTTTATGAATAATTATTATGTGGCACCCAAGCCTAAGTTTCCTGAAATTATAACCAAAATGAATTTGCGTCTTACAAGTGATAAGCAAATTGTTTCTGTTCCGAGACGTCTGTCATTTTCTGACAAAGAGAAGGTTAGAGTAATTATTGATAATTTGTTAAAGGAAAATATTATCAGACTTAGTGAATCTCCTTATTCGTCCCCTATCGTGTTAGTTAGGAAAAAGACTGGTGACGTACGCATGTGCGTAGATTTTAGGTCATTGAATAAAATCACTGAACGTGATAATTACCCTTTACCACTGATAGAGGATTTAATTGATCAATTACGGGAGAAACATTTCTTTAGCAGTCTTGATTTAAAAAATGGTTTCCACCATGTTTTCATGGAGGAAGAATCTATTAAATATACTGGGTTTGTCACACCAATGGGACAATTTGAGTACGTGAAGATGCCTTTCGGACTTAGAAATGCACCTTCTGTGTTTCAACGTTTCATTCACAAAATTTTTAGGAATTTGATAGTTAAGAACAAAGTTCAGATTTATTTAGATGATATTTTGATTGCCACGGAGAGCGTTGCAGAACATTTACAGATACTATTAGAAGTGTTTACATTGTTAGTAAAAAACAAATTAGAATTAAGATTAGATAAGTGTAAATTTTTGTATAACGAAATAGACTACTTAGGTTATACAATCTCTAAAACTGGTATTAAGCCAAATCCAGAAAAATTAAACGCGGTTAAGAATTTTAGTGAGCCTAAAAATTTAAGAGAACTTCGTAGTTTTTTAGGTCTGTGTGCTTACTTTCGTAAGTTCATTAGGGACTTTTCATTGTTAAGTAAACCGCTTTATGATCTTGTTAAGAAAGATTCCGAATTTACGTTTGATAAAAAACAACAGGATTGTTTTGCTTTGCTTAAGGATAAACTTACACAAGCACCAGTGCTATGTATTTATTCCCCTGCAAGTTACACAGAGCTTCATTGTGATGCGAGTTCACAAGGGTTCGGTTCCATCCTGCTTCAAAGGAAGGAGGACGGCCTTATGCATCCGGTCTTATATTTTTCAAAAAGAACCACAGACTGTGAATCTCGGTATCACAGTTATGAATTAGAAACACTCGCGATTATTTACGCGCTTCGAAGATTTCGAATATATTTGCAAGGTGTGAAGTTTAAAATAGTCACTGATTGTAATTCATTAGCTTTAACGATGAACAAAAAATTAATAAATCCTCGAATAAATCGATGGGTTTTAGAACTTCAGGACTATGACTATGAGATCGAGCATCGTTCTGGTAGTCGCATGCAACATGTTGACTCTCTGAGTCGCTGTCACAACATTTTAATTTTAGAAGAATGCCCGTTTGAACAGCAATTGGCAGTATGTCAAACTAAAGATCAAACTATAAAATCATTACGAGAAGAATTACGTCATAGTGAGCATTCATTTTATGAATTACGTAATGGATTGCTTTACCGAAAATCAGGTAAAGGCAAATTGCAATTTTACGTTCCCGAAACAATGCGTATTCACATTTTAAGAAATAGTCATGACTTACACACGCATGTTGGAGCTGGAAAAGTGTGTGAGATAATTAAGCAAAGTTATTGGTTTCCCAATATGAAACAGATAGTTGAAGACTATGTTTCTAATTGCCTTACTTGTATTTCTTATAATGTTCCTTCTGGGAAAAAGGAAGGGTTTCTATTCAATATTCCAAAAGGAAGGCAACCATTTAAGGTAATACATATTGATCATTTAGGACCGTTGGAAGAAACTCCGCGGAAAAGCAAACATGTTTTGGTTGTCATTGATGGTTTTACAAAATTTGTCAAATTCTATTCTACCAAAACCACAAATACTAATGAAGTAATTAAAGCTTTGAAATTATATTTTAATTCATTTAGCGTACCAGAAACTATTATTTCTGACAGAGGAACCGCATTTAGTTCAAATGCATTTAAAACTTTTGCGAAAAAGTTTGCTGTTAAGCATATTATGGTAGCGTCCGGTTCCCCGAAGTCAAACGGCCAAGTTGAACGTGTCAATAGAGATTTAGTCCCTATGCTGGCTAAATTAACAAGTGAAAATAGACATTGGGATAGTGTTTTGTATAAGATTGAATACACTATTAATAACACTGTAAATAGGTCCATTGGAACTACACCTAGCGAAATGCTATTTGGTGTACGGCAATGTAATACTGTGATCGATAGAGTTAAGGATTTCATTGAAAATGATATTAACAAGTCAGAGCGAGACTTGAATAAGATTAGATCTGATGCAATAATTAAAATTAATAAAAGCCAAAGTTACAATAAGGCATATTTTGATAAAAAAAGAAAAGTAGCTAAAGTTTATAGCAAAGGTGACTTAGTTTTTGTAACTAATGTAGATAGTACTCCAGGAGTATGTAAAAAATTGATACCAAAGTATAAAGGACCATACGTAATAAAAAAGTCTTTAGGTAATGATCGTTATGTCATAGCCGATGTGGATGATAACCGCATCACACAGAAACCATTTGAGGGTATTTATGACGTGTCCAGAATTAAGCCATATTTGAGGATGAATTAGTATATACCTATACGTTATTTTATGTTAATATTATTTCATGAAGGTAAGACGAGAATTATTTACGAAATTATTGCGTGTTGAATTTTGTTTTTTTTATGTGTATCAAAATGCTTAGTCTCTGAAGTAAGTAGACCGTACCACCAGTTAAAATTAAAATTTAAAATAAATAAATATATAGTACACGTTTGAATTAACAAAATGCTAAATTCAAAATTTCATTTGTTATGTCTTTAATTATGTGAGACCTATGTGAGCAACAGCTAAATCTTAGTACTTATTTGATTATGTTAAAGTAAAACGTAAACTTATGAGAGAAATATGTCCATTTATGCTTTTAAGTAATGTATGTGTTTACATTTATGTCATTTACGATTGCAATGACTTATGTGCAATTTATGTATTTATGTTTATGTTATTATGTAAAACTGCTTATGTATTCATATATGTGTATAAATTATGTTTACCAATATGGATGACATCTCTCATGGATTGTCAAAGTTATGTTATTTACTATTATGCGATTTGGGCTGTTATGTGAACATATGCGTTAGCAACAATAAGGCTCTAGTTTATGTCAGAGAGAGCTATGAAGTCGATGATTAAGATTTTGTCCAATTAGTTATGTTATGAAAAGTCAAGTCAAGAACTTTCTTTGTTTAAGTTAAATGTAAAACAGCTGCACCGTTTTGAAGCCAATCGAGTCGATTAGTTGTCAGAATGGCCGAGTTGTAGTAGTTTCGAAATTGTTTAAGAGTTCAGAAGTAAGGAATAGATGGCACTAGTAGCAAGTTGTGTCAATAAGAGTATTGTAAGGACGGGACGGAAGAAGAAGAAGAAGAAGAAGTAGAGTGTCCATGATAAAGTGATGTAAAGTGATGTTTAATAAAAAGTGCAGAGAGAAAGAAATTTATTTAATTCCGGGCCATCCTACACTTGGTCTTTTTTTTTTAACTAAAGAAAACATATTTGGCTGCAATTTGCTTGAACTTCATTTTTCTGTGGAAACAATAGTTTTAGGCTTTACGACGTGTTTAAGATGAAATCATTTTCGAACTGCAGCATGAGCAGCATGCCAATTTACTGCAAGAAAACAGTTTTGGCTATTTTAAAAGTGTGAAATTTCTAATCGGATGACTGTGATAATTGTCATTACGGGAATTTGGGATAATTTGGGATGGATGGATGACACGTCTGACAACAAGTGTAGTAAAACTCGCGTGTTACGTGTGGCTTGGAACTATGGAAGGAAACATTTTCATTTATATCTGCACTATCAATTAACAGATGTCGCAATAAAAAGCCCTGATAAAAAACGTAGAGTTTTAAGCCTATCGAGTTCGGGGAAATTTTCACAAATTTTTTCCAAATTTTTCACATTAAAATCGCTGGTAAAATTTTGAGAAAACAAAGTGACAGATGTCTAAAAATTTTATCGCTGAAAAACTTCAAATTGTTTATAAAGTTTTGATAATTGTTTCTACAACTGACGTAAGAGGAGTCAGTACAGATTTGCAAGTTTCATACATTTTTCAATGCAAATTTCTGCCAAACTATTTGTAGCAGAGTAATGATTTATTTCTTAAATTAAAGGTAATGAAGAAATCTAGTAAATAACGTTGGCAAAAATTAAAAAAAATGTAGGATGGCCCGGAATTAAACAAATTTCTTTCTCTCTGCACTTTTTATTAAACATCACTTTACATCACTTTATCATGGACACTCTACTTCTTCTTCTTCTTCTTCTGTCCCGTCCTTACAATACTCTTATTGACACAACTTGCTACTAGTGCCATCTATTCCTTACTTCTGAACTCTTAAACAATTTCGAAACTACTACAAAAAAAAGTTTTGGAATGGAGATATTAGCTCGGAAACTTATAAAAAATGGTAAAAATTGAAGTCTTTTAAATCAAATTCCTATGGGTAGGTATTCTCCAAGGTATATAGAAGAAACAAGTATGCCCATTAAAATTTTGACATATCACAGCTGATCAAACAGCTGATAGTCTGTGACGTACTTCAGTGAATGAATAAAGAAGAAAAAGGAAATCTGACAGTGGCAGTACAAGCGCAAAGAATTTTGACACATTACAGCTGATGCCCTGTGACGTACTTCAGTGAATGAAGAAAAAGGGAAAAAGAGTTTTAACAAAAATGGCGGAACGTGGTTCCAGTCGGCAATACCTTGTCTTCTATATACCTTGGGTATTCTCATCTCTTTAAATTGTGACTGTTTCAGAAAGATAAGGCCTAGACCTAGCAAATAACGTCGAATTTTTTCATTTTTAGTGGCGCTTTTTATAATTATTTGACTCTAATAGTACTTGTTTTTTCTCTTGAAAGTTGTTGCAATGCCAAGCAAAATAGCATATTTAACAATTATGGGCAAAAAAAAATTTAGGAGAGTTAATTCTCTTAATTGTATGATTTTGTCGGATGTTGGGTTTCTGTCTTTTGCGGTAGATGTCTCTAATGTGTTCTGTGGTCTAGGTCTAGGCTAATTTTATGTGAATTTTCTCACTTTCAGGACACAAACCTACGTATAGTAAATTTTATTACCTACAGGTTCACTGGTATCTAAATAAATTGAAATTTTTGCTGAGTACTGACTCCTCTTTATTAATCTGAAAATTGTGAAATTTCAAATAAATTAAGTAAAAAGTCTGAAAATTTTCAATTAAAATTAAATTCTTCAATGAGTTCAAAAAACAATCTGAAAATTGTCATAGAAACAGGAAATGTCATAATTTTACCAGCATTTTAATGCTACGCACATTAAAATGTTCAGTAAAATAAGTGGAGACATGCAAAGTGCCATATACAACTGTTAAGGGCGCCATACACCATCAGTTTTGCCGTGGTTTTAAAAACCACGTTTTAGTCGAGATAAGAACCTAAAACGTGGTCAAGAAAAAGCCCCACACACCATCCAACTTGACCACGTCTTGCCGTCATCTTGTAGTGTCCATTTACAGCAACAACATGTGACCAAACATTGTGATTATTTTATGAAAAACGGTTTTCACAGAAGCGCAGGAACATTTTATGAGAGTAAAACCTGAAAACTCCGCCACTTCTCATTTATTTACGAAAACGAAATATTTTCCATTCTGTTTCGTTGCATGCAATTTGCGCTTTCACATTTTTTATCTTTATTCATAAAAATTTTAAAGAGTTTGATTTTTTTTATTACTTTTTTCTTTATTTCTTCTTTTTCTTGTCGTTTACATTTAAATGTAAAATACTCAGAAATGTCGCCTACTTCTTAGCTTATTATTAAGTTAACTTTGATTATGAACGAGCAATACAGTAAAACCACGGCAAAACTGATGGTGTATGGCCTTGCCCACGTCTTGCCCACGTTTTGAGAAAGATATTTCTGGCATGACCTGAATTCTGGTTTTAGTAGATATCCCAACCTCAAAACGTGGGTTTCGCCATACACCATCAGTTTTGCCGTGGTTTTACAGTAAAACCACGGCAAAACTGATGGTGTATGACCTGCTTTACGTGCAATAGAAAGAGACAATTGATGACATCTACTGGCAATGGAGAAGTAAACGACTTTAGGTTCGGAGAATTGATTATGGTATCTACAGGAAGGTTCAGGAATAGAATGAATAGAATGAATAGAACAGTCAAGAAGCTTCTGGAAAATAGAACACTCGAGAATAATCTGGAGAGTTTCTAGGGTATAAATATAACAGTTGTCATAGCCAAAGAAGAGTCTTGTCTTGGACGTTGCAGTGTTAACAAGCGAAAGTAATAAACGTGCGAAAGTGTTGTAATTAGATTGCGATAATTGAAAGTACAGTATTAAGCGATAATTAAAGAGTTGAGTTGATTAATTGAAAGTTTGTGAATTGTATAAGATTAGAGTGAAATAAAGAATCTGTATATTAAATATTTAATATTGTGTTTTAAATAACGAACCGCAAGAGCCACGCTCGCAACAACTGGTGTCAGAAGTGAAATAAATTCGCGAAATAAAGTGGTGGCAATTGACTTTAGAAATTCAAAGTGTGATTAATTTTGTGAAATTGTGTTAAATTTTGAAAGTTCTGGATAATAATTTATATTCAACTTAAAGTGAATTACTAGAGTAATGGGGCGAAAATTCGAGGAGCTTCGAACGCAGGATTTGAAAGTGGAGTTAGGGAACCGGTTATTACAAACGACAGGTGCAAAGAAAGTTCTAGTCGAGCTACTCAGACAAGCTTTGATAGAGGAAGGAAAGAATCCTGAAACATTTGTTTTTGAAGAGAACTTGGAAGAAACCGAAGTTGAAGAAGAGCCTGCGATGAAAATGGAACAGCTTTTGAGTACTTTAATGAGCAAAATGGAAGCCCGTTTTGATGAACAAAAGAATACTCTCGAGGAAAAAAAGAATTCTCTGGAATCCCGTTTAGATGAGCAAAAGAATGCTTTTGAGGAACAAAAGAATTCTCTGGAATCCCGGTTAGATGAGCAGAAGAAATCTATGGACGAACAAAAGAATGCTTTTGTTGAACAAAAGAATTCTCTCCAGAATTGTCTAGAAACTTGTTTGGAGGAACAGAAGATCTTTCTGAAAGGTTCATTAGACGAACAAAATGTGAAAATTGAAGAAATCCAGCAGGAAGTGTTGGAAGTTCGACAACAAGTGTCGGGAGTACAACAAAATGTCACGGAACAGCTTGATAACTTCAAAGCAGATCTGGAAAGAATAAGGCATCGTCAGCCTCTAAACGTAGCAGCTGAAATATCTGGCGCAGGTAGAATGAAACCTCCAATATTTGATGGACAAAATTCATGGCATATCTTCAAGAGACAATTCGAGGCAGCTTCAGAGGTAAATGGATGGAATGATGAAGACAAAGCTATAGCTCTGGTGTTAGCACTTCGAGCTCCTGCGTCAGAACTCTTACAAACTGTAGCAATTGAAAATCAACGTGATTACTCTTCATTAGTACAGGCGATAGAGTTACGTTACGGAGATGAGCACATGCAGCAAGTATATCGCCTACAGTTGCGCAACAGGATTCAAAAGCATGGCGAATCACTACAACAATTGCAGGCTGATGTGGAAAGATTAGCGCATCTTTCATACTCCAGCGTAAATGCGGATTTCCTTAGTGAAGTGGCTACGGAGGCATTTGTGAACGCTATTGCAGATCAAAATTTACAACAAGCGTTAAGGCTAGCGGGAAAGAAATCAACAGCAGAAGCACTAGCCTATGCATTAGCGTATGAATCCGCCAGACAAGCTTCACGGAGTGCAGTACGAGTAAGAGAAATTTCAGTGGAAGAATGTACTTGTAACAGAGTGGAATCATCACAGAGCCCGCCTTCACGTGGTGTCCTTCGATGCTGGAATTGTAATAGATCAGGGCACCTTCAAAGAGACTGCAGAAAACGTCGACGAGTGGAATCACCTGAAGAAGGGAAAGAAGAATGCCAAAGATGTCGAGCCAGGGAACAAGCTATTCGTGGAGAGACTAGATATCAAGCAGCGACTAGTCGCATCAGCTCTCCTGTTGATCAGTCGGAAAACTAGTAAAAACCAACTTTGTGGGGCAGAAGTTGGTTGGTGGAATCGACAGCCCTGAAGTCATCATTCAAGTACATAGGTCAGTTGCAGAGAAATAATAGCAGTCTTGTTATATATGGAAGTGTAGGAAAAAATGACTGCGCAGTCACTATCGATACTGGAGCTGCAAGATCAATTATTAGAACAGATCTTGTTAAGAACAAATGGCTTCTTAATACCACCAAATATCTACTAAAAACAGCAACTGGAGCAGCAGCACGGGTGTTTGAAGAAATAACTTTAGATGTTCAACTAGGCGAACTACTATTTCCTCACACTTTTCTGGTTTCAGACATAATGGATGAATGCATTCTTGGAATAGATTTCATGACCACATACAAAATAAATCTGGATGTCGGAGAGCGGATTCTCAAATATGAGAAGATAGAAATTCCTATGAAACTAGGAGAAGGAGCAGATCATCCTGCGAAAGTAAGGACGATGGTCTGCGAAAATATTACTCTTTCGCCATGCTCCGAGACACTAATATGGACAAAGCTTGCTGATGACATCGGGACCTGCCAATTCTATTTGGTGGAGCCTAACCCCACAAAAGTTACATCGAGCATCATTGTTGGCAAGACTTTAGTAAAGGCAGAAGGTGCAACATTAATACCAGTCAGAGTGCTTAACACATCCGAAAATGAGGTACAACTAAAAGAAGGTGCTATGATTGGAAATTGTGAACCCGTTTACCAAATCGTCAATTTGGATAATGGTAGTAATATCAGGGAGACAAAACCTATACCAGCTACTACCCAACAGGTTCAGAAACTTCTTTCGTCCAGTGCCTTAAGTGAACAACAACACAACGATGCCAAAGAGGTGATCGATGAATTTTCGGAATTATTTGCAATGAATGATGATGACTATGGTAAAACAAATCTTGTCCAGCATCGGATCGATACAGGAGATTCCAGGCCCATTCGACAGACACCACGAAGATTGCCATTAGGCAAACAACCAGAAGTTGCAGACATGATGAACTCCATGAAGAAACAAGGCATAATAGAGGAATCTAACAGCCCTTGGACATCGCCGGTTGTTCTGGTTAGGAAAAAGGATGGTAGCACCCGATTCTGCGTAGACTACCGCCAACTAAATAACGTGACGAGAAAAGATAGCTATCCATTACCAAGGATTGATGACACGTTGGATACCCTTTCCGGAGCGCAATGGTTTTCCACATTGGATTTGAAGAGTGGTTACTGGCAAGTGGAAATACATCCCGAGGACCGAGATAAAACTGCTTTCTCAGTTGGAAGTGGCTTATGGCAATTCAAAGTAATGCTATTTGGGTTATGTAATGCTCCAGCCACATTCGAACGACTAATGGAATGTGTTCTACGTGGTTTAACCTGGAAAACATGTCTTGTCTACTTGGATGACATAATAGTTATCGGAAGGACATTCAAGGAACATAAAAACAACTTACGAGACGTACTTCAAAGACTCAAAGATGCAAAATTGAAGCTCAGTGCGCGTAAATGTGCTTTATTCAAAGATGAAGTTAAATATTTAGGGCACATAGTTTCATCACAAGGAGTAAGAACCGATCCAGAGAAGATAGAAGCCGTCAAAAATTGGCCAGTTCCAAAGGACAAACATCAATTACGGAGCTTTCTTGGTTTAGCTACCTACTACAGGCGATTCGTGAAAGGTTTTGCAGATATAGCAAGAAGCCTACATCAACTTACAGAAAAGGGAAGGCCGTTCATATGGTCGGATAAATGCAACGAAAGTTTTGAAAATTTGAAGCAACAGCTCTGTGAAGCTCCAGTACTTCACTATCCAAAGCTGGGAAAAACATTTATATTAGATACGGATGCCAGCAATGAAGGTATTGGTGCAGTGCTTTCGCAGGAGGAGAATGGTCAAGAAGTTCCAGTAGCTTACTATAGCAAAGCACTTTCAAAGCCAGAGAAAAATTATTGTGCTACAAGAAAAGAGCTACTTGCTATTGTAAGTTCAACAAAACATTTTCATAAATATCTCTACGGGCAGAAATTCATCCTTCGCACCGACCATGCATCGCTTAAATGGCTTCTGCAGTTTAAGAACCCTGAGGGACAAGTCGCGAGATGGATAGAGCGACTCCAGGCTTATGATCTTGAGATCCAACACCGAAGAGGTCGTATCCATGGAAATGCAGACGCCCTTTCACGACGTCCATGCAAACTTGAATGCAAACATTGCGCACGGGTGGAAGAAAAAGAAACAAGAGCAACTATACAGTTGGTAACCGTGGAACCATTTACAGGTTGCGACAACGAGGACCTGAGAACAGCACAACGAGGAGATCCGGACATTTCACCTATTCTCGCTTGGAAAGAAGATATGGAAAGACCAGACTGGAAGGATATTTCAGGGATGAGGAAAATCTGAAAAGCTACTGCGCTCAATGGAATTCTCTTCATGTGGAATGCGGTATTTTAAAACGCAAATGGGAGGCACCTAACGGTAAATCATTCCGAATGCAAATAGTCTGGCCGGCATCAAATGCATCGCGGAACATCTGGAGAACATTTGGGAGTGAATAAAACAATTTCTAAAATACGAGAAAAGTTTTATTGGCTACATATGCGGGAGGATGTGTAGAAGTGGTGACGCAGATGCACTGTGTGTGCTTCTTACAAAGGGCCGCCACATAGCAGCAGAAAGGAAATGTATAAGTGTAATATCAGAGCCCCATTGGAAAGGAGAGCTGATGTACAAGAAGCCACGAGGACAGTAAATGCCAATCGGATGAGGACCCGCTATGACTTACGTGCGAATTCAGCAGGATTTAATGAAGGTGATCTTGTTTGGCTCTACAATCCGAGACGACGTAAGGGACGTTCTCCAAATTCACAACAACACTGGGAGGGACCGTATTCAGTAGTAACTAAAATAAATCACGTAGTATACAGGATTCAACGTGGTACAAGAGGCAAACGAAAAATCGTTCATCTGGATCGCTTGTATCAATATTACAAGCATCAAGACCGTGGACCACCTGTTGTTTGGGACGAACAATTTTAAGAAGGGGGCAGTGTTACGTGCAATAGAAAGAGACAATTGGTGACATCTACTGGCAATGGAGAAGTAAACGACTTTAGGTTCGGAGAATTGATTATGGTATCTACAGGAAGGTTCAGGAATAGAATGAATAGAATGAATAGAACAGTCAAGAAGCTTCTGGAAAATAGAATACTCGAGAATAATCTGGAGAGTTTCTAGGATATAAATATAACAGTTGTCATAGCCAAAGAAGAGTCTTGTCTTGGACGTTGCAGTGTTAACAAGCGAAAGTAATAAACGTGCGAAAGTGTTGTAATTAGATTGCGATAATTGAAAGTACAGTATTAAGCGATAATTAAAGTGTAGTTGATTAATTGAAAGTTTGTGAATTGTATAAGATTAGAGTGAAATAAAGAATTTGTATATTAAATATTTCAAACTATCGCAATCCAATTAGAATAGTTTCTACACTGCACTGTCTAAGCCAAGACTCACTCCTGGCAGTGAGAACTCTGTATTTATAATAAGCAATTCGAATGGAACTCCAGTCGCTTTCATTGTCCGCTTCTTTGGCCGAAGGGAACTGCGTCGAGATTCCAAGCCTTTGATTGTATTGGTAAATGGAACTGAACGTGGAAATCTATCAGATTTCTATGTTTTTCCCTTGTTATTTTTGCATGGAATTCCCGGATTTTTCCGTTTAAATTCTATATTAAATTCCTAGGGATTTCAAAGCTTCTTCTACATTTTTTAATTAAACAGGGGAACAATTTGTAGGATGCAAAGCAGTAGGAAAAGTTTCGAAACTGACGAATCCTTGCAAAATGTTAAAATAGAGCTTGATAAATTCGGAACAAAGTTTGACAGGTCTAGCGTTTTGTAAGAATTAAAGTCACCTTGATTATGTTCTCTATACTCTCAAAACTTTTTCTACTGGTATGCACTATACATAGCTGGTCTTTATCCGATCGGTATTTACTGCTAATTTTGCTCTCGTGGCCTCGTGTACATCAGCTAATCGTTGTCTAAGTTCCGATACATAATCGTCTGGTAACTTTTGTTCACCTATGGGTGTACCAAACTTGAGGTCGCTAGGTAAATGCATCTCATTTCCCAATATGACCTTTGCTGGAGTTTGTCCGGTCGTGTTGTGAACAGCTGATCGATAGGCCATTAGGAGCATGGGAATATGTCGATCCCAATCGCGTTGATGATACTCTACTACTTTCTTTAGATGCTCGACCAATGTTCTGTTGAAGCGCTCAACCATGCCGTCAGATTGTAGATGTAGAGTGTAGAGTAGTTGTTTTGTTTTTTCTTATTCCCAGTATTTTACACATCTCCTGGAAAGTTTGTGATTCAAAGAAGCACAGACACTACTCTTCTACATCTCTCGCATATGTAACCAATTAAACCTTTCTCGTATTTTGGAAATTGCTTTACTTACTCCTAAATGGCCTCCAGAGGGTCCACTGTGCATTTCTTCTGGAACATCGTTGACCTTAGATGCTGGGACGACTATCTGCATTCGGAATGTCTCGCCGTTAGTGTTGTAGGCGTGTGTGTGCCGTGCTCCAGGTGGAGAGCTCACACAATTTTATGAGGAAAAAGAGCTTTTGTTAGGATTTATTTATTTATTCACTTATTTATTGGTATCCTTTTTATTTATTATTATTTGGTATCCTTTTTATTTATATTTAATACTACACACAATCTTCTCCTATTTTTATTTATTATTTTGTTTCGATCCACAAACTTTTCCAGCGATCGAATAATTTTTAAATACACAATCTTTTATTTTAATTATTATTTTTGTTTCAATGCACAAACTTTTCTAGGCGGATTAAAAAAAACGACTCCCCGAGGTTTGGGCAAATTGCACCCAGGTACCCATGATCGCTTTAAAAGCTCTTTTTTCTTTTTATTCTTTTCTCATGACGTTGAAAAAATGTACGTGAGAAAATGTAAAAAAGTTTTGATGCAAGCTATATGCATCAATGCAAAACTGTAATCTGATATGCACTTGTGCGCCCGTCTTGAAATATTAATTTTAAGAGGGCGCGAATAATTGTGATAATTGTATGTATGTATGTATGTAAGAAGACACTGTATGTATAGGTAAGTGTGCATATCGTGTGAGTAGAATGTGTGTCTGACAACAAAATGCAATTTATGCTAAATTGCATTTTGTTATATATGGGAATGCATTTCTAAATGCATTTTAGATTTTGACTGAGTTTTTAAAATGGAATAATTTTTCATTTTCAGGGTCATTTATGAGGTACATCAATATATTGTATAAGGACAATATATTGACCTTATGGTTGTGATTTAGAGCATTGGTACCTGAGTCACAACATTAGTTGCCTTCCACTTGCGTTTGAATATACAGCATTCAACGTAAAGAGAATTCCATTGAGCCAGGTAGGTCTTCAGCTTCTCTCTTCTCTCCAAAATATCCTTCCATTGTGGTCTTTGCATGTCTTCTTTCCAAGCAAAAATGGGTGATATGTCTGGGTCTTCTCATTGTGCTGTTCGCAAACTCTCGTATCATAATAGCATTATGTATATATTATTGTATAGTGGTCGCAGCTTCACTTAAGGGTTGTTGAGTTAACTTCTCACTTGCGGCGCTGCAGACGATAACTTGAACTATTATATATATCATAGCAGGGATCAATGACGTAATCTAAGAAATAATGTAGCAAGTGTTGTACCATTTTAGAATCCTTATTAAATGCGTCAACTTTTGAAGTTACTTGCCAGACCGGCGTAGTACATTTTTTTTTCAGTACAGTCAGTTAAAGTTCAACGAATTATTAATTTTATATTCTTGGTTCGGAAAAATGTGACATTTTCTTCCAAGCTGGAGCAGTTGGCTTAGAACTTAAAGCAACAGGTTACATAAGCACTATTCGGGATTACATAAGAAAAATAAAATTGAAAAAAGTAAAGATTTATAGCAACAGGAGCTTAAAAACCTTCACAAGGTGGACATTTTCTCGAAAACAAAAGAAATGCTTATAATTTGAAGAATACATGACTTAGATTTTTTTTTATATTTTTCTGGTAACTGTTACGATTTGGTCTATCACCCGGTTGCGGCTTGACGTCAACTTACGGGACACCCGTATATTGTTTTTGAGACAAAAAACCAAACAAAAATTTGAAATTATAATTCAATACAGCGTCTGACAATTTTTAGCTTCACATCTTGTCGAAACAGTTCAAATTAACTGGTGAAGAATATATTAATTACGCATCATGTATATATATATATTGTGTTTGAAAGTAAAAACTATGAAAAGATGAAATTATAAGTCAACAAGGATAAGTCAATGTCTTCTATTAGGGTCCAAATGAGATCAGTTATCAGGAAATTTAGTCAAAATCCGTAACATCACAACAAACGGACGCCACATATAATAAAAAGGTACCTGTGGCGGTAATTATATGTGTCGATTAAGAAAGCTTGTCCACAGGGATATATTTGCGAAGCGCACAACCCAAAATTAATCTAGTCAAAAATACTTTGCGAAGCGCACACCTATTGTTAAGGGATTACGCATTGTTCTAGCACATATCTTTACCTGCCCTAAGTAATATACCCCCGTAGGGTATATTTGCCAAGCGCAAAGTCATACACCCCCAGGCAGGCATACACACACCCACACACACACACACCCACCCACACACACACACACACACACACACACACACACACACACACACACACACACACACACGCACGCACACACACACACGCACACACGCACACGTGCAGGCACAAACACACACACACATAGAGGCAGGCCAGCCTGCCTCTGTGTGTGTGTGTGTGCCTTTGCACTTGGCGCAGAGCGTAAGGAAGGAGTTGTTGGAGGAGGAAGCAGGGTTGCCAGTTTTTCTAAATGGCATATCGGGATTTTAGAAAAAAATAAAATAAAAAAAAAAATATGTACATATTTAAAAACAAAAAAAATCAGTATTTCAATTCAAATTTATAGAGTCAGCGGCACATTCTTTTTTAATTATTTAAATAAATCACATTTAATATTAAAAAAATAAACATTTGTTATAATAAAAAACCATAAGTAAAATAAAATAAAAATTGCATCAAGTTCCTTGGCAACAAAAAAAGGAAAATTAAAAAATAAATAAATTTCATCTGAAAACTAATTAAATTATTAATATTTTTCATTTGAGGCGCTTTTTTTTAATATTCCTTGAGCATTTTCAGTCTTTAAAAAAACTCTAAATTCTCTGCAACACATTTTATTCTCCTTCACGATCAATTCGGTTTCTAAATTTTGAATGAGTAGTTTATTCCTCTCTTTACGCCAAGCGGTAGTCATCAAACTGAATATTCTTTCAGATGTGGCATTCGAATGGGGAATTGAAAAAATGAAACTAACGATTTTATATATATTTTCAGTATTATCGTTTAATTTAAAAAATCAATCATTTTTCGTTAGTAGATAGATTAGCATTTTCGCCAAGTATATAGGAATTTAATTTATGTAATTCTTCAAATAATAAATCTTCATTTACAGAAGCAATATTAAATTCTTTAATTATTTTGCAATAGAGTTAAATTCTATAGCTTCATTCAAACGCAATGGTTTAAGTAAGTTTAACTTATTTTTATCGCCAAAATCAAACCATTTTTCTAGATAACTTATGGCAACATCAAAAAATAAGTTATCGTCTGCTTGGAATCTGTTTACTGCAGAATCATTATCACATTTCAACAATTCTGTTCTTGCGATCGAACCAAAAAATTGTTGTGTTTTTCTATCAATAAGTGATTGGCGCACTTCGTCCATTATATCATATAAATCCAATACAAGAATTGAATTACTTTGCAATTTTTTAAGCGCTGGCTGAAAATGGTACAGGTATTCATAACAAAGCCTAAATAAGCTAATGAGAGGTCGTCGTTGAAAAATTTTTTAAGTACCTGTGATATTGAATTTTGAGATAAAAAGTATGATTTTATAGGTTCAAAATTAGCGATTAGTCTCTCAACAGCTGGAAGAAGGCTAAGCCATCTATTTGTAGATGAACTGAACTCATTGTAAATTTTCATCACGATTGAATCTATGTCAATTTTGAGTTGATTTGTCGCCTTTTTAAAATATGGCTGTTACATCCAACCGGTATTATGTTACTATTTTTTTTTTAGTTCTGTAAAAACACTTTGGTTTTTCCCAAAATTTACTGTCGCATTATCAGCACAAAACGACGAAACATTTTTCGTATTCAGGCCATTCTGTTCAATTTTTATTTTGATTGACTCAGCAATATTCCGAGATAATTCATTATCTAAAGCATAAAATGCAAGTAGTACATTTTGTATTCCTTCTTGCTTAGTAAAGTATCTCAGAATAATAGGAAAAGTTTTAATATTTCCTTTGTTTGAGGCATCAGTACAAATAGAAAATGGAACGTTGCCACTTAAATTTTCTAAAATAAATTTTATTGATTCTGGCGCGTGCACATTAGAAATGATTTTGGACATTTTTGTCCTATGTCCTACCGCATCTATATTTTTGTGCTATATTTAAATCACCGAACATCGAAGGAAATAATGATCCTGCGCAATCACTAGAAATGTAGCTATGGGAGTGCATAACGGTGTGATATGTGAAAGCAACCAAAGATACGATAACTTGCTCGTCATCTTTAACTTTACTTGTTGTACTGCTGAAGAATTTTGTAAGTTTTGTTGAACTAGATGAAGATTGTATATTCGATTTATGGCCAACAGTTCTCATATGTTTTATTAAATCATTTTAACCGCCATGTCCAATTGAAATTTTTAAATTATTGCAAATTGTGCATCTAATGTGATGTTCTCCACATTGTCGCACCCACTCATATTTCCTCCACTCCTGATTAAATTTGACCATTTGTTTTACTTTTTTTCTCTTATTACTGTTTTCTTCACTTTCATATTCTGACAATTTACACTTACAATTTAAAAAAATACTTATTTAAAAAGAGTACTCACTTAATGTGGCCACATTAAACTTAATTAAATATTTTACAATTGTAATAATTAACTTATATATAATATATTTATCTGAAATATTTGCAAACACCGAAATTTATAAAATATCCCAGTTACAAATTTTAAAAACGAACCGTAAGTGTGTTGACCAAAAATATCAATAATTAATAAGAAAAAAACTATTAAGATTTCAATATTAAATTGTTGCGACCACTTTCATATTAATGTGTTAATGGACAGCTGCAATTCACAATACTGACATCGACTCGACATGACAAATGGAACAAAATATTTATAAACATTGGAATTGGAATATGTATTCATTTTAGGTTAAAATGAAAAACGATTTTTTTTTAATTTTGAAAATAATTTTTTTTCCGTTAAAAACAAATTTAGTCGGTAATTTTTGGACAATCGGGAATTAGCAATTACATATCGGGAATCGGGAATAGAGCTTCAATATCGGGAAATTCCCGCCGAAATCGGGACACCTGGCAACCGTGGGAGGAAGTGAGGCTGGATACCTTCAGTAATCCGGAGTTGGCATACTGCTAACTGCCTGGCTGAAGAATCTCTAGCAACATTTTCAGTCTTTGACTTCGACCCGACTTTTCCAAGATTTCTGTGAGAATTTCATTGTTTTTATGCACACATCCACACTACTTACCTGTTACTGTTTTTGATTTGAAGTTTTTGGAGAGTGCGCCTGGGATACCCTTGTCTTGACAGTAAGCTCTTGGAGAGAGAGAGGGAGAAATTCTATTGAGAAATTGTGAGTTTAGCTCATCGCTGTTCTTTTGTTAATTGGAGTTTGGCTCCGTGTATATTTTCCGTTATATTGGCATATGGCACTCTGGAAGAGAAGTTTGAAATTTTGATCTGACTAGAGTGTGCGTTTCCTGTAATCAACTTGATATAACTTTTGAAATAAAATCTTTCACACTTATCTTTGCTGACTTGTATGATTATCTTGATTAAGCATCAGCCTTCGGTTGAGAAAGTCTATTTTTGATTCTTTGAAGCAGTCTCTTGTGTGGATCTGATTCTAGTTTTAATAATATCTGCTCGTCTCGCCGATATTTCGTCATCATCTATATTCATGTCAACCCTTTCCGATTTGTTGGCTTGAGATAAAATTACACTTTTGAAATTTATCATGGCTACTCTGCGAACACCACCTCCCGGTAAAGTTCCCGTATCTAGACCAGAACAATGCACCATCCGTCAAGACGGAGACTGGTCTGCTCACAGGAAACCAGCCCTGACCATCTGTGAACACCTATTCCATAAAGCGGACATGGATATGCGAGCAAGGGAACTGCCCAAACGGCAGGAGTCCCCTCACATAAAAACATTTCACCACGCACACAGGTACAGTTCCGAAAAGAAGCCATACCCGACAGGATAGCCAGATTAATACGTCTCATCAGCTTCCGCAGCTCAATTTGCCTCCACCGACAGCCCCACCTTCAATTCGTAGCTCCTTATCTCCTGGCTTACACTCAGGAAACATGTCTCATATTAGTTCATGCATAAATAGTCAAATGCCTACTACGCATGGTCAAGGCTTCGTAGCTTCTGAAGCGTTGATGGCTGGCTTAAGAATACACATGCAAGACCTGATACGAGAAGGAATCTCACAGAGTATGAGTACACTGAAAGATGAACTCTTTAATAATTTTATTCGGAAAGCTCCTGTTGCGCCTATTCCGCCAGTAGATACTACTAGACCACCACCACCTCTGAGTACTATCAGATAGTTCACATGAATCGATGCGTAATAATGACAGGCATATCAGAATGCTAGACCTCAACGAAATTCGTGGTCTCGACGATCAGGAAGTCCGATACGCAGATGGAACATCTCATATAGCGGCGACAGTTCCAAACTTTCGATAGATGAATTTGTCTTTCGAGTGGAAGCACTCATATACCCGGCCTTGGACGGAGACTCTGATCTTTTGGTCCGACATATGACAACCTTGCTTTCTGGTCCAGGTATGGACTGGTACTGGTCTCTCCTGAGACAAAACCCCACGCCTTCGTGGGAGTACGTAAAAGCAGCTTTGTTAGCTGAATGGGGAGTATCAAAAGATGGCATTAAGGTCAAAGTACAGCTGATGTCCAGAAAGCACAAATCAGGGGAATCATTCGATATGTATAATCAACACCTGGTACATTTGCGTGACAAATTACAGAACCCCTTGCCAGATGTAGAGTTTCTACAAATACGATAGCCCAATTGCGATTACACAGCAGCGAATCGCGACTGCGTGCAGTTAGAACACCTACCGCAGCCCAAGAGTTAGCGAGATAGAGGATTATCGGCCGACGTGTCCAGATCAGTCCATATCGCCTGAATACAGTGAGGAAGCAGCAGTAGTATCTGCTATTTCAGCAGAACCAAAAGCTGTCTGTTGGAACTGTGATCAGCAAGGTCACTTTTATTAAGACTGTTTGCAAGAACGACAGCAGGTATTCTGTTATGGATGTGGACGCCAGGATGTATTCAAGTCAAATTGCAGACAGTGTCTACAAAAAAACTCGAAGCGGGTCGGGAATCACAACACGTTTTCTCGACCGAGTGTGACATGCCGAATAGCAACAGCTTCAACAACTCCAGATCAACCACTGAGCAAGGAAAACAGTTTGCTCAATCAGCCGACCAGATCGAACAGATATTAGACTGTCCATTAATATCACACAGTGATTCTGGTGAAAGTAACAATCCCTTAGACGGTCTCAATGTTAATGATAGTCCTAAATGACTTCTCTGCAGATTTTCAAGCTCCCGTTTCCAACTGTACGACACTGATAGATACTTCCTTGGAAGAGTCTTTAACTTTTGACGTTAAAACCAACAGCACTTTCTTCTGGCAATGTTGTTGAGCAGGAGGTTCGGTCTCATGGCGTGTCAAAATTAAAACGGCCACGAAGCTCTGCTATGACGATGCAGTACGAGACCGCATCTTCTTCTCAGTAGCTGAGCTAGTAGGAATCATGTATCCTGACTTAAACCTCAGACAAAGAAAGAAACGATCAATCGTTCGTTGGCGAAAATACTGTCGACGAATGAAGCATGAACGAAAGAAACTGTCAGTATCCTAGGCCGGGGAGCCCTAGAGAAGCGAGTTGAAGCAGATGTTGAATGGAGGAGGTATCGTACACAGGTACAATTGGCTAATGGTGCCATGACAACTGTTCATGGTCATGTGGACTTGGACATCACTTTCTGTGGTAAAACCCAAAACGTGCGTCTCTACGTGGTTCCTGGGCTCCTAGGAATAGACTTCCGGCGTCTATTTGGGTTGGCTCCAGCTATCCTGGGTATAGTTGCAGAAGTGACACCAAGCCTAATAGCTACCTCTGATACCGACTTCCATGTTCTTTCTGTTCTAGACCACCAATGTGTAGAAGCCACGAAACAGTTTTTTCCTTCTTTCGCCTCTCTAGGCTTGGGAAAAACATCCTTAGTCACACACAGGATCGAAACGAATAACGAAACTCCGATAAAACAGAGATTTTATCCGATTTCACTGGCAGTGCAGAGTTTGATGGATGCCGAATTAAGACGCATGCTATCGCTGGGTGTGATAGAGGAGAGCCAGAGTCCTTGGGGCTCTCCGGTGGTACTAGTGAGGAAAATCGGAAAAGTCCGGCTTTGTTTAGATGCCAGGATGGTCAACTCCGTTACTAGGAAGAATGCCTATCCGCTGCCGCAGATAGACGCACTTCTGGGTCGATTTCCTCTGGAAAACTACATTTCAAGCCTGGACTTGAGAGATGCTTTCTGGCAGATCCCACTAGTCACTGATTCCAGAGAGAAAACAGCTTTTATTGTACCTGATTATCCTCTCTATAAGTACACAGTGATACCATTCGGCTTATGCAACGCTCCAAAAAACATATGCCGCCTAATGGACAAAGTCATTCCGTTCGATCTTCGTGAAAATCTTCTCGTCTACTTAGACGATTTGCTAATACTGTCAATAGACTTTGACTCTCATCTCACGCTGCTGTCCCGTGTAGCGGATTGTTTGAGGAAAGCTGGCCTCACTATCAACGTTGAGAAGAGTAAGTTTTGCATTAAAGAGACTAAATACTTGGGTTTTATTGTCGGAAAAGAAGGAATACGAACTGACTCCGACAAGATTTAAGCCATAGCTAACTATCCGTCACCTAAAATTTTCGGCAGGCCCGACGCCTACTAGGTATGGCGGGATGGTATCGACGATTCATTCCGAACTATGCTGGTCTAACTGCCTCCATTACAGACACTCTGAAAAATCCCAGTCAGTTCCAATGGACACCTGAAACCATTCGTTATCCAGTGTGATACGAGCCAACAAGGTTTTGGTGGAGTGCTGTTACAACTAGATAATGATGGTCATAGAAGCCGATAGCCTATGCTTCGAGAAAGTTGAATTCAGCACAGCGAAATTACACAGTCACAGAGCAGGAATGCTCATCAGAAATATTAAGTGTACAGAAGCTCCGGCTCTTCATAGAACTTATGCCGTTTAAAATAGTGACT
This sequence comes from Dioctria rufipes, assembly GCA_963924295.1. Taxonomy (NCBI): domain Eukaryota; kingdom Metazoa; phylum Arthropoda; class Insecta; order Diptera; family Asilidae; genus Dioctria; species Dioctria rufipes. Next base: position 83,092,206 of record OZ002742.1, read on the forward strand.
GATGATGCGAGCCTGAAATGGCTGATGTCTCAAAAGAACCTCAGCGGTGGACTTCCTCGGTGGAGTTTGAAGCTTCAACCAGCTTCACCATCGAACATAGAAGAGGAAGCCTGAACATCGTCCCGGATGCTCTGTCACGAATTTACTGTGACAGCTTCTCACCATCTGAAAAGATCCTGGTCCGGAAGTTGACCTTAGCTTTCCATATTTCAACTCGTTGGAATATGAGGAGTTGAGGCAGAATGTTAAATCAAAAACTGCCAGATTTTTGTGTCAGGGATGGCTTCGTCTATATTCGACCTGAGAATAGGCGATCCGATTCAGGAAGAAGAAGCTTGGAAGCTTCCCAGGGAGGTATAGGGAAAACACTGGAACGATTAAGAAGACACTTATTCTGGCCACGAATGACAGTTGATGTCAAAAACTACTTAGGCGCCTGTGACCTGTGTAAAGAAACTAAGGCCCCCAATACCAATCTTAGACCACCTATGGGAGTTCAGTCTGTGACAGAAAGACCATGGCAAAAGCTGTACGTCGAATTTCTAGGTCCATATCCCAGGTCAGCGAAAGGAAATGTCTGTATACTAATATTTCTTGACCACTTTTCTAAATTCCCGATACTCAAACCGATGAGAAAGGCATCTACTCTTAATGTATGTTAATTCATCGAGACAGATATATGTCATGTGCTCGGAGTTCTGGAGACGATAGGCTCTGACAATGGAGTCCAATTTTGCTCGGATCAGTTCACCAGATTACTGGATAAGTATGGGGTCAAACCCTTGCGAACGGCAGTCTACTCGTTGCAAGCAAACGCTTCAGAGCGAGGCAGAGATTATTGCTTACATCCAGAAGGAACACACTAAGGGCCGGCTTCACAGTTCGAGTTTAAACTCAGGATTAGTTAAACTCCGTTCGTAGTTTAAACTGAGTTTAAACCAAAATGAGTTTCACAGTGTTCGACCTTTTTTAATATGGCAGCACTATGAAATTGTGAACTAACAAGCTATTTTCTGTACAATTGTGAACTAGTAAACTATTGTGAGTCATTTACTGTCAAAATATTGCCGGCCAAATCATTGTGACAAAAAAATTAATTAATTGCACATACAAAAAATAAAATAAATTAATTAAACCTACGAAAATGAGTAAAGACTCTTTGAAACGCACGAAATGTCACTTCATTCACATTTAAAGATAAACTGAGTTTAAACGCTCAATTTAGGTGGTTTAAACTAAGTTTAAACGAGGTTTAACTTACCACTGTGTTGAAGAGATAAACTGAGCTTAAACCACATCTGAAGTTTAAACTTGAACTGTGAAACCGACCCTAAGTGGGATGAGAAGCTAAGCCACATAGCTAGCTCCCTCAGGAGGTCAATCCACCAAACAACCGGTTTCTCACCCTACCGAATACTTTTCGGTCAGGAGATGATTGATCATGCGAGTTCCTATCACATCCTTAGGAACCTCGGAACTCTTAATGATCCTGTAAGAGTAGATGCTGAAGACAAACTCAGATTAATCCGTGCGAGAGTGCAGAAAAATATGAACTATGCATTTGTACAGGGTTCAAAAGCTTATAATCTTAGAGCGAAGCCTGTTAGTTTCAAAGTGGGGCAAGAAGTGTACAGACGGGATTTTGTCCAAAGCAATTTCCAGCAGCAGACCAGTGCTAAATTAGGACATACATTTTTATATTTATATGAGCTTCAGGATCTGCCGGGAAGAATGTTAGGAGTCTATCACGCAAAGGACATCCACATTTCTGGGAAGTTCTAGGTCGATTGCAAATTTCAATCTTGGTAGCCCTAATAAGGCATCCAGCCAGCTTAACTGGTAAACTACAGGACACCAATGTGCCGCTTAGAACCCTCCCAGCCTAGCGGTCGCATACCTTTTGGACAATAGACACGTTTTACCCCAATCCATCTCTTGAAAATTCGTCAGAAACCCTCCTACTACGGCAGATGATAGAAAATGCTTTCATGGGTCGTGGGTCGAGTCACAAATTGGGCGCCCCCAGCGATGAGGCCTATGTTTTAAGACCGGCTATCTCAGTCGACCATTTTTCAGTGTCGTCTGGACCACAGGTGGTCTAGACTACCCTGCCCTGTTATGGTCGTAGCGTACTGCATGTAGCAGTATGCTACATTGAGACTAGATGCATCATGTATACTCGGCCTACTGTCGATGAACGGAGAGCAATACGCACCGAGACCGGGATTCTAGAGGAGAAGAGGAAGAAGACTGACAGAGCAGAGTGAAAAAGTGTGGCTGAAAAAGTTAGAAAAAGAAAATCTGATAAAGAGAAAAAGAGCCGCAACAGTTTAAATTAATTATTGAAGAATACATTAATTACGCATTGTATGTATATACTTAATTGGTTTTTAGACAAAAAACCAAACAAAAATTTGAAATTACAATTCAACAGAACGTCTGACAATTTTTAGCTTCACATCTTGTCAAAACAGTTCAAATTAACTGGTGAAGAATATATTAATTACGCATCATGTATATATATATATTGTGTTTGAAAGTAAAAACTATGAAAAAGATAAAATTATAAGTCAACAAGGATAAGTCAATCTCTTCTATTAGGGTCCAAATGAGATCAGTTATCAGGAAATTTAGTCAAAATCCGTAACATCACAACAAACGGACGCCACATATAATAAAAGGGTACCTGTGGCGGTAATTATATGTGTCGATTAAGAAAGCTTGTCCACAGTACGGTCTATATTTGGTGGGTTCAATAAAACCCGGATTTGGAGCTGATACGTCTGATGTCGATATGTGTCTTTTATGGCGAAATACATTTAATAATGATCCAAGAATTGAAGCTGTTTTAACGTAACTCTACTGAAAGATGATCACTCGCAATCTGATGTTTTTTGAGCAGTTCAACCTGGTAGAAGTCAAGTTCCTACATTGAGATTTAAAGATTCTATGCATAGGTTAGAGGTCGATTTAAATTTTAGCAACTGTGTGGGCATACGAATCACGCATTTACTTCATTGTTAATTTTTGAAAAAAACGTTTAAAATAGAATCCAGTGGCATAGTTTAACCTCTCAGAGGTGCCTCGGCGAGGGATCCTCATCAACAAAATTCATGTAAGTTGCTGCCGAATGTTATTTGATTATCTTATATTCATTTTAGATTACATAGATTGACTGATAATCCGCCCAGATGGGTCTAAATAATTTAGTATTTATTAATTTCTCTTCTCACTACATATATATATTTAAAATGTTGCTTTTTATTGCTATTAGAATGAATGTAGCAAAAACGATTTAGGCTATGTTGAATTCGTTTCTCGCCATATCTATATATAAAATCTTACTCACCATCATTATTAAAATAAAGCATTTTTATAACGTGATGGCACGGTAGAGTCTCTTGCTTTCTCCTCTCACTCTCCCGGAGCCTTCTTATTATGAAGGTTGACTAGGTCCGCTCTACTCTCTTTTCAGGTCAGCATAGGGACACTGGAAATATTCTGCCCTCAGTGTCGATTGGGTGGATAGTGCAACGGCAGCAGAAGGCAGAACATCTGCGCCTTCACATGGTTAATGGTAAGTAGTGTAAAGGTCCCTTCAGGACTGGATGAGTGCGACGGCCTTTGTTTTGTTAGGCACGAACATTTTTTTGTATATGGCTGGTGTTAGCGGCAGGTTTTCGTGGAACATCCCCATACTCTCCGCCAATAGCCGAGGTGAGCTAGCGTGCAGCCCTGCTCGTCAACGCTGTCCACAGAGTGATCTGTCGGTCCATGCTGGCAGTCTGGACTTCACGTCCGATGTCAATCGCTCTACATACTACCATAACAACAAATGATCAAAAATTGATAAAAATAGCCAAATTTATTTCAGCGACTTGTACATTCTATTTAGGCGAACCAGAAAAATAATGCGATTTTAGTTTAACATTCTGAATTCCACCAATAGTTATCTGATGCTTTGTAGTAGCAGCATATAGGGCTAACCACAATGTGCATATGCTAGCATATGGAAATACGCGAGCTAGTACTTTTCATTATGGCAACCCACAATAGGAATAAGAAGCCGTTCGTCAAGTTTGAATTCCCTTCGTCAACTTCTGTCTGTACGCTCATGATCGTACCTTGCATAAGCAAATTTGACAGTTTGTGTCAATACTATACAAATGTTAGTGATGCATAAGGAAGCATTCGTGATATTTTCAAGGTTTGTATATGCAAGCTTATGCACATTGTGGTTAGGCCTTATCTCTGAAATTTGCTCTTGCCACAAATTTTAACAAAACATGACCTGTCAAACCAAAACATGCCAGATCATTTTCCTCTTTTGCACTCCAACCTTGAAATGGATTTTTATAAAAAGTAAAACTTAAAGCACAATAAAAATATTAAAAACATTTGAATTCTGGACTACAAAGCCATTTTTCTTGAAACTTTCGCAAAGAGAGCTTTTTTTCCATAACACCATTCAAAAAAAAATATACCTGAAAACGAACAATCTGAACTATGGCATTCTTCCAAACTGAAAATTTTCATTACACAACAGAAGAGTAGAGTGGAGGTGGGTATTAAAAGCAAATGTATGTGACATTGACATGAAAATTAATAGTCTACTGCAGCAATTCTCATTCTGTGCTAGTGTTTCTTCAATTTGCAGAAGTTCTCTGTAGCTTGGAGAAAATGAAATACATATTAGAAAGTTTTAGTGCAAAAATATCTCTAGATATCGTCTTTTTTGAAACTTTCATCCCTAAATGCCTAAAACCGAAAATTATCCCTATATCTAGGGATAAAATCCGTAAGTTGGTATCGCTGCACTCATCAAGCAGGACGAGGTAGGTCTGCCCCCTGTCCCATAATACAAAGATAATTAGATATTGACTATTCGAGAGTAGTTTTTTGTGTTGCTACGTGATGAGGTGATTAATGTCATTTCCAGGGAATTTTCTTTGAGTTTTTCGTATTTTATTGACTGAAATACGATTCGAATATATTAAAATATTTAACCAAACATTAGTTTCTTCGTTTAAATCATTTCGGGAAAAGTAATTATGTGCTAGTGGGAAAGCAAAGAAATTTTCAAATAGAAATTTTTTTTCACTGTGATAAGGACGATTGAAATTTAGACGAACAAATTTCTGACAATAGTCGTCAAATGAGGCAAGCAATCAATTGACAGATAACTCGGCCATAACTTGTTAATCTTTGTATCATGAGTCTGGCCCATGGTATATAGAAGATAAGATATTCACATTAAAATTTTGACACAATGCAATTGATAGCCTGTGACGTATTCCTGTGACTAACGTACATACATTTTTATGGGAAAGAGAGATAGGAGAAAGAGTTTGTGTTTTCTGTACCGTACTTTCCTATACATTTCACAATATTACGTCACGTAATATGGGAACATGGTTCGTAATGGGAATATTTGTATTTTATATACCTTGGGTCTGCCCATGGTTATAGGTTAGGGTGTATAGGTACATCATTGAAGTAGACGACTTTATGCTCTTAGAGAGGAGTAAGGGGTGCAATGGTTTGGTAATGCTCTGCATTCATTTCATGTTTATTTTCATCTAGCGATAGGAATTTGTTTTATGAGATATTTTTTTTAGAACTTGGACTGTTTGGCTGGCATCACATAGCAATTCTTTCCTTAGAATTTTTTGTTTTTTGTTTATAATGTTTTGCACATTTGATGTGGTTTTTATGGTTTTTAGGTGACTATGATTGTGCGGCGTGAGCTATATTGTTTTCGCATTTATTAAGAAACAAAAGTAAAAAAATAAAAATAGCAATCAACTAAGTTTTTATAAAATTTATTTCATTGGACTGACTAGTCGAGTTTTAAACAAGAACTAAACTCTTTTCTTATCTGAGAATTATTAGAGATATAGTTAAGCTCTACCTGGTAGACATTACCTAACCATTTTCTAAGTTGCGCAAGAAGTACAATTACATTTTATGAACTCAATGAACTTACAATTTATGCTGCCTAATTCATTTTTATACCAATTAATTTAATTTGAAAAGAAATATAATTTTTGAAATTCATAGCTTTCATTATAATTATAATTTAGGTTAGCAAAATGAAGTGAATGGTATGTGCAATGTTTGTATGGCTGCATACCCATTGCACGCGAAAACGATCTAAAAGGGCTTGTTTTGGACCAGACCATCTCCGATTTGGATGAAACTTTCACAATTTGTATGGAATACTAGACTGGTGCCAATACCTATTTGAAACAAAAAAATTAGAAATAGACAAGTACTGGCAGGAAAATTTAGTGAAGGTTATAATTAAGAGAAAAAACAAAAATTAAATACGAGATAAAGTGAAATTGTGTAATGGAGGGTGTTTAGAGGTGGAAAGTGTTTTTTTGCGATTTTTTGCGAAACGTGACCTCCTAGCGGAAAATATACTTCACAAAAGTTGTAGATAATAAAAAAATTAAAAATTTTCATATAACACATTTTTCAACAGACCTCAAATTTTTCGAGAATATGGCGGAAAACCGATTTTTCGATTTTTTATTTTTCTTTCGTAAAAACAATTCAATTTACATAAAATTTTGTGAAAAGCGTATCTTTTTTTTTTAAATCAGGGAAAGTACGAGATATTTACATTTTTCGAGAAAAAAACCAAAATCTTGCACGGAAAACTTTATTGGTGTTGTTTTCGATTTAAATATTCTATCCGGGGTCATTTTAACCGTTGAAATGTCTAGTTTAAAATGGTCTAAATATGTTGATGGCTAATTTTTAATAAAACTGTTTAAAATTGAGAAAAACCAAAAACATGACTTTTCGAATCACGCATTTTGTAATATTTTTTTATGATTTTCAATTTTTCATTATTTCTGTTAATGATTAAATTTCAATGACAAAATTTACTTTAATGCAATATTGCTACAGTTGAGTGAATTTAATTAATGAAAGTGGTGGAAACCTTCCTGAAACTAAATAAATAACAAATTAATAAAAAATCTTTTAAGTTGTGGTAGACAAATTTACAAAATTGTGAATTCGGATAGCCACTTATAAAAGGTTCAAGCCCGCCTAAACTACTCGTAGTGGAGGGAGGGAGGGGGGGTGGTAGAATACAACGGCTGTGCCAATCAGCAGCTGTACTACACTCCTGTAGAGTTTGTTATCAATTGGGAACTTGGTTATTTGGACAACGAGCCCGATAACAAAAAAGCTAGACAATGGGACTGGGTTGTACCAGTCTAGGTAGACTCATGCCGAAATTTATCCCAGGCAGTTCAGAGACATAATTTCCGAAAAATTATTAAAGGGTATTAGTTGCAGGTATGTTTGAAAAAAATAGTTTGAATACATAATTATTAAGTAGAATAATTAATTTATTGATATTGTTTTGTCATTTTTTTATAAAAATTATGAAGAATTTTAAAATTCCAATGAATTTTAGACCTTTTGCATTGGGGTTGTTGTTCTTCTTCATCAGTAAAACTTTCAAATTCCGAAGAATCTTCGAGCTTATCGAGGTTTTTGAGCTTTTCAATTTGAATATCAAGACCCTTTGCTGGGTCTTCATCAGTAATCCTTTCAAGATCAATTACGTCTTTAAATATTTCTTTATCTCAATTTGAGCTGTTTTCATGACAATTACTGCATAAATTGGTACATTTTGCGCCGTATTTTCGGCAACCATATCTCTGTTTATTACAACTACTTTCACAGTGGCAGCTAATACTTTTTTATAATTTTTTCGGGAATCAGGTCTGAGCTGTCTGTTATAAATTTGGGCACGAGTCTACCTAGATATTAGTTCCAAGCCTATTACTTAGCTTTTTTGTTATCGGGCTTGTTGTTCAAATAATCAAGCTTGCAAACTAGCAATAAACTCTATAGGAGTGTTGTGCAGCTGCCCCTTGGCCCACATCCCTTATTCTCCCAATCCCATCTTTTATAAATACCTATTTCAAGTACAGGGTTTTCCAATAAGAGGTGTTATTTTGATATTCAAAGAAAAATGCCATTTTTTGAGATAAATGATCGGATCTTTATTTCATTATAAAGAGGAAGGTATGCCGTTAATAATGGAAAATAACATCAGCCAAATGACCACCACGACCACGCCTACAGGACCATATCCTTTTCATGAAATTTTCCATAACCAAATCGCAAAGTGGCTGCCCTCTGTCCTCGATAGCCTCACGAATTCCATCTTTGAGGTGTAAAAGACCAATGGTTTCGTTGCTTGTATGGCACGTAGCGCCGTCTTGTTGAAAGTAAACGTTGTCCAGATCAATACGATCCAATTCCGGCCATAAAAAATCATTAATCATCTGTCGATAGCGCAATCCATTCACCGTAACTGTTGCTCCAGCCTCATTTTCGAAAAAGTAAGGTCCAATGAACCCGCGGGACCATTAACCGCACCAAACAGTCACACGTTGAGGATAGAGAGGCTTTTCAACAATAACTCTTGGGTTTTCCGAGCCCCAGATGCGACAATTTTGCTTGTTGACGAAGCCATCGAGGTGGAAATGGGCCTCATTACTCAAGATGAGTTTTCGATGGAATTCGATGCATTTCAAGGACCCAATCAGCAAAGACTCGACGTTGTTGATGATCGGCCGGCTTGAGTTCTTGTGTTAACTGAACTTTATAAGCCTTAAGACCCAAATCTTTATGCAAAATACGGTGTAATGACGTTTGTGGAATGCCTAATTCCAAAGAACGACGAGGAATGGACAAACCTGCGTTTTCTTCAACACTTTCGGCTACAGCAGCAATATTCTCGGCTGTTCTTGAGTGACGTGCATGGGTTTTATTCTTCACATCACTAACTTGTCCCTACAGCTCGAATTTTTCTACCAATTTCTGTATTGCGGTCCGACAAGGTGCTTCACGAGTTTTACGAACCGTCTCTGCCACATTTTCACCATTTTTATAGTGAATTTTAATAATTTCAATGCGTCGCTGAATCGAGTATCGTTCCATTTTTATTAATGGCGTAGTTTCTACTTGGCAAATGTCAAAAAATGACAGGTCCAAAAGTGACATCTACCGAAATAGCGGGCTAATTAAAATAACACCTCTTATTGGAAAACCCTTTACCTTTCTAATATGAATTTCCGAACTCACAATTTTGTAAATTTTTCTACCACATAAAAGATTTTTTATTAATTTGCTATTTCTTTATTTTCAGCATGGTTTCAACCACTTTCATTTATTAAATTCATTCAACTTTACTAATATTACTTTAAAGTAAATTTTGTCACTGAAATTTAATCCATTATTAAAATAAAAAAATTGAAGATCACAAAAATTATTGAAAGATTCGTCAATCGGAAAGTCATGCTTTTGGTTTTTCTCGATTTTAAGCAGTTTCAAGTCTTCCTGCCAATCCTTGCCTGTTTATAGTTTTGTTTCTTTTAGCCTTCACAATCCGCTTTGGCAGCAGCCTATACCGAAATAGCTCGCCAAAATTTTGTTGTTTGCTCTTCACACGCACCCCCCTCCGCGATAGAGGGTTAGAAATTTCGTGATTTTACGACGAAATGTCATTTTCAAAAAATTATATATCAAGAGCGGAACAACCGATTTTCCTGATTCCAATTCCAAATGAAGCTTAACGCTTTATAATTTTCATAAAAGTATATAGAGCAGCGGACGAAAAAAAAAAAATTGTTAATAATAGTATTTTTTTCAAGTGTTTTTTAGAAATGAGAAACGATAAACTTCAGGATAATTTACCCGACTATTACGGGTAAGGTATTTGGATTGATCTTAGATTTTTTTGTAATCAGTACTAAGCGAGCCGAGTATAGCTTTTGGAATGCAGCAATATTGTGCACCGCCTTCTTTATCGCTGGAACAGCATGAGCGGACCAATATCGGAGTAAACGTTAGGGAAATGTCACGCAAAAGCTGAATGCATTTCAACTTCCAACTTTTACGCAAGTACCGCAGAGAAGATTTTTGACAGCTGAAGAAAACGTTTGTTTTGAATGAAATTTGTAATGTAAAATTAATTACTGAGGAGCACGAGATTTCAAATATTATTCTTATTATTCGCACAAGTTTTAACAATATAAAAAAATTCACAAACACAACATTGAAAATATGAAAATTGCATTGAATTGTCATTTAACGCAGTCGCAGCAATTTCGTTCTGGGAAGAACTTTATCTTCTGCGTTTTTTGACTGTTAGCTGCGGAGTACTGCGTAAACTCTGCGTTGCATTCTGTTCGAGCGATTATAGTTTATCCAACAATCCCTCTCCGCCTAGGAAGAGAAATAGTTTTTTTGAATGAGGTGTCCCTCAAAGTCGGCAGGCTTTAAGAAATATGAGCCAAAGGCCTGGAATCGACATTGTGGAATAGACTCGCATTCGCATAAGATGTCCTCTGATGTTTCATCCTCTTCGAGACACAACCTACATACATCAGTGGGTGATATGCCTATCCGATGCATGTGTTTGTTTAGTTTGCAGTGTTCGGTTATGAGACCTATTATGATTCTGGGTTGATTTCTAAACAGCTTTAAGAGATCCTGACACTTCTTTGATGAAGGTCCTTCAATGAGTCTTATGGCTTGTCTGGAGCCTATTATTGAGTCTATCCTTCGTCCATTTGGTTCTGAATCCAGTTTTGGAAGGTTAGCTTCATGGTGTTGTAAAAATTCCAAAAAGTGGTTCCTGTCTTAAGAGGGGCATGAATGCTACTTTTTGGCCAATAAATCTGCCTTATCATTCCCATCAAGTCCCGAGTGTTCTGGTACCTATTGAAGTGTTAGGTGGTTATTTGTGCCAAGGTTTGTTAATGCTTGAATGCATTCCCACATTAAATTCATTTCGATCTAACTCAACCCACACATTTAGTGATGTCATATATTTCTGCCTGGAATACTGAGGGGTATTTTACTAGGCTTTGATAACTATGAGCTCTTGGCTTTACACCATATATTCCTGCTCCTACTCCTTTCTTGGTTTTAGAACCGTTGGTGTACTAGAGACTCTTTTCCTAGATTGGATTAATCTTACTCCGGCAAAATCTTAATCTTACTCTGGCAAAACATGTAAACTACGAATTACTGAATTTTTAAATTACTCAATACGAAAATGTGCGGGCAAACTCAAAATCCCAGGTATCGGAATTATAGGCTAGGTACATTTAGATCTGCAGGCTTTAAAACTTGATCTGTCACTGAAATCACAAAGTTCCATTTATTATTGCTTTAACCTTGAAGGGAGAAATTTAGGGAAATCTTTTGATCGGTAAATCGAACAACAATTCAAACCCAATATGATTTGTGTTATAACAATGCACACAAATAAAATTCAAATATTCATATCTCAAAAACGAAGCCGAACACAATCGAATTTATTTTTGTGTCGATAGATAGATAAGACCTTAAACTGAAAATACAAGAAAAGTGCTAGAGGTCCCCAGTAACAAATAAAAAAACAATACATTTACTGCCACCAAAACAGTGGTCTCTCATCAACTACGAATCACTACCAAAAACTATTTTGCATATACTCTGCCAAATTTTGACAGTTAACGAATACGCTAGACTACTGACTATCGTTTTTACTCCGTACTTTGAAGGTAACAAATAGTCGACTACATTTAACTACGGTGAGGAGTATAGTCGAGCGTAGTTGATTTGACAGAACTACACTACGGCAACGACTACGCTACACAAAGTGGCAGCAATGCGCTCATTGATTTTACGTGCATAAAATCGTATCAGAATCTTTGTAATAAAATTTACTATTGCTGTTTACGACACGTGCTAAATTTGTACTCATTTTTGGGAAATATTAGTTTCGTGCTTATTTTCACTATACTTTTATTGAATTCTTCATAAATATTTTCAGTAAAGTGCACGAATTCCATTGAAGGTACTTTTAAATTAACATAAACCGAATTACTCTTACTGTTTCGTCTTTTTTTTAAGGAAGCAGTAATGTTTACAAGTAAACATTCCATCCATTAATTTTATCAATAACAACTAAGAAAGCTAGAATTAGTCTAATAGGGCGTTTTCACTACATTGAAATCACGTAATTTCGCTGTTTCAGCATTATTTCGACGAGATCACCTTTGAAATCACATAATTTCCAGTATAAAAGACTCAATCGAAATCATCTCATTTTTGCGTAATTTCAGTGAAATCAAGTCGAAATTTGACCGAACATACAGTATCATTTGACAATTGATGCATACATTGATCAATAAATCTTTAAGGAAGAAATTTAAAATTAAATTTAAATATTATATTAATGTTGCTGATATATATCCTTTTAATTACGTTTTCAATACCGCTGAGATAATTTCGTTTGACAGGTACTACACTTAAATACCAAATTGGCATATAAAAGAATTAATTACATAAACGAGACGTAATTAAAAGGATATATTGTCACATAAATGTCAGCAACATTAATATAATATTTAAATTTAATTTTAAATTTCTTCCTTAAAAATTTATTGACAAAAGTATATAACAAATGTCAAATGATGCAGTTTGAGAAAAAGTGGAAATTTTTGTCCTGGAAATTACGTGATTTCGAGGTGATTTCGTCGAAATCACGCTGAAATAGCAAAATTACGTGATTTAGATGTAGTTGAAATGCCCTATGACGGTGATTTCGAAATCACTTCATCAAAATTACGTGATTTCGATTTAGTGGAAACGCCCTATAAACCAATTTTTATGATACTCTAGGAGATGAATGCCCGTATCTAATTTGGTATGGTCACGCCTCCTATGGTCACCTCTCTGTCCCTTTGATTGTTGAAGTGGTTTTGGTATATATTTCTAGAACGGTTCGTTCGACAGTACAAACGATTATGACCAATTTCATAGGATACGTAGAAGACATAAATTTTTAAATGGCAACACCAAGGTGTTTTTCGATTTAGTTCATTTTTATACCCTAGATGAAATCTATAAGGTATACTAAGCAAAATGGATTGGACACCCATTCATAATATTAAAAGTTATTTCGATTTTTGCATGTCCGTCCTTCCGTCTGTGCGCACGATAACTCGAGAGCGCGTATACTTAGAGAGCTGAAATTTTGTACACGGACTTTAAAAAAAAAGTAAAATTAAGTTCGAAAATGAGACAAATCGGGCAACTCCTTCGTGGGGTTGCCATATAAAAATTTCGTTTTCCGCTATATATTTGGACAGTGCCTGAGAACGCATCGACGTAGAGAGCTGAAATTTCGTACATGATGTTTTTACTACATTAGCAAATAAAATGTCCAAAATGGACTAAATCGGGCAACTCCTTCTTGGTGTTGCCATATAAAGTTTTCGGTTTTTTACGTATACTTTGAAAACGATCAGTCCAAGACATTTTTATTGTACTAAGAACTTCTGCAGAATACGAAATCCTATAAAATTGGTTATTACCATTTTTTCTGTGCGACAAACTGTTCTAGAAATATGTGCGAAAAACAACTTCAAAATCAATACTTGAATAGATCGGTGACCATACGAAATTTAATACGGGCATTCATCTAGGGTATCATAAGAACTGGTCTTAGACCAATTCTAGCTTTTTTACTTGTTGAAAATATATTTACTATTTCTATGAAAACGCCGAGTACAAAATTTCAGTTCTCTACGTTGAACTGCTCTCAGGCAGTTGTCGTGCCCCTTGAGCAATGGAATAAATAAATCCAATAATTAAAAATGACCGAACCGAATGGTAACTTGATATCTAAAACACGCGACCGAACACTTAACGGCACTTGTCAGACCAGTCATTGGTCTTTTATGCCCCAGTATTCGGAAGTAAACTTTTACTCACAACGCGGATGTAAACAAACGACCTTGTCGTTTGTTCTACCGGTTGCAGCACCTGAGTTGCTTAGTAGTAAACAATCGCCTTACATAATAATTACCATGTGAGGATAATTATTATTGTAATCGTCGATTGCTCCACTAAGCGCTCATCGCAGTCAGCTGTTGGACTAATCAGCAAAACAACCGACATTTGTAGAACAATACCATACTAGGTTATTGTTTAGCAATTGTTGATTATTTCGCTGTAATGCCTTTGGCTGCTGGAAGAATATTCCGTATATTGGGCCATAACACAGTGTCCATATATTATAGTATAGTGAAAAACGAAAATTTTTGTATGGCAACGCCTTGAAGGAGTTACCCGATTTGTCCTATTTTCGAACTAAAATTTAATGTTTTTTTAATAAGCCCGTGTGTAAAATTTTAGTTCTCTAAGTACATGAGTTTTCGAGTTATCGTTCAGACAGGCAGACAGACAGACAGACGGACATGCAAAAATCAAAATATTTTTTAATATAATGCCTGGGTTTCTTTCCATTTTGCTCAACCAATATTATTTCTGTGCGTTACAAACGGAATGACAAACTTAGTATATACCCTATGATTGCATCTAGAGCATAAAAATTATTCTAAAGGTAATGAAATACTGCAACGATTTTACAATAATAACACGTGTAAACAATCACAGTTCCTAATTTTTCCCCACGCTTACGCGGTCTCAGCTTCGAGCAGGAAACTAAAAGGAGTCGCCATGCTTATTAATGCCGGGAAATTTGAAATATTATTTAAATGAAAGTGTGATACAAGACGAGATCTATTAGATATTCGCGTAGTTACAAATATATCTACATAACACAATATTCTCATTCAACGAATTCATTTGGAATTTTTTTGGGCGGAAACTGATGGAAAAAATAAATATTTATATCAGTTGGTTATCTGAAAAAACATAAAAATCCAAGTTAATTGGGCAATTTTCATTTTTCTTGTATATTACTACGTCTATGCGTCAGGTTCCAAACAAGAAAAACAAAAGTCCAGAGTACTAAGCTCCCGCTTTGAAATCTGACAGTCAGGGTCCAATATGGCGGAACTTCACGCACACATAACGCGGCATTATGGTTACGCTCATGTACACATATTTTATACACAATGCCTACTCCATTAGTTTCCTGCTCGAAGGGTCACAGTCACTAAAAACCACATCGAATGTGGAAAACTGTGATCATGAGAAACTAAAAACAAAAAATTGCTAGAAGTAATCACATGCTATCGCTACTGAGTTATATCTTTGCGAAAACCAAATATATTAGTCACATACAGCCTTAAGCGACCTCAAATGATCTGATTTGTTCTACGTATAAAAGTTGTATAACAAAGCTCAATATTCTTAAAACGGTACAACTATGGCCATCTAGCGTGGAGTTAATTATTTAAAGTTGCGACCACTATATAATATACACGCAATGACAATAGCATAATTGACGTAATTATAAGTAAGTTAAGAATTATATAAATAGGCTAATGGCCAGTTTCACAGTTTGAGTTTAAACCAAATATTTAGTTTAAACTCGACAAATGGGCTTCATAGTTTGGTTTAAACCTTGGTTTTGCCTAGAGTTTAAATCGTGCCATCCCTCGGTTTAAACTCGTGATAAAAGTATTTGAAATGTATCACAACTTATTTTGACAGTAGTATTGCTTGTTTGTATCACGAAAATAATTTTATCATGGACTCAGGTTTAGACATTTTTAACGACGAAGAAGCGTTTTTGAGTAAAATGCAAAACTCTGTCGACGACCGAGAGTAATTAAAAATCGGCCAATTGATTTTAATGAGTGGGATGACGTTGATTTTTATGCTAGATTCAGTTTAAAGAAAGAACTTTGTCAGTTCGTCTTCGAAACTATACTTGTCCGTTTTCTTGCACTTCACTATATGCCTTTTTTAAGCACTAGCTCAACTTGACTTCTACTAAAATTTGTAGCCTTTTTGGATGATGGCATATTTAAAATTAGTCAATATAATTACATTTGTTTTTTAATTTTTGGTCTGTTTACTTTTTCCAATTGACAAATTGATTGATGTAAAATTGCTTCACAATAGCGGCAATAATTAATTTAGTTCACAATTTAATCAGTACTACCAACGTTACTAAAAGAATTCACTGTGAAACCCGATTTAGTTTAAACTACGTTCAAATTTGGAGGATGGTTTAAACTCGACTGTGAAACTGGTTATAAGACAAATGAATAAAACATATAGTACAATTAGTACCCAAGCCTCGGTATTGTCATTTTGTGGAGTTGAAGTTGAGTTTCTTCAAGATACTCCCAACTTAACTAAAAAGTTTTGTTAAACTAGCTACTTCAAAAAAAGCATAAGCTGCCTACAGCATACCGCTTTGGTGACGACAATTACAATAGAAAACAAGTAAAAAATTGTAAAAATAGTAAATATAATTTCAAAAATGGGCTAAAATCGGAAATCCCCTTCTTGGTGTTGCCATATAAAAATTTAGGGTTTTTACGTATTACTATGGGAACGATCAGTAGTAGACGTTTTTATTGTACTGAAAATTGTTCAGAATATGAAATCCAATGAAATTGGTTATTTTACAACATTGATGCGAGAAATCATTTTAACAATCAAACCGCAATTTTAAATTATCCATTCCATCCTTTATATTATTGCACGAAAAAGTAGAAAATTTAAAATAATTACTTCACTTGTGGCAATGTAGGCTTAAAGACAAGAGCCCAGTGGGTTAGTAAAAAAAAACGGGTTCACTGGTAGCAGGCGCGTATCCAGACATTCAGCCTAAGGAGGGGGGGTTGACACAACTAAAATGTTCGAGGGGAGGTAAAAGTCGGAAGAAGTAGCTTTTAAAATTTTTTTTAATCATATTTACGTTATATCACAAAATCCAATTTTCGGTTTGATTTGGAATACCTATCGATAATATTATCCACATCAAAGTCGATCTCAGGGTGGACATTAAGGAGGTATTCTAGTCTAGAAATTCGAAAAAATATATTTTTTTGTTTTCATATTTTCAAAGTTTAACTATTCAGGAATATGCCTACAAGAGGATTTTTCAAAATGGTGGCTTGTATCTTTTATATTTAGTGTTCAACTGCATCCAGCTGCTAACAGTTGAATTCTAACTTCTAAACCACTTGGACTTTAAGGGGTAACGCTACTGTAACGGCTAAAAAAAAGGTTTTTTCACGAATTTTTTTCTCGCGAAATTAAAGGTGTTTGAAAAAAACCTTGTAAGGGTATTATCGGGCATACATTGAGCTTTATTGATAAATTTTTGACAGCGAAAAAAAAACACAATGGCGGCTCCATAGCCATCTTCCCGGGACATGTTTCGGAGCAAGTTTAACGCGCTTGGTGGCGACCTCCATTTTCAAATTAAAAAATTTTTTTTCTCGCACGGGACCTTTTTTTTCTTATTCTAGAAGGTTTAAACTATTTTTTAAGCCAAAAAAAACGGTTTTTCAAAAAACTTACAGTGGCGTTACCCCTTAAACGCGTTTTTCTCGAAACTGCCTTTTTCAAGACGATGCCCACGATTTCTCAAGTTCTACTGGACCGATTTACTTGAAATTTTTTTGAAAGTCTTCTTTATAGACTTGTCTATGTCCGGAACTAGCCGCATCCCCAAATATCAATTTTTACTATTTTTAAAAAATTCGAAAAAGTCAAAAAAAGTGGTACAAAAATTGCTTTTTTTTTCAGGCAGCGGCCATTTTGTGGAAAAAATTTTTTTCACCTTTTCCCTAGTTCCGGACATAGCGACATTACTCTAGACTAATAATCTTTTTTTTTTTTTTCGGATTGCTAGGCGGGTTGGAATCGTGGGCATGATCACGCGCCAATTTTTTGAGGCCCCCAACTTCATCAGCTGCTAATTTTTTTAATTTCCAACTTTTTTAATTTTTTAATTTTTTTCTGTATTCTTGTAATGTTAATAAATAACTCATAAAAAAATGGATAGAAAGATATTGATTGCCATTTTTTTACGGCACTTCAAAAATCACCTAAAATTCGGGCCTCTAGACTAGAATACCCCCTTAAGGACTCATAACCAGATACGCCTTCTCGTGAAGAAATTGTAGAAATAGATGCTGACGCAAGCGATTCTGTCACGTTTGAAGTAATTTTCGGACAGTGAGATAGATAACCTACGTCGAATTGACGTAATCGATTTTGAAAAATCGATATAACTCGTAGAAGTACCGAGTTTTGTTTTTCTAATTTTTCTAATAAAAATATAAATAAACTTTAATGTTTTTCATTTAGTTACAGTAAGATTACATATATTAAGACATTTACCACATTTATAAACCTAGTATATACATAATCCACAATATGCCCACAGAAACATGCGCACGTCGAATCGATGTATGGTTGTCTTTAGGGTACAGTGGAATATGGTTATCTATCTAGGGTTAAGGGAATGAGAGTAGGAGTGCATGATATGTTACTGACTATTTCTTCTAATGGGAGCTTAACTGATCTTGCTTTCTTCTGGAAAAGTTGTCAATGGTATTATCAGTCTTCCGCTTTATAATTTCGCTACTATTTTTATCTCTAACTAATATAGCAAGTTTATCCTTCTTCTACAAATTAAAAGTAAACGTGACGTTAAATTAAACAACACTACTTGAATTAATACGAAATTACAATCAAAGCAACGCCAACTACCGCAGAGGAAAGCGAATGGGTTTTATTTTTATAGTTTTACCGTAAAAATTCAGAAGAAAAATTGTAGAATCATTTTTACCGGCGTTCGTTCCAACTGATGGTTTTCAGCCACCAATAGTGTAGTTATAACAAAAATTTTCAAGTAAATCTCTAAGAGCAAAGTGTATGATTGCCAACGGTCATAAATATCCTTTGCGACCAAGGCATCTGAATCTTTGGAACCATGGCCGGCCACCAGTAGTGCATGAAAAATTACAGAAAAAATGTCAAACCTTTCTAAGAAAACTGAATTTTTGTCCCTTTGTCCGAAAGAGCGAACCACCAGAATCCACGCACCAATTCGTTTGGACCGTTGTCGGTGAATAGTTATTCATTAAAATTCTTAAGAATAATTTGCAAGTATATTTCTAAGAAAAATTATATGCTTTGCTATGAACGTAAACTTTTTGAACAACTCAAGCTGGAGTCAGTCCCGCTATGAAGAATCAAAGGGTGGTTATACGTTGATGATTGCATGGAAGTTCTGCTGCGAGCTCCCCACGAAGTTGTCCTGTCATCGATTTTATGTCGGAACATTAGATAGGTAAAACAAAAAACTTTATGATCCCTGACCAATTTCTTAGAAACAATAACACTTTCAAATATTGAAATTGTTTGCTTTTCATCTATAGGAGTAATCGGTACAACAAAAATATAAAAGCATCTTCATAGCCGGGCTGCTAAGCATTGTGTGCGTTTTTCTAAACAATCAAACACTAAAATAAATATGCAATCCAAAATTACTTACCATGATGTGATAGGTTTGATAGATGACTTTTCGATACTATATAAAACACAACAATTTCTAAAAAAATCGTACACTTTTCAAAGACGAAGTGCTACGAGCGAATGACTATTATACCCACTCCATACTTCACTATTACTACTCAAAAGAAGACAAACAAACGCCCAACAGTACGTTACAGCACCAGTATTAAGCGCCGGTGTCAGCTACATGTACACATTGTGTCCGTAACATACGAAAATCGTCCTGTTAAGCTTTTACAAGTCACTCTAAGTCCAGCCCTACATTCAATTTACCGCGAAAGTGTGGCGACGCCTTATTATTTTCATCTCTACGACTTTTTTCCTAGAACTAATATTTGAGGTCCTACGCTTGCGATAAAGACACAGAGCAACGTAAAAACTGTATTTTGCTAACTTCTTTACGAACCACCACAGTAGAGTTCCAGGCGCATGTTTTTACGAGATATCCCTAGTAGGCCGTATCCACGTTTCATCGCTTGCTAGCTCGTTGCGGTTTCTGCTGTCTTCTTCTTTATAAGGGTACGTGCATAACGAGGCGAGGCGAGCGAGGCTAGGTGAGGCAAGGCTCTATCAAGAGCTGAAGAAATAAAATGATTGTACGCTGTACTATGAGAGTGAGCGAGATATCTTGAGGTATCTCGCTCGAGAATAAAATTTTTAATTTTTTCGCGCGGTGCAGCGCGCTAATTTTGAAAGCTGACATATTCTTATAGGTTTTTCCGTGATATTGTCGAGGGGATCTTTACTCATTCTCATATATTGGAAGAATCTATCAGGATCAGTCCATAGATCATCATATAGATGATGAAATTGACCAAATTCCAGATGTTTCGTATTTATCGGGTGGCAAGTCAAATAGAACAGCGGAAAGTACACTTATGTGAAAAATGCAATATAGTTGCATTATTTGACAAACACACAATTTCTTCTTCAGAATCTGATATAACTTATGTTTTTACTTCGCGATTTGCCAAGAAACTGAACACCTTGTTGTGAACACTACACCTTGAGGTGTATCTTCACCTCGAACGGCTCAAGTACCTAGCCTAGCCTCGCCTCACCTCGTTGTGTACGTACCCTAAGAGTTTGGAGCTGGAATTTCGATTTTTTCTTGCAAGCGTTAAGAATCCTTGCCATGTGTTTTTTTATTTTTTTTTCCTTATAAGCTTCAGACGACCAGACCTTTTCTTTCAAGATGTGGTTGTTGGAACTACTTGACTCGTTTTTTCTTCGACGATGGTCCTGCCAAATCAACATCGTCGGTTTCCTCTTCGCAGATCTCCTGACATTCAATGGTTGGTGATGTTCGATGTTGATTGGGTAGGATTCTCGATGATACCATCTTTTTCATATTCATAAAGTAGCTCCTGAAGTTCGACAACATTATCGCATGTCCCACTACTGCAGCTTTTAGTCCTGTTTTATGACACCCGCAAATTTTGTTGCAGTTTGCCTTGCATTTGCAGGAATCGTTTTTAGCAATGATTACGGTGCGGGTTCTGCAGTGGTGGTTATGGGTTCTAACCCGCTGGAAGTTTTTTTCCAACCCCACTCTGTGGCATATATATCGTACTGCAGCAGCATTTGCATCTATAAATACGTCCGGTTAACATCCGACGCTGTTGAGGTGAGTGAAAGAGCAGCTAGGCTAAATTTATTTATTTATTTTTATTGACTGATTTGGCGTAGTACTTGATGGCAGGGTGTCGACCGATCTGACATCTTGGTCGCTCGCCTCCAAACAAGGCTATTAAAAGACGTTCTCCAACTGTTCCTAGCACATGCTAGTTGACGCTATATTCTTTGAATAAATTCAAACATGGTCCCCCAAGTAACAATTTTTCCAATTATTGGTGACTGAAGGTGATGGGTAGTTTTATAAGAGGTATATAATGGTTACTCGGTTATATAAGAGTTTTATAATATTACCAATTGGTGACGTAGTTATATTAGAGTTTTTTAAGATTACTAATGATTCTCGTGGAAGTAAGTTACTAAAGGTTTTATAAGTTGGTGATGGAAATGTTTCAATCACTGGTTTATATAACTTAGAGTAACCATTACTAGAAGTTATATAAGAAAGCTTTATAATTGTTTTCATCACCGTTATATAATTGATTGCTGTATCCGTGGTTACCCTTATATAACTCGACAACGTTCAGTAGTTTAGGTGATTTTAATAAAAATTGGGAACTTTCGGTAATACATATACCCACTATAAAATATCGTAACATTTTTTGGTCGCGTTGTAGTAACTGCGGTGACCGTTATAAACAGAAATGACTTTTAGTATCGAATGCAGCCATTATAAAACTATTTTCATTTATTTATGGCGCGTTTTAGTAACGAAGGTGACTGTTATAAAAATTGGAAACTTTTAGTAACATCAATTTTTTCGTATTTGTCCATTTCAATATGCATTTTTCCGAGCTGTTGGGACAATACACAAAGTAGGTCTTCTTGACCTGCCCCTTTAATTTGCATTGATTTTATATGATTTTTTTTTTTTCGTAACTAAAATTATTCACTACACTACCGAGGAGCGTATAACAAAAATTATTATAAGAAGAACATGACACAGACAATTTGTCATTACTTTAAGATATATAAGATTACCAATGGTAACATATTATGACTAAAGGGTATATATATGGTAGTTCCTTTAGTTTATATAATTATATATACATATATTATATATATTATATATTTATATAAAAGTAGTTGAATGGCAATGAAAGGTAATTTGTTCATTTAAGTACAAGCCGCCATTTTTTCATCTGTACATTGCAGATAAAAAAGGAAATGTCGGTTAAGTCAATTAGTTACATTGCTGATATATGGCTTCCGTTTTAATTTTGCATGAAGAAAATACATCATTTTAGGTATATATAACATTTCTAAATTATGTAATGTTACGTTTATGAATTGATATCACCTAAGTGAAAATTTTTTAAATTTTTTCATATTAAATTTAAATTATTAAATATTGCTTATTTCTGGAGCGGTCTGTATTTTTAAGTATCTATGATGATATTCACAGTAGAATTTTAATTGCAGCTGAATTCACCAGGTACATGCCGATAAATTGTAATTCTAAGATGTAAAAATATTAAACCTTTACATTATAAAATTGCAATACAAAAAAATATCGAAATTCTATTTCAAGATAGGTTGGGTAAATATTTGCCTTATATTGTTTTATAAAGGTAACGAAAAGTAATTTCCCTAACATTTCAATCACTAAAAGTAATCAGAAAAAATTACAAGCGTTGTGGAAACGTTACCAACACCATTATAAACAAAGTTTATAAAGGTAACCGAAACATTACCGTAACCACTGCTGTGACCAAAGTAAATTAATCGAGAGTATCCCAGGTTATATAAGGGTTATATAAGAAGTTATATTAAGGTAACCAGAATATTTTTATTACTCATTTTATAAAACTTTTAGTTATATAACGTTACCTAAATCAAGTCACAGTAACCTTTATATAATCCTCCATTTAAGCTCTATAAGGGGTTTATAGTGGTTACGAAGATGTTTCGAGTACTAGTCTATATAACCTAAGTTATATAATTTGGTAATGGAAACCCTACGGTTACTATTATATAAAATAAATTGTTTCTTGGGCCCAAATCTTGACTTTTCTGGAGAGTATTGAAGAATATAATTTTACCAACATTGAATATAGAGGATGTCGTGTCGTGTCGCATCCATAAAGGCGTGCAAGAACAATATGTGTTGAGCAACAGCTTCTTCGTACTTAAAACTAGCCGGTGAAAACAGTTGTTCTGGAGTTCGAGCTCTGATCGGTTTCTTCAAGAAGATATTTTTGAAGTCACAGCCCAACCCAGTCAATAGTAAGAGGAGGTGGATGTCCTCGCCGATGATAGTAACTTCGTCGTAATTACCAGCTTCTTGAATAGCCATGCCGATAATGAAAGAATTCGCGTCTGTCGGTGTCTACTCTTTTGAGAAGGTCGATAAGCCTGGTCTTAATTTCCCAACAATTTCTCCTGCGTTATAGAAGGGACAAACGTTGCGTTGAAAACGATGCCTGCTGGTGCGGAAAGGAGTCCGCAAAATACAATTTTTACGTTTCTCTGCGCCTTTATCATAAGCGTAGGACCTTAAATACTGATAAGAAAAAGTCGTAGGAATCAAAATAGTAGGAAATGTAATTCTATACAACTCTGTTTATAATAAACGAGATAATTCGATAATTATAGTTCATCAATTTTTTCCAGTTTAATTCGAAAGATCGCACGAAAAAAATCGTAAGATCTAAAGTTGTAGACAATAAAATTTACAACAACTTAAGTCACTACCATTTTTGTTGAAAAATTGAAAATGGCTAAGATATTGAGCAAATACAATTCCTCCTTAAATTTAAGATGGCAGCTAACGCACCGGCAGAATTTGGTCGCCATTTTGAATTTATACTACCAGTTACCCTCCTAAAGGTTAGAGCAATGAAATTACTGACGGGAATTTTTCCAAGGACATATGCTAACTCGACGTAGGTATGTTTTGAGTTTCCAATATTAATTTAGAAAATAAAAAATCTGCCTCAGCAAACTATTTTAAGACTTTTCAAGATCTTTTTCGTGCGTGGTTTTTCCTATCCGCAGCAGAAGTTCTTTGCACTGGAATATCGGTGTGTGTGTGTGTCCGGAGGATGAGAAGACAAAACATTTCTTATCTCCGCATAGTAATTTTGGTGGAGACACTCCGACGGATAATGTGCGAAGACAAAACTTTAATCGCTCTCCTGAACATCTCTTCTAATCTAACGTGAAGGCCATCTCAGCAAAATTTGTCCTTACGTGACGGCTTTATTTTCTTAAATTGCTTAACATTTTTGGTAAATACGAGCAATCAGTTGTCAGTGCTTATATAGGGTACTTATATGGCAGTAAAATTATTTTATCAAATTAGAACCTCATGTCTTCATGAATAGTCAGAATTTTAAAATAAATAATATCAAATTGCCATTTTCCCACCCACTAACATTTTGCAATGTCCATTCCTTTACATTATTCAGTTCCAGCTTCACAAATTTAACAGTAGTAATTCTCAAGAATATTGATTTATTCAATAACGAGCCCAAAACGGCTAGAATTTTGTAGTTTCAACTATATAAAAGCGCATACATGTACTACATAAACTTTAACCTTCTGGGTACCGGAAGTAATTTCGAAACGGCATATGAATAGGGCTAATCCGTTCAAAAATTTCCGTGTCTGGGGGGCGGACAGTCCTGGCATTGGGTCTGACCTCACAAAACTCTCACAAAGCGTTTGATTGCTACGAGGTGAAAATTTATGAAACTCGCTAGCATGTGTGCGCTTACATTAATGAAATTTCTAATTTATGTCCTCCTTGCAAATTATGCGCTGCTGTGTTTGCCATAAATCACATATGGTGGCTTGCTCTGAAGATGGTGATGAATTGTGAAATACCACAGATGCCTCTTTTAATTTATATGTCCTGATTTGAAATTCTTAAGGGAAAAAGTAAATTGAAAATGTCGTCTTGCTCGGAATTAATTGTTTCCTTCAAATGTTGTTTTTCCCCAGCACGTTACTGAATTCACATACAAGCGATAATAGAGTACGCTAGAAATTAATGAAATTCTTGTAAATCTGTGTTTTACATCCTCTTAAGATTTATAGATTTAAAATTGAAAAACTGTTGGCCACAGACGACATAATTATAATCTGTTAAAAACTAATGAATTGAACGAAATGCAAAATAATTTGCAAAAGAATAAGTGACAGTGTTACAGGATACCAGGCAATTTGCATTTCTGGTATTCAACCAGGTAATGCTTTGTGTAAATTGAATTGCTACATTGCTAGTTTCTAGAGGTAATATATTTAAAAAGTTGTCTCAAGAGGAATTAATCACAGACTAATGCTGTTTCAAACTGGCATGTAAACGTACTACTTGTCAATATAAAACCTAATGCAATAATAACGATACAAACATATTGTAAATCCATAAACTTATTTTGATTTAAGGCGTGTATAGATCTGGGTTCGAGCTACATAAAGGCCAATTAATAGTCGACATATTATACAGTGAGCGAAATTCCCATCAAATCACTGCTCTATTTTAAGAAACAATATTTATGTCGGCTGTATCCTTTGATATCTCTCATATTTTTAGAAAATCACGATTAATGAACACAACAATAATGTTTTTATTTACCGTACAAAGATCATATTACAATCTTAAGGTGTACAAAGTATGCTGGCCTCAATAGGAAAATTACTAAAAATAATAATAAGACTAAAACTACAGTTTACTGAGAAAAAACAAGCGAAAGAGAAATATATTCTAATATGTGAGCTATGCAATATTTACAACAAAAACATAAAATTCAGTGAAAGAAATATTAGATGAACTTAGATAGTGGAGCAACAATCCGATTTAAACAAGGGTCAATGGTTTAATAAGTCCTATCAAAGCTCTACTGCTTCTCGTGAACTGAATGTCATGTGCCAAAAGATTCCATTTACGAGCACATTAGAAAAGTAAGATTAGGAGATTCCTGTATCTAGCCGATTGTAGGAAGTTAAGCTTTTCGAATAGGTACGCGAGTTGTTGGTTAGTCAACATCTGGAGTGAGGTACCACTAAAGACTTGACGAGCTTTATCCGCATATGAAGAGAGAGAAAGCTAGAACTTAACCATAACTGCCGCAGGCATCCATATATTTTACCTAATGTAACTCTCATATGATTAAAGCATGTGAACTTTGAGTTAAGCTCAAAGCCAAGGATTTTAGCTGAACCAACCAACATTGATAGTTTGTTGTTGATAAATATTGGTGGGACAATATTAAGATCAATTTCATTTCTATAAATCGGTAAGCAATTTGACTTGAACTTCAGGTTATTTAGCATTGACCAATTATATACACGCTGCAAATCATTATTGAGTCCTCCATCAAGCTAATTGGTCTGCTTAGATACATTTGCACGTCGTCAGCGTATAGATGAATGGAAATATCTGATATTATGTCAATAATGTCATTCAAGTAAAAGCAGAATAGCAAAGGGTCAAGAATGGATCCTTGAGGAACGCCAGATAATAGAGACGTTTGATCCGAGCACACCTCATTCATCCCAATAAACTGACTGCGTCCACTTAAAAAACTCTTGATGAGTTTTACTGCAGACGAGGAAAATAAAAATTCGTTTAAAACTTTTCTCAGCAGCTTGCAATGATTAATGGAATCGAATGCCTTACTGAAATCAAGCAGAGCAAGTATTGTAAGCTGGTCTTTATCTAGCGCTTCAGTTTCGCAGCTATAATTCAATTGCCAACAAGTCAAACATCAAAATTAAATAGATCTATGAGATACGTAAATAAGCAAAAAGATGCATACATAAAATCAAAAATAACATCTAAAACATTGACTAGGTGAAGTGAGTCTGGTAAGAAATAAGCAGTCTCCTGAATGCGCCGAACGAGCCCGCCCTCTGCAGACTATTGGGCAAAGCGTTCCAGATTCGAATGGCCTGAACAATGTAAGATCCTTCAAGCACAGTGGTGTACAGCTGTGAAGAAAAAGCCAGTTTGTACAGAAACATCAAAATTCGTCGCTCAAAGTAAGTCTTCAGCGAGCACCCCAGCAACGAAAAACTAAGATGAGAGATATGATCATACCTTCGTAGTCCAAAGATAAACCTAATGCAGTCGTTACGTGCTGCATTCAATGTTCTAAAGCATCGAGAATCAAACTTAGGAAATACAAGACATCCTTGACTAAAATATGGCAAGATCAGCGATTTGACTAGATGGCAACGCAACTTAGGAGAAAGAATTCTAGTAGAGAGCCAAAGACGACGTAAGGTGGAGTAGATTTTAGATAGAGTTAAATCGACATGGTCGCAACATTTCATGGTAGAATTTACAATAACGACCAAATTACGGATTCTTGATTCATATGGGATAGTGATGCCATCTATATAGATATGTGGTAATGACAAAGTGTCAAGTGGACCATGAGAGAAAGCAATGCATTGAGACTTGGCAGGGTTAAGATTGAGATGGTTATTTAAAGCCCATTTACATATTTCACTTACGTCATCATTAACACGGGACACACAGTCTTCGATAAGTCCGATAGGATGAGAAAGATAAATTTGCACATCATCCGCATTCATGTGTATGTTAGCATCACGGATCACCGAAGGTAAGTCGTTAATGTATAGACTGAAACCCAGTGGACCTAGGATTGATCCCTGTGGAACTCCACTGGTGAGATAAAGGAGGTCAGAATGGTTACCATTCTCGAGAATTACCTTTTGAGCTCTCTGTGAAAGAAAACTCTTCATTAAGTTAACAGCACTATACGAGAAATTATAATAGCTGGATAGTATACAATGAAGTACAGTTTGCCTGGACACTCAGCATTACAAGAAGTGGACAATGCTCACAGTCAATTAGAGAAAGTGCTATCCAAGAATGAATACTTTTCTCCACTGGGTTTAATGCGGGAATTAAAACAAGTGAACAGAAAGCAGCAATTTACAATAATTCAAATGACCTCAAATGATTGCAAAAACTTTGAAAAAGGGTCAAAGCTTTTTAACTATAAATTGGTACCCTACACAAAAGTAAAAATGTTACAATTCGGCCCAATTCCTTATTTAATTCACTATAGTACAATCTACAATGAAAATGAATTTACTGAAGTAAATATAAAACCCATCGGAATGCAGAGAAATAAAAGGAACCCTACTAGAACATTGCTCAACAAATAATTACTAGATCCTCCTGTCATAAGCAACAAAACTGAGATTTCAACACACAAGAAGAAACACTTAACAGCTATGTTTCCATACATGACACCAGAAGACATATGCTTTTATAAAACTATTTTACATATGTATATGTAAGAGTAAGAAATATTTATATTTACAATGTATATTTAATTAACCATTACAATTTTTTTCTATTTTTGTAGATAGAAACGAGGATAATGGAAGTCAAGGTACACCTATAACAGAATTTGAAGGCTTGAGATCATCATTTCCAGCTCTCAATAAAACAAAAAAAAAAAAAAAAAACGAAAGAAACCGAGAAAAACCCCCAAAAACAAAACAAAAAGGAACTGAATTAAAAGATTTTTTTTTTTTATAAATGTATGAACTTTGTACCCTACTAGGTTATGTAACTTTTTTCTTTTGAAAAAGACCTTATTTTTCTGTTTAATAAAAAATGTTTTATTTAAGCAAAATTTATATTTTGTTATAGTCCTGCAACGTCTCCAAGGAAAAAGCCTTTCCATTTCTTTTTTGCATTTATTTTTTGGTGTAACATGTTCTTGTTATTCTTTGTTTTGTTTGTAGCTGAGGAATTCATTTCATATTTCCAAAAACATTTTATCGTATTAAGTTTTTGGAAGTCTAAGTTGAAGTTGGCATTAAAATAAAAATATTATATAACTTTCTTTTACGTGAACTTTTTGTTGTATCCGGCGTTTTGTTTTTTCAAGTTCATCCGTACTTTTATTGGAAGGGTACCCGTGGTCCTTCTCCAGGGTGAACTACATATTCTGTATACAATTTTTTTTAATAGATAACGAACCTTTTTAAAAATGTTGCGTGCCTAATTACATTAATTAATTCTTTTCACGTCGATATTTTCCTAAAATTAAAACCCTTTAAAAAGTCGCTAAAAACAATTTATATTTTTGACTTCATTGTAGCTGTTATAATCATTTTTAATAACTTCATTTCCGCCTCATTTTGTTTATAAACTCGACAATTGTAGGTATATTTTTAGTGCTTCTTATTTCTAATACTTTAATTCAGTTAATTTATTTTTATACGTTTAAAACACCAAGAGGTAGTTAGAACTTTGCATTCTAACGAAAATTAGGAAACTAAATCGCAAAGTGCTAAGTGACAGATACAACTTTGGAAAATTAATTTATGTGACTTAAATTTCGGTAAAAGTTCTATCTGATTTTAAAGAATTGCTATAATATATGATTGGTTGAACTAATTCGTACGGAAATTTACAGAAAAGTAAATTTCATATAGCACTCAAATTCTGTGTAGTATGAGCGGAAATTATAAGTAAGGAAACAAGTTGTAAGGAAATAAAATTTTGACGTCGATTTGCTCGAATTGATGCCTCGATCAGTTAGAGCCCGGGAGTTTCAAGGTCGCGATCTGTCAAAACAAATGCAACACACAATTTCAAAATGACAATTCAGTGATTCGTATATTGAAAATAATTACATTGTGTTAGTAGGGCTAAAGCTGCACCTCATTTGAGCTGGGGCTAGCAGAGCTAGCACCAACGGTCGAATGTGATATGACTCCAAAATTGGTACCGCAAACTCGAGCACATGTTTGCTTCTTCAAAGAGCAGGAGTTAACCCCGAAGCAAAAACGAAAACGCCAATTATTAGACATGTACATAAATTGTGCATCTACTTCATAATTTCAATAAGTACTCCTCTTTTAACAAGTTCAGTTTTCAAACGATATCACTACAGAAGTTAAACGTGCATATTCGTATGATAATTATTTTTTACTTAAAGCTGTTTTCAAGGCTATACAAATAAAATATTATTAGAATCATAAATACATATACAGTACATACTATATGAATCTGTTTGTAGTGACATCTATAGTAGGTATACAGAGTTTTCAGCAAAAATTTTCGATTACAAGCGAATACAGCAAAAATATTATTTGAGTATACACACGCTTCAAGCATAATGCTAAATCTGTGATATTCTTCAAGGTGAAATAGAGTGATGATAATTGGTGTACAAACAAACTACACTTTTTCAATAGTTAGTGCTCCAAATATTTACCATTCAGTCAAAAAGTGTTGGAGTAGAAAATTCAACTGAAATTGCGTGCATAGCACTTCTCAAGGGGCCACTTATCTTAAGAGGAATCAATTACCACCGCAGCGGTGAAACGTCACATCATATGTTCTCGTAAGTAAAATTTTATGATCATTTTAGCAGCAATCTTCCAATTTCTTTGTTTGCGCTCGGATCTGTCCGTCATGTTAAGATTTGTTGCTCAGTCATGCAAATCCCGTCAGGTGGCATTCACGCCCCCGGGTGGCAAACTAACAGAAGTTGACTGTTTTCGACACGTACGGCAGGTAGCATGTGCGACCATCCAAAGAATGGTTTACTGTTTGCTAAGTTAACTCGGTTACCTTTACAATTTTTATGGAATACTAAATTACTAATGATAGTGTCTAAGGTTTAACATGATCTCTCAGATCTCGGATGAGTAAATATATGCATTTAGACATGCCCACCTAATTACGTGTGGAGATCTGGGTGAATCTAAATCAATATGCGCAGACCTAATGTTCCTTGTAGCATAAAATCATCAGAAAAGTTGACCAATCTCTGAGTGAAGATCAAATTCTTGTTTTTGAAAAATGAAATGAAATTGAACCAGTTTCAAAATCGTGTACATATATAAAGTATTTGAGGTGGCTTGATCGATTTCAATTTAGTCGTTGCTTATCTTATTTCGGTAAAATTATGTAAACAGTTTTTGCCTTATCGTGATGAGTTAGTTAATTATGTACTTTGTCTTATAAGTGGCGCCCGATATTGCGACTCTTGGGCAGTTGAGATATCAAGGATGTATCGAAAAAATATTGGTTAAATTATATAAAAGTTTGTAAATATATTATTAAATAGAAGCTAAGTATTTAGAATCACGATGAAACATTTTCTCATCAACATACTTAAATATTTGGTTATAGAAAATTAAATTATTGGATTCATATTGTGGTAGAGTTATATGATTCCAGTGCCAAGTAGTCCACATATAAAACCTCCACCTCATAAGCCCTAATGCAAATCAATAAAGGATAATCAGGTCTATCAGACAAAAAACTAAACGAATTAACTTGTTATAGCTATGTGGTGTATTGGGGGAGGATGAAATTTATCTGACCTTGTAGGAAATAAATAAATAAAATAATTTAAATGGAAAAATTACAAAATTTTGCTCAGGTTAAATTGGTAAAGCGGCAACCCCAAAACGATATTTCCTTAACTTTGATAGCTCATTTGAATATAGTGCTGAGATCTCAGTTTCTGTAGTGTTTCGTAGTAATGCTCAGTATACACCAGTGGTGTTAATTTGAAATAAGCGTCCTCTAAATTGTTGTAAAAGTCTGGTTGTCTTAAAAAATATAATATAATTGTATAAATATCAGTGATACATAAATGGTATGTAAATTCAATTATACCTAATTTTTATTAATTTCAGTTTTAGAAGCATCATTTTCAAGATAGATTTGTCAAATGAAAACATATGTATTTTTGCGGTGAGATAAATGTGCCATACATATTTAAATATTCATTTTTAGTCTACATTTACTCCAGTTCATATTATTATTTTTTTGATCTTATATTTATTTATTTCACCCCATAGAGAAATGGGTGGTGCAAGAAAAAAAAAAGAAGAAATTCGTCAGTATTTGGAGGAATATTTAAAATTTAGTTTCATACCCGCTGTCCATGATCACCTTTTTCACCTTTCACCTTTTTGCATTTTCTGTGTTATGGAACTATGATCAAGTGAGTACTGGAGGACGTAAAGTCCTGACTGCCAGCAAAAGCTGGCAGTTCACTCCGTGACAGCGGTCGCCAGGTCGGCTCGCTAGCACCTCGGCTATGTGTCGGACTGTGTGGGGGTAGTTCACCAAAAATCCTGCACTGTCACGTTGTCATTAACAAAAATATATATATCGTGTCTAGAGAAAAAAAAAACGACGAACGAAGAACGAAAATCAATCAACGGCCACACACACAGGTCCTGAAGGGACCGCATACTCCACTCACCTGAAGAGTACCGTAAGGGATCGGATGTTAGTATTCATTATCCCCGGTCTCTCATGACATCGTAGCATTTTGGTTGCGATGTCGCTTTCATTGTTCATCTATGGAGTAGAGAGAAACCTTTGGAGAAGGATAGAGAAGAGAAACGAGCAGAGGTCTATTTCATACTACATATTTTATTTCGAACCATTATTGACTATAAACATCTTTATTATTATATATTTTATTTTATTTCGTTTTTCTTTTTTTTTCTTATAATCACCCCAGAAGTTCTAAGAGAAGATGGTAGTCCTCTGATAAAAAACAATTCCGTCTTGGGATCAACCCATTTGGACTTACGCCATTCGTTGCTAAGTAATTTCGGCGCCTTTGATCAAAAGGCCTTTACTTTACGTTATTCGTAAACTTTCGTAACCATACGATTCCTCAAGAAAGCCTTC
Organism: Dioctria rufipes; assembly: GCA_963924295.1. NCBI lineage: Eukaryota > Metazoa > Arthropoda > Insecta > Diptera > Asilidae > Dioctria > Dioctria rufipes. The sequence continues at coordinate 83,124,823 of OZ002742.1, forward strand.
TGGAGAATTAGCTTATACTTCATTGATCGAAACGCGCCCGAGGAAGAGTCTCCGTTTGGGGGCAATATCAAGTTGGTGGTTCTGAACTACTTATTCGTGCTCGAAATCGTGATAAAGTCTTTTTAGTATGATATTGTCGGCACAGCTCACAGCAAAAATTGTAAACGTCTTTTCCGGTCAGATGCTCTTAATAAAACAAGAATAAAATAAGAATAATTTGCTAACATATAATTATATGGTTTTCTAAAAAAAAAGCTGGAATTGGTCTAAGACTAATTCTTATGATACCCTAGATGAATGCTCGTATGTATCAGTGCAAATTTGATTTTTGAAGTAGTTTTTCGCATATATTTCTAAAACGGTTCGTCGGACAGTAAAAATTATTGTAACCAATTTCATAGGATTTCATACTCTGAAGAACTTTTCAGTATAATAAAAACATCTCGGGCGGATCGTCTTCACAGTACCTGTACGTAAAAATCCTAAATTTTTATATGGCAACATCTACAAGGGGTTGCTGCATTTATCCCATTTTTGAAATTATACTCATCATTTTTATGAAAACGCCGTGTACAAAATTTCAGCTCTGTACGTCGACTCGTTTCAAGCGGTGTCTAAATATATAGTGGAAAACCAAAGTTTTGTATGGCAAGGCAATTCAACGAAGGAGTTGCCTGATTTATTCCATTTCCGAACTTAAATTTCCTTTTTTCTCGAAAAGCTCGTGTGCAAAATTTCAGCTTTCTAAGTAAATCCGTTCTGGAGCTATCGTGAGGACGGACAGACATGCAAAAATTAAAATAACTTTTAATATTATGCTTGGGTGTCCAACCTTCATTATTTCTATGTGTTACAAACGGAATTACAAACTCAGTTTACCCAATAGACTTCATTTAGGGTATAATATTCAGTAAACAGTCCAGAATAAAGCGATGCGAAGTACACTGTTGTGTGTAAGATATTCTTCTGTTAAGTGGTTGTTAGATACGCTTAAGTGGATGAAGATACAGCAACGAATTGTTTTAAATGTACTTTCATTCATTTTTAAAATAAAGAAGAAATATTACTAGAGATACATATTTACATATCCATTTTCATTATATAAATGACGTACAAAAAAAAAACTTTAAACAGATTTAAATTATTCAACAATTCTTCAATAAGTTAATAGTGCTAACTTCAAAGTTCAATTTCTTAAATTCATACAAAATTCGCAAATAATTAATATTCCCAGTGAGATAGACGAGATTTAAGCAGATCTGTATTAAATCATTAAACGCCATATCTATCGAAATATTTTTTCGATTCGATTAATGAAACATATCCATTGTATCCATTGCCAGTTACCACCCCATTAAAACTAGTGAGGCATCTTTCTAGGTTGCAGATCTGCTGAATCAGCTCCTTATCTTCAGATTTGCAAGGAATGATATTATTTTCTTGATATTCGGCATTCTAGGGCTATTATTCTCGGATCTCCCAAATGGAAATACATGCACGAAGCACTCTGTCGGTTCATTAAAATCTAATTCGGCACTGAAATCTTCTTGCACTTCAGCAGAGCTTGCTGTCCTCCAACTCCAATAGGGTAAACAGGGCCTCCAAGTTTTGCTAACAGCATACCTAAAAAGAATATTTACAATATCTAAAACTCTCATAAGATATATAAGTTTAAGTAGGGTAAAATCACCAATTGTTGGACAATGTTAAAACGTTCTATAGATAAGGGAGCCACGCTGATTATCCTCAGCTAATCTTAAAATGTGTGCATACAATGGATTGACTTCTTTCTTCTTGTGGGATTAAATGGCTTATAAAGATATTCCGTTACATTAAAAATACACTTTTGTATAATTCTACGTTATTTTTCTACGTACCAATTTGCGGAAAAATTGAAAGGTTTTGCAAATTATAGTTACTGTACTATAGAAATAGAATGATTTATATTCAGAAAAAAAAAGGATCGCATAAAATTCATATATATCCATCCATTAATGAACTTAATACCATTTTATGGGCCAACCGATGATACAAAGATTAACAAGTTATGGCCGAATTAGCTGTCAATTGGTTGCTTGCCTGCTTTAGCAACAATTGTCACAAATTTGTTCGTCTTAATTATAATCTAAAAATTTCTTTGCTTTCTCACTAGGACATAATTAATTACTCTTCCCGAAGTGAGTTAAACGAAGAAACTAATGGTTAGATAAATATTATAATATATTCAAAACGTATTTCAGTCAATAAATACGAAAAAATCAAAACAAGTTCGCTGGAAATGACATTGTCACCTCATGACGTAGCAACACAAAAAATTCCTTTCGAATCGGCCATAGCTTGTTATTTCTGTGTCATGGGCCAACCTACACATATTAATCACGATCATTCTGCTACACTTGTGCCTAGATGCATGTCATCAGAAAAATTTTGATCAACTTCAGTTATTGATATAAATAATAATTGTATCACAAATTCGTAGCGTATAATGAGAATTGAATTATTATATTATAATATCGGTTAAGTCTACAATCGAGTTCTGGCAAAATAAAATTTTACACGGTCTCCAAATACATATTTCACATTAAAATTGCTGGTAAAATTTTGTCATATCTAAGAGCCAGATTTTGCGTAATGAATTTCTGATTGTGTTGGTAGTCCATTTTTACATGTATTTACCCGCCATCCCTATTCTAAGCAAATTGAAAATTTGCAAAAAGTAAACAAAGGTTTTGTGCGGAGCATCTATGATAAAAATGTTCTCTTTCTACTTTATTTTGAAATAATTCACATAATTAATTTATATAAATCTCAGCTTCTATTAACAAAGAAGATAATTTAGATAGTGCAGTTCCCTAGTTTATAATCCAATTTATATTTGTAAGCACTGACCAAACACTTCATTTCTGTTTTTTAAATTGATATGAAGATTTTAACAGGCACTAGTGGCACTATAAAACTTTGCACTAAATAAAGTTCAAAGATAAATAGTTTTGATGTTACCGTAAAACGAATTGAAAAGAAAAGGTAAAAATAACCAAAAGAGACCCAACACTCTAGGATAGTAGGTAGTCGTAGAATAATAAAAGTGTGGAAGGGATAAATAGAGTAATGCATGCCCAGTGAAAAGTACACGAGTTCATTCTAAGTAGTGATCTCGTGGACTTTAGTGTATAATACAATTAGATAAAAACAGAAAGTGTAGCGAAGTAAATATTTGGTGAGTGCTAGGCTTAGATTTAGTTGTAGTTTGTTTTGAGTGTTTGTATGTGAAATATGCTTAGAGAAATCTCGCGCCGGTGCGCTTATCACGGCGAGATGTGAACAGATGTTGGGGAAAGTCTCACGTCGGTGCGCTTAACACGGTGAGATGCTTGAGGATTTATTCAGGGATAATGCGCGGCGGTGTTAGACACGGCGTCATATTCTTATGTCCTCAAGCCCCCAATTACGCCAAAGGTTGATTATCACGACGGTGCGCTTAACACGGCGATAATTCGATCTGGAGAATCCCTTACCAATTCTCTGCCATCAACAACGCAAGCGATATTTGGTATTCGGGTTTTCTATGCACGGCGTAAGTGTGAATGCAAGTGTGAATGTACCTGTACGGTGCTCACTGAGTTTTAATTACTCAAACCTTGCCTTTATTTCCCTTTTCAGAGGAGGCAGGTCAGCAGGTCAGGAAGGTAGACGCAAAAAGGAACGAGTACCCTGGGCCCTGAATCTTGAAAAATTTTAGTTGTTTGTTCATTAAATAAAAATGCATTTTTATAAAGGAAGAATTTTTACCTAGTTTTAATAACTCAGAAGTGGGATAAAGGACACAGGAAAAAGGGTACTCGGAAATTTGTAATTGTGTATGTGACGCTGTCTCCTCGCAAAGGCTATTTAATATATTAGTTTTGAAGGTCACTTATATATATTTATTTTGATATTGGTATTTAGTTGTGCGGATTTTATATTGAACATTGTGTTGTCTCATGATGGAAACCGGATCTTGGGAAGTTGTGGATATTAATGTGCAAGAGGTAGCTAAGCGAAAGAAGAAATCAACAGCACATGTACGCGGTGAATCTCTTTCTAGTTCGAGGGGTGATACGATTAGCTTAAGTCAATTGACTGAGTTTATGAATGCCTTTACTAGCAACATGAATAGAGATAGATCACATGGTGAAGGTACGAGTTCGCGATCTGGTAGTGAATTAATTCCAATATTTGACCCGGAGGATAAGACGGAAGACGTGAGCAAGTGGTTACAGAAGGTGGAGGAGCTCAAAATGGTATATGGGTGGAATGAGCTTACCACAATGTATTATGCCACAACAAGACTACATGGTTTGGCTGGTACGTGGTATAAAAGTTTGCCTTCGATGAATTATAATTGGGAACAATGGAAGGAAAAAGTACGAAGAGCTTTTCCGTCAAAAATTAATTATGCCAAGAGGCTACACGAAATGCTCAAAAGAGTTAAAAGATCCAACGAAACGATGCTGTGCTATTACTATGAGAAGCTGGCTCTACTAAACTTGTGCGAAATTTTTGGTGAAAAGGCAATATCGTGCATTGTCGATGGCTTAGAAAATCCAAATGTTCAAGCGGCTGCAAATGTGGGAAGTTTTAAGGATCCAGAAGACTTACTGGAATATTTAAAAACAATTTCTGATGATACTGAACATCGTCCAACCGAAAAAAAGCGAAAACGTGAGATTCCATTCAGAAATCATAATTTCTCTGATTTGCATCGAAACAAGGGCAAGTGCTTTTACTGCGGCGATAGAGGACATATTGCGCCTTATTGTCCGAAGAAAGAGAAGAAATGTGAAAAATGTGGAAGATTTCATTCTGGTGATTGCAAACGGCAGAGTTTTTCAAAATCTGGAGCTAACAGGGTCATGATACTGGAGGAAAATTCAAGGAAAAGTAAGAAATATTTTATGAATGCTTTAATTAACGGCATAGAGGTACGTGTTTTTATAGACTTAGGAGCAACTTGCAATACATTAAAAGAAAATTATTTTAAATTAATTAACTGTCCTCTTGTTAAAGAAACAAAGCTTATTAAAGGTTTTGGTGGTGGAGTCGTTGAACCTTTAGGTGTAGTTAGAAATGTAGAAGTAATTATTGACCAGGCTAAGGCTTTTACTGATATCATTGTGGTACCAGACTGTATTCAAGAAATTCCGGCTATAATAGGGCAACCATTTATGGAGCAGGATCATATTATCATAGTTAAAGATAATAAATCATTAAGAGTGTCAGAAAATTTTGGAAATGTGTTACCTTCAGTGATTGATCTACCTCCGTTAAAATCACCCTTCTGGGCAAAGGAAGCAACCGTAATTCCTCCTGGACATGTCACAAATATTATTTGTAAAACAGAGGCCGAAGGTGAATATCTCGTTGATGCAAGTGTAAGGATGAAAGAAAACAATGAATATTGTGTGTTGCGGTGCATAATTAGCACAAATAGTGATAATGAGTGTGTGATACCGGTAATGAATACAAATGACAAGGAAATTGTAATAAAGCCCAGGAAAGTATTCGTAAGAGGACAGAAATGTGTAGAAGACATTGCGGAAACCTATAGATCTGAAGAAATGGAAACAGAGGTTACCGAAATGAATTGCATTAATGTTGGAGCGGAATTATCGTCAGAAGAGCATCAAAAACTTCTACAATTATTACAAGAATACAGGAAGTGTTTTGCTTTTACTCTAAAAGAGATTGGATGTACGTCGGCAGCAGAGCTGAAAATAGACCTGTTAGATGAGAATCCCATTACATATAGGCCATACAGAATGAGTCCGAACGGAAGAGACAAAGTGAAGAAAATTGTTGAAGATCTTCTACGTCATGATTTAATTAGAGAGTCAAGTTCACCTTTTGCCTCTCCTGTTTTGTTAGTAAAGAAGAAAAATGGTGAGGAGCGCCTGTGCATTGACTACAGGAGATTAAACAATAAGTTAAAGCAAGACAGATTTCCCTTACCACGAATAGATGATCAGCTGAGTCAACTTCATGGGTATTCCTACTTTACAACGCTGGATTTAACATCGGGATATTACCAAATACCGGTGGAGGAAGAATCGAAGTATAAAACTTCTTTTATTACCCCAGACGGACAATATGAGTTCAACAGGATGCCCTTTGGTATTTCTATGGCACCAAGTGTCTTTCAGCGCATGATAAATAAGATTCTAGGCCCGATAAGAGGAACAATCGCCATGGCATACTTAGACGATATATTAATACCTTCGAATAACTTTCTGCAAGGAATAGACAGACTAGAGACGGTTTTAAAAATTCTTCTTCGGCATAATCTTACACTAAATCCAAAGAAATGCCACTTCTTTGAGAAAAGAATAACTTACTTAGGCTTCGAAATTGACAGTGAAGGTATGAAACCTAGTTCGGAGAAGATAGAGAGTGTCAAAAAGTTTCCAACTCCAAAGAACGTGCATCAGATAAGACAATTTTTAGGACTAACTGGTTTCTTTCGACATTTTGTGAAGGATTATGCGGGTATAGCACAACCATTAACGAGGCTAACTCGAAAGAATCAACCATTTGTTTGGGATGAAAATGAACACGAAGCATTTCAAAAATTGAAAATATGCCTTACGCATCGTCCGGTACTAGCTATTTACAATCCTAGCGCAAAAACCGAAGTATACACAGATGCAAGTAAGCTTGGTATTGCAGGCATATTATTGCAAAATGGTAATGATGATAAGTTACATGCTGTTGCTTATTTCAGTAGACAAACGTCCGACACTGAATCCAAATATCATTCGTATGAACTGGAGACGTTGGCAGTGGTAGAAACTCTGAAGAAATTTCGGATATATCTCTTAGATATTGAGTTTAAAGTTGTAACAGATTGCAATGCAATAAAAGCAGCAGCGAAGAAGAAAGAGTTAATACCAAGAATAGCACGATGGTGGCTTACCTTACAAGAATTTCAATTCACGGTGGAGTATAGACCTGGAAATAAAATGGTTCATGTAGACGCACTCAGCAGAAACCCTTCAGAGAAAACTACATGCACTGATGAATATGAAATTTTGCGCATAGAACAAGCAGATTGGGTATTAGCTAATCAGATCAGTGATGACAAAATAAAGTTAATTAGAGAAATACTAACTAAGCGAGCAGAGAGTGACTACGAAAAACAGATTCAAAAGGACTACAGCATTGAAAATGAGCGAATATACAAAAAAACAGAGAAGGGCTTAAAGTGGTTGGTACCGAAAGGAATGCGATGTGAAGTGGTCAGAGCAGCACATGATGAGTTAGGTCATTTCGGACTTGAGAAGACTCTAAACAAATTGGCAGAAAACTACTGGTTCTCCAATATGAGGATATATGTTCAGCGCTACATAAATAGTTGCATACCTTGTTTATATCACAAACAGCCGAAGGGGAAACAACAAGGTTTCTTACATCCAATAGAAAAAGGTAAAGTGCTATTCGATACCATACACATGGATCACTTAGGACCTTTTGTGAAGACTACATCGGGAAAGAAGTACATAATAGTGTGTGTTGAATCGTTTACCAAATATACAATGATGAATGCTGCAAAAGATACGAAAACGCTACACGTTATACGATTTTTGGATCAAATGATAAAACAATTTGGTACACCAAGAAGACTTATTACTGATAAAGGTTCATGTTATACCTCTAAAGCTTTAAAGAGTTATTGTAAACGAAACGGAATTACTCATGTTCAGAACGCCGTAGCAACACCTAGAGCTAATGGTCAGGTAGAAAGGTTTAATTCAACTATACTAAATGCGCTAGCTACTACTACAAAGCAATATGACAAATGGGATAAGGAACTGGATAAAGTGCAATTCGCTTTAAACAATACTGTGAACAGTACAACAAAGAGAACACCGAGCGAATTACTTTTCGGTTACAAACCTCGCGCACCTGCCGATTCAATATTGACCAGCGAAGTAATGGCCCAACAGACTAGCATAAAAGACCTGGAGCAAGAACGAAATGAAGTTGCTAGGAGGATAGCAATAAGTCAACGCAAGCAAAAAGAGCGATATGATAAGAAACGAAAACCATCAGAACAGTATAAAGAGGGCGATTTAGTACTGGTAAAGAAACCTACATTCGGAGACGGACAGAGTAGGAAGCTGCTACCAAAATACAAAGGACCTTTCAGAATTAAAAAGATCCTTCCTAGAGATCGCTACGTGGTGTCTGAACTTAGTGGATCTTTGAGATCGCAACGAAAATCATATGAAAGCGTAGAGGCTACCGATCATTTAAAGAAATGGACTCCCAGGGACGGGAATTCGGATTCTGATAGTGATCAAAATGAGAACAAGGACAACCGAGGACGGTCTCGAATTCAGGATGGCCGAGCTGTTACCGAAAAACGAATTGAAAAGAAAAGGTAAAAATAACCAAAAGAGACCCAACACTCTAGGATAGTAGGTAGTCGTAGAATAATAAAAGTGTGGAAGGGATAAATAGAGTAATGCATGCCCAGTGAAAAGTACACGAGTTCATTCTAAGTAGTGATCTCGTGGACTTTAGTGTATAATACAATTAGATAAAAACAGAAAGTGTAGCGAAGTAAATATTTGGTGAGTGCTAGGCTTAGATTTAGTTGTAGTTTGTTTTGAGTGTTTGTATGTGAAATATGCTTAGAGAAATCTCGCGCCGGTGCGCTTATCACGGCGAGATGTGAACAGATGTTGGGGAAAGTCTCACGTCGGTGCGCTTAACACGGTGAGATGCTTGAGGATTTATTCAGGGATAATGCGCGGCGGTGTTAGACACGGCGTCATATTCTTATGTCCTCAAGCCCCCAATTACGCCAAAGGTTGATTATCACGACGGTGCGCTTAACACGGCGATAATTCGATCTGGAGAATCCCTTACCAATTCTCTGCCATCAACAACGCAAGCGATATTTGGTATTCGGGTTTTCTATGCACGGCGTAAGTGTGAATGCAAGTGTGAATGTACCTGTACGGTGCTCACTGAGTTTTAATTACTCAAACCTTGCCTTTATTTCCCTTTTCAGAGGAGGCAGGTCAGCAGGTCAGGAAGGTAGACGCAAAAAGGAACGAGTACCCTGGGCCCTGAATCTTGAAAAATTTTAGTTGTTTGTTCATTAAATAAAAATGCATTTTTATAAAGGAAGAATTTTTACCTAGTTTTAATAACTCAGAAGTGGGATAAAGGACACAGGAAAAAGGGTACTCGGAAATTTGTAATTGTGTATGTGACGCTGTCTCCTCGCAAAGGCTATTTAATATATTAGTTTTGAAGGTCACTTATATATATTTATTTTGATATTGGTATTTAGTTGTGCGGATTTTATATTGAACATTGTGTTGTCTCATGATGGAAACCGGATCTTGGGAAGTTGTGGATATTAATGTGCAAGAGGTAGCTAAGCGAAAGAAGAAATCAACAGCACATGTACGCGGTGAATCTCTTTCTAGTTCGAGGGGTGATACGATTAGCTTAAGTCAATTGACTGAGTTTATGAATGCCTTTACTAGCAACATGAATAGAGATAGATCACATGGTGAAGGTACGAGTTCGCGATCTGGTAGTGAATTAATTCCAATATTTGACCCGGAGGATAAGACGGAAGACGTGAGCAAGTGGTTACAGAAGGTGGAGGAGCTCAAAATGGTATATGGGTGGAATGAGCTTACCACAATGTATTATGCCACAACAAGACTACATGGTTTGGCTGGTACGTGGTATAAAAGTTTGCCTTCGATGAATTATAATTGGGAACAATGGAAGGAAAAAGTACGAAGAGCTTTTCCGTCAAAAATTAATTATGCCAAGAGGCTACACGAAATGCTCAAAAGAGTTAAAAGATCCAACGAAACGATGCTGTGCTATTACTATGAGAAGCTGGCTCTACTAAACTTGTGCGAAATTTTTGGTGAAAAGGCAATATCGTGCATTGTCGATGGCTTAGAAAATCCAAATGTTCAAGCGGCTGCAAATGTGGGAAGTTTTAAGGATCCAGAAGACTTACTGGAATATTTAAAAACAATTTCTGATGATACTGAACATCGTCCAACCGAAAAAAAGCGAAAACGTGAGATTCCATTCAGAAATCATAATTTCTCTGATTTGCATCGAAACAAGGGCAAGTGCTTTTACTGCGGCGATAGAGGACATATTGCGCCTTATTGTCCGAAGAAAGAGAAGAAATGTGAAAAATGTGGAAGATTTCATTCTGGTGATTGCAAACGGCAGAGTTTTTCAAAATCTGGAGCTAACAGGGTCATGATACTGGAGGAAAATTCAAGGAAAAGTAAGAAATATTTTATGAATGCTTTAATTAACGGCATAGAGGTACGTGTTTTTATAGACTTAGGAGCAACTTGCAATACATTAAAAGAAAATTATTTTAAATTAATTAACTGTCCTCTTGTTAAAGAAACAAAGCTTATTAAAGGTTTTGGTGGTGGAGTCGTTGAACCTTTAGGTGTAGTTAGAAATGTAGAAGTAATTATTGACCAGGCTAAGGCTTTTACTGATATCATTGTGGTACCAGACTGTATTCAAGAAATTCCGGCTATAATAGGGCAACCATTTATGGAGCAGGATCATATTATCATAGTTAAAGATAATAAATCATTAAGAGTGTCAGAAAATTTTGGAAATGTGTTACCTTCAGTGATTGATCTACCTCCGTTAAAATCACCCTTCTGGGCAAAGGAAGCAACCGTAATTCCTCCTGGACATGTCACAAATATTATTTGTAAAACAGAGGCCGAAGGTGAATATCTCGTTGATGCAAGTGTAAGGATGAAAGAAAACAATGAATATTGTGTGTTGCGGTGCATAATTAGCACAAATAGTGATAATGAGTGTGTGATACCGGTAATGAATACAAATGACAAGGAAATTGTAATAAAGCCCAGGAAAGTATTCGTAAGAGGACAGAAATGTGTAGAAGACATTGCGGAAACCTATAGATCTGAAGAAATGGAAACAGAGGTTACCGAAATGAATTGCATTAATGTTGGAGCGGAATTATCGTCAGAAGAGCATCAAAAACTTCTACAATTATTACAAGAATACAGGAAGTGTTTTGCTTTTACTCTAAAAGAGATTGGATGTACGTCGGCAGCAGAGCTGAAAATAGACCTGTTAGATGAGAATCCCATTACATATAGGCCATACAGAATGAGTCCGAACGGAAGAGACAAAGTGAAGAAAATTGTTGAAGATCTTCTACGTCATGATTTAATTAGAGAGTCAAGTTCACCTTTTGCCTCTCCTGTTTTGTTAGTAAAGAAGAAAAATGGTGAGGAGCGCCTGTGCATTGACTACAGGAGATTAAACAATAAGTTAAAGCAAGACAGATTTCCCTTACCACGAATAGATGATCAGCTGAGTCAACTTCATGGGTATTCCTACTTTACAACGCTGGATTTAACATCGGGATATTACCAAATACCGGTGGAGGAAGAATCGAAGTATAAAACTTCTTTTATTACCCCAGACGGACAATATGAGTTCAACAGGATGCCCTTTGGTATTTCTATGGCACCAAGTGTCTTTCAGCGCATGATAAATAAGATTCTAGGCCCGATAAGAGGAACAATCGCCATGGCATACTTAGACGATATATTAATACCTTCGAATAACTTTCTGCAAGGAATAGACAGACTAGAGACGGTTTTAAAAATTCTTCTTCGGCATAATCTTACACTAAATCCAAAGAAATGCCACTTCTTTGAGAAAAGAATAACTTACTTAGGCTTCGAAATTGACAGTGAAGGTATGAAACCTAGTTCGGAGAAGATAGAGAGTGTCAAAAAGTTTCCAACTCCAAAGAACGTGCATCAGATAAGACAATTTTTAGGACTAACTGGTTTCTTTCGACATTTTGTGAAGGATTATGCGGGTATAGCACAACCATTAACGAGGCTAACTCGAAAGAATCAACCATTTGTTTGGGATGAAAATGAACACGAAGCATTTCAAAAATTGAAAATATGCCTTACGCATCGTCCGGTACTAGCTATTTACAATCCTAGCGCAAAAACCGAAGTATACACAGATGCAAGTAAGCTTGGTATTGCAGGCATATTATTGCAAAATGGTAATGATGATAAGTTACATGCTGTTGCTTATTTCAGTAGACAAACGTCCGACACTGAATCCAAATATCATTCGTATGAACTGGAGACGTTGGCAGTGGTAGAAACTCTGAAGAAATTTCGGATATATCTCTTAGATATTGAGTTTAAAGTTGTAACAGATTGCAATGCAATAAAAGCAGCAGCGAAGAAGAAAGAGTTAATACCAAGAATAGCACGATGGTGGCTTACCTTACAAGAATTTCAATTCACGGTGGAGTATAGACCTGGAAATAAAATGGTTCATGTAGACGCACTCAGCAGAAACCCTTCAGAGAAAACTACATGCACTGATGAATATGAAATTTTGCGCATAGAACAAGCAGATTGGGTATTAGCTAATCAGATCAGTGATGACAAAATAAAGTTAATTAGAGAAATACTAACTAAGCGAGCAGAGAGTGACTACGAAAAACAGATTCAAAAGGACTACAGCATTGAAAATGAGCGAATATACAAAAAAACAGAGAAGGGCTTAAAGTGGTTGGTACCGAAAGGAATGCGATGTGAAGTGGTCAGAGCAGCACATGATGAGTTAGGTCATTTCGGACTTGAGAAGACTCTAAACAAATTGGCAGAAAACTACTGGTTCTCCAATATGAGGATATATGTTCAGCGCTACATAAATAGTTGCATACCTTGTTTATATCACAAACAGCCGAAGGGGAAACAACAAGGTTTCTTACATCCAATAGAAAAAGGTAAAGTGCTATTCGATACCATACACATGGATCACTTAGGACCTTTTGTGAAGACTACATCGGGAAAGAAGTACATAATAGTGTGTGTTGAATCGTTTACCAAATATACAATGATGAATGCTGCAAAAGATACGAAAACGCTACACGTTATACGATTTTTGGATCAAATGATAAAACAATTTGGTACACCAAGAAGACTTATTACTGATAAAGGTTCATGTTATACCTCTAAAGCTTTAAAGAGTTATTGTAAACGAAACGGAATTACTCATGTTCAGAACGCCGTAGCAACACCTAGAGCTAATGGTCAGGTAGAAAGGTTTAATTCAACTATACTAAATGCGCTAGCTACTACTACAAAGCAATATGACAAATGGGATAAGGAACTGGATAAAGTGCAATTCGCTTTAAACAATACTGTGAACAGTACAACAAAGAGAACACCGAGCGAATTACTTTTCGGTTACAAACCTCGCGCACCTGCCGATTCAATATTGACCAGCGAAGTAATGGCCCAACAGACTAGCATAAAAGACCTGGAGCAAGAACGAAATGAAGTTGCTAGGAGGATAGCAATAAGTCAACGCAAGCAAAAAGAGCGATATGATAAGAAACGAAAACCATCAGAACAGTATAAAGAGGGCGATTTAGTACTGGTAAAGAAACCTACATTCGGAGACGGACAGAGTAGGAAGCTGCTACCAAAATACAAAGGACCTTTCAGAATTAAAAAGATCCTTCCTAGAGATCGCTACGTGGTGTCTGAACTTAGTGGATCTTTGAGATCGCAACGAAAATCATATGAAAGCGTAGAGGCTACCGATCATTTAAAGAAATGGACTCCCAGGGACGGGAATTCGGATTCTGATAGTGATCAAAATGAGAACAAGGACAACCGAGGACGGTCTCGAATTCAGGATGGCCGAGCTGTTACCGAAAAACGAATTGAAAAGAAAAGGTAAAAATAACCAAAAGAGACCCAACACTCTAGGATAGTAGGTAGTCGTAGAATAATAAAAGTGTGGAAGGGATAAATAGAGTAATGCATGCCCAGTGAAAAGTACACGAGTTCATTCTAAGTAGTGATCTCGTGGACTTTAGTGTATAATACAATTAGATAAAAACAGAAAGTGTAGCGAAGTAAATATTTGGTGAGTGCTAGGCTTAGATTTAGTTGTAGTTTGTTTTGAGTGTTTGTATGTGAAATATGCTTAGAGAAATCTCGCGCCGGTGCGCTTATCACGGCGAGATGTGAACAGATGTTGGGGAAAGTCTCACGTCGGTGCGCTTAACACGGTGAGATGCTTGAGGATTTATTCAGGGATAATGCGCGGCGGTGTTAGACACGGCGTCATATTCTTATGTCCTCAAGCCCCCAATTACGCCAAAGGTTGATTATCACGACGGTGCGCTTAACACGGCGATAATTCGATCTGGAGAATCCCTTACCAATTCTCTGCCATCAACAACGCAAGCGATATTTGGTATTCGGGTTTTCTATGCACGGCGTAAGTGTGAATGCAAGTGTGAATGTACCTGTACGGTGCTCACTGAGTTTTAATTACTCAAACCTTGCCTTTATTTCCCTTTTCAGAGGAGGCAGGTCAGCAGGTCAGGAAGGTAGACGCAAAAAGGAACGAGTACCCTGGGCCCTGAATCTTGAAAAATTTTAGTTGTTTGTTCATTAAATAAAAATGCATTTTTATAAAGGAAGAATTTTTACCTAGTTTTAATATTGAAAAGAATTACTTCCGTACTTTTGTTAAAGTTCGCAAAAGAATTTTAAGTTGACTAAATCTGCTCACAAAACAAAATCACATTTGACAATTCTGCACCCAGCTTTGACAAATCTTTCCTGCAGCATCTCACTTACTCTTATGTATAATCTCCTGCTCTTGACAAATTACGCTCATGCACACGAACTTTACACGATTCAACCATTCCAGCTTGCTCTATATTCTAAGATCTGGCTTATCACCATTCCTGTTTGCTACATATAAATTCTAAGGAGTGAGCTATTCTGCACGGCTGCAGCCGGCCCGTGAGGGCCTTTTAATTTCCAGTTTTTATGATGTCGCCTTCTGGTTTGACGAATAAAGACAAAAAATGTGATATCGCAGATTTACATGCAACGAAACAGAGCGGCAAATTGATTAATTTTCCTAAATAAATGACAATGACAAGTGGCGGAATTTTCACATTTACTCTCATGTAATACCGCGCTTTTGTGAAAGCACTTTTTTCTGAGATATTGAAAGAGGTCACCAAAGTTTGTTCCAAAGTTGTTGCTGTATAATCCTATGTTATTTGAACAGAACATGCTTCTGTTTACACGCTTCGCTCTAAAGAGGGTGGGTGTTATCAGTATTGGGAGATCGTGGGAATTCCATATTCTGGCAATTTCTGCCATTAAGATATTGAAAAGTAGTAAATTAATATGTAGTAGCACTGATTACTTTGCGCCTAGTTGCTAATGTACTTTTATGGATATCTCTCCTATATCAATAAAAATTAATTAGTTTTCGAAAGTGACGTGAACTGAACTATTCCTTTTGTTGTATTTCTTATGCTTTTGGTACCGAGGCTAAAAATGGTCGGAATTCGCATAATATAATAATTTGTGGGAAAAGTCGCCATTAATTCCCATTTTCGAGAGAATTTTACCCGCAACAATTTCCCAACGCTACTGTAACTCATTCTCTGATGGGCAATGCCCACCCGTGCCCCTACCTCGCTACGCGCATGTTTGTTAGACGAAATCTATAAATGCAAAATTATATTGTCTTGCAAGGGCTCCTTAATAGGATAGCACGTGGTATGTATCTAATCGAATATATTTGTTAGACGAAATTTATAAACACAGAATTATACTGTGTTGTAGGTGCTCCTTTGGTGTGATATGCACCGTAAGTCGTGATCACACATGTGCGTGTGAGGTTATGCGGCGATGTCTTTTCCGATTTTTTTTTAGATTAGCGTTACATCTAATTTTCTTAGGGTTACTTTTGCTTTCTGTTTCCTTGTTTTCGTTTCAGGTGCTTCTATTACAGGGGGGTTGCAGATTTTCGACGGGCCGCTTATTTAACTTCAGATGGTGTCTTGATGGGATTTTGTTTCTTGTTGTATTTGTTTTTTTAAAAATTTAGGTTACTTGGAATTAAATAACTTTTCACTGGTTTTTTGCTTTCCTTATTGTTTCACCCTTTCCCTTTTAAGCCTTAAGACTGAGTAAATGGCCATGGCTGGCTGTCCTCATTTCCGCCCTCTCCAAATCTTCTTCTTCCCTCTCCGCCAATTCAGTCCCGCCACTAGTCAACGTTCACAGCTGTCAGTCGGATAGGATACATGAGCTGGGGCTACGTTTATGAGCGACCATAACATCTGCCAGCAATGCTTGACCAACGAATCAATTAAATGAGGTCGTCTTGAGGCACATTTTAAGGCAAGCCATAATGCTCATATTAATTCAGATTTGAATTACTTTCAAACTTTAAAGAAAAATTTTGAGAAAAAGAATAACGTTAAAGTCTCTATTTACTGCTCATAATTCAACTATCAATCGTACTCTTGAGGCTAGCTATCAAAATTCATTACTCATCGCTAAATCTGGGAAAACTCATACTATAGGGAGAAATTAATCAAACCTTCAATATCAGCATTTCTTAAAAAGGTTATGGAAAAAGATGACAAAGACGTTAAAGCTATGCCATTAAGTAGCACTACTGTTAGCAGAAGAATAGACGAAATGAGTTATACATAGAAAGCACCACAACCTCCAAAGATATACAGGGTGTCCCGTAAGTCGACGTCAAGCCGGATCCGGGTGATAGAACAAATCTAACAGTTACCAGAAAAATATAAAAAAAAATCTAAGTCATGTATTTTTCAAATTATAGGCATTTCTTTTGTTTTCGAGAAAATGTACACCTTGTGATGGTTTTTAAGCTCCTGTTGCTATAAATCTTTACTTTTTTCAATTTTATTTTTCTTATGTAATCCCGAATAGTGCTTATGTAACCTGTTGCTTTAAGTTCTAAGCCAACTGCTCCAACTAGGAAGAAAATGTCACATTTTGACAAACCAAGAATATAAAATTAATAATTCGTTGAACTTTAACTGACTGTACTGAAAAAAAAATGTACTACGCCAGTCTGGCAAGTAAGTTTAAAAGCTGACGTATTTAATAAGGATTCTAAAATGGTACAACACTTGCTACATTATTTCTTAGAATACGGAAAAAAAAATTTTTTTCTTCAAATAACCCAGTTTCGAAAAAAAAAATTTTCATCTACTAAAAATGGTTCTAATGTACCCAAAGCTTGCCTTAAGAGCGCAACTTTAAGATTCTAGCTTGAGTGAGACGGAGAATCATTCCATGAAGTGTGAGTGAGCAAGATAGTGACGCTTACAAGTTAGAGATCCTAACTTTTTGTTGAATTTAGGACAAATTTTCCTTAAGTTTAAAATTAAACACCAATTATTTGGATGCTAAGATTTATTATTTACAAAAGATGTTCAAACTGCCTTCCTTCAGCTGCAATACAAGTTCGACATCTTCTTAAAAAGGATCGGGTTATCAGACGGGCAAATATTCCATTGCTGACAACTGCCTCTGTAATTCCGGAGCTCACGTTTTGGTAAAATTCGGTGAGCTATACTTTTAGGCACTCCTGTGCTTTCCTGGATTGCACGTACCGAAGTACTTACCTCTTCTTGAACTACTTGAAGTACTACGTCCTGTTAAGGTAAGGAATTCTTCCTTGACCATGTACTTGGTTTGGAAGTGGGCCCTCTGTAGAGAGTAGACGATGCACATTGTAAAAACTCAATGATTTGCCTCACTAGCGTCACTATCTTGCTTACTCGCATTTCATGCAATGACTCTCCGTCTCACTTAAACTAGAATCTTAAAGTTACGGTCTTACGGCAAGCTTTGGGTACACTAGAATCATTTTTGGTAGGTGAAAAGAAATTTTTCGAAACTGGGTTTCTTGAAGAAAAAAGTTTTTTTCCATAATCTAAGAAATATTGTAGCAAGTGTTATACCATTTTAGAATCCTCATTAAATGCGTCAGCCTTAAAAGTTACTTGCCAAACTGGCGTAGAACATTTTTTTTTTTCATTACAGTCAGTTAAAGTTCAACGAATTATTAATTTTATATTCTTGGTTCGTCAAAATGTGACATTTTCTTCCAAGCTGGAGCAGTTGGCTTAGAGCTTAAAGCAACAGGTTACATAAGCACATAAGCACTATTCGGGATTACATAAAAAAAAAACAAAATTGAAAAAAAGTAAAGATTTGTAGCAACAGGAGCTAAAAAACCATCACAAGGTGTGCATTTTCTCGAAAACAAAAGAAATGCCTATAATTTGAAAAATACATGACTTAGATTTTTTTTATATTTTTCTGGTAACTGTTACGATTTTGTCTATCACCCGGTTCCGGCTTGACGTCGACTTATGGGACACCCTGTATATAGTAAGCTAAAAAATTATATAGATCTCAATAATATATCAATGAAAAATATATCATTTTCTGCTGCAGATGGTGCTCGTACTATTATGGGAAAGAAAAATGGTTGCTTAAAATTGATGAAAGATAAGAATCCAAAAATGCTTATTGTGCATCCTTTTATTCACAAGGAAAACCTGGTAGCTAAAAGCATTTCGCCTGTTCTAAATAAAGTACTAAATTTAGTTATAAAGTATATCAATGCTATTAAAGCTAGTTCCAAATGTGAACGTCTCTTCAAGTTATTTTGTGAAGAACAAAATTAAGACAATGTGAGACTTATACTTCACACTGTAAGATGGCTCTCGAAAGGTAACTGCTTGAAAAGATTTATGGAACTATTTGATACTCTTAGTGATTTTTTAAGCGGCAAGCCTGAAATGAAAAAAACTGTTAACGGTCGATGATAAGGCATATGTGAGTTATTTAGTTGATATCTTTGAAAAACTAAATATATTAAATTAAGAACTTCAAGCAACAAAAAAAACTCTTGTCGATGTGAAAGCAAAAATATTTGGTTTCATTACCTTTATTGAATTATGTCAGACATATATTTACAACAAAAATTTTGAAAAGTTTCAATGGCTCTAGAAATTTGAAGTGACTGATACATGTTATTTTCGATCATCTGAAAATTTTACCAGCTGATTTAAAAGAAAGATTTTCTGATTTGAAAAAGATTGATTTCCCAACTTGGATGATGCAGCCAATATTAGTGGATTTGTCAGATATTTCAAATATTCAGTATCAAGGAGAACTCGCAGAAATGCAAAGTGATGAGTGAATTAAAACTTTATTTAATATAAAAGGAGGATGACATTGCGAGGAAACCGAAATTAAATATCCAAATGTAACCAAATATGCAAGAGAACTATTGTTACCGTTTCCATCTTCATATTTAGCTAAATGCGGATTTAGTGCCATAAATGATTTGCTGGTAAAAAAAAAAAATCGGCTGGATATAACAAAACGAGGAGACTTTAGATAGAAGTTAACTAAATTGGAACCTGACATAAGCATCAAGCGCAAGGATCTAATTAAATTTAAATAATAAATAATCACTAATAATTGAAATAATATTGAAAAATCTTTCATTAAAATTATTTTGCACTTGATTTTCAATTCTCCATTATATTTTTGAAAATTTACTTTGTGTTTGCTCAGTAATTTCCTAGTCATTTCTTATCATGAGATTTTCTTTAGTGTACTTTTTGGAATATTAAAAATTATGTTAGGGATGGACATAAAAATTTTAGAAATTCTTAGGTGGGGCATAATACAAAAAAGTTGGGAAACACTGCTGTAGCATAATGTTTTATTTATTACATGGGAAAATTTCAATTTTCTATGTTTAACCGGTATATGGTTTTGTTGTGAAATAATTTGTTTTAGTTTTTCCATGTAAATTTTTTTTACATGGAAGTACTTACATAGCTCAGGAAAAGGAGAGAAATACACAAACAAAGGCGAGAGAACTCGCACTACTAAGGCGCCACGTGGTATTTTACTGCAAGAGCAGATCACGAAACCTGTAAACAATATGTACATATATATATAGGAGATAATGAAAATGCCCGTTCGCAAATAACATTGGTATCTTCGTTATTGAACAATATATATATATTTATTTAATTTAATTTAATTTTAATTTAATTTATTCACTTGAAAATATCTTTGTACATTAAGACAGGGTCTTTTAGGAGTACAAGCTTAAAATACTAATATGTAGTTCACTGTACATTACAAACAAAAGGTACAATTCAGGATTCAAATTAAGGAAACTAAGATTACATTATAATATTGAAAAAAAATAAGAAACATTTAAATATTATTAATTATAAAAAAATAAATAAAAAGGCATAAAATGATGGATTAAGTACCCAAAAAGAGAGAAAAGAAATAATAAAAGAGTAAAAAAAAAAAAAGATCAAGACTATAAGAAAAGATATCTGGCTATGCATTCCGTTCAACAACATCATGTTGCAAGGACTTAAATGATTAAATAATATATGAGGAATTATAGTATCCCTAAGTTTAATTATTAAATTATAGCTGGTATGGGAAATTAAAACAACTTTTCTTCTTTTCACCAACGTTTCCCGTTGTATTTCAACGCTTCTTCAGGGCTATAAATATACATGACAAAGAATTCATTTACAACAGTAATACATTAAAATTGTCTATGAATTACCTCAAGAAATTATATGTAAGAATTATGAAAATTATTGTTGAAATTACACATTAAAAAAAAGGATTAAACAAATTGTAAGGAGCATCCAAAAAATCTAAAAAATTTTTTTAAGGCTGTCAGATAGCATCCTATGTAGATAAAAATACAGGAAAACAGATAGTCTAGTACTGGTATAACAAATTGGGAGTAAGACCTTTTCAAAACTACAATAACATCAATCTCTTTTTTCCTAACTCATTAAAGTGTTTTTGTATGAGTTTAATAGTGTCCTATAGACTGGATTTAGGTTTAAAGTATCAGTCCGAAAATTAATATTGTTGTCATTGAGTTGTATGTATATCATTTCACTATTCCGTTTGTACCAATTATTTTCATAGTCCACGATGTTTGTATTATCAAAATCAAAGACATGGTCTCTCGCTTCGAAATGATGCTTGGCTAGGACTGTCATCTCTTTTTTGTGACTGTTGGTAGTTCTGCAATCATACCCGTGTTGGTATAGTCTTTTCTTTAATAATTGTTTAGTCTGGCCAATATAACATGCTTCACTTGACTTGCAATTAATTTTATATACTACATTAGACTGTAATTCATGTGGATCTCGATCTTTAAGTCTGGTGAATAGATTATGAGCTTTCTTCGTATTATAGAAAACTACCTAAGTCTTTTAATTTGTAAGATATCGGTGTCATAAACGGCAGTCTAATATATGTTTTATCTTGAATCGGTAGATTATTAGTTGTATCAACGTTATGGATGTTTGTATTCGTTGCATTATATTGATTAATTACTCTATTAATGAAAAATTTTGGGTAGTTGTTCATCAGTAGAATTGACTTAATTTTTATAATATTCTTTATTATATAATGTTGAGAGCATATATTATAAATCTTATTCAACATATTCCAAATCACGTTTCGTTTTTGATATAGAGGACAATCCGAGAGAAAATTCAATATTCTACCAGAGCTTGTGGGTTTCATATACCAATCAGTATCTAAGGAGCCATCTTCTTTCCTAATTAGGCACACATCTAGAAATGGTAGTCTATTATCTGACTCTCTTTCAAATGTAAATTGCAGTTTCTCGTTAAAATCATTAAACTTGTTCACCACTATGTCTACTTTATCTTTAGGTACTGCTGAAACGGAATCATCAACATATAGTTTGAAGAAAGGTATGGAAAAGTCCAGTTTCTTTAGGGTATGTTTTATTAAGTAGTTCATGACTATGTTGGCAATACATGGGCTAGCAGGATTACCCATAGCTGTTCCATCTAATTGTTGGTACACATTATTATTGAATTTAAAGTAGCTACTATTGAACAAAAAGTCGGTTACTTCTAGGAGTATATCTAATTCTAAATCAGTATATTGAGATATCATTGTCCACTCCTCTTTAACTATGTGTATAAAAATATCCTTAGGGATGTTGGTAAATAATGATATCACGCCCAGAGAAATCAAAATATAATTAATGGGTAATATGAAGTCACGGATACTCTGTCCTAATTGTATAGAATTGGTTACATTAAACTGAAAAGTCTTAATATAAGGAGTTAAGTTGTTATGAAGAAATATTGCCAAATTGTAAGCTGGTGTGTTAATACAAGAGACTACCGGTCTCATAGCTAGTCCTGGTTTGTGAGTTTTTCTCATACCATACAATTTCGGTGGGACAGAATTTAATTTTTTCATTCTTGTGAAATATAATGATGTGTGTGTAATTTATTAATTAACACTGTAGCTCTGTTCTGAAATTTAGATGTCGGATCTTTTTCAATTATTTTATATAGATGTGTGTTCATAGATGTGATATATTCTTGTTTATACATAATTACTGTAGAATTGCCTTTATCACTATTAAGTATATATAGCTCCATACAAGATAAGTGGATAAGAGCCTTTACAAGCTTGAATCGAGCATCAGTGGGAGTGTATGCACTTGATTGCCAAAGATTACGCAGTCCTCTATATATCCTTCAAATAACTATATCAATGTGAGAGCCCCAGGTGAGAGTTTTATTAAAATTTATCCCTAGATTACATACAGTTTTCACATAAGGAATCGTAGCTGCGTTTATGGTTACTGGAGGAAAATAAGATGCATCAAGCTTGAACCTATATATAACGATACTCTGCGATTTAGCTGGATTTAATCTAAGACCATTAGATGCTGTCCGTAGACTGATTTGAAGCAGATCATCATTAATACGTTGAACTGCATCTTCAATTAAACCAAGGCGTTCCGAAAGATAGACCTGAACATCATCTGCATAAAGATGAATCTGGCAATTTGAAACTGCTGAGAAGATATCGTTAATAAATATCAGAAACAGAAGGGGACCCAATGTGGTGCCCTGAGGAACGCCACTGTGAACACCAAGAAAATCCGACATTTTACCATTATATGAAACATACTCAGTACGATTGCTAATATAGCTTTTAATGAGATTTACAGCTGAGGAACTAAAATTAAAATACCAGCTCAGTTTTTGGAGTAAAAGTTGATGATTGAGTGTATCAAATGCCTAACTAAAATCAAGTAAAGTAAGTATGGTCAATTTATCTTGATCAATGCAGCTACGAATGTGTCCTCGGATGTTTTCAGTAAAGCTGTTGTACAACTATGATGTTTTCTAAAACCAGATTGCAAGGGCGAAAGGAGGCGATGAGCTGACAAAAATGAACTAATCTGCTCGGCTATGACTTCCTTCAGCACCTTTGATAAGCAGCATAGTAGACTAATAGGTATATATTCCGGCGGTCCTGACACATATTTTTTTTTTGGATGGGTATAATTTTTGCTCTTTTCCAGTTGGTCGGAAAGGAGGAATTCATTAGACTCGAATTACAAATATACAAAATACAAATTACAAAATAAATGGCAGTAAAATTTTAATAAATTTATTGGGTAAATTATCAACACCAGCGGAAGTAGTCAGAATTGATCGAACATGCTTTTCAATCTCATAAAAATATAGTCGAGAAAATGAAAAAAATGGAAAGTTAAATGCCCTTTCGTCTTGAGTAATCTCAATTATAGGTGAAATATTATTGGAATATGATTTTGACAAAAAGAGTCGATTTAGATTATTGGAATCAGCCTCACAGCAGCTATTACTTAATTTTCCCACTCCAATCTGCCTTAAGTTACACCATTATTTTTTTTGCAGGCTGCGAACAATCAAATTTGGATCTAAAATATCTCCGCTTAGCAGAGCGAATAGAAGAGGTAGTTAAATTGCGAAGTTTAGTATATTGGACCCAATACATGTTGATCTGGAATCGTTTCATTATATAACTATCAAACCACGGACAGCTTTCATTTCTAATTTTTTTCACTTTCAATGGCACATACTTATCAAAGAGATATGTGAGATAGTTTTCAACATACTCAACCTGCAGATTAACATCACTTATGGAATAAACAATCTCTCAACGTATAGTGAGGCATTCGCCAAAAAATGCATCGTAATTAATGTTATTGTAATCATGATAGTTGTATTTAAATTACTAATTCAACAGTATTTTAACCGCCTCTCTAATTTAACAAAACATAAAAATTATTCTGGAGCGAAACTGAACTCGCCATCACCAGTCAGTCAGGGATTATAATTATAAATATGTATATAGGTATGTATACGCATAGAAAAATTGAAAGAATGTAAGTTTTGAGAAACCAAAAGAACACTTAACTTTTCTGAGTTCGGTGGCGAGTCTCACTCCCTCAGGTTTACTGAGTTATCTCGTTATTATTAATTTTTCCTTTAAGTTACCGCACACTTCCAGGCTTCCGGGGGTTTTATTTTATAATTTTGATGTATCCCCTGTTTTTTTTTTATTTATATTTCCTGGACAATAAATTCCACTCCTCTGTTTCTTTCCTTGCTTTCCTTTTTATTTTATGCTTGAAAATTGTTAGGACGTTTTCTTCCCTTTTTTTTTTTTTTTTGTTAATACTTTCTACTTAAAAAGAAACTTATAGGTCCGCCAAAAAGGTCGACTGTTCTATGCCGATGTTACTTGAAGAAAGCGGAAAAAAATGCCCGCCCGAACTTGCCATCGCTTGCCCTTAGATTATATAGCAAAAAGGATAGGTTATCAGGAAGAAAAACTTAAGAATTTTTCTTCCTGTAGTAAAACCTCATCGATGTCTTCGTTTTAGTCATGGAAGTATTAAACTACGATATTTTCAGAGCGGGGACATAATTTAGTGGTTGAAACTTTATTAAGTATTGAATAAATTCAATAGAAGAGGTCCAATTATATCGTAAAATTTTTAAATTAATTTTTAAATTTATAATTTTATAATTTTTTGAATTTTTAATAAATTTCTTAGCGCCCCATTTATTTGCTGATAATATTTCTTGTCGTTACCTTTGTATGGCTGACATCATATAAATAACCCTAAAACTTCCAACTAACAATGACAATTCAATTGTAAACAAACAAACCGGCATTGGAAAAAGTTCAATTTTATTGCCACGTCTGCTTATTTTTAAAACTAATTCACTTCTAATTTATTTGAAACACTACAATTTATTATTGAAACAATCAAACTTATCTGAAAAATGATATTTCACTACTGTTTCTCACTATTAGTAAGGACATCTATATCACTCTGTATCACTTGTTTAAGGAAAAATTACTACGAAAACACCGGACTATTTGTCATAAATTCAAAAATTTGCGTCCAATCCAACACTTCGTGATTCGGCTCTCTTCGTATTTAGCTAATTTGTCCTGAAATGAAAGATCAGAACAGAATCAATATTTTGATAGAACAATTGGCATTGTACACACAACCATCACCGCATACTTGCGAGCGTGTAACAAATCTTCTAAAAAAAAATTATAGCACAACGTTTGTAAGAGAACGTAGATGAGAATTAATATGCATATGTCAATCAAGGCCGGACTGGGTCTTCAGACCGGCCCGGGAATATGACGACAAACTAGTTCGTAAAGGTCTCTAAAAATTACTTTTTTATAAGAGGCAAACAACCCAAATTATTAGACTGATTTCCTCCTGCTGAACCGAGCAGGACAACGTTTCCTATATGAATGTTAGATTCCATGCTAAATACCGATCCACTAAACATAATTGATATAAAATTGGTTAGAATTTGCAAGATTTAATAAAGAAGAGGAAGCGAGAAATTTATACAGGAAATATGTTTGCACAACATATGTGTACGAGGAGTTGTCCTTTTCAACTTTAAAATTAAAACTAAATTTGGGTTTTTCTGTGGAAACAGTATCCGAGGGACTAACAATTTGACTCGTGAAGCAGAGCTGTAACAAGAGTGAATCAAGCGAGGCAGACGTCGAAGCGGAGGGGCACCTCCAATTAAAAAAAAATAACAAAAATTATTGCCGACGAAAAAATAATATTAAGAACATTTGCCTTTGACAAATATAAATTATTTTTGAGTTCTAACTGTTTATTGAAATAAATTTTTTGTTCTCGATTTGAATTTACCGGCTTGACAAGCCTGAGGCTGGCTCGTGATCTTGACATGGGAGAAATTTTTGGCAGTGCTACAAAATTCGCTGATAACTATATTAGCAAACGTTAAATAAACAAGAGCCAGAAAAAAGAATCGAACTCCTTCAATCACAAGATGAATGATGACCTCAGTATTGCCATAAAACGAAAGCTTCGTACATCAAATTTTGAATAGACTGATGTTCTGTTGGAACAAGTTTTCGAAGATTTTGGACTCCCTTTTGGCGATCTGTTTAGCAAAACAGACGCCGATAGTGTGAAAAAAGCTGCTTTGGGATATGATTCAATCAATTCACGACTAGACTATAGCCTCCAAAAATCTATATAAATAAAACACAAAAATTGTTTCTACCTATGCCCGTTATAGTTTTTAAAACCATCCAACAATGTGCCCCAAACCGGTTTCATTTGAAAAACAATAATAAACAATAATGCGAAGATGGTTTTAGACCACTCAAACAATGCATTAGGCATATTCGGTCCATTCATGAAGTCGATTTTCGACTTTTCCAATACAAAAATTTTCAGCATCATCAAAATGTGGCGTTACTCTCAAATAAATTAAAAACATTAGTGTGAAGTTGGCGCATAATACGGACTGTCAACACTAAAACATGGATCTGTCATTCTCATCAGAAAGTTTTATCATTTGTGGTTATCACGTCGATCATGTCAAATAATCGAATTAGAAAATATTAAAAACCTCATAAATAGTAAAAAAAATTGTTTTCGTGAAATTTGTTGGTGATTTTGAGTTTTGTATGCAAATATTTACAAAACTTATCTATTCACATGTAAAAAATATAAGTTATGCCACCGAAAAGAGCTGTAATTGGAAGAAATACAGCAGATGCGAAACGAAAACGAGCCGAAAGAGCAGCCGAAACGCCCGAACAACCGGCTGAGAGATCAACAGTCAAGAGCATCCAAAACACTCGAACAACGTGAAATACGATTAGAGTCAAATTATGTTAAGAGAGCAGCAGTCCAAAGTAGTAGAAACACCCGAACAACATGAAGCACGTCTAGAACAAGTTCGAATCAGAGCTACCACAGCAAGAGCTGCTGAAACTCCTCAACAGCAAGAAAACCGACTTGAAGGTAATCAATTATGAGCGGCTCAATCGAGACAAGGAATCGATTTTCTGTTGGCGGCATTCAATTATGATAAATACTGCGACTACAGTAATCATCCAAATGTTGTGATTGGACCGATAAGCACTCTTTGTTTGTACTGCCATGCACTGAAATTTCAAAAGGAATCACTCGGCATGTGTTGTTCGAATGGTAAAGTCAAATTGTCATCGCTGGTTGAGCCACCTGAACGACTTATAAGTTACGTGTCTGGCAACACAACGTTGTCCAAGCATTTTTTGGAAAACATTCGGAAATAAAGGGTTTTCCAATAAGAGGTGTTATTTTAATTAGCCCGCTATTTCGGTAGATGTCACTTTTGGAGCTGTCATTTTTTGACATTTGACAAGTAGAAACTACGCCATTAATAAAAATGGAACAATACACGATTCAACAACGCTTTGAAATTATTAAAATTCACTATAAAAATGGTGAAAATGTGGCAGAGACGGTTCGTAAGACTCGAACATTTTTGGGTCGTCGTGAACACCTTGTCGGACCGCAATACAGAAATTGGTAGAAAAATTCGAGCTATCGGGACAAATTAGTGATGTGAAGAATAAAACCCGTGCACGTCGCTCAAGAACAGTCGAGAATATTGCTGCTGTAGCCGAAAGTGTTGAAGAAAACCCAGGTTTGTCCATTCCTCGTCGTTCTTTGGAATTAGGCATTCCACAAACGTCATTACACCGTATTTTGCATAAAGATTTGGGTCTTAAGGCTTATAAAGTTCAGTTAACACAAGAACTCAAGCCGGCCGATCATCAACAACGTCGAGTCTTTGCTGATTGGGTCCTTGAAATGCATGAAAATGATCCGGAATTCCATCGAAAACTCATCTTGAGTGATGAGACCCATTTCCAGCTCGATGGCTTCGTCAACAAGCAAAATTGTCGCATCTGGGGCTCGGAAAACTCAAGAGTTATTGTTGAAAAGCCTCTCTATCCTCAACGTGTGACTGTTTGGTGCGGTTCACTGACATATAATAAGAATGGACTGAGCGTTCCTGCTTCAAAAATGGCACAAATATTGAACAGACTGTGAAAACCCTTTATTTCGTACAATTGTACACCGATTTATAATTAGTTATTATTTGTCGATTGGAAACACTAAAGATGTTGTAAAATAGTATTGCATTAAATGAAAATTGTTTAGGAAGTTAAACTCGTTTTAATTAACACAAAACTTAATTTTAATATTACTGAAAAATGTGTCCCTCTGCAGATTTGATGTCAAATATGCTTGAGCTTGTAAGAGATAGACGTATATAAATAATATATTTGTCTGCAATTTTATGTCAATTCCGATGCATTCCAATCAACACAGCCGTACTGTTTCCAAAATTGGTTACAGTTCAGTGTATATTTTGAGTTTGAAAGAGTCAAATAGATTTTAGCCAAAATTTGTGCCATTTTTGACTATAGCAATTAGATAGGATGGCTCAGTCCATTCTTTTTATACGTCATTGGACCTAACTTTTTCGAAAATGAGGCTGGAGCAACAGTCACGGTGAATGGATTGCGCTATCGCCAGATGATTAAAGATTTTTTATGGCCAACGTTTACTTTCAACAAGACGGCGCTACGTGCCATACAAGCAACGAAACCATTGATCTTTTACGGGAAAAGTTTCCGGACCGTGTTACCTCTCGAAGGTGTGATCATAATTGGCCACCGATATCTTGTGACTTAACACCTTGCGACTTCTTCCTTTGGGGCCACGTGAAAGAGAAGGTCTACGCCAACAGCCCAGCGTCGATTCAAGACCTCAAAGATGGAATTCGTGAGGCTATCGAGGACATAGGGCAGCCACTTTGCGATTTGGTTATGGAAAATTTCATGAAGAGGATATGGTCCTGTAGGCGTGGTCATGGTGGTCATTTGGCTGATATTATCTTCCATTATTAACGGCATACCTCCCTCTTTATAATGAAATAAAGATCCGATCATCTCAAAAAATGGCATTTTTCTTTGAATATCAAAATAACACCTCTTATTGGAAAACCTTTTACTAGTGCCATTGGTTCGGATTTTTATTTTTCAATGTGTACTGCAGTTAGTTTTCTCTTGACAACGATAATGCTTGAATATTTGAAGAATTACCCTTCTTTCTTTTCCGTAGATGAAACCTTTTATTCTTTCTTTAGGGACATTTGTTTCAGCACAATGTACTTCTAAACGGTCGTCATTTTCAAGATCAGACCTTTCCTCAATCAATTCTAAGAGTTGGTTCACAGTTAAATATCTCAAAAAATGGCATTTTTCTTTGAATATCAAAATAACACCTCTTATTAGAAAACCCTTTACAATTCGAGCTTTCAAATGACTTCGTTCGGAGCTACAAACACTGTTAGCAATACAGGTTTGTCTGTTTTTTTTTTCGTTTTTTTGTATCGGTTTTTTTTACGTAAAAAAATGCATCAAAAATAAGATATTTCCCAGGTTTTACGCCAACATTCAAAGTGCAAGGACAAGTTTACCACTAAATTGGTTCATTTCTTCATCTTCCAAGACCAGATCAAGTTTCCAAGTTTTTGCAAATTTAGTTCATAGGAGATGAAGAAGAAGAAGTTGATCAACGTTGCGCTGTTAACAACGGAATAAGACGTGAAATTATTTGAAATTTGCTTCACAACATAATCATTTGGTTAAACTATTCAAAGTCGCCTTGGATCAAATGCCATCAGATGATTACAAAGTCATTATAAGAGCCGATAAAACACCATCCGGTGAGCATGAATGACGCTTTAACGCTCCAACGATCAACGAAGTGGCAGTCGTTATGGCTGGAATGGAATTCGATCGGCGAGACATCATAATTCAAAGACGAAATACAAATTTGCAACGCGTCTCTGAAGCACACCGATCGCATGATGCTCTTCAATATCCAATACTGTTTTGGCAAGGTGAAGATGGATACCATTTTAACGTTCAACATATATCCATGAGTTTGTCTGTTTATATATGGTAAAAAATTTATTAAACAAAACTTTTCATATTACAGGTTTCATCTATGGATTATTATGCATATCGCATTATGATAAGAACTCAAAAATCCAATCACATTTTGAAATGCCGCGAACACTTTATTGACATTGTTGACATTGTTGACATTGTTGACATGTACACCAAAATTGAAAGCGAGCGGCTTCTGTACATTCGTTTGAACAAAAAATAAAATTGCATGTCAAAGATTATATTCATTTGAGCGATACCATTGTAAATGATGGAAAAACTGCCAACATTGGTTAAATGTCCATACTTCCTGCTTTGTATAATGGAAGCCTAAGACGTATGTTCGAAGATACGGACGACCGGATCTTTTCATCACATTTGCGTTGTGGTGCTTAGTTTGTGTACACCGCGAGATAAAGTGGATGTGGAGGGCTTTATCTACGATTAGCAGAATCACAATTCAACTTTTAATTTATTTCTATTTTCAATCAAAATTACACTTCATAGTTTTATGGAGTTATACAGGGTGATTCCGATCAAGATACCTTCCGGTATACCACGCGATTCCTTGAGATAAGCTGATCAAAAAATTGTTCCACATACACCCCTAGAAACCTTCCTTTACGAGCTGTGGCCAGTTGAATATTTCGCCAATATTCGTCAGAATAAATGAGTATAACTTTTGAACCACCCTATAGATTTTGGTTATTGTTAGCTTATTAAATAGCCAAGAATAGTAGCTGTCGAAGATTGTATTACTCTATATGTCTTAATTAAGCATCTTGAAATTATTCGTAAATATTTCGAAACATTGGGATTTTTTTACACACAAATTTCATAAATACCGTTATTTATTTAAAAAATTTTTGTGTGTAAAAAAATCAAAATTTTGGAAATATTTGAGAATAATTTAAAGATGCTTGTTTAAAAAATACAGAGTAATACACTTTTCGACAGCTACTATTTTTGGCTATTTAATAAGCCAACAATAACCAAAATCTATAGTGTGGCTCAAAAGTTATATTCACTTATTCACATCAGGGTTCACGAATATTGGCGAAATCTTCAACTGGCCACAGCTGCTAAAGGAAGGTTTCTAGAGGAGGGGGGGGGGGGGGCGTATGTGGAACATTTTTTTGATCAGCTTACCTCAAGGAATCGCGTGGTATAGCGGAAGGTATCTTGTTCTGAATCACCCTGTATATAGTTTTCTCCTCTTTTTTTGTTTTAAGACACAATTCTTAAGAACTTAATTCCTTAACTCAACTTATAACACCACTGTTGTACATAATTCTGAAAACTTAACTCCTTAACTTAACTTATATAACTCTTGTACACTCTAGAACTTTTCCACTTATTCGCCTTACTCTAATCCTATCAAACTCTCAACAAAACTAACTGGACTTGCTGTCAATGCTCAAAACTTAACTTTTTCTACTGCACTCGAAATTAATAAGTTCATTTAAAAAAAAAAATGCCGAATCGACTACGCGTAATTTCTATGCCAGAATTTTAGATGTTTTCAAACAAGATTATTTTTATTTCCTACTCTTTGTTTACCTGCGGTCATTATTGCGAAGGTAAGTCACTCTGCAATAAACTCTGATCAGCCAATAGGTCATTCTTTATTTATGTTTACCGGGCATTGATCAGTGCACGTAAAATGCATGTAACATTAAAAAGTTTTAGAAAAACGTTTTGAAATTAATCATCGATAAATGATGAAATAATTATACAACAACGTGCAATTCAGGTTGGTCGGAAATCAAAGATTTCCTATCGCCTGGTCAGTCATTGCATCACAGACATGATCTGACATCTAGAGTTTTCAAATAAAAACTAATGAAACTTATGGATCTCATAATAAGAAATCGTATTTACGCGAAGTACAATGCTGGATGTATTCGATTGAATGTCAAAAACGGGGTTTACCATACGCTCATATTCTAATTTGGCTGAAAGAAAAAATTGTTCCAACTCAAATCGAAGTGTTATATCTGCTAAACTACCGAATCAACAAGAAGATCCGATATTTTTTGGCGTTATCTGTAAGAACTTGCCCATGCAGAGCATTGAATATGAATTCGCCTTGCATAAAAGACGGCAAACGCACGAAAAGATATCCACGCGATTTGATTAATGAAACTAAAACTGGTGAGGATGGATATCCGAAATACCGACAACGAAAACCAGAAGATGGAGGATTCACCACCACCATTAAACTAAGAAACGTTGATATTGACACTGATAACAGATGGATTGTTCCATACAGTCCAATACTGCAATACCGTAAAATCCAGTAAGTACATATGCAAAACTGTTAACAAAGGTAGTGACATGGCAGAGTTCGGGCTTTCAAATTATACGCCCCAGAAATGTAATCTTTTTCGCCATCTTTTTTCATATATAATCAAGATCCTCGAATTTAAGCTGATGATCAGATATGTGTGCGTCTCTATCAATAGAAGCACTTACATTCTTTACACTGACTTCAATTAATACATAATTCAACAGTGCCTTGGAGTTTTCTACAATAAACATTCTTACGATCACAGATTGTTTGTTTTCTTAGAACTAAATTTTAAAATCTCTTGAAAATTTTCATTTGTAATAAAAAACAAATGTAATCATGATTACGGTTACATTTTCCTAAGATTACTCGATGTAATCATGATTAATGATTGATGGGTAATCATGATTGATGTAATCATGATTGATTTAATCATGATTATTAATCTGATTACAAATGTAGTTGATTACGCCCAACACTGCAGTTTGCAATTATTTTAACGACTTGTACGCCTTCTGATCCAAAAAATCTTTGGGAAAAGAATAAAGAAAGCATGAGTGACGATATATGTATTTCTTTTTTTAGCGTTTGTAGCACACGCCGGGTATCCGCTGGTTCTATATAAACGTTGAAATCGCGCTCCGAGTTTTTCTGATAATGACGATAGATTCATGTGAACGAAGTTTCGGTAAATTGAAGTTAATAAAAAATTACCTCTTATCTACAATGGGTCAAGAAAGATTGTCGAATGTGGCTGTTTTTTAAACCGGAAAAGAAATGACAAGCATTGCGAATTTCGAGAATATTAAAAACTAGTTCGCGGCGAAAAAAGGCAAGAAAAGTGAATTTAAAAAATCTTGCAAATATTTCTATCAAACCACCTTACTCGCAGAAAATGAATATTAACTAATTATTTTATGTGCAATAAATATTATCATAATCAATTGTTATTTAACTTTGCTCAGTCAGCTGATAGAGCATGTCAGGTAAGGTAAAGTTCAATAGGTCAAATGAGTTGTTATGGCGATGTTTGAAGGAATTGAGGAAGTTTTGCAAAGCTTTTGCAACCGCTTAGAAATTTGAATGCACCTTCACTTACTCATATGACTCAATACAGTAACAAAAACAATGCCACTGCTTCACCAAATGTAAAAAAATTCAGATTTTTCTAATATTTGGGTACTGTTTTTTGTTATGTTGCTTTCACCCTGACAGCAACTTTCACAAATTTATTGTTAACAGGTACAGTACAGGTAACTTACGAATGACACGGTAACAATATTAATGAACAAATCAAAAGTATTTTGATTTTTGCTAGTCAGAATTCTACTTTTGTGGCCGATACTGACACTATTACCGTATTTTATTTGCAACACTACAATATTTGTCATAAGTAAAGGCTGACTGTTTTTCAATTTTGAATATGTTTTAAAAGTACATATAGGTATAGCAACGCTTGGAAAGGCTTGTTGAACTCTTTTGAAAAAAAAAAAACACATTTTCCTTGCATTTTTCGAAATAAAAATGATATGATGCTAAAAATAATGCAATGTTATCTTGGCTCCGCGTTCTGTTAGTATTTATAAGTTGTGGAACATTTCTGAGTATTTGTAACTTATAGGTTTCCTCCCACAGTTCGTCTAAGGTACGTAATACATACATATGATTGCGCCGAATGCGCCGACTAGCACCGGCCCGAGGACTACCGGTCCATCGGGCTAGCGCCAGATCGCCTATCCTTCCAGCAGTGCTGGCAGAGGGCAACATACAAAAATCGGGAAAATGCTGGAGAGAAAATCGTGAATTGGGTATGAAAATCGGTGAAAGAATTAAATCACACAAATACTTGTTCAAAACATAATTTATAGAAATCCAATAAAATATAAATTAAAAAAAAAAACTTAAGGATGTATCCAGAACTATAAAATTAATTAGATTAACATTCTTATTGCCATTTTCCCTATTTCATATTAAAACATTTCTCTCTGTTTTTTGTCAAAAAATATTTGGACAATAAAATGCCTTTAAGGTTTCCGAATTCAATCAATTTCTCAGCTTTGTTTTGCTCATATTTATCTGTGAAACAGAGCAGACTCTGCAAAATGCAATATTACGGGTCGCGTCATAGTTTTTATTTTCAACCAACAAGTTTTTAATTTCGGATCATTTTGTCCAATTTCGTCAGATTTCACAGCTGAGTTCAAATCTGCAATATCTGCAACGTTTGCGTCCGTTTTTTACCCACATTTTTCCATATTTTCGCATGTATATTGGAACTGGTTCGTTGCTTTCACCATCTTTTCATGTTCCTTAGGTTATTGTCTGAAGCGTTAATATAATAAAATATGGGTTAATAGTGAAAATCTCTAAAAATCGGAAGAGGCTGTAAAATATCGGAAATAACAAAGCCAAAATCGGGGAATCGGAATTATACTTGAAAATCGGGGAAAATACGATAAATCGGGGAAATCGGCAGCCCTGTCAATTATTTATTTACTATATATTGCTAAAATGCTAGCTACAATGATCCTAAAATGCAATTCCAAAATAGTGAACGCTACAGTCCAGAACATTTTTTAAAGATTTTTTTTTTAATTGGGACTTATTGATATGAAAGTCAATCGAATGAAAATTAAAATTAAAATTACAGCACATTTTAGACAAGGACTCAAAGTGTCCATAGTTGGTGCGATGGGAGCACAAATAAATAGAATCTTTAGATCGCAAGTGTCGAGTTTGTGAATTGAAATTAATTTTCTCAAGCATCAAAGGCATGTCGATGTCACCCTTCACAAGTTGAAAAACAAAACTTATATCGATGGTATTATTATTTTTGTTTGCTTATTATTGGGTGAATGGGATGCTGATCCTGCTAATCTGAGTTCTTGGTATCCGGTGTTGATTTTTCCATTTATAGTAGTGATGTGCGAGGTTATATGTTCTAGGTCAAAACTTTTTTCAGCATGTATCTCTTTTATTGTTAGTTATTTTTTAATCTGGATGGTCGCATTGAATTTGTTAACCGTATTCTTAATTTTTATTATTTAGTTTTGGTAACCTTATGTTGTTACTGTGGTTTATTGAAATTTGTTAACCGTAGTATGTACTTAAAAATTTTAGTCTTAATATTTGTTCTGGTAGCCATAGGTTACTGATTCGGATAACTTAATATAGGTAACCATGTAATTAATTATAGTAGCTTTACCTTTGTGATAATTGACAGATTCAAGGCCGGTATGTGGGCCGATTGAAGTTCTGAATTTGTTAATTATATAACTTTCTTCTTTAGTTTATTGTTCAGCTACTACTGATGGGTTTGACGCCCACTGCTGTTTATTGTTTATTATTGTTTTAGTTGCCACACTGGCTGTTAGATGTGTTGTTTACTTACTTGAGCACCTGCTCAATCCCTTTAAGAGTTTGCTAATTAACTTCTTTTTTGTTATTTCACTAATGTATATTATTATAATTAAGTAACTACTATCGATCTATGTATCCACCATTTATGGACGTCGCCTTGGCTGGAGTCTTTCAATAAAGCGTTTTTGTATTGTATTGTATATTTTCCTACGAGTTTCTATAGTAGGAAGGTATATAAAGTTTAACCTTTCGTTATAAAGACGAAGATGAAGTCCATCCCTCCATTCCAGACATCTTCGGGCAAAAAGTAAAAATCTCATTTGCACGCTTTCAATACCATCGGAGTTATTTTTGTAAGAGGGAGACCAGACAGGACTGGTATATTCCAAAACTGGTCTAACAAGAGTGGTAAAAGGAGCTTTAGTAATGTAGACATCATCTAGCTCTTTTGTCCAGCGATTTACAAAGCCTAACATTGAGTTCGGCCTATTAACAATATGATCAATGTGGAAGTTAAAAGTGAGTTTAGAATCAAACAATGCCCCAAGTCACAGATTTTATCAACTTTAGAAAATGACAACTCACTCATAACATAGACATCATACGAAGGGACTCGCTTACCAAAGAAAATGGTTACCTTACATTAATCAATGTTTAAGAAGAGTAAACTCTTTGTACACCACTCAATAAGTCTGTCCAAGTCATCCTGCAATGCAATTTGAGACAATCACAATGCGAATCGATAGATTTATATAGTTTTAGTTTTATCTGCGTATATTAGCAAATCAGATTTGGTAACTACATAGAAAACATCATTTATGAATAATATGAATAGAAGGATCCTACGTGGAGTAAGCCGTTATTTCTTTAGACAGAGCAGAAAAGAACTGTATCCTAAGTTTGCGGTCATTAAGGTAGGATGATAACCAATTCTATAACCAAATTAGAAATAATAAAATAAATGTGTCGTTATATGAGTTTTTAGTGAAAATGTAATGAGTAGATTTAGATCTTTGGACGAATTAAAAATTGAAAATGTAAATCCAGTGCAATTAACAGACAAAAAACGATGCAATAGGTACGGATGCTGTTGAAGAAATGGGGCGTATGAGAAAATTACTTGGTTTCGACCCAGCGATCAGAGAGGTCTCATCAGTATGGTTATCTCTGATCGCCTACCATAGAAGTTCAATGATGAAGGTCACACCAATTGTTATATATTTGAAAATTGCAATGAGTAATCTTGTTACTATATAATTCACATTTACTCGTTTTAAAAAGTATGTATATGGGCAATTGGTCTGACCTCCATCATTGAGTTTCTATGGTAGGCGATTAGAGATAATCATACTGATGAGACCTCTCTGATCGCTGGGTCGAAAATTGCAATCATTATATTTTTGCACTTAAATGCGATTTGCAAGTTTATTGAAATTATTTTCAATAAATTTCAGTCCTTTAGACGAGAAATCTTCCTCATAAAATTACTTCTATCTCTTAAAACTTGATCATTTGAAAAATTTCTTAGTTATTTGTATTTATGACTAAAGAGTATAAAATGAAATATATTAAAAAACTTTTAAAAAAATAACTTTTATAAATGAAATGTAATAATTTTATCTTTCTCTCAGTGATATAGGGGAGCTATGGGCTAGTTGTAACAGGGGTGAGTAGTAAAACCGAAATTTGAGAAGCAATTGGTAACTTTCACATTATATTTTCGACTATATATCTTATGTGTAACGAGCTGCATTATGTAAACCTAACCAGTATACCGCCGGACATCAAAGGAAGAGGTTGTACAATTACGCTCCAATTTGGCCAGTTAATGGAAAAATATAATTTTTTTTTTATTTTTGTATTTGTGGAAGCAAACCCTTGTTATTAATTTTCGTTCAGCTCTTTTTGTTTTTTATAAATAAATTTCAAAAATTATCTAATTTCAGGGCAAGTTGTAATATGTGAATGTTACGAGATTATATAGGATTATTATATATATTATAGGATTATATATAATTGTAAGTAAAGCGCTATGTTCATTTTTATTCTAGTTTAAAGATACCAAATGGTAAATTTATTTAAAAAATCCTATAACAAATGTTAATTGAATTGGAAAAGGTTATTTTAGCTATATCACTAGAGGTTGTTAATGAAATTGTAACACAGTTTTATGACTAATTTATACTCGAATAAAGGAATATTAAAAACAGTTACATCCAAATCTAGTATTTTATTAAAGAAATTCTGAATTATCTTGCGATTTCGATTTAATGATTTCCTGTTACTTCTTGCCCCATGTCTGCTACTACTTGCTCCAAACATGTAACAATGACACTTTTGAGAAAAATTATAATTGTAAAATATATTGAAATATTTTCAATTATTTTCCTTTTGAAAACGATGCATGATGTTGTAATCACGTAAAAATACCTGAATCTTAAAGTAATGTGTAATTTTGGTAATATAACTGTTTTACCAAAACCAGCTCCCCTACACAAGAAAAGTTTCATTGCAAAATAGGAAATGATAGAACTCAGATTAAATATTAAAATTGAATGTATTAAAAATATTTTAAAATTACATTTTTTCATTTGAATTTAAATGTTTGAACTTTTTGCAATGAAACTTTTCTTGTGTATATCATTGAGAAAAGAAAAAAATTTTTTTTTTTACTTTTTAGTGTATTTTATTTATAAAAGTTACTCTATTTTTTAATATTTTTTTAAATATATTTTATTAAAATTATGAAATGCAGATGAAGAATAGGTTGAAGCGGCCCAATTGTCTGGGCCTCTCGACCGGCCGTTCTAAATCTACTGGCCTGTGGATTTTTATTTTTGGGGATGGTGTACGTTACTGAAGTTAGCACTGAGGTAGAGTTGTGAAATCACATATGTGCTGTCTCCTAAGGCAATCGAATAACAGCCTAGTGGGGAGGCAGACACATGGATTCGGTCATCTCAACTGTATCTATTTAAAATAATATATATAATAACTTCGGATAGTTGCTATGATAATATAAGTTTGTATTTTTTAATGCATTTTCAATTATTATTTTGAAAATGAAGCTTTTCTATTTTTATTCCAAAATCTCTTTTCATCTCCGTAAATAAAAAACTTACCGCCCGAATAGCCTCGATGCTGTGAGCATTCCACTTTTGTTGTTTTTGGTTTAGGACACTAAAGTAATTTAACAAAGTTAATTTTGAATGTAAATTTGAATATGAAAGAACTTATTTTGCCTAATTAGTCCTTATTTATCACAAGCTTTCATTCGCGAAGCTCATGCGTATCTATAGGTGAAGAATCACGCTGTATATACAACACTTTTTGAATTTATGTGATTTTTGATTTGGTAAAATTACCACAACAGAACAATTTTTTGATTCAGCGGGTTGAATATACTTATTTGTTTTTGTACGTACCTACTATACTTTTCGCAATGTTCTTCGCACATTTTCTTCCTCTATGCACTCAGAGAAAACCTACATTTTATTTCAGAAGGATTGCATTCTCAATTCAACATATGGCAGAAATATTTCAATTATACATAACAAGTACTTAAAGTAACTCAGAAAACTTTTAAAACAAAAGGAAACGATTTAATAATTTCCATGGAAAATTGGTTTTGTTTGGTCGGGAGGAGGAGGGGAATCCGATCATCGAAAATTTTCGGTCTTGCTTATTTAGGTCTTCGAATGTGACTTTTTTCCAACACATGCTGTTCAAACCAACATTAAAAAGATAAAAAACCTGAAAATTAAATCATTCAAAAGATTTTAATTCCAATTGTTTCTTATTATTGAAACTAGGTTGGGAACGAAACTACATATACCTACCTAAAAGCTCGTCGATAAAGCAGTTTTTTAGTGGACACAACAATCGACACATGATCGCTACATTCCACATTACAAAATCTCGACACGATCGATAGAATTCATCAGGCTTTCAATTGAAATTAAAATATATATTATTAGCAAGTGATTACTTAGCTTAAAAAGCATAAAACATTTTAGTATTAACTGAAAATAATTTAGAAATGGCCATATTATATATGTATAGGTATATTCTATTATTTCAGTTAATACGTTGTACGTACTAAGCACAGCTGCTATGGTCAATGCACTTGTCTGACCTACGCACAGCTGTTAAGGTCAACGGATTTTCTGTTGCTACCTACGCACAGCTGCTAAGGTCAATGTACTTTGGTTGTTATGCGCAAGGTAAAATAATTTGTTGGTGCCGTGCGCAATTCAGAGGCGATATAAGTCGCAGGCCAACTTGAATCTTTCTCTTTTTAGTATCCAGCTTTCATAGAGTGCGCATCATTTTTGGAATTCGACTTGGCTAGTGTAATAAAATATAATTATCAACAAATTAACTTTATCTTGGGTAACGACTGAGATAAAGATATTTATTCTGGGTCTCGACTGGAATAAGACTTACTAACCTAATAATTTTATCTTGGGTAGTGACT
Organism: Dioctria rufipes; assembly: GCA_963924295.1. Lineage (NCBI taxonomy): Eukaryota > Metazoa > Arthropoda > Insecta > Diptera > Asilidae > Dioctria > Dioctria rufipes. The sequence continues at coordinate 83,165,102 of OZ002742.1, forward strand.
GAGATAAAGATATTTGTTATGGGTCTCGACTGGAATAAATTTTACTAACTCAACAACTTTATCTTGGGTACCGACTGAGATAAAGATACATATTCTGGGTCTCGACTGGAATATATTTCACTAACTTAATATCTTTTATCTTGGGTAGCGACTGAGATAAAGACAGTTATTCTGGGTAGCGACTAGAATAACATAGACTAACTCAAACCTTTATCTTGGGTCTCGACTGAGATAAAGATAATTATTCCGGGTAGCGACTGGAATAAACACGACTAATACAACTTTGCATTGGGTCTCGACTGAAGTAAAGTATCTTGTTCCGGGGAACGACTAGAACAAGATAATCACTAACTATTTAATTACCAACGCCATAAAGTCGATTCCATAGTTTTATACTGGTGAGTACATTTTTGATTAATCATATGTTATAGTTCATATTGATTAATATATTTATATATATATACATATATAGTGCCATTGGTCGTAGCCACAACTTTGACAGTATTATATTGAAATTAAAATTATTATTGTGTAGTGAGTAAGCGACTTTATTAAATCTATTGAAGTTTAGTTTCTAAGTGTCGTGAAATTGAATTCTGTTAATTTTAGTTCTAGTTGTAATTTTGTACTTAAGTTTTACGTGCGTCCAATAAACCACTGACTATAAAATATTCCCCGGCGTTATAATTTACAGTCCACATCCTTTTCTATATTTTTTCTTGAGTGTTCTCAATGGGCAGAACACATGCTATGCAAAGAATTGTTAACTCTTTCGAAGAATATATGTATGTCCATATAACCAACGTCGTCAAATTTTTAATCGAAAATTATGAATTCGCCAATAGGAAACAGCGACTACAAAAACGCCTAATTTTGTTTAAAATTTCATCAAAAATGTCGTCAATCTTTAGGGCTAGATGAAACAATTATAACTCGTCTAATTTTGCAAATTGAATATTTTATTAGATTTTTAAAGGAAAATTAGATTTTAATTTATTTTATTGAGAAAAATTTTTAAATTTATACTAATGCAGTATTGTAAGTTAATCCCTTCAATGTATATAGCTTCGAGTTTTCAAACTTCTTATCCAAAACAACTTTTATTCTTTTTTTTTTAAATATTTCCCCTGTTTTTTTTATACATTCTCCCCCTGCAATTTTTCAACTATCGATTTTCCTTTTAAGTAGTCATGCTATAAGTAGTCTATTAATTTATACAATCGAATATGAGGTTATCCAACAATGATTTGAAATCTCCAATGTTGACCAAAAAACTGGTGAATATAATGGTGAACACGATTTCAATGTTCTAGACTGCCATATTTTTTTGGATGATAATATAATTCTTCTTAAACCGTGTGATTACATTTATAGAATAAGCAAATTTCATTATTAACATCGAAAACAGTTAAGTAAATGCCGACAACAATTCCGATAATTGCTGTCGGTATTTTGAAATGGACATCTTAAAATGCGGCATTCTGAGCAGAGGTCATTTATTTCGGGATGTTTTAAGTCGATATTTCATTTTTTTATTATTTTCATGGGCCTCATTTTGGTAGGCGGCAATTTTAAAGGCGACATATCATAGTAGACCCATAATCATCCAAGTTTATTATAATATTGTTCATGATAAGCAAGTTCTTACTATTTACAGTTTCGCCATAATTTTCCGATCTAACATCCACCATATCTAGGACATCAAAATTGGAGCCGAGAGAGCCAGCAATAAGCTTTATTATTTTCTGCTAGTTTAGAGCCACATTAAACTCGAATTCATTTAGTGAGTTTACCTGTGATTTAAGCAATACGAAAAAAAGATACATCTGACTTGAAATTCGATACAAGAAATCCAATTGTGCCATTATCTCAATGATCATACCAATTGTTAAACCATTTGATTGCCTGCGGATATAAAGTCTATGATGAGATATTTCGTAATAAATTTTGGTTGGCGATCCATTGTCTCGGAAAGCTTCGCATTGAAAATTATTTCTATGGGAATCGGCAATATTCACAACACCGGTGGCGCTAATATTTGTGATCTTTATTTTAGTTCACAAGGAATGCTATTACAAGCAGTGTTGTTGGTGTGTTCAGCGACAGCAAATGGATGTCTACTTAGATGATATTCATGGCTACATTCTTGGTATTGATGCTAAAAAGTGTGGTGTCTAGGTGACAAATTTTGCAAAATTCGTAATAAGCACACATATGTAAGTTCAGTTTGTGAGCTACACTTATACATATACGCAGACCATCATGCATTTGAATGCGGACTGAAAGTTAACACACACTGTAAAATGTAATTTTCTCTGACAGAAAGGGAGAATCAGTTTAATAACCCCAAATCAATAGAACATTCAATGAATTTAGGTATTTGGCACCAGAAAACCTACACAGTACGTAATCCCGGAATGTTAGGTTTTCTAGGATATTAGGAAAAGAGAACATGCATATTGTCTGAGATGCTCGAATATACTTAAAAGGTGATATTCATTCATATTTATAGCTTTGTATATATATATGTATATGTAGTTTGACTTTCTTGAAAAAAATTTTTAAGAATTCATTGAGAGTCAATCTCTGAACAGACAAACACTTAGAGTAAAATAAAATCATTATGAGAAGATCGCAATGCTAAACTATCGGCGAAAGATTTTAGTTGAACTGCTGAATTATTCTTCATTGACTCAACCGAATAAAGATCATCCATATTTCATTACTGTACTTTGTAATTTTTAATAGGCAACGGAGTTGATTTTTAATTAATCGAGATCTTCTTGAATTGTACATCTGTACTTCTCACGGAGCAGACTGGGTGAAAACGGTTGTGTATCGTATGTAACTCACCCACAAATTAGTGAGTGAAGTATTTCAATGATTGTGATAGAAACTTATTTTCATAGTTAGCACATAAGCTTAGTATTATAGTGAATTTTCAATTGAAATAAGAAACTTGTAAAGTACAATTGATATATGGCGTCCTAAATAATAAAACAAAGCAACGCCTGAAATAATTTATTTTATTATTCAAAGAGTTCAAAATTATCACTAACCAAGTCAAAAGTGCTGCAACTATCTCCCGACTAATCACTTTTGAAATGCCATTGACTTCAGAAAATTTTGTTCCAAAATCAAGAACCATGGAATTCAAATCTTGTCCCGGCCGCTTGACGTATAATTAATGTAATAATTCGCATTTGTCCTGCAAAAAAAAAAAAAAAAATTGATGTGAAAACTAAATACCAGATCGTCAAGTATTATGATGAAGCTACACGGCGAGAGATTTTGGCCTCAAGAGATCCAAGGACCCGGGCAAAGTTAACTTAACAACAAGTTAAGAAGCAGGCGAGATTTCCGAGTGCTTATACCCTAGATGAAATCTATAGGGTATACTAAGTTTGTCATTCCGTTTGTAACACCTCGAAATAATGATGGTAGAGCAAAATGGATTTGACACCCACGCATAATATTAAAAGTTATTTTGATTTTTGCATGTCCGTCTGTCTATCCGTCCGTCCGTCCGTTTGTGCGGACGATAACTCGAGAACACGTATACTTAGAGAGCTGAAATTTTGTACACGGACTTTAAAAAAGAAGTAAAATTAGGTTCGAAAATGAGACAAATCGGGCAACTCCTTTCGTTTTCCACTATATATTTGGACACTGCATGAGAACGCATCAATATAGAGAGCTGAAATTCAGTACATGGTGTTTTCATTATACTAGCAAATAAAATTTCAAAAATGGACTAAATCGGGCAACTCCTTCTTGGTGTTACTACATACAAATTTAGGTTTTTTACGAATACTGTGAAGACTACTTGAAAAATCAAACTTGCTCAGAAGGGTGACAATACGAAATTTTATACGGACATTCATCTAGGGTATAATAAGAATTGGTCTTAGACCAATTCTAGCTTTTTTACTTGTTTACATTTAAAATGCACACGGCAAGAAAAGGAGGAAAGAAAAAAATCGAAAAAAATCAAACTCTCTTTAAAACTTATATGAATAAAGATAGAAAACTAGTTGCATGCATAGAAACAGAATGGGAAATTTTTCATTTTCGTAAATAAATGAGAAGGGGCGGAATTTTACCGTTTTACTTTCATAAAAAGCTTCCGCACTTTTGTGAAAACCAGTTTTCATGAAATATTTACAGTTTGTTGGTCACATGTTGTTGCTGTAAATGGACATATGTTGTTGCTGGAATTCTATGATATTTGAACAGCACGTGTTTCTGTTTGCATTCGTTTTGCTATGAAGAGATTAAGTGGGAGAACTCATGCTAGATTCTCTGATATTTTCGGGAAAAATGAGATCTTTATTTGAGAGGAACTTTACATCTCCTTTCAGCATCTAGGCCAAAGCGAAATTTATCTTTATCTTACATAAAAATGGTAGATAGTGTGACCTGATATATATTATTATGAATAGGTTGAAAGGATTTTGAGGGATTTAATAAGATTATGTCGTTCGGGTAATCCTACGTTCTCTCGATTTTTGTTTTTAACTCGTTGTCTCAGTTGCACTACAATAGCGCATAGCTAAGCTCTTTTCCCCCATTAATGCAAAAGACGAAAGTGTATGAAATTGCTTGTTTCATTCTAAAAAAAACCAGAAATTTTCCAATTTTGCTCTACTGCTTCTTAACTTGTCATTAGGTTAACTTCGGTAGAGATAATGGAGCGGAAATACTGTGCTTTCATTAACTCTCATAGATATTTAAATCCCCCTAGAAGGCGCCTAATCACATTTATACCTACATTTATATTTCTGATTATCTTATTTCGTATTAATTTTATATAAAATTGTTATATTTTATTAGTAACTTTATACTTAATTCTATCAGTAAAACAACAAAATAATGAGAAATTTTTTATTAAAATACCTCAATTTCAGAATCTATTCATTGGCGTGTACTTTGAATCGACATACATTAGGGTTGTAGGGTTAATGCCTAATGGGTTAAATCCTCAATAATAACAAGTAAAAAAGCTAGAATTGGTCTAAGACCAATTCTTATGATACCCTAGATGAATGCCCGTATTAAATTTCGTATGGTCACCGATCTATTCAAGTATTGATTTTGAAGTTGTTTTTCGCATATATTTCTAGAACAGTTTGTCGCACAGAAAAAATGGTACTAGCCAATTTTATAGGATTTCGTATTCTGCAGAAGTTCTTAGTACAATAAAAATGTCTTGGACTGATCGTTTTCAAAGTATACGTAAAAAACCGAAATTTTTATATGGCAACACCAAGAAGGAGTTGCCCGATTTAGTCCATTTTGGACATTTTATTTGCTAATGTAGTAAAAACATCATGTACGAAATTTCAGCTCTCTACGTCGATGCGTTCTCAGGCAGTGTCCAAATATATAGCGGAAAACGAAATTTTTATATGGCAACCCCACGAAGGAGTTGCCCGATTTGTCTCATTTTCGAACTTAATTTTACTTTTTTTTTTTAAAGTCCGTGTACAAAATTTCAGCTCTTTAAGTATACGCGTTCTCGAGTTATCGTGCGCACAGACGGACAGACGGACGGACGGACATGCAAAACTCGAAATAACTTTTAATATTATGAATGGGTGTCCAATCCATTTTGCTCTACCATCATTATTTCGAGGTGTTACAAACGGAATGATAAACTTAGTATACCCCTATGATTTCATCTAGGGTATAAAAAGAAAAATCCGTATGTCTTTAATGCATCTCGAAAACTCTCGCTACCGACACCGCTGCAATAAATATGAGTAATTTGAGTACCTTCTGTGGTGACACTTTCGTTCCAAACTGTATATCCGATAGTTCATAAAACACCGCTTTAATCCCTGAAGATAAATTCCAGAAAAAGAACTTTGAAATACCTTGCTGTTGAGAAAAGGGAAATTAGCTAGGTAAGCTTTTGGATTTATAAAATATGAAAAAATAAAGGCAAAAAGCAAAAGAAAAATGAGAAGATTTAAAAAAAAAAATTATAAAATTAGAAGAACCAAGCACGATTTTGCATATAAAAAGATAATTTCCGCGAGGATCCATACAAGCGGATGTTTTCTTTCAGAACTAAATAAAAACTAACTTCCGGAATATTCAACGATTTTACTTTTGCAATAGACGGACAGTCATTCTGGTACAGAAGAGTGAACACTGCAGATAGTATCGACATAGAGAATCCTGTAGTCAACACCGGCATTTTAGATGCTCTCTCTGCGGCCCGTAATCAATCGATGGATTCCCGCAATCCCGCGCCGCAGCTATGTTGTGGAATAACATCCGTTCGGCTGTCATAGAAACCGAACTTTAGAGATGTATTCCTTCATCTGATTAGCATTACGGCGACTCTTTTTTCAGTGAATCCAAAGTCTTCTATATGACGGCTACTCTCTTGGACTTGAACAAGTTTTCGATGAGTAACCGTTACAGCTAACACGAACTTCTGCTTCAAGTCCACATAGTACCCAGCTGGTCGCTTATCAAAAAAGTGTTCGATCAGCAAACATTACAGCCAACACGAACTTCTGCTGCAAGTCAGCACAGTGCTCATATGGTCGTTCACCGAACGAGTGCTGCTTGGTGTTTTCGAACTTTTGATCCCTTTCCAGCTTATACCGTTTTATACTATAGCTGCGTCCCCCTCTCCTACCATCACAAGTATTCTGGATACACCCCTGGTTTGTTTGGGGCATTAATGTGAATTCGTGTTGTGGCAGCCGACAATTGCTGCGTCTTGTAAAGCGGGTAACGGCTCTGAGCAGGTATCCGACTGTTTTGAAGTAGTAATCCCTGTTGTTTTGAATGGGTGTCAAGCAACACTCGTTTGGTGAGCGACCAGATGAGCACTGTGCTGACTTGCAGCAGGAGTCCGTGTTGGCTGTAATGTTTGCTGATCAAACACTTTTTTGATAAGCGACCAGTTGGGCACTATATGGACTTGAAGCAGGAGTCTATGCTGGTTGTAATAGTTACTGTTCGAACACTAGTTCGAGTTCAAGTGACTAGCTGTGATGCTGAAGACTCGGGATCCACTAAGGAAAGAGTCGCTGCAATGCTAATCAGATGGAGGCATACGGCGCTTAAGTTCGCACTGCTTCTATGACTGCCAAACGGGTGCTATTCCATAAGAAAACTGGGGTGCGGGATTGCGGGAAGTAAAAAATTGAATGGCAGGATGTGTGGCAAAATGTCACCTTACAGAGTTACAGGATGATTAGGAAAATATACTCTTTTTTCATTAAACGCCTTATATCTTAAAAATTACAGGGTATACGGTCTATTTTAAGACAGCATTGTATGCAGAGTTTTAAGATCTTTCTTACGAATGTTGAACCCCTCCCCCCACCCACTCCAGAGTTATGACACTTCAGCAAATACAAAATTTAAGTTTTTATTGTTTTTTTATTTTTGCGTTATATTTAAAAAATACTCCCACTAACATAAATTTTTGTTACAAAATTCCGAAATCCCAGATTCTCCTCTCTAATTTGACCTGTTACACTTATGTTATATCTGTGATAATTAACGAGTTATTAGCTTTCATCATATTCAGGTCACAGATAAAGTGTTCCCTTAGTAATTGAAAATACGTCATTTAAAAAAAATATCGTCTAACCCTTTCACTACCGGCTTTTTGGGTATGGAGGAAAAAATTCTTTTAGTATGTAAAATGACTTAGCAGCTTCCTCTGAGTAAAATTGAAATGAAAATATATTTTTATATTTACTCACCTGGCAGGTATAAAGTGTTCCTGCTAGAGGACATCGGTAGTCAACAGGTGCAAACATTTTTCCACCTTATATTTGAAATTTATATAAAAACTCAATAGGTGGGAATAAATAATGGTACATATTTAAGAAGATTGCTTTATCAATTCAGTAAAGTACTTTCGGGTATAAATGATTGAAAAAATTATTAACAAAGAGATTAATTTTTATGATATTTACTGAAAGAGTTGATTCCACGTTTTATACAAAGGAAAGCTTTACATTTTTCACACATTATGAAAGTTTTTTGTTTGCAATAAGGATACTTGCATCTACCAGCATTGACTGCTTCGACAAATACAGGAAAATGACTTACTTGATCCAATCGAACATCCTGTCGTGGTGGTAAAAATTGCTTTTTATTAGGTAGAGTTCCTGCTTTTTTTTAGAGAAGTAGAAGAAGTAGATGGACGACCAGTACTTTGTTTTAGCACTTTTATGGATCGATACCAAAGTGGTGGATAAATCCATTTTGATAGCCATCAAGGACATTCTCTCCCTTTCTAAAATTCCATTTTCAGAGCAATCTGCTTTATACTCCAACTAACTTGCTGTAACTACCATGTCAAAAAAGTGCATAATAATACGCAATGTCCACTTTTTGGGTCTTATAAATATACGATAATATTGGATCATTTGATCCAATAAATCTACTCCTCCAATTCCTGAATTATATAACTGCACCACTTCAGGTCTAGGTATGTCAATATATTTATGATACGTAGACCGCTTTATTTCCATACCATTTTGTAATTATTATTTTGCCATCGCGACTGTTGACTTACCGAGATATACCACGTCCTTTCTTTTTCATTTCTGTGTGTGAAGGGAGAGGTGGATTCTTGAAACGATTGATACGAACTGCACCCGCCGCATATACTTTTCGACATTCAAGTATTTCCAAAAGTTGATAAGATTTTAAATTTATCGAAATATAACTTATGGCCAAATACGTCAGGTGGAATACGGTTAGCAAGCTTTAGAGCTATGGCTGCTGAGAACCCCAGGTTTTTATACCCTAGATGAAATCTATAGGGTATACTAAGTTTGTCATTCCGTTTGTAACACCTCAAAATAATGATGGTAGAGCAAAATGGATTGGACACCCATTCATAATATTAAAAGTTATTTTGATTTTTGCAGCAAATCGAGAACACGTATACTAAGAGAGTTGAAATTTTGTACACGAACTTTAAAAAAAAAGTCAAATTAAGTTCGAAAATGAGACAAATCGGGCAACACCTTCGTGGGGTTGCCATATAAAAATTACGTTTTCCGCTATATATTTGGACACTTCCTGAGAACGCTGAAATTTCGTACATGATGTTTTTACTACATTAGCAAATAAAATGTCAAAAATGGACTAAATCGGGCAACTCCTTGGTGTTGCCATATAAAAATTTAGGTTTTTTACGTATACTTTCAAAACGATCAGTCCAAGACAATTTTATTGTACTAAAAACTTCTGCAGAATACGAAATCCTATAAAATTGGTTATAATCATTTTATCTGTGCGACAAACCGTTCTAGAAATATATGCGAAAAACAACTTCAAAATCAATACTTGAATAGATCGGTGACCATACGAAATTTAATACGGGCATTCATCTAGGGTATCATAAGAATTGGTCTTAGACCAATTCTAGCTTTTTTACTTGTTCAAAGTTAAGTTAAGCAATAAAATCATGAGACATTCCAGTTTGTCCACAAATTACATAAACTTTAATACCCCAGGTGCATGGCTTTCCTTTAATATATTATTTGACTGCTAACTGACCCTTGAATGGAATTATATACTCATCAATACATAAGTTTTCTTCAAGTTTAAGTTTCAATAATCGTTGACGCACTTTTTCCATTATGTGCCTCACTTTGTAAAATTTGTCAGCACAATGTGGTGGTTTAGCATTATTATAAACCAAATGCAAATGATTCCGGATTGTATAAAATCTATTACGATTAATATTTTCTGTAAATGTTGGCAATGCTAATCCTTTCTGCCAAAACATATAAATACATCCATAATTCCAAGTAATGCGAAACAGGTCTGTATTTCACTTGGCGTACAATTATTGAAATTGATGCCTTGTTGAACACTGTGTAGTGAGCAACATCTTCAAAGAATTGCGGGGTTAAATATGCTGAAAAATATTGATACGGTGTTTTTACTGCCTTATGAGTTCATTCACGAATAAATTCTATGGTACTAAAGAGTTTTCCAATAAGAGGTGTTATTTTAATTAGCCCGCTATTTCGGTAAATGTCACTTTCGGAGCTGTCATTTTTTGACATTTGACAAGTAAAAACGACGCAATTAATAAAAATGGAACGATGCACGATTCAACAACGCATTGAAATTATTAAAATTCACTATAAAAATGGTGAAAATGTGGCAGAGACGGTTCGTAAAACTCGAACATTTTTGGGTCGTCGTGAAGCACCTTGTCGGACCCCAATACAGAAATTGGTAGAAAAATTCGAGCTGTCGGGACAAGTTAGTGATGTGAAGAATAAAACCCGTGCACGTTGCTCAAGAACAGCCGAGAATATTGCTGCTGTAGCCGAAAGTGTTGAAGAAAACCCAGGTTTGTCCATTCCTCGTCGTTCTTTGGAATTAGGCATTCCACAAACGTCATTACACCGTATTTTGCATAAAGATTTGGGTCTTAAGGCTTATAAAGTTCAGTTAACACAAGAACTCAAGCCGGCCGATCATCAACAACGTCGAGTCTTTGCTGATTGGGTCCTTGAAATGCATGAAAATGATCCGGAATTTGATCGAAAACTCATCTTGAGTGATGAGACCCATTTCCACCTCGATGGCTTCGTCATCAAGCAAAATTGTCGCATCTGGCGCTCGGAAAACCCAAGAGTTATTATTAAAAAGCCTCTCTATCCTCAACGTGTGACTGTTTGGTGCGGTTTATGGTCCCGCGGGGTCATTGGACCATACTTTCTCGAAAATGAGGCTGGAGCAACAGTTACGGTGAATGGATTGCGCTATCGACAGATGATTAATGATTCTTTATGGCCGGAATTGGATGGTATTGATCTGGACAACATTTACTTTCAACAAGACGGCGCTACGTGCCATACAAGCAACGAAACCATTGATATTTTACGGGAAAAGTTTCCGGACCGTGTTATCTCTCGAAGAGGTGATCACAATTTGGCCACCGAGATCTTGTGACTTAACACCTTGCGACTTCTTCCTTTGGGGCCACGTGAAAGAAAAGGTCTACGCCAACAGCCCAGCGTCGATTCAAGACCTCAAGGATGGAATTCGTGAGGCTATCGAGGACATAGGGCAGCCACTTTGCGTTTTGGTTATGGAAAATTTCATGAAAAGGGTATGGTCCTGTAGGCGTGGTCGTGGTGGTCATTTGGCTGATGTTATTTTCCATTATTAACGGCATACCTTCCTCTTTAAAATGAAATAAAGGTCCGACCATTTATCTCAAAAAATGGCATTTTTCTTTGAAGATCAAAATAACACCTGTTATTGGAAAGCCCTTTACTAGTGCCATTTTCTGTTGACAACGATAATGCTTGAATATTTTCAAGTTCAGTAGTGTTAGACGGACCTGCTGTTGACTTCAAAATTTGTATTTCTTGCACTGCTCCCGATGTTTAGTCGAAGAATTGCCCTACTTAAGAACTTTTTCCGTAGATGGTACCTTTTATTCTTTCTTTAGGAACATTTGTTTCAGCACAATGTACTTCTAAACGGTCGTCATCTTCAAGATCAGACCTTTCCTCAATCAATTCTAGGAGTTGGTTCACAGTTAATTATTTTCCTCTATTCATTCTTGCTAAAATAATTCAATGTAAATGCACGCAAATCAGCTAAAAACAAAGTAAAACTGTACAAATTTCTCTAGGAAAACGTGAACATTACAACCACTGACTACTCATGTCTCGTACAACGGACACTAATTCTAGGTAATCTAGCACTTACCATAAAAGAAAAAATTTCCAAGAATATTATTTTATTGCTACTTATTAGAAATATCACTGTAATTTCCAACAACAGAGGAGAATAATCCTTCTCGCATCAAAGTTGGCATTCAACTGACAAAAATAGAATTAATAAAACTATTACCATTTAAAATATTTTCTGCAGAAGCCGCTAAATAAAACTAATTTTGAAAAAAGGAATTAATATTGAAAGTTCTTAGAAGCATTTAAAGATATGTTCCCTGTACAGGACACGGGTAGTGAAAGGACTAATTTCGGTATGACCTGAATAGGTTAAGACCTAATAACTCCTTAACCGTTACAGATATGTGTAATAGAATAAATTAAAGAGGAGATAGTGGGTTTTCGAAATTTTGTAACGAAAATTTACGTTAGTGCGGGTACTTAAAAAAAAAACAACGAAAAAAAATAACAAAATTCAGAGACAGAAATTTCGAATTTGAAGCGTCATAACTCTGGAGTGGGGAGGGGTACGGGGCTGATTTAAAATTCATAGGATAGACCTTTCTCCATATAATGCCGTCTTAAAATAAACCGTATACGCTGAACTTTTCAAGATATAGGGTGAGATGAGAGGAATCATTTGGCAAAATATAGTCATATTAGTCTCGGATACTCTGTTTAGCGCTTTATTTGTTCTAGGCAAAACTAATTTCTATAATTGCTTAAAATGATCATCACGTAAATTTTGGCGTCTGGGACCATTAACTGTAGGGGTTGTTAAAAGGGCTAGTGAAATTTATTTGGCATTAGAATTGATTTTTCAAGAATACATTTCTAAAAAAATTCATTCGTACAAAGTATGATAATTGGCAATTCATTTTTTGTTCTTCCATATGTTCTCAAGAATGATAATAACCTTTTTTTGTAAGTTCTTATCAATTGGTCCCACAGATTCCAATAGAATTTTACGAATAAAAAATGACGATCACACAATTAATAATTAAAACTCTGAAATCTTAAGAGCGAAGACCATTGCCCCTTGAAGTATCACCTAAACACGCTGGGCTTGGCTGAGACTTTATCCTGCCGATTCTATCAGGATGTTCATGCGACCTTGGAGCACTTGCTGTGCAACTGCGAAGCATTGGCCAGGCGGAGGCTGCTCCACCTCGAACATGCTTTTCCCCCACCAACCTACGTGTGAAATCTCAATCCCAGAACAGTTCTAGACTTCATTAACAGTCTGAACTTAGAAAGGGAGTAAATGCAACGGGGAATCACAATAGATTTTTCAAGTCGCAGTGATTGCGAGGCTAACGCCTACACACACTGTAAAAAATATTAGGACTATTCCCTAAAATATAGAGGAATACTCCCTAAAATTTAGGGAAAAAACCTACATTGTGGGGTATATTCCCTAAAATGTAGGGAATATTCCCTTCATTAAAATATAGGGAATAATCCCTACATTTTAGGGAATATTCCTTACATTTTAGGGCATATTTCCTAGTCTTATCGAAAAATACCTAAGCTTTGTGGACACAATTTGTGCGGATTTTTTACTGTGCACCCCTTCACAAATCTAATCTAATCTGAGAGCGAAGGCGGATAAAAAATAAGCGGAAAATACTATAGCTTCTAGGACAATGGTTGCTCTTCGTCACACAGAAAATTCAAACATGTTTATAATGCCTCTCAGAAGACTTCTAGTATTACTGGTACTTCTGCATTCTCGTCTTAGCAGAAATCGAAGTATTAAAAATTGGTTGGTAAATAAAATCCTCAAGTCAAGACGAGAACCTGCAATCACTGTGAGTAAACTGAAGGTTTTTGAACACTGTTATCCTTAAAAGATCGACTAAAACAAGGTCTCTGAAAATTTCTCAACTAATTGTAAAAGTATTTAGCAAATTATTAATTAAATATTTAAATATTAAATCGAAAACTTTCCGACTTTACTTTTTAGCAATTCTGTGGGGTTGTGTCATCTTTAATTTTTACCGTCAAAGTACTTTTCAAACGTTCCCTTTAATTTTAAAGACATTGAAAAACTAAAAAAATTGCCATAGGCGATAAGAGAACTTAAAGCTTCGCCTACGTGCAAGAATATCTTTTTTTCACATTTGCACTGAGTTCCTTTTGCATGGACGGGCGCCATCGCTGGATATAGATAGAAGTGTGAAATATCTTGGGAAAAAACACATGGAACCGTCTAAATTGAAGTATCTTGTTTACCCTTCTTTATCTAATGGAAAGTTAAGACTTGCAATATTGTGGAAACAAAACCATTAAAATTTTAAGGAAATAAATATGAAATTATGTGCTTTATTTTTTATGATACCAATCATTGTATATATAAATACTTTCATGTGCAGAGAAAACACGGGACTAACTTGGAAGTTTCAGTGAAATTAAACTTTTGGAAAACAATTGAATTAATTTATGCTTAAAAAGTTATATTAAGAATTAAGGAAAACATTACACATCTACTAAAATGCTAATCTAATCTATGTAATCTACCTTAGGTCAATTTTTCGATTGTATACGTGAAGGTCAAGATTGTTACCCTCAACACTGATAACCATTCTGCTAGGTCGGGGTATTTGTAAGTAATACTTTTTCAGGGGTAGTTAGATAGTAGTAGCGAATTTTGATGAAATGGAGTGTATCTATCGTTTTCGGTGCGAGAAAGCTATGTCTTGCCTTTGGAAAAGCTTAATAAGTGGTTATTTGTGGCGTAATAAGGGATGGAAAACTAACTTGGGGGGTTATTAGATGAGAATATTGGATTTAGAGTGAAACTACTGTTTACAGGTGCGAGAAAAGGTCTGCCTTTGCGAAAGCTCTATAAGGAGATATTTAGGGAGTATAATTAGGGGGTATGCTATTAGACTTGTATATTTGCAAATTTCATCACGAAAACGAACCTAAGGATTTGGATAAAATGTGATGAATTTATCGTTTTCAAGTTTGAGATCGCGCTTTAGATTTTGAATTTAGCAAAGCTCATTTATATGTTTAAATAACTAGATAGATTTGTATGAACTAATAATATATTAATAATAAAATAAATCTAATGGATACGATTACAACTTGAATTAAAAATCGATGTTTGACGCCCTGATCGATCCTCGACCTTCCAGAAACTTCTTTCTTAATATGTATGTAAGTTATTTTTTTACACAGATGTATTTATTTTATACAAAATGATTCACATTATTATGGAAAATAGGAAATAGAGTTGCTTTAGTTTTATGGTTAGGCAAACTGTCGCTTTTCTTGATTTGACAGTTAATTTTTATCCTGTTATAATTCTATGGAAAGAGTAAAGTACTGGCAACACAACTGCTGACAATTCACTCCGTGGCAGCTGAATTAGGCCGCCACGCTAGCACCTAGGTCTAATTGCGGAGAGTGCAAGATGCGTTCACAAGAACAAACCTGACAAACCTGACTGCCACGTCACAAAAAAAAAAAATCGTGCTTGAGGGAAAAAGCGAGATCTAAGAAAAAAATGCACACCATACACTGGCCCTGAAGGGACCGCGTACACCGCTCACCTGAAGTTATCCTAGGGATCGGATGTTGAGATTCCTCCCACCAAACATTGAGATGAGCACAATAATTGGAGGATATACGCTAGCTATCATCTTCGGCATATTTGAGCAATACAAATTGTATGAAAATTTCTTTTAAGTTGCTTAAGCAATACTTAGATGGTATGAGTTCGGTTCCTTCCAATTTTAGTTTTACCTTTTTTTCCTCCTGCTTTCAATTTCAGTTTTACCTAGATGGTAAAATGGTAATAAAATTGCAAAAGGAACTATGTATTTTTCCTCCAGACAAATAGAGGACGATAACCAAGGGCGAACTTTTCTTCTTAGATTTGCCTGGAGATGAAAAATCGGTTTATGTTTATTTTTAATGATTATGCGTTACCTGATAATTTAGGTCTGTTCATTCTGGTTTAATAAGCGTTCGGAGTAAATTATAGTAAAGTTTCCTACATATATAATACTTTACGCCTCTCATTTATAACGTTGTATTTAAAAATAATTTAATTCCTTCTGTTACCATGGCGATATTATCGAGACATTTTGGCAATATCACTTTCCTCTCTTCCGGGCCATGCTCATTGACACTTCAACGTGATTCCTCAATGATATATTCCTCTTATCTTCTGCAGGTATTGCTGCTTTCGTGTTCCCTAGATGATACGAAAGAAATTCATCAAGAAGTATTGCTTTCGTATTCCCTAGAAGTACTGCATTCGGGACACATCCATTCCCGAAGGAGGTGACTTCCGCAATATAGAAGATGATAATCTTCCGCGATAACATTTATCTTCGCCGGAATATGATGCACGATCATCCGCGTATCATTAATGTTTGGTAGGCTATGCCATCCCCGCCCGCCTATCATACCGCTGGCATCTGGTTTTCGATGTCCCTTATGCAATGTACCTGTGGAAGAGAGAAGAACCCCGGATGGAGAAGAGAGAAAAGAAACCCGACTTTCATTGAGTCATGTTAAAAAAGGTTATTCCTTGCTATATCTTAAAAAAACACACTGTATGTGTGCATTTAAATTCACCCCGAAGCATTTGATAACTTGGCCGCCCTACGCTTATGGAAGATTGCTGCCCCTCTATTCCCTGTAAAACACGAAAAATTGAATGATCTATATACATAAGAATTAAATTAAAGTATAAAACAATTAAAGTCTGTAAATGATAAAATTATCTCAATTAGTGTCTTTAGATACTGACACTTACCATTTTTATTTGTGAGTCACAATGAATTGTTATTCATAATTGTCTTTTGGCTAGGCTTCTGAGCAGCGAATTTGTTTATTACATCATCACAATCCAAAGACCGTAGCAAGTGTGATTCGATGCAAAGCCAGAGAGTTCAACCTGTCCTCGTTAATTTTCGAGCGTAAATAATTTTTTATTCGCCGCAAACACGAGAAGCTGCGTTCACCGTAACAGTTCGTATACAAGCACACATGCGTAGAGCTATATCAACGTTAGGATAAATGTCGTGGAGATCTTGATCATGAAGCCATTTCAATAATGTCATCGGCAGGGAAAACTTAGGCACTCTTCAACGAAATCCTCTTCGAGATCAGAAGAGTAAGTGTTTTTTAACGATGTTGCTCTCTCTCTACTTCAGCTGGGCTTAGGATCGTCAAATTTGTGAGAAACGAAAATTTATCATAAAACTGCTGGTATGCTTCTCGTCGTTTTCGAAGCTCGCAAAGAAGTTGATCTATGATGACCAAAAACGTGGAGACTCGTAGTTTTTCCCGACCACTCATTTCCGTTTGTTCGGCAGGCTCGTCATAATGGAGTTTTTTTTCTCTTGCGATCCATTCAGTGCTGTCGTTTGTACTCCGATCGGAGTATTTGTACTCTGAAACCTAATAGCGTACTCCGGTACTACTTATTTTAAAAAAGTACTCCGTTTTTGGTATTAAGGAGTCCATTTTATTTTAAAAACTTCTCTTTTTGTTAGCAAACCAAGTTTATTGAAAAGCTTTTATTCACCTAGGTGGAAGGACTGAGTTGAGTAACTATGCATGGTACAGGTTGAACTTGAAAGCATGGTTTGGTAGTGGTACTGCGTTGTAATATACCAAGTTCAATCATATCAGAAGAATTCTCTTATTGAAAAGAACATAGAATTGCAGAATTTAATTTAAAACTTGAATATTAATTGCTCCTTTTCTTTTTCACAAAATTTAAGTTTACCTTAAGATCTCGTTCAAATTCAAATGCATTGAAAATTTTTCATGGGTATGGAGGAATTAATTCATAAAAAACTACTTGAAAAACAAGAGTTACAAGAAATAACAAAACAATGCCGTTTTATATTATACTTATAATGGAAAGAAATATTACGTCGTATAAATTTGTAGGACCCTGCACTAAAGCAGTGGAGGAAATGGATCCAATTTGCAACTGCAAGCTTAATACCTTTAATCACACTTTTCCCAAACCTTATTGATCGAAATGATACCGATGCGTTAGACGGAGAATAAGGTATTGTGTAAATACAGGAATTTGTGCCAAAGTTATTTGAAGAATACTAGATTTTTAATGTAAAAATACTGTAGTTGAAAAAATATTTCCCAATTTCGAAAAACTTACTACTTGCCTTATGTACCTTCCACATACACCGCAAGTGCGGAAAGAAGTTTTTCGACGGTTAATCTTATTAAAACTCAAATCAAAAATTCTCTTCACGTAGAAACTCTAAATTCCATAATGGTTGTAGCTAAAACCATTATTAATATTATAAGCAAAATTAGGATAAATATTAGATTGGTCTTAGACCAATTTTTACGATATATAAGACGAATGCCTGTTTGTAATTTCGTACGGTATGCAAGTTTGATTGATAAAGTGCTTTTTCACATTTATTTCTAGAACGACTCATCAGACAGTAAAAGTGATTATGTATAACCAATTTTATAGGATTCTATATTCTGAAGACCTTTTCAGTACGATAAAAACGTTTTCACAATATATGCAAAAAACTACAATGTTCATATGAAAAGATCAAGAAAGGATTCCCCGATTCAGTTTTGTTTTAAACTTGTATTTACTATTTGTATGAAAACGCCATGCATAAAATTTCAGCTCTCTCCGCTGACACGTTCTCGGGCAGTGTCGAAATATATAGTGCAAAACGAAATTCTTGTATGGCAACCCTACAAAGGAGTTATCCCACTTGCCCAATTTCGAACTTAAATCTTTTTTTTAATATTTCACGTGGAATATATCTCGAGCACGCAGTTTCCATGAGGACAGATAGACGACCGGACAGATGGACACACGGCCGTACGGATAGACAGACGGACAAGGGGAAATACAAAAATCAAAATAACTTTTAATAAAAGGTTTTCCAATAAGAGGTGTTATTTTAATTAGCCCGCTATTTCGGTAGACAAGTAGAAACTACGCCATTAATAAAAATGGAACGATACACGATTCAACAACGCATTGAAATTATTAAAATTCACTATAAAAATGGTGAAAATGTGGCAGAGACGGTTCGTAAAACTCGAACATTTTTGGGTAGTCGTGAAGCATCTTGTCGGACCGCAATACAGAAATTGGTAGAAAAATTCGAGCTGTCGGGACAAGATAGTGATGTGAAGAATAAAACCCGTGCACGTCGCTCAAGAACAGCCGAGAATATTGCTGCTGTAACCGAAAGTGTTGAAGAAAACCCAGGTTTGTCCATTCCTCGTCGTTCTTTGGAATTAGGCATTCCACAAACGTCATTACACCGTATTTTGCATAAATATTTGGGTCTTAAGGCTTATAAAGTTCAGTTAACACAAGAACTCAAGCCGGCCGATCATCAACAACGTCGAGTCTTTGCTGATTGGGTCCTTGAAATGCATGAAAATGATCCGGAATTCCATCGAAAACTCATCTTGTGTGATGAGGCCCATTTCTACCTCGATGGCTTCGTCAACAAGCAAAATTGTCGCATCTGGGGCTCGGAAAACCCAAGAGTTATTGTTTAAAAGCCTCTCTATCCTCAACATGTGACTGTTTGGTGCGGTTTAAGGTCCCGCGGGGTCATTGGACTTTACTTTTGCGAAAATGAGGCTGGAGCAACAGTTACGGTGAATGGATTGCGCTATCGACAGAAGATTAATGATTTTTTATGGCCGGAATTGGATGGTATTGATCTGGACAACGTTTACTTTCAACAAGACGGCGCTACGTTCCATACAAGCAACGAAACCATTGATCTTTTACGGGAAAAGTTTCCGGACCGTGTTATCTCTCGAAGAGGTGATCACGTGATCACAATTGGCCACCGAGATCTTGTGACTTAACACCTTGCGACTTTTTCCTTTGGGGACACGTGAAAGAGAAGGTCTACGCCAACAGCCCAGCGTCGATTCAAAACCTCAAAGATGGAATTCGTGAGGCTATCGAGGACATAGGGCAGCCACTTTGCGATTTGATTATGGAAAATTTCATGAAAAAGATATGGTCCTGTAGGCGTGGTCGTGGTGGTCATTTGGCTGATGTTATTTTCCATTATTAACGGCATACCTTCCTCTTTATAATGAAATAAAAATCCGATCATTTGTCTTAAAATATGGCATTTTTCTTTGAATATCAAAATAACACCTCTTATTGGAAGACTCTTTACGTTGTAATATACCAAGTTCAATCATATCAGAACAATTCTCTTATTGAAAAGAACATAGAATTGCAGAATTTAATTTAAAACTAGAATATTAATTGCTCCTTTTCTTTCTCACAACATTTAAGTTTACCTTAAGATCTGGTTTAAATGCAAATGCATTGAAAATTTTTCATGGGTATGGAGGAATTAATTCATAAAAAACTACTTGAAAAACAAGAGTTACAAGAAATAAGAAAACAATGCCGTGATTTTGATATTATATAATGCAAAGAAATATTACCTCGTGTAAATTTGTAGGACCCTGCACTAAAAGCAGTTGAGGGAATGGATCCAATTTGTATAAATCCAAGCTTAATACCTTTAATCACACTTTTCCCAAACCTTATTGATCGAAATGATATCGATGTGTTAGACGGAGAATAAGGTATTGTGTAAATACAGGAATTTGTACCAAAGTTATTTGAAGAATACTAGATTTTTAATGTAAAAATACTGTAGTTGAAAAAATATTTCCCAATTTCGAAAAAGTTACTACTTGCCTTATGTACCTTCCGGCAGTGCGGAAAGAAGTTTTTCGACGGTCAATCTTATTAAAACTAAAATCAAAAATTCTCTTCACGTAGAAACTGTAAATTCCATAATGGTTGTAGCAAAAAACATTATTAATATTATAAGCAAAATTAGGATAAAAATTAGAATTGGTCTTAGACCAATTCTTACTATATCTAAGACGAATACCTGTGTGTAATTTCGTACGGTATGCAAGTTTCATTGATAAAGTGCTTTTTCACATTTGTTTCTAGAACGACTCATCAGACAGTAAAAATGATTATGTATAACCAATTTTATAGGATTCTATATTCTGAAGAACTTTTCAGTACGATAAAAACGTTTTCACAATATATGCAAAAAACTAAAATGTTCATATGAAAAGATCAAGAAAGGGTTCCCCGATTCAGTTTTGTTTTAAACTTGTATTTACTATTTGTATGAAAACGCCATGCATAAAATTTCAGCTCTCTCCTCTGACACATTCTCGGGCAGTGTCGAAATATATAGTGCAAAACGAAATTCTTGTATGGCAACCCTACGAAGGAGTTATCCTACTTGCCCAATTTCGAACTTAAATCTTTTTTTTAATATTTCACGTGGAATATAGCTCGCGCACGCAGTTTCCATGAGGACAGATAGACGGCCGGACAGATGGACACACGGCCGTACGGATAGACAGACGGACAAGGGGAAATACAAAAATCAAAATAACTTTTAATATTATGTATTAGTGTCCAACCCATTTTGCACTACCAGCATTATTTCTGTGCGTTACAAAATAATGACCAAATTGATATGCTTCCTGGCATTTCATATCCCAGGGTTGAAAAACGCGCCACAAAAACTACTTTTTATTGCGAAATAAATACGGATAACGGGATGTCCATAATAATAGGAAATAAGTAGCGGGTAGCGTGCTAAAATAGTAACGCCAACCAAGATTTTTTATTGTACGAAGTTTGTCATTATGTACTTCAAGAAAAGTAGAATGTCAAATAAGAACATTGGGGCGAAATGGGTTAATGTATTCGCAGACGTTCGTTGTAAAAAAATAAAAAAAGCTTTATATCTACAACGTTTCACCTACATTAATCGAGGTTTATATGCAGTTTCCGTTGAGGAGTTCTATTTTCCATGTCCGAAGAAAGGCCTTCATCAGATTGTGACCAAATTTTGAAATTGAATTAGTTCAGAAATATCGGAAATATGAGGTAACTTTCAAAAAAAGAAATCAGTCGAACGGATAACCTAGTCTTCTTGAAGTGGTTAAAAAAGGAGATCAATGATTGTAATAACTTTTACTGGATTCTTAAAGATCTCATAAAAAAAGAAAAACTTCTTCAGGTATAGATGATTAAAAACGTTCGATGAAAAAGGCAACAAAAGTCCGTATTTCACCACTAACATTTTTTTTAGAGTTGAGCTTTTTTAACATGTATTTCTTTTTTTTTTCCGGTTATTTTTAAGGGTAGTTTGTTTATTTTCCGAAAAATGCACCAAGAAAGTTTTTTACATGGCAATCTCAAATACAAATAATTTTTAGTAAAATTTTAATTTAATATGATCGGTTTTTATTTAGTCGTGTACTCCCTTTTTTCCCAAAGTACTCCGCTTTGGCAGTAATCAATAGGTACTACTCTTGAGCATTTCCAAACGACAGCACTAGCTGCATTTCTTTTTCATATTCTCCCATTTCAGACAGTTTCAGCGTTTTTTCGACCGATTAATGGGTCGTAAATCTGAATAGCGGTAAATATGTCGACGTCTACAGCCTGGAATTTTCTACTGACAATATTCAACCGATTGAGAAGAAAACCCCAAAAAACGGTCACGAACGCCGTCTCTATATCGCTTTAGCTTCAATCGAATATGTAGCTTTCGCTTCGAATCGACTCATCGACTTTTCGGTCGTATCATTTTCAAAGATATGCAATGCAGTATAAATTTCGTGCCAAGACTCCAACAAACTTTGCATGCATTTTTAGCTTGACCAACGAGTTGTCGACAAGCTTTTTACGGTACTTGCTCCCGCTTTCAAGTCTTCTTTGGAACGACTTCTTCGCAACTTTCTACTGTCGATTGCCCAACGAGATCTAGCGAATGAGCTGCACATTGAACATACGCTGCTTCCTGGGACATTTTTTTTAATTTGTGCCTGTAGTGCATTATAAATGCCTGACTAACCACGACTGTTCAGTCCACCGACATTTTTTAATTCCCTCGATGGAATAATAATTCCTAAAAAGGAAAGAAAAGATACCCACAAAGTATTTAAACTTTAAAAAATAAATAAAAAGAAAAATACTTATCTAAGCTTGCATCTAATGATATTTCCAAAAGAAACTCCTATACTCCAGCGCCGAAGGATTTTGCTGGAAATACTGAAATAAATCCTCCTGAATACGCTTGTAACTCCTGCCATCTAATTTGCACGGTACAATTTATCTCAAACTACAAAAAAAAAAAAATATTAATAAACAAGGAAAAATCACATCAATAATATTAAATACACCAAAGCTTACCTACCACTGATATATATAAAATGGACTGCTGATACTACTGAAATTATTAGGGGATCACTTTTCAATAGTTGTCTCTTTTTGGTTTAACTACTTTATTCCGCGGAACCACTGACATGTATATAAATCACTGACATATATGTTAGTGATATAAATGGACTGCTCGTTGAACCAACCATGAAAGCAAATGGCACCACTTTCATGTTCCTGTCTCTTTCTGTGAGAGCATACTTTCCCACTGAACTGTAACGATTCAGCCGTATTTCCAACCAAAACAGCCTTGTAAAAAACACTTTCTTCGTCTTATAATTAAAATTTAACAATACAAATAGTCCCAAATACTATTGTCGTAAATTCTGTAAATCCCACTGATATGCATATATAAATAAATTCCCAAATAATTTAAATACAGCGCCAGTCAGAGCATACTTTCTGAAATCAAAACTGGTTCCACGGGAAACAGCAGATAAGTCAGTCCATTTATATATAGGGTCCGCCATCTAACGTTTTTGTTTTTCAACTAGTGCTTATTTCGTGAATGGTAACACTTAGCTCATGTCTGATTTGACAGATAATTAGTTTTATTCTTCCGCTGAACGAATATGGTTGTGTATACGCTTGAACAACGCTGGGAAATATTGTCTGCGATCGACTTACAGAAGATGCCGATTTTGCCAAAAAAATCATCTTTTC
This sequence comes from Dioctria rufipes, assembly GCA_963924295.1. Classification (NCBI taxonomy): domain Eukaryota; kingdom Metazoa; phylum Arthropoda; class Insecta; order Diptera; family Asilidae; genus Dioctria; species Dioctria rufipes. The sequence continues at coordinate 83,188,733 of OZ002742.1, forward strand.
GGATGAAGCTCATTTTGATCTTGGCGGGTATGTAAACAAGCAAAATTGTCGCATTTGGGGCACAGAAAACCCGCACGCATACATTGAAAAGCCGATACACCCAAAACGAGTCACTGTTTGGTGCGGATTTTGGTCCAGAGGCATAATTGGGCCATTTTTCTTCGAAAATGAGCAAGGAGTGGCCGTTACAGTCAATGGCAATCGTTATCGGGCCATGTTGAACGAAAATTGAAGAGGAGGATATTGGCAACATTTGGTTTCAACAGGACGGCGCTACGTGCCACACAGCCGAAGCTACACTCGATGTTTTGCGCCCTGTTTAAAAAAAAAAAAAGTTATTTGGCGGACCCTTTATATGTCAGTGCCTGGAACTACAAACAATAAGTTCTATAAAAAATACACCATAGTCCAGTTTCAGTTCAGTTGTTTTCCGAAGGAATATATAGAATAGAAACAGATGGCAATACAATATTTGTAATCCTTTCTCTGTCGCCCATACCTACTTTTAGGGGCAGATAGACAAAAATTGCTTAATTTTATTTCTTTAAAAATCAAGCTTAAAAAATATTTGACGAGCCGCAGCAGAAAATCATTCTTGGTTCAGAGTTCATCTGATTTAGAGACTAATCCGAGTAACAAGAAGAATATTCCCAACCTTATTATAGAAGATTAATTCTATATTTCAGAGACTATTCTGAAAATTTCTATTGTTTCCAAACTTCCTGCCCACACCTAAGCAGAAGAATAATTCTGCCGCAGAGATTAATCTGCAATTCTCCTGCTCACATTAACAGAAGAATAATTCTTATGCAGAAACTATTCTACGCTTCTTCTTTATAGTAGCATATTCCTACACTTCTGCACATACGCAGAATACTGTCAGAGACTAATCTGACTCATTTTATCGTCTACAGCACTTTGCTACCCTTGTGCCCTCACGTGAGAGCAAAGGTATTTTGTTGCCGTTGTGCCCTCACGCACCATAAAAAGGCTACTACTTTATATAAACATATTGATACCACCTTGGGTACAATAAATCTATATTCAGAGACTAATCTGAATTAGTTTTTCTATAGAAGCATTTTGCTGCCCTTGTTTCCTCACGCACTAGCAGCATCAACATTTTCTTTTTCTTTCATTCTGATAACAGATAACTAATTCTGGTCTTCCTCCCTCTTTATCACTGAACGAAGAAATTAATCAGAACCCGGAGCAGAATTCACCTGGATTTTAACTTGAATTTTAATTTGTTTTTTAATTTTAATTTATCTATTTGAAATTTTGGTTTGAATTTTATATTACATTTTTATAGTCGAAGTTTTTAAGTTATAAATGAATTTGTGATACTAGGTTAAGCAAATGAATTTTAATAAAAATTTTATATTTGAATTTTGTCCTTTAAAAACCGGCACTCCCTCCAACGTCCGAGACTAGATCTCACAACGACAGTTCAAGATCTCAATTTCACATTTGTTCAAGGCTCCTGCGCTTTATGACATGTGTTGGGAATAAATTTGAGTAACCGCTCAATCGGAGAACCATCGCTTTGAACGTAACGGATCACAAACGTTAACTGATCAACATGCCGTGTGGATTGTGTCGAATCAGGATTTGTCAAGACAGCAAAGAGTAGGCCCGAGTGCGTTGCAGCACGTTTACAAAACATTGTATGTAGTGGTTGTTAATATACAATGTTGCGTGAACGAGATGCAATCTGCTCGAGCCTGCTCTTTGCTCTTGGCTCTTCGAAAATTTCGAATAAGTGAAAAGGCAGTATTCAGCGCGAAATTAATAACAAAAGTAGATAATTTGTTAAAATGGTTGTGTTAATTTTTGATCTGTTCATATTTTGATGGTCTAATAAGTTTTATTCCGATCAAAATAGATATTACAGTTTAAAAAAGTGTTATTAAGTATTTGGTGATGATGAGTGTTGGGAGAAAAAAGTTAAGCGGAGCGGCATACAGAAAATAAACCGAAAAAAGTCGAGAAACAAGTTAATATGATTAAAAAAATTAAAGGCGCTTTTTAGGTGGCCTGCGGACGAGTAGCGATGGTAATATGACGGATCCTGGGAACGATTATTCCTCTTCTTCACCGTGTATGAAATTTAATACTAGTGGCAGCGAAAATACCAAATAACCCAGTACAAAATATGTAGTCTGTAATGTTGCAAAATTAAAATGAAATGCACCTTTGAAAATTCTATATCCCCGCAGCATTTAAAACTTACGAAATAGTTGAACTAACCAAAAAAAATTACGTGTCTTGGCTACTTTTGAGCTCGATCTATAGGTACTCCATTTCCATTAACATTGGTGAATTACACAGTGATGATCATCATACAAACAAGCTGTCTGTCTGCAGTATGAGGTATCGCACAGCAGACCCTGAATAACTAATTATATACCTAGAGTCTACCCAATTGGACTCAAGATATGTAAACTTAGTTCATTCTATATTGATTGAATCACAACAAATACTAAGAGAGTCGTCTCTACAAAGTACTAAGGACTGATCTAAATAATGGGATAACTATCCTTTTGGGTGGCGATCTTCACAATTCTATAGCCTCCCTAGCATGTAAATCTTCAAGTTTGATACTCAAACTTATGGGACATAATGATATATTAATTTGTAATATATATAATAACAGAATTTATATAGAAGAATGCTTCCAGCGGTCTTTGATTAGGCCGATATATTGATAAGTGATATGTATGTACATATAAGAAGATTTATGCACATGATACCTCCAGTGGCCGACGAATATCCATATATATTAGCACTGCGGCTTTGATTAGGTCGATATTTTAATTGTTAGTATATCCAGGGTGTCCCGTAAGTCAACGTCAAGCCGGAACTGGGTGATAGACCAAATCGTAACAGTTACCAGAAAAACATAAAAAAAATCTAAGTCATGTATTTTTAAAATTATAGACATTTTTGTTTTCGAGAAAATGTACACCTTGTGATGGTTTTTTAGCTCCTGTTGCTACAAATCTTTACTTTTTTTCAATTTTATTTTTCTTATGTAATCCCGAATAGTGCTTATGTAACCTGTTGCTTTAAGTTCTAAGCCAACTGCTCCAGCTTGGAAGAAAATGTCACATTTTGACTGTACTGAAACAAAAATGTACTAAGCCAGTTTGGCAAGTAACTTTAAAAGTATTCCGTATTTGTTCGTGTTATTTCGTACTTTCGACTTTTTGCTTCGTTTATTGAACTTGTTTGCTTGTAATTGGATTTGGACAGATTCGATCTCTTTACGACAAGCTTTGATTTTTTCTGGACTATAGTGTGATTGAGTAGTGCCACCATGTCTTTATACACCACACAGGAATAGGCCAACATGCACTTCTTGTATGGGGAATGCAGAGGCAATGCTAGTGCTGCGACTAGGCTGTATCGCGAGAGATACCCAAATGCTGATCGTTCTCCAGATCATAGAGTTTTTACAAATGTGCACTGTCTACTCTCCACAGAGGGCCGACTGCCAAATCAAGTACATGGTGAAGGAAGAAGCTTCTTACCTTACGAGGACGTAGTACTTCAAGCAGTTGAAGAAGACCCAAGTACTTCGGTATGTGCAATCCAGGAAAGCACAGGAGTGCCTAAAAGTATAGCTCACCGAATTTTACAAAAACATGAGCTCCAGAATTACGGAAGCAGTTGAATTTGTCAACAATGGAAGATTTGGCTGTCTGATAACCCGATCCTTTTTAAGAAGTTGTCGAACTTGTATTGCTGAAGGATGGCAGTTTGAACATCTTTTGTAAATAATAAATCTTAGCATCCAAATAATTGGTGTTTAATTTTAAAATTAAGGAAAATTTGTCCTAAATTCAACAAAAAGTTAGGATCTCTAACTTGTAAGCGTCACTATCTTGATCACTCACACTTCATGGAATGACTCTCCGTCTCACTCAAGCTAGAATCTTAAAGTTACGCTCTTAAGGCAAGCTTTGGGTACACTAGATCCATTTTAGTAGGTGAAAAGAAATTTTTCGAAACTGGGTTTCTTCAAGAAAAATTTTTTTTTCCGTATTCTAAGAAATATTGTAGCAAGTGTTATACTATTTTAGAATCCTTATTAAATGCGTCAACTTTTAAAGTTACTTGCCAGACTGGCGTAGTACATTTATTTCAGTACAGTCAGATAAAGTTCAACGAATTATTAATTTTATATTGTTGGTTCGGCAAAATGTGATATTTTCTTCCAAGCTGGAGCAGTTGGCTTAGAATTTAAAGCAACAGGTTACATAAGCACTATTCGGGATTACATAAGAAAAATAAAATTGAAAAAAGTAAAGATTTGTAGCAACAGGAGCTAAAAAACCATCACAAGGTGTACATTTTCTCGAAAACAATAGAAATGTCTATAATTTGAAAAATACATGACTTAGATTTTTTTTTATGTTTTTCTGGTAATTGTTACGATTTGGTCTATCACACGGTTCCGGCTTGACGTCGACTTATGGGACACTCTGTATATTAAAAGGATCTATATAAATTATGCCTCCAGTGGCCGACAAAAGTCTATATATAATTGCACGGTGCCCTTGATTAGTCCAATATTTTAACTGAGTATATATATAAAAAAGATGTATAAAAATTATTCCTCCAATGGCCGACGAAAGTCTATATACAAAATACATATAAAAAAACAATAATATTTTGCCTGCTGAGGGTCGTGGCTTCGACACCCTCTTCCTTTTCTAATTCGGAAAAAAATTCTTTTCCCTTTCCTTTATTCCTGTGGAATAACGCTCCCTGATATTTTGATTAGTTCGCCCTAATATCCTTTTTCACTTTTCCTTCTCCCAGACTCATTTAAAAAGCCTTTATGTTAAAAATAAGTCCATTTTTAAAGAACGAAAATTTTTGATTCGTAATATTAATAATAATTTTTATAACTCCAATTTACTCGAAAGTGGTCTGTAGACAGGTTCTTCAGTGAGTTTTAATGGGCATAGCTTGCTCAAGGACGTACATTATTCTTGAGCAAAAAAGCTTGAACATCGGAATTATATTGCTTGAGAACAACCGGTGCACTTACAGTGATATCGAGTCATCCATGGGCATATCCATTAGCTGAATAAAAATAATCTTATATGAACGTCTGATCGTCTGGATATTGCAGAATTTTAGTGGGCCCATAAGAGAGGGCGAGTTGATTGAGGGACTGAAAATTCGTCTTACGGTTAATGCTGTACTATTCAGCATTCTCTATTTTTAAATATGTTTTGAAAAAGTAAAAGAAAATCAAAATAACAGAAATTAGAGAATTTAGAGAATCCTTCAAAATCAAACTCAAATGACATAGTACACAACGAATACAATCAAACAAATACCATGAAAGATAACTTAATACTCCGTATAAAGATGCGACATCTAGAATAAGAATCCCAAACCCATTTTGTATCTGCAGACTCCTGAGTTTGCCTCCACTTAAGCAACAAGCAACATATTAAAGTTTCCAGATACACTACGATGCGAACTTTACTTCTCAGCCATGGTCCGCAACAAAAGAGATGCGGTGGGTTCGTTGATCATGAAGCTGAAATTTTAGGGGGGCAAGGAAACAAATTGCAAATAGAATATTTTTCACAACATTGCATCGATTGCTGTATGAAGGAATGACGCACTTTTTATACCCTAGATGAAATCATACGGGTATACTAAGTTTGTCATTCCATTTGTAACACCTCGAAATAATGATGGTAGAGCAAAATGGATTGGACACCCATTCATAATATTAAAAGTTATTTCGATTTTTGCATGTCCGTCCGTCTGTCCGTGCGCACGATAACTCGAGAACGCTTATACTTAGAGAGCTGAAATTTTGTGCACGGACTATAAAAGAAAAGTAAAATTAAGTTCGAAAATGAGACAAATCGGGCAGCTCCTTCGTGGGGTTGCCATATAAAAATTTCGTTTTCCGCTATATATTTGGACACTGCCTGAGAACGCGTCGACATAGAGAGCTGAAATTTCGTACATGATGTTTTTACTACATTAGCAAATAAAATTTCAAAAATGGACTAAATCGGGCAACTGTTTCTTGGTGTTGCCATATAAGAATTTCGGTTTTTTACGTATACTTTGAAAACGATCAGTCCAAGACATTTTTATTGTACTAAAAACTTCTGCAGAATACGATATCCTATAAAATTAGTTATAATCATTTTTTCTGTGCGACAAACCATTCTAGAAATATATGCGAAAAACAACTTCAAAATCAATAGTTGAATAGATCGGTGACCATACGAAATTTAATACGGGCATTCATCTAGGGCAGTGATTCCCAACCGGTGGTTCGCGAACCCCTGGGGGTTCGCAGTGTTTGCAGAGGGGGTTCGCGAAAATAATATTGTAATGGCGGATTTTTTAAAACACCATTAAAATCAAAAGCAAAAAAAAAACAATACAAAAACACATAAATTAAAGAACAAACCCACTGTAAAAGAGACTGTTCTCTGCCTGCTTGTTAAGAAATCTATAATAAATTTCAATACTTTCTTTTTTCCTTATTTGTTTTTCAAAATTACTTCATCAATATTAAATTATATCAACAAATTTATACATTATAATTTATTCCTCTTATTTAAGTAATCTGCTTCTGCGTGCGACACACACATTTTTTGTAAACTGAATGAATTAAATATGTCTTTACAAGGCGAGAGTGTCACCATTTTCAGTGTACATGACAGAATTGAGGCTATGTTGAAAAAGATCAATTTTTGGATTCAATGCCTGCAGATGAATGAGTATGGATGTTTCGATTCTGTCAGCACTTTTTTATCAGAAAATTCAATTAAACTTGACGAAAACATTAAAAGGAGTATATGTGAACATCTGACTATCTTCGATTAACTTTCGATGACTATTTTCCCAAAAGATGCAATATATACATCTCAAACAACTGGATACGTAATCCATTTCAAGGAAATGTAAGTTTAGAAACCTCTCGAAATATACTGGAAAAAGAAAAACTCATAGAGTTATCTTGTGACAGTTCTCTAGAAGCAATTTTTAAAGATCAATCTTTAATTGACTTCTGGCTCAGTATACAAAATGAATATCCTGTTCTGTCAAAAAAAGCCATTGAAGTTCTATTACCATTTTGCACAACATATCTATGCGAGAAAGGATTTTCAACATATACTTATCTGAAAGATAAATACAGAAACAGGTTAAATGCAGAACCTGATCTAAGACTGAAATTGTCAGATATTGAGCCTAACTTTGAATTGCTTTGTTCTATCAAACAATCACAAATATCCCATTAAGAGTTTTTCCATATGTATAACATAAGAACCAGTTTGTTAAATTTATCTTGTTTTCAACTTTTATAGCCATCATTTTAGTCTTATTAATGTTTCATTTCAATGTTTCACGATTAATATAATCAATTATTCTGCAATATGAAAAATATGTATTCTATCAAATTTTATTGCTTTTTTTTACCTGTCATTAACGACTATATAGGGGGTTCGTCAAATTTTTTCGGACCTTTCTTTTGGTTCGCGAGGAAAAAAAGGTTGGAAAATACTGATCTAGGATATCATAAGAATTGGTCTTAGACCAATTCTAGCTTTTTTACTTGTTATAGATAAATTTGTTCCGATTTCGCTATCCATAAAGTTAAATTTTCGAAATATTACCTTTTTATATATTTTCATAATTTTATTAGAGTTTCTCATTATTATTTAGGTGTATGTATATGCCAAAATGAATTTTACATTTTGTGGCATTCTTTCGATAAATAATTTTGATTGATTTTTTCGTAAAGTTGATCTACCTTATCGACGCGTCAGTTTTGGTTCATTCTAATGAATTCCTCTCACGATTTTTGCTGTTTTTATCTATATTAAAATTATAAATATCGCGAATTACGTAAATCGCGCGAAAAATATCGCGAAACGAACGCTACCATTAAAATCGCGCGACGATTTTACCCCGATATAACGTTTCATTTGTCGTGGGAAAATGAAGTTTCGCCGTGTTTTGTGACTTCGAAATGTCAAACGCGCGTGAAGTGTTTTGTGTTTTATTTTTTTAATTTAATGTTGTTTGGTGTAATATTTTCTGGAGTTCTCATCGTGGGAGACTATAATCTTCAGGTATTTATTACAAGTTTATGGATTTTGCTATGTTTTGTGTTGTTTTTAAGGTTGGTGGACACCTGTACAGGTGAGCTTGTTTGGGTGTTTTCTCACCTGAAATGTCCACCAATCTTCAGTATACGTCTCATTTTTTGCCTAATTGACAAGTTCTATGTGCATCTTATATTGTGGCAGGTGGATTAGTAGTAATCTTCTGCATTCTGTGTTATTCGTTTGGTTATGGTGTGTGTGCAATGAAACCCTTGTGTGTTTAATTAGTTTGTAAATTGGCTTGTTTTTTTAGTTTATTTTGTTTGTTTTCTATAATTAATTATCTATTTATTTCATTTGACTTAATTCGTTTTATCTTCTTTTCTTTTTTTTATATATCATCGAGGGACTTCCGCACCTATGGCACACTCCAGGTGCAGGTAAGATGGCTTGTTTATCTTTGTGCGTCGAACAGTATGTAAATATTTTAATTTATCAAAACTCAATAAATGTAAAATATAATGTAAATGACAAATATAATGATTTTGTTGCAATAGATTTTGTACTCACCTGATCAATATTTGGCAGTTGATTTACTTCACTTGTTTAATTTTAACTGAGGTTTGGGATTGGGGTATCCTTTATTCTGATCGATACCCAGAATAAAGTGAGGTGAGTAGTTCTTACTGCAGTCGAAACCCACAGAGAATCTTTATTGTAGTTGTTACCCGCAATAAAGTGTTTAGTGTTAATAGCTTTCTTATTACAGTCGTTACCCGTAGTCAGAATCTTTACTTTAGTCGCTATTTAAAATACATTCTCTAATTTGGTCGCAACCCAGAATAAAAATATTTATTTTAATTGTCAACCAAATAAAGTTTTATTAATAAAATTCACAACACACTGCCAAACTAAAAAAGAGATCGAGTCAAGTCAAATTGCTGTTTATACAGCCATGGTTTGCGCACGGCACCAAAGAATGGTAGTCAAAGGCGCATGCCAACAATAATTGGCATAGCAACAACACTTGCATAGCAACAAAACTTGCATAGCAACAACATTTGCATAGCAACAATAGCCTACAATAACAACTGGACCTCATCATTTATTTATTAGATGATTATCTTAAAAATATTTTGAGCAAATTCATTTTAATTTTTCTAAATATGGTATAAATAATGCTTTATTGAATGTAATTCCTACTTACACAGCATACATTGAGCCGACGTATACGCTAGCACGCAGCACACATGAATTGTTGCAGTTGTTGCCAGACATGCCATCACAATAATTTTTTTGCGCAGTGGTTCCTTCTATGATAACCGAAATTAATTGACGTTGTAAAGCTATGAAAGAATAACATCTTTCAACTTAACTTGTAGTCACTCCAAACAGATAATGTTACATGCCTTAACCATGCATTGTAGAGCCATGATAACAGACAAGAAAAATAAACAGAAATCAGAACGATAAACGAAAAGAAAAACAAAACAAACAAAATTTGCTTGACCTCAAGAGGAATTTGCAACATACGCAAATTTCGTTTTGCAAGCAAAAACGTTCAATTATGAAAACATAAATGTATCTGAGGTCATCGCTCTACCAAAACAATAAGAAGTGATTCATTATGAAGTTCAGTGATCACGATTGTTGACACTGCAACTATGATCAATGAATTGATTATTGCTTCAATTATTGCAATTCTGCAATAACTCCCCCCTTTAGAATTATTAGACATATTGTTTAGTATGTAAGAAAATTGTATAAATAACCAGTGCCTGATCAATAAAATTCAGAATTAATTTGACTATCAAAAGGTGTCTATTACTTCTCACAATAAAATCGGCATACTCTGCCATCCTATTGAACAGCGGCATACTCTGCCTCAATACACAGTAAACATCGGCATACTCTGCCATCCTATTGAACAGCGGCATACTCTGCCTCAATACACAGTAAACATCGGCATACTCTGCCATCCTATTGAACAGCGGCATACTCTGCCTCCTCAGTATATAGTAAACATCGGCATACTCTGCCTTCCTATTAAACATCGGCATACTCTGCCATCCCATCTCTAAAGCGGCATATTCTGCCTTAATAAAAACACAGCGTTTTCTCAAGCCATCAAAAAGTAAGTTCGGCAGCCCACTGCCTATTTTAAAATTCAAATCAAAGTTCGTCTACTAAACTTGATTAATCATGAACAGCATTACACGATTCCCTGAAGTAAACATCACAGCTAATAGAATTCGTATGGCTAGCACGCCTGAGTGAAAAAGTAAGAAATAAATTGTCCGCAGTTGCTACACCAACAACACTAAAAGACCTAAAGACAGCCTTGACAGAAGCTTTCTAAACAAGAAACACCACACAAAACTTACAACAAAAACTAGCAAATTGCAAACAGAATGGAATGAAAGTTCAAGATTTCTCAGACAGGATATTGGAAATAATTGCCGAACAACGATTTCAAAAACTTTTACAAGAATTCAAATTAGAAGGGTTAGATGAAAACGCTAAAGGTTCAATTAAAGAAATATGTAGAAAATATCAGGAAGTATTTCACGCAGAAGACTAGAGGTTATCACCAAATAATTTTTATAAACAAAACATTAGTACAACAGATAATAACCCCGTCTACGTAAAAAACTATAGGTTGCCACACTCACAAATCGATCAAATAAACAAAGAAGTCGATAAGCTACTACAGAGTGATGTAATCGAGCCTTCAGTAAGTCCATACAACTCACCACTCCTCATAGTACCAAAAAAATCTGGTGACGAAAAGAAATGGAGACTAGTTGTGGACTTCAGGCAGTTAAATAAAAAAGTAATAAATGATAAATATCCTCTAACAAGGTTAGAAGACATCCTAGATAGACTAGGAAGAGCGAAATACTTCTCAACACTCGATATGACAAATTCTTTCCATCAAATAGAGCTCGAAGATGATTCAAGAAAACTAACAGCATTTTCAACCAATCAGGGGCACTATCAATTTAAAAGATTACCCTTCGGACTAAAGATATCAACGAACAGCTTTCAAAGAATGCTCTCTATTGCACTAAGCGGCCTAGATGACGGCGCATTTATATACGTCGATGATATTATAATACATGGCTGCAGTATTAAGGACCACAATTAAAATCTGGAAAGAGTACTAAAAAGACTTCAAAAATACAATTTAAAGCTTAATCCAAGCAAGTGCAATTTTTTGAAACCTGAAGTACTATATCTAGGCCATTTAATTACAAAAAATGGAGTCAAAACCGATCCCAGTAAACATGAAGTAATACGAACGTATCCAGCACTACAGAACGTGGATGACGTGCGACGATTTGTAGCCTTCTGCAACTACTACAGACGTTTTATATCGAATTTTGCAGAAATTTATCGACCACTCAATGCACTCCTAAAGAAAAACAAGTTGTTTCTTTGGACAGAAGAATGCAGGATATCATTCGAAAGACTCAAAACAAAGCTGATAAGTTCACCAGTTCTCAAATATCAAAATTTTAACAAACCGTTCATTTTAATGACCGACGCGACGCTTCAAATTTTGCGCAGTGCTTTCGCAAGGCGAAATTGGACAAGATTTGCCAATACCATATGCCAGTAAGACATTAAATAAGCACGAATTAAACAAATCAATTATCGAGAAAGACTTGCTTGGAATTCACTGGGGAATAATTTTTTTAGACCCTATCTCTATGGCAATAAATTCACGGTCGTAATAGATCACCGACCGCTGGTCAGTCTTTTCACGCACAAAAATCCATCATCAACGTTAACAAGAGTTCGTTTGGACCTTATGAACTATGACTTCGAGATTGTGTATAAACAAGGAAAAATGAACACAAACGCAGATGCCTTGTCAAGAATAAAGATAGATTCTGACAAGTTAAAGTCAATGATACCGACGGAAGTAAATGTTATCACACGCAACATGGACCCAACAATTAGAAAGAGAACAGCACCTAGACGCCTCACAACTCCAAAACAACAAATAACCATACAAAAACCGAATGCTGGAAAAACTACGGAAGAACTTTGGCAATCTGTCAAGCAAAAAATCAACTTGGAAGCAGCAACTATTTATCGAAAGGGAAAACACATAGAGGAAACAGAAACACCTCCAGAAGAACAAACAAAGTCGAAAACAATAGTGACAAAAAACCAAAAAATTTCCATAGAAGAAGCTATCCAAGAAAATCCAGAAGCAGGACCCAAACCGATTACAATTTGTGAATACAGACAGAGATCACAACAGGACAAACAACCAAGAGAGGAATATACAGTACAAAAGCACACAAAAAAGAAAAGAGGCGGCGTAGCTGTAAGACTTAGGCAGCAAATCGCAGAACTGTATAGGGTGATCCCCATAACAGCAGATAAGGATCTAAAGAAACAGCTACTACAGAAACTTAACGGAATAAGATGGGAAAACCTCAATCGAAAGAGATAATAATAGCACAGAATGCAGCAGCAGCATCAGGAACGGACACCGCAATCTATAATCATTCACGACCTTCTGCATGTACCAACAGCCGCTGCTCATGCTGCAGTTCGAAACTTGGAATTTTTTAATTTTTTCATAATCCTGGTCTTTCATCTGTAAACTCTGATGCATGTACACCTTAAGAAATACTTCGATGGAACTGGTGCTGATGTTTCATTCCAATCACTGACATATAATAAGAATGGACTGAGCGTTCTGCTTCAAAAATGGTTCAAATATTGAACAGGCTGTGAAAACCCTTTATTTCGACAACTGCACACCGATTCATAATTTATTATTATTTGTCGATTGGAAACACTACAGATATTATCAAATAGTATTGCCTTAAATTAACATTTTTTAGGGAGTTAAACTTGTTTTAATTAACCCAAAAATTAATATTTAATATGATTGAAAAATGTGCTCCTCTACAGATTTGTTGTCAAATTTCATTGAGCTTGTAAGAGATAGACGTATATAAACAATATGTTTGTCTGAATTTTTATGTCAATTCCAATGCATTTTAATTAATACAGCCGTACTGTTTCCAAAATTGGTTATAGTTCAGTGTACATTTTGAGCTTGAGAGAGACAAATAGATTTTAGCCATTTTTGACTGTAGGAGTTAGATATGATGGCTCAGTCCATTCTTATTATATGTGAGTGGTTTCAATACATACTTTATTTCCATTTTATCTTAGAGTGTGTTTTGTTTCTCAAAGTTGTCACCATTTTATAAAGTATTTACGTTGACGTACGATAGCTGCCATGAACAAAATTTTATATCTGCTGGGTGGGACAATACTAATTCTTAGGTAAGAAAAATTTATAAATTTTATAAAAGAATTGGTTCTTGGTGGTCTCATTCATTACAGAGTTGCAGAATCAACAAGAGAAATTTCCAGAAACTGCTGATCGGTTAGAGGAAATTGGTTCCTATTTGGAATACTGAGTTCGATGCATAAGCCAGGTATATGCTTCACAAGCTATAGCTTAGGGCCCCCACTTTTTTGGGGGCCCAAAAAAATATTGTCCGAGTGAGCAATTGTCATATATACTGAAATATACTGCAGCATGATTTGTCCCAATGCCGCACGTCCGGAACGTCCCATAAACTTCACCAAATTTTTTTACCACACGTCTTTTCGAAGAACTTTTACTATTAACACGGGGATTCCCCTGTGTTGTCACGCTACATTCGAGTATGTGCTGACTATTTGTAGTTTAAGTGAGCCGACAGACGATACAATATTTCTGACCATTCATTTAGTATTGTGTTTGTTTGATAATGTGATTGTTGACATTATTTTGGAAAGTGTTTTTGTTTTTGTGTCCTTACTGGAGTTAAATTTCAGGTAAGTGAATTTTACACAACTACGCACATAACCTAACTAACGCAAAAATATTGTCTACCGCATTTTATTTTGTCTTTTACAATATTTTGATAAAAAATTAATTTAGAACAAGATAAATTATGCTTCCTCAGTCTCATGTGCACAGTTTATCATTTGATAATGTCATCAGTGACTTTGCTCTGGCAAAGGCAAGAAAGAAAATATTTTAGTTTAATATAATTCCTTAATCCTTATAACATGTTTCAAGAGATTAGATAATAAGCCTTTGTAAATTGGGCCTTTAAAAGAACTTGTGTTTATGTTTACCAGAGTTGGAATTTTTAAGTTTGTTATGAATATGAATGATTTTAAGTTAAAGACTTATTATTTCACTATCTATATACTTCTTAATTGTATTCAGTTTAACACTCTAGGTATCCGAAAATCATATTTGGTACGGACATATAATATCTGGACTTATAAAGGGTCCCATATCATAGCTTATGGCTTTATCAAGTCTAAACCAGCCCTGAAGTCAACTATGTATACAACAACGTGTTCTTTTTTTTTAGTGTACAATTTCCATTTCATTTCAAGGAAATTTTGCTATTTACACAATTCATTTTATTTAAATAGCAAAAATACACGCTTTACTGAATCCCCATTTTATTAGATAAATCAATATACAAACTTACCATGTGTCTTGATAGTTCCACAAAATGATTATAGATTTTATTTTCCGGAGCACTGAAAAACATGCCTGAAGACTACTAAACATTACACTTGTAGGGGTTTAGATAACTTTGGTGGCTGGGTGCAAAGAACTTAATTAAATAAAACGCGATTCTTTTTGCTCTTCTCTCTTCCGTTATTTTAATCGAGTCCCCGACAGTTTTTTTTTCTAACGAAAACGTACTTCGATGAAGACTGTACATAGCACACCTTGCTTGTTATTTTGATGATGCATCGACAACTACGGCCTACAATTCGACCATCCTGACGCATAATCGCCTCGATTAGTAAAACTACTAGATGTTTCATCAAACCTTACAACAATCATACAAAATATTTTTTCAACGAAGTAAACGAGTTAGAAACGAATGCTTAAAAAAGTAATATATCACATCAATAACAGAAAAACAGTGTACATCCCAATTAACATTAACACTATGATCCAGGGACTGGAATAAATCGTATCATCCTTATATAAAAATGTCCACTACCATTAATATTTCTCCTGAATTTCTTACGAATACGTATGTCCTAAAATAACATCATATTATAGTACGTTACAAGGACTACAGGGCTATATCGATACCTAATACACATAGAGTTGCGTCCAAAAAATGTGTCTATAAAAGCTAAGTAAGCCTCACCCGAATAAGTACATAAATTTACATAAGTCCTACCTTAAGGTCATGATAGGATGGATAATTCTGTAAAAAATATGCTCTTCATAACCATAACATAAAAGCTTCATCGACATGATGCTTAGCTTAACATAAAAATAGAGCATTGCTACCTACATAACCAAAAAAAAACCAAAAATTCATAGCACAACACACCAATAACATAATTATGAAGTTAAGATTAAATTGCCTTATTCATGAGTGCTTCTCAACATTTGCAAAAAAAGAACATATGACTAGAGTCTTCGGGCAAATCCTAGCAGTCACACCCCGCGCATTAACGATTATTTATTATTGTGATAACTTTAATTACATTTTACCGCATAACGCCTCATATTAGAAGGTGTAAATTTGCAAGCCCGGCACATCTTTAATAACATACCGATCATTTGGTAAGATTTTGATAACCTCGTACGGACCCTTATATTTCGACAGTAGCTTCTGATTTACACCTGGAACAGTCACCACATTTCGTATCATTACATAATCATCAAGCTTATAAACTTGCGGACGTTTGTGCAATTTATCGTAACACTGTTTATTGTAAGATTCACTTTTACTCATATTTTCCTCGGCGTTTGCGCTAATAGTGCCAAGGTTACGCGACCCTACCGAATCATTCAACTCTTGAAGGAATTCTAACACTACGTCGCACACTTCTCCACTTACGCCAAACAAAAGCATGCTAGGGCTCAACCCAGTACTTCGGAAAACTGTGTTGTTCAACGCAAATTCAATTTTTGCCAAATATTTATGCCAGTCTCCGCAGGTACCGGTGTTACCAGATTTCGCAAGCATAGGTGCGGTAGCCCGATTCACGCTTTCCACTTGTGACCAATCGATTGCGGGCTCTGCGTAGCCACCTTAATATGCTGGATATTATTTTGAGATATAAAATCCTGCAGGTCCTTTGAAACGAAACAGCTACCTCGATTAGAAATAATCTTACCTAGTCTGCTATAGGTATTAAAGTAGTTAACTAAGCAACCTAGTGGCATTAGAGGACACGTCGTACAACTTCACAAATTTCGTAAATGCGCCTATAACTATAAATAAATACTTTTTCCTTGTCTTCGTGGATGGGAGTGGACCATAGTGGCCAATATGTATCACCTATGCTATCCTTTAGGAATACTATGAAGAGTTCCCTATTTCTTTCCGGAAATAGGGGAAAAATGTATATACACTTAAGGCAACTTACTATATAGTACTTACTTAATTTTTTCCTTCATATTGAAAAACCAATACGATTTTCGCAAAATTTCGTAGCACTTATCTACGCCTAAATGACAAAGTGCTTCATGATGAATACGGATAAGTTGTTCTTCCATTTTACTGGGGATTTAAAACAATACCTCCTCTTTGAATTTCCTGTACACTAGCCCATTTATTAAACTGAAACTCGGGTCATCTTTGTTCTCTAATTTACCTGAAATATTATTTGTAATGCTATCTTTATGTTGAGCTGCGGCCAATGCGTATTCGAGTGAATCGTCGTCTATCAGTAAACTGTTTGTATTCCTACTCAGACAATTAACGTGGGTCATACGCGCACTCGACCTGTGTCAGATGACGTAATTATATTCTTGTAGCTCCAAGGCTCTGAAACCAAACAAAAAATAGCGCCATTCTACAGGGCTTTCCAATAAGAGGTGTTATTTTAATTAGCCCGCTATTTCGGTAGATGTCACTTTTGGAGCTGTCATTTTTTGACATTTGACAAGTAGAAACTACGCCATTAATAAAAATGGAACGATACACGATTCAACAACGCACTGAAATTATTAAAATTCACTATAAAAATGGTGAAAATGTGGCAGAGGCGGTTCGTAAAACTCGAACATTTTTGGGTCGTCGTGAAGCACCTTGTCGGACCGCAATACAGAAATTGGTAGAAAAATTCGAGCTGTGGGGACAAGTTAGTGATGTGAAGAATAAAACCCGTGTACGTCGCTCAAGGACAGCCGAGAATATTGCTGCTGTAGCCGAAAGTGTTGAAGAAAACCCAGGTTTGTCCATTCCTCGTCGTTCTTTGGAATTAGGCATTCCACAAATGTCATTACACCGTATTTTGCATAAATATTTGGGTCTTAAGGCTTATAAAGTTCAGTTAACACAAGAACTCAAGCCGGCCGATCATCAACAACGTCGAGTCTTTGCTGATTGGGTCCTTGAAATGCATGAAAATGATCCGGAATTCCATCGAAAACTCATCTTGTGTGATGAGGCCCATTTCCAACTCGATGGCTTCGTCAACAAGAAAAAATTTCGCATCTGGGGCTCGGAAAACCCAAGAGTTATTGTTTAAAAGCCTCTCTATCCTCAACATGTGACTGTTTGGTGCGGTTTATGGTCCCGCGGGGTCATTGGACCTTACTTTTTAAAAATGAGGCTGGAGCAACAGTTACGGTGAATGGATTGTGCTATCGACAGATGATTAATGATTTTTTATGGCCGGAATTGGATGGTATTGATCTGGACAACGTTTACTTTCAACAAGACGGCGCTACGTGCCATACAAGCAACGAAACCATTGATCTTTTACGGGAAAAGTTTCCGGACCGTGTTATCTCTCGAAGAGGTGATAACAATTGGCCACCGAGATCTTGTGACTTAACACCTTGCGACTTCTTCCTTTGGGGCCACGTGAAAGAGAAGGTCTACGCCAACAGCCCAGCGTCGATTCAAGAACTCAAAGATGGAATTCGTGAGGCTATTGAGGACATAGGGCAGTCATTTTGCGATTTGGTTATGGAAAATTTCATGAAAAAGATATGGTCCTGTAGGCGTGGTCGTGGTGGTCATTTGGCTGATGTTATTTTCCATTATTAACGGCATACCTTCCTCTTTATAATGAAATAAAGATCCGATCATTTATCTCAAAAATGGCATTTGTCTTTGAATATCAAAATAACTCCTCTTATTGGAAAATCCTTTATAATCATTCGTATAACACCGCAAAATTCTTGAAAAATTTTCTGATATAGGAACACAATCCTACGAAACTGTGGACATCCTTAACGTTTCTTGGTAAAGGAAAGTCTGCTACGGATTTGATATTCTCATTATTAGGTTGAATACCTTTTTCATTTATTAAATACCCTAAATAATTTATTTCTTTATACATAAATTGGCACTTGCCATACCTGAGATCCAAGCCGTTTACTTTTGCTATCTGTATGACTTCGCGCAACGTTCTTAACTGCTGATCGACAGTATCCGTGGATATCAATATATCGTCCATGTATATGAAGACCTTACATGTTTGCAGTAATGACATAAACATTGTGTTAATAAATCTCTGGAATATCTTCGGTGCCGTCTGCAGCCCGAAAGGCATTCGAAGGAATTCATAT
The DNA here is from genome assembly GCA_963924295.1 of Dioctria rufipes. Classification (NCBI taxonomy): domain Eukaryota; kingdom Metazoa; phylum Arthropoda; class Insecta; order Diptera; family Asilidae; genus Dioctria; species Dioctria rufipes. The sequence continues at coordinate 83,207,432 of OZ002742.1, forward strand.
TGCCCCATGGGGGTAACAAAAGACGTATATTTATACCCGAGATGAAATCTATAGGGTATACTCTGTTTGCCATTCCGTTTGTAACACCTCGAAATAATGATCGTAGAGCAAAATGGATTGGACACCCACACATAATATTAAAAGTTAATTTAATTTTTGCATGTCCGTCCGGCTGTCCGTCTGCCGTCTGTGCGCACGATAACTCGAGAACGGGTATACTTAGAGAGCTGAAATTTTGTACACAGACATTTAAAAAAAAAAGTAAAATTACGTTCGAAAATGAGACAAATCGGGCAACTCCTTCGTGGGGTTGTCATACAAAAAAATTCGTTTCCACTATATATTTGTACACTGCTTGAGAGCGCGTCAACGTAGAGAGCTAAAATTTGGTGCATGGAGTTTCTATACCAATACCAAAAAAAATGTAAAAAATTAACTGAATCGGGCAACTCCTTCTGGGTGTTGCCATATAAAAATTTAGGTTTTTTAAATATACTGTGAAGACGATCAGTCCTAGACATTTTTATTGTAATAAAAACTTCTTTAGAATACGAAATTCTATAAAATTGGTTGTTACTTTTTTTTCTGTGCGACAAACGGTTCTAGAAATATATGCGAATACCCACTTCAAAAATCAAACGTGTGACCATACGAAATTTTATACGGGCATTCATCTAGGGTATCATAAGAATTGGTCTTAAACCAATTCTAGCTATTTTACTTGTTTGTACTATCTTCGGGCACTTTTACGTGGTAGAAACCATTTTTCAAATCTAACGTGGTGTAATAACTTTTATCACGGAGCCTGTCTAAAGGAGTGGATAACTATTATTAATTACTAATTTGTTCAACCCCCGAAAATCAACACATGATCGAAATTGACCATTTTTCTTTTTCACTGAAGCTATTGGTGAAGCATAAGGGGAAACACTTTCTTGTATTAGTAAATCATCAATCATTTTCTGAAACTCAATTTTATCAGCGTATGGAAACCGACATGACGCGCAACTAAACGGATGTTCTTTTGACAAATTTATACGCATTTCAAAATCAATCTTTTCACCGATAAGACTATCACACACAACATGTCCGAGAGATAATTTTTTACATATGAAGGTAATGGCTTATTTATATTTACGTCACTTTCTTCATCGTCATCAAATAAATCTATATGATAAATGTCATTACCGTAACTAGTCTCACAAAACTCCGATGTCTCTTGTTTTTCCACCTTCTCCGAGGTATGACTGCCCAGACTTTCGGAGACACATCTATCCAGGATCACTCTCCTGTCTTTGGCAATGATATTTCTTCCCACCACTAGTGGATAACTCATAGTATTGTTATCAACCACTAATAGCTTAAAATTATCAACATTATTTAAACTAAAATTACAAATAACAAAACCACTTACCCTAAGAGATGCTGCCGTTGATTCAAAAAAGTCGGTGATCGCCTAGATCTTCTGGAAGAACGAAACAGTCTGCACAAAACTCCCTGGATTTCCTGAACCAATTAGGCCCATCAAGGTAGTTGTACAGCTGTTGTATTTCTTACCATAATCAACGAAGGTACATTGTAATTGATGCTCAAGCTCGTTTTCGCTGTGACAATGCTTCAGCTCCTCAGCAATACTCAAAACCATCTCTCCTGGACACTTATTTGCGTAATGTCCATGTCTCCCACATTTGAAACAGGAACCTCTCTCTTTTGGTGGTTTCTGGCATTTCATACTAATGTGACCACTTCCATTGCAATTGAAACAATGGAATGTAGACTGCTTGTCCTGGGCATCACGGTGTCGCCGGTATGATGGTGGTTTCTCAGGAAGAGAAGATTGCGCAAACTTTTTTATCTTCTGATACATCACTAGCACCAACTTCAACGCTTTGATAGAATTAGCGTTATATGAAATCATTTTATTTGCTCTCCGTATCCGGAATTCCCTTAATAACAAAATGGAGCAAGTCTGCATTGACAGCAAATATTGCTGGAAGGTTTCCTCAGGTTTTTCTTCTTCCCCGCAACCTTCCGTAAATCTCTGCTCTTGTCGTTCGAGTGTCGAACTCCTCCGTTAACGCCATCCTAAATTCACTCCAAGACCTCACCAACACCGTCCATATGAACAACTTTGCAGTTCCCATAAACATACTTCTTGCAAATAAAAAGCAGGTGCTTCGGTTTAGACTAAACGCGTGGCTGCTGCTCTTCAAAGTGGTGGATCCACCGGTTGACTGAGTATCCATCGTCTCCCGAAAATCCAGGAATGGAGTCTTCTATATTCCTGAAAGCATACGGCGCGTTTGTGTTTTGGGAGCTATTCGTCTCATCCAGTTGTCGAATTTGTCGTTTTAACTCTGCAATTCCTTTTCTTTTCGCCAACTGCTCTCGCAGCGAATCTAATTGTCGAGTAGAGTCGAGAAGACTTTTTTCATTAATAACCTCTGAAGGGGTTTCTTCTTCACCATATTCCTCATCGTCATCTCTGTCGGCCCCTGCGGCAACGTCTTCCACGTACTGCTTCACTTCCTCTACCGACATTAAACTCCCCGCCTGCTCCAAACGCAACGTATATTATTGTCAGCTAGCTTCTGCTTTAAATCCTTAACGGTAGCTGAATACAGAAACTCTTTTACCTACACCGCGTTTTTTGCATTGGCATTCACAGTTATTAATTCAGTTACTATCCCATTTCTTAAAGTTGTAGGGGTTTAGATAACTTTGATGGCTGGGTGCAAAGAACTCAATTATATAAAACGCGATTCCTTTTGTTCCTCTTTCTTCATTTATTTTAAATCGAGTCCCCGACAGTTGGTTTTTTTAACCAAAACCTACTTCGATGAAGACTAGACTCTACAAAGCACACTTTGCTTGTTAGTTTGATGATGCATCGACAACTACGACCTACACACTCGACCTCAAGCCCGAACCCGAAGAATTTGCTCAAGTGATACGGAAAAAAGGAAAAGATGAGAAGAAGGGAGTAGGTACCGACTGGAACATTAAAGGAAAACTATGAAAAAATCTCAGATAAGAGCTGCCTGCCATTTATTTATATTTTCCAGAAATTTATTAATTTTTTTTTCTTAATTCCTTATTATTTAAATAAATATATGAATTTTTATTTTTAAAATAATCGTCCTAAGCGATTTCGAGTTGAAAGGTGTATGTATGCATAGGTATTGGTGAAAGTCGAAGCAATGTTGAAACAAAGTTAATTAAGTTTAATTTTTAATGAAATTGTTCAATAAAATTTATAATGCGTGGAATGGCATTGACATTCTTTTAATGTGGCAATCTACGAACTCCGGGACTTTCAAACTGCGTGGCACTCGTTAACACTCAGGTCCCGACCCTATTTTCACGCTAGCTGATACACTAACTCTGAAAAAGTGATTAACAAACTTTAAATCATCTACATAGATTAACAAATCGAGATACAGATAATATAGATAATATAGAGAGACTGGGTCTAAGTGCTTACCTGGTCATATACCATAGCGAATTGTTGATTCCTTAAATTCGGCTACACTTTAGACGTAATTCCTGTATGAAATGTATATACATATATATAAATATGCATGTAGACAATTTACCGCATTTTTTTGCCTTTAGCTAAGAAATTTTATAAATTAATACACCCCAGAAGCTCCTAAAGCATAAATACTTTTGCATTGGTGGTAAATGGAATTCTACGGAGAATTCAATATTCCTTGAGATAATTTATTAAATTTTCTCTTGCATCGGAAATTGCATCATCAACCGAGCAACAAATTTATATGTCGTGAGGAGAAATTATATTTCATGAAAAACCCATCATCGATTGCAACTCTCAACAGGGAAAAGTATTTCAGTTAAATTTAAGAAAAATGTCTTCATCTTATTAATAATAAATCAAGTATTGATAAATATGTGATTTTGAAATGGTAATATGTTGATTGAGATCGATTTAGGGTATGATATTAGAAGAGTCGCTTGCCTTGTAAAATACGTCCTTAGTTATGGCGGAAATGTTATTGGTTATTAAAGAGGAGCCTTTCGATAAATATATGCAGTAATGTTGAAGGAGATTCAATAGAATCAACGTATTTCTTGTAACTTCTCCTTGTATTATGGAATTAAGGGACACTGGACTTTCCTTTAATGTCATATACAATCCATTTCTTTATACAACCGAATAGAGAGCAGCGCAGGAGAAAATTACTATGTATATAAGGCTGAATTGGGGATAGTGTGTGGATAAATGAATTTGCAAGAGTACAAATATTTTTTAAACTACAAGTTCAGCTGTTACTACCACCACTACTAATACCACAACTAATATTGCTGCTTTTACGTTTACTTTTCCATATAATCTTATTTATATTTTCACTTACTTTTATTTTTACTTTAATAAGTGGATAATGATTTTAATTTAACTATTTCAAAATACATTACCAAGTTACGGCTTTACTTCCTATTAGAAAAGTGTGTGGTATTTTATTTTGTCTCGGTTCAGTTTGAAGCTACGAGCGTTAAAATATCTTCGTTTGACTTTTTGTCGCTATTACGCTGCATTGACGGCATCAGGGTAAGATGTACTATCAGCTTCGGAATATCTTCCTTTTACTGGATTTTACTTCCTTTTGAGGAGACATCGTGTAGCTATGTAGGTATTATCTCCCTGCTACACCAAAAATTTATCGTTGGAGAACCTTGAAGATATGTAGAGAATGCCTAGGAATTTGCCATTCATCTCAATGAGAGATTTCTTATTATCTTTATAGGCAGACAGAACTACACCCAACTCTTTTTTTACACGGTAGATACGTTCCACAGCAAACCTTGCAAAAAAAACCGTGTAAAAAAGACATGCTGTACATATTAAAATTGAGGATATGTTCCAAAACTTTAAAAAACCGTGTAAGACGAAAAAAAGAGCTAAGTTGTACTATCAGCTTCGGCCTATCTTCCTTTTACTGGATTTTACTTCCTTTTGAGGAGACATCGTGTAGCTATGTAGGTATTATCTCCCTGCTACACCAAAAATTTATCGTTGGAGAACCTTGAAGAAATGTAGAGAATGCCTAGGAATTTGCCATTCATCTCAATGAGAGATTTCTTATTAATTTTATAGGCAGACAGAACTACACCCAACTCTTTTTTTACACGGTAGATACGTTCCACAGCAAACCTTGCAAAAAAAACCGTGTAAAAAAGACATGCTGTACATATTAAAATTGAGGATGTGTTCCAAAACTTTAAAAATCCGTGTAAGACGAAAAAAAGAGCTAAGTTGTACTATCAGCTTCGGCCTATCTTCCTTTTACTGGATTTTACTTCCTTTTGAGGAGACATCGTGTAGCTATGTAGGTATTATCTCCCTGCTACACCAAAAATTTATCGTTGGAGAACCTTGAAGAAATGTAGAGAATGCCTAGGAATTTGCCATTCATCTCAATGAGAGATTTCTTATTATCTTTATAGGCAGACAGAACTACACCCAACTCGTTTTTTACACGGTAGATACGTTCCACAGCAAACCGTGCAAAAAAAAACCGTGTAAAAAAGACATGCTGTACATATTAAAATTGAGGATGTGTTCCAAAACTTTAAAAAACCGTGTAAGACGAAAAAAAGAGCTATATGTGTCTTAAAAAAAGTATATGTAATATTAAAAACCAACAACTACACAAATTATAATTAAAAACAAATTGTAATTAGTATATATTATTTATTATTATTAAAAAAATATAAAATAAATAACAAAAACGAAATAGAATTCATATATTGTTATTAAAAAAAAAAATATTTAAAATAAGTACATAATAAAGAGAAACTTTAGTCCATATGTACATATAAAAAATCCAAATTAGAATAGAAAGAAAAATTTTACATATCTAGACTATTCATCACTCCTTGATTATAAGCGCGAGCGTTTATTACCGACTGGACCCAAATTGCTTTCATCACTAGAGAAGTCTAACACATCTGATGAGTCTGAATCCAGTGAAGAGTCTGGTTCATTATTAATATTCTCTTATGTTTGCTTTTTTTTAATTAGGATATCTGTTATCAGCTTCTGTGTTTTTGGTTTGTCAAGTTGCTTATACAGTTCTTGATACCTAGCCGTACAGATCTGCAGGTTACGTTGAAATTTTAATGCACGTTCCATGTCAGGATCATATCATATCATCATGGTCCTCATTAATAGTATCAACCGTTGTAGCTTCGATTAGATCCTCCTCATCTAAAGGTTTATCAATCATCAATTCATCGATGTCCGCATATTCAAGGTTTTCAAAGCCTTCACCACCAATTGCGTGTGATAAATTAATAATTTCAGAACACACAACTGATGCTTCTGTTACAGAATTGCCACTTTTGACGCATTTTAGCCAAATTTTTCTCCGACAAACATTTAGAGTTGATGTCCGCCATTGTTTTATGGCAAGAGAAGCATGTGTAATGCAATTCATAATTGTATAATTTTTCCATGCTTGTACGACCGTCAAATACCTTTGTTCGACTGAATCCAAAATATATTTAAATGCTTGTTTTATGTAGTAAATTTTAAATATTTCTATTATACCCTGATCTAATAGCTGAATCAGTGAAGTGGTATTAGGCGGCAAAAACACCAATTGAATATTCCGATGATCTATCACAGGATGGCTGGACGCATTATCAACGAGCAAAATTACTTTGAAATCAAGCCCCTTTCGTTCCATATATTTTTTTACTTCAAGAACGAAGCACTCGTGGAACCATTTTTTAAATAAAGCTGACGACATCTATGCCTTATTATTCGCCATCCAATAAACTGGAAGTTGTTTAATGTTTTTTCCTTTCAAAGCTCGCGGCATGAGTGATCGGTTGATTAACTAAAATCTTATCACCAGATGCGTTGCTGCACGTCACGCGATCCTTAGCCGCTTTAAAACCACCGGCAGATTTTTCTGATTTTGATATGTAGATTCTGGTAGCCATTTATTTTCCAAAATAATCCCATTTCGTCGGCATTAAATACTTGATCTGGCGTATAACCTTCGTCTTGAATTATCTTTACTAGCTTCCCGGGAAAGTTTTTTTTTACCTTTTATTTTTACATTGTGAAATGCGTGTCCTTTTAGGAATCCTTTCAGCCATCCCTCACTTGCATTAAATATCAATTTCTTGGTTGTTTGGAGACTTGCTGATGGCTCCGATTCCTGAGGTCGTTCGTATATTTTTTAATTTTAGCTTCTAAAGAAATCGCTTGTCTCTTTTGGTTAATTTTTGATTTTTTAGTCATCTTATTAAAAATCACTTCAATTTTCTAAACTAGATTTTTGCAATAATAGAACCTTTTCGTAGTAAGAAAATCCACACAGAAATTATATTGGCACTAAAACTTTTAAAAATAAATATTTTTTTCTTCGACCCACCAAAATGTTAACACTTTTCAATACAATTGCTTAATGAAGTCTTAATGCAATATTAAGTAGAAAAATATAAAATGCGACTATAAAAATTCCGGGAATTTCCCCATTATATTTTATTTTTGTAACTGCATAAAACTTCCGGGAATTTCCCCAATTATATTTTAATTTTGTAACTGTGTAACGAATTTTGTTCTATTTTGGACGTGTTAGAACAAATAATTCGTGAAAAAAAATTTTTTTTTCTTTGTTTGGGACCGTGTTATTTCAAAATCCTGTAAAAAAAGAGTTGGGTGTACTGTCTTAAAGAAACGAACTAAACGGTATCGTTTTCAAGATTACACAGAACACAGGTAATGATAAATATGGATCCGTTACAATTTCATTCGCTTATAAAAAAAGAATAAGTTCTCAAGTATACTCACAGGGAAAATATAAAAATATAAAATAAAAATTTCCCTGTATTTTCCAGATGTGTAAGCTTTTCTTCAATTCGGAGCAGTTCAAATGGCCGAACATAATAATTATCAATCAGATGAATTAGTTAATGAAATCCAAAATATAGCTTAAAAGAGCTACGAAATTGCTACTCTAAAAAAAAAATTATGAACAAGTAAAATATTGAGCCAAATATTTGAATAGTAAGTCAATGTTTTAAAAGTTAATTTGTAATGAGAGGGCGTTCTAGGGGTGGCCTTCTCATACGTTTTACACTCTTCTATCTTGTTATACTATAAAGAAAAAACCTACGATCGTCCTGCTTCCATTAGACTACTAGCTAAGGCTCGAATTTTTTAGATTGGTATGCGCAGATTATTATTTCTAAAATTGTATTTTGGTTTTATTTATTTAGCGGTTTTTTTTTTTATTTTAAAATCTGTACCGGATAGTTGGAGTTGCTATGGATCCTTCGCGATCTTGTCCATTAGGATGGTGAGAACATTGTTCCACGGTTTTACTTGCCAATTCGGGAGGTAGAATTTGTCTCTTCGTCTGACAATAATTACATCGATACCCTGGCGGCGACAGCAATTATCCAGTCTTATGGGCTTTCACTTCTCTCCTTTCAATTATTTATTTCACGCGCTGGTAACTGCTTTATTAGTTTCTAATATCAATTTTTTGCGCGCACTTCTCAACTCGTCCAGATATGAGATCTCCAAAACAGAAATAAGAGGAAACCAAAAACGTGACACGTAAAGAAGTCAGCTTGTCTCGCTCATTCTTGGCTGAAGTTGGTCGGGCTTAATTCCGGCAGTGTGGACTCCAATCGTTCCGCATCGACATTTGTACGGTTCTCTTCGTATTTATTTAGTACTTTATTTGTTAATTAATTTTAGTTTATTTAGTTTAAATCCAGCTGTAATTATCTTCGCAGTGTTTTATTATTTAGTTTTACTTAGTTATTAATATTGTTATTTAAGTTTTATTTGGGTTATATAAAAATGATTAATTGCGTTGTTTTTTTCTTATATGTATATTGCTTATACTTCGTTATACATATTATGTTCCACTAACAAGCAAGGTAGACACCTTACAAATTAACGAATACAATAGTAAACCAATCACTAGGCTGGATCCGAAAAACGCCCTGGCCAGCATGTCATTTAATGTGATGGTGCCAGAGCTTCGTTTTGAGCGTCGCTTCTCTGTGAGTTTTCCTGTAAGGGAATCGTGAATTGAGGGAAGTGCCTTATCGAGCCTTTCTCGGTCCGCTATAAAAACTTTTAACGACGGCTCTCTCATGAATGAGGAACCTAGGGCGAGTATTTACCTTCCTGAACCTGACATTGAAATGGAGTACTCACTTGGAAGACACACCACTGTCTCCAGGCTGAAGTCTTCGCCATTGCAATTGCAGCAAAGATAGCCCTTGATATGGAGATCAAGGGAAAGGATATTGCTATCATTTCTGATAGCCAGGAAGCCTTGATGGCTCTGAGTAGCCCTCGGATAAAATCAAAGTTACTGGAGGACTGCAGGTGATCTATCAATAAGGGCTGACCTTTGAGCTAAGGGTGTGGCTCTGATACTGTGTTCCTCGGATCGGGTCTCTCATTAAAGCGGATGTTCATAGAAAGCATCAGCAGAGATGGGAGAACCTGAGTACTTGCAGGTGCACAAAACTGTTTATTGATGGACTCAATAGGAATATCTCTGATTTTCTCATGGGACTCGGAAAGAAACAATGTAAAACTGCGATTGGTATTATCACTGGCTATAGCTCGATTCACACTCATCTAACATGGATGAGAGTTGTTGACAGTCCTGAGTATCTGTTCTGACTGGAAGGAGAGCCTGAGACAACCGAACACATTTCGTGTGGTTGTTCGGCTTTCGCCCGGAGCAGACTGGATACTCTAGGGTCTGCCCTTCTATCTGTGGATGACCTGAAAACCTTCCTTATCAAGACCTGATGCGCTTCATTAGGAGGACAGGAAGGTTTTGGTGAATATGCTTCTAGCAGGACACACAATGGGCTGCTTTGGCCTCCGTACTTGGGATGGGATCTCATGTCCTCCTGCCTAAAAAAAAAAATTATCGGAAAAATTAAATTTAATGCAGCCTTTCTATGTTACTGGTATAAGAGTTTGTAGACTATTTTCTTCGTGTAACCATTATTTGTGGCAATGTTGTTTATCATGTTTAACACTTTTTTAAAATTTGTTTGACTTAATGGAACTTTGATTAGTCTGTTAAGCATACTATGGAAGGCTGCCATTTTTGTGGACCAAGGATGATTGGAGTTAAAAGGTATCACAGCGTCAGAATATCTTTAATTTCAATATATTTATGTCAAAACTTCAGGAATTGTCAGTAATTAAAATGTTAATATCTAAGAAATTTAAGCTATTATTACCAATTTCTACTGTTAAATTTATACAGTCGTCTAGGTTGTTTAAAATGTTGTTAACAAAGTTGGTAAGCTGACGCTGCATACCAGTCCAAATACAAAAAACGTCATCCACGTAACGGAACCAGACAAAGACATGTTTTAATAATTAATTTTTTATTGTATTAAAAAAATTTTTTTTTAAATGACACATAAAAAACTCATCCCAGAGCTGAGACAGAGTTGATCCCATAGCTAAGCCTTTCGATTGTGAATAAAAACAATAAATAATTTTGATCAATACAAACATTCAACAAGTTAATTAACTGGGACGATTTATCCGGGCTCGAAACCTTCGTTCTAATTAAGTTAAAAAGAATAGCTTTCAATTTGGTCAGCAGTTCAGAGCTGGGCAATACTTAAGTACAAAAAGGTTTAAGTACTACTTAAAGTAAATTTTTGTTAATTAAGACTTATTACTCAATACTTTTGAAATGTCCCTACTTAGTACTTGAACATAAGTACTTGAGTACTTGCTTCTATTTATAGTGACTTATATCTTAAATTAAAGGAAATGAAGTAGTCTAGCAAATAACGTCGGTAAAAATTAAAAAAAGTGTATTGGAATGGAGATATTAGCTCGGAAACTTGTAAAAAATGGTAAAAATTGAAATCTTTTAAATCAAATTTCTGTGGGTAGGTATTCTCATTTCTTTAAATTGTGACTGTTTTAGAAAGATAAGGCCTAAATCTAGCAAATAACGTCGGGGTTTTTCATTTTTAGTGGCGCTATTTATAATTATTTTACTTTAATAGTACTTATTTTTTCTCTCGATATTTCACCGACGAGAAATTGCAATATTTATTTTAAAGTTATTTAAATACAGAGCAAAATAGCGTATTTAACAATTATGGGCAAAAAAAATTTAGGAGACTTAATTCTCGTTAAAAATTTTCAATTTATGTGAACTGCAAATTTTCATGTTTCGTCTTAAATTGTATGGTTTTGTCGTATGTTCGGTTTCTGTCTTTTGCGGTAGATGTCTCTAATGTGCTCTGTGGTCTAGGTCTAAGCTAATTTTATATGAATTTTCTCACTTTCAGGACACAAACTTACGTATAGTAAATTTTACTACCTACAGGTTCGCTGGTATCTAAATTGAAACTTTTGCTGAGTACTGATTCCTCTTAAGACTTAGTTTTGTACGTAAGTACCAAGAGTTTTACTTAGGTATTTCTGAGTCTATTAAGTACCTACAAATATCAAACTCTTCGTAGAAAAGTAAACACAATCTCTAGCGCAACTCCTTTTTTGTTGAGTTTAAAAGCACGCAAAGAACTGTCAAAGCATGTTCCGCACTCACGCGTCAAGGCAGAACCTTAGACAAACTAATAACATACAAACAAGAATAGGCAACTAGAACAAAAACCAGAAACGTATCGTTCGAATATAAAATCGACGATGCCTCGACTTGATGACATAACCACTGATATGTATAATATGGACTAACTACGTTCATAAAAATACACTGTAGAAAGTGAGCTAACTTATATATTGTTGACTCTTTCGGTCTAAGCACCAACTGAGAGAAAACTGAAAACAACAAATGAATTAGTGGATTCGTCGAAATCCATATGATTTTAAATTATTCGTTTAGGGACTGATAAAACTGTTTTACCAAAGACAATACATTAGATACGCAAAGAAATTCTAAATGTTTTATTAAAATCATTTTTCGAGCTGCGTACTCACATTTTCAATTTCCCGCCTGATTTTTTTAATGTTGGCACCGACGTAAAAACTCTTTTTGACGCAAGCAATTGTGCCCACGTAAAATAGAAAAGTAAGCAGTCCATATTATATACGTCAGGGATATAACCAAGGTAAGCAAGCAATGCCTCGCTCCAATATAAAATCAACGATGCTTCGACCTGATGTAGAGAAGGCCCCAATTCTTTCTTAGAAATTTACTGGACATTTTTCTCTTATAATAGTTATGCATTATTGGAGGCGATAATGGGTGCTTGGGCGGACCTCGAATAGTTTTTATGAGTGTTGCAATGAGAAGTGAAAGTTTTACTCTACTTGCAGCGCCGAAAACTATAAAAAACAATAAGTAGTAGCCACTGGTTACTATATATATTATAGTTTTCAAAAGGCATTTATCTATTAATATCTATTAACTGAACTCGATAAACTTCATTATATTACTGCCAACGTACAAAGATTCTAAAAAAGTAATTTAAAAAGTACTTCAAAAAGTACTCAGTACTTTTTATAGATTTAGTACTTAGTTACAAGTACTTTTCATACATGCTGTACTTGTACTTACGCTGAAGTACTCAGGCCTTCGGTACTTGTACTTGTACTTAAGTACTTTTTCTTTGGTACTTGTCCAGATCTGGCCGTACTGAAGGAAAAGATTGCACACATCAGGATTTTGTAATTTATAACGTAGTTTTTATTCTGTTAAAACTTAAATAAATATATTTTTGAAATATTTGCCATACAAGTGTTTTGTTTTTTTTTTAACCCTAATTTAATAATGAGGGTTTTACATAATTCGAACATGTTCCACCAAGTGCCCAAATACCCTTCAATTGAATACATTAATACAATGATTTGTTCGCCATTGTGTAGTTGCGCTGAATTTCTCCAATCATAAGTTATAATTGTTTCTTTAAATATTTATTTTGAACCGTCAATAATACTCTAACTGTAATGGTGTTGTTGATGATTGATTGAAAGGCAGTTCTGCTTCAATCAGAGTCTTTATTGAACTGAAAACAAAACTATTTACAAGGGTACACTGAGAGAAAATATCACGTATTCTAGTATAATATTAAGAGGATTTCCCAATGGTTTTTTGCCAAGCGGATTGGCTTCTAAAAATTAAGAAGAATTTCTTCTTGAGTAGTGAAACAGAAATTAAGAATTTTCCTTCTTATTTCAAGAAGATATCCACTAAATTTGGTAATGCAAATTAAGAATTTTCTTCTTTATTTTAAGAAGATATCCACTAAATTTGGATGTGCAAATGAATAGTTTTCCTCCTTATTTCAAGAAGATATCCTCTAAAATTGGGAACGCAACTTAAGAATTTTCCTCTTATTTCAAGAAGATATCTACTAGATTTTTAAAAGTAAAACCTCATACTCCAAGTAGGTCTACTATAAGCTCCGAAAACTTTTAAATCTCTTTTAATAAGGTGAAGTTCTTAAATATATTATAATTGAAACTAAAATCGTTGAAAATCGAAATTTATTTTTAGAAATTTCTAAAGAGATACAAAAAAATAATAACTTGTACAGATTAGTAAAATGTATTGTTCTTAATTATCAACTATAATATTTGTTAATTAAAATTTTTTAATTTTCTCAGAGTTTTGTTTTTCTACTCGGTGGAATATAATATCTGTACCTAGTACACAAAAAAAAAATAATATGATTAAAAATTAATATGAACTACAACGTTTTAATTGATGTTTATTTTTAATTCAGTCAACATTTTTAATAAAATTAGAAAACAAAAACAAAAACTTAACAAAAATATTTTTTCAATCTAATAACCTTCATCCCGTTATTTAAATAGTCAAAATTAATAGGAGGACCATCGAAACTATTTAAAGTTAAAATTTCGTATGTATCTGAAGGATTACTTATTTCATATGCTTGAAAATGCTCATCAAAATGTAATATATCCCATTTACGGCAAACTGCAAAGCAATTTTGCTCAGCAACTAATAGATTTAAAATTTCATGTATATTAGGATTACAATTACGGGGTGTAATTGTGAGCACATGTCCAATTTCGTGTTTGGTACCCTTGTAATTTAAACTAAAAACTTTTTTATGGGAGATTTTGGTAATAATGACATATCTACATATGTAGTCATAATAATCCTGTTCATTTATATAAAAATCTGATAATTCACTGTGCGCGCTTATTACATCTTCAAAGAAATCAGCAGCTAAAACAGATGCTGAAAATCGTAGTGAAGCCTTTATTGCTAAACTTAGACAGATATTTACTCTTGATGTTATATTTTGTGCATACGTTTTGTGTTATCGGTGCTCTGCTTCTAATCGAAAGCACCATAAATGCCTTAGAGGGCCTAATTTTTCAATAATGCGGGGATAATGCACCAAATTATGAAATTTTGGTTTTAATGTTTCATTAAATACATTCCGGTAGGTTTGATTATGACGTTGAATTAGATTAGATAGTTCAACTAATTGATTTTGATCAAATTCAGGAAGAAGCACCATGTCTATTAATCTAACCAGGAGAATCATAAAGTTAAATACTTCGTTGTTTCGCGGAACGAGGTCACCTATAAGAAGTGGAAGATAATGAATAAATGTTTTCATCTCTTTGGCGGTCATTTTGAAAGAAGAATTAATTATATCTTTTTTTTTTAATAGGAACGCTAATATTATCTATTTCAGTGTCACCGTAGGAGAACATTTGTTTTCTATAGTTTAAGGTTTCTAAGGAAAATGATTTTTGTTCATATATGAAGAGATGTAATATTTTCGACAAATCATACTTACACACGCCAATGAAAATGTCGTGCATTATATCACAAACAATATTTTCTGTAACATGGAAGGCTTGGTCAGTTATTAAAAACTGAGTCCTCTACTATACCAGTGACCCTACTATCGCTAAGAGATATATCAACCTGATAGTTAGTTATGTTTCTAAGATACGATGGTATTTCAATGCAGTCAGACGAAGTATCTGCCATATGTCTTTTACAAATACAACAAAATGAGTTGGCACTAAAAGATTTTACATATCCAAGTGCCAAATTCAGTCCCAAGTTATCGCCCAATAATTGGCCCAGTACAAAATAAATTCTTTTCTTATCACTATGTGTTGTTATTTCTATACCATCCGTTTCTAATTTCGTTAAAATTTCGATCAAGGGAGTAAAAGACACTTTGCATCCGTATTCACAAACATCGTGAGGGTGCTTTTATCTGTTTTAAAATCTCTGATAAATGAAATTGGCTAGAACTCTCAGGGTATACTTTTTTTATTACACCGAAGCAAGGCAAAAGAACTAGTTCCTTAACCATTCCTTGTATAGAATTCACAATTTTTCTTAAAAATTCATTTTGATCGTGCAATTTCAATGTAAAAAGTGTAGCTGATAGTTCTAAATTCGAAAGCTCTTTAGATAAGTCAAAATTGTGTGTATTTTGTGAATTTGTACAGCTTGCATTTACGTCGGAGGCTACTGGTATATTTTTAGTCTGGGTAATATTACTTGATGAACTATTTTCTTACACTAAATCGTTTCTATTCTGATAAATATATTCAAGTCTTTTTAAATGTCTTTTAAAAGTATATATATCATGAAATTTCTGTGGACATCCATTTTGTTTGCAATAAAATTTGAAATGGCTGGGGACACCATGATAAATTTTTAAATGATATATTAACTCCGTTGAGGTACCAAATTTCCTTTCGCACATTGAGCAAATTAGTTCAGTCATTTTATTCGTTATATATGTATAAGTATTTTAGTTTAAGGAATTCACTAAATTAGACACACAGGAAAATTTCAGAGGTTAGACCAAAAAAGTATTTCTCTAGAAAAATCCAAACTAATTTGCTTAGTGACGAATACTGAACTTTATAAACGTAGCATAACTTAATTACTATATCAAGGCACTTTCTAAATGTACAAAACTTATACTTAATACCATCATAATATACAAAAAATTGCGCAAGTTCTTGGAGAGATGGTCCTACGACAACTATTTTTGGCTGTATCTTCTTCTTTTCTGCTGAAAATACTTTCTGAAATCTTTCAATGGTGGGACTTAAGTCACTGATAGTTCTTATATGAACTAAAAAATCTTCTTCTGCTGTTAAAATCGCAGGTTTGAAGGTTTTCCCCAATATTTGGGGCTGTAAAATGGAATTTAGCAGTAATGCAGCAATGCAGTCTTTTGAATCTGTAATTCAAATAAATTCATCAATCCTACTAAAACTATTTCTTTTATGTCTTCATTTAATGCTAACTTATTCTTGAAACAAAATGAATTAGGTAATCAAAAAAATTTACTTACCTTTATTAATATTACTTTCCGTTAATAACTTAAGATTTCCTTTCGATGTTTTATGTTTTATTTCGGTCTTGTAATATGGTATTATTTTCCTGGGTAGAGATTTTCAAAATCTATTTCAATCTAAAAATATATATATAAGAAAGATATTTGGGTTACCAAAATAAATGTGGATCGATGTGGGTAAAATGAGAAATGAGAACTCTTACCAATTGGTATCCATCGGCGTCCTTGTAGCGAGGCCAATCATTAATTATATCTGCTAAGGAATTAGCAGCTTGCAATTGGGAAACTCTGTGGCCAAAAGTAGATTTCCAGTACTCACAAACTTTCTCCCAAGGCGAGCAATTACTTTGAAGCCACAATTTTCTATGACTCAGTTCTTCATCTGAAAGAACCGTATGTTCTTTTGGGGATTCTTCAGCAGATTCACCAGCTGGGCTAGTGCTTTCAATATCATTTTCACAGATAGCTTTCAATCGTTTTATGTTTCCCCATTTTGACGGCAACATTCCCGATGGATTCCCTTTCCCAGGTTTTTGGTCCATAAAATATGTAATCTGCTTAGAAGTATTAATAAGTAATTAAGTAAATAGATAAGATTGTCTCGTGTCAAGTCAAGAAAATTCACGTACGGACTTTTCATTTCCAAAGAATTTTTCAATTGCAGTGGCCCAGTTTTTCATCTCCTTATATGACATCCTCAAATTTTTCTGCGTATACTGTTGAACGAGACAGTTAGTCAAATCTCTTTGTAGCCCCTTGTCGAGTTTCTTTTTTTTTTCTCATAATTCAATAGCACCATTTTTCCCTTCTCTGTTGAATCCAATATGGTTTTTAAGTCCTCAGCAGTTGGAAGGGGCTCGAACGGATCAGAGATTTCCTGTCCAGTTGTTGATGCACTGCTGCTCACAGAATCCAGGTCCTTAGATATTTTCTCCATCCAATCTAATATTTTGCGACATGTGTCGTTGGGGATAATTGTATCTGCTAGTAGAATTCCGTAAAATTGATTAAATCAACTAATGAATAGCGTCTCAACCCATCATAACCCAACATACTAAAGCATAATGTGCCATTTAAACATAAGCAAGTTGCAATCGGCTAAGCCTATCATAAAAGGGCCTCTGTAAGTATTGCTACTGAATTTAAAACATATGCCTGCCCTCAAAATACGCCCGAAAGAAGACTGAAGCTTGCAACTTCTTCGAAAATGTTTTGCCGGACGATAAAAAGGGGTCTGAAGCTATCATATGAAAAGAAATCCTCTCAAAATAGTTCAACGTAAGAATATCTCACCTATTTTCAGTTAAGAAGCTAATCCTCTTTAAAAAATCCGTGCAATTTTGCTCAGTGTAGGCAGCCGTGGGAACTTGTAACTTGGGAGGGACATTCAATTTTAAACTTATATAGGTACTGGTCCATACAAGAGAATTAGTATGTTATTAAGTGAACGCAACCTATTACTACACTAACAAGCCGTCTATACATCGAAAACTCATCAAAGACACTTTGGGAGCTGTTTTTATTTAAAACAAAGTTTCTATCATTTTTAACCGAATAAGCTCTGTCTTGCTTTACATATATTCTTTGGCCTTTTAATTTGATTACCTATTTAACGTAGTCCTCCTCTTTTTCAAGTTTCAAATGGAAAAACCGAAAAATTGCGAATTTTTTACTTGGTTTTTCAAATTGAGGGTAACAGAAAATTACGTAATTAAATAATAATGTTTGATTTATCACATGTTTTATATACCTTATACCGTTCTTGCAATGAGCCAGTTTTAATTACTCCATCATATTACGTATTTTTGAATTTATTGTCAGATCAGGTGTACGCACAAACAAGTTTTATTTAAGGGAAACAGCAGTAGAACCCTCTACCCACCCAGCTTAAAAAAGTTTTAACATGCCTTCTCCATAGCTTAAATACCTGTATAACTTTTATCTAATTAATTTTTCGTTATTTTGGAGGTAAAATCCACATAATCATTAGACTACCTCGGTACGTCGGATATATATCTGTCATTGTCAGTTTAAGCAGTCTTGTCAAATGGTTTATTTTTAGAGGATATCTTTTCAAACATTAATTTTCTCTTATGCATAGAGACTGGATTTAATCTCACAAATGATTCTCAAAACTTACAAAAAATTATATTTGCAAAGACTTTCCAAGAGACCCCTGATAATTTACAATATTTACCAATATTTCATAATAAAATTTTCATATAACAGTGAAAAATCCAAATATCCATTCAACTTAAATGCTCATCTTCAAATCTTAACAAAACTTTAAAGGTAATTACAGGGTTTTTCATTTGCTTTACTTTGTAAATTTCATTCTGGAGGATTTCATTCTCTCGTAACAGAGAACCTCAGCGCTGCAAGCGTTAATTTGGTAAAATGTGTTCCTATGAACCAATCTCTCTTCTCTGTGTAAATCAAAAGCGGGTAGGAGATCTGCGCTTTCTGTTTGCTCAAATCTCAATTATCTGTTATTGGCACACTGTCATGTTAAAAATCCTGCCCTCCAGAGCTTTTCGTATTTTCTTCGTTTGTGGAATTGTTTTCAAAGCCGGAGGAAGTTTATCTGAGGTATCTGTCGATTTATTTGGGAACGGATTTGTTGTACAGAGAGAAAGAAGAATCGACTTTAAACATTTACAACTTCAATAGATTCAGTTCCGCTTTTTCGAGTAGATATTCAAAAGTACTTACATTTGTATATATGTACATATGGGGAGAATTGATTTTGTGCTACTAGAAATCCATTTTACTTACATCTACTTCAAGAGTATTCAGCTCACAAATTTCCACATTATCATGTCTATGGCATTTAATTAACCATTCAGCATCAGTATACTGCACAAATTTTTGGCTTGTTGGTAATACAGACGTTTCAAAGGGCTACTACTGATTCAAATGCTTTCAATATGACTTTCTTCGGTAATTGCCTTTTTCCTAATCCACTTTTATGGGCGCTGAAATTTGTTTAATCGGTTGGAAATCTTTCTACTTTCGTTTTAAAGTGCCAAGGGCACTTTTCTGTGAGGACGTAAAAAATCTATTTGCAAATGTCGGGGCTTAGTTTGTTCCCTGGCTGGTTACCAATAATCGTCAAATTGCTATTTCAGTGAGAAAGTTTCTTAGTTTATACCGTCATAGTGGAGATTACTTCTGTGTTTTTCATTTTCTTTATGGTTGCATTAGAGTTAGAGTTCTATTATTTCCAGTCAGTACACATCACTGGTGGTTTTATTTTCTGAAATTAATTTTCTCTTAGATTTATTGAAAACATGACAACAAAATGTAAAAAGGAAATTATTTTGTTGGTGGTAATTGATCTTACCAAGCATCACGAAATTTCACAAAACATTCGAATGACTTATGAAGACAGAAGAAAGAATGGGCTTGATTCACATAATATCCTTTTATCTCTTTTTAGAATTAAAAACAAAATATATCAACTTAGACATTTTTTCGGAGAGGCATTTTGTTATAGAAAATGAATTATTTACCAGTATTATAACCATGGCAATCATAAAAGGATTATACCCACACATCATAAATGTGTCCGTTGTATGTTCCTGATGTTACTAGGAAATCCTGGGAGGATATATAAATTGTCCGTGGGCAATTCCATTTGGTCCCAGTTAACAACTTAGGACATCCCTGGGAGTGACGAATGTCCGAGGTTGGGATGTCTCTGGTAGATCCCTTGCCCTTCCTACAGGATTTCTTGTGGTTGTACTTAGGCACAGTTAACACATTTAATAATGTAAAATCCCCGTTGCAAGCGTACGTAGGACGTCTTCCGGATCTCGTAGTGTGTTGGTAGGATGTACTGGGAAATATCTAAAGATATTGTTTCAAATTTGCCGAGATTACAGAATTTATTTTGGATGGGTAGGCACTTTTATAAAAAAAAAAAAAACAAAAAAAATGGCTGGAAAGTCTATACCAGAGGTGAAATGTAGAAGCGAATAGAATTCTAATATGGCTTCAGGCATGTCTTAAACAACGCAGCTCTCATATGGCTTCAATACATTTTTTGTTGTTCTGCTTTTGCTCTCCAAAAATTACACATGGAAGAGCACCAAGCAACAAATTTGTGCTTTCACCATAGAACCGCGCGAACCGCGAGAATAGGAGAATATATCGAAATAAAATGTGGAATGGGGAAAAACGACTTTCCTATGTTTGTTCCAAAATTGTCCTGCGCATCCCGTATGGACTTGGCTGTAAAATACTGAAAATGTTCCCATAGAGAGTAGTTGTGCGATATCCCAGGGAATAACTTATGGAAAATTTCTAATAACTCCTAGAAATAAAGTCCGAAGTACATACTGAATATATCCTGTTTATAATGGGAAAGCTATGGGATCTGTGGGACAAAATGGGATATCCTTGGGTAATTTTGTGCTATATGGGTTACTTTTGAACATAGAACTAAAGGTAGGAGAGGTTTCATGCATTATCCCGCTAAACATGAGTACATATGACCTTTGGAGAAAACATCAAAATTATTGCAGGCAAAAACGCAGAACGCAATATGTAGAAATAATTGAAACTAAATTAATAAGGAAAGCATTAAAAGGCAGTGTTGCCACTGGCTGCTCCAAGATAGCAGGCTGAGTGCTGGCAGAAAGTTCCTTCTCCGGAGCCACTACTGTAGCAGTGGTTTCCTTCGAAGGAGCCTTCTGTTCAGCCTTCTTTCCGCTTCTCTTGGGGCAGTCAGCAATAAAATGCCCTACCAAATGGCAAGCATGGCATTTCGCTTCGGTGCCCACGTCTATCCAGTGCCTTGAGCCGGATATGCTCAGGTAAAAGCCTTTTGGAAGCGTACATCCGTTATTTAAAGTGATGGACGCTTCCCGGCTGGTACCGAAGATACCCCGCCCGAGACCCTCGTCCACAATTTTTAAGGGAATGGCACGAACGTTGCCATGAACCTTCCCAAATCTCCCTAAGAAATTTAGGAGGTCTTCATGGCTCGCTCGCATAGGGACCCGTGAAAACATAACCCTTGTGGGCTTTTCCCTGAGTGGGAACGGCACAAGGTGTCTACCATCCACCACGATGCCCTCAAGCATAAGCTTGGTAGCACTCTCGAGGATCGTGGTGTACACCTCAACCATTCCCCCAGCTATAATCCCCATGGAAAATAGCTGCTCACGGGAGATGACCTGGAAGATCGCTTTTAGGTATGCGCTCTGAGGACACCTATTGATGTGCTCGAGCTGCATACCGTAGCTCTCATCCTGCCATCTCCCGTCGAAAAAAGCCTGAAGACCCGCACCGGTCTTAGGCCGAGGCTTACCTGCGTCCAATGGGGCTGGACGAGGAGTGATGCCTTTACCTATAATTTCGATTGATGTCTCTTTTTTGGAACTGCCACTTACCTGTGCGTATGATACCCCTAATATTATAGGGGAGGATTGTGGTGCTGCTATTGTTGCTGGTACTGCTGTTTCTGGTGCCTGTTGCTTTGAGGTGTTTGCCTTCTTTGAAGAAAGCGGTGGCCTCATCACAACATAATTTGTCCTTGGCGCTGAATCTGAAGCCTTTCTGACAACATCCTTAAGCGTAGGCTGATGTTCCAGACTCGAAGGCGTCGTCGTAGCTTCTGCCAAAGCTGCAGCTACAGACGTTACAGAGATAGCCGTAGATTTTGAAGACAATGCTCCAGATGCTTCCAGAGCAGCTACGTCTGTCTTCGCAATAGCGCTCCCCAAGTAAGGCGGCTGCACTTGTACTCTGCTGGTACTTACCTCTTCAATTGGGCCCTTATCGGCCTTTTCTTTGGGCCCCTGGGTAGGTTTTTTAGATGAAGAAGCTTTCACAGTCTTCTTCACCCTTGTATTTAATTTGAGGGGATTATCAGTCCCCCCAGAGTCGCTGCTGCACGAGCTCATTGTGAGCACGGCAGAGAATGCTTTTAATTTTTTCACTTCCAATTTCTATAATTTTTCCGTTCAATAAATTTCCCAAACTTTACAATAAAACTTTCCTAAACTTTGCCGAACTACAAATTTTCATATTTTTGGCGTTGCCATGGCAACGACCAAATTAAATTAAAATATTTTTTTAAATGTCACTACAATTTTATTTTATACACTTTTCACAACTTATTTTTCAATTTTTTTAAATGTTTTTTTATAGTTTTGGGTGCACTTATTATAGTGCACTATAACGCACACACTTTTAGTAACTTTAGAGCACTTTCACGGGCTTTCACTGCTTTTTTCCGCTTAAATACTTATTATTTGTGGAGCTCTTAAATGCCACGTCTGGTCTCTGCGATAATAATAATAATTTTTTTTTTTATGTAAATAAGTCTCTTTAATTTTTGGCTCTCTGGCTCTTTTAAAAATTCCTTAAAACTAATTGGCAAAAGGCACAAAATTGTAAAAAAGACACTAGCTAAACTAACTTACAAACAGTCAAAAGGGACAATTAAAACAAGTAATACAATAAAAATGACACACAAAAAGGAAAACAAACAAGACAAAATGCTCAAAAGAGTCTAAAAACGGTCACAAGAATTTTGAAAAAGATCTGAAGTTTAACCAAAAAATTTTGAACCAGTCCCAATTTTGACAATTAGGTAAGTGGCAGTTCCAATGAGCTCCCAATTTCCAAAATAAACTAATAAAAATGTTCCTAAAGGAGCGAATTTAAACAAAAAATTTTGCAATTTAGCACCGAGACCGAAACCGAATTAAAAACTTAATAGCCGAACGAACGAAAAATTTGCGCGATACCGTTATAGAGTCCCGCGTGGGCAGCCTGTAGTATCATAGACCTCTACAAACTGCCCTCATCATCCCTCCAGCATAGCATCTCTAACAGAGCACTTGTCCTTCCCACAGCACGTGCAACGATTCCTAAGCGGGGAGAAGCCCCGTGGACTAGTGTTGCAAATGCTGTGGCCTGCTATCACCAGCGAAAGGCAAGAGCTCCATCCTGCACCGACGATAGTGGTTGCCATGTGCAGTTGAATGTATCTGCGTTCGTTGCCAGATATTCCGATATCCGATATTCTGATTCCCATCTCCGGCTCTCATGTAGTACAAGTGAATTGTAGATTTGGCCAGTGTCAACACAAAGCTAATCAAACAGTTCACCCGACCACAAACCTTTGGTCCCCATAGAAACGATGTCCTAGTAATGCTGAAATTCGGGTGGATCAACTGACACATATCGCGCACCAGTTCCATCAGACTCTGCAAAGCTGGACAAGTGAAGAACCTGTGAAACAAGGTGCCTTCACCAGAACAAACTGTGCAGATCCTCTGAACCCGCCGGTCGATATGTGACAACTGATTAGGATGCATAAGACTGTGATGCAGCAATTTGAATGCTACATCAGCATCTTTGTAACTAGAAGGATAACTGTAGACTACTCTGCAAGTTATCCCTCCCATCACGCCCATATTCACCCCGAGGTGTGTTCGCCATCTGTTGTATCCTGTATACTCCGGAGGTCTTATTGACATAAGCACGTCACGGAGGACACGTGTTGTAAGTGTGCTGAAAGGTGTGTGTGGCGGTCTGTCCAGAACGAAAGCATCTTCCAACTTAGTGCCAGGGTCACTGGTCCCAAGTTGGCGAAATCTCTCCCGCACAGAAGCCGCCAAGTCGTGTAGTTGTGGAGTGTTCGTGTTTATTCGACAGTTTCCAGAGATATCAATAATATCTCCGAGAACTGTCAGTGTATGCGTGTCAGCTTCAAAACCTCGAGCATTACTGAACACTGAATCTATTAATTCAGGATTAAACCTGATTGGAATCGACGCGAATTGCGTGTACCGCAGAGCATTCCACTTAAGGTGAAATGCTGGCCTGATTCTGCCCCAGGTCTGAATCGTTGAGATTAGATCCTGCGGCCAGTCACGAGGATAGGGTGGTCGAACAGAGAGCAGGTAGTAATACTCCCCTATGCCGATCCCTCCCAGTACATTCTCCCACAGTTGAGAAATTAAGGTGTCTCTCTGGCAAAACACTCGTTGGAATGCACGCACTTGGAGACACCTTGATTTCACAACCAAGTTAGTGAGACCCAATCCACCTATCTTGACTGGCAGGCAGAGCGTGCTTTCAGCAACCCATCGTCTTCCGCACCAAAAGGCGTCTATCGCTTTTGCTTGAAGAAGACCTACGAAGCCTTCATCAAACGTCTCAGACTTTAGCAGATGAACGATGGACGAGGTAATCAAATAGTTTATCACGACTGACCTTCCCATTAGGGATAGTGGAAACAGTCGACTACGCCATGAGTTTACAGCTCTAGAGAGTTTCTCAAGAGCGATGCGGCTATTATTTGATTTACTCTCGCGTCCGATATACACACCTAAATACTTCAGGCAAGTATTAGTCCATTGGATATTCAGTGGAGTATCTGTACGATCTCTCCACCTTCCACACCACAAGCCTTGACTCTTGCTAAGGTTGATTTTAGCGCCCGCTATACGCTCGTACTGTTCGAAAACAGCACGAGCGACCGGAAAAGCTTCATCTCTTGTCACGAAAATAGAAAGGTCATCCGCATATGCCAACATGAGAGGCCTCACATTGGTATATGGTAGATGCACTGAATATTGTCCGAGCATTCGACGAAGATTCACCAGTAGCGGCTCCAACGAAAGATCATAAAGCATACCTGACAATGGACAGCCCTGTCTGATACCTCGATGAAACGAGATAGGAGCCAAAACCTGTCCTTGATGCTTAATCAAAATCGCTGAATCTCTATACAGTTTCCCGATGATATCGAGCCACCTGGGCGGGAACCCAAATGCCTTTTGCTGGTCAAGAGAAATCATGGCCATTTGTGTACCTGTCTGTTCATGGTAGGCAAACAAATGTTTGGCTACCGCGATGTTGTCGTAGATACTACGACCAGGAACACAATAGGACTGTTCCGGGTGTATTACCGAAGCAATCACTGAGCGGAGTATCGCCCCTAATGCTTTGCAGACGATTTTATAGTCCACATTGCATAGGGTTACTGGCCTCCAGTTCCCCATCCTCTGCAAATCTCCCTTCTTTGGAATCAATCGCATAACAGACCTCCTCCAACTAGAAGGAAAGTCTGAATGCGTCTCAACCGCCGAATTGAAGACTTCCAAAAGGTCAGGAATTAATAAATCCCTGAAACGTATGAAGAATTCTGAAGTCAAGCCGTCATAACCAGGTGAAGTGTGTCGCCTTAGATCCTTTGTCGCAGCGATCATATCCTCCAATGTGATTACTGTATCCAGGAGCTCCTTGCTGTCTTCAGAGAAAGTGGGAATATTCTCAAGAAATTCATGAGTGGTCGAGGATGTTGTCGACGTCGATTCAGAGTAGAGACTACTGTAATAGTCTCGAATAAATTCTGATAGCTGTTGTCCGTTGAGGACTTGTCCAGATTCATCAACTATCGATTCGACTTCACAAGAAGCAGTACGTCGTCTAGTTGCCTGAAAGAAGTACTCGGTTGGAGAATCGCCTTCCCTCAGCCAGCGTGATTGGCTGCGCAGCACAAACTCCAAGCTGTGCTTGTAAGTTTGTGTTGCCAAGCGTTCCTTTATTCTGTTAAAATAAAGAATCAACTCCGGCTGAGTTGGGAGAAGAGCTGCCACCCGAGATACTTCGGCCGACAAGCTAGAAGCTTGATACCCACTTCGATTGAAATTCGCTTCGATAAAAGATCGAATTTGGAGCTTTCCAACATCCCACCATTGACTAAGAAGAGGAAAGTCACCTTTCCTCTCTTGCCAATCGTGCCAGAATTCAGTGAATTCATTGATGAACTGCTCGGAATTCAACAAATAGTTGTTGAATATCCAGTATGCAGTTCTTCTTTCAACTAGAGTGCTGGTTGCCACTACAAGAAGGTGATCGCTAACGGAACACACTTCATGAGTGACACCAACGAAATGTTCTAGTATTCCAGGTGAGACGTAAAGTCTATCGATTCTGGAGCCTGCGAGACTTCCATGGATATTTCGCGAGACCCTCGTGTATGATCTAGTCGTAGGGTGCATCCAACGATAGATATCCACGAGTCTGAAAACACGGACAAAATTCCTCAAACGAGTAGCATTGACAGAGTTGAACTCAACTCCGGAATGCCGATCCATTGAGAGATTTAGCGTGCAGTTGAAATCACCTCCGAGGATAGTTTCGCCACTAAAATTCACCAGACAGATTGAACACTATCAAGAACTTGTCTTGTAATGTCCTGGTCATGAGGAAGGTACACGTTTACTACCTTGATGTGTTTGTCTTGAACGACAAAGTCCAAGGAAGAAGCGAAGCCTGGAAAGATATCTGTATATACAGGAGACGATAGTGTGAATTTGTTGGATACAATGATTGCCACCCCTGAGCCTCGACGAGGCGCAGGTGTGGCAAACATTGCATAGCCAGTGTGCAAATAAGCATAACGCTCAAGTTGTGTATATGTGTCTTGTGTAAAATTCGTCTCCTGTAGAAGGGCGATGTCTATATCGAACATTTTGACATGTTCGATAGTGCTGTGTAACCTTGTATGTGCACTTAAACCCCCGGCGTTGATAGAAGCTATCTTGCACATTCAAAGAGATGAAAAGCTGAAACGATGATGGTACGACGTCTATTGACTAGGAGAATCAACCAAGCGATGCTCCTGTATCAACTCCTGCACCCTCCTATGGAGTCGATCTAACCGGGATATACCGTTGTACTTCCCCTTCTTCTTGCACTCCTCTTGTAGGAGTAGAAGTTGGGGAAGTAGCAATTCCGGCTTCCCCAGCTCCTCCACAAGAATACTCCAGATTTTGCCTGAATTCTTCTTGTACAGGAGCCGGGAAAGAATCCTCGAGATCTTCTCCCTAGGAAGGGTTTCCAAACCCTCCGAGACTTCAAATTGGCTACCAATCGACATGGTGCTACCACACGATTCGTAGCCACTGAAGCTGGAGAGACCAGTCTCATCAAAACCGGTCATATCGCAGTCCGAAAGCTGCTCGAGAGACACTTCCGTGTCTCTCACAACAACCTTCGAGCCGCAAGCACCACTATCGTCCTCCTCCGAGTGGGGCCGTTTTGATGCGACTGGCTTTGCTGGCTCTGGAGGAGGCAGCATCGCCCGGTCAACCTTCGTCTTCCTCCTCGTCCTCCTTTTTTTACCTACTTGGCTATTCGACTCCTCGTCGGAAGTAGCCATGCCTTCGCGTGCCGACGTGGCACCGTTTATAGCCGGAATTTTTTTTGCCTCTAAGACAACTTCAGGCACTTTAGCCACTGGCTGCTCCAAGATAGCAGGCTGAGTGCTGGCAGAAAGTTCCTTCTCCGGAGCCACTACTGTAGCAGTGGTTTCCTTCGAAGGAGCCTTCTGTTCAGCCTTCTTTCCGCTTCTCTTGGGGCAGTCAGCAATAAAATGCCGTACCAAATGGCAAGCATGGCATTTCGCTTCGGTGCCCACGTCTATCCAGTATCTCGAACTGGATATGCTCAGGTAGAAGCCTGACGGAAGCGTACATCCCTTATTTAAAGTGATGGACGCTTCCCGGCTGGTACCGAAGATACCCCGCCCGAGACCCTCGTCCCAATTTTGATGGGAATGGCGCGAACCTTTCCATGAACCTTCCCGAATCTCCCAAGGAAATTCGCGAGGTCTTCATGTTGGGCTCGCATAGGGACCCGTGAAAACACGACCTTCGTGGGCTTTTCCCTGAGTGGGAACGGCACAAGGTGTCTACCATCCACCTCGATGCCCTCAAGCAAAAGCTTGGTAGCGCTTTCGAGGGTTGTGGTATACACCTCAACCATTCCCCCAGCTATTATCCCCATGGAGAATAGCTGCTCACAGGAGATGACGCGGAAGATTGCCTTCAGGTATGCAGTCTGAGGACATCCTCTGATGTGCTCCAACTGCATCCCGTAGCTCTCGTCCTGCCACCTCCCGTCGAAGAAGCCCTGGAGGCCCGCACTGGTCTTGGGTCGAGGCTTACCCGCGTCCAATGGGGCTGGACGAGGAGTGATGCCTTTACTCACAATTTCGATTGTGGAAGCCTGCTTGGAACTGCCACTTACCTGCTGTGCATAGGATATCCCTGCGACTAACGCTGGGGTACGTGGTGCTGCTGCTTGTCCTGCTGGAACTGTTGGCTGCTTTTTAGTGACGCTTGAAGAAAGCGGTGGTCTCATTATCAAGCCAGTAGGCTTTGGCGCTGACGCTGAAGCCGTGTTGACAACTTCCTTCAACGTAGGATGTTGTCCTGGCCTCGAAGACGTCGATGGGATATGACCTAAAGCTGGTGTCTTTGGAGTCAATTCTCCAGCTTCTTCTTGCATAGCTACGGCTTTCCCCGCAATAGTTTTCTTCAAGGAAGATGGCTCTACTGGCTTACTGCTGCTGGCCTTTTCACTTGGGCCCTTAATGGCCTTTTCTATGGGCTCTTTTATTGTTTTTTTCTGCGAAGAAGAAAAATTCAAACTCTTCTTCTTTCTTCCACGTGATCTGAGGGGATCTTCAGTCCCCCCAGAATCGCTGCTGCTGCACGTACTCATATGAGTGCGGCAGTATTTTTTTTATATTTTTTCAATAGAAAATTTTATTAATATTATTTTGATAAACTTTCTCACTCCAAACTATAAATTTTACTGTTCAAACTAAAAATTTTTAAAATTTTGACGTTGCCATGGCAACGACCAAAATTAAATTAAATGCTAGAGCTGTCACACAATTTTTAATTTTGCCCTTTTTTCAATATTTTTTAGATTAGTTTTTTCACTAAAGTTTTCACAAAATAACTTTTTGAAACACACACTCACTAACTGTTCCTGTCAATTCTAGCTTTTTCACTATTATTACCCGGGATATCTTAAAATCTTACGGAGTTCAAATCGACACGTCCGCTCTCTAGAATAATAATAATAATAATAATTTTTTTTTTTATTTATATTTGATCTTTATTTGTTGGCTCTCTGGCTCTTTTAAAAATTCTTAAAAATACGTGGCAAAAGGCTCTACAAATGGTAAAAAAAAAGGCACTAGCTAAACTAAAGTTATAGAGTCAATAGGGACAAGTAAAACAATTAAACTAAACAAATGACACAAAACTAAAACAAAATGACACAAAAAGTAAAACAAATTCAAACAAAATGCTCAAAAGAGACTAAAAACGGACACAAGAATTTTGAAAAATGATCTAAAAGATGTACAAAAAATTTAGTAGTCCCAATTTTGACAATTGGGTAAGTGGCAGTTCCAAAAGTACCAAAATTCCAAAATAAACTAATAAATATTTTACCTAAACGAGCGAATTTCAACAAAAAATTTTGCAATTTAGCACCGAGACCGAAACCGAATTAAAAACTTAATAGCCGAACGAACGAAAAATTTACCCGATACCGTTATAGAGTCCCGCGAGGGCGGCCTGTAGTATCATAGACTTCTACAAACTGCCCTCATCATCCCTCCAGCTTAGCATCTCTAACGGAGCGCTTATCCTTCCCACAGCACTTGCAACGGTTCCAAAGCGAGGAGAAGCCCCGTGGACTAGTGTTGCAAATGCTGTGGCCTGATATCACCAGCGAAAGACAAGAGCGCCGTCCTGCACTGACGATAGTGGCTGCCATGTGCAGTTGAATGTATCTGCGTTCGTTGCCAGATATTCAAGACGTAAACGTTTCTTCAATCTGTCAACGAAGTGGCGCTTAAGTGCATGTGCGTGGTGTTGTGGGTCAGTGTTCTGATTCCCATCTCCGGCTCTCATGTAGTACAAGTGAATTGTAGATTTGGCCAGTGTCAACACAAAGCTAATCAAACAATTCACCCGACTACAAACCTTTGGTCCCCATAGAAACGATGTCCTAGTAATGCCGAAATTCGGGTGGATCAACTGACACATATCGCGCACCAGTTCCATCAGACTCTGCAAAGCTGGACAAGTGAAGAACCTGTGAAACAAGGTGCCTTCACCAGAACAAACTGTGCAGATCCTCTGAACCCGCCGGTCGATATGTGACAACTGATTAGGATGCATAAGACTGTGATGCAGCAATTTGAATGCTACATCAGCATCTTTGTAACTAGAAGGATAACTGTAGACTACTCTGCAAGTTATCCCTCCCATCACGCCCATATTCACCCCGAGGTGTGTTCGCCATCTGTTGTATCCTGTATACTCCGGAGGTCTTATTGACATAAGCACGTCACGGAGCACACGTGTTGTAAGTGTGCTGAAAGGTGTGTGAGGCGGTCTGTCCAGAACGAAAGCATCTTCCAACTTAGTGCCAGGGTCACTGGTCCCAAGTTGGCGAAATCTCTCCCGCGCAGAAGTCGCCAGGTCGTGTAGTTGTGGAGTGTTCGTGTTTATTCGACAGTTTCCAGAGATATCAATAATATCTCCGAGAACTGTCAGTGTATGCGTGTCAGCTTCAAAACCTCGAGCATTACTGAACACTGAATCTATTAATTCAGGATTAAACCTGATTGGAATCGACGCGAATTGCGTGTACCGTAGAGCATTCCACTTAAGGTGAAATGCTGGCCTGATTCTGCCCCAGGTCTGAATCGTTGAGATTAGATCCTGCGGCCAGTCACGAGGATAGGGTGGTCGAACAGAGAGCAGGTAGTAATACTCCCCTATGCCGATCCCTCCCAGTACATTCACCCACAGTTGAGAAATCAAGGTGTCTCTCTGGCAGAACCCTGGTTGGAATGCACGCACTTGGAGACACCTTGATTTCACAACCAAGTTAGTGAGACCCAATCCACCTATCTTGACTGGCAGGCAGAGCGTGCTTTCAGCAACCCATCGTCTTCCGCACCAAAAGGCGTCTATCGCTTTTGCTTGAAGAAGACCTACGAAGCCTTCATCAAACGTCTCAGACTTTAGCAGATGAACGATGGACGAGGTAATCAAATAGTTTATCACGACTGACCTTCCCATTAGGGATAGTGGAAACAGTCGACTACGCCATGAGTTTACAGCTCTAGAGAGTTTCTCAAGAGCGATGCGGCTATTATTTGATTTACTCTCGCGTCCGATATACACACCTAAATACTTCAGGCAAGTATTAGTCCATTGGATATTCAGTGGAGTATCTGTACGATCTCTCCACCTTCCACACCACAAGCCTTGACTCTTGCTAAGGTTGATTTTAGCGCCCGCTATACGCTCGTACTGTTCGAAAACAGCACGAGCGACCGGAAAAGCTTCATCTCTTGTCACGAAAATAGAAAGGTCATCCGCATATGCCAACATAAGAGGCCTCACATTGGTATATGGTAGATGCACTGAATATTGTTCGAGCATTCGACGAAGATTCACCAGTAGCGGCTCCAACGAAAGATCATAAAGCATACCTGACAATGGACAGCCCTGTCTGATACCTCGATGAAACGAGATAGGAGCCAGAACCTGTCCTTGATGCTTAATCAAAATCGCTGAATCTCTATACAGTTTCCCGATGATATCGAGCCACCTGGGCGGGAACCCAAATGCCTCGAGAGCAGTCAGGAGATACTCGTGCGATACGCTATCAAAAGCCTTTTGCTGGTCAAGAGAAATCATGGCCATTTGTGTACCTGTCTGTTCATGGTAGGCAAACAAATGTTTGGCTACCGCGATGTTGTCGTAGATACTACGACCAGGAACACAATAGGACTGTTCCGGGTGTATTACCGAAGCAATCACTGAGCGGAGTATCGCCCCTAATGCTTTGCAGACGATTTTGTAGTCCACATTGCATAGGGTTACTGGCCTCCAGTTCCCCATCCTCTGCAAATCTCCTTTCTTTGGAATCAATCGCATAACAGACCTCCTCCAACTAGAAGAAAAGTCTGAATGCGTCTCAACCGCCGAATTGAAGACTTCCAAAAGGTCAGGAATTAATAAATCCCTGAAACGTATGAAGAATTCTGGAGTCAAGCCGTCATAACCAGGTGAAGTGTGTCGCCTTAGATCCTTTGTCGCAGCGATCATATCCTCCAATGAGATTACTGTATCCAGGATCTCCTTGCTGTCTTCAGAGAAAGTGGGAATATTCTCAAGAAATTCATGAGTGGTCGAGGATGTTGTCGACGTCGATTCAGAGTAGAGACTACTGTAATAGTCTCGAATAAATTCTGATAGCTGTTGTCCGTTGAGGACTTGTCCAGATTCATCAACTATCGATTCGACTTCACAAGAAGCAGTACGTCGTCTAGTTGCCTGAAAGAAGTACTCGGTTGGAGAATCGCCTTCCCTCAGCCAGCGTGATTGGCTGCGCAGCACAAACTCCAAGCTGTGCTTGTAAGTTTGTGTTGCCAAGCGTTCCTTTATTCTGTTAAAATAAAGAATCAACTCCGGCTGAGTTGGGAGAAGAGCTGCCACCCGAGATACTTCGGCCGACAAGCTAGAAGCTTGATACCCACTTCGATTGAAATTCGCTTCGATAAAAGATCGAATTTGGAGCTTTCCAACATCCCACCATTGACTAAGAAGAGGAAAGTCACCTTTCCTCTCTTGCCAATCGTGCCAGAATTCAGTGAATTCATTGATGAACTGCTCGGAATTCAACAAATAGTTGTTGAATATCCAGTATGCAGTTCTTCTTTCAACTAGAGTGCTGGTTGCCACTACAAGAAGGTGATCGCTAACGGAACACACTTCATGAGTGACACCAACGAAATGTTCTAGTATTCCAGGTGAGACGTAAAGTCTATCGATTCTGGAGCCTGCGAGACTTCCATGGATATTTCGCGAGACCCTCGTGTATGATCTAGTCGTAGGGTGCATCCAACGATAGATATCCACGAGTCTGAAAACACGGACAAAATTCCTCAACCGAGTAGCATTGACAGAGTTGAACTCAACTCCGGAATGCCGATCCATTGAGGGATTTAGCGTGCAGTTGAAATCACCTCCGAGGATAGTTTCGCCACTAAAATTCACCAGACAGATTGAACACTATCAAGAACTTGTCTTGTAATGTCCTGGTCATGAGGAAGGTACACGTTTACTACCTTGATGTGTTTGTCTTGAACGACAAAGTCCAAGGAAGAAGCGAAGCCTGGAAAGATATCTGTATATACAGGAGACGATAGTGTGAATTTGTTGGATACAATGATTGCCACCCCTGAGCCTCGACGAGGCGCAGGTGTGGCAAACATTGCATAGCCAGTGTGCAAATAAGCATAACGCTCAAGTTGTGTATATGTGTCTTGTGTAAAATTCGTCTCCTGTAGAAGGGCGATGTCTATATCGAACATTTTGACATGTTCGATAGTGCTGTGTAACCTTGTATGTGCACTTAAACCCCCGGCGTTGATAGAAGCTATCTTGCACATTCAAAGAGATGAAAAGCTGAAACGATGATGGTACGACGTCTATTGACTAGGAGAATCAACCAAGCGATGCTCCTGTATCAACTCCTGCACCCTCCTATGGAGTCGATCTAACCGGGATATACCGTTGTACTTCCCCTTCTTCTTGCACTCCTCTTGTAGGAGTAGAAGTTGGGGAAGTAGCAATTCCGGCTTCCCCAGCTCCTCCACAAGAATACTCCAGATTTTGCCTGAATTCTTCTTGTACAGGAGCCGGGAAAGAATCCTCGAGATCTTCTCCCTAGGAAGGGTTTCCAAACCCTCCGAGACTTCAAATTGGCTACCAATCGACATGGTGCTACCACACGATTCGTAGCCACTGAAGCTGGAGAGACCAGTCTCATCAAAACCGGTCATATCGCAGTCCGAAAGCTGCTCGAGAGACACTTCCGTGTCTCTCACAACAACCTTCGAGCCGCAAGCACCACTATCGTCCTCCTCCGAGTGGGGCCGTTTTGATGCGACTGGCTTTGCTGGCTCTGGAGGAGGCAGCATCGCCCGGTCCACCTTCGTCTTCCTCCTCGTCCTCCTTTTTTTACCTACTTGGCTATTCGACTCCTCGTCGGAAGTAGCCATGCCTTCGCGTGCCGACGTGGCACCGTTTATAGCCGGAATTTTTTTTGCCTCTAAGACAACTTCAGGCACTTTAGCCACTGGCTGCTCCAAGATAGCAGGCTGAGTGCTGGCAGAAAGTTCCTTCTCCGGAGCCACTACTGTAGCAGTGGTTTCCTTCGAAGGAGCCTTCTGTTCAGCCTTCTTTCCGCTTCTCTTGGGGCAGTCAGCAATAAAATGCCGTACCAAATGGCAAGCATGGCATTTCGCTTCGGTGCCCACGTCTATCCAGTATCTCGAACTGGATATGCTCAGGTAGAAGCCTGACGGAAGCGTACATCCCTTATTTAAAGTGATGGACGCTTCCCGGCTGGTACCGAAGATACCCCGCCCGAGACCCTCGTCCCAATTTTGATGGGAATGGCGCGAACCTTTCCATGAACCTTCCCGAATCTCCCAAGGAAATTCGCGAGGTCTTCATGTTGGGCTCGCATAGGGACCCGTGAAAACACGACCTTCGTGGGCTTTTCCCTGAGTGGGAACGGCACAAGGTGTCTACCATCCACCTCGATGCCCCCAAGCAAAAGCTTGGTAGCGCTTTCGAGGGTTGTGGTATACACCTCAACCATTCCCCCAGCTATTATCCCCATGGAGAATAGCTGCTCACAGGAGATGACGCGGAAGATTGCCTTCAGGTATGCAGTCTGAGGACATCCTCTGATGTGCTCCAACTGCATCCCGTAGCTCTCGTCCTGCCACCTCCCGTCGAAGAAGCCCTGGAGGCCCGCACTGGTCTTGGGTCGAGGCTTACCCGCGTCCAATGGGGCTGGACGAGGAGTGATGCCTTTACTCACAATTTCGATTGTGGAAGCCTGCTTGGAACTGCCACTTACCTGCTGTGCATAGGATATCCCTGCGACTAACGCTGGGGTACGTGGTGCTGCTGCTTGTCCTGCTGGAACTGTTGGCTGCTTTTTAGTGACGCTTGAAGAAAGCGGTGGTCTCATTATCAAGCCAGTAGGTTTTGGCGCTGACGCTGAAGCCGTGTTGACAACTTCCTTCAATGTAGGATGTTGTCCTGGCCTCGAAGACGTCGATGGGACATGACCTAAAGCTGGTGTCTTTGGAGTCAATTCTCCAGCTTCTTCTTGCATAGCTACGGCTTTCCCCGCAATAGTTTTCTTCAAGGAAGATGGCTCTACTGGCTTACTGCTGCTGGCCTTTTCACTTGGGCCCTTAATGGCCTTTTCTATGGGCTCTTTTATTGTTTTTTTCTGCGAAGAAGAAAAATTCAAACTCTTCTTCTTTCTTCCACGTGATCTGAGGGGATCTTCAGTCCCCCCAGAATCGCTGCTGCTGCACGTACTCATATGAGTGCGGCAGTATTTTTTTTATATTTTTTCAATAGAAAATTTTATTAATATTATTTTGATATCCTTTCTCACTCCAAACTATAAATTTTACTGTTCAAACTAAAATTTTTTAAAATTTTGACGTTGCCATGGCAACGACCAAAATTAAATTAAATGCTAGAGCTGTCACACAATTTTTAATTTTGCCCTTTTTTCAATATTTTTTAGATTAGTTTTTTCACTAAAGTTTTCACAAAATAACTTTTTGAAACACACACTCACTAACTGTTCCTGTCAATTCTAGCTTTTTCACTATTATTACCCGGGATATCTTAAAATCTTACGGAGTTCAAATCGACACGTCCGCTCTCTAGAATAATAATAATAATAATAATAATAATCTGGGGCAGAGCAGACTGCTACCAGACGGGTCTCCAGGTGGCGGATAGGAGAGCACCCTCTAGATATAGGGGGAAGCTGCGAATAACCCTCGGGTGAATAAGCAGTCCCGGACCAACTAGCGGCAGGGTCCTCAGGATGTGTTGAGATACTCAGTGGCGCGAGTATCTTAGTAAAAAGGCACATTATCCGCGAATAGACCCTGTGACATGGCGAGTGCATGTCGCCATTAAATAAGCATGTGCCAAACAAAAATCCGAAAAGCGTCTGTACCCAGTTTGGGCGGCTTCTAGGTCAGCGTCTGCCTCCTGTGGAGCGGCTGAATTACCTAACACCTGGCGGTAGGATAAAAACGCAACCCAATAATATGGAGAACAATCAAATGTATATGGAAGAAATGTCGCTGCCCGAGGAACGTCGGGGCGCCTCTGGAGCCACCGCTGGAGGTGACAGCATGCGAGCCGGTGGTGGTCGGTCGCTGAATAGGCGGGCGCCGACCGGGACACCCGAAAATGCTACAGCCGAAAACATTGTAAACAGCATTAATAATACACCTCCACTAAATGCAGCTGCACTGGATGTTTTAGTTGACCCTGATCAACTAACCACCAGAGCAGGACGGCTGAGACAACGCATTAAATGGACTACTGAAATGAATAAAGAAATAATGCGTTGTTACTTCATAAGTACAAGGTTGGAAAGCGAAATGACATCGTTTGGCGAGGAATTCCACAGACTTTTTATCGAGAAATACCCACAGTTTCAACATAGATTAACAAAACAAAATGTAAGTGACAGAAAAAGAGCAATAACCCGAAGAGGATTACTATCTTCAACAGAGATTTCGTGTATCCGGCAAGAAGTAACAGCTGAAATGAATTTTAACATAGACTACCAGGAACAAGAAGAGATATCAGCACCCTCAGGGTCGACAAATAATAGAGAACGAGAACAGGAGCCAGAAGAAAGAAACCTAGCCCCAACGACTA
The DNA here is from genome assembly GCA_963924295.1 of Dioctria rufipes. Taxonomy (NCBI): domain Eukaryota; kingdom Metazoa; phylum Arthropoda; class Insecta; order Diptera; family Asilidae; genus Dioctria; species Dioctria rufipes. The sequence continues at coordinate 83,244,382 of OZ002742.1, forward strand.
GTGCAATAACAAGACAACAAATTGAAGATCCTTATCTGCTCCCCCAAGTAATAGATGGTGCATCAAATTTAATTGAAGGAGAAGAGCGATCAGCGAACTATGAAGTTCTGGTTGTAGCTGAGGAACAGCAGCCTCGATATCCAAATCTAGAATTGCCGACAGTGGATGAGGAAGACATGTACACTATTGCAGAGCGAAACTTTAACGCCGCACTGATTGAGTTTAATGGAATCAGCCCACAAAATCGACAAATCCTTCCGAAGCTGAAAATCAATTTCAAACTAATTAAAATTGTTAAATATATAAATGAACAGCTCATCACCAGGCATGTTGGTTTGAGTAGCACTTTTGAAGATGTGCATTTGGTAATATACTGTGCTGCTGTAGCAGCAATCAGGACCTGTGGTTACAAAACAATAAGGCGAAGTAATCAGACTAGACAACAAAACATTTATACTCCACCTTGGATGAGACGACTCAAAGGCAAAATAGAATGGGAGAGGAAGATACTCGGAAGATTAAACCAATTTAAGAATGGAAATCGGTCTGGATCACTGATACGAAAAATAGCAGAGATCATCGCACCCTTGAATGTAGGAGAAATCGACGAGAATCAACTTGTAATGATAATAGACACTCATATTCAAAGATTGCAGGTATTGAGTGCAAGACTGCAAAGATATAACAAGTCCAACGAGAGAAAAAGGCAAAACGCTCACTTTATTAATAATGAAAAACAATTCTATAGGTCTCTGAATAAATCTCTCCCAAATCTTAATAGCCGCGAACTACCATCTATAAACGCATTCGAAAATTTCTGGTCTGGCGTATGGGAAACTCCTGAATACCACAATAGTAATGCCCAATGGCTGATTGAAGAATCGCTCCGAGCAAATAATAACATTATGCCTATGAGTGTCGATGCAATAAACTCTGCGGATATTAAGGAATCACTAGCTAATACAGGTAATTGAAAATCGCCAGGTATTGACTATATCCACAACTATTGGTATAAGAATTTTACTAGTACACATGAGCGGCTTGCTACGATTCTTCAGCACTGGCTACAGAATCCGGATGAAGTTCCTGAGTTCTTAACAACAGGAATCACGTACCTTCTACCAAAAGAATGTAATGCTAGTAACCCAGATAAGTTCCGTCCAATTACATGCTTGCCCACACTCTACAAAATATTAACGTCAATTTTAGCTCGGAAAATCTACTCACACTGTACGGAAAATAACATATTAACCGAGGAACAAAAAGGATGTTATAAGAACTCGCGAGGATGCAAAGATCAGCTTATAATAGACATGGTGATTGGTACACAAGCATACAAGAAGAATAGAAACCTTCATAGCGCCTTTATAGATTATGCAAAGGCTTTCGATTCAGTCCCACATGATTATCTAATAAAAATACTTCAAATATATAAGGTAAATCCAGCGATAGTTATACTCTTGGACCACGTTAAAAATCAGTGGAAGACGAGGCTGCACATAAATACTGGTGCGTCAGATATATCCAGTAAAGAAATAAGGATTCGCAGGGGAATATTCCAAGGTGATGCTCTAAGCCCCTTGTGGTTCTGTCTAGCGTTAAACCCTCTCAGCAGAACACTAAATGAAACTAAGTATGGGTATCAGGTTAAGTACACCGGTGGTTCTTATAATATTAATCATCTACTCTATATGGATGATTTGAAGTTAATGGCAGGAAGTAAAGAAAAACTGCACAAAATGCTAGACATAACGAAGCGCTTTTCAAATGATATCCGTATGGAATTTGGCCTAGAAAAATGCAAGACTGTACACCTCGTCAGAGGCCAGATAGTACAAGCACTAGAATACCAGGTGTCAGATGAAGCAATGATAGGAAATCTAACTGCGGACAATGCATACAAGTATTTGGGTTTCCTGCAAATCAGAGGAATACAACAAAGCGCAGCGAAGGAGAAAATTAAGATTGCCTGCCTGAAAAGGGCTAATAGTGTTCTCAAAACAAGCTTGTATGCTAAGAACAAGATAAAAGCCTTGAATACGTATGTTATACCCCTATTAACATACTCGTTCGGAATACTAAAATGGACAAATACAGATCTTGAAGAAATATCACGGGCTATTAGAGGACTCTTGCGAAAGCATCGCATACACCATGTGCATTCCGCACTCGAAAGACTGTACCTTCCCAGATCGGAGGGAGGACGAGGCATCATCAATATAAAGGAACTGTGCAATAACCACATTGACAACTTGAGGAAATATTTTCTTGAGAAGTCTCACATGCCAGTCTATAAAGCCATATGTAAAACTGATGATAACTACACGCCCCTAAATCTATCTTCCCAAGAAGGGCCGAAGATAACTTTCAGAACAGAGGAGCAACTTCTAACAGATTGGAAGCAAAAAGAAATGCACGGGACATATCCATCCCGCTTAGAGGATAGTAATGTAGATAAAGTAGCTTCGACACAATGGCTGCGAAGAGGTGAACTATTTGGTGAAACGGAAGGTTTCATCATCGCCATACAGGACAGAATTATTGCTACAAGAAACTATAGAAAAGTTATCCTACGAGAGAATATAGTCGACACATGCCGAAGGTGTGGTAAAGACAGAGAATCTATAGAACATGTGATATCTGGATGTGAAATACTGGCAAACAGAGAATACCTATTTCGTCATGATCAAGTTGCAAAAATAATACACCAAGAAGTAGCATGGAAACTTGGCCTAATACAAGATAAAGTCCCGTACTATAAATATCATCCTCCCGATGTATTGGACAACAGAAATTATAAGATCTACTGGAATAGGACAATCATAACTGACAGGACCATCAGAGCGAATAAGCCCGATATATTCATTCTTGACAAGACAAAAAAGAAAATAGAGCTGTTAGATATCTCTATACCACTAGATAGTAATCTTCAATCAGCTTATAACACAAAACTTACCAAATATTTTGAATTAGCTACAGAAATCAAACGGTTATATAGAGTAGAATTAGTTAGTATAAAGCCTATCATTTTGTCAGCTGTAGGAAATGCTCATAAAAATCTTACACAGCATCTTAAAGAACTTGGAGTAGAGTATGTTTTCTCAAATATGCAAAAGTCGGTAATTCTCAATACATGTAATATTGTACGCGCTTTCCTAGCCCAATAAGTAAACTTGTAGTTAGAATAAGAAAACATGGTCTACTATGACCCGTTGAGTGTAAACCATTGTAAAATGAGAAAATAATAAATAATAATAATACCAATTTATTCCCAGTACAAAGATCATTACAATCTTAAAATGTACAGTAGTGTGCTGGATTCAATAGGAAAAAGAGAAAAAAAATATAAAAGAGAAAAAAAATTACTACGAACTAATTAGACAAAAATTAACAATAAAACTAATATTAGAGTTGAGTGCAAAAAGAAAAAAAAAACGAAGAGAAAAAAAAATTTTAATGAGGAGAATATACTAACTTATGTAAAATTAAGCTATGGAATATTTAAGAGCAAAAAGAATACAATGAAAGAGAAATTAAATAAGCAAGGATTTAGTGGAGCAACATTCAAAACTATGATAACCGCCGATTTAGACAAGAGTCACTGATTTAATAAGTCTGCCAAAAGCTCTACTGCCACTCGTGCACTGGATATCATGCGCCAATAGATTCCACTGGCGAGCACATTGAAAAAAATAAGAATGCTGGCCAAATCGTGATCTACAACGAGGGATTAGAAGATTCCTGTGTCTAGCCGATTGCAAGAAGTTAAGCTTTTCGAATAGGTACGTGGGCTGTTGATTATATATTAGTCTGTGCAGAAATTTTAACCTGCATTGGATTAGGTATGCATCCAAAGAACAACCAAACAAGCATGTTGAATAAGATGATATATGACTGAAGCGAGGCAGCTTAAAGACAAAGCGGAGTACATCATTGTATGCTACCAAGAGTCGCCTTCGACAGACCGAGTCAAGGTCAGAGAAAACCACACTACCATATGTGAAGTGAGGGACCACTAAAGCCTTGACCAGCTTCATCCGCATATGTAGTGAGAGAAAACTAGAGCTCAGCCATAACTGCCGCAGACACCCATATATTTTTCCTATCGTAACACCAATATGTTTACAGCAGGTGAACTTATGTTAGAGTTAAGCTCATAGCCAAGAGCCCTAGCTGAATCAACATATGGTAGTACGGTGTTATTAATGAGTATTGGTGGGACGGTATTAGGATCAATTCCATTCCTATAAATCGGTAAGCATTTTGACTTACTCGGATTCAACTCCAGGTTATTTTGTAGTGACCAATTATATACACGCTGCAGGTCATCATTGAAGCGGGATACACAGTCCTCTATCAAACCAATCGGCCTGCTCAGCTACATTTGCACATCGTCAGCATATAGATGGATGGAAGCATCTGATATTACGTCAGTAATGTCATTGACGTATAGGCTGAACAGCAAGGGGCCAAGTATGGATCCCTGAGGAACTCCAGATAAGAGAGACGTTTCACCCGAGCAGACCTCATTCACCCTAACAAACTGACTGCGTCCAGTCAAGAAACTCCTGAGAAGCTTTACTGCAGATGAAGCAAATAGAAATTCTTTTGAAAGTTTTCGCAGCAGCTTGCAATGATTGATGGAATCGAATGCCTTACTGAAATCCAGCAGAGCAAGGACCGTAAGTTGGTCTTTGTCGAGTGCTTCGTGAATATCTGAGGTAACTTTAAGCATAGCAGTTTCGCAGCTATGATTCGATCGGAATCCAGATTGCCAAGAAGTCAGATATCCATTGCGATCGATGTATGTCGCAGCCTGCATAAGAATTATCTTCTCCAAGACCTTTGCCAAGAAACACAGGAGACTAATAGGCCTAAAGTCAGTTGGTACAGATGCCGGGGACTTTTTTGGGATAGGCAGCACAAGCACTCTTTTCCACTGACTGGGAAATTGAGACGTCATGAGGCAGTGGTTAAATATATGTGTAAGGATTTTGATTATGTTAGGTGCAATAATCTTAATAAACCGTGGGGGCAATCCATCTGGTCCTGTTGCATCAGATTTGATTGCATTCATAGCCAGAAGAACTTCGTTCTCATTAATGCAACGGAAGGCGAAGCCCTCCACTGGATAGTTTTCAGTAGAATCATTATCACGCAGTGCCTGAGATGCAACCGCAGGACCTGTGGAAAAGAACTCATTCAGTTCATTTGGATCGTAATTTACTTTGGGAGAATCGCGTCCATATACACCCAAGTGACGAATATTCTGCCACAGTCTTTTTGGGGGTAGATCAGCATTAAGCTTTAAGCCAAAAAATATGCGCTTGGCAGACCTTATCATAGAGTTCGCCCTGTTGCGGACCAGTTTATATCTACAGTAGACCTCGGCCACACGGGTGGTTTTATATCTTTTGAAAAGGTAATTACGTTCCGCTAGAACAGTATGTATCTCCTGGTTTATCCATGGACATCCATTGGTCTTAGTTCGACACTCCCGCAACGGAACGTGACTATTATATAGGCTTGTTAGCCTACTAGATACGACGTCGACCTTATCATCTAGAGAGTTAGAGCTGTACACATCATCCCAAGATGTCTCTCTACAGTCCGTAAAAAGCTGCTCATAGTTTAGGTTTTTATAATCACGGTAAGCGAAACATATAGTATCCGCAATATTTTTGAGCTTAAGATCATAGGATAAGTATAAGAAATCATGATCGAATTCCGTTGGCGGACTAATTTGGTTATGGAATAAAACCTTATGGATATCAGTTGTTAGAATGTGATCAAGCTGAGATGGATTGATTGCGTTGAAATAAGTCGGAAGATGATTGACTAACTCCAAAATGCACTGCCAATTCTTGCAATAATGCGCCTCTGCTACTCCATCAGTGGTGTCGTGTGCATGCAAGGGCTATAAAAACGACAAGCTGACTAATATCGATCTCTTTTTGTACTTGGCATTGCTTGAGGTAAGTTGGCTGTTTAGGGACTGATATTTATATCGGGTATCGACTGATATATCACTTTTTCAAAACTAACAAAACTAATCATTTCTGGTCTCGACGGAAGTTAAGATATTTACTAACAATCATTTCTGATCTCGACGGAAATAAACGCATCTTATTTCGGGTCTCGACTTTTTTTTTTTTTTTTTTTTTATATTATTAAGCCAAGCTCAGGGGATACCCTATGATGCAAAGCACAGCATGGCAGGAAGGAGATAGGGAAAGGATTAGGGGATATGAGGAGAGTGGCGGAGGTGCCGATGTATGTCGCCCTTAAACTTCCGCAGATTGTACGCCGGAGGAAAAACAGAAGATGGTAAGCTGTTCCACATTCGCACTGTTCGGGATAAAAAAGCATCACGGAATTTTACTGTACGGCCGAAAGTAATTTGAAGGGTTAAAGGATGTGCGCGGTTTGCAGCGCGAGTATTGCGTGCAGGAATCATTCTACAAGGGATTAGACTAGATATTTCGTCAGAACATTGACCATGCATATAGCGATAAAGGAGCGAAAGGCATCCAACATTGCGGCGGTGCTCGAGTGAGTCGATATGACAAGTTATTGCCAAATCGCCAATGAGCTTGAAGGCTCTCTTTTGGACAATATCCAATGAAGCTAAGGCTGTGCGACCAGCCCCGGCCCAAATATGGGAGTTGTACTCCATTCTAGGTCTAATGTAGGACTTGTAGAGGAGCGCTAGATTTGACGGGCTGAAATATTTCTTACACCTTTTCAGAAATCCAAGACATTTCGATGCTTCTTTGGCAACAGAGAAGATGTGATCTGTCCAGTTTAACTTACTGGAAATATTAATGCCAAGAATGCTTAGTGACGGTGAATCAGAAATTAATGCTCCATCATAAGAAACGGGTGTGGTTAAGTTATGATCTTGTTTTAATGAGATAAGACAGCTTTGGGACTTTGATGCATTGAATTCGACGCGATTCGCTTTGCCCCAAGCGAGGATATTGTTAAGATCGTTATTCAATGATCTAGTCATGCAATCTCGTTTAGCACATGCAGCATTCCCCCTGGATTCCGCAAGAGTGTCAAAGGAGTAAGCGAAATCAAGAGTACTGTCATCTGCGAAACTATGGATGGGATTGAAAGTAAGGGAAAGCAGATCATTAATGAAAATTAAAAAGAGAGTTGGAGAGATAACAGAGCCTTGAGGTACACCGGCATTTATGGGATGCGGTTCAGATGTAACGCCATCTAATACAACACGTATTTGGCGACTAGATAGGAAACTTTCAATCCATAATAGAAGAGGAGGGGAGAGACCAAGTGCTTTGAGTTTGGCTAAAAGGGCTGGATGCCAGACTCTATCAAATGCTTTTGAAATATCTAGGGCAACGATTTTAGACTCACCAAAATTGTGAAGACTACGGTTCCAACGTTCCGTAAGAAAAGTCAGCAAGTCTCCAGATGAGCGTCCAGCTCGGAAGCCATATTGGCGATCGTTGATGAGATGATTAGTTTCAAGATACTTCATTAATTTAGAGTTAATGATAGATTCAAAAACCTTTGAAAGAATCGAAGTGATCGCAATTGGTCGATAATTTGAGGGATCGCTACCCTCTCCCTTCTTGGGAATAGGCTGAACGTGAGCTAGCTTCCAAGCAGTTGGAAATTTTCCTGTCGAATAAGACAAGTAGAAGAGTTTGCGCAGAGGTTTAGCCAAGGAAGAGGCGCAGCTTTTAATTAACAGGGGCGAAAAACCATCAGGGCCTGCGGCTTTGGAGACGTTGATCCCCTTAAGGACCCTGAACACATCCCTCGTACGAATGTGTATTGGCTCTTGTACACATTCACACGGGCGATGCAAAACAGGTGTTTGTGAAGTTGGTGGAAGGCGAGAATTTGAAGCGAATCTAGCAGCTAAAATATTAGCTTTATCCAGGGAGTCAACAATCACTTCACCATTATTAAGTAGTGAAGGTATAGAGGAACTGGTGAAATTGTTCCTGATGGTTTTGACCAGGGACCAGAAACCTTTGCTACCTTTGCGGCTTGCCAAGATTCTTTGTCTAATATTCTGGTCAAAAAGAAATTTTTCTCTCTGGATAATGGACTTGCAGGTGTTCCGTGCAGTCTTGTAGACTTGTTTCATTTCCGGACATGGATGCAATTGATAGGCGCGAAAAGCAGACTCTTTCGCTTTTATAGCTTGGTTGCACTTATCGTTGAACCAGGAGCGATCATGCTGTTGTTGAGACCTGCTGTAAGAATACGGAATGTATTCACGCATGCCAAGATTTAGTATGTTACTAAATTGTAATGTGCATTCATCAACATCCCTCGCAGCAAAACAGACCGACCAATCAATTTCTTTAAGATACTTATTGAGACTTTCCCAATCAGCATTCTTATAGTGCCAAAGAAGCCTACTTGAAGGTGGAGCAGTTGGGCGGCACAGGTTTGAGGTGGTAAATTGAGCCGTGATTAAACAATGGTCTGAATTTCCAAGAGGGGAACCGACTGAAATGGAATATTTGTCAGGATGGGATGTTAGAAACAAGTCGAGTAAATTAGCTTTATCTCCAGCTGCATCAGGAATTCGCGTTGGTGCATCCACTAGCTGTTGCAAATTAAATGATTCACAGAAGAGTTCAACGAAACGGCCCGCAGGACTTGTGGTAGAAGAATGTCTGAGCCACGGTATATTATGAACATTAAAATCGCCTGCCAGGACGATTTCGGAAGAGGGGGAGAGAGAAAGCAAATGATCAATATTGTTGGAGATATTGTCAAATACGGATACCGTGTCGTCATCAGACATATTTGGGCTGCGATAAAGGAAACAGAAGTATATGATGTGCTTGTGAAGTTTGAACCTAATCCAGATGTAATTAAACTCTGGATTGGCAGAAGGAAAATCTTGAAGAATAGTAAAGGCAACATCATTCCGAATATATACTGCGATCCCTCTATGTTGAGAAAAAAGAGGCACGAAGCTGTAACCAGGGACGTGATACTGATTAATATCAGCATCAGAAACGACTTTGGTTTCACTTAGCGCAAGAATTGCCGGATTTTTTGAGTTAAGGTGGCAGTACACCGAAAACCGATTTGCTCTTAATCCGCGAATGTTGCAGAAATCTAAAATGAAATTCTGCATGCTGAAGGCAAAAACAAAAAAGCAAAAAAAAAAAAACGAAAAAGCGACACACAGCAACACAAATATTTGGGCGCCGCCAGCAGCAGTCAACGACACAGCGAGGTAAAAAAAAACAACAATAGTGTTATGCCTATTGCTGCTTTCAATACCTCAGACCGTGCAGTTCAATGACCACAGCTGGGTGCACCCGAATTGATGATCAGTGACAAGTGCTAATGCAATTGCACTGATCACAGATGAAAAGAAGGAAAGGAAACATTACCGTGCTGCTGGCTTATAAAATGTTGATAGGGCATAGAAGAGCCCTTCAGTTGGCTGATAAAATTTATTTTAATAATTTATTAAATAACGGTCGCGTCGGATTTTTAAATAATTATTGTTATGGATTTATATGGAGACTGTTTAGCACAACACTTCACTCGTTTTAAATTAATGGAATTAATAGATTTGTTTAGATTAATCGATTATGTCTACAACACTCGACTGAAGATAAGATAACACTTTAAGCCGGGTCTCGACTGAATTAAAGAATATTATCTCGGGACCCGACTGAGATAGTATATTACTAACATTAACACTTTATATCTTGTCTCGACCGGGAAGGAATAAAGAATTGTTCTAACCAATGGTTAGCACAAAGGTTGTTAACATTAGCGTAAAGCCAACCCCAAAGCGTCAAATGGTAGATCGGTGAGTACCACTCACTTGTAACAAATTAATATTTATTCATATATCTATTTTATTATATGCATATTTACTCACATATATATTTACATATTCTACAGTTCTTGTGCTTATTTATTAAATATCATAATTTATATTTATTCTATATTACGCTCTTGACGATTTTATATTGCAACTATTTTGCCAATAAGTGTTTTCAGTGTGATACAAAATTCTCTGACCCAAAACTTATATATTGAATTTAATCCCAATACAACTATACTTCATAATCGTACATTGTAAGCCTATGGCAAAACCCTCGAGAATACTTCACAAGCCATGAAACAGACTCCCTCCCTACCACATGCGAGGCCCAACGTAGTCCTTACATTCTAAAATATTTGCAGTGTTCTTATGTAAAAGTGACAAAAGTTTGATTTGAATAGCTCCTCCGCCCTAAACTGTTATTAATACAAAAAAATGGTGTTCTGATAATCTTAAGCTTGCTTTCTTATCTTCCGAACCGTAGTAAAATTGTCATACCTTTCCTAACAAAATTATTTAAAAAAATTTATCTTAACCAAATGACTACGATTTCTCAAACAAAAATGCTCAGCTGAGTAATCATTGTAATGTCGCTGTGCCGTCATGGCATGCCGTGGGTTGATGATATCGAATGTAGCTGCCTACAGATTCGGACTACGGCTGCACATACACACATGCAATTATCACTCAGCTGAGAGGTATTGAGCGTAAAATGGTAAGGTTACTTTGTAATCAAAACTATTTTATTATTTTGTTAAGTAAGGTATATAGGAAGTGTAACCTTTGGGAAGGTAAGAAACCAAGCTTTAAATTACTAGAAGACTATTTTCCCGTATGGATAGTAGTTTAGGCTCTATAGCATACATAAAGTCAATGTTTGTCACTTTTCCATAAGTATCAATATAGAACATTTTAGAAAACGGACTAAGCACGCACACATATAGATTTCTGTTTCATGGCTTGGGAAGTATTCTCGAGGGTTTTGTCTATGGCAATAAGTGTTTTCTAGTGTGTGTGGATCTCTGACCTAATAATTTATATAGTGGGCAATCTTAAGAAATAAGTGTGATAATTTATTGAAAGTTAAAACGTAGTGAGTAGCGTTTGTTTTTTCATAAGAGAATCGACCACTGTGCTTGATCCAAATTTACCAGTGTATCCATTTCAGTTTCACTAAGTACAAATTTGCGTGTACGTTCTACTAACGGACAGTACAATTGGAAACATTTTGGTTACGTATTCAAAAATTTTCTAGCGTAGCCAAAATGTAAGAATTCTATCCCTGTTGCGCTGACATGTATATAAATTGATTGCACGTTGAACCAAAAATGTATGAAAACAAATGGCATCACTTTTATGTTTTAGTTTTTTCCGTGAGAGCTTAGTGTCACGATGAAGAAAAATCGCTATTGCATGCGAGACGGACTATTAATTTTAATTCAATTTAATTTAAAATTCCCGGAATGCTAAGCTTTCTAAGATATAAGAAAGAGAATATTCAATAAATTCGGTATTATAATACATCTTTTATGGAACACTTACATATATATTTCCGTTAATATAATTCACACATTATTTTTGAATAGAAGACATATATTGTTTTTCATTCCATTCTAACTAAGTATATGTTTTAATGGAAAAAACATACATACATATATAGTAGTATGGCACATAAGAAATAAGTTATTCAGCTCATTATTATGTTTTTTAAAGGTGTAGTAACTACAACAGTAACTAGAATTTATAAAAACTATTACCTATTCCCTACATTTTAGGGAATACTTCCTTCAAAAAAATTAAAAGACTTACCTGCATTTTAGGGATAAAAACCTAATCGACGTTTTCCAAGGTGCAGATTTCCCTAATCTTATCGAAAAATACCTAAGCTTTGTGCAGATTTCCATAATCTTATCGCAAAATACCTAAGCTTTCTGGCACATGTTGTTGCCACTCACTTTAGGGAAAGGTTTTTTTACTGCGCTGTTTTTCGAATATCCGGTAATTGGCCGAATATTGAGTAATTAATTTAGGTTGGATAGGCCGCATACCGGATAGCTACCGGATATCCGTTTCATATCATATATAAAATTAGTAAATAGATTAAGTGAGTTTAATTTTAAGTTTAAATACCATATAGTATAAAAAAATGAGTAACAAAATAATTAAGGGTTTCTTATATAATGTCAGTCACTCAGAGTCATTGTATACTGTATACAATAAATATGTCCAACAGCGAATTTGTATTATCAAAAATAAAGGTTGCTCATGGTTGACTCCTCAAATTCACAGTCTACTGGCGGAACGTGATTTCCTTTATAGACGCTATAAAGCTACGCGCTCTGATGAAGTTCGTAGGATGTACAGGAAAGTTTGTAATAGAACCAGTGTACTGATAAGATATTCAAAGCAAGCTTATTTTAATAGTAAACTAGACGTCAAATTACCACCAAAGTAACTGTGGGTAAACATTCGAAGTTTTCGGATACATGGACGTGAATTCACAAAAGTATGTGTAGATCCAAACGCATTGAATAATTACTTCGCAGGAAATTCGTCAGCACCTAATACTTTTTCACAAGCTTCACTCACTGATATTTCTGCTGAAGACTTTTATTCTGATGGCTTTGCTTTTCGAAACATTGATAAAAGAGAAGTTTACTGACTATGTCCTCTATAAAATCTAATGTAACGGACCAGATGTGCTACCTCCCCGCTTTGTGAAATTGATTGGACCAGATATAGCTAGGATACTAGCTCATATCTTCAACTACTGCCTCATGGCATGTCAGTTTCCTACTAAATGGAAAAAAGTTCTAGTGGTACCCATTCCAAAAGAGTCGAATAGTTCTCTACCGAGTAATTACCGTCCAATTAGTTTTCTCTGGTTTCTTTGCCAAAGTATTTGAAAAGGTGCTCTATTCGCAAATCGCGGAATATATAGACCACAAGGGTCTCTTAACCCACTGCCAATCAGGATTCCGCTGTAATCATAGCTGTGAAACTGCGATGCTTAAAGTAACATCTGATATTCACGAGGCTTTAGATAATGATCATCTATCAATATTAGAACTACTAGATTTCAGCAAAGCGTTTGACTCTATTGACCATCGTGATTTGCTGCAAAAGCTGTCTCGCTAATTCTCTTTTTCATCATCAGCAGCTAAACTTATTTGCAGCCTTCTAAATAGGCGCAGCCAAGTGGTAAGAGTACATGACCAGATCTCAGATATAGCATTCTTACACCGCGGTGTTCCTCAAGGATCTATATTGGGTCCATTATTATTCAGTCTATACATAAATGACCTTCCTGCTGCCGTCATGGATGCATCTATTGATATGTATGCTGATGATGTACAGATATACTTAACCAAGCCGATAGGCTTAATGGAAGACTGTGTATGCCGGCTAAACGATGATCTACAACGCATTTATAACTGGTCTTTGCGTAATAAATTAGATTTAAATCCTGAATAAATCTACATGCCTGGCAGTTTATAGGAATAAAATCGATTCTCTCTCTTTACCAGCCATATTTCTCAATAAAACGAGACTTGTCTACGTTGATTCTGCTAAAAGTTTGGCTTGGAACTCAATTCAAAATTTTCTTGTTGTGACCACATTAGTGCTACCTTAAGTAAAATATATGGCTGTTTAAGAAGACTATGGCTAAATCCAGAACTACTTGCACTCCATGTTCGGAAAAAGCTTGTCAAATCCCTAATTCTTCTCTACTTTACTTATGGCTGTATAATATTTTCCTCGCTTGACTCCGTCTGGCGAAGAAGGCTCCTAGTAGCTTATAATGATGTACTTCGCTTTATATATAAACTATCTCGGGGTAGTCATATCTCCCCATATATTACTTCTTTTCTTGATTGCCCATTAGAAGCCTACTTAACTCAATATAGGCTAAAGTTTTTACATCGACTCATTTTCAGCCAGCAGCCCGGATACCTATTTGAAAAGCTGAGTTTCTTGCGGTCGAATAGACCTAAGAATCTCCTAATACCGCGTGTAGATCTCAATATGGGCAGCGTTCCTACTTTGTCCAATGTGTTCGCAAATGGAATCTGTTACCACATGATATGCAACTTACTAGGACCAGAGGGACTTTCAGTAGACAATTAAAATCAATTGATATAATATAAAAATCAGATCAGCTCGTTTTGGATGACCTTGCTAAGTAAACATTTACCACCTTAGTTTTTATTGGATTGCATTATTTAGCTATCTTTATTTTTATTTTTCTAAATTTATTATTTGTTTTTTCTCTTAATTTTCTTTTTTTTCTATTTTCTTTTCACTTAGCATTATTTTAATTTTACAGTTGGTGTATAAAATCACTCTAACATAGAGTTGTCTAGAGTTTAATGGAGAGCTGTAGTCAATAAATAATTAATTAATTAAATTCTAAGCCATTTAATTTAACAACAATTACACAAAAAATACCTTAATACGTCATGTCATCACAAATACAAATCTGACCCAAAAATAAGTAAAAGAGCTGAAAATGCACCCTTATTATAGTTGTCAACTCACCGAAGTGCCAGGCTCCGTGGTCACTCTCACTTCACTTCACTTTTCGTATTGTCTTTGTCGAACGGTATGATGCGACATTTTTCTTCGAAGCCTTATTATCGTTGTCACTTGAAGTGACAGATAGATCAGGGCATGCGTCAGGGTATGAATTACATTTGTAGCAAAAGGGAGGTTTGTCTTATTTCGTGGTATTGTTGTTATTTTTGAAAGTGTTTAAAAGAAAAAAAAACTTTAAACGCGATATATTTCAGTCCTTTAGCTATAACAGGATGCTTCACCATAAAATCTATCATGACTTCAAATTGTTTTTTGTTGTAATTTTTACACTAAAAACGCAAAAAAAAATTAATTAATTTATAAAAAACTATTTAATTTAATGTTTTAATGAACAACTTAAAAAGCATCATACATCATACCTTACACACAGCTAGCATATGTCACTTAAAAAACCAAGTGAGTGAAATTGTCACTTAATTATCACTTACATCGACATTTGTTTACTTACATCGGTATTTGTCTATTTACATCGACATTTGTCTACTTAATACGACAACAGTAATACGTCCAAAGTCGTATGTTTTCGACAAATATCACTTTAAACGACAATCATAATACCATTTTTGTGTCGTAACGCCATTTCTCACTTATAGTGACAACGATAATAAGGGTGTTGATCTAAGGCCAATTCTTGTTATATCCTAGATCAGTGTTTTCAGCCGGGGTGCCGCAAAGTTTAGACAATTTTCTTTGAAATGTACTTAAGTGCAGTACAAGATAACTCATTGTCAGTTCGATTTTTCTATGAGATACTAGTAAGCAAAGAAGCGATGACTAATAAAGAAGAATTTTGTTGTCTGTTTGCGAGTCGTGATTGGTGCAGCAAATTAGCATAATTGGTAGACATATTTGAAATATCAAATTACAAGTATGCAAGGCAACTGGCAAAATAAAGCGTTTGCAAGATAAAGTAAATTTATGGTTAAGAGAAGTAAAAGAACGGAATGTAAGCATGTTTAAACGTTTTTCTACTATAACAAATGTTAAAGTAGTACCTCTTATTTCGAAACATATACAAATGTTATTCAAAAATATAAATCACTGCTTTCCTGTTTTACATGTTAAGTATTACGATTGGACAAGAAATCCATTCATTTTGGACGCACGGGCACTAATTGATTTAAGACTGATGGCAATTTAAAGCTGAAATATAGGAATTCAAAATTAATGAATTTTGGATACACATAAAGTCAGAATATCCTCAATTAGCTAAAAGAGCTCTCACAATATTATTGCAATTCTCGACTTCATATTTGTGTGAATTTGGATTTTGGCTCTTATGTCCATCAAAATAATAAAAGAGAACATTTACAAAGACCGTTCGAAGAAGATTATGAGAGTGTTCCTCTCCAATATTCCGCCCAGAATTAAAAAATAAATTGTGCACCACGTCAGGCTCAGATCTCTACACGGTGAAAAAATTGTTATAAATGATGCACATTTTTTATACTTTCGATCTTATTAGTTCCACGAATCCAATATCTCATATAAAATCTAATAAATATATATGTAACACCAAAAAAAATTTCATTTCTTATCCGAATTTAGTCTGCCATAATCAAAATAAAATTCGTGCCTAAAACCAAAACGCCGGCACACATTCAGTCCTGAAGGGACCTTTACGTCACTTACCTACATCCAAATCGAAGGCGCAGATGGTATGCCTTCATTGCACGCCCCAACCACCCAACCGACTCTGAGGGCAGATATTTTCAGAATCCCTTGTAGACCTGTAAAGAGAGACTAGTGGACCTAGACGACCTTCATGTGAGAGGGCGCCGAGATAGTGAGAAGAGAAATCAAAAACTTTACACCATCTTTACGTTAAAAGGCTTTGCTAATCATTTAACTGTACATAAGGTGAGTACATTAATACTTAGTTAATAGCAGACTACTCAAGTAGAAAAATAAATGACCACACTGTTTATAATGCAGTCTAGTTTACAACTTAGGAAATTAAGTGTTAATTAGCTCACTGGTTTCTATTTCTCATGAGAAGTCTAAATCAGGCTGATGTTTTTCGAATTGAAGTAAAAAAATACAAAAAAATTTAGACTTTCACAGCTTAAATCGTTACCTCTGCTACTAGGTACCTAACTTCATCAATCTATTACTAGGTTAGTACTTATGTATTAGGATACTTATTGAAAAAAAAAAATTAGAAGCATTTAAGAAGAAACAGGAACATTAACATATCTAAAATTGAATCTCCATATTAACATTTTTAATACCTTTTAAACCTTAAACCCTTACATCGGGATTTATTTGCTAATTTAAAAATTTGACTCCATGTCATATTATATGCTCTTCACTATATATACATAAAACGAAGCTAGTTGTTTCTGCAGGGAAGATTCAAAAAAAAATTTCTCTTTCTTCTTTCTATGCTTTTCAAATTTCAAACTTAGCCAAATGCTTAATTGTGCCTATAATTTAATTACCAATTATGAAAATTTCGCCATAAATATTCGTAAAAACTTTGAATTTTGAATAAATTTAATAAACTAATTAATTAGAAAATTATGTGAAATGTCTGCATTTGATAATAGAAATGATTTTGGTCTTGTAACATATTCCGCAGGTAAAAATTTTCTTAATAAAAAAATTAGGTAAATCCTCAACCTGTACAAGACGGACTAAGAGTAGGAATTATAGTTGGTGTAATGCGTTTTCTTTCATAACATCTATGTTTAATTATGCATATTATATAGTCTGCTACTTTGATTTTATTATTCATTTTGACAAATAGCATTAGGCAAATACTCAATCTCTACGTTCAATTATGAAACTATAATATGGTAGTCTATTCCGATTTTAATATTCGTCTTGACAATTAAATTTATACGTTCCGGATTAAAAACAGTAATCATAATTGTTCCAAGGCGTCTTCCTTTACAAACTCTAAGTTTAATTATGAACATACTTATAATATAGTCTTCTAGTTTGAGTTTGTTATTCCGCGATCTCTAATGGCGGCAGGCCCAACATTATACATTGCTTTAAGCTGGGGCTTATTAATGAATACTCGGGGAATTTGAATTATAGATATGAAATAAAAATTGTACTTGGCCATGGTTTCCATATAGGTTCTCCTCATACTGGCAGTCGCTTACCAATCCCAATATGCTTCTCATAGTACATATTCCAGGCGTAGGTACGTTCCGCAACTCCTTATTACTTAACGCCCTTTATATCAGATAACGGAAAGCACTCAAATAAAATATATGTCCTCCGCAACCTAGCCATTGATGGGCTTCTTCAGTTAGCACTGAAGAAGCTCTTTTCCCTTTACACTTGAGGTTAAGTTCCTTGATTAAAAAAATGTCCATATTAATTTTTGGTAATTCTGTTGGATAATTTTCTCCCCATGCAATTTCAATGGGGAAGGATTTATTATTATCATCCTTACCTTGATTAAAAGTTTACGGTTTCCCTTTTCGATTTGTTTGCATTCCTCTAGATTTTTCCGGATTTTATTTGATTACTGAGAGAAATCTTTATCAATTAGCACTTGCAATGTGGTATGCACGTCAGATATAGACACTACTTACTTTTGTTATATAATAAAATTTCTTGATACACAATTGAGATTATTAGATTTATAGTCCGTAAAATACTTCTTTAATTTTTAACTAATTATTACGTTTCCCGGGAATAAAATTATATGCCGCACTTGATTGAAATAACATGCAATACAAGGTTTAGTCTTCTTCTTCTTTTCAACCACAAGTATGAATTCTCCGGGCTCGGGTGCGTGCGAGCGGTCGGTTTGCAGTCGGCCGGCATACATGTTTCAGTAATTCTCAGTGTAGCATGCTGCTAATGCAGTACGCTACGACCATAACAACTAATACATTAACTAGATATTTGAGTGCCTCATACTATTTTGGTGTAAACTCTATCCTTTCAGTAATATTAAAATACTTAGGGCCGGTTTCACAGTTCAAGTTAAGATGTGGTTTAAACTCAGTTTATCTCTTCAATACAGTTTCACAGTGTAATATATTGATTTAAGCTGGCACTTCTTAGTTATCTCAATTAGTACTCGATTAATGTAACCAGTAGATAAGCTGTAAGCTGGGAGTTACTGTGTGAACTTCAAGCTGCACACTTCATCATATTTTGACATATCGAGAATAAATTAAGTAAAGCAACTCACAGGTCTTCTCAATATACTACATGGCGACGAGGATAATTGAACAAAACACGCGGTTACAAATTAAAAATTAAAACAAAAACACAAATTGCAAATTAAATGAAAAGCAAGTTCCCTCAATTATTCCGAAGTGTACAAGTGATGAATGTGATTAAGGCAGAAAAAGAATCAGATAACGGTGAGATCAACAATTCAGTTAACCAAATAGCATAAAGAAAGAATAATTGAGTGGAATAAAAGCGCTAAAACCAAACAAATTTTAAACTCTGAATGAAATTAATTAATGGGAATTAGCAAGAAAAACAAGGAAGAAACAAATAAACCGAAAAGACTGCGTGGCAGACCACCAAAAACAGAGGTTCGTATTGTAACCATTGACAAAAGCATGGATTTTTTAAAGAAAGTAGATCCGCTAAACCTAGATAGAAATGCTCTGAAGATTGGAAAAAATTAAGCAGCATTTTCATTACACAGCTGCTGAGTTAAGCAAAAAATCAGAGTCAGTGCAAGCAGTAATTTTTCTCAATGCATTTGGTGCTGAAGCAGTAGAGCTATTTAATTCATTTACATTGACTGAGGAGCAGCGAGCGTCATACAAGGAGGTAGTAAAAGCATTTGAAGCTTTTTGCCAGCCATAACAGAACGAGGCATATGCAAGTTATATATTTCACCTGAGAAATCAATCACCAAGGGAGCTATTTGACAAATTTCTAATGGACCTAAAGAAGTTAATACGTGACTGTAATTTTGGAGACCAGAAAGCAAGAATGCTGAAGACAAATTCACTGTAGATGTAGCTGACAAGAATTTGCAGAACAGAATGCAAGAGGTAGAAGACTTAGACGAAAAAAAAGCGATCAACATGGCCGGAACAGCGAAAACGTCAAAACAACAAGCATCAGAGATGCAAATGAGGCAATTGGACAGAGAATTAGCTGTTAACGCTATTAATTAAAATGGAGAAAACTCAATGATAGAAATCAACAAGAATATAGATCATGATAATATAGGTAGGAATGTTAGTAGGTACAATAAAAATGTGAGTAGACAAAAATTCAATAAAGCAAAATTTAGTTATAGTAAAAACTCTAACAATTTTAGGCAAAATGAAATTATAAACAGGAAAAGTAATCAGTGTTCGTACTGTTTAGACAATCATCAGAAAGGAAAGTGCCTTGCGTGGAATAAACGATGTAGTAATTGCGGGAAAAAAATCATTTCGCACAAGCTTGTTGGAGTAAAAAGGTATGTGAAGTCTCGCAAAATATTAACAGCATGTATCTTGATACAGTATCAGTAGTATCAAGTTGTTCAAAATCAAATTCAGTCTGGTACCAAACAATTAAAATAAATAATCTGTCATTTAAATTTTATTTAGGCACAGTGACTGAAATAAATATTGTTCCACTTACAATCTTTAAAAAAGTGCAAAATGCTAGATTAAATCCTATAAATATAATTTTAGAAGTTTATGGAGGAGAAAATTTGAAACCCGTAGTGTATGCTAAGTGAATATACATGTAGTCGATAGTGACTCTATTCCTATTCTTGGTTTGCATGCGTGTAAGGAATTGGGTTTAATTAAGAAGGTAAATACGTTAATAGACGGAAAGCAAAATCTATTAAACAAATACTCAGAAGCTTGATGGCCTAGATAAATTTCAAGAGGAGTATGAAAATTAAGGAAGAGGCTAGGCCTGTTGTTAGGGCAGCTAGGAGAATACGGTTATCACTGTATGAACCACTAAAAAATATACTTCAAGAATTATATAGAAGAGAGATAATTGAAGAGGTACATGAACCTGCAGAATGGATATCGAACTTAGTTATAGTAGATAAAAAAGATAAGAGTTTGCGATTATGTTTAGACCACAAATTTTTAAATGAAGCGCTATTAGAAGAACCACATTTAATACCGTCGTTCGAAAAGATATCAGTAAAATTAGCACACAAAAATTTTTTCACTGTTCTTGATTTAAAAGAAGGGTATTGGCAAGTAGGTCTAGATAAAAAATCTTGCAAACTATGCTAATTTTCAACTCTTTTCGGAATTTTTCATTTTAAACGTTAGCCAGTCGGGATAAAAGCTGCTCCTGAAATCTTTCAAAAATTAAATGAAATGAATTTTTCTGATATTGCTTAAGTAGTAATTTATATTGATGACATCCTGATTGCA
The DNA here is from genome assembly GCA_963924295.1 of Dioctria rufipes. Classification (NCBI taxonomy): domain Eukaryota; kingdom Metazoa; phylum Arthropoda; class Insecta; order Diptera; family Asilidae; genus Dioctria; species Dioctria rufipes. The sequence continues at coordinate 83,265,151 of OZ002742.1, forward strand.
GCAGAGACTCTAGAGGAGCACGATGCAATTTGTGAAAAAAAACGAGCTCTTAATAAGAATATCAAATTTAATAAGGCTAAAATACAATATAGGGTGATAAATATTAAGTTTCTGGATCACATTATTTCAGGCGATGGTGTCAAGTATGATTCATCATATGTAAATTACTGACATATATAAAATGGACTGCTGATACTACTGAAATTGCTTACATTATTTGACATTATTATAGGATCACTTTTCTATAATTGTCTCTTTTTGGTTTATCCACTGGATTCCCCTGAACTTGAAATAATAAGTTCTATACAAAATACACCATAGTCCAGTTTCAGTTCAGTGGTTTTCCAAACGAATATATAGAATAGAAATAAATGGCAATACAATATTTGTAATCCTTTCTTTGTCCCTCATAGCTACTTTTAGGGGCAGGTAGACAAAAATTGCTTAATTTTATTTCTTTGAAAATCAAGTTTAAAAATATTTGATGTTGTAGGAGATAAGTTTCCAAGAATAGAAATAATTTCGAATGCTTCTGTAATTTGTTGAACTTTTAATATGAATATTAAAGCGAAAGTAAAACTTGAAATTAAGATAATTGTCACACCCTGCAAAAAAGAAGTTGACCCATATGAAATAGAAAATCAGGCAGTCCATGTTATAAATGTCAGTTATGTAAATGCGATTAATAATTTAAAACTCCCCTCTGATAAAAAAGAAATTCAAAGTTTACTTGGAATGATTAATTACTTACGGAAATTTATTCCTAATTTAGCTGAAATTTCTCAACCCTTGCGCATGCTTTTAAAGAAAAACACTATCTTTCAGTGGTTGACAACTCATGAAAAGTGCCTGTCAGAAATAAAGAAATTAATAATGGAAGCTCCTTGCTTGAAACCATTTGACATTAATAAAAACATTGTCATTCAGGCTGATGCGTCACATATGGATTAGGGTGTTGTTTAATACAGGCGGGCGAGCCAATTTTTTATGCTTCGCGAAGTCTTTCACAAACAGAGACTAATTATGCACAGATAGAGAAGGAATTGTTAGTAATAGTATTTGGATGTGGCAAATTCCATAGGATCATTTATGGACGTAGAGTGAAAATTCTCACAGACCACAAACCCCTGTTAGGGATTAATAGCAAGGAATTAGTAAATGTTGTGTCACCTAAGTTGTAGAGTATGAAGCTCAGGTTATTAAAACATAATTTATTTCTCGAATATCTACCTGGAAAGGACATGCTTATAGCAGATTTATTTTCAAGAAATTTGATAAGCGAAAATCAGGGTAAACCGGAAATGGATGACCTAAATGAGATAGTACACTCAATTAATGTGAGTGATGAAAAGCGAGAAATTTTGGAAGAAGAAACAGCAAAAAACCCGATTTTAAGTGAAATATTCCAACTAATAAGAGCAGGATGGCCAACTAACAAAAATAAATTGAAAGAGGTAATTAAATATTATTGGAAATTTGGGGATTAATTATCGATAGAAAGTCGATTAGTTTTCTTTAATGAAAGGATTATCATTTCCACAATGCTTAGAGAAGATATACTGAAAACATTACATTCTTCGCATTTTGGAATTGAAAGAACTAACAAGGATATAGAAGACATGATAGGCAAATGTAGTATTTGCAAACACAAAAGAACCGTTAATTTAGCATGATATGCCACCATATCCATATTTCAAGCTTGCTATAGATATTATGGAGTTTTGTAACAAGTCGTATCTAGTTATGGCAGGTTATTTTTCGAAATACTTGAATATTCTTTTATTAAGAAATAAAACGGCACAGGAAGTAATAAAATCAAAAGTATTTTTTCAATACACGGTATTCCAAGACAAATTGTTGCGGACAATATGCCATGGATCTGTACAATTTAGAAATTTTGTGTATAAGAATGATATAGAACTTTAAACAACAAGTCCTCACTATCCACAAGCGAATGGTTTTGCAGACAGGTTTGTATCTTAGAAAAGTCAGTTGATAAAAAAAACTGAATTATAGAAAATTTTATTAGATTACAGAACTACCCCAATAAAAAATAGTTTAATCAGTCCTGCTGAGTTACTTTTAGGAAGAAAAACAAGAACATTAACACCAGCGAAAATAACCCTTTTTCAAAGTGCAAGAAATCGGAAGTTCGAACCTGTGGTGAAGAGAAATAATAATAGCTATAAATTTTATTACGACAAGCATGCAAAAGCAAGAAATGAGTTTAAAGTAGGGGAAAAGTGTGGTATCTTGAGAAAAATAAATGGATACCGGCAAAAATTATTGGAAAAGCTGAAGCTCCGAGGTCATATTGGATAGAGCTTGTGACTGGAAGAATATTAAGAAGAAATTCAAAATTTTTAAGGCAGTTATAAAATATTATTAAAAAATGAAAAGATTGAACAATGTGCACTTTCCTGGATGATGAAACTTTTTCTTTTTTTTTTGTTATATATATATAAGTAGTACCTCAATTGGTCAGCGAAGTTAGAAAACCAAATAAAAAGAACTAAGTAAGCAAAGTAATACAATCTAGGCAATAGGAAAAATAAGAAAAATTTGAATATATAGCTACACATTGAATTAGATATATGATGAGAGAAAATGTAATTGAATTCAATATAATAGAAGTTGGTAATGTAGGAAATAGGCAACACAAGAAAAATATGAATTTATTGAGCTAATGAAAAGAAATATGATAACGCAGAACAATCAAATGAATGTATAACTGAATTGTATGAAAGCCGAAATAGTTTAAATGAATTGAATTTTTAAGTTGAATTTAAGTACTCTTTTTAAGGGGAAGATGTAATATATTGATTTAAGCTGGCACTTCTTAGTTATCTCATTTACTACTAGATTGATGTAACCAGTAGATTAGCTGTAAGCTGGGAGTTGCTGTGTGAACTTCAAGCTGCATACTTCATCATATTTTGACATATCGAGAATAAATTAAGTAAAGCAACTCACAGGTCTTTTCATTATACTACACACAGTGGTAAGTTAAACCTCGTTTAAACTTAGCTTAAACCACCAAGATTGAGCGCTTAAATTCAGTTTATTTTTAAATATAATAATGTGACATGTCGATTTGACACTTGCTGAAGTAGTATAGTTTTTGAAAACAATTTGTGTGATAATACACTGAATTTAGATCAAAAAGATATTAGCCATGAAGAAAGTTCAATCATCCAGGAATCTTCACACGCAAAGGGCAATAAGAAATCAACCAAACCATTTCGATGAGTATGACGAGAAAAATTTCATAACAAGATCTCGTCTCAGTAAGGCATCAGCATATTCAATTCTTGATTCATTAATATTGTTGTTTCTTTTGATGAGAAATTCGTAGTGCATTTTAAAGAGTCTTCACTCATTCTTGTAAGCTTAAATAATGTTTTTTTTTTCACTGCGATCAGCGTTTTTTTTTGTTTTTCATTACGATCTGCCGGAAAAAACTTGCAAATAATTTAAAACAGAAGCAATCTTTTGACAGTTAATTACTCACAATAGTTTGTTAGTTCACACTTGTACAGGTAACAGCTTGTTAGTTCACAATTCCAAGGTGCTGCCATATTAAAAAAGATCGAACTGCATTTGCTTAGAATAGTACCTACACCATCAGTACATATAAAGGTTTATTCACGAAATAACATAAACTTAATACATATAGCAAAGATATAAAAGAATATCTTATATTTATTTATTTTATCTAAGACATTTATAAACACATTTTATACGAGAGGTTGAATGAACTATATATAAAATTTATATAAAACAATTTTATATCCAGTTGTATTATATTAATAAACGCTCTTATACATTTTATTCAAACTTTTTATAGATCTATATGTATATTATTTGTTTATAATATTTACATCTAAATTTTTAACCGTGTAGGTATTTCGATAAAATTCAATGGATTAAATTTTGGTTTTGGCATATAGAAACGATTGTTTTTTTTTGCATTAAAATGCCACTTCAAACTGTAAATTTTTAAAAATTTGCTTCCCCCAAAAAGGCGTATATTCGTGATATTCGTTTTCTCATAAAATTCATCTGGCTCATTAGCTCCGCCTCCCCTTATTCAGATTCTAGATCCGACGCTGGTCAAGGGTGCTACGATTCTTTATTTTTCAGTAAGGGGTGCCACTCAATGAAAACTGTTGAAAATGTAGTAAAAACAACTTGAGTCGAGTAAGGGCGTGTTTTTAAAGTCGTCACATTTGACGATGTTGACGCTCTCTTGATTAATTCATTTATGCTCGTGTGCTGTCTGTGCATTGAAGTTTAAAAACGAATTTCTGTGCACATGTGATTTTCTTGACAAAACAATCAACGATACACCAAATGCAAAGCAATACTGAACGGGCCATCAAGTTAAAATGTCAAAACGATCATATGTTATCAGTCGTTGCATGAATCGCAGTGATTGCACAAATATTCTTGCAGCAAGTGTGACGCTCTCTTTTGCACATCACAGACTTTAAAAACTATAAATGCGACGTCAAATGAATTGCAGAGAGGATTTAAAACTGCTATTTGTGCACATTTGACGACTTTAAAAACGCGCCCTAATATGACAGAGTAAAAGTGATTTATTCATTTGACGTTTTTACATTAATGTCGTTTTCGTTTGAACATCCGGATTCGCTCTGGAGGCAACCCCGTTCAATCGAACGGTTTCAGAGTGCACCTGAAAAAGTTCGCTTGTGTATGTATACTAATGTCAAAGTAGCTCTGAACTTTTTGTGAAACAAACAAATTAATTTTGAGGATAATATAATAATAGTAGAGTGGTCTTAATAATAATTGTTGGCTTTAAAATTAATTAAATAATATCAAATCACAACTAGACTTTGTTTGTGTGAGTGAACTCATAGTGTACCCGAGTAAATTTTCAGAGTGAAACTAATGCTTTTTGGGTTGCCACCAGAGGCAACCCATGACATTATTTTTGCTTCAAACGAACGCTTTGACAGCGAAACTGACGTTCAAACGAAAACGACATAAGTTAGCTACAATTAAAAATTTTACTGACTGTATTAAGTATAATCCAAATAATAAAAGACTGTATAAAAATGTATAAATTGTTATGAATATAATTGATAATTTCAACACGCCTCCTCAATTATATTTTCATCTTGGTGTACTGCAATGCCTTTAAGCCTATAGCATCCGTGCAGTACAGATGATCTTGTTTATCTCCAGGTACTTGAAGTGTACTATCATATCCTGAACAGATTCCCTTAAGAAGTGGTAACGTATATCAATGTGTTTACTACGAGCATGTAGTACTGGGTTCTTCGCCATAAGTTGCGCACTCTTGCTGTCGTTATATATAGTTATCGCCTTTTCAGTTATGAAACCTATTTCCTTTAGAAAATTCCTTAAATGTTTCGCCTCCGGACATAGCCATGTACTCCGCTTCTGCGCTTGATAACGCTACAGTACGTTGCTTCCTAGATTTCCATGAAATACAACAGTTAGCAAACTTGAAAATATAACCTGTATAAGATCGCTTGTCATCAATGCTGGATCCTCAATCTACGTCTACATAACCCACGGGATCTGCGCCGTTTCCTCTGAAGGATAATCCTAAATTTATGGTGCCTTTGAGATATCTTAAAATACGTTTCGCAGCTATCCAATGTTGTTTACCAAAATTCGAATTAAACTGACTCAATAGGCTTATGCTATATGCGATATCAGGACGCGTAGTTATGGCTAAATACAGTAATGATCCTATTAAATTGTGATACGGTAGGTTTGCAACTTCGTCACGCTCCATACGAGACGAAACACTAAACTTGCTAAATTGGCAGTTTCATAAAATCTTTATCTCTATAGTAGATGGTTCCATTTCATCATCAGTAAGTTCATTAACTTCACCATCTTTACAAACTCTATATAGCTATAGCCTTCTTCGCCCCCCTTCAGAATTAGCAGACTCCTCACTTTCAAGTTGTTGATCAATATTATCTGAGTCTTAACTTCTATTTTTGTTAGTTTCTTCCGTTTGTGTAAGATCATAAAATATTTCCAATTCGTGGCAATCTTTCTGCGTTAAGTTTTGTCTTATATCATTAAATGTTTCCGTAAATACTACGTGTCTACTTTTCAATATATTTTGCGTATTCGGACACCATAATCGATATGCTTTTGAATCATCACAATAGCGTACGTAAATACATTTCTGCGATTTCGGATCAAACTTGCTTCTACCAGGACCTTTCCTTAAAGCATAAGCAACCGTAACAAAAACTTTAAAATAACTGACATTCGGTGGTTTCCTTTTCCAGAATGTATGGGGCGTTGACCCGTTCAAGTTTCGATTTACGACTCTATTTCTTATGTAGTTGGCTCCCAAAATGAAGTAGAAAGATTTGACTTGCCATTTCGAGAAGCGTTCTGTTTTTTTCTTTTAGCAACACCGTTTTGTTGTGCGGTATATGCAACTGTTAACTGATGGCGTATACCATTATCATGTAGATAGTTTGAAAATTCCCGATTAACATATTCCCCTCCATTATCAGTACGTATCAGACCATCGAGTAGCATCATCGATAAATGTTATAAAATATCTAGCTCCTCCATTCGATGCTACTTTCATCGGATCGCAGATTTCTGAATGCACTAGCTCTAGGGAATACTTGGACCTGATACCGCAATTTTTTGGAAAAGCTGCCTTATTTGCTTCCATTTTACACATATTTCACATAATGGTTGCTCACCGAGAATATTTGAATCTAATTTCACACCTATAGCCGACTTTATCTGTGTGTCTGTGTGTCCTAATTTTTCGTGCCATTCTAAATATTTATCCTTCTTCGTTTCATTGCTCAAGTTCTCCTGAATATAATATAAACCATTTAATCGCTTATCTCGTACAGTAGTTTTTCCCTTTTGGTTCCTTATAAGTACTTCATTTTTGTTGACTGTGATTGTGTAACCGTTAGCAGCAATTTTTCCGACAGACATGAAATTTGACCGAAGATCAGTAACGTACAACGCATTCTCCAAACGAATGGTGTCACCATGTGTAGGTGAAATTTTTTTGCCATGTATATAAGTTGTGTGGTCACTCGGTAGTACCAATGATAATAGGCTTGAAAATGTAGTATCCTGAAACTTATGCTTGTCTGCACACATGTGAGAACTAGCTTCGCTATCTAAGCACCACTTATACTTTGTTGATGGTTCCGTTGTTTTTAAAGTCCAAAATGATTGCTCGGCTATAACTGTTTGCTCATTGTAATCATTTAATTTTGATTTACAATTGGCTGCTATATGGCCAACTTTCCTACAACGAGAACATTTGAATTTGTGTATTCCTGGTTTCTTACCTGTACATGGAACTTTTTTACTTTCGTTTCGGTCGTATCATCATGGCAGCACCTTGGCTATAATTTGTCTCTTTATTTCTCCGAGCATCATATTCTTCCAGCATTTTTATTTTAAGAATCTCTGGATTAGGTAAATCGTCTGTGGACTCAATGGCTATGCGAAAATTTTCGTATAAGTCTGGTAGACTCTATAACAGAAGGATTGTTAGAAGGTCATCGTTGATTGTGAGCTGCATAACCTTAAGTTTGTTGACGACATTAAAACTTTTAAAAGATGTGCATGGATATTTTCCGCTAATGACATTTTATTGAGTACCAGTAACATTAGAAGTGACGCTTTCCGCGTAGGACCTTCCGATTGATATATTTCTTCCAGTTTATTTCAAATCTCTTTCTATGTTAACAAGATTTAACCTCCTTCAAAACTGACGGGCTTATCGCCAATATTATATCTGCTTTCGCTTTGCGATCTTCCTTATCCCAAGCTGTCGCTGCTTCCAACGTTTTTTTCATTTGCTTCAATAATGACAGTCTTCAGCTTTGATCCTTTGGCCGTATTCCCATCGATCATTTTTTTATAAGTAATGCTTCCATGTGGATTTTCCACGTATCGTAGTTATCCCGATTTAGGGGCTCAATCCTTACAAAATGCTGACTATTCGGATTAACATGATTTATTCCGATCAATAATTCCTAGGCGATTTGTGGGTCCTGGGCCCATAACCTGTAGTAAAAACAACTTGCGTCGAGTAACATGACAGAGTAAAAGTGATTTACTCAATTGACGTTTTTACATTTATGGCCAGTTTCACAGTCTGAGTTTAAACCAAATATTTAGTTTAAACTCGACGAATGAGTTTCACAGTTTGGTTTAAACCCCGGTTTAAACTAGACTTTAAACCATGCCATCCCTCGGTTTAAACTCAAGATAAAAGTATTTGAAAAGTGTGACATTTTATTTTGACAGTAGCATTGTTTGTTTGTATCAAGAAAATAATTTTATCATGGATTTAGATTTAGACATTTCTAGCGATGAAGAAGATTTTTTTGAGTTAATTTTTCAACTCTGTCGATAACTGACAGTAATTAGAAATCGGCCAAATCATTTTAATGAGTGGGACGACGTTGATTTTTAAGCTAGGTTCCGTTTAAGTAAAGAACTTTGTCACTTTATCTTTTCTTGCGCTCTATTATATATCTTTCTTTATGCACTAGGGAAGGCATTAGCTATACTTCACTTATGCTAAAATTTGCATCCTTTTTGAATGTTGGCATATTTAAAATTAGCAAATATAACTACATATTTTTTATTTTTTACTCTCTGATGTTTTTTACTTTTTCCGATTGACAGATTGATTGATAGAAAAATTGCTTCACAATGGTGGTGATAACTAATTTAGTTCACAATTTTATCAGTACTACCAACGTCACTAAAAGAATGCACTGTGAAACCCGATTTGGTTTAAACTACGTTTAAAATTTGGAGGATGGTTTAAACTAAACCTTGGTTTAAACTCGACTGTGAAACCGGCCATAAGTTAGCTACAATTATGGTTTTTACTGACTGTATTAAGTATAATCCAAATAATAAAAGACTGTATATTGTGGTATGAAAATCTATAAATTTTTATGAATATAATTGATAATTTCAACAGAAAAACACTGCCCTAGATGCTTGTATGTATTTTCGTATGGGCACCCATCTGTCCAAGCTTAATTTTTGAAGTGGCTTTTCGCATATATTTCAAGAAAGGTTCGTTTGGACAATAAAAAGTGGTTGTAACTAATTTCATAGAATTTCATATTTTGAAGAACTTTTCAGTACAATAAAAACGTCTCAGATTGATTGCTTTTGCAGTGAACGTAAAAAAACCTAAATTTTTATATGGCAGCAGCAAAAAGCGGTTGCCTGATTTAGTATATTTTTGGAATTTTTTTTATTACTGCTATGAAAACCATCTACCGAATTTCAGCTCTCTACGTCAGGGGGTTCTCAGGAAGTGTCCAAATATATAGTGAAAAATGAAATTTTTATATGACAACTCTAAGAAAAAGTTGTCCCATTTTTGAACTTAAATTTTTTTTTTTTAAGAGGCCGTGAGCCAAATTTCATCTCTATAAGTGAATGCGTTCTAGAGTTATCGTGAGGACGGGCAGACAGACAGACAGACGGACATGCAAAAATCAAAATAACTTTTAAAATTTGCTCTAGCATCATTATTTCTATGTGTTACAAACCGAATGACAAAGTTAGTGTAGATATACTCTATGATTTCATTATCTAGGTTATAATATTATTAGAGCTCAGAAACTAATTTTTCGACCTTGAAAGTTTTCCTCGAAAACGCCTTGTGAACTGTTTGTAAGTAAGTTTTTGTCAATATAAATCTTCAAACGTAATTGCTTTATGCCATGGTATAAAGAAAACAAAGTAATTACCTAGGAGACAATAGTCATATTTTGACGAGAAGTGTAGTGTTGTTGTTGTTTTTTGTGACGGCTTTCGGCAAATTGCGTACAATCGTTTTTGTAATTTCGTTGTTGCTTTCCATATAAAATTTGCCATTCTTTCATCACGAGACATGCGTAATTATACGTTGTATTTCTGTATGCTATGGCTTTATACAACATTTCTATCCAAAAATAGGCTCATTCCAGCACTTTCTCGAGAATATTCATTATTTGTCATTTCAGAAAGCTAAGAAAGTTGCCTCGGGCCTTGGAGTAATTTTTCATATTTACGGGAATAAAAATGTGATGAAATGCAAGTAGCACGTGTACCTATAATTCCATCGTACATGCCTTCTACTATCTATGCGTTCACTTACAAGAATATCTACTTAGCGCAGAGGCAAAGAAAGCATTACTCTGATGAAATTAAATTATGCTATCCGTCACTCAGCGGAAGCACCTAGTCATGATGTGTGGAGATAATTAAATTTTCACCTCATTTCCCGGTGAATTAGCACGAAGATGAAAGCGATTCACACCAGGGTTGCTTGCTATGCAGCTAGCTAGCTACTAAAACTATCTGTACACACATTCATGCATACATATACATTTGCCGTTGCCTTTATGTCCCCTTAACCTTTAATTGTTGAGCACAAAATGATTTTTACAGAAAAATCTATTTCGAAATGAACTTGGCAATTTTAGCGGCGCGGAAAACTTAATTTTAGCTAAAATGTGAGCACACATAAATTTATCAGCATGGCAGGCACAGTCTTCAAGAAAAGCCGAGGAATAATTTTCACTGTCTGGAACAAATCGTGGGGCCAAATGGAAACAACTTGCCATTGGGAGTGACAAGACAGGTGCAAAAGTACGTGAGGAATGAATTCCCCTGTGGCGATGTGAAAACTTAATCTCATTTGGTGCGAATCCAGTGACAAATTGATAACACGTTAGCGCTGGGACTGCTTGCGCGGAATAAGAAACTAACTGGAGCGTAAGGAATATTCCACCGGAATTTTTATGTTTTGTTTATTTTAGCGGAACTGTACGCGTTCAGGGTGTTGGGAATTTATTGATTTAGCGAGGTGTAAATGTGTCATGTGTGTTCATGAGATGCTTATTTAGTCCTTAATAGGGTGCTCAGATTTGACACAAGCATTACATCTGATTAACTAATTAAAAAACGCACGGTTACTAATGTGGCGCCATATATGCTGTTCACATAAATATATTTACGCGAAATCCTAAAATATCGCTGGAGTGTTTAATTGGAGCTCTTGATAGTAATATCATGACTGAAGGAATATTTCTAGTTAATTTATTCGAGGTAATGGGTTTACTATAAGGAAACTCGTTGAATAAATATGAAAGAAAAGTTGCATTTGAAATGAAACAGTTGACGGATGGCATGCCCCCAAATAAGGGAATCTACAGCAACATTGCACTTGGGATAGTCTCTACTTTGATGTTAACATCGAAGAAAATCGCTCGCGATTTTGAAAGAAAGTTTAACTATTCGGATGATAGTTTTCGCTAAAAATTTTAAGTCAATGGGGGGGGGGGGGGGGGGGGTGAAACTAGGGAATAGCACAGATCGAGAATTTAGACAGGCCTCGATTTAAGTCAATTATACCTGCAAGTACCACTTGCATGGAAGCTGCACTGCTATACTTCTTGCACGTGTAACTTCTACTGTCATGCTGGCAGTACAGCTTTCAGTGAACTTGCATGATGAAAGACCATGGCAGCTGAGGTGATAGTAATTTGACATTATACAGTTTTCAAGATGGCGGAAAAAAAATGTTTGAGAGAAATTGATAAATTTATACTGGAAAAATGAGATTTGCTGGGATCATTTGCATTAAATCATTTACCAACATCTTCCTCTTCATTTTTTCTTCGGTTTTTATCATTCTGCTACTTCTTTTATTGCTATAATTTTCCAATATACGCATGACTTTACGCCTCAATGCCATTTTTTAAATGAACTTGCATGCAAGATGATAAGACATCAACCGAACTGCCTTCTGCTGTCAAGTTAAAAATCGAGTTGGAAGGGAGGCTTGCATGCAAGCTGTACTATCTCGTGTAATCCCCGGGTTAATGACAAAAAAAAAAAAAAAAACGGAAGGTAGCAGAAATAATATTGACATTGCAAATTAAGATTAACACGTTGATGAGTTTGATAACAGGGCTGAGAAGGCCAAGAAGAGAATGGGTAAGGGTATTCACATATACAGGCTGTCCCGGAAGTCGACGTCAAGCCGGAATCGAGTGATAGGCCAAATCATAATAGTTGCCAGAAAAATATAAAAAAAAATCTAAGTCATGTATTTTTCAAATTATAGGCATTTCTTTTTTTTTCCTAGAAAATGTACACCTTCTGATTGTTTTTTCGCTCCTGTTGCTACAAATCTTTACTTTTTTTCGATTTTATTTTTCTTATGTAATCCCGAATAGTGCTTATGTAACCTGTTGTTTTAATTCTAACCAAACTGGAAGGAAATGATGCATTTTGACTGTACTGAAACAAAAATGTACTACGCCAGTTTGGCGAGTAACTTTAAAAGAATTCCGTATTCGTTCGTGTTATTTCATACTTACGACTTTTTGCTTCGTTTCTTGGATTTGTTTGCTTGTGATTTGGATTTGGACAGTTTCGATTTATTTACGACGAGCTTTGCTTTTTCCTCGACTATATTGTGATTGTGTAGTGCTACCATGTCTGTGTACACCATACAGGAATATGCCAACATGCACTTCAATTATGGGGAATGCCGAGACAATGCTAGCACCGTGGCTAGACTGTATCGCGAGAGGTACCTAAATGCTGATCGTTATCCAGATCATCAAGTTTTACAAATGTGCACAGTCTACTCTCCATAGAGGGCCGACTTCCAAACCAAATACATGGTGAAGGAAGAAGTTCCTTAACTTACGAGGACGTAGTACTTCAAGCTTAGTTGCAGAAGACACAAGTACTTCGGCACATGTAATCCACGAAAGCACAGGAGTGCCCAAAAGTATAGTTCATCGAATATTACAAAAACATGACCTCCATCCATACCATACACAGCGAGTACAAACCCTGCTACTTCGGGATTATCAACCTCGGGTTGCGTTTTGCCAAACGATGCTACAAAGACAACGGGAAGATCTGCGATTCATAGAGAAAATTCTGTGGCCGGATGAATCGATATTTAAAAAAGACGGTTACATGAGCCTACACAACTTACATGAGTGGCACGTAGAGGATTCGACTTTAATGAGACAAGATAAATCTCAACATCGTTTTAAAATAAACAAAAGCGTCATGGGACCATTTGAGTTGCCAGAGGTCTTGAATGCTAAAGTTTATTTAGTTTTTTTTACAAAGCGGTTTACCTAATTTACTAGAAGACGTGCCACTAAGTATTTACAGAGAGATGCGGTATCAGCAAGATGGCTGCCCAGCGCACTAAGACCTCTCAGGTAGAGAATATCTCAATGAAGAGTATCCGGGCAGATGGATAGGGCGGTCTGGTACGATCTCGCGGCCAATCCGCTCAACTGATCTAAATCCATTTGATTTTTTTTTTACTGGGGAGCAGTGAAAGAGAAAGTTTATAAGAAGTCAATTGAAAATTTTGCTGAGCTTGGGCAAAGAATAACGATAAACCGATCTTTTTGAAGAAGATCTCGAGCTTGTATTGCAGCTGAAGGAAGGCAGCTTGAACATCTTTTGTAAATAATAAATCTTAGTATCCAAATAATTGGTGTTTAATTTGAAACTTAAGAAAAATTCGCCCTAAATTTAACAAAAAGCTAGCATCTCTGATTTGAAAGAGTCACTATCTGTCTCACTTGCACTTCATGGAATGACTCGCCGTCCCAATCAAACTAGAATCTTAAAGTTATGGCCTTAAGGCAAGCTTTGGGTACACTAGAATCATATTTAGCAGATAAAAAGATTTTTTTCCCGTAATCTAAGAAATAATGTAGCAATTGTTATACCATTTTAGAATCCTTATTAAATGCGTCAACTTTTAAAGTTACTTGCCAAACTGGCGTAGTACATTTTTTCGGTACTCTCAGTTAAAGTTGGGCGAAGTATTGATTTTCTATTCTTGGTTTGGCAAAATATGACGTTTTCTTCCAAGCTTGAGCAGTTGGCCTAAAATTTAAAGCAACAGGCTACATAAGTAGATACTATTCGGGATTACATATGAAAAATAAAGTTGTAAAAAAGTAAAGATTTGTAGCAACAGGAGATAAAAAGCACTCACAGGGTGTACATTTTCTCGAGAAAAAAGAAATGTATATAATTTAAAAAATACATGACTTGGTTTTTTTTTTATAATTTTCTGGTATGATTTGGCCTATCACCCGACTCCGGGTTGACGTCGACTTCCAGGACACCGTGTATATATATGTTGTTGTAAGCTATACGCTATAAGTAACTTACATTTTGGTACTTTAGGAACGTACAAGTAGCTTTTGGGATGTCTATAACTTCAATGACAATGACTTTAAAGAAAATTTCAGAATGACCAGAAGAGCATTTGATCTTTTGTGCAGCAAACTGTTAAATCTAAAGAGGGTAATTAATACTCCATTTCGGGAATGTATTAGTTTGGAAAAACGAGTCGCAGTAGCACTATATAAAGGGTTTTCCAATAAGAGGTGTTATTTTAATTAGCCCGCTATTTCGGTAGATGTCACTTTTGGAGCTGTCATTTTTTGATATTTGACAAGTAGAAACTACGCCATTAATAAAAATGGAACGATACAGAACAGATTTCAAGTTATTTGGTATTGAAATAATATGAGCAAGCGCAAGCACCTGGCTAATGTTCTCATGAGACAGCCTTGAAGTCCTCTTAGGCTGTGTTCACCCTGGAGAGGTTTGATGCGGTGTGGTTGAGCGCGACTTACGTTCTCGGTTCCCGAATCGAGGAAAAAAAAATATAAAAAAGAATGTATTTCTATTAAATTAAAACACTGGTTCAATATTTTAACACAATTACTTTTATTTGATCAAGACTTCGTTCTTTCACCGGTTAAACTACAACTGCTGGGTTCTTTTACCTTTTCAATTATGCTTCGTATTCTGACGAGGCATTTACAATTTCCTTTTATTGAAAAACGAAACTGTCTGCACGTTTTTACTTAACTTTGGAGTGTGTTTCGTAATTAACATTAAATTGATTAGGGTGGAATTTTGATATGTGCAGTTTGATGACTTTATTACTTTTGAAAATGAATGAATATTAATATTTATAAGTAAGTAAGTATATATAGGTCAGTATGTGTAGCATACGTAACTCGCGTAACAACTTCAAAATTCTTTCTAGAGTAAATAGCAAGTACGAAAACGTAGAAGCGGTAATGCGATGATTTCTGTTCAATTCGAAGTGGTTTCAAACGCTTGCTATGTGAGCATGTCCATGTCAAGGTCAGTGCGAGTTTTCTATATGAAAATTCATATTTTAAATTCAAAAATTTTTCAAACGGAAAAATAGAATTGTCGTGCATCCAATTAATAAAAGAAGGGAAATTTTCGGTGAATTTCATTACTAGTTTAATGAACAACCTGAGAGATTTTATGCATATTTTCGGATGACAAGTAGTGCTATTTTTCAGTACATTTTATATAAAGAAAGGCATTCATGAATGTTGAGCGTCTTGCCGTCACTTGAAGAAAGTAAAACAATTTCGATTCCAAATAAGTTTTAATAGGAAAGCAAATTTAAAACTTGAATTGGGTACCATATTGTTACAACCATATCGAAGAAAAAGGAGCGGAAGACATATTTGAATGATCAGAACTTATTACCGATATGGGTTGGTCGTCAGTATGAATAATGCTACTATCCCACATCGTTGACAGTAATGTTTGCTCTTGTACGCTGGCATGACTTTTACTTTTCATCGAAAGGTACAGAATGCCCCTGCATTTTCAGGCGGAAAAGAAATTTGGTGTCATTAGAATTTTTTTTCATGTATGGGTGAAAGAATGGTAGTCTTCATCTAAAGTCCTTTCTTCCTCACGAGCCATAGATTTCAATTTTTTTTTTCGATGTTTAAAAATCGATCCACAGCTCTTCTTTTGTTTGTTTTTTCTTTTCTTTTTGGAACTGTTTTTGGTAAATTTGGTACCGAGCCTTCTTCTGTTATTTCTACAGGTACACTTTACACAACATTATCATTCGAAAGATTTTAAAGCTCTGCATATAGTTCGAAGAAAAACAATTCGCCTTCATCTCTTTCTAAGTTCCTGGATATTTCACCAGGATGTACAACATCTTTAAGGAAAAAAGCTTGTTGAAATGTACCCACTTTGAACATAAATTAGATGTACCACTCTCGGATTTAACTTTAGCTATCGCATTGAAGCCTTGCGAAACCTATCGCGCTAGTTTTTCCATTTTTTTTTGTAAGACCTCCTCTGAAATTAAAGAAGACAATGATACGTATGAAAAAAAGGTCATGTTCTAAAATAATAATAAGCTAAAAAAAATTCCTTTTTTCTCAGATTTTTGGCCAGTTCATGCTCATGCAGAGCTCTTACCATGCCTTTTGGAATCGGCACACTGTATTGAAAATAATTAAGGAAGTCTATGACGTTAAGAAGTTATGAGGTTAAGGAAGTACTGGAATGATTAAATAAAAAGCTTATTAAAGCTTTTGAAAAGACACCTTCAAAAACTACGAGCTTCCTGGGAATCAGTTCAGGAGGTTTCTTTTTCACAGTGGGTGTATACAAATCCGCTCGCCTCTTTTTTACCTTAAGCTCTACTCAGCTATCTTTCTGATTAAAAAAAAAATAACAAACTTGGTCTTTCTTAAGGCAGACTGCCTATTTTCTATAATTTCAGTAAGGAATGAAGTTCCAAAGAATTCGTGAATGGACACAAACAAATGTGTCATGACCACAGTTCTCTGAAAATTTTCAGAAAAACTGAATTTTAGAGGTCTCTCGCATGGCTCATTTTCTCATTCTCATTCTCGCTCTGATTTGGCTCATTCTCCGGATTCATTGAACTGAATTCTTTTTGTTAGGACTTTTCCCGCTTTGTAGATTATGATTTTGTTTTATATATTTTGCAGCGTTTTCCGTAATTCAGATCAAAAGCCTAAAGCAGAAAATGAGTTTGTTATCTTGAATTTTGGAAATAGGAATGGTATATAATCTTTAAAAACAGGAGTAATGAACAATAAAATTGAAAAAATCTAGAAGAAGAGGTATTTCTGGTAAATAAATTTTCATGACTTATATTATATGTACAGGGTGGGCCAAAAGTCACCATGGGGTTTAAAAATTTAATAACTTTTTCGTTTGTACATTGCTCCACACCCTGTTGACCGTTTCTCTTCATTCCTTTTTTACATGATAGCCAACTGTCTGTTCTTCATAGGTAAGCATGTTTCCCCACCCCACCTTACCCCTCCTTTTTTTCATCCTACCATATGTTACCAATTTAATTTTTAAACCCCATATGGTGACTTTTGGACCTCCCTGTACATATGTATGTACTTTACTCTGGTAAAATGCTGGATTTAAAAGTTTTAGTTACAATTTTGGGGTCCCTAAATTTCGGAGGTCCCTCGCCGGCATGGTTTGCGGGTGCCCTATCTACGCCACTGCACATAGAGATGAAGCATGTGATTATTTTTTTTCTATAAAGGGTGGCAATTTATGGTTCTTCTAGCATTAGTTGATTATAAAGCTTGTAGTTATAACAATAAATAATTTAATCCATTGCTCTAAAATAGGTATCGTTTTTTATATATAAAATGTGGGTGCTCCAGGTCGTTGAACGATTCCACCATTTTCGAGAAATCAAATTCGAAACAGCAATTGGAAAACCCTATTTTACAAGAATTTTCAAGAAACAAAACACTGAAAAGCAAGTCCCCATTCTGATAATAGGGGATTCCCCATTTTGCTTTTCTTCAACTCTAATGAAGCCGTATCCATTTGATATCACTGTAAAATATCGTGAAAAAATGTTTACTACTTTATTACCGAGTTGCCGCAGAGTCATCGAAAATACATTTGGGCTCATAAAGGCGCGTTTTCGACGTCTTGAAAAAGGACTCGATAACAGTATCGAAAACGCTCCAATCCTAGTTAAATGTTGTTGCATGCTGCACAATTTTCTAAATTCTCAGAATGATAAAATTAATGAAACGTGGATGCAAGCTCAGGAAAAACCAGATAGATCGAGAAATGAATTGCGTAGAGAATCCGCAGATTTTTTATGACAATGACACATCTGCGAATGAAATCTGGGAAGCAATATCTGAATATTTGGGTATATTTTTATGTTTTTATTTAAACCACATTAATGCATGTGTGTACATATGAATTTTGAGTTGATGAGTTTTTTTCTGCACTGTGGTGTCGTTTACACTAGAGTTAAGAAAAAAATTCACCATTAATTAGAGTTCAAAAAATTTAACATAGCATCTTGAAACGTTTGGGAATTTGCTATAATTTTTTTTTAAAGAACATTTCTCCGCTCGTCTATGTCCATAAGTTTCCCTTCCAATGCAATAAGTTTTCATTGTTTGCTTTCGACTGTTCAAAATGCACGTTGTGGTTTTCATTATTCAGTTGAATTGTTATCAAAACTTGAATCTGAAAATTGTTCATATTCCGACGTTTCTGTGGTATAGTTTTCACAGCTAGTGATTTAGAATTTGAAGACTGTCCTCGCAGTGCTGATGTGCCAGCAAGGTCGGGGTCTTCCAATATCAACGATTCCAAACGTCCTATGTACATGTTTAGCGTCTCTAAAGAAAATTCGACCTCAGAAATGGAAAGAGAAGAGCGGTCAACATATTGGGAAATTTCCAGGTGTGAAATGGATGGTGGTAATTGATAACCTGTTAAAAATAACATTTTGAATAAAATTATTTATTTATCTGAAATTCGTTGCTTTGTTTACCGTCCTAATGCTATCTTCCATCAATAATTCTATATTATTGCTTTTAACGCCTTCAATAAATGCATGAATCTTCTTGTAAAGTGATCAAGTCGATGGAGAGCCACCGGAGTTACCAATTTTCTTTTTCTCAGTCCTGAATTTGGCAACCCATATATAGACAAAAACAAATTATAAAAACAGAAGTCATATTTACCGATATCGACTCGTTACTTTAAGCATTCTATATTGCATCTCCTGAATAGATACGTCTATATTTCTGGTTTTAAGTTCTGATCAATTCTTTCCATCCATCTTTCTCAGATCAAATTCTTCTTTTTTTTTCACTGTATCTTTTTCGGGTTATTTTGTTCCATTTTCTGAATTTATTAAACACAATTTTTTTTTTATACGTTAACCCTTAACCGCAACAACTCAAGAACACTGTTTTGTTTTTGGTACATGTCAAAAATTTCTTCTTTTTGTTGTTGAGTTGTGTAAATGACTTGTAGGCCTCCCTGATACATAGAAGATATGACAAGTGTCACTGCCATGTTGTATATGTCAGGTTCTTAAGAGCTGGATTATGTTGTGGAATTGTATGAAGAAACATATGTTTTCGATGGTATTTTCAGCGAAAACTCATTTTTCCAACGAATTCGCCTATTTTCGTGGCGATGTAAACATGGAATTCAATGGATTTCACTGCAGTTCACTTCAGTAGCTTCATATGGGAAATATTCGAAAATTCCGAAAAATAACCTCAATACATATAAATTATTATCGGGATATCGTTTGATAAGTTGTGAACTTCTGTCAATTTTATAAAGATTTTCTGAAATACGTTGAATCTTAGATTGATGTAGATTTCAGTGTTTTATTTGAGAATAATTACTCCCTTACGGATAACTTGTTTGATGTGTATGATTTAATATTAACATTTGACACGATGGAGCTCAACATAAAAGCATAAAGCGGTATACCTACTAGACTCTCTACAAAAAAAGAATTTTCTCAAAGTAAGTTGTCAACCATCTACTTAACATTTCTCTATAATCTATGTAAATGTAGTGTGGTTTAAGTTTAATTGCGACCTAAACTACTTTCTTTCCTACCTAAAATTGATATTATACAAATAAAAATACACGTTCTCTACGCCTAGTTAAGATTGGTGTAAAAGGCACTACCAATACTGTAATTCGATTGAAATTTATATAAAGAATGCTACCAGCACTGTACATTAATTGTGCAATAGGAGGTTATAGGTATAGCATACATATATTGCCAAATGCACCTCATTAAACTGTGTGTATTATTAGTACAGAAAATTTTGCCTAAAATCTACACTCTATATAGAATTGGTATTAAATGGTTGTCTTTAAAATAGTCCAGTTATTGAAATTGGACGAGATAGAACCAATTCCCTACAAATCGAAGGAGAATGGTGTTATGTATTGGCCGAAAACCATGAAGGAGTGTTGAAGTTATCTCTCTAATGTCCAAAGCGGGCCAGATAAAAAGAACTGGAGAAAGTTTATGCATGTTGTGAAAGCAGTGGAAAAATATCTCAAAGCAGCATATATTGACCTAAAAGCAATAAATCCAATTGCAAAAACTTTAACAGTTTTCGCTTAGTACGTAATTATTTAATTTAATCAATTGTATTGAGCAATTGATTGTTGAAAAAGCAAAATTCTCGATATAGGCATAATTCACAGTTCATTACTCTCTGCCCATTAGTAAATGTAATTATTGCTTAGTATACAGTTCTCAACATATATATAAATCGATATATTGTAAGAACATTTTCAGTGATAATAAATTTTTCCTACAGTCACTATCAAGTTCATTCTACGTCCCATCCGTAGCCTATCTTATACAAGTTATTATATGCGCCCCCACCAGTGGATGAGGCAAAATATGCAAGATTCTCCAACCGCACGAAAACATGCAATACGTCGACGTACTTACTATATTTTGAACAGCAATCAGTGAAAGACACATCTGCCTCATCCTCAAATGATGTCGAAAAACAACAACCAGAAGTACTTAAATGAATTTTTACAACAGGCAGAAAATAATGCAGTTCATATGCCCGAGTAAGCTACCGACTTGACTTGACACTTGTAAGTGCGTGTGATATTTCAAATATGTATGAAGAATTGATCGAGGTAAAAACTAGTGTGGTAACTTTAAAGGATCAGATGACTACATTACAACAGCAGCAAAGTTAACCTAATGACAAGTTAGGAAGCTTGCGAGAGTTCCGAGTGTTTTACATTTAAAATGCACTCGGCAAGAAAAGGAAGAAAGAAAGAAAAAAAATCAAAAAAAAATCAAACTCTCTTTAAAACTTTTAAGAATAAAAATAAAAAATGTGAAAACGTAAGTTGCATGCAACGAAACAGAATGGCAAATGTTTTATTTCGGGAAATAAATGAGAAGGGGCGGAGTTTTCACGTTTTACTCTCATAAAATGCTCCCGCGCTTTTATGAAAACACGTTTTTGCTGAAAAATGGACAGAATCGGCCAATGTTTTTTATAGCATGGCCAATGTTTGTTAATATAATTTCTATGCTAATTGAGCAGCACGCGCTTCTGTTTACATTCGTTTTGCTGAGAAGAGATTAAGTGGGAGAAATTCTTGCTGGATTCTCTGATATTTTTGGGAAAAATGAGAATTTCATTTGAGAGGAATTTTACATCTCCTTTCAGCATCTGAGCCAAAGCGAAATTTATCTTTTTCTTAAAAATGGGAGGTAGTGTGACCTGATGTACATTATTATGAATAGGTTGAGAGGATTTTGAGGGATTTAATAAGATTTTGTCGTTCGGGTAATCCTACGTTCTCTCGATTTTTGTTTTTAACTCGTTGTCTCAGTTGCACTACAATAGTGTATAGCTAAGTTCTTTTCCCCCATTCATGCAAAAGACAAAAGTATATGAAATTACCTGTTTCATTCTAAAAAACACCAGAAATTTGCCCATTTTGCTCTACAGCTTCTTAACTTGTCATTAGGTTAACTTTGACAGCGGGTCGCAGTAGTACGAGCAAAGCAAGATCATCTTGAAAAACTAATCTCGAAACTACCTAAAGAAAGGGAAATAGATAAACTGCCGCAACACTGGGCGAAAATGTTCCCAATTGCTTCAGTAAAACAACTGAAGTCCTTTGAAGAAAATCTGGCTAGTGACGAAGAATACAGAAGCCAACCCTAAGAATACTGGAAATGTATTATCTGAACCGGAAGTACTGCAAAAATAGCCGCCTATTCATTGTTATACCTTAGAAGAAATCTATAGGATATACTAAGTTTGTCGTTCTGTTTGTAACGCACCGAAATAATTATGGTAGAGCAAAATGGATTGGACACCCACGCATAATATTAAAAGTTATTTTGATTTTTGCGCGAACATAGAGATCTGAAATTTTGTACGCGAACTTAAGAAAAAAAGTAAAATGAAGTTCGAAAATGAGGCAAATCGGGTAACTCTTTCGTTTGATTGCTATACAAAAATTTCGTTTTTCACTATATATTCGGACACTGCTAGAGAACGCGTTCACATAGGGAGCAGAAATTTGGTACATGGTATTTCTATAGTAATAACAAAAGAAATTTTACAAAATGGACTAAATCGGGCAACCCCTCCTTGGTGTTGCCATATAAAAATTTAGGTTATTTAAATATGCGAAAAACTACTTTAAAAATCAAAATTGCCCAAATGGGTGACCATACTAAATTTCATACGGGAAATCATCTACCAGGGTATCATAATAATTAAACTTAGACCAATTCTAGAATTTTTACTTATTAATACAATGTATAATTTTTCAGATAGCAAAGATGCAATTTTATTATGGGTTCTTCATGGTTATTTGCACTGCAAATACAAAAAAATGGCCCGGAAAGAGAATAGTAAAAAAAAAAAAAACTTAACAACAAAATTCACAATCACGGACTAGCAGAAGTTCTTTCTTCTGTCGAGGAAGTGGAAGATTATCTAAATCACGTGAAAAAAAGTGGACAAAATATACAGCCGTTGTACTGGCTATTGGTGAAAGTATAAAAAGCATGAAAGGAATAAAATTTAGTTGTAATAGTTTCATAAGAGCTGTCGATATATGGTTTAAAACATTTCAATTATTTAATTTAGAATATCCAGTGACTTGTTCCATATTTTGGACATTTATAGAAATAAATTTGATTTTATAAAATGAATGCACAAAATTAACGAAAATATTTCAAAAGTTCATACATATATTAATGCAAGAGTTCGAAAATTTTTAGAACGCAGTTCATTCCACGGATTCTTAAGTTTTCTTTAATTTTTTTTTATAAAACAATTATGTAGGTACTCTATATATTTACAATAAAATGAATTTTGTTTTTTGTTCAAAGAATTAGAATATTATTTATATAATAATATTTGGACTTCAATTGGAACAGTTGATATTGCATTATTTCACTCAGTTTTAGTCGAGGATTTAAATGGTATACTTTATTGTATTTACTATAAATATATACCTAGATCTATTAAAAAAGTTAGAATTGAAATATCTATGTATATAATATCTACATATATACATATATATGTATGATGTAATTAAACAGGTTTCTAAAAAGTGTGATAATTATTATACAATTTGTGTTCCTAATTAGAGCACAATAAAACATTGGTTGGGTTAATAAAGGAATATCGAGCAAACACAATAAAATAATATTGTAATATTGCCACTGTGCTATTGACAAAACTTTAGATGTTGTATCCTGACAAATATAAACATTTATTTGAATAATATAATATTTTCGGTAGTTCTAGCACTCTCGGGAGAATAAAAAGAAAAAACTGCGAAAATGTAAACAGAAATCGTCACCTGAATACTGTTTTACCGTATATGCCAAAATGTAGTTTTGATATAAATGCAGTTCAAGTTGAGACATTTATTTGTTTATATGTTCGATAAATGTTTTTTTAATTTGCTTAAAAACTCAGTTGTTTTCAGTCTATTTATTTCTTGAATTATTTTTGATTCAATAGAAGAAAATTTCCGTTCAAATTTGATTAACTTGAACCTATGTTGTTAATGGGGCAAAACTAGATTTTCAAACAATATTTGTATTACATGTATGATGTGGGGCAAAACTATTTACTAATAAAGTTAAAAGAAATATTTTATTTAGCCTTGAATATTTTCTAGTTTTCTAACAAAAATATGTTTTCTCATTCGTAATGAATATAATTTTATGATTTTTTTACTGGATAAAGTTTATAACTATTCAAGTAGGCCTTTTTGGTATTATCCGGTAAAAATCATTTGATTAGAGCGGTAAAGTTTCAAGTATTGGTAATACTTATTAGCAGATCCCTAACAACAGAATCAGGGTTGTAAATGAGCGGACCTATTTGTCATAACAACTCATCGCTCAACTCAGGACTTGAGTCCGCTCAATCATTGAGTCCGCTCAATCATTGAGTCCACTCAACAATTGCGCGATGGTTTATCGCTCGAAACTTGAGTGGACTCACTGGTTGAGCGAACGCAATGATTGAATGGACTTGAGCGGACTCAAGTATTGAGCGGACTCAAGTATTGAGCGGACTCACTGCTTGACCGGCTTGAGCGTTCTCAAGTCTTGAGCGGACTCACTATTTGAGCGGACTCATCATTTGAGTTGAGGGGACTCAAATCATGTTTTAAATAACATAAGGAAAATCTGATTTAATTAAAATTGAAACTGAAATTTTAATCAAATAAGAAAAGCACACAAAAACGTCATTCATTATATTAATTTAGCTTTTGCTAATTTCCTTAGCCAACATTTCTTCTTCTTCTCAATATAATGCACAACTGTACTTATTCAATAATGTGTAAAGACTGTATGGTAAGTAGTTACACTATGGCGTCACCAGATAACTTTTTTGAGCCTCCAGGATTTCACGACAGATGGCGCCACCGTCGCTAGGTGGTGTAAATCCATACTAAATGTGGGTTTGTGTCTTGGATGTCCTGGTTTATGTCTTGGATGTTGGGGATACGAGACCACTTTGGGGGATACGAGACCATTCATTCATTTATTTATTATTGGCAATTGTACAAGTAAGATGCTAGATCTTTAAGTTTGTACAAGCTTCTAATTATAAATTCAACATTAAATAATCCAAAATTTAAGAGACTAAAAAACTAAAAAACTACTACAACAACAAAAAACTAAAACTAAGCAGCAAATATGAAATAATCCAAAAAAGTAAAAAATAAAATAAAATAAGATATAAGTATAAACTAATAAGATAAGGAAAGTAAAGAAAAAAGAAAAAAGAAATAGTAATTTTAGCTGTATAAGTACATAAGCATTTCATGAGTTAAGATAAAGGAAAAGTAAGTGTTTAAAACTGTTGAGTGTGCGAGCTCCCAAAGAATTTCTTAGAGCAATTGGAAGACTATTCCAAAGTCTAATGGTGAAGACGAAGAATTGGCGCTTGGTAGTTAGTGAGGTGGATCGCGGTATAATAAGTGCAATTGTTCTATTGGATCTGGAATATTGCAAGCAGTCAGGCAAATATTTAGGTTCACGGTATTTAATAATTTTAGCCAAGAACAAAATACAACGAAATTTTAAATATAGCGCGAAATTACAACCAAAGATGGACGCAACAACCTGTGAGATGTGGTCATATCTGCGGAGGCTGTAGACATATCTTACAATTGAATTGAAAGCAATATTAAGCTTATATGACGATTGCGAATCAAGTTCGCTAAACACTTCACATGCGTATGTAATTACCGGAATAAGCATTGATCGGGCAAGCATTAAACGTGTGGGTAGTGGTATAGAGGCACTAGATGCCCATAGTGCACGAAGACCACCATATAACTTTCGTAATGTACTGTCAACATGATCATTCCACGATAGCGTTCTATTGAATATAAGTCCTAAGTTTCGAGCGGAATTCACAAAGCATATATCAGCACCATTGAGTGTTACAGATGGGAAATAGCTAGTGTCGAGCAGCGTTTTGTAAATCACTATGCATTTTGTTTTGTCAGGATTTAGTAGGAGTTTATTATCCACCGACCACTGATTTAAAGCCTCCAAATCCAGATTCAGGCAACATATTGCATCCTCAACCAATCCAACCGGCCTGGACAGGTACAGCTGAGCATCATCTGCATAAAGGTGTAATTGACAATGATTAACACGGCCAAATATATCATTAACGAACATTACAAAAAGAAGTGGTCCTAATATGGAGCCTTGTGGTACTCCAGAATTTATTGCTAAAAAAGAAGAAAGCCTGCCATTGGAAAAGACTGCCTGAGACCGACCACTCAAGTAGCTGTAGATCAAACGAGCAGCATGATAACTAAAATTAAATTCTCTGACAAGTTTTTTGCAAAGAATTCCATGATCAACGGAATCGAAAGCCTTAGAAAAGTCGAGGAATACAAGAGCAGTAAACTTATCCTCATCTAATGCGATTCTAATATCATTAGTTATTTTTAATAAGGCAGTCATACAGCTATGATTGGCTCTAAATCCAGATTGGTGATCATGTAACAATCCATTGGTCACAACGAAGGTTGAGATTTGTGCAGATATAATCTTTTCTATAATTTTAGATAAGAAGGGAAGGATAGACATAGGACGAAACTCTGACGATGGATTTTTCGGAATAGGTATTACCTTAGAGTATTTAAAGGCACGAGGAAAAATTGAGGTCATGAAACATGAATTACATATATGAGCAATAGGAGAGAGAATAAAGGGCAACAGTAATCGTACAAATTTAGGGTTGATCATGTCGAGGCCGGTAGAACACCATTTTTAGCACTCTCCAGCATAGGGAAATAGCATAGGATTTCGATTTTGTTTCTGAAGTTCGCTTATTTTTCATCTCGAATCTTGGGGATACGAGACCACTTTGGGGATACGAGACCACTTTTAGCTTTCTCCAGCATAGGGAAATAGCATAGGTTTTCGATTTTGTTTCTGGAGTTCGCTTATTTTTCATCTCAGACTCGTAGCCTCTAAGTTTTTCATCCCGAGTTTTGGGATACGAGATCACTTTCAGTTCTATATATTTGTGAAGGGGTGGGAAGCTTTATTGATGGATTTGGTCTTGACTGCACCCTAGCGGCATTAGTCGGTACTACCAGCATGCTCCGTTTTTCTTGGATAGATATGTGGTGCGCCTAAATGTAGGCTTTTGGTTTTGAACTACTATTAGTAATAATTAAAGTTAACGGTAGAAAATTTTTGTTCATGCCAATGGATTCTAGATGGGTGGTTTGTGAGGCGGTATGATAGTATAGGATAGGGAGGGGGGTAAGGAAATTTTCATCAGAAATCCCCTACGGGCTCTGGTTTTCGAGATATTAGCGTATTAATAATTCAAGTTATTTTTGTTCATGCCAATGGATTCTAGGTGGTGTAGGGTAGGAGGGGGGACGAAATTCTCATCAGAAATCCTCTACGGGCTCGCCATTTCTTGAGTAAGGTTACCTAGCGGCATTAGCTGGAACTACTAGCATGTCTTGGTTTTGCTGTTTTCTTTTATTAGCGGGGAAGTTCTAGATATCAGCATGACGTCATCTTGGTTTTGTTGTTTTCAAGTGCTGTTGTAGATATCAGCATCATTCGAAGTTCACAACATGATATCACCTTGGCTTGATGTTTTCTTATTATTATTGGGTCCTGGGGGTGCGTGTATTGAAAAGTAACAGTTGCTCTTTCGAGTGCAAGCACCATTTCTTAAGCAAGGTCCCCTAGCGGCATTAGTCGGTACTTACATATGTTGTTCATCTCGGGCTTGGGGATACGAGATTACTTTCAGCACTCTCCAACCCTACGATATTTTTTGTCCATGCCAATAGTATTAGTACTAGTGGGGTAAAATTTTCATCAGAAATCCTCTACGGGCTGTGGTTCGAGGATATTAGCGATCTTACCTTCTCAGGTGTAATTAATATTAGTAGCTCAAAAACAAAAAAGCAACAACAACTATAACCTAAGTTGTGGATTAAAGATTTGATGATATTAATCTGTCGGTGTTTTTTATAAACAAGATTGCACCATATGATCATATATCTAAAAATAGATCAGGCGAAGCTGATTGGGGCGAATGTAGGTAGATATGTTCACTTAGATAAGTAATGGAAATTAGTAAATGTGTAATTTTGCTCTTCAGGTGGAATGCTTCTGATTTTATTCCTTGCATAAACAAATTCGCACAGTCCAGCAAAGTAAACAAATTCGCAGGCGAATAATGTAAACAAATTCGCACAGCAGCCGAGTAAAGTAAACATATTGAGCGATTTATGTAAGATTCCCAATTTCTTTAACTGAAAACAACAACAACCGATATTAATCTGTGGGATATGATGTCTTAGATGAGTAGTGGAAGATATACTTGAAAATTTCTTTTGCTGAAAAAAACAACAACAACAACTATTACGTAAGTTGTGGTCTGTAGGTGTCTTTTATTAACAAGAGTGATCATGTTATGATATTCGATATGTAAAAATTGATCACGGCTACTTGGGATGGTAAGACACATGAAATCATTAGAAGTAATGGAAATTAAAGCATTAGAAAAGGTGGCCAGGTCGCTGGTACTTTGATATCTTGCGTAAACAAATCTAGCCGAGTAAAGCAGGCAAATTGAGCGATTAATGTTTTTTTGTATCTAGGAGTTTGTATTGAAAAGTCTTTATGACGAATTGTTTTTTATTTTCAATAAAATTTCTCAATCAATCACACTGTTATGAGATTTGATTGATTCCCCGATATCATAGTTCACATGAAGCTGATAAGAATATGATAATTTTATCTTCTACTATTGGGGGCAGGTACATTGTTTACTTACCATTAAGTTGAGAGTGGGTTAAATTAAAAGCTTTGATAGACGAACGCTGTGTTATGATATTAATGTGGTATGATATGTTGTCTGAGGTGAGTAGTGGAAGTTGTATGAGAGCTATGAATAAGCAGTAAAATCCTAATCAGCAATCTCTCTGTATATGTGATAATTCTCCATGTCCATAGTGAAGATCGTGGTGGTGGGTTGAGAGTAGGTACTGTAAGTTATGTATTAAGTTAAAAGTTTTGCTGGATGGTATTTGGTATTTATCTCCTCGAAATGGTGTTGTATGAGTATCAGGAAGGTTGAAAAATGTTGACAATGCTTCAAGTTCAATAGTGAAGACCGCGATGTTGAGAGTGGGTATTTGGAATGATATAACTCTAATAGGATATCTTACCACATTTGAAAAAAATTACATAATATGATTAAGAAAGCTTCATGATATATATCAAAAGTGATCCCAATGGATTACATAAGGAAAGTATGTGCACTTCATCTGCAAACAACAAATTTGGCTGAAAGCGACACACGGTGTGAGCAATAATCATTTTTTTGCTTCAATTATCACTATTAAGCGACATGTGTCGCAGAAAATATATTAAGTCTAGTCTAGTCTAAAATATGTATTGTAAATAAAAATTGTATTATGGTTATAATGCCATTTATTGAAATAATTTGTTTTAATTACATTATAGCTTAAGTCTAAGGTCTTTTTTCTTTAGCTCAGTAAAGCCAGGATTTCATAGATATAGACTGATCCTTATAATGAATATTCCTTATGCCTTTAGACCAACATGACTTTAGAAGGTACCTTGTGCACCATTTTCACAAATAACATCTCTCCGTCTTTACTTTTTGCAATCTTTGTTGGAATATCCTGATTTTTCGACCTGTTGGTAGGGGACAATCGACTCGTTTTTGGATGAAAAACTTTCTTCTTTATTTTTGGAAGGCATCGATTTCATAGATGTAGAATTAGCTTTATATGAATATTCTTTACTCCTTTCTTCCGTAGGCTTTAGAAGGTTTGTAGTGTCCTTAGAACTCATGTTGAAATTATTGCGTAATTAGCTTGCCAAAAAACAGTGATCTGTTTGGGTAAAGAGCAAAATATCAACTGAAAAAACAAGTTATGAAACTACTATTTATATGTATTTGACACATGGGCTTGAAGGCAGCAATTTGTCCCTGACCTCTGACGTCACCTTAACCTTTGAAACCGAAAGTGTCTGCTCTTGGGTTCACTTGGATGATGATGAGTAGTGCAAGTTGTATGGGACATTATAATTAGCTGTGCTTCAAGTTCAATAGTGAAGACCGCGCATATATACAATCTAGCCTTATGTTTTGAAGCTTGTTTCCATGCAAGCCGTGAAAGATATTTAATCCAGCAGAAATGAAACCTGGTACTTTCATCATCATTATCATCATAATCATCATCAGCAGTAGCATCATCATCATCACCATCATCCTGCTCATAGTTATTTTGCATCATTAATAGATTCACATGTCGCTTCATATTATGTTTCGTTGGTCTAACTAGAACAGTGGTGAAGGAACGCTCTTTCTTTAGGATGAATACGTTTATTGATATCTCGTTCTGGTCTTCAAATTGTTTAATTTGCTTAAGCGACATAGGAAATGTTATTCCAGTTAAATTTAGCACAGTAGAATAATGTGGATATGATGAGGTCCTATCGGAGTGAACATTTGCAGGATATAGCGCTGATGTTACCGCCCAAGCGAAGCATGCTTCATCACTATTTTTTACATTGATGCAAGCTTGCTTTAAAGCAATCCCCTTCGGTAGAGATATATACGAAGATCCTCGGTGCTGTTCAAATTTGTTGATATGTACTGCTAAATGTATAATGGAGTCCAATGTCCAGCCACTATCTTTTTTCTGAAACTCATCCAGCTGAGTGAGTATTGAATCCAATATGTTAATTTTATACCACTCATTTAAATTATCGTCCACATTGATTGGAGCAGTTCTTGCTTGTAAATATTTAATATCTTTTATAACCTCATTGTCACCGATATCCTTAATAAAATCAGCACACAACTTTATATTAACTTTAATATTGAGATGGCATTTTAAAATATTTTTAATACGGCGTATAAATAAATCACCAGCATCCTGTATAAATATCTTAGGATCTGTCTGGTTTATATTTACAATAATTCCAGCTCTAATTCTCTCTGTGAATACTGAATTCATTTCCTCCCACTTTACAAAATCACTTTTTCTTACACGCTGAGTAATTTCTCCACATCGACTGGTGGCTTTCAATAACACTCTCGGTGATTTAGTCTGTCCAATACAGCTCCCCATATGCCGTTTTGTACCACTCTTTTTACTAGAAAAACTTTCATTTATTAGCGCGGTTGAAATTTTTTTTTATTTGACCTATCGCTGAGGCTCACCAAAACTGACTGATGCCGCCTTCTTTCACCAAAGCCTTAAATTGAAGCCATTCTCAACCTAATGCTTTCATGTTTTTTTACCACCCCAATAACCTTCATGTGGTCTCTTTTTAGATATCGAATTTCATAACATGCTGCAATGATCACGATTTCCTCTGCTCATAGTATTAACATGTTCTTGGCATCGATTCAACGTTTTTTATGAATATATTTAAGTCTTGGTAAGGAAGCCGTTAAACTATTTTACTTCAATCAAATAAGCACATATACCACCAATCTAGTGCATAACATACATCGATTCAATCCCCATATCGCCCATAAAAGTTTTCTTTTACACTACACAACATATTACATTAATTCAATTCAGTGTTGCATACATACATATCCACAGCTGGCAAGTATATGACCAAATACCGAGTGAGATGGTTTCAAACTATGGTGTTCACTAAAGCTTCCTAATGTGTTAGAGCAAGACAGATGATAAGAAATAACATGGGACTTTGCTGCCGAACTCTCGTATCCTAACACAGAAAAGGATCATGGGAGACATTTGCTCTGGATCGCTTTTTGGATGTGAAACACAGAGAAAAAAGTTTATAACTTAAGATATAAAAATAAATAATTAATTTGATGTGAATAAATATTTTGTGAAAAAATTGATTTGCTATAGTTGTTGTTGTTGTTTTTCAGTAAAGGAATTGGGAATCTTACATTTTCAGCTTTCACTACTCATCTACAACATATTCCACATATTACTCACAGCTCTCAATGTACTCATCTAAGATAACATATTATACTATATTAATATAATAACTCCACCTTCTTTCGTCAAAACATTTAATTTAATCCACTCCCAACCTAATACTTTCATGGTAAGATTTAAAGATGAATAAATAATACTTCCATATCCTAATAGACTTATATCATTCAAAATACCCACTCTCCACATCGCGGTCTTCACTATTGAACTTGAAGCATTGTCAACATTTTTCAACCTTCTTGATACTCATACAACACCATTTCGAGGAGATAAATACCAAATACCATCCAGCAAAACTTTTAACTTAATACATAACTTACAGTACCTACTCTCAACCCACCACCACGATCTTCACTATGGACATGGAGAATTATCACATATACAGAGAGATTGCTGATTAGGATTTTACTGCTTATTCATAGCTCCCATACAACTTCCACTACTCACCTCAGACAACATATCATACCACATTAATATCATAACACAGCGTTCGTCTATCAAAGCTTTTAATTTAACCCACTCTCAACTTAATGGTAAGTAAACAATGTACCTGCCCCCAATAGTAGAAGATAAAATTATCATATTCTTATCAGCTTCATGTGAACTATGATATCGGGGAATCAATCAAATCTCATAACAGTGTGATTGATTGAGAAATTTTATTGAAAATAAAAAACAATTCGTCATAAAGACTTTTCAATACAAACTCCTAGATACAAAAAAACATTAATCGCTCAATTTGCCTGCTTTACTCGGCTAGATTTGTTTACGCAAGATATCAAAGTACCAGCGACCTGGCCACCTTTTCTAATGCTTTAATTTCCATTACTTCTAATGATTTCATGTGTCTTACCATCCCAAGTAGCCGTGATCAATTTTTACATATCGAATATCATAACATGATCACTCTTGTTAATAAAAGACACCTACAGACCACAACTTACGTAATAGTTGTTGTTGTTGTTTTTTTCAGCAAAAGAAATTTTCAAGTATATCTTCCACTACTCATCTAAGACATCATATCCCACAGATTAATATCGGTTGTTGTTGTTTTCAGTTAAAGAAATTGGGAATCTTACATAAATCGCTCAATATGTTTACTTTACTCGGCTGCTGTGCGAATTTGTTTACATTATTCGCCTGCGAATTTGTTTACTTTGCTGGACTGTGCGAATTTGTTTATGCAAGGAATAAAATCAGAAGCATTCCACCTGAAGAGCAAAATTACACATTTACTAATTTCCATTACTTATCTAAGTGAACATATCTACCTACATTCGCCCCAATCAGCTTCGCCTGATCTATTTTTAGATATATGATCATATGGTGCAATCTTGTTTATAAAAAACACCGACAGATTAATATCATCAAATCTTTAATCCACAACTTAGGTTATAGTTGTTGTTGCTTTTTTGTTTTTGAGCTACTAATATTAATTACACCTGAGAAGGTAAGATCGCTAATATCCTCGAACCACAGCCCGTAGAGGATTTCTGATGAAAATTTTACCCCACTAGTACTAATACTATTGGCATGGACAAAAAATATCGTAGGGTTGGAGAGTGCTGAAAGTAATCTCGTATCCCCAAGCCCGAGATGAACAACATATGTAAGTACCGACTAATGCCGCTAGGGGACCTTGCTTAAGAAATGGTGCTTGCACTCGAAAGAGCAACTGTTACTTTTCAATACACGCACCCCCAGGACCCAATAATAATAAGAAAACATCAAGCCAAGGTGATATCATGTTGTGAACTTCGAATGATGCTGATATCTACAACAGCACTTGAAAACAACAAAACCAAGATGACGTCATGCTGATATCTAGAACTTCCCCGCTAATAAAAGAAAACAGCAAAACCAAGGCATGCTAGTAGTTCCAGCTAATGCCGCTAGGTAACCTTACTCAAGAAATGGCGAGCCCGTAGAGGATTTCTGATGAGAATTTCGTCCCCCCTCCTACCCTACACCACCTAGAATCCATTGGCATGAACAAAAATAACTTGAATTATTAATACGCTAATATCTCGAAAACCAGAGCCCGTAGGGGATTTCTGATGAAAATTTCCTTACCCCCCTCCCTATCCTATACTATAATACCCCCTCACAAACCACCCATCTAGAATCCATTGGCATGAACAAAAATTTCCTACCGTTAACTTTAATTATTACTAATTTTAGTTCAAAACCAAAAGCCTACATTTAGGCGCACCACATATCTATCCAAGAAAACCGGAGATGCTGGTAGTACCGACTAATGCCGCTAGAGCGCAGTCAAGACCAAATCCATCAATAAAGCTTCCCACCCCTTCACAAATATATAGAACTGAAAGTGATCTCGTATCCCAAAACTCGGGATGAAAAACTTAGAGGCTACGAGTCTGAGATGAAAAATAAGCGAACTCCAGAAACAAAATCGAAAACCTATGCTATTTCCCTATGCTGGAGAGAGCTAAAAGTGGTCTCGTATCCCCAAAGTGGTCTCGTATCCCCAAGATTCGAGATGAAAAATAAGCGAACTTCAGAAACAAAATCGAAATCCTATGCTGGAGAGTGTTAAAAATGGTATCGTATCCCCCAAAGTGGTCTTGTATCCACAACATCCAAGACATAAACCAGGACATCCAAGACACAACCCCACATTTAGTATGGATTTACACCACCTAGCGACGGTGGCGCCATCTGTCGTGAAATCCTGGAGGCTAAAGAAGTGATCTGGTGACGCCATAGTGTAACTACTATGGTATTTTCCCATCGTAAACGCGTCTACTTAGAGAGTTGAAATTTTGCACACTGGCTTTTAAGAAAACGAAGTAAATGAGTATCATAAGAATTGGTCTTAGAGGAATTCTAGATTTTTGACATGCTATTTAATAAGGAAATAAAAACACATTTTTGACAACTGATCCTTATTTATTAATAGTTGTTCTGCTTGCACACTTTTAATTACAGTGGCATTATTTTGCTGGCATACAGCTCATCCTACGTCATTAGTTTTCATTGTCTGGGCCTGCTCTTTATTCTTCTTGTCTTGCGTGGTGGAACCAGAACATTTATTGTCTTCATCGTCTATAGAAAATGAACATGAATAAGAATTTTTAGCGTCTCCTTTTTGAAAAATTAAGGTTAAAAAATAGTTACCAGTATCGGTGAGATCAATCATGGGAATTTTTCCCTATACGATTTTGCAACACTCGGGATCCCTATACTCTTCACCGAAATGCTGGTAAGACCATTCCCAAACATCATCCTTTTCCATGTTGCGTTTTGTATCCATGCGGTTCATGTAAGTAGTTAACGCTTGGCTTCTGCAGCTCTCATCGATTCGTCGTTCAATCTTGGTTGCTTGTTAGCAATTTTATCATCGCCTACTTTTGCTATGTTTCTATTGTTTCGTCGCTTACAGTAGCTTTTGTTATTTAGTAAAATTTTGAAAGTTCTCTACTTGAATATTGTGTGTAGTGCATCTATTCTTAATATTACGGAAAAGTAAATTGGTAAATTATTGCATTCAAGTAATTTGCGAAGTAAAGTCGAGTTTCATTCGTGCAGTTATAAAAAATGGCTTAAATTTCAAAGTATTATTCGCAATATTTCGAAATTATTGAAAACATTGAAAGAATCGCGAGTGGTAAACGTAACAATGG
This sequence comes from Dioctria rufipes, assembly GCA_963924295.1. NCBI lineage: Eukaryota > Metazoa > Arthropoda > Insecta > Diptera > Asilidae > Dioctria > Dioctria rufipes. The sequence continues at coordinate 83,300,562 of OZ002742.1, forward strand.
AAGTGATACTTTTCGAGTCAGATGCAAATTACAGTGCCCGGAAAAATTACAATCCATCTTTGACATTTGCGGGTAAGTAAAATTCTTAAGTCGTTATGATATTTATATTTATGTTTCAAATCATGCAGAACATGTATATTTAAATCGGAATTAAAATTTTTCAAATAAATTGATGGCCTAATTGCACCTGATGTGCAATATATCTTAAGTGAACAATTGGTCGATCTTGTAATTGACACGATATAGCATAGAGTCATTGGATTCTCCTGTATAGAGGGTCTTACTCTTGCAGATCCAACGATGTTTTTTTTCTTTAGGCACTAATCTTAATTCATAATAATTAATTTATATCTATTCGATTGAAATGCACGTCGCGTCGATAAATGAATTATTTGTATAAAAAAAGTTAGCAATAAGAAGCAAACTAAAAAATAAAATATATTGTTACAGGATTACTTACACCCAAAGCAATTTCCATCTTTCCGCGCGACACATAGAGGACCCAAATAAACCACGCAAATAAAGGGCAAACCACACGTAGCAGCACGAAGTACGAGCATTTCTCTGGACTTGTGCCTAGACGTGGAAGCACAATTATGTTGACACGTCGTACATGAAACGTTGGATATTGCTAACCGACTAGAAGAATTAAAAACTAATCAAAATAGGAGAATAAATTGTGTTGACATTCCTAAATAGAAAACGAGTATTGCTAACCTCAAGAGTAGAGGCATCCGATTGTTGTGTTCACAAATATAGAAAAACTAAGATCAGTAAATAATCTGACATTTGTTGTTACGAACAAAATTCGGCAAGTACTGCAAACAAAATTCATTAAATAATCTGAAATTTGTCGGATTAAAAGTTACGAACAAAACTTCGCAAATACTAAAAACAAAACTCATTAAATTATTTGAAAGTTACTGAATTAAAATAAGGAAAAAAAAAGCTTGGCAAATACCGTAGAAAAAAAGTCAATAAATAATCTGACGCCAATTGAATTGAAACGACCACTAAAAATTCAGCAGGTATTAGGACAAATATCGATTAACAATTAGGCACCGAAATGTCAAAGAAAGATTTATCAGAAGCGTAAGAATAGATAATTAATTTGAGAAAAGAAATGTAAAGAATTAAAGAATTAAAAACAGATGGCACCACATGGAAAAACTAGGTGTAGAATAGCGCCACTGGGCACAAAATTGTAGGTAAGAATTAAAAAAACAAAAAAAGTTGGGTAGAAGCCGCCATACTGTAAGCGTGTAAAACAGAAAATTTTTGTGAGCAGCACTAAAAAATTAGAAAACAAAAGAAAATTGTAAGAGTCTAGAAAGGAAAAGTTTTAAATAAAAAATAAATAAAAATAATAATAATACGACAAACAAAAACGATGGAGTTTTCTTTGGAGAGGTAGCGAGTTGCATTGCTAGGCAAAGGAGAAAATTTTCCAATCCCAGTTACCGGAGTCCCAGGTCGGCGCTGCAGAACTCTAAACAGGTAAAATCTTGTAGACTGTATCTGTCGGCCAAAGTTGAAATATCACCTGCATAAATTTACGCTGGAATCGCTCGGCCAGCCCAATAACCAGAGGAGACATAGTGCGGGATTTCGTGTCAAGTTCTCTTCCTTCCCCGAATTTATACACCAATTTCAAGAATTTTTATCCCGAAGTCATGAATGGTAGTACGAAAGCATCGACTTCTACTACTGATTCCAGTGGATCAAAAAGAATGCGTATGGAAAGCAATACCAAGGAAATAAACAAAGCTCTTCTTGATTATATAATTAATGAATTAGTGCCATTTAATACTATGGAATCACATAGTCTACAAAATTTATTAAATGTTACCGCTCAAAGAAAAATTTCTGTAATGAGCAGACCAACTTTAGTAAAAGTCTTGTGTGAAAAGTATGATGAAATGGTTGAAAATATCAAGAAGGCGTTAAATAAACACAAACATCTTTACCTGACAGTGGATGGCTGGACGTCTCATCACAGGTCGTATCTAGGCGCTACATGCCATTGGATAAACGACGACCTTCAAAGAGAATTTCGTATTCTTTCTTGCAAAAGAATACAAGGCAGTCATACGTTCGATGTACTAGCGAGAGAAATTGATAATATTTGAAAACAATATAATATTTCTGACAAAGTAAAATATATAGTGACAGATAACGTGGCAAACTTTGTTAAAACTTTCAGGTAAAATAAAAAAAAATTACAGCGATATAATAATAACAATACAATGTACAAAATTATTATGCTTGTGTTTGTTTTAGACTTGCCACACGCGAAGTAAGAGAACTCTTCGATTCACTTGATGCAGAAAAAAAAACGATTCCACACATGTCCGCGATCTTTTTAAAGCGAAAAACAGTAAAACTTCAGATGTTTTGCTTTTAAATAATGAATCGTCATTACATTACCAATGCACATACGATGTGCGAGTCACACAATAAATTTGGTTTGTACGACAGATTTCATTAGTGCTCTAAAACCTGTGGTTATGAGGAATTCAGACTAAGGTACGAAAAGGTCGAGAAAAATTGTAGTGTCTTATGGAATTATCAGAACCAATCATCCACAAAAGCTGATTTTATTAAAAACAAATTGGGGAGGTACTTGACGACTCCAGGAATAACGAGATGGAATTCTTTGTATGACTCATTTTGTGATATTTTAGGGCTAACGAGAAACAAAAGAAATGAATTTGATGTTGTATGTGACCATATGAAAGTTAAAAAATTTTCGAACGAAAAAGTTAAATTTCTTTAAAAGTTTTGTGATGTGAGTTTTGCAACATAAAACCGCTGGAAATTATACTTTTTTACTGTAGTTTTTCAATCATATACATATTTATAAACTAGTGGCATCTGCGCTAGATATTCTGCAAGTAGAATCGGAAAATTTTATAGGGATTATAATTGAAGTCATTTGCAAAGTTATCACCAAATTACAAAACTTCGAAAAGACATTCAGATTTGGCTACAATTTTAAAAGAAAGTCTTAAGATTAGGTATACTTGTTTTTTTTTCTAATATAAAATATGGAATAATTAACATCTGATCAACTCTTACAGGTTTTCCAATGTCTGCGATAATCTCGATTTTCTAATAGCCACAACCCTTCATCCCCAATTCAAAATGTTTTTCGTCAGAAAGAATTTTCCCGAAAAAAGGTGATATGGTTGAGAAATTTATTATTTCCAGAATTAATGTAAGCCTGGAATGTATCGAGAAGAATACGCAATCCCAAAATAACAATCAATCTACGCCATTTTGGGATTCAGATTGTGAAGATGATCAAAATTCAATGGAGGGTCAGAAATTGTTCTTGGAGTATAATTTTTCCACAGACATAACCTCGAGCGTATTTGAAAACAAACGTTTTCCGCTGATAAAAAGTCTTTTTATCGAATACAACACAGCACTGCCTAGTAGTGCTTCGGTAGAAAGATTATTTAGCATAGGAAAATTAAAGTTAACTCCGAATAGATGTCCTCTAAAATGATGAAAATTTTGAAATGCAAGTGATGCTACATATCAATGGAAAAATATAAAGTAAGACGCTGATTATATGGAAAATGTAAGTACAATTTCCTTGAATTCAATTATCACATTTTCAAGTATGGTACTTTCCTTACAGGTCCTACAATTTGTACATTTTATTGAGAAGAAGAAGAAAAGATGGGTAAGGAAAATAGCAAAAGCTAAATTAATATAATATAATATAATGAATGACTTTTGTGTGTGCTTTTCTTATTTGATTAAAATTTCAGTTTCTGTTTCAATTTTAAATCAGATTTTCCTTATGTTATTTAAAACATGATTTGAGTCCGCTCAACTCAAATAATGAGTCCGCTCAAGGCAGTCAAGCAGTGAGTCCGCTCAAGTACATTCAAGCATTGAGTCCGCTCAAGACTGAGCCCGCTCAACCAGTGAGTCCGCTCAAGTTTCGACCGATGAACCACCGCTCAACTGTTGAGCAGACTCAATGATTGAGCGGAGTCACTGCTTGAGTTGAGCGATGAGTTGAGTCAAAATTTGAGCCCTTTACATCCCTGAACAGAATTGATTGACTCGAAAAAAATTAATGCAAACAAAATTCTCCATTGAAATCTTGCCGCCCTAAATAAACTAATTCTGTGATAAAATAAATACAAAAATTCTCTTTTTTGCTTGCCGTTTGTACCGGAGAATCGCAAAAAGGTCTACTTGAAAAAAATTACTTCATTCGGTAAAGTTGATAAAAAAGGAAAATAAAAAATAACAGAAATGAAAAGAAAAGTGCGCAATAACTCAACAACACGCCTTATTTGAGCATTGAAACTGTTTGATAATTATTTCTATTGTATCTGTAAGGTAAACTAAAAGATATTTTTTATCTTTTGCCTTATCTTTAAATCCAGCTTGATTGATTTTAATCGGTACATTGTTTTGAAATAAGGACTATTTCAGAAAACAAAGGAACATCTATCCCTGCTTCCATTACTCATCTTTTGCAGTAAAAATGGAAGTTAGCTCAGAAAAATGCCGAAAAATAATTCTTTCTGCCATATGGAAAATCCGAATATGTTTCAAAGAGGCTTAGCTAAAAGGTTGAAAATTCCGAAAACCATTCCAAATGTTCTCAGTAAATTTCCAGAATCTTATAGTGGTCAGAGAAAGACCGGATCAGGAAGGAACGTTCGATAGAACAAAAATTGGTCAAAGACAACTTTAAAAGAAATGCCAACATGTCGTTGAGAGATATGACTGATAATTCTGGAACGTCATATGCTATGGTCCATCGAATTAAAAGAAGAGAGCAGTTTCCATATTCAGAAAATACCGAAAAGAATACTAGAACAAATTTGTAAAATCCAGGAGCCGAATTTTGTATGAAAATTTCCTAATGAAATTTGGCTTAGGTGGAAACGAACTTCAACCAGTGTCTTCAGAAGCGTTTTCTTTCATTCTTTAGAAATCATGATGCATCAGCTTTGTTTTGACCGGACTTAGCAACTTTCTACCACGGCAAAAAAGCGAGAAATTTTTACGATTACCATTGCGTACCCGAAGTACCCAAGGAAGCAAATCCCCCAAATTGTCCAAATCTAAGATTGGTTTAATATTGACAGAAATTTTAAAACAAATACAATAAACCCTCTGCTCATATCGACATTTTTAAGAGTCATATAAAAGAGCGTCCGATACGTTCGATACTGTCTGTACAAAATTTAATGAAGAACGTAAAGCAAAAAGTTCACCAATTTTATAGCACGTAGTAATTATATCCTGTCGGTTGTGAATAATGGATAATTAAGCAATAGTTCCATAAAAATTATTTCATAAAAAAAAAGGTTTTTCTTGTTGCTTTCATTATTCATAGGTGGTCTTTTTTTTAAATAATCCTTAAATTGTTCAGTGTTCCAAGTTTATTTCTGTCAGCTGTCATCAAAATTGACTCCGAAATGAATTGTGCCTGTGTTGCAGACATTATATAATATACCTTAAAGGTTCTCTGTTTTTTTTTTTTTTTTTTTGTTAAATACAGCAATTCTATTTATATAAGGCAATATCGGCAATATCGCTGCAACTACATGGAGAAAACCAAGCCAAAATTGATTTTGATTTACTCTACGTGTTAGTTTAAATTTCCGCACGTATATCAGCCCAATATTTAAAAAAATATTTCAAAGTATTTTATGTAACTTATGCCCCATACATATATACACAAATCTGATTTGGGGTAAACCAATACTAACTTTTGTGGTAAACATGAGATGATTTATCTCGATACATAAATCGTACTTAACTCAAAATATAAAATTTAGTGGATGGGGCAAACCAATATTCAGGCAACGAAATGTCATATGTCACTCGTAACTTGTCTCGAGCTTTCACAGTAACCTATTTAATGTTGTCGGAACCAGTTGAGTAAGCGGGTTTTAATAACCAGCTTATTGTAGCGAACACTTTTCCGTTTCGAAATTGGCCGAGTAGGGGTCACGTGAAGATTTTTAGTCGCCATCAGCCATTTTCCGCAAAGAAAAATCTAGGCAAGGGACACAAACATACCCAACGACAGTTTCAGTTTTTCCCTGAAAGTTTTGAGAAGCGGAACTCCTGTTCAATCGTGAGAATAGTGACGCCATCTTAATAGTAATTCATTAGACTTCACCTTCAAAATGTATAAGAGGCGACGTTGATGATTTTGTTCGATTTCACAACCGAAGGAAGGACCTAGGAAATGATCGGTTAATTTTGACAAGAAAAGAACGTAGGTAAGCTAAAGTGATTCGAGGTCACTCAAGTGTCGATTTTCTTCAGAGACTCCCAGAGGCTCCCAGATTAATCCTCCACATGGCTGGAAGTGAAGTGCTGCAAATGACCAAAGGAAGTGAAGTCAATTGATTTATTTATTAAAGGGTTTTCCAATAAGAGGTGTTATTTTGATATTCAAAGAAAAATGCCATTTTTTGAGATAAATGATCGGATCTTTTGTTTCATTATAAAGAGGAAGGTATGCTGTTAATAATGGAAAATAACATCAGCCAAATGATCACCACGATCACGCCTACAGGACTATATCCTTTTCATGAAATTTTCCATAACCAAATCGCAAAGTGGCTGCCCTATGTCCTCGATAGCCTCACGAATTCCATCTTTGAGGTCTTGAATCGACGCTGGGCTGTTGGCTTAGACCTTCTCTTTTATGTGGCCCCAAAGGAAGAAGTCGCAAAGTGTTAACTCACAAGATCTCGGTGGCCAATTGTGATCACCTCTTCGAGAGATAACACGGTCCGGAAACTTTTCCCGTAAAAGATCAATGGTTTCGTTGCTTGTATGGCAAGGCGCCGTCTTGTTGAAAGTAAACGTTGTCCAGATCAATACCATCCAATTCCGGCCATAAAAAATCATTAATCATCTGTCGATAGTGCAATCCATTCACCGTAACTGTTGCTCCAGCCACATTTTTGAAAAAGTAAGGTCCAATGACTCCGGGGGCCCCTAACCCCAACCAAACAGTCACACGTTGAGGATAGAGAGGCTTTCCAACAATAACTCTTGGGTTTTCCGAGCCCCAGATGCGACAATTTTGCTTGTTGACGAAGCCATCGAGGTGGAAATGGGCCTCATCACTCAAATTGAGTTTTCGATGGAATTCCGGATCATTTTCATGCATTTCAATGACCCAATCAGCAAAGACTCGACGTTGTTGATGATCGGCCGGCTTGAGTTCTTGTGTTAACTGAAATTTATAAGCCTTAAGACCCATATCTTTATGCAAAATACGGTGTAATGACGTTTGTGGAATGCCTAATTCCAAAGAACGACGACGAATGGACAAACCTGGGTTTTCTTCAACACTTTTGGCTACAGCAGCAATATTCTCAGCTGTTCTTGAGCGACGTGCACGGAGTTTATTCTTCACGTCACTAGCTTGTCCCGATAGCTCGAATTTGTCTACCAATTTCTTTATTGCGGTCCGACAAGGTGCTTCACGACGACCCAAAAATGCTCGAGTTTTACGAACCGTCTCTGCCACATTTTCACCATTTTTATAGTGAATTTTAATAATTTCAATGCATTGTTGAATCGTGTATCGTTCCATTTTTATTAATGGCGTAGTTTCTACTTGTCAAATGTCAAAAAATGACAGCTCCAAAAGTGACATCTACCGAAATAACACCTTTATATTTCCAATTAGTTGAATATATACATATATATTTTTTCTAATGACACTAAGAGAATCGAGGGTTATACCCCAAAAAACATTTTTTTATATAGTATTAACCGTAAGGTTTGCATTACCAAATTATATAACTTGAGATATATAGACTACTATTCTAAACCTCTTTGTAACCACTATAAACCCCCTATAGAGCTTAAATGGAGGATTATGTAAAGGTTACAGTGATTTGATTTAAGTAACTTTATATAACTAAAAGTTTTATAAAGTGAGTAATAAAAATATTCTGATTACCTTAATATAACTTCTTATATAACCCTTATATAACCCTTATATAACCCAGAGTGCTCTCGATTAATTTATTTTCGTCATAGCAGCGGTTGCAGTAATGTTTCGGCTACTTTTATAAACTTTTTTTATTAATTGTAATGGCAACATCATTTCCACAACGCTTGGAATTTTCTCAGATTGATTACTTTTAGTAATTGAAATGTTAGGCAAATTACTTTTCGTTACCTTTATAAAACAATATAGTGCAAATATTTACCCAACCTATCTTAACACAGAATTTCGATATTTTTTGTATTGCATTTTTATAATGTAAGACTTTAATATTTTTGCATTTTAGAATTGCAATTTTTCGGCTTGTACGTACTGAAATTCAGTTGCAATTAAAATTTTACTGTGAATATCATCATAGATACTTTTAAAAAATACAGACCGCTCCAAAAATAAGCAATATTTAATAATTTTAATTAAATATGACAAAATTTAAAATTATCATTTAGGTGATCTTAATTCATAAAAGTAACATTATATAATTTAGAAGTGTTATATACCTAAAATGATGTATTTTCTTCATATAAAAGTAAAACGGACGCAATATATCAGCAATTAAAAAAAAAATTGGTTTAACCGACATTTTCTTTTTTATCTGCAATGCACAAATGAAAAAATTGCGACTTGTACTTAAATGAACAAATTACCATTATGAAACTTCAACTAACCCTTATAAAACTTCTAGAAATATTATATAAACTAAAGGAACTAGCATGCCTCGAAAATGGTCCTAATATACCCTTTAGTCTTAATATGAATTCTTTGGTCATCCTATATATCTTATGGTAACCAAAAATAGGCGTTATTGTTCTTATATACCTTTTGGTTATATTGTGTTACCCTAGGCAAAGTTATATATCTTAAACTAATAAAGAATGTGTCTAAGTTATTCTTAAAATAATTTTTGTTGTGCGCACCTCGTGAAGTCCAATGAACAATTTTAATTACAAAAAAAAAATAAAAAATAAAAAATGTATAAAATCGGTGCAAACTGAAGAGGCAGGTCAAGAAAAACTTAGCTTTACGTAAAAAATAAGATAGCGATGTCATCTTGATTGATTATTTATAAAGCTTACAGAAAACACGCACTGCACCGATATATAAAATTCACGTTCCGATTTTTATAACAGTCACCTTCGTTACTAAAACGCCATAAATAAATGAAAACGAAAACAGTTTTATACGACACTAAAAATCATTCATTTTTATAACGATCACCGTAGTTACTGAAGGGCCACCCAAAAAATTTTACGATATTTTATAGTGGGTAGGTACCTATGTATTTCCGAAAGTTCCCAATTTTTATTAAAGTCACCTAAATTACTGAATGTTGTCAAGTTATACAAGAGTAACCACAGGTACCGCAATAAATACTCATTACCAATTAGTTGTTCGAACCAAATCGATTCGAATATATTTTGTTAATGGACAAATGCTGAAAAGAAAATATCCTGAAAACAAGGCATCAACATTTTTAATAAAATTATATCTAATTTGATTACTCTTAATAAAAAAACAGGTAGACAACCCAGCAAAGCCATGTATTTGTCATCTACATAACACATTGCACAAATACAATAGAACAGTATAGCCTCATTGAGCAGATCAAATTAAAATCATTTAGCATATACATATTTGAACTGTTAGATTCGTGCTAAAAACAATTCCGGCAAACGAAAAATATTACAAAAATACCATGCTAAAATTACAATTTTCCCAAAAATAGGTACAACTGTGGCGACGTCGGCCCCGCTTTGACGTTTATCTATAATGCAACGCCGACGCGCTCCGAGTTTGCTCACGATTGGCATTTCGGAAAACTATCGCAACAACATTTGTAGGTTTGTGGAACCAGTTGAGCGGCTACTTTGCGTGTTGTGGGCGAGGTCATTTTTGCATAATACGTAGTAGTCTTGTAAGGAAAAATGTTTTTGTTTTAATTTTAAAAAAGTCAGTCAGTTTTAGATTGCAATACCAAGTGGTTATAAATAGAAAAAAATGTAAATATGTTATTGTAACACAGTTCTAGACCTCCTTGTAATTTGTTTTACAGGAGAAGAATATAAATACGAATACTAAAAAGTTGTGTTTAACTTAATACAACTTGATTCAATTCAATTCAATAATTTATTTAATATATGCAACAAGATATCTTTTAATTTTGCATACGAGATATAAAATGGAGAGAATTAAATAAAAAAAAAAAAATTTTAAGCTATCTTACAACTATGTGCTTACAATTATCTAACTAATATATAAAGATGAAGAATAAGAAAAAGAAAAGAAAAAGAATAGAAAGATGAAGATATGATAAAAATCAACCTGCAGTTATTTTAGGAGCGGACCCAGCTCATGCATTCGCGACCTCAAACCACTTCGTTCTGATATCATTGGGAAGAATGTTCCATTTACGTGCAATGTGGACAAAGTAAGAGCGTTGCCCAACTAGTGCGCGGAATCGGGGTATAAGTAGGCTGAAGTAGCGGTGCGATTGCAAGAAAACCAGGTGTTCGAATAAGTACAATGGTGAACGTGTGTTTATTAGACGATGTAAGAAACTTAGGGCAGTGACATCACGATAAGCATTCAATGAACACCCTAGAACTGAGGGAGTATATTGTGATACATGATCAAAGCGACGTAGTCCGTAAACAAAACGGACACAATCGTTGAATGCTACGTTAAGCTTACGATTACAGGCTGCATCGAGGGAAGAGAAGATAGTACAGCAGTAAACAAAATGAGGAACAAGCAGAGCCTTGACCAGTTTGAGTCGCAAACCAACTGACAATACCCTCCCTGAAAGCCATAACCTGTGGAGGCCACCATAGATTTTTCGGACTATACTACAAACTTGAGCGCAGCAGGTTAGTTTGCTGTTAAGGGCAACTCCAAGGCAAGTAACCTTTTCGGAGAAAGGTATTATCTCATTATTCAGCAGTATGGGAGGCAATAACTCCGTGTCTAGTACCCCACTATAGAAGGCTATGCAGGTCGACTTCTTCGGATTGAGAAAGAGCCGGTCAGATTCAGCCCAAGCGGATATTCGATTTAGATCGCCATTAATGCGAGCAACACAGTCCTCCTGCAATCCAATAGGTCTAGACAGATAGAGCTGCACGTCATCAGCATATATATGCAAACTCGCATCCATTACCACATGCGGAAGATCATTTATAAACAATGAAAAGAGTAGAGGACCTATAATGGAGCCTTGTAGAACTCCAGAATCGATGGGAAGGGAGTTAGATTTAACTCCATCAACTAGGACTTGTTGGAAGCGATTAGATAAAAATTCGCTGATCATTCTAACTGCAGTTCGGGAGAGAAAGAATTTGTCATGTAGCTTGTGTAGAAGAAGTGTGTGGTCAACGCTGTCGAATGCTTTAGTAAAATCAAGCAGAACTAATATAGATAGATGATTATTGTCTAGCCCGCCTCGAAAATCTGTAGTGACTTTAAGTAGAGCAGTCTCGCAGCTATGCCCAGTGCGGAAACCAGACTGCCATCTGAAGAGCATGTCATTCCGATCGATAAAATTAATTATTTGCGTGGCCATTACCCTCTCCAATACCTTCCCTAGGAAGCATTGCATACTTATAGGACGAAAGTAGCTCGGACCGTTAGGAGCAGAGTTCTTTGCCAGTGGTAATACTACAGAATTTTTCCACTTACGAGGAAATTGAGAGTACGTGAGGCAAGAATTGAATATGTATAGCAGAGAGCTACATATAGCTGGAAGGAGAAGCTTAATAAATCTAGGAGGGATACTGTCATCACCAGTGGCATCAGATTTGATATCATCAATGGCCTCTAACATCTCAGAAACGGTTACACATCGGAAGCTGAAGTTTACTGATTGTTCTACAAAGTTTAAAGGAGCTGCATGAGCAACTATTGGAGTAGCGAGCGTAGACGTTGTGAAAAAATTATTAAGAGCGTTTGGATCTATGCAACACGTTGATTTATCGCTACCATGAATACCCAATTTACGCAGATTAGACCATAGTTTCTTTGGTGTTAGAGAAGGGTTGAGTATTCTGCTAAAATAAGCCTTTTTTGCACTTCTGATTTTCTCGTTTACTAGGTTTCTTACGGATTTATACATAGCACGACTCTGAGAAGTTTTGAACAACTTGTAACGACGGAAAAGATATTCTCTTTCAGCAATCATGATCTCAATTTCAGGAGAATACCACGGATATCCGACATCTTTTATGCGCTTGGTCCGCTCAGGTGCGAATTTATCATGTAAATAATTAACCAATGCATAAAATATTTCTAATTGATCATCTACAGAGTTATAATTTTTAATAAGCTCCCAGTGAAGCACTGATGCCACTTCGAGTAAACTCTCAGCATTAATTCTGTTGTAGTTGCGATACTTTAGAACTCTGGGCTGAATAGTGAAATGGAACTCGTAGGATATGAAGATGAAGTCATGACCGAAAATACTAAGCGGACTTAGTTGATTGAAGATTAAGACTTTGTTTACGTCAGAGCTGAAGAACATATCCAAGAGTGAAGGATTCGTGAATATTATTTTTCTTTAGTATTGCTGATCTAATCCTAGAACTTTCTACCGCAGCTCTGAGTACACACGTCAAGTGAAACTTACCAGACCAAAGGAATAGCTCCGTTTAAGAGGTCTTCAATACAGGCAGCCATATGATTAAATAGATGCGCCGTACCGAAGAGTCGAGAGTTGGATCGAAATTAGAAGCTTCAAGCAGGGCTTGCATACCGAAGTCAAATATAGCACCAGGGGTTGCAACTAGGCTTCCCACACAACAACAAAAACCACAGCAATAACCACAGTAGCTCAGCAGGATCTGTATCCTACAATCAAGTAGGATCTGTATCCTGCAATTGCAGTTCGACATACTCAACAACCACCTTCAAGTCAGGCAGTTCCGTAGGATATATATATATATATTGTTATTTTTTATCTTTTATAGTTTTATTTTCTCTATGAACGATATTTAACTGAATTGAAGGGAATATAAGGAATTATGTTTGCTATTATTTGGAAATGAATAAACATTACTTACTTACTTACTTACTAAAATAAAGAATTGACTAGTTCGTAACTAGTGAAAAAATTATCAAAAGTAATATTTCGATTGGTGGGTACAAATAGCTCACATAATGCTTCCACGACGTTTTGGGCTAAATTTTCGGCTCTTGTATTGCCTTCTTTGCCTAAATATGGTAATCCTTGCAATATATAAGCAGTCTCATTTTCTACAATCCACCACATTTTCATTTAGTATTTGTCTGGCTTACTAGGAATATATTGTTTGAAGGGTACTCGGCCACGCAACGGTACTAACTGTTCCGTTGAATACTGAATTCTTTTGAAATTATATCACTGTGTTACGTATAAAACAAGGAAATGGTAACATAATAGCAGCATTCTGTTTTGAGAGCTTAAGAGGCTCTTCAACTCTGTTTGTGTTATATTTTTGATATTTTGTTTATAAAATTTTAAATCTAGGATAAGTTTTTTTTAGAAATATTATACTGGTATTTCAAAATATGTAAAAAAAACTTGCAGAAAATAATTTTTTTAACGATTTTTTTCATTTTGAAATAACAAAGAAATAACAAAAGATCCTCAGACGCTCTTTTATCCGGATGAAGGCTAATATTATAAAACTAATTCGCGCCGAGAAAAGCTAGAAAAGTCCATCTACAAGATCTTGCAAATATTTCTATCGAGCGGATCATCTAAATATTTTTAAATGTACGTAACTCGCAAAAAATTTATATCAACTAATAATTTTATGTGCAATAAATATTATATACTATTCATCTCATGATCAATTGTTTTTCAAATTTGTTCAGCCAGCTGATAAACCACATCAGGATAGGTAAACTTAATTAAGGTAATGTTGAGAGTTTTATACATCAGGGGCGTAAACATATACGTTTTCCTTAGGCGCTAAAATGAGTCGTCACGATTCTGCGTGAAGGAACTGAGGAAAGAAGTGAGTTCTTAACCCTTTGTTCCCTACTCTTTATTTTTGCAAATTTTTTGTAACCAATTAGAAATTGGATCGCTCTATCATTTATATACATATATCCCAATATAGTAACAAAAACAATGCCACTGCTTCACTAAATGTGGAAAAATTTAGACTTTTTCTAATATTTGGGTATTTTCTTTAGTTTGCTAAACTGGTGCAGTAATTTTCATCGAACTAACTGACGACACGGTGCCAATTTGAATGAACAAATCAAAAATATTTTGATTTCTGCCAGTCTAAATTTTACTTTTGTGGTTGATACTGACAGTAATACTGTATTGTATTAGTAACACTAGAAATTTGTCATAGCTCATGAGTAGACATCGGATTATTTGCACTATCAAACTGCTAAAATATGCATGCAAATATGTGCAAAAAAAAAGCCAAAATATGCATAAAATATGCACTATCAAAAAAGGAAAAACTTTGTTAGAGATCATTTTTTTGAATGTTTAAATCAATATACAAGTTAAATCTAGAAAATAATTGAAACCAATAAATAATAGTATTCAAAATCAACAAAACACAACCAAACACACAAGAATTAAAAATTAATTATAGTTTTTATGGCAGTATATTACAATATACTTCTCTAAATTTTCAATTTGAAATTTGTGAGGTTTGTCACTTAATATTAATTTGTACGCCGAAAATGGTCGTTCTATGTCTACGGATGTAACAGGGAAAAATTTTAAATTTTGAGCCATGTCCGTAGAAATCACCTCAGGTAAGCTTTGACCTGGGCCCTATTGCACCAACAACTTATCGGTTATCACTTAGCAACTTATCAAAATTTCTTATTAATTTCTGTTGCACCAAAACGAAATTAGAAAAGCACTCATTTGAGTGTTGAATAGTGAGAAGTTGTCAGCTTTTCAAATTACTGTTGCGCTAAGCCGAAAATGAGTAAGTGATAAGTGTTCTATGGAAAAGTGATAAAGTTAGCAAATTATATACTTTTTCTCAATTTCCGTTGCATCAAATTATTACGCTTATTATTTTGCAATGAAGAGTTTGATAATTTAAGCAACATAGTGCTAAGTAAAAATTCTGTTTTCGAATTGACTGTCGACGTGATCGGTAGTGTCATAATATTAAAATAAAAATATTAAAGAAATGTTTCGTTTTGAAAGATTTTTTGATGAAGAATCTGAGTCTAGAGAACGTGTGATGAAGACCAGAATAAATTACACGCTGGACTCGGACACATTGGAAAATTTCCGCTTAACACGCGTTCAAATAGAATATGTTCTATTAAAGATTGGAGGTTATTTGCAACATAGCAGTGGACGGAACAATTCTTTAAGTCCTTTGCAACAATTACTGACAACTCTACATGGGAAATGGCGCCCAATACCATGGAATTGCCAATATGCATGGTATCAATAAAGCAACTGTGTGTAGGGTTGTTCATAGGGTATCAAATACCATAATTAATGTGATGATGGGTGAAACAATTCGTTGGCCAGAAAGAAATCAAGGTTTGTCGCTACAATTTCTTGAAATGAGAGGCTTTCCTCAAGTAGCTGGATGCATCGATGGAACTATCATTAATATACATGCCCCTATATTGAATGAAGAGCACTTTATAAACCGGCAAGGAAAACACGCACTTAATGCAATGATGGTGTTTGGACCAGACCGAAGCTTTTATGCTGTGAATTCCAATTGGCCAGGTAGTGTACATGATTCCAGAGTACTCAGAAATTACCAGTTATTCCGAAATTATGAAGCTGGCTTTCGACCATTCCCTGGTGCAGTAATTTTGGGGGACAGTGCTTACCCACTAAAAGAATGTCTCATCCCACCATTGCGAAGAAATCCCGATAATCTAGCAGAGCAAAGATTTAATCGTGCACACACAAAAAACAAGGCGTATTGTGGAGAACAGCCTTCGTAAGTGTTCATAAATTTACCTTTGATTCAAATATTTTCTTCAGGAATACTGAAAGAGAAATTTCCATGCTTGAATCACCTACGGCTGAATCCCAGATTTGCTGCAAAAGTGGTATTGATATGATATAGCTATTTCTTGCGACAAACACTGAAAAAATTTTAAGTGAACTAAAAATGTAATCAAACATCACAACACATGAAGTTTACTTAGACTGCCCATTCTTTTAGTTATTTGTTTTATGATATGTTAATTAAAATTTTTTTACAAGAAGCTGAATTTACAATTCTGCGGTTGTAGGTTTATTTTTATCCAACTTATATAGAAACTTACCAAAGTCCGACTTTTCCACAGCCCAAAAATGTGGGCACGAGCATAAGTCCACTCTCGACTATTCGAGACCATCCCAAGAGATTGTACCTTTCTTAATATCTCTTTCCACGCTTCTTCCTTCACCACTTTGCTAGCAGAATTATTTTGGAAAGAGCCAAATAACACATTCTAGGAAAAAAAAAAGACAAATAAAATAATTTACAAGATTACAATAATAACTGAATAATATGAAAAAATAATGATGAACAATTCTATTAAATTTTTGTTGGCAAACAGTTTGTTCATGCTAATGTCATTGTTCAGAATATACCGCATACTTATCAATTCATAAAACTTTTCATTTTCTGATAATTAATTTTAAATTTTGGTGCAACACTTATCATCTTTACTTAGCAAAAATTGATAAGTTTTCTCGATTGATAAGTGAGTGAAATTTTAAATATTTTTCGTGCAACTCTTATCACTTACACTTATCAAAATCAAATAAACTGATAATTTGCTAACTAGTAAGTGATAAATGGTTGGTGCAATAGGGCCCTGCTCTATTAATGCATTAATTTGTTTAATTGCTTCAAAACTCGGATTTTTGGCAAGAACAGTGTCTAACTTATTTTGGAGTTTTAATGAAAATGTGTTCGGAAGTGCATGGATTAGATTTCTATCATTTCAATTGAATTACAAAGAGGAAGAGTTTTGTCTCTAGCTTTTCAATTACGTCGAGTATTTCACTGAAGTTCGTTTTAATGATTGCTAGATTTTTCCTTATTAAAGGGTCTTCAAATGCTTGCTGACATGATCCTATCGTCAGTGCATCGGAATTGTTAAATTGATCGACTACTCCTCTTATGGCCTCAAAATGCTCGGCATTGAACAGTGCTGCGTTCAATCAGGTACCCCATCGTGTTATTACAGGTTTCGTAGTGGAAAATTCGGAAGTTGTTCTTTGTAAGCCTGTATACGCGACGGTGCTTTTAAAATCACATTTTTTGTTAACGAAATCAGTCATTGACATTTACGAAGTCTTTCCTCATTTCTTCTGCAAATCGATGGAGTTCATGTGCCAAACAGGTTATGTGCAGTAAGTTCGGGTAAAATACTTGAAGATTTTTACCAGCTGTTAGCATATATGGTGTAGCATCAGAAGGAAGCACACATATTTTTTCGTCCATACAACAATCGGGCAACAATGATTTTGTGGAATCATTTACGAATCGGGCAAAAGTTGAATGGTTTGTTTTCTGTAGGATCTTACAGGCAATTAAGTGTGGAGTAGAAGGTTCGGTTGTTAATTTTCCAATTATCAAATTGGCTGTATATCGTCCACATGAATCTGCAGTTTCATCAGCTGATATCCACATCAAATTGTTTAAAATGTCAGCCCGAATTTCTGCTAAAACCTTAGAACATATAATTAAAGAAAGCGAAATAGGCCCGAAAAATTGCGGCATTTCCCACTATATGATAGAATTCTGTTTATGTATTCGTTAATGTCATGGAAGTAGTTAATCTGAAATATTTTTGAAGGGGGGTTTGGTGCGATTATTTAAAAATGTATTGCATATAAAATAAAATTGTTATTAGAGATTTTATGTTTTTATACAGAATAAAAGTTTTAAATGTACAATACCTGTAAACCCTGATTCGTTTTGCTCACTAATTTAGTCACATTATATATATATATATGTTCTAAGGCTAAAACGTCTTCATAAATAGCTGGCAGGTAATTTTTACGGATTGTTGATTCTTCTGGGATTACTGGATTGAGACAATACTTTTTCAAGAATTTTTTAAATACATCGTTATTGAGTTGATGAAATGGAATACTGCAACCGACAAATAACTCACACAAATATTTACAAAATTCAGTCTTCTGTGACGATGGCGAGGCGAAGTAGAAGAAGTGATTTGCGTCAGGAGTTGTTGACGACTGATCGAGGACTTATTTCTTGCTCCTATATGAGAAAAATTGAATTGATAAAAATTCTTACTTATATGAGAAGACGTAGTTACGTGTTGGTTAATCTGATACTTCTTCGAAGACGTAATACTCTTGCTACAAACTTTACAATATATTACTGCACCGTCAGTCGTAAATTGGCCTGGGTAACCTTTAATTCAACTTTCCATTAATGTCTGACAATTCTTTTTAAGAGGAGTCAGTACTCAGCAAAAATTTCAATTTAGATACCAGCGTGCCTGTAGGCAATAAAACTTACTATACGTAGGTTTGTGTCCTGAAAGTATGAAAATTCATATAAAATTAGCGTAGACCCAGAACACAAGTCACATTAGAGACATCTAGCGTAAAAAGCAGAAACCCAACATGCGACAATTTAAGACGAAAATGAAAATTTGCAGTTCAAAGGAATTGAAAATTTTTAACGAGAATGAACTCTCCTAAATTTTATTTTGCACATAATTGTTAAATATACTATTTTACTTTATATTTCTACAACTTTGAACGAAATATTTCAATTTGTCGTCTGTGAAATATCGAGAGAAAAAACAAGTACCTACTATTAGAGTTAAACAATTAAAAAAAGCGCCACTAAAAATGAAAAAACTAGACGTTATTTGCTAGATTTAGGCTTTATCTTTCTTAAATAGTCACAATCTGAAGAAATGAGAATACCTACTAACAGGAATTTGGTTTGAAAAGAAAATCATTTTTACCATTTTTTACAATTTTCCGAGCTAATATCTCCATTCCAATACATATCTTTTTATTTTTCTCGACGTTATTTACTAGACCTCTTCGTTACCTTTAATTTAAGATATAAGTCATTATTCTGGTACAAATAGTTTGCCAGAAATTTGCATTGAAAAATGTATGAAACTTCCAAATCTTGGTACTGACTCCTCTTAATGGGTGACATTTTCGTGAACGTGTACGGGATTGCAAGTGCACAGAATACACAACAGTGAATACAACAAAAACACGATAAGGAACTTTTTAATTCACTCGATAATGAACCCACAGAACACACTAGTAAAGGAAACAATAAACACGACTAGGTAGTCTTAACCTTATAGACGATGTCGACAAAGCACCGTCGATTACACGTTACTTTGATGGAGCTCCCGCTGCAACTACACAACCGAACAAAACAAATAAACTTCATCTAACATCTTTCTCGCCTACTATCTAACGCATTTGAAATTGATAAACGCAACTTTTTATGCCGAATAGAGTTCCCAAGCAGTATTTTACGTGCTTCCAATTTATCCCGAATATAATGACAAAAGGGAGACATTTCATGTTAAAAAATGTCGTCCATGAAAAAAGACTACCTTATTGTCCCACTCACTAAATATAGCCACTGTATGGTCGTGGCTCAAAAAATTATCGTAGCTGGAACCATGATTTGCTAGTTTGAAGAGATAGCTACTTCAAAGCTCCAAATGAAGAACCTTATAGTTCCAGAATGTCATTTCATCATCCCGAAATGGAACTTTATTGTATATATCGGGACCTTGAAGTCCCCGCCACAAAAGTGTGACAATAAAACGGCCAAGTAAAGCTGTCAAAAGTTTATTACGAATATGGGCGTAGATGAAAGTTTGTAAGAATGATTTTTTTTAAAGTGGTAGCAACAAAGGAAAAGAAAGGAGTTTATCTTACTGTGGTACCAAATCAGTGGGAATCGAGTGCAGTTTTATATTGGCCAGAGAACCTTAATCATTCGCAAAGGGAATTTGTTACGCTTAAATGAACCTAATCACCCTAATCACTGTAATAGACGCGTGTAATACTCCAATGTCAATAAATGTTACTATATTGTAACAGGATCGTAGCACTTAGTTTGAAGTAACACGACTCAAGGTTGTCTACACTATAAAGTCTCGCGTGAGAGTTTCTGCCACCAAGAAGATTTTTTCAACAAATTGGGAATTATAAAGTACCAATTGAAGGTGACACAAGCTACGTCGCCACTAAAAAGGCAACTATAAACACTTCTACTATAAAATAGTAGAGAATAGTTGTTAGAACGTCGCTACATCTTTGCATTGCCTCCTCCGCGAGGCAGAAGCCTTGAGGTAGACAAATAATGTCCCTTGGATGATTTGGGAACCTCTTGAGGAGCTTGTACCGCGCAGGACTGCCAAATGGCTTACTGAAGTGGCGTTTTGGTTCCAAATACTATAGAATGTGTTTACAAGTAGGCCATCTATACTGAAGTTAGTATTTTAGTCACTGTAACGTTATATAAACTTTCTTTATGTCCCAGTCCACCTTAACTTAGTTGTTGCTGGCTTAAATGCTGCTTGGGTTAAACGTCAAAATGACAACTATTGGTTTTGTTCTCCACAAGCTGCCGGTGCAATATATAAGTGTGAGGAATTTTGTGAAAAATTTACTACTAAATAAATAAATAACATTAAAATTATATGTTGCAGGATGAGTTGTGACTTTAATTATAGGTATGGAGGAAAAATTAAGGATTCTTACGACGCCTTTGATCCATATAAATTGGAAACAAAAAGGTGTAAAGATTCTTTGCCTTCAAATTTTGGGTAAGAAATTACAATTAATAGTAATGCTGCTAATATTTTTATAATTATTCAATACTCAAGGATTCTTTAATAGCTATTTTAATAGGAAAAAGTAGATATATTGTATTTCTTTTAATTTTTTTATTAAAAAATAACGAAATTTATATCTTACATTTTCGCAGATACGTTGATGTCGCTAAGTAGCTGTAGAAAGGAGGCGTTTTGCTCATATAGGTCTCTTGAAACCTATAAATTTTGTAAAAGTGGATGAATAGAGGAAATAAGCTGCAAAAAAACTTAGCAATGGATCCATTGTGACCAATATGGTATATTTTGACTAAACGCTGTTCCTGCATGTCAAACCTGGGAGAAAGCTACCTTCATATTGGGGCTGTTCTACATATTTGGGGTCGTAAACGGTCTGAATTAGGAACTAAGGTATATGTAACAATATCCAATTAATTTAATTTATAATCTAAGTAAAATTAATTTTATTTACAGGATTTTTTGTTTTGTAATGGCTCATTCCACCAATGAAGAGTATTCAGATGAAAATCGTGAAGCAAATATCAATCAATTCTTGCAATTTGTAATCTAAAAATTCAAATTTTGCAAAAAGTTCAAACAATAAAAATAAAAATAAATAATAATAAATAATAAAAACAATGTCGAATGATGGATTGACTATTCAGTGTTCTCCTGGGACTTTTGCCAGGGTGCAACAAGGTAAATAAAACCACAGAACTGAGATTGTTTTATTCAAGTTATTGTTGATTTTTTAGATCCAAATTTACTTGCTGAACTTGTTAGCCAGGTTCAATCGGGTCAGGCGCCTGTTGACCAGGAAACTTCACTAACTTCGGCTGAAGTATTAAATAGTATTATCGAGGGAGAAAACGAAGGTAAATAAATATAATTTGTATCTTAATTTATATTTATTTTAAGTTGCCAATTCTGACTTAATTTAGAACAATGTGCGGATAAATGTATTTGGGTCGATGCTGCCGTGAAGCTGTTCCTGTCTACAGTTGGAACCCTTCGGCCAAAAGTGCGAAAAAGCCTGAAATTAAAAAATAAAGCCAAGATGTGGAAGGAGATTAAAAAAAAATAAGTGCGGAAGGCTACAGCTTCACGTCAATGCAGATCAAAAATAAATACAGGTGTCTTGAAAGAACCTTCGAAAAGGCAAAATGCCACAACAGTAAAACTGGCAGAAATAGGGAGTCCTGTCGTTATGAAAAGTAATTATAATTTTGTTTTTTATTTAATTATGTGTAATTAATTTTAAACAGGGAGTTGTCGGACCTTCTTAATGATAGACCATCGGTCTTTTCAAAGTGCCTAGTTAGTACGTCGCGTAAAGAAGTACTATCTCATGACTCTCAAGTTATTCCGGAAACTTTGGAACCAATAGATCCGGACAATGAATATTCGGAGCTGCAGGCGTCATGCTCAAGTACGTATAGTTATTATAACACAGATTAACTTTATTTTCGTTTACAAATATGTGTTTATTTTGCTTATACTAATTCCTTTAACTTACAGCAGATCTCACGAACAAGGAGAATAACATCTCCCAGGCTGGCTCACTGAACTCTTGCAAGAAAAAAACACAACAAGAAGAGATCATAGAGGAGTTGAGGCTCATCCGGTAAGAGCGGAAGGACCAAACCGGCAACATTTTGAAAGCTCTGGACGAAGCCAGCAGCAGGACTGAAGCAATAATGCAAGAGAGGACAGCATTTTGCGGGATGTATTCAATAGTTTAACACAATAATAGATTTAAAAAATTAACTAAATAAATGAAATGAATTAAATAGAAAATACACAAATTTTAAAAACAAAATGTATTAGAGCATGTATAGTTTCTTTTTTGATTCACAATAATTTTAGTGTTGCCCTTGGGACTGCCACATTTGTAAGCACACTGAATCCCGTAATGCCTTGGCTGCAGGATTTGGAGCAAATTCAGCATGCACGAAATTATTTGCCTGGTCTACTCCCGTTTCAACTGGTTCTTGAGTGAAATCTAAATCAGATTCGCTTGCCAAATTGTGAAAGACACAGCAAGCGCGTACGTAGTGACACAGTTTATCCATACTTTTCAGCTTGCAGTAATACAGTTGTCGAAATCTTTGCTTCAGCATACCAAACGTATGCTCGATCACATCACTATTCGACTCTAACTAAGATTTCGATTATACTATATTTGTGCTGCAGTAACATGCCGTTATCTTTGTATGGTGTCAACAGGTTTTTTTTTAATGGATACGCAGAGTCTCGCAAGATCCAGTTATCTAGTCAAATAATAAATAAAAAGTTTTCCCATGTTTTATTTTATATATTAATTGGATATAGTACCTTTGCAAAGATTTTCTAATTTTGGGTATATGAATGAGTTTTGAAGTACTCTGCTGTAATGTGCAGATCCTGGATACCCGACGAAAATGTCTATAAATTTTCTGTTCTCATCACTTATAACCTGGAGGATAATGGTAGTTAGCCCCTTTCGGTCAATGTAATCGTCCTTCCCTTCGCTTGGTCGACCTATCACAATGTGAGTCCCGTCAATAGCACCTACATACACACAGGATTAATATGATAATTCGAAATATGAAACAAGTTAGCTAAATTTTGTGACTTCCGAGAGATCGCTTAGAAATGTCGTGAAACGGAAAATTATGCGATTGACTGAAGAAAGAGACACATCAAAGCGATCTGATATGTGTCTAAAAGAACAGGCTTTATGGCTAGTATACCATATGAAAAGTAAAATATGTATTCCTCCAGACAGCCTCTTATCAGCACGAAGGTGAATATAAGGTTGACTTTTTTCAAATTGGCTTGCCAATTTTTCAAAAATATACCGATTGACTGGAAAGTGCGTTATAAACTCTTGACTTGTGTAAGATTCGACGATTCCATCACAATAATTTTTTATGTTGTTCCTCTTCCGCTTTGTTGGAAGGGCCAATCTCAACAACATCTCAGCCGGCTTTCCGGTTTCCCGGTTTCAAACCCCGGACGAGGCGGTTGTTTTTTCTTCTTGTATTTATTAATTTGATTTAGAATCGTTAAAAATAAAAGTTCTTAAAATTCTTCTTTATCCATCATTGACTGATTCTAACAAGTGTAGGTTCGATTCCCGTCCGGGAAAAAATAAAATAAAAATTGAATTTAGAATTTATTTGTGCGCTTTCATCTTTACTGGTTAATGCCAGCTGAAAGCAAATCGTGGCTTAGTAGGCTAATAACAAGTTGATGAATGCAAGAGGGAAAATCATCTGTCTCGTTAGCTCAGTGGTAAGAGCAGTCGCCCGGGAAGCGGAAGGTCCCGGTTTCAAACCCCGGACGAGGCGGTTGTTTTTTCTTCTTGTATTTATTAATTTGATTTAGAATCGTTAAAAATAAAAGCTCTTTAAATTCTTCTTTATCCATCATTGACTGATTCTAATAAGTGTAGGTTCGATTCCCGTCCGGGAAAAAATAAAATATCAAATTCTATTTATTTGAACAATATTTTTCAATTCTTAATTGCAATAGAAAACTAAAACCAAAAATGATATAACATAAAGATATCGCACAGCCCATGCTACGCTGTGCTAAAGTTGGACGAAGAAAATTGTGTTCGGGTTTTATTAGTATAACCCAGATTCCCCTATTTAAAAAAATACCAACGCCACTGAACACTTTGTTCTCAGCTTTGCCAGGGGCTGGATTCCGCAACTGTCAAGAATTTGAAAGTGTACACGATTTAAAAAACTCAAGTGAGCGCAAGCGTACACTTTTGAATTGCAAGCGATTCCGTAATAATCTGTGCACACTTAAGTGCTGAATGACAATTTTTCTGTGCTGAATGTGTTTAAATTGTTGTTTGAAACTATCATTGAAAAAATAGTCTTTTTTAAAAAAGTTAAGTTTAGTTATAAGAAATGAGTATGAATTCACTAGTATTAAGGCGAAGAGAAAGGTAAAGATAAGTTCAAAAATTTATTATAGATGAAAATTTGTAAACATTCTAGACTGAATTTGATTATAGTAAGAAGGAAATTAAGGGATTCCGAAAATCCTTTTGAAACAATATCTGAGGAACGATTTGTTGAATTGTATCGGTTTCCAATACATCTGTGTGCACAATTTTTGGACAAAATCAAGCCGTTGTTTTATACAACGGAGCGTATTTCTGGAATTCCTGTAAATTTGAGATTTCTATGTGCTTTGCGTTTTTTTGCTACGGGAAGGATTTTATGTCTTGAATGTCACAAACGTCTGTGAGCCGAAGCATACATGAAGTTGCAGACATTATCAATGAAGTCTCTAATCAGTATGTTTATTTTCCTGGGCAGCAAGAAGAAAGTGCCATCAAACAAGACTTTTACCAACTAGCATCGTTCTCGGGAATCGAGGGTCTAATTGATGGAAGTCACATCAAAATTATTTCCCCAAGCAGCGACGTAGAGCACGTGTATTATTGCCGCAAAGGTGGTCATTCAATAAATGTCCTAATAGTCTGAGATTTTTATTGCGTCATACGTTATGCTAATGCAAAGTTCCCAGGAATATCGCATGATGCTTATATATGGCGCCGTTCTGCATTACAGGAACATTTAAGAAGGAAACATTCTCGTGGAGAACGAAATTTCTGGGTTTTGGGAGACACTGGCTTCCCTCTTCAACCCTGGCTAATTACACCCATTAATTCATCGTCTAATCAAGGAGAAGAACGGTTTAATATTGCCCATAAAAAGAACACGTTGTATTGTAGAACTTTGTGTTGGAATTTTAAAAAGTAGGTTCCGGTGTTTATCGAAAGACAGAGTACTATGTTATGATCCTGTAAAAGCAGGACAAATTATTAATGCCAGTGTTGTTTTACATAATTTCTTGCTAAAAGCGAACGTACCACTGCTTGAACTATCAGAGGAAGCTTATGAGCAAACTGATGAAGATCATATTATGATTGACGATGAAAGCGGTGATAATACGTTATCCGAAGGAAGACGTGTTCGTCAAATAATTGTTGACAACAATTTTACTAATTTTTAATATCTTTTTTTATATGGAAAAAACAACCGTAAAAATATATTGAAATAAATTATTTTATTATAATTTTTTTTTTAACTCCAATTTTTTAATTTTTATATCCAATTCTTTTTTTTTTAATTCTAGCCAGGACTTGCGCCACTCTTCTTCAGCCTCAAATTTTCTATGTTGCAATTCATAATCCTTTCTTATGTACAACAATCTTTCTTCTTCTATTTCAACTAGCTTTTCCTCCATTGATGGCTTTTTCCCAGAAGGTTGCCGCTGCCTTTTCCTGGGAGCCGTTATATTTGCTGGTTGAACTGCTGCGGGGAGAGGTTTTCCTGAGCTCTCACCTGCTAGTGTCTCCTCTAGCAGCCATTCCTCAACCATTTGCCCGGTCGCAATGCCCTGTAAATATTTTAAAATATAAATCAAATGTGCTTTGAATTAGAAATAAAATATTTGAAAAAAGCTATTAGCAATACTTACATCAGCGGTATTAAATAACTTCTTCGTTACCATGGACAACAGCTGGGACCATAAGCTGGAGCACTTTTTTTCAAAGTCCGTTAGGGGCTTAATTTTTTTGAGACCATTCACCACACTTCTCTCAAAAGCCGCTTTGAGAAGCGCATCTCTTTCTGTAACGTGAATTCTAAAATATAAAAATAAAATGTTTAATTACGAGTATACCGAAATAATTTCAAAACCTCACACACTTTTGATCGAGCCAAAACTTTCTCCACTTAGGTCCATCCTTAATAGCTCCCCCTAAACTATTTAATTTATCAGCAAATTCACACCATTTTCTTGCCCTTGTATGGGCTCCAATTATTTTCTTGATGCAAACAAACAATGCTACTGTCAAAATAAAATGTCACACTTTTCAAATACTTGGTTTAAACTCTAGTTTAAACCGGGGTTTAAACCAAACTGTGAACTCATTCGTCGAGTTTAAACTAAATATTTGGCTTAAACTCAGACTGTGAAACTGGCCATAAATGACATTTCACTCTTCTGCTTGTTTTTCACGAAGTTGCATGAAAAGCGTTCCCGTACTTTTTCATGCATTTTACATTCTCTCCCCCCCCCCCCCCCCCCCCACCCAGTAAGTTTTTACCCAGAAAGTTTTTGCACGAGAAGTACGCGAACAGACTTATTATCGCATTGTTATAACATTCTCGACTGAAATATCTGATTAATACAAATAAATATATGAACTAGTTAAAGCTCTTCTTTCATTAAAACAATGCAAGCTAAATAAATTTTACATGAAACGTAGTATGATAGCATCCGTAAACTACTTTTGTAATAAGTGAAACTCATCACGCAACAAGAAAAAGATTTTTAAAACATACTGAAAGGGAGTAAACAAAACACTCAAATATAATGATATTTTTATTATAATCAAATCACTGTATATATGTTATAAACTAAATTCAAATATGTATACATATTCAAAAAAAAAAAAAAAAAAAGAAACACACAATTAATTCAATAATATCAAGAAAATCGGAATTTTCGGTTACATATTTATCACTTCCACTTCCTCTGAATGCAGGGGAAACTAAACTTTTCCTCTTCAATTAAGTCTTCATCCAAATTTGAATTTTCCAGCTGCATTTGCTGCTCTTCTTTTCGGCTGTCCTCGCCCATTCTTGCTGCTTCCTGTTTCTCTTCTTTTCCACTCCATTTGTGTCTGTTCAGTATTCCTTTTAGGGTTCTTTATATTACATAAATAATGTTCTGGGTTGGTCCCCAATGCAGATGTTTATCGTCCCTCAATTTCGCCTCTTTTTATATCCTTTAAAACATTTTAAAACTTCGAAATAATGATGGTAGAGCAAAATGGATTGAACACCCACGCATAATATTAAAAGTTATTTTGATTTTTGCGTGTCCGTCCGTCCGCCCGTCTGTGCGTACGATAACTCGAGAACGCGTATACTTAGAGAGCTGAAATTTTGTACACGGACTTAAAAAGAAAAGTAAAATTAAGTTTGAAAATGAGACAGACAAATCGGGCAACATTTGGACACTGCCTGAGAACACACCGATATAGAGAGCTGAAATTTGGTACATGGTGTTTTCATTGTACTAGCAAATAAAATTTCAAAAATGGACTAAATCATGCAACTCCTTCTTGATGTTGCCATATAAAAATTTAGGTTTTTTACGTATACTGTGAAAACGATGAGTCCAAGACATTTTTATTGTACTGAAAACTTCTTTAGAATACGAAGTCCTATAAAATTGGTTCTAGAAATATATGCGAAAAACCACTTCAAAAATCAAACTTGCACAGAAGGGTGGCAATACGAAATTTCATACGGGCATTCATCTAGGGTATCATAAGAATTGGTCTTAGACCAATTCTAGCTTTTTTACTTGTTCTGTTAAAATTTATAAGCATATTCAATGTAAATAGTATGCTGGCCTGGCAAGCAAAAATAAATTACCTGATCTGAAATGTCGAGAGCATATTCTAACAAATTTTAAATTTATGTTACCTCCATCAATCTTATGCCGTAAAGCTGACAGCCATAGTCGAATTTTATTTTTAGAAAGTTTTTTAAATTGCGCTTCTTCGATTCTCCTGGAAATCTGTAAAACTTTACGTTGTCGCGTCCAGTCCTTAAATAACTACCCTTCAAGCATTAAGTTACAGCCATACTAGAAACAAAAAAAAAGCGATTCAATCTTTATAATAAACCAATGAAACAAACTAGTTTTGCTTACCATCGCGTCCGTGACAGAATTCCAATTCCATTAAAACCGAATATTATTGCAAGTACGTCCTAATGTTTTTTAAAAAAAAACTGTTAAATATTGAATTGTGTTAATGTTTATGAATTAAGTAAAAAATTATCCGCGAGCGTTGTGTTTTCAAATTCCCTTTGTGAACAGAAGTGCTATAAACAGACTCGCTTGCCATTGGTGTAACGTCGCAAGAGCCAGGCGCAGATCAAGTAAAGGACAACTGCGCCCCACTGAAGTGCCAGGAGGTATTCCTGGGAGCCCCCTGCGAACAGCCCAACGTATAAGTTTCCAGGTTACCCAGCGAGGGACCCCCGAGCCCAACCCCCCTTTCAGAACTTGGAAAGTCACAGCTAAGTAACTTTCTACATTTACATTTTTTTTTAAAAGCCGAAAAATCTAAAATAAAATAAATAAATTAAATTTGAATAAAAAAAAACATAAAACAAAGGAAAGCACTCCCCTACGAATTTACGCTTTATCTGGAGAGTTTTGCGATGAAAGACACTGCGTTCGAACCAACTAAGTATTCCTAACTAACATTAGAATATTATCGATGCAGCACTGATAAACACACGTGTTGACTCTTATCAGATTTTCGAATCCTGACATGTAACAGCTGGTCCCTAGTGGTATGAATACGGGTTTCGAAATTCGACTAGAAGGTTGCGGTGGAACTTCTAGAGCTACTCGCAGTGCCACAAGGCGATATTACTTCTAACTAATTACAAAGCTCTCCCCTGTTTATCAAAAATTTCTGTGATCTAGCCAATACACCGCCCAGACACTTGAGTAACTTTAGGACGGTAAACGCTCCAGACCAAAGCTTCGTGTGGAATCCGATTGCTCCATCACCTCCGCTCGGCCGGGGCGATCAGTAATTGGAAATAAACCTTTTCAATTATTTTTACCACATAAAATCGTAACAATATATTAAAAGGTCGGAAATATTAAAGAATAAGAAAAAAATATTAATGGGAAACATTCATTGTTGGAAGGGTTATGTATGCTTTTGAAGGGGAAAGAAGCTTTTCGAAATTATTCAGACTTTTCTAACCGAAGTCGGAAAATTTGGTTTGCTGGAATGTAACAGAATTATACTTTTGCTAAGGTTTCTGCTGCAGTCGTAGCAGTATTATACCTCAGCAGCAGAATTATATAAAGGGTTTTCCAATAAGAGGTGTTA
Source organism: Dioctria rufipes (assembly GCA_963924295.1). Lineage (NCBI taxonomy): Eukaryota > Metazoa > Arthropoda > Insecta > Diptera > Asilidae > Dioctria > Dioctria rufipes. Next base: position 83,330,294 of record OZ002742.1, read on the forward strand.
TTTTAATTAGCCCGATATTTCGGTAGATGTCAGTTTTGGAGCTGTCATTTTTTGACATTTGACAAGTAGAAACTACGTCATTAATAAAAGTGGAACGATACACGATTCAACAACGCATTGAAATTATTAAAATTCACTATAAAAATGGTGAAAATGTGGCAGAGACGGTTCGTAAAACACGAAAATTTTTGGGTCGTCGTGAAGCACCTTGTCGGACCGCAATACAGAAATTGTTAGAAAAATTCGAGCTGTCGGGACAAGTTTGTGATGTGAAGAATAAAACCCGTGCACGTCGCTCAAGAACAGCCGAGAATATTGCTGCTGTAGCCGAAAGTGTTGAAGAACACCCATGTTTGTCCATTCCTCGTCGTTCTTTGGAATTAGGCATTCCACAAACGTCATTACACCGTATTTTGCATAAAGATTTGGGTCTTAAGGTTTATAAAGTTCAGTTAACACAAGAACTCAAGCCGGCCGATCATCAACAACGTCGAGTCTTTGCTGATTGGGTCCTTGAAATGCATGAAAATGATCCGGAATTCCATCGAAAACTCATCTTGAGTGATGAGGCCCATTTCCACCTCGATGGCTTCGTCAACAAGCAAAATTGTCGCATCTGGGGCTCGGAAAACCCAAGAGTTATTGTTGAATAGCCTCTCTATCCTCAATGTTTCCCATAAAACTCACGAAGAACTCTCAACCTTGATAAATGTGTAGGAATATTAAATCAAACTCGTCGTTAATTAATTTAATTTAAGTTCAGCTTTATTTAACAAATAGGTGGGTATGACGTGTGTCTGTGCTCCTTGACTGACTAAAAACAAGTGAACAGAATTCGATTTCTCTTATCTAGCAGCGGTAAGTACAAAATTCGTAAAATTCAAGAACAATAGGATTTACAGTATAATGCAGATATGGATTAAGTGAATTACATGTTAAATGAGGTACACACATTTATAGTAAAATACATTTTGAGTTTGATTCAATAGACATAAATATTTCAAACTAACCAAATTTTATAAAATGAAAATTAATGATTTGTATGTTTTAAAGTAGTTTCCTAACACTCAACGTGTGACTGTTATGGTCCCGCGGGGTCATTGGACCTTACTTTTTCGAAAATGAGGCTGGAGCAACAGTTACGGTGAATTATTATTATTGATTTTTTATGGCCGGAATTGGATGGTATTGATCCGGACAACGTTTACTTTCAACAAGACGGCGCTACGTGCCATATGAGCAACGAAACCATTGATCTTTTACGGGAAAAGTTTCCGGACCATGTTATCTCTCGAAGAGGTGATCACAATTGACCACCGAGATCTTGTGACTTAACACCTTGCGACTTCTTCCTTTGGGGCCACGTAAAAGAGAAGGTCTACGCCAACAGCCCAGCGTCGATTCAAGACCTCAAAGATGGAATTCGTGAGGCTATCGAGGACATAGGGCAGCCACTTTGCGATTTGGTTATGGAAAATTTCATGAAAAGGATATGGTCCTGTAGGCGTGGTCATGGTGGTCATTTGGCTGATGTCATTTTCCATTATTAACGGCATACCTACCCCTTTATAATGAAATAAAGATCCGAGCACTTATCTAAAAAAATGGAATTTTGCTTTGAATATCAAAATAACACCTCTTATTGGAAAACCCGTTATCTGAGTTTTTGAGGTAGAATTAAATTTCTAGGGGTTTTGGATTCAATAGAATTAGACTTCTATTCCAGAGAAAACAAAATTAGACCTTTGCTTATACGATGAGAGAAGCTTACAGATTAAATTCTGAAACAAGAATGAGTAATTTTTCAGGTCAAGTCAAGAGTTCTTCACACGCGATTTACGAATTAAAAGGAATTATGGCGAAATTTTAAACCGAACCGATATCCCGGGATATTTGAAAGTTTTTGCTTACAGGCTTTTATTTTGGCCTACGTTTCACTTATGTCTTTAAGGCACTTTACACTTTAATTGTTCGAATAACTATTAGTTTTATATTTCGCGATATCGGGTAATTGTTAAGAGCTTGTTGCACGACGGCAAGCTGTGTCCTTGTCTGTTATTTAACAATTTTGGAATGTGTGTATTTAGAGGAATAGGGAAGCTGGATGGGTGTGGAAAGTTGTGGAATGTTAGAGATTTCTCTACCTTGCTGTGGGTTGAAGACTGGCGTTTCTTCCCACATGATGAGAAATATCCTGAAAGTGCAGAATGATCCAGCGTTGATAGATCCCACGATGATCGAGATGCCTGGATGGTGTCCTATCCACGGTGGTGGATTCCTGTACTAGTGAAGAAAGTAAATCTTTCGCCCAGCTAATAAATGTTTCTCGTTTCCGAGTTGATAAGGTGAGGAGGTGATAAGTAGTGGAAGCTTTCAACTTGAAGTTGTGTTGAAAGCTGGAGGTTAGGATGTTGAGAGATCTTCTCAAGTTGTTTGACCGCGAGAGAAAGGAGATACTCCTCGATTGGAGTGATGTTTGCACTGTCATACAAACAGGTGTTGGGAAAGTAGTGTCCGTCAGGTTTCCTGTTTACTTACTCCTATACAGGCACTTAGGATTTTTCTTTCGTGGGCACTGATTTGCTTCATATAAGATGGCGAAATGGTGTGCCAGATGGGGAAGCAATAGCAGATGATTGGGCAGATGAGCTGTTTATATATAAGCAGCTTTGTATCTTTCGGGAGACCATTTCTTCTTCTGATAATAGGGTTGAGTGGGGAGTAAGCGTAGTTGGCTTTCCTCATGGTCAGCTTGGCGTGATTGTTGAATTTGAACAGATTATTGAAAGAGACACCAAGATATCTGGTGTTCTTTGAAGGCTGAAGCTTTTCGTTATTGACTTCAATTTCGATGTTGTTGGCTCATGTGACGAGGTTGGGTCTTCCCCTTGTGGAGGGGTTTCGGATGCAAATCATTTCAGATTTGTGAAGGTTTATTTTGATGCCCCACTTTCTGTAGAACTCGTCGAGTTTGAGGACATGCCGCTCCACTTTAGTAGCAGCGAAATTGGATGACATGGAGTGGGCGTACGTAAGGGAGTCATCGGCATAAAGTAGTGTGGTGGAATTCGAGTCGTTGGTAGGCTGATGATAGGTGAAAAGATTGAAGAGAGTTGGTCCGAGGACCGAACCTTGGGGACACCAGCTCTGACTGATGTTCCCAGACATTTCACATTCTCGATTTCTATGTAGAAATTCCGGGATGACAGAAAGCTATGTATAACCCGGGTGAGATAAGGCGGGAACTCGGGGTTTATAATTTTGAATATTAGCCCGTTTGTCCAGACTGAGTCAAACGCTTTCTAAATATCAAGGAAGTAGCCTACTGTCTGCCCCTTTTGTTGAGGGCGTTTGTAGAATCAGAGAGGATTTTGAGCAGAGCGTGAAAAGTGGAGTGCTGGGGCTTGAAGCTGAATTGGGTGTCCTGCCTGATATTTAGGTCGAGGCAAGTATTTTCAATATGTTGGTGGACTATTTTTTCGAAAATGTTCCCAAGTTGGACAGCAGAGAGATTGTCCGTAATTCATTAAGGTTTTTCGAGTTTCCTTTTTTGGGGATTGGGACTATGCGCGCGGTTTTCCAGACATCAGGAAAGTATGAATTAATGAGGCAATTATTGAAGATAATTGTCAGAAATTCTATGGCGAGAGGTGGGATCTTGCATATAGGATGAGACGACTCAGATTACACTCTGATGGAAGATGCTTCCAGATTAAAGTCTGAAACAAGACTGAGTAATTTTTCATCGACTCGTCATCTTTTTATAGCCGCCCCAGCCAGTTCTGTTCTCTGTTCCACGATGGATTGCCCTGGCAACGCTTGTTTCATTCCCTCGATTTTTGAATGTGGCGAAAACAGCTGACTGACGTAATGTCATTTGATGACATTTCAAAATATAAATATACGGATGAAGGTGATTTTTCGCTGAGTTTACTATATTTTCGTTTTATTTATTGATTACTAATGTGTTTTTATGTTTATTTCAGACAAATTAATAGCCACGACGGATACAGGCATGGATTTAGATGGAGGATTTATTCGAATTAGATAAGAATATTTTATTACGTCTGATACTTTGTGTTTTTCCTTCTTTCATATTTTTAGAAAATCTTTGTACCTACCAACGGACTGAATAAAGGGAAATGCATTGGGGATAATGTAAACACGAATTTAGGTGGACTTAACAAAAGTGTTAACGAAAAAATAGGAATCTAACGAAACCAGATATCGAGTGATGGTACAGTCATTTGGCAAATTTAGTGGGAAAATTTTCCGGGAGTTTTCAAAATTTATATTTTTATAAATTTCGACGTATTCGAATATTTTGTCGATATATTGACAAAATGGCATCCTAAACGAGTTTTTTTTTTGACAATATCTCCTTTCCCATTCATTTCATGATGAAAATGGTTATGAAATAAATTAAATTAGACAAAATTTCCTATAATCTATCTACTAACCTTTTTTTTTTGTAAAATGAATAGTTTCAGGGGCAAATGCCGCAAAATCTTTTCCAACACGCGTTTTGGCGAAAAAAGCTCGATTCCACACCACCATGACGTAGAGTAAGTGACGCGTTAGGCCAAGTAGGCCTGATCCACATGTAATGCACTAATTGGAAAATTTAAAGCATTGTTCTTCGCTTCGCTATCTGCATGAAAAATCCACTGGGAGTAACCATAGCCCTATGACCTGGATTACGAAGCCATACAAATTAGGTAGACATGTATGTCTAATTTGGTACCCCAGGATAGGGAGCCCGTGCAAAATTTAGGCTTTCCAACCCAACATGGGGAAGTCCCTTGGTGGGAGAAATGTAGTGGCTGTGTGGTGGCTCATATTGCGAACAGAGCTAGTGTGTTTTTGAGCCTAGCATTTATGCATGCTCAGATATTCCGATCCCGGCATGGAGTTGCGCTCATACAACTAGACACCTTGACTCAAAAATCGACCAGAGATGTTACATATGTAGGTCTCACTTCTACTAGTAAGAAAGCCAAGCATGCACTGGACTACCTACTGGCACTCATCGAGACATAAATATATCATGAGGGCGCTGATTGTCAGATTGTAACTAAAGGATGCAAGAAAAATATGACTTTTGATATAATTACTTATCCAAGAAATGCGAATTTTTGATTTAGTTGTGGTAATAAAATGACGATATCACACATGTGAAGAACGTTTATAACATATTTCGTGTAATTATGACTTTCATTTCCAATTGCATTTGATCGCACTGACATAAGAAAATGTAAACCAATTAATTAATCCAAGCAACAGAAATGTTCATACGCACCAAAATGTAGAACAGTGTTTGCTGCAAATGGAAAGATAAATTAATTTTTCGATTCTTGGATTTACCTAAAATACTTGTTTCAATTAGTCTAGTCTACATATTTAAATAAAATTGTTAAAAACATGTTGTTCCATACTACGATCAAATTTATTGCTACATATAATGTTCAAAAATATCATTGACTTCAATTCAATAATAATTTCGAATCTGCCTTACTCTAAATGTTATAGTCTATTTACCTGACCTTACCTTACCTCAATCGATGCCCAAATAAAGAAATGAGACTACCTTGTCACATTCACGTCCACGTCAATAAATTTATCGATTGTTCGAGAATGGGAATTGCATGTAATTGTATGGAAATTTGTAAAATGTCAAAAGCGGCACAAAAGAAAACTGCCAGCAACGCATACTGGCTTATTTATGGGTTTGCAGGTTTGAGCCATCCGCGCAATCGTGCGCCCACAAAAATGACCATAAAACTTACTGCGTGGTCAGAGCAGATTCACTCAACAGGAAACAAAAAACTAAAAATATCTTCGGTCAATTGCTTTGTCTTTTCTTTTCCCATATTAAATAAATATGACTGTCTCTTCGAATTTAAATTAGGCGATCAGTTTCAAGCATGTTAAGGCTTCAAGCCAGACGTACTCTTAAGAGGTGACAGGAAAAAATAAACATTCCCTGGTTCCTTTTCGTGGTCAAAGTATTTTTGGAGGCACAGACTAAGTCGTAAGTTGTTTATGCAGGCTATATTTGGTTAATTTTGACTCTCTAACTCCTCTGGTTAATGTAAACAACTCGAATCGGAAGAACTGAGTTATTACATACATACATACATATACTGCATATTGCAAATGTATGTAGAGGATTCAAGGTGGGAAACAATGTAGTATCAAAGTCCTATAATCACACCTGCAAGAAAAGTAAATAACAACCGGTTGTGTTCATTATGCGAGCACGCATATTTTTAAGGCTTAACTTTAAGCCTCTCCAAGTAGCCATTCGGTGTCAAGGAAGCGGATAGAATATTTATAATTAAGTATGTTTTTGTAAATAACTCTTCCGAACGTTTTTTTTTTTTTTTTTTTTTTGTAAACAGTGCTTGATCTAAAATTATTTGCCGCCAGAAATACTAACCCACTTGATGATGGAGTAAACATGGGATATTTTGGAGAAAAGTAACCTTGCTATAATTTATACTCGAATACTTTTCTGGTTTCGTAATAGAACTTAGTTTAAAATAGAAATTAGTAATTTAATTACGCGTGATTTCGTTACTACCACAAAGAGGATGAATTAAGTAGAGATGCATACACTAGCTACGGATTATTTCCTAACTACATCTAATGGATGAAATAGATTAATAGCCTGCGCTATGTACAGAATGGTATGGTAATGCTATGACAGCAACAAAAGAGTGGCGCTCCTAAATAGGGCCGATAAGAGCGTTGGTGGAATCATGAGTAATATGTCCAGGGGGGTGATTCTGATCTTTTGTCGTACTTTAATATCAGAATATAGGACAAAATAAAATGAACTTTTCTACTGCTTTTTTGTGTGTTTTTTTGTTCAATTTAGAAGGCCTTGCATTACGTAGAATGAACTGAAAATGATACTTCAACAAAAATGACAGAAAATGACATTACGTATTCAAAAATATTATTCCAAATTTAAGCAGTTATATAGCTCTAAGTTGGTGTAGAATATCTATTTACCATAATATAAAAATTTTGTCACATTTTCGGAAGCAGTTGACTAGTTTGTCGTACTTTTAGGCGTGTATTCTGACATTAATTCATTGCAAATTCATTTTAGTTAATTTATCTTAATGAATATGTAAAAAATGAATGAATGAATATGTAAATTTGAGGTGAAGTGTCAACATATGTGACAATAATCTAAGCTCAAAAGGGGTACTAAAAGTAGGGCTCTACAAAATAGGTCTCTTAAGTCGAGTCCTGAGCCCATCTGAGCACTTAAAAACTACGTATAATCTCCTGCTCTTGACAAATTACGCTGATGTACACGAATTTTACACGATTCAACCATTCCTGTTTGCTCTATATTCTAAGGAGTGAGCTATTATTGCACGGCTGTAGTCGGCCCTTTAAGGCCTTTTCATTTCCAGTTTTTATGATGTCGCCTTCTGGTTTGACGAATAAAGACAAAAAATGTGATATCGCAGATTTACATGCAACGAAAAAGTGCGGCAAATTGATTAATTTTCCTAAATAAATGATAATGACAAGTGGCGGAATTTTCAGATTTACTCTCATGTAATACCGCGCTTTTGTGAAAGCACTTTTATCTGAGATATTGAAAGAGGTCACCAAAGTTCCAAAGTTGTTGCTGTATAATCCTATGTTATTTGAACAGAGCAGGCTTCTGTTTACACGCTTTGCTCTAAAGAGGGTGGGTGTTATCAGTATTGTGAGATCGTGGGAATTCCATATTCTGGCAATTTCTGCCATTAAGATATTGAAAAGTAGGAAATTAATATGTAGTAGCACTGATTACTTTCCGCCTAGTTGTTAATGTACTTTTATGGATATCTCTCCTATATCATTAAAAATTAATTAGTTTTCGAAAGTTACGTGAACTGAACTATTCCTTTTGGTGTATTTCTTATGCTTTTGGTACCTAGGATAAAAATGGTCGGAATTCGCATAATATAATAATTTGTGGGAAAAGTCGCCATTAATTCTCATTTTTGAGAGAATTTTACCCGAAACAATCTCCCAACGCTACTGTAACTCATTCTCTGATGAGCTTGGGAAAAATGAGAATTTTATTTGACTGATAGACATTTAAAATCTTCTTTCAGCACATTGGCCAAAACGACACTTGTCTTCTTCTTAAAAAATTGAGGTAGAGTCGATATACGAAAAATTCATTATTATGAATTATTTGAAAGGATTTTGAAGTTATTCAAAATTTTGCAAATAATTGAATAAAATCAATTATGCTTGTATGTATGTATATATTACTACATGAAAGAAGAATGAATGAAAGAAAAAATTGCAAATTATTAGTAATAATTGCTTCGTATTTCTGGGGGGGGGGGGGGTGGCACCGAGCCTACACGGGCTTCTCTGAGGGGGAGGGGGGCATTGCCCACCACGCTTTGCGCATGTAAGCAATGTATAATGGAAGTCTCCCAAAAGAAGGTTCTGCATCCGCAATTTCCGCGCTGGTATACCATCCATTCCTCGAATTATTATAAGGATAGGTATGGTCCCATCGGGGATCATAGAGAATGTTTAAATAGGTTACCTCGAAGATGCACGTTCAAAGCACCCGTCTTCTCCAATTAATATATTTTTCTCGTCGGTTTAGCCTTCTTGATTTTTCTCCTCTTCTAATCTCTTAGAGCACCTCCCACAGTCAATCTTTTTATCAGGATTCTCTTTTAACTCAATCGAGAACGAGAATATGAAGAATTTCTTCATGAAAGCAGCTAAAATGCGCACAGAATCTCTGCACTTCCACTGTAATCTTTCTTTTTGATGTTTTTTTTCCCTTGATAATTTCGGATCTCTTTCGATTTTTAGAAAATCTTGCCGAGTATCTCAACGCTCATTCACTATCCTTTCTTCTAAAAATTTTTATGTTAAATTTTTTTTTGAGTATTGACATTTATTTAAACTTTCATGAGGAATTAAAATTCAGCTGCGCCGATGCTTTTAATAATTTCCGATTTTTGTTTCCCCGTAGGCCATGCACTTTTTCGCGGTGAAGATGAACAATCAGACAAATGTCTATATTCTTCTTTTTCTTTTCTTTCTCGGGTGCGTTCGCGCATTTCGATCTCCATCCATACAGAAGACAGTTCGCGTCAACCTCGTGCTTCTACAGCTCGCTTAGACGTGTATCTAGCTCAGTGTAGCATATTGCTACATACATTCGCTACGACCATAACAAGTAGTACTCAGAGACTTGAATTACTGCAACGATGCGGTGCCGTAGGAATCTGCGACAGAAATTGGACGCAATATGGACGTCATTGCACGCAATATGGACGTGCAGTACCACCAGAGGTATATGACTCATTCCATATCAAATATGCGACATGTGTGATATGACTATGGGCAATTTTATTGAAATTATAGCATTTAATAATTTCAAAAAAATGCTATACTGTTCTTCTTTAAAAATCCATAAAAACTTTGCTATTCAGTGAAGAATAAAGAAATATGGCTCATTTGAAGATTAGGATTTCAAGCTATGTAAGAAAAATGCTATTTAAAAAAATTATGCGAAAACGGATTTCAAAGATAGGATAATATCCGTAATCCTTGAATATCCTGGAAGAAGTACTTTTAATTTCATTAACTTTTTTCTTTTATTTTCAACCTTATATTATCCATTAAAACAAATAAAAATTTCAACTTCAGATCTTAAGGGATCAGGAGTCACAAATCATGAAAGCCTTATCAATCATGCATTTGCTCATAATAAATTCTTAGTTTCTAGAAAATTTCTTGAAAGTTAGTAAGTAATTATCTGTGTAGTGCGAGTTGAAAAAAACTTACACTCTGGGAGGAGGGGGGAGGGGTCCCGTGCTATAAAATTCATGCACAATTCATTCCAATTATATGCGTAAAAACGCACCGTGTACAGGAACCTTAAGAGCAACTGCAGTCACATGATATATGTCAGACCCGAACTAACAGAAAGCGAATTATGGGAACGCAAAAAATTCGTATGGTGACATGGTGATAAACAATGAAATAGAAGTAAGTAGAAAAACCGTAGAGAAACACGAATAGCATAAATCAGAGTCAGATTCAGAGACCGCATTGCACCAAAGCGAATAAAGAGGAAAAAAAATCAGAAAAGGGCAGCGATAGTTATCACATCAAATATGTTCAATTACTCAAAACTTATGTCTTAATTATTGTGCTCCTAAAGACGTTAAAGAATTCTAGCTATAAAATTGCTCATTCAAGTAATCTTCTAGTTTTACCATACCCCGTAAGCCTGCGTGAATTGACATCTCATTAAACATTTCTATGAAAAGGTGTGAGTAAAATTAACATGCGTAATAAATTGAGACCTCTAATTGTTTTTTCTGTTTTATTGGTAATCATACATAATTATGTGTAAAATTACATTTCCGCCAGTGAATCGAAACGACAACACATTACTGACGGATATCATTTCAACAAGACGAGAGTCTTTTTCAAATGCATGGGATAAGCTGATTCGACGCGGAACCATCTTAGCACTCAACTTGATTCATACCAGATTCCCTTTACAATTTTATACTGGAGGTGATCTTCAATTCATCGCTTTGTCGGTTCATAATTTATGAAACATTGTATCTCTCACGGTAGGCACTTCCATCCGAGTCGGTTTTATCTCACTCAAATTGGTATCATCACGTTTAGCTCTATTTAAGGTGAGCTGCTGATGTTTCCGACAGGAACTTATTAAGAATATTGCGTTCCCTTTTGCATTAATCTTCCTGATTAAAAATTGTAAAATTAAATGATGCTTCCAAAATTGATCTATCAAAAAGTATATGTGTACCTATACATAATGTATGTAAGTAGTATGATGAATTTCTTATTATAAAAAATCGTATATTAACGCCGATATTTTTCCAGCTGCTGAGAATCGACGCACTATGACTGAATTTACTTATTTAGTAGATATTTCAGTCAACTGCAAACATTTTGTGGAACAATTTCAACAAAAATATGATTCATGAATGAAGATTTTGTTGTTGATTTGTTAGATGGATTACACAATCTTAATAATGATAGTACGTCCAAATTTCATTATCATAAATTTCTAAAAATCGATTCGCATAGCTAAGGAGAAAAAAATTTATGTTGAACATAATAGTTCGATGGTAAGGTCTGTCCGTCCGTCCGTCTGTCTGTCCGTCAGTCGGTCGGTCCTCATGATAACTCAAGAACTTAGAGAGCTGCATACTGGCTTCAAAAAAACAAAAAACTAAATTTAAGTTCGAAATGGGACAGATCGCGTAAAAAAAATTAGTTTTTCACTATATATTTGGACACTGTCTAAGAATGCGTCAACGTAGAGAGCTGAAATTTGTTACGCAGTGCTTTCATAGAAATAATAAATAAAATATCAAAAATGGACTAAATTGGGCAACCTAGTTTTGGTGTTACCATATAAAAATTTAGGTCTTCTACCTATACTGTGAAAACCTGCAGTGCTATATGTTTTTATTGTCTATCAGAACCAGCTTAACACAAGCTCGCTGCATGGACACGTTTAATAAATAAACGGTCAACAATACATGCGTTTCATCATTTAGTCGGTGTTGGTATTAGTATGTTAAAATAAACATAAGCCAAACACTGGATAAAATTACATACAATGCACAAAAAACAATACAAAAAAGATTAAATATTATACAATTTTTATTTAAAACATGCTTAGAAACGTCAAGAACAAACTACTCAGCCATATTATTAACAGTAATGCACATGCGATTAACAGGTTCATACTTGCTAAAGTTAGACCTTGAGGAGTTAACATGCAACAGAGGTAGCCTTCTCAAATTGTGCCTACTATCATGAAAAGAGATTTTGTTAAGCAACAAAGGGGAATCAATATTCGCATTTAAGAGCTGATGCACAAAAGTTACATCGGCAACTATGCGACATTTCTTGAGCGAGTGCATATTTAAAGGCTTCAAGCGATTATCATAGGGTGGAAGAATTAATGAATTATTCCAGGGTAGGTGCCTGAGAGCTAATCGTAGGAAGTTCCGTTGAACAGACTCGTTACGGTCGATGTGTGTACCGTAAAATGGAGACCAGACCTGGCTAGCGTATTCAAGAAGTGGTCTCACAAAGCAAGTGTACAAACGCAAAGTTATGGTAGGATTCGAGAACTCTCGGGACCAACGTTTTATAAAGCCCAGCATGGAACTACTCTTTGATACAGTGTAGTTTATGTGGGAGATAAAATTCAATCTATGGTCACATTTGATACCCAAGTCACAAACAGCACCCACACGGCGAATCGAGGAATTCGACAACACATAATCGTAAGAAATTGGTTTCTGATTTCTGTGGAAAGTCATAACTTCACATTTGTCTATATTGAGTGTCAAGTTATTGCGTTTACACCAATCGTAAAATCTGTGAAGGTCACTCTATAGCTGCTGACAATCGTTGAAAGATTTAATCTGGGCGAAAAGTTTAATGTCGTCAGCATAAATCAAGACCTTGCAGTACTTCACAACAGAAACAATGTCATCAATAGACAGAATAAAGAACAACGGGCCCAAGTGACTGCCTTGCGGTACGTCAGACGAAGCTCTCAGGACTCTTGAGATGGAATGTCAAAACAAGATTTGATATGTTCGATTATCTAAGTAAGACTCCGTCCATTTAAGAAATGTTAGAGGAAACCCATACTTTTCCATTTTAAAGAGTATCACGGAGTGAGATAGGTTGTCGAACGCTTTATTAAAGTCTGTATAAATACAGTCTGTCTGGTAGCCTTTTGCAAATCCGCCAATGGTATCTGAGACAAATTCCAACAAGTTAGTGGTTGTAGACCTGCCCGAAATAAACCCATGTTGGTTTCAAGAGAGTAAATTATTACAGGAGGTTGATAATTCAGAAGAAATTATAGATTCGAATAATTTGGGCATGCAAGATAATTTTGCAATAGGCCTATAGTTAGAAATATAATTTTTACTACCTTTTTTGTGGATAGGTATGATAAAGGAATTTTTCCATAGCTGGGGGAAACAACCACTATCGAGCGATTTTTGGAAAATAATTCTCAACGGAGCTACCAGAGAAAGGCAGCAAGACTTAAAATAGGCTGGAGGGATCACATCCGGACCGGTTGTGAAGTCATTTGGAAGCCCATTAATATGAACGAGTATATCCTGTTGTGTAATTGAAGGGATAGTGAAAGAAACATTATGAGAGTCGTTCATATGACTGAAGTTGCTATTTTGAGGTTGAAAATTTGACGAGGCAAAGGCATTGTCAAAAAAAGAGGCAAACATATTACAAATTTCAGACGAATCATCGCTAGCAGAGTCTTTGTACTTCATGGTAATGGGATAGTTGTCTGTTTTTTCCTTCATATTAATAAACTTAAAAAATATCCGTGGGTCACTAAATAATTTAGCACGCATGCTTTGAATATACTCATCATAAAGTATGGAGGAAAGCTCTTTGAACTCATTATATGAAAGGAAATCATTATATGATAGGAAATTGTTGTGACTTATAATGTCTTTGTCCCGCATATAACATTTCCACAGTTTATTCTATCTATTTTTAAGACGTTTCAGTACTTTATTGAACCATGGCAGTGGTGTTTTAGTCAACCGCTGACGCTCGCGGGGAACACAAGAAGAAAATAAATCGAAAAGAATTATGTAAAACTTAGAAACGTCTTCATCAACACTATTACAAGACAGCAGTGTGTTGAAATCAATAGAGGTAAGTCTACTAGAAAGTTCCCAGAAGTCAGCTTTTCTAAAATTAAAGAAGGATTGTGTTTCGTCACAGTTTGTTAAGTTTTCGGTTTCATAGCAATATGTAATTAGTAGAGGGGGGTGGTATTTGTCAAGAGTAGACATTATAACTGGGCTAGGTTCCACTAATAAGCTACCCGCGTCAGTAAAAAATACCAGGTCTAACTGCCTACCCATGTCGTTCATAACATTACTGATTTGGCTGAGACCGAGAGATGAAAGAGTGTCAAGGAAAAGTGATTCCCTTGATGTTAAGTAATGAAGTGGAAGATAGCCATCGTCATCTTCACTAAGTACCCAATGAATATTGGGTAAGTTAAAATCACCAATAAGTAGTAATTCGTCAAGAGGTTTCATTTTACCATGGATAAAATTAGATGTTAAAATACCAATACCATTTCCTAAAGAGGACGCAGATGCAGTATCATTCGTTACTATGGAAGCAGGTGTGATGTTAACTGGGACGCAGTTTGCTGTAGATTGAATAGAGTGCTGATTTGAGCGAATCGCCTTATTATGGTGGCGTCTGCGACTGTTGCTCTGGTTTGTAGCTGGTTTACTACTATGAGCAATAGATACAGGAGAGTTAGAGTTAGAGTCTACTCCCTGCTGCACGATAATGGTAATGGTAATGGTAATGGTAATGGTAATGGTTGAGAATCAGAGTCAGATGATTCCTTATCCCCTCGAGTCAACTTCCTGACATCAGTTACCATGGAGCTGATTAGCCTTGAGTACCGAAAAGTTCTTCAGAATATGAAATTCTATGGAATTGTTTATAACCATCTTTACTGTCCAACGAACCGTTTTAGAAATATATGCGAAAAACCACTTCAGAAATCAAATTTGCACAAATGGGTGACAATACGAAATAACATACGAGTATTGATCTAGGGTATCATAAGAATTGGCCTTTGATAATTCTAAATTTTGTTTTTATTTTTCATGGATGGGAATCGAACCGCACTTGCTAGAATCGGTCAAAGATGGAGAATAGAAGAATTTTAAAAACTTTTATTTTTAATGATTCTAAATCAAATCATAAACACAAGAGGAAGAAAATAGCTGCCTCCTCAATTTATTTGTGCCAAATCATCTGTCTCGTTAGATCAGTGGTAAGAGCAGTCGTCCGGCAAGCGGAAGGTCCCGGTTTCAAACCCCAACTAGATTTTTTGTTTGTTATAGTTTAAGTTTAGGGCTTAAACTTTTTCTAACACATAATCTTTTATAAATATTTCATTAAAACTCTTCACGTAGTTCTATTATCGCTACATGAATTCAACTCAAATCATATATTGCCAGCCATTTACTCACAAGATAAAATGTTTGTTATCGAACTAATTAAAATAAAAGGATATACAGGGTGTTTCCTCGATGGTGGTCCATAGTGTGGGCGGTGATAGTAGATAGTAGTTATTTAGACAAACAAAAAATTGTATGGCAGGGGGTGGGAGGAGGGGGGCATATCAACCGTTTCGGTGTTACAGAGAGATAAGAAAATATGCTAGATTTTCGCAAAATACGCTATATCTGAAAAAACACAGGATGTACGGTAAACGTCTTTACATGTAAAACTTTACGGCCTTTCCAACGACTGTCAAACCAGCCCCGTATTCCTCTCTGCTTAGGAATTATAGTGCTCTAAACTAAAAATTTCTGATTTTGTTACCTTTTTTTTTTACTTTGACCTCTATTTTGTTTTTTTTACAAAATGGAAGTTGACATAACTTTCTTTTATAAAAACTATTAACTGTGGGCTCTTCTCTTTAATTAGATACATAACACGCTAAGTGCTATCTAAAGCGCTTAAAGAGTTATTAGCTCTTAAC
The DNA here is from genome assembly GCA_963924295.1 of Dioctria rufipes. Lineage (NCBI taxonomy): Eukaryota > Metazoa > Arthropoda > Insecta > Diptera > Asilidae > Dioctria > Dioctria rufipes. The sequence goes on from OZ002742.1 coordinate 83,345,910, forward strand.
CTATTCTCAAAGCTATTTTTAAAGATAATTGCCGCTTTCGGCAAGCACATTCTCAGTGAGACAAGTGAGATATTCTTAGTTGGGTCACTGAGACTGCACTTTCGGTGAACTGTCTCAGTTCCATATTGAGCTACAAAAATCGAACGCAAGCACTGAGCAACTGCGACAAGTGAAACTGAATTATCTTATAGTTTCGTTATTTTTTTATTTTAATAATAAGTAAAGTTTAGTGAGCTATTTGAATAAACTAACAGCACCTTCCTCAATTTTTACTATCCATTTTCTGTGGTCAAAATGATTTAAATGTCAAAATTGGCAAATTAGATGATTGGTTTGAACTGAGACAACTTAGACGGTTGCTCAAAGTTTTGTCTCAGTTGTCTCACTGCGACAGTGCTTGCCGAAAGCCCCTAATTTGTTCCCTTAGTGACTGAAAACATGTCATTCTAAAGAAATATCCTCTAATTTCTGTATGACCTGAATAGGTTAAGTTCAAATAATTCTTTAACGGCTACAGACAGCATATAGCGTGTTAAAGATCAAAATAAAAAGGAGAGTCCACAGTTTATAGTTTTTATAAATAAAAGCCTGTTTTGCAAAAAAAAAAAAAAAATAGAGGTAAAATTAAAAAAAAAAAAGTAATAAAATCAGAAATTTTTTGTTTAGACCAGGGGTCGGCAACCTGCGGCTCGTGAGCCGCATGCGGTTCAGTAGATTCATACTTGTTGCTCTTGAGTAGTTTAATAGTACATATTGAAAAATAAACTGCAATATTGCAATTGCCAAACAAATATAATAATCCTGTGTACAGATCAAAATGCGCGGCAGAGCACATGCATGTAAACCTAGCCTTAGCTAACCTTGCTCTCCACACACACCCACGTCACACTCAAAACTAAAGCGAATAGAAAGAGAAGCGTTACCAGGTCACTGGGAAAACAGTCGTGACGTTTCGAAAAAAAGTGGATCACGACGTACTTTCGTTTTACGTCCGGTGACACACGATGTTACACACTCGATACACCGTACTAAAAACTGTTTTTTTCTTCGCACTATTTAGAGCAGCGGGTTAGACTCGGATGATACACGACTGTTTTATTACATATGGATGCGTGTACTCAGTTTGGGTGCGTCATATAGATGATATCTAAATGACGAATTTTCTTCGCTGTATCAACCGTGTATACACACTCGATACAAAAACCGGTTTTTACGTCGTGCCTAGTCTCAAGTATGTATCATCATGTGTCACCGGACTTAGATATTTAACCAAATAATGGCAAAAGGACTTTCTCACATAGAGTTTTCTGGGTTATTATATTTAGGAAGCAAATTACCAATATTCTGAAGTGCGTTGGCTGTGCAGAGGACAAGTAGTGAAACGATTCGCTTCGTGCCTTGAACTTATCAAGACACTCCTACTTCAAAAAGGAATTGAATATTCTGAGTTGAGTAATGATGATTTTTATATTTCCGTTGATATGATATTACATTTGAATAACTTGAATAAAAATCTACACGAGAGAGATAATATTGCACACACTCTTTTAGAAGCGATACTTTCGTTTGAACAACAATTAACATTATTGGTTCAAGACATGGTGAATGGACAGTTACTACATGTTGAAACTTCATGTTGCAATATTAACAGTACATTTTTTTCACAGCTATTGTACAAATGCAAGAGTCTTTTAACACTCGTTTTGATTTTAGATATGAAAAATCTACTCATAATTTTTAACAAGGGCAATAGTGGCGAAGGTGTGCAAGTTGAATTTTACACCATTCTCAACTATTGATAGAGCTCAATTTGAATGACAGTTGTTAGATTTAAAAAACAAAGATCTATTGACAGAAAAGTTCATAAATTTGCAGCCAAAATTAGAAAATTTAGCTAGAGAGAAAGAAAAATTGGGTGTCGCAGACACCAGTGGATGGATCTTTCAAAATGTAGGAGGAAGAAGGAAGAAATTATATTTGAAACATGGAACTGTCTTCCTGATTTTTATGATGATTAAGTGAAAACATATGCATTTGGCATCTTGACAATTTTTGGATCTACTTACAACTTTTTTCGAATATAACGATTATTAAAAACAAATTAAGAAGTTCGCTTAATGACGAAAGCCTCTAAAATTACATGAAATTAAAAACCTCTAAATATTCACCAAATGTGGAACAACTTTGTGCCTGTACTCAATCCCAAAAATCTCACTAATATTACATATTTGCATTTATATTATTTTTTGCATTTAATTTGTATTTTAAGCAAGCAATAAGAAATTAGGTTTTTACTATTTTTTTTTAATTATAAAAAAGTGTTTCCGTTTTCTTTAATACGGTGACTTATATGTTATTGTTACTATGTTTTGATTTCACAATAAATACATGTTTCACAGCAGATAACGGTTATATTATTTTTTCTAATACATATTACCGATGTATGTATGTACTTACATTTGGCTCTTTAAAAAAATAATTTATCACATCGGGAAATAAATGGCTCTTAACTCCAGAAAGGTTGCCGACCCCTGGTTTAGACCACCATAACTCTTGATACAGTACAAAAACTTAAAATCTATCCTCCTAGCTCGAAGCAGAGATTCAGAGGAACGAAGATTGGATTCCCTTCAAAATAAGGTAAGGTAGAATTAAGTGCCTACAAACTATCAGAGTTATTCCGACGCACGGAGTCCCTAGCTGGCGGTAATAGTCTCGTCAATTCATCGCTGTTAAAAAACTTATTTATAAACAAGCTTCCAGTCTCTATTCAATCCTGTATTATAGTCATTGAAGTCTGGCTCTCCTTCGTTGTGAATTTAAATTTTTCTATTCAGGTCTATTCTTTCGTCTTTCTCTAATTTCTCCACCTAATTTTAAAAAGTCGAATATTGATATGATAACGGCTCGATAAACCATCGAATGAAATTATGTAAACCAAAATTTTTAAGTTAATGAAGATTTAAGGATGTATGCAAAACAAGATGTGTTGGGACTATAAAATCTGCATCTCAAAATATTAATAAAAGCCTTGCAGTTTAATATTAGAATGAAAACGAGCAGTGAGCTTGGTTCAAAAGTTACTTGCAAATAAAATACTTTAGCTTTCTAAATAATGATTAATGACTAGGTATACATACATATGCATGAAAGTACAAGTACTTAATAACGCAGTAATAAATTGAAAGTTATTCACATAACCAAATCTACAAAAGAAACTTTTATAACGTCGAAAACAGCCATTTTAGCTGGTATATATCATGAGGGAAATGTGTGACCAGCAAGATAACATTCAACTGGGATTATTTCGCCAAGAGCATATGAACTCTCAAGGGAGTAAGTAATATTGGCTGACTTGAGTACATTTCCACAAAGTTAAATTTTTTGTATAACAAAAGCACGCACACCCTCCATAGAATATGGCAACAAGGCTGCCTTGGAATGGGTTGCCGTTGCTGACATACTATCCCCAGTAGATCTATTAACATTTGACCAGAGACTATCAGAGAATTCCCGTTCGCTTTATTCCTGTATCCTAAGTAAATCGAGTATAAGCCACACTCTCTGGTCGGCTTTTGTTATTAATGAGCTGAATACTACCGTTATCTTAGCAATTCTCCCTATTGAAAGACTTCAGTGTTGAAGCTCTTTACGACAATAAAAAATTGCTTACTTAACTGCCTGGAATTTGTCATGGTGTTTACCTAGAGCTAGCTCTGAGCGAAGGGAAAATTCCTTTATTTAGTTTTTCACACTTTAAGAAGTGCACACTTTCGAATTTAATGAATTTCTTAATTTTCGTAATTTTTACGAAAGGAATTACATTAATTTTAGTTTGATGCTGTTGTATGATTAATAATGTACGCAATGAATTTTATTCCTGCAAAATGATACGGGACAAGAAATTTGCTGCCATATTGAAATATAAAATTCTTAATGAATTAAAATGTCTTATCTCAGTTTTAATTGTATTTAAAAACAAAAAACAAAAAAACTCTCTTGGCTAGCACTGAACAACATCATGGGTAAGAATGGACTACATTCGCGAACTGCCGCTGTGAAATCAATAGAATTTAAGGTTTAGAGAAAGTCATAAAGCTATTTTAAATAAACATTAATTATATTTATTATTAAAATTTAAAGTATAAGTATTTTTCCCTTATCTAAAATAAACAACAAACCAAAAAGCTAGAATATATCTAAGACCAAATCTTATGATAACCTCGATGAATGGCCGAAAGTAATTTCGTATGGTCACCACTGTGAACGTTTAATTGTTAAAGTGGTTTTCCCATCTATTTCTAGAATGTCTAAGACTGATCGTTTTCAAAGCATACGTAAAAAAACTAAATTTTTGTATGGCAACACCAAGAATGGATTGTTTGATTTTTGATTTTTGAAATTGCATTAACAATTTTATGCAAACGCCATATGTATAAAATTTCAGATCTATACAACGTTGCTTTCTCAGGCAGTGTACAAATATGCATGTAGTGAAAAAAAAAATTTGTATGGCAACCCTACGAAGTATTACACTATATCTCCAAAATATTTAATTATTGAAAATGATTACGTCAATATTGTACGACAATTTCCATTACTAACAAAACTTATGGAATGTCTGTGAAACATACTGTTGTACATCATATCACAATAAGAAGGCAATAAGTTGCAAAGTCAGAATTCGACCATAACCCATAAAGTTAAGTTGGGTTCCGTAACACTAAAGTACGATAGCTACCCACCAAAAATAAACTCTGAGAAACCAGAATCCCCACAAAACTACTAGACAATCTTCATATATATATCTATAGTATTAACTATGGGGAGTCTCGTCGGCATTGCCCGGCAATAATATAGATACCTAGCCATCTAGGTAGGAAGTGGGAGTGGGGTGTTTAGAGATAATATAATATCTATGTATCTAGCTATTATCCGACTCAATCGCTCGATTCCGTACTTTAGGGTTTCACTCTGCGTCTGTATGTGTGCATGTATGAGTGGCGTGCATACATTCATATATATGGGAGAGTGTAGTACTTTACTTTGACGCGTTCTCAGGCAGTGTCCAAATATATAGTAAAACACGAAACTTTTATATGGCACCCCTACCAAGGAGTTGCCGGATTAGTCCCACTGTATTTGCAATTTTTATGAAAACGCCGTTTACAAGATATGAGCTCTCCACCTCGACGCCTTCTCAGGCAGCTACCAAATATTTAGTGAAAATCGTAAGTTTTGTATGGCAACAACAAGAAGGTGTCATGTGCCAACAACAGACAACACAAGAAGGTAAGAAAATCAAAAAAAATCCCAGAAGGAAGCTATAATAAACAGATTTGTTTCCTTCTTACCTTCTGGGAAAAATACAAGCACACCCGGATCTTTTATGAGCCAGAACAACCTTCAAAGTAATTAACAAGGATGTTGTTAACCTTGAGAGCACCACCGGTGCCAATATTAAATTATAAGGCAGAAAGTGGTTGTACCTGCCAAGGCTCCACTCTCGATTTGTGTCTACTTAATGATCAGTTTGAGTGCGACCATCGAGTTACAGTGAGGCATATTAATCGCGGTAAGATACGACGAGGATTTTTAATATAAAAAAAAAAGAAGTGGCTGAGTCTGCGCACAACCTAAAGCGGGATCATTTATCAGTGAATTACTGCCTGGACATTTATAAAAATAAAATAAACGTTAAAATAAAAAATAAAACAATTTTCTCTTTTTTCTCTATATTAAAGGGGTAACCCGATTTAGTCAATTTTTGAAATTTTATTTACAATTGCTATGAAAATACCACGTACAAAATTTTTTGTATGGCAACCTTACGAACTTAATTTACGTGTTTTTAAAAAAAGGCACATGTACCAAATTTCAGCTGTCCACGTCGATGCGTGAGGCAAAAATCAAAATATATAGTGAAATCCTAAAGTTTTGTATGGCAACACCAAAAAGGGGTCGCACGATTTTGTCCATTTTTCAACTTGTATTTGAACTTTCAAGAAAACGCCATGTACCAAATTTTAGCTCTCCATGTCAATGGGTTTTCAGGCCGTGCCCAAAAAAAACGAAATTTTTGTATGGCAACCCTACGAAAGAGTTGCCTGATTTGTCCTATTTTTGAACTAAAATTATTCTTTTTTTTTAAATGCGTCTACGAATTTTGAGCTCTCCACGTCGATGCTTTCTCAGACAGTTTCTAAGTATATAGTGAAAAACAAAAGAGTTGTATGGCAATACCAAGAAGGGGTAGCCCGATTTAGTCCATTTTTGAAATTTTACTTAACATTGCTATGAAAAACTACGTACCAAATTTTTTGAATGGAAACTCTACGAAAGAGTTGCCCGATTGGTCACATTTTTGAACTTAATGTACAATTTTTTTTAAAAAAGGTCCATGTACAAAATTTCGTCTCTTTACGTCGACGCTAGAGGCAGTGTCCAAGTATATTATAGTGAAAAACCAAAATTTTGTATGGCAACACTAGGAAGGGGTTGCCCGATTTAGTCCACTTTATAATTTTTATTTACTATTACTATGAAAATACCACGTAACAAATTTCAGCTCTCTGTGTATTTTTGTTGTCAGGCAGTGTACAAATATATACTAAAAAATATATATATATATTTGAATAGCACACGGAAAACTCGCGACCCCGAAACCGCGAAATGAAACTTGCAAATATCGCAGATCTGTCAGAATACATGTACTGCCAACATATGGCACATGAATTCGTGGTATTTTTTAACGAGGAATCCGATAGTGGCGTTGAAAAAGTGCTAAAGTATCTCAACGAAAAGATATTTAATAATTTTCGATTTCTTATATAACTAATGAGAAGAAAAACGCTATCTCTTTTCTTCTCATTAGTTATATGAAAACGAGATAGTTAAAATTACATTCCACATCGAATTCTCGCAACATAGAAGATAAGAATTTTATTGGCCATGTTATAGCATAATTTCGAATTTTAATTTTTATTCGATGAAATTTAATTAACGATGGAAGTATTTTGAAGGAAAAAGATAGTTGTTAATATTCCGCATATCGAATGAGATAAATCACACATGATGAAAAATAGCACATTCTGAGTAATTTACATTATGGTTTTCGACACAAAAAATGGCGGTTCAGACCCTATATAAGGCCGAGCATTTACATGGATCGCTATCTTGAATTTTTCAAGTTCAAGCAGTCAAGTCGTTGTATATACATAGTTCAAGTTTAATTTTTCTTCGTAGTTTTTCTTGCAAATCTAACAATCTAACAATCTGCCTACCTGCAAGCTCATATGCAATTTCTTTGAGTGAAGGTGGAGTGAAGGTGAAATTCGTACATAGATACAGTTTAGTGACATTATTGTGGTCAAGTGATTTTATTGTTCTTTTATTAATAAAATGAATCATTTTTAGTTTTTTTATATTTAATAACATTTTTTTTTTATAATAAGTTAATAATAAATTAAAGTGCCTTGTGCAGGATAAATTCAAGAAAGTTATTCCTATACTTCCCAAATCGGGTTAACTGGAATATACCTGCGAATTATCCTCTGTTTTCCTTAAATTTGTAAAATTATTTAAACCGTGACGTAGGATTTCTTCGATTGGGTACCGTATTCAAAAGTTATACATTTTAAAACTCAAAATTTTTATTACTCCAAATTTTTTAATTTTTTCCCTACGTCACGTCTTAGCTATTACCCTTCTGAATAAGTAATATATTTTTTTTTTCAGACAATCCTGGACGGAGAAATCATGTACACCGTCAGCAAGTATTTTAAAAGGAGGGTCCCACTGAGCGACTCATATCTGAACCGTTTTTATTATTGTTGTTTTTTTCAATATTGAAAATTGTTTATAAATCTATTGTATACGAAAATAAAGAATAATTCATATTTTTAATTGCCGAGTAAAAAAAAAAAATGTTTCTTTTATGTCTATTTTTTCAGAGTGGTGTAACCCCTTAAGCAATATGGCGCTATAACATAATTCTCTTTTCGAATAGACTTTTAACGTGATGGGTAGTGTCATAATATAAAAATAATACAGAAATGTTTCATTTCGAAAGTTTATTTGAGGAAGAATCTGAGTCTAGAGATCGTGTAGTAAAAGTCAGCATAAATTACACCCTGGACTCAGACACATTGGAAAATTTTCGTTTAACACGTATGCAAATAGAATATGTTCTACTAAATATTGGAGGAAATTTGCAGCATCGCAGTAGATGGAACAGTTCTTTAAGTCCTTTGCAACAATTACTGACAACTCTACAATAAAGGAACTGTGTGTAGGGTTGTTCATCGGATAACAAATACATTAATAAATGTGAGGATGGGTGAAATAATTTATTGGCCAGAAAGCCATCAACGTTTGTCACTAAAGTTACTTGATATTGGAGGCTTTCCTCAATAAGCTGGATGCATCAATGGAACTATGATTAATACAGATGCCCCCCACAATGAATGAAGAACACTATATAGACCGGCACGTAAAAGACGCACTTAATGCAATGATGGTGTGTGGACCTGATTGCAATTGGCCAGATAGTGTACCTGATTCCAGAGTACTTTGAAATTTCCAGTTATTTCGAAATATTGAAACTGGCTTTCATCCATTCCCTAGTGCAGAAATTTTGGGGGACAGTGCTTACCCACTAAAAGAATGGCTCATCTCACCATTGCGAAGAAATCCTGATAATCTAGTAGAGCAAAGATTTAATCGCGCACACACAAAAACAAGGCGTATTGTGAAAAACAGCCTTCGTAAGTGTTCATAAATTTACCTTTGAATCAAATATTTTCTTCAGGAATACTGAAAAAGAAATTTCCATGCTTGAATTAACTATGGTCGGTTGAATCCCAGATATGCTGCAAAAAAGGTATGGATGTGTTGCAGTCTTCACAATGTTGTAATAAGAATTAGAGAAAATGAAACATTAAATGTCACTACTTGATGATGAAGATGCGGAAGAAGATATTAAAAATATTCCAGAAGAAGCAAATGTAAATGAACAATTAAATGAAAATTATATTCATTTTTGTTTTTTTTCAATTAGGATAAATAATAATGTTTAACATTAATTATAATATTAACAGAGTGACAAAAACATTTTCCAAAAATTAAAAAATAATTAAAAAAAATTAAAAATAATTAAAGAAAAATATTAAAAATATTCAAAATTAAAAAAAATGTACAATTCTTATTTCCTCAACATCAGATTCTGTAGCATTCAAATTTTTCTCCATCTATACTATTTAAATGGAGATCTTCGGTAAACTTAGACGGTGATAGTCCCAACGCTCTTTCTAGCTGCTATTTTTATATAGCTCAGACTACAATACTTGTTTTTTTTTTTAAACTCGATGGAACCCAATTTTCTTTTGATGGCATATCTATTATGCCTTCTTGGCTGTTGCTTCATTAAGGCTGGATCTATGTCATAATTGGGACAACTCGGTGCACAGTTAGCAAGATGGGCGGGGTGTTAAGATTTTTGAATAAATCGCAAATTAATTAATAGAATATTTATTTAAACACCTAAGGCAACATATTAACGTTTCCTAATTTTTAAATTTGTCCCCCAAATTTTATTGAAAATGATTTAAAAATGAAAATTCAGTGATTTTTTTTAATTTCTCTGGTTTGCGGAGCGGGGCTGCCACAAATTTGAACTAAATTAAATAAATTTTTAACATAAGCTTTTTGAAGTTAATAAGCAGAAAATAACGGTTTCCGATTTTTAAAGTTCTACTTATATCTACGAAAATTCGACGCAATAATTTGTTTTACCTGCATTTTACCCAGTAAGAAAGCAATCTATTGCGTCAAATTTTCACGAAAATAAGTAGAATTTTAAAAATCGAAACACGTTATTTTCTGCTTATTAACTTCAATGAGCTTATGTTAAAAATTTATTTAATTTAGTTCAAATTTGTGGCAGCCCCGCTCCGCAAACCAGAGAAATTAAAAAAAAAATCACTGAATTTTCATTTTTAAATCATTTTTAATAAAACTTGGGGACAAATTTAAAAATTAGAAAACGGTTTTTTGTTGCCTTAGGTGTTTAAATAAATATTCTATTAATTAATTTGCGATTTATTCAAAAATCTTAACACCCCGCCCATCTTGCTAACTGTGCACCGAGTTGTCCCAATTATGACATAGACCCAGCCTTAATGTTGGATTTTGTGAGATCTGATTGTGACAATCCTAAGCCTTCTACGACTGGCGAGTCGTTATCTAGAATGTCTGGAATTGCTTGATCTACTTCTACCAATATTGCTGGTTTTCCACCATCAGTACCTATTTTTCTAGCATTATCTCTGTTTGCATATAATGTAAATCCAAAACAATTAATTATTTATTTTAATGCCGGCAGTTTGAACTTTATTTTGATTATAGAACAAATGACTCAGGAATGGTCACAAGCAAAATGCCAGCATTTTTCCATGTGGTAGACGTCAAGCATTTTATTTGTTTTCGCCACGGCAGTAACTATAGCTACTTCTTGCGACAAGCACTGACAACCAAGACAACAAGAAAAAAAAATCTAAGTGAACTTAAAATGTTATCAAAAGTCACAATTGGATGGATATGACAAGACGGTATCGTCATTTCCTCTCACGCATGCGCGTAGCTAGGTAAGGGCACGGGTGGGCACGGCCCACCCCAGTGAACCCGAAGCGGCACTGATGCCCCCCCCCAGAAACTTTAAGCAGAATAGAAAAATTACAGCCAAGATTTTAAGAAATCATATTTATTAGATTTATTTGTACTGTTTAATATGGTATAAAAAAAAGAACAATTAAAAAATTAAAAAAAAATAAGCATTTCCAATTATATACATAAAATAAGGCACACAAAAATATCCGGGTTGTACAACACTATAAATTAAATTTTAATATTTGGTTGGATAACCGTTAGATTTTAATACACTTTTCAGTCTATTAAGCATTGATTGCAGAAGTTTTTTTGTTAAGTCGGGACTTATTTTGTTCCACTCTTCTTGGAGATGTTGTTTTAACATACTTTTGCTGGAAATGTTGTATTGAGTTAAAGACCTTTTTAATTCTGCTCATAAATGTTCTATTGGATTCATGTCCGGCGACTGAGGAGGTCTTTCCAGATGTTTACGTACATTATAAAGTAGTCATTCCTTCGTTTTTCTGGCACAATGTTTAGGATCGCTGTCCTGTTGGAATACAAAATTATTTCTTAATCCTAAATTTTCTGCAGTGGATTTTAAATTATGCTTTAGAATATTGATATAAGCATAGTGATCCATCATTCCATCAATGAAATGAAGACTTCCAAACCCAGCCGCCGATATACAGCCCCATAACATATGTGAAGAAATATGAGCAATGGCCTAATATTTGACCTACAAAATGGGCTCTGTATATTGTTTTTCGTTCTTTCTTTGTGCACGCTTTGCTCATCTATAGAAAATACTATGAGCAATATGTATGATGCTTGACCCACATGGTACTAACTGATATTTTTGCTTATTTGCCATGCTAGCGCCTGCTTTTAATTTTCTTATGCGTAGGGAAAAATGTTCCATTTTGCTTGTAGAAGCGAAATAGACTATTTCCAATATTCAATTAATATATAAATCGGAAGACGTACCCAAAATAATACACTTACGTTAATTTATAAATATTCGCCCCTTTACTAAATGTTATTGGATCACCAATTATCGAAGGAAATCGATCGATTGTCCTAAGTAAAAAACCGGTGTGTCGCTGTAACTTAGTCAGTAGTTTTCAAAACTAACCAAAAGTACAAAAAGGAAAATTAAGAAGCTAGTAAACAAATGGTAAGTCAATAAATAAAAAATAAAAAAACGTAATAAGAAAAACTTAACTTCTGAGTTTAGAAAGTCAAAATGTCAAGAAAGAGATCTAAATCGAGGCTGGTGAAATTCTTGCATAAAAGCACCCCCAGCCCTTGCTGTAATTGGAAAACGTAACCTCACAGCAGCTTTAACAACTGGAAAAAAATTAGGGTAATTTCTTGAAAATTCATTAATTTTCTTGTAAATATGATGACAAATTTTTTAAATTCATCAGTAATTATAAAACTTGGTGTTAAAACTGATTAACGCCTTAGAAACTTTTACACATTTTTGCAAAACAATACTTGATTAAGAATATTCTTTTTCAATTTTTGTGTTAAACTGGCCACTACTAGGCCCACCCCACAACAAAACCCTGGCTACGCCCATGCTCTCACGTACATGAGTTTTACATAGACTGCCTATTCTTTTAGTAATTTGTTCTAGGATATTGGAAGTAAAATTTTTTTACATGAAGCCGAATTTACAATTGTGCTGTGCCCGGTTGCAGGCTTACTTTTATCCAACCCAACTTATATAGAAACTAACCAAAGTCCGACTTTTCCACAGCCCAAAAATGTGGTCACGAACATAAAGGCTGGAACACAATGTGACGCTGTAGCTCGTAGCTGGTGCGGTAGCTGGCGCTGTAGCTTGTACTGGCGCGCACCATGTAGCTAACATTGGGTACAAATGGTACGAAATTAGCTGACGGTGAAAGACCTTTCATTATTTACTTTTACTTTAATCTATAGAATTTGAAAATATTTAATATGGAAGAATTACAAGAAATGGCATTTTTAGCATGTGTAGTGCAATTGTGCTTTTTTCTCTTACAAATATTTAAAGACAAAAACAAAAACACAGAAAGTGGTGGGTTAGACCTCTATATCAACAGAGGAAGAGCTCAGGATTCAACGAAAAAACATTTAAATATATAAAGGAGAATGATGACGAACTTTTCTTCAAAGCCACTCGAATTAGTAAAATTTAATACGAATTACTTTTGAGTGTATTAGGAAATAATTTAAAGAAGTCTTCGATTAGAAAGCCTATAGATCCGGAATGTCGACTTGTATTAACGTTAATGTAAGCTATAAAATATACAAATATTAAATACTTCCTATTCATCTAGGTATCTCTCACAAGGTGTTTCCCGACACTACTTAGCATTCAGCTTTCGCATTGGTGTATCCACTGTAGAAAAATAAGTATTGAGGTTTGCGAGGTACTATGGGATTTGTTATTTCCAGTTTACATGCCAGAGCTGAATATCTCAGATTGGACAATAATTGCACTGGAATTTAATCAAAAATGTCAAATGTCTAACTGCGTGGGCTGCATTGATGGTAAGCATGTTACCATAAAGTGTCCTACCAAAAATGGTTCTAAGTTTTTTAATTATAAAGGGCACTTCAGCATTGTTTTATTGGGAGTGTGTGACGCCAAATATGTTTTCACATCTGTAGATGTTGGAGCTTTTGGCAGTCAAACTGATGGTGGAATATTCCGTTTTTCTGTTTTTGCGAACAAAATTCTTGCTAATGAGATTAATACACCTCCACCAATTTCGCTACCGAATTCAGAGAAAGTTGTACCACACTATTTTGTTGGTGACGCGGCATTTCCCTTGCGTAAAAATTTAATGAGGCCATATCCAGGCCTTTTACTAACAAGGAGAAGACAGTTTTTAATTACAGATTTTCAAGAGCACGTCGTACAATTGAAAATACTTTTGGAATTTTAACCACTCGATGGCGGGTTCTCGGTAGTCCAATTGAGTTTCACCCGAAAAATGCAGACAAAGTTGTCCTAGCATGTGTAATTTTGCACAAGTTTTTGAAAATAACAGACGATCTATATAATTGTGTTGTATATTGCCCCTCAAGTTATTGCGATTCTTACGATGACAATGACAAAGTTACAGAACGTGCTTGGCGACAGGAAAATATCACTTTGAAACCAGTTCGTCGATTCAGAGGCAATAATAGCACTCGAGAAGCCTTCGAAATGCGCAAAATTTTAACTGATTACTTCCTCAGCGAATTTGCGGTACCTTTTCAACCAAACTGAAGAGAAATAATGCAATGACATCATTTTATAGATATATTTATTTTAAATCTCTTCATATCTCAGCTTTCTTTTTGGAATTTTTATATTGGGGATGTGCTAAGCCCCACAATATCGGCTTCTCCTTAAGGCTTTCAATAAAATTTTCACTTATTATATCACTCATATTTCACGACTTGTAGTTGAAATTGGTTTTATACCGGGTAAATATACTGAAATGACAAATTTGGTGCGCGCCAAAAATTAAAATTTGCCAAAACTGAGCTACAGCGCCAGCTACGCATCGGGACGCCATCATAGACTTTCCGTGTTTTCAAATTTTGACAGGTCTGGCTACAGCGCCACATTGTGTTTCCCACTTAAGTCTACTCTCGGCTATTCGAGCCATCCTAAGAGATTGCGCCTTCCTTAATACCTCTTTCCACACACGCTTCTTCCTTATCCACTTTGCTAGCAGCATTATTTTGGAAAGAGCCAAATAACACATTCTAGGAAGAAAAAATCAAATAAAATAATTTACGAGATTAAAAAACAAATTTAACTCACCTTTTTTTCATTCACCAATTGCAAAATAGATAATTCTTTCAGCTTGTTTTCATCCTAGCCATAATGAATAACTACCATCAACTCACAAAAATAATAATGAACAATAATTATTGAATTTTTAGCAATCGGTTTGTTCTTGTTATTGCCATTGTTCACTTATCAATTCATTAAACTTGTGATAATTAATTCTAAATTTTAGTGCAACACTTATCAACTGATAAGTTTTCGATGAAATTTTAAAATGTTTTTCATGCTACTCTTCTTACTTGCACATATCAAAAAATAAATAAATTGATAATTTACTAATTAGTAAGTGATAACTGGTAGGTGCAATTGGGACCCAGTTCTTTTCTCCTACAGATACGCAACAATTTCAATTTATTTATTAATACTGGTTGACTGTACAACAAGACTTACAATCTTTTGTTGGCACAATTTACTACAAAATAATAATTTTAATAGAGTGTCAATATAACCAAAATATAATTAAAGTTAAGTGACTACGTTACTAACTAATAGACAACATATTACAATTCAGAGGTAGATAACGAGAGCCGAAAATAGAAGGAAGTTATGAAACCATGAAGAAAAGCTAATGGGAGCAGCAACATACATGAAAACTATAATCATTGGGATATATTTAAGAATGTTTTTAAACTATTTCTGAATCGCCTGGCTTAAGTCGTCCGCTGAATGTCCGAAGGTAGAGAGTTGCAGATACTAGTTACATGTACAAAGAAAAAACGCTGCCCAAGTAACGAGAGAAAGCGAAGCATTAGAAGCTATCGATATCTTTCAGAACGAATAAAATTAAAAAAAAAAATTAAATATTCATAAAGATACCCAGGTTCTTTCGTTTATATAATTTTGAAAATTAAACTCCTGTATGTACGATAAGTTTAAATGGAGTATATAAATATTTTGTGTTGATACGGACTGATGTGTTCAAAACATCGCAATCCATAGATAAAACGTACACAATCGTTATAGGCTACGTCAAGTTTACGACTGCAGGTAGAGTTCAATGACGGAAACATTAGACTGCCATAACTAAAATGTGGCATAAACAAGGTTTTTATAAGCTTAAATCTAGTTACTATGGATAATACCGCTTCAGTTAACCATAACTATCGAAAACAGCATAGACTTTGCTGACAAGAGCCTTGATAAAGTCGCAACAGATTCCTCCGATCATTCAACATGACACCAAGATTCCTGACTGTTCTCATGTACGGCAAAGGAGAATCGTTTAGAGTTATCGGACGTACACCATTTACATCAATGTCATTTTTATATTGCAACATGTAGCAAGAATTATTGGCATTGAGTGTCAGATTATTTACGATTGATCATGAGTATATTCGTTGAAAATCGTCATTGTACCCCATTCTCGTTCAAACCAATCGGTCTATTAAGCTACATATATTTGAACGTCGTTAGCATACAGATGTACTTTTGAATCTTTAACAATACTATATAAGCTAAATGGCAGTGGTCCCAGAATTGAGCCTTGTGGTATGCCACAGACTAGTGGTAAAAGCTTAGAACAAACATTCTTTAGTTTTACTTGTTGGAAACTATCAGACAGAATTTTTTTTATACTTGCAATGACTGACGAAGAAAAGTTATACAAAGAATGAAGCTTTGTTAGTAATTTAGAATGATTCACACTGTCAAAACAATTCGAGAAGTCCAACAAGGACAGCAAACCGATTTCACCTTTGTCAAGTGCAAATCGAAGATCTGTAGTCATCTTTACCAAAGCTGTCTCGCAGGACTTCCACGAAGAAAGCCAGATTGCCAGGATGACAGGGATCATGAGGTTTCAAGAGATCAAGCATTTGTGATGTCATTAGCTTTTCCACAGCCTTGATAAAAAGCAGAGCAGACTGATAAAATGAAAATCTGAAGGTAATTCCGGCAAGTTGTTTTTTGCAATAGCAAGCATAGTTGTTATTTTCCATTGGGTGGGAAAAAACCCAGAGATCAGCCTGGTGTTAAAAATATGGGTTACAAATGGCAATATAATCGAGAGAAAAAGCTTCAAGAAGCAGGGAGAGATGTTATCGAGGCCAGTAACGTCAGATTTTATTTTGTATATGGCTCGGAGTACTTCATCTTGTTCGACATTTCTGAAACTAAAACCTTCATCATTTAGCATTGGAGGTACAACATTATCTACAGAAATAATCCCAACCAGAAATATAATAGCCATGGCAAAGGCAACGTAATCCAAGCACAGTGAACTCATATGCACCCAACCCAACCTAATTTAATTATTCTTAAGAAATATTTTTATTAGTCTAATTTTAGAAAGGTAAGAATAATTATAATAAAATAGCAAAAAGTAAGTAAAGTTAAGTTGCGAATTTGTATATATGTATGTATGTATTTTAATTATCGAATAACTTAATTAGAAACTGAACTCGCATCTTGTTCTGTCGCACTCGCACGTCTTCATGTCGACTCCAGTCGCTCTATTGTGGTTCAATTAGAGCAGTACTTTATTTATGAATATAAAAGTTTTTAGAAAATGTGTAAATTTAATATTTAAAAAAAAAAAATGTGTATACCTCCTTAGGAGGTCAATAGAGCAGTGGGTGATAGTACTCACCTAACCAAACAAAAAATTTAAGGCAGGAGGGGGGGGGGGCAATATGAACCGTTTAGAAGTTACAGGGTGATTAAGAAACAAAGCTGGTTTTTCACAAAACACCCGGTCACAGTTAAGAGCTCATTATATAAAGAACTTCCGGCCTTTCCAACGACCGCTCAACCAGCCACATACTGCCCTCTTCTCAGGAGTTACGGGGGTATAAACAAAATATTTCGGATTTTTTTAATGTTTTTTTATTTTTGACTTCAATTTGTTTTGCAAAACGGCCATTGACATTACTGTTTTTTATAAAAACTATAAACTATGGACTCTTCTATTTAATTTGACATCTGCAGCTGTTAAAGGGTTATTAACTCAAAACCTATTCATGTCATACCGAAATTAACCGATATTGTCTTAAAATGACGTGTTTTCAGTTAGCATGGGAACAAATTTAGGTTTGAGAATAGCTTTGAGGATAGGTTTTGAGCTAATAACTCTTTCACAGCTGCAGATAGCACTAGGGTTTAATAGGTCAAATTAAAGAGGAGAGTCTACAGTTTATAGTTTTTATATAAAAAAAAAGATATGTTAAGTACCGTTTTGCAAAAACAAAAAAACAAAAATAGAGGTCAAAGTAAAAAAAATCTAAGAAAATTCAAAATTTTTAGTTTAGACAAGCATAACACGTGATAGGTACGGGGCTGGTTGGAAAGGCATGAAGTTCTGCATGGCCTTTAACTGTGACCGTACGCTCTGTACTTTTTAAGATACAGGGTGTTTTGTGAAAAACTAACTTTTTTTCTTAATCACCCCGTAACTCCTAAACGATTGAGATTTGCCCCCCCCCCCCCACTTCCATTCAATTTTTGGTTTCTCTAGGTGAGTACTATCACCTTCTGCTCTGTTGACCTCCTAAGGAGAAACACGCTGTATACATACTAGTTACATCTTATACATATTACCAAATACAAAAATAAAACAATAATATAACAGATTTACAATATGTGAACTTAATCTATAAGTAAAATATAAACTAAAATACAACAACTATAAACTTAAAACCTTGATTGCGCAACTTAAGAAATAAGGCTTGGCGAAAGTTTCACCTCTCTCAGTCTAATGAAATTTAACGAAATTTTTATTTTTGATGAGCAAATTTCATAATGCGCTTTTGCATGCCTATGATACGTACCAGTTTAAGATGAGAAATGAAATAAGATCGGATTCTAAGAAATTTTGGCGTTCTGTAAATACCAGAAATGAATCTAAGAATTTTCCTCCTGTGTTAGTATTTAATAATAATTCTAGTCATGATCCGTCTGTGATTTCTAATCTCTTTGAATCATTTTTAACATATGACGCTCAAATAGATTTTGCTTATTTTAATTACTGGTTGGTACTGGCATTTATGAAGGGAAGGTCAACAACAACAATTTTCTTCAGTTTATATCTACCTGTATCGAATCGTTTGAGCGTGGTTGCGAAACTCACTGTATTTATACAGACTTCAGCAGGGATTTTTACAAGCTTCCTCACTCTATTTTGTTATTTAAACTTAGATCTTTAGGTTTCAACTGGCTATCAACCTACCTTAAGTATTACAAAATTGGGATTCAGTTCCTTTCTGATCTGTGCGAAGATATAACGCTTACCCCGGTGTTCCACAGGGTAGTCACTTAGGGCGCCTTCTCTTTATATTATTCATAAATGATGTTCCCTATGTAGTTACCAAATCTGATTTACTAATATACGCAGATAAAACTAAAACTATATAAATCTATCGACTCGCATTGCAACTGTCTCAAATTACAGGATGACATAGACAGACTTGTTGAATGGTGTGAAAAGAGATCTCTCTTTTTAAACGTTGATAAATGTAGGCTAATCATTTTCTCTCGTAAGAGAGTCCTTTCGAATGTTGTCTATGCTATGAACGGGTTATTATTTTCGAAAGTTGATAAAATATTTGTCTTGGGGATATTGTTTGACCCGAAACTCACCTTTAACTTCTACATAGCTCGCATGGTTAATAGGATAAACTCAATGTTAGGCTTTGTAAAGTGCTGGGCAAACGAATTAGGTGATATCTATATTACTAAAGCTCTTTTTACCACTCTTGTTAGACCAGTTTTGCCAATCCTATCTGGTCTCCCTCTTACAAAAATCACTCCAATCGTATTGAGAGCATGCAAAGGAGATTCTTCCTTTTTCCTCTTAGTGGTCTCGAATGGAGGGATAGACTTCATCATCATCCTTCTAACGAAAGAAAAGATTAAATTTAATACACCTTCCTACTCTTGTAGAAAAATTTGTGCTATAAGCTTTATATTTCAACTTGTAAAGGGTGACATCGACATGCCTTTAAGTATTCCTAGTAGTTAGTATATTCTGAAGGACATTAACTGTAGAAGAAATAAGTAAGTCTGATACTTCCGATGGGAATGTGTCAGATTATTTTTCTACGAATATTCCTAAGGCTATTATGTATGCTCAAAGTTTTTGTTTTTTCATTACAGGATCAGATTTAATCAATAGCAGTTAGTGAATCACTATTCGTGGCAGTACGTGACCGCTTTCGGGTGTTATGTTCTGTAAATCTTTCGCAATCTTTGTGGCGACTTTCTTGGGCTTCTTCAAAAAGCTAACCAATAGGTAGAAGGGGCGATTGGATAAACTCCGTACCGTAAACTAAAATTTTGTACAGACTTAGTAGTTACGGGCGACACAAGTAATTTAGATAAAGTGTTCTATTTAATTTGCATGACTTTCAAATTTTGACAAAATTATGTTTTATTCAGAAGATAGTGCTCTGAGTAGAAAACTAAAGATTTTAGTCAATGCGTTATGTAATCCTGTAATTTGAATACTCAATTTGGGACTCCCAAAAAATCTGCGGGAAGTATTTCCATTGTTCGATGAAGTATATTCGGTTTTTGTTTTTTTTTTTTTTGTTTGTCTGCAATATGCCTAATTTCAATCTTAAACCTGATCTCGATTTCATTCGAACGTTGTTTCACATTTACTTTATCATCTTCATCTCTAACTTGCCATTTTTTTATGTCAAGGCGATAGCGAACAAAGAGTCTCACGCTTTACCGACCCAGATAGCCGATCATGTTTATTGTGAGCGATTGAAACTTATAAATATTTATATTAAATTGTGTTCGTCCTCACAGACTCATATGATCAGTTGAAAAAGTCCGTAAGGTGAAATTAAATCTTTAACAATGCACTTTATGATAACATAATTTTATATAACTTGTACGTATATCACAGATTCAGACCATATATGTACTTACTACTTAGCCCACAATAAAAAAAAAAAAATACATTCTGATTTGCAAGCCTAATATGGTAAACTTAAGTCTTCTTAAGAAGGCCCTTTTAGATCCTTTGGCTCATACACGAACCTTTCCAACGAAGAACAAAAAATTACTTGTTTTTTGCTATTCAATCTATTTCTAGACTAAATAGAGAAACAAAAAAAAAGGTTTTTTTTTAAATTATTTGTATGCTTACAGCACATACTGTCTATGAATACAATGTTTGAAATATTGCTATACATGGAGATTGGTTTGAATCATTTCAATCATTCAAATATTGTGTACACCATTCTTCATTTGTTTTCATTATCAAAAAAAAAAAACGCAGAAATCTACTGCAACTAATACATTTGTTTTTCTTTTGCTTTTTGAATGATATATAAATAAAGTAAACACACGCCCCAAGGAACATTTCCCCTCTTTTTCAGGTCGAGTTTACGTCTATTCGACGTAAATTAGGGCAGCGACTAATTGTGGTTAAGTTGAGATTACCTAATATTTACGTAAGTGGAGAATGAGAGGAAGTCGTATCGACGTAAATATTAGGGAAATTAGGGAATATTTCCCTATAGGGCAGAGGACACATTTCCCTGATTTGGTAAATTTAACGTAAATTTCATGTCGAATTTAAGCAAATTTTCCTTAATTTCAACCTATTTTCGATCTAGTTTAACTCAAGTTAACGTCTGTGTTAATGTAGAAAGAATTTCATTTTATAATGATTGTGTGTGTATTGTTTTCCTAGTAGGTAATATGTAGTGTATCCAATTGATTGAGTAAGTAAAGCAATTGGTTGCACTACATCAGTACTTAGTACAAATTCAGTTTTAGCAATTAAATTTCCTTCAAAAAGAAAGATATCTTATATCTCTTTTATTGGCCAAAAGTAGGTAATGTCGTATCATCTGCTATGTGTATACCGAGATTCATTCATTCTAAGAGAATCCAACACTGTAAAATTTATTAAAATCGAATTCAACTAAATAATAAAAGCTGTATTCTTTTTTGTCCGCAGAACAGGGCAGAACAAAAGATACACAAAAGAACGCTTCAACCATTTTTATAGAAGATTTATAAATGAAGCAAGCAGTACAAATAGTTCGCTTCAATTGACAGAACAATTTGTTCTCTCCAGGATATGGGAGTTCTAGAACAAGGTGCATAAAAGAACAAGCTAAAATAGTAAAACTACATTCAGTGGAAGGAACTAGTTGAATTGTCATATTGTATGGAAGGCTAACATGGCGTAACCGATTGATTGAATAAGTCGATATGCACTATATGAGTATACAGTACACAAAAAAAACAATTAGTTGCACTATACCAGTACTGGGTAGAAAGAAACCTTTCCCACGCATAATGCTAGAGCCGCGAAAAAGCCCAGACGCTCCGACTCATGATACTTGAGAGTGCGTGATAATAATATGCGAGGATTGCATTTTTTGGGTAAGACGTACGTGCGAGAAACTGAAATGAAATTAAAGAAGCAGTCTTTTCTTTTGGCGGGCCACTTTAGTGACTGTACCATTCTTTAGTCGTTCTTAGCAAAATTGGGAATAAATGAAAAAAAAAAAACAAATAGTTTTAAGATTCTGTTTACTAACTGATGAATATTGAGCGTAGTTATTTTTGATTGAGTTTTCGGTATACTGTCGTGTCAGCCTGATCCTGTTTATTTAAAAATAAAACGATTTTTTATCTTGTAATTATTACACTAAGGGTTAGAATAATTAAGCAGTGTTGCCTATATATATGTATACTGCTGCCTTATAGGCAATTAGTTACCTGACTAGCATATTCATTAAGTAATTATAACCAAAGTAAGAAAGAGAATTTTCAATAAACGTTGAGCGCAAAAGTATAAAGTTACAGTGCAAATTTTGTAAATTATGTAAATGATTGAAATTCCTTACAATCTGTCGATTGAGAAACTGTAATGTTTTAATATACTAACCTTGTATTTGATGTGAAACAAAATGAATAAAAGAAATATTAAAAAAAAAATCAGGATATCAAGTGCAAATTGTTGTTGTAAATTTACGATTCGAAAACAAAACAAATGTGAATATTATGAACAAGGCACGTAATTCTAACTTGAAGATTATGGGAACTATTGCTTTAAAAACTATATATGAAATTATGGGCTTATTCAAAATTAATACTCTCAGCTTCCATGCGCTCAATTTAAAACGACAAAAATTTTATTGATAAATATGGTAATCATTTTTTGAAAAACACCAATGCACTTTAAAAATAATATATGCAGTGTGTCGCAAAAATAGCCGAACTTTTAATTCCGATCAGAGAGCACGTAGCCCATCTATTGAACGTTAGCGTCATTAGAAAAATACGTCTTTGTTCTTTCAAACGCAGTCAAGTTCATGCAAATCGGATAACAGGTTTCTAAGCTACATGCATTTTATGAAGATGTTCTATTCCTGCAAACAGCCGTGACACAGATACTGAAGAATACATAAAATCCCTCGATGCAGCTTCCTCCCCAGATTATATTCCTAAAAGGTAAACCAAGAAAACAAAAAGTATCTATTCAAAAGTTTATTACAAAAATACTCATTTAAAGGGATAACAAATTCCCATCTGCAGGCTAGTTCACGCCTTACAAAACCTGAAGACTGCAATCCGGGTTGTTCGACATCACACTTAGTCTAAAAAATAATTAAAAACTCATTATTAATAAGCAGTTGAAGTATAATTAACAAAAAAACTTACCATTTCTCGAACAAATCCTACTTCCCTCCGATTATTTACATTGATATGTCAAAATGTCAACACATCACACCAGATGTTCTCGCCTTCGACGCAGTCAGAGTTCAGTGCAACTTTAATGGTCCCACTATGACATCACTGCGGGACGCTGCCATCAAAGTTTAACAACTTTGAGACCGAGCGTTGCCAAGGCAACCTATTGTGATGCCGAAACGTAGCGGTTCGCGGCGGATATAAAAAGGCGACGAGCTGCAGCAGAGGCACCCATTCGCAATTCAGAGTTTGATCTGAACACATAAGAGTTTAATCTGATTTTTTCCTAATTATCCAAATCTAATTTTACTTCCATCCAAGTAGGAATTTACTCCTACTGCAGAAATTTACTTCTGCATTAATTTCTATCCCACACCTGGGGCCCTATTCTTGAATAACGAAGGCAGATATCGTATACGTTAATCTGTCAAAAACATTCGAAATGAATGTTTATGTGGTATTCTTGAAATCCGCATTCGTTATATTCGTACGCAAACCATTCGTTATATAACGAATGGGGTTGAACCATTCGTTATTTATCGCATACGTTAAAATCATTCGTAATTCAAGAATAGGCCCCCTGAGTAGGAATTTACTCCTACTGCAGAAATTTACTTCTGCTTTAATTTTATCCTAAGTCTAAGCAGGAATCTACTCCTGCTGTAGAAATTAAGTTCTGTTTTATTTTATCGTTTATTTTAAGCAGGAATTTGCTCCTGCTACAGAAACATACTTCTGCCACATTAACTATTTATTACTACTATATTGCTTATAGATGTACAGAACAAGAACTACTCCTGCTGTAGAAATTTAGTTCTGTTTTATTTTATCGTTTATTTTAAGCAGGAATTTGCTCCTGCTACAGAAACATACTTCTGCCACATTAACTATTTATTACTACTATATTGCTTATAGATGTACAGAACAAGAACTTCTATTTTATTTTAATCATTCATGAAGTTAATTTTGGATTCTTTTCTCTTTTTTTACAGAAGTAAAGGGAACCAAATCACAGTGGTGACATTGGATCTAGCATTGAATTTAAACTTGGTTCTTGAATTCCCTGTTTATGAGTTATTTTTACGTACATAGCTTTAAGATATTATTTTGAATTTTTATACTAGGTTATTTTAAGAGCTGAATTTGTGATAGTAGTTTTAAGTGATTTTTATATTGGAGTGTATAAAAGCTAAGTTATATTTTACAGCGGGCACCCCCTTTCGCTGATATACGGTAACGGTATCTTGATATTACTAACTCCTATATTTAATTTACATCTTAAAAATAGTAAACCATGTCATTAACATCATCATTTGGATACAAGATTTGTTATAAAGCGGGTGAATACAAGCATATGCGTGTATTTCGCAAGGTTGGGAAGCAAATACCCCATATCTGGCTTTACAGCCTAGATACGTTTCACGAAACTTGGCCGCAAAGTGAAAAGCCGTATAGGGAATCACTTGTTCTAATACAAATTCATACAAATTCAATGGGATCGGTTCCAAATTTGTTTATCATTCAAAATGCATTTTATCTTTTTATTTCATTTAAATCAAAAATACGTACATAACAAGTACAAACATTTGTACATAAAATAATAATAGTCTCCAAAAACCAACAATAATCTATAAACAAAAATGAAACAACTTCATGTTACATAAAATATGTGTATGCATACATACATAATTTTTTTTAAATGGCTTTAATCTGAAGACGATGAAGAAATGGTAATCTGCTGACCACCGTCGTCATCATGTTTTGCTGGTAAGGATGAGCCTGGCTCAAAAAATTGTCCACCATTGTTTGTCTTGCCTTCTTGTCTATTTCATGCTTCAGTGATTTATAGCAGCTAATGGCTGAGTTAATTCCTCGAGAAACTTTAGCGCTACGTTCGACGCCAGGATCGTTTTCAAGGAGGATGTTTATTCCTTGTTCGAAATAGGAAAAAGCTTTCGACAAATTTTTTGATGTTAGCTGTTTGGATACAACAAGCTCTGTCTCTTCATCAATTACCGGTTCTGCTTGCAACTAAATGAGTTCCTCATATGAAAGGGGTTCCCTATCAGCTTCAAGTAGATCAAGCACATCAAGTTCATTCAAACCTTTAAAGCCGAGATCATGTGCTAGATTCAAAATTAACTTCTGAATCAGTTCTTTTTATACATTCTGGCCATATTTTTTTCCAAACATGGTTCATTCTTGTTAAGCCTTCCATAATTCACTGATGCTGTCAATAGCATCCTTGATGTTATAGTTTTTCCAAAATGTTTTAATTGCAGATTTATCATCGGTTTGCCATATAAGTTGTCGTAAAGTTCGGCGTAGTTAATATGCCTTAAAAGTGGCTATTGCACCCTGATCCATTGGTTGGATCAGAGCTGTTGTATTTTTCGGAAGGTACTCAATCATGACATCTTCAGATAGTTCGGATAAATTAGTAGGATGCCCTGGTGAATTATCCAAAATCAGCAAAACCTTGTTGCTTAAGTTATTGTCTCTTAAATATTTTTTCACTTCTGTACAAAAGTGATTTTTGAACCAATCCTCAAAAGTAGCTTTAGTCATCCAAGCTTTCTTGTTGGATCTCCATATGACGGGTAATTGATTTTTATTTAGTCCTTTAAGAGGCCTTGGATTGTCGGACAAATATATTAAAAGTGGTTTTAGCTTAAAATCACTCGCGGCTTTGCACCAAGTAGCAAAGTTAATCGTTCTTTAGACACCTTATAATCAGGCGCGAAAAAATTTCTTTTTTCCGTAATAGGGTAACATTTTATATATATTATAGCGAAATGCCGTATAAAGAGCGGCCGTATGGCGAGGTATGGGTATAATGAAGTGTATTGGCCCAAATCAAATGTAGCATCTTTGAGAAGAGATGCACATGGTATTCCAGAGCCAGACAACAGAGCCAACATTTGTAATCTTGATGAAATGCTTCAATGGAAGGAACAGTTCATTAATTCCAGTGATACTGAAGCGAAACAAAAGTTAATGAACTATAATTTTTGGTTGCATTATTACATAATTTCAACTACCTATTAGGAATTTTGCTGAACGTGCCCATTTAGTTCAATTTATTTTTAGGTTAACTTTTTTGAGAGTTTGGACTTTGAGGGCCTACTTGATGGAATAGGGAATTAGTTAGGAAATATTTACGTTATCTTGCTTTGAATTTCGGAAGAGATCCAATTAAAAATTCCATACATTTCCTTAATGTGACTTCAAAGTCATGTAAAATGTAGGTAAAAAGTATGGAAATTTGCTTCAAATTTAGGAAATTTATTTCCCTATTTTTTGCTCTTTCGTATGAGGTAAATAAAACAGAAATTATTATGTTTCTTTTCCCTAATAATTAACTACAAAGTCAAGATTACTTTGAAGGCCGAATTTAGGAATTATTAAGTAAAATTTACTTCCTAATTTAGACTAAAGGAGAGTGACCTTTGAGGTTAAATTATTAGGTCTAGTTTACGTAATCTTAACCAAAATAGGTCGATCGGCTCTCGATGGTAGGAAATTTAATCTCCAATGTTACTTGGGAGGAAATAAAACGAACGTAAAAGAGACGTTTATAGAAGGTTTAAATCATAAGCAGTGAGTAATGTAACATTGGTCTTTGAAAAAATATATTTTAGTTTTTTAAAGAGGACGTTTCGAGCTGCGGATTTAACAGCTACCATTTCGCCAGATTTCTGCATGAGAAACATGGAAACAAAATTCACTAGTTACAGTTTTTAATTCCTCTGTATCTATGTGATTGGCGCATTGGATCACACCTTTTTGTAGGATTACCATATGGAGATGTTTAGCAATTGTAGAATTATTCGGAATATAACAATGTATGAAATTGCTTATACGATTATTTTTGCGGTATTTTACCGACAGTAATTTGCTTTAGACCAATTATATATTTTTTCTAGCTAATGGTACAAATCAAGTTTGAATAGAAACAAGTGAAAAAAGTTTTCAATATTTTTGCAACCTCATAGTATCTAATTTTCAACAATTAAAGCTAAATACCAGTACGAACAGTCACGATTTGGCCATTAGCGATTATTATTAAGCTGTTTATTTTCGTTTACGATCGAGTGTTTAATTAAACGTTGGAATCGCTTACAGCGACGATTGTAATAAAAAAAAGCATTTGTAATAACTCTGACATTTATCTTTGAGGCAACTGTTTAAGAAGACAGAAAACAGTTTGAAAATTACCTTGAAATATATTGAAATTGTTAATTTAAAGCTTTGAGTTAATTAATGGATAACGATACTAATTTTTAAGCATATTTTCGATTGAACATATATGTATATGTACTATATATATCTTCGTCCTACATGGATAGATGCCTAAGAAAGCTTGGAACAGGGGGGGGGGATAGGATAATCATATATCAGATATGCACTGCTGAGTTAAAATTGTTTCCTTATTTCTATTATTAGTGTTAGATAGTAAAAACAAAGTATATGTCATCACCAAATAACTTCATTTAATTGCTTTTTATTTTTTTAATTATTAAAAAATTGTTCAGTCCACTGCGGGCTTACACAGTTTTAATTCGTTTTCCAATTAATCTGATTTTTTCAACTTTTTCTAGTAATAACTTTTTTTATATTTTTCTCTATTTTTCCATTTTTCTATTTTCCTTTGTTCTTTTAAGTCACTCAATTTCGTTATTTAGGCCACCTGTTATGCTTCAAAACCAAGCCTTGAAACATACCACCAAAAGTTAATATGTTGTGTGATTAAATTACAAATAAATTTTTTTTTCGGTTTTACTGCTATACTGGAGAATCCAAAAATAGCCTTCTTGAACAAGTATTATACTTTAATGGCCGCATATCTACAATCTTCGCTAGGGGCCGACAATATTTTTAAAGAATTAAATAAAAAAAATCATTTTCAAAAAATCGTATCTTGAGAACGAAGTAACCATTTTTTCTGATTCAAATACGAAATGATGCTTAATGCTTTATAGTTTTCATAAAAACATATAGCAGTGCGAACGAAAAAACAGTTTTGCCAATAATAGTGCTTTTTTCAAGTAAGTGGTATTATTTAGTACTGGAAATTTTTTTTTTTTTTTATTTTGAAGCTAGAAGCCTATCTATGTACAAAAGCTGATGATGGTATTCGGTTTCGTTTTTGAGATATAAATTTTAAAAGTCACCATGTACCCATGCACTCAGTGGAAACTGTAAACTGCGAATTACTGAATTGCTAATTTACTCACAAAGCTCCATTTATTTTTGATTTAACCTTCAAAGGAGAAACTTAGATAAATGTATTTTTCTGATTCGTAAATGCAGAAAAAATCTAAACCCAAAATGACATGTGTTAAAACAAAACATAAGATATAGTTTTTGGAAGAGGTGGGAAGAAAACATATATAACTTACAGATAGGTAAGAAAATAAACTACAGACCACTACTAAGTCTACAAAATTTCCGAAACACGAAGATGAATATACGGTGAATTTAAAAAGTAAAAATTCATATCTCAGCCAAACACCATCGAAAGTTTTTTGCACATAGATATAGGCCTTAAGCTTCAAAATAAACGTCAAAAAAGTGCTAAAGGTCTTCAGTAAAAAAAAAAAAAAAGATAATACATATCCTTCAGACAAACTGTATTTAGTTATATTAGACTTGGATTGTCGCTAGTTTGAAATTGAACATTCCGCGCAATGGTATCATGCCTTCTTCGATAGATATATTCCGTCCTGGGCCCGGATTTTGTAACCCAGAGAGCTGTGGAATTGGAGAGATGAGAGTTCTTTTCACACTTAACTCTCTACTCGGAATTCTGTAATTTGGGGAATTTGTTTTGAAAATTGCCACTCGACAAAACTCTCGGCTGTTTTATTTGCGGACAAGTAAGAAGAATATTTATCAACTGACTGTGTTGTCTGTTTTGGTTGTGTTTTGTGAAGGTAGCTAGGTACCTAGGAATTTCCAAATTAAATTATGGATTCACCACATATGCTGGCTATATTTGCGAAAACAAATTATGAAAATCCATGCAAACTTACAAAGAAATATGTATTTGGGTGTCTCAAGATACCAGCTGAAAATTTTAAATATGTACGTTAAAGTTTTTATGTAGGATGAAGTCGCGTCTATAAATTGTCCTCTATTTAGATATACAATTAGTTTTTGAATCCGATAAATAGTTTTGGATATAACTACAAAAGAAGCTAATTTTAAGTTGGAAAAATGGCAGTTTTCTTGGTACAAAAATGAATTTTTTGTATTATTATTATTATACTCAAGCTCAGAATATACCCAATGGTGCAAAGCACAGCGTGGCATGAAGAAGGTAGAGAAAGGATTAGTAGACATAAGGATAGTGGCGGAAGTGCTGATGTATGTCACTAGCAGACTGTAAGCCCGAGGAAAAACAGAAGATAGGATATTTACTGTACAGCTGAAAGTATTTTGAAGGGTGAAACGATGTGCTTGACCTGCAGTGCGAGTATTGCATACAGGAATTATTCTACAAGGGATCAAACTATATATTTCATCGGACCATTGATAATGCATTTAGCGATAGATGGAAGACATCCAACATTACAGTGGTGCTCAAGTCAGTCGATGTGATCAGTTATTGTCAAATCACCAATGAGCGTGAAGGTTCTCTTCTGGATAATATCCAATGAAGCTAAAGCTGTACGGCAAGTTCCGGACATGTGTTCAAATCATCATTGCGAAAAACTGGTAAGTCGTGGAAATTCACCCTCTATGAAAAAAAATGCTGCTGTGAATGGATGTGTACTAACGGATGTAAAACAAAGAACGGAAGAAATATATGGACAATATAAGGACTGGGGTGTATATGACCCAATTGTAAAAGATTAAAACGATCAAAAACAAACTACACGACTCGATTACCTTCTCTTACCTCTTTAATTTCATATCAAATATAACGTATTTTGAACAACCTTCTATGAAGGGTGGTACGATCCCCATCCGCAAAAGCTCCTCCTCCAAAAATTTTTCACTTATTTTTGTGTACTCCAGACCCTAAATCTTTCGGAAAATGCAAACGCTCTACGAACCTCCCAGACAGAGTTAGGCATCCTTCAATATTGCAACAATTTACCGATGAGTCCCCTAAAATCTGTTAATTACCGTTAATCGAAATAAAATATAGCCTATAATACCCATGTGTACGTAATTACTAAAGAAATTTCTCAGTTTTTTTTTATTGATTTTGCAGATACTGATCTTTATCCCTTCGACTTATTGCAACTACTGAATTGTTTTAACTTTTTTTTTAATGTTCGTTACTCCGTTCCCATTTTCATCCCAGCACCTTACCTGCTCCATTTCCAACCCCTACCATATTTTTCCCGAGCTTCATTTTGTTATACCATACCATTCCTCTCCTTATCTCCATTCTCTCATTATACCGAAAAGCTCGAAAAAACTACCCTTACAAAAAAATCACTTTATCACGATGTTTGGTAGTAATATCGAAAGATACATGCACCCAGTGGCGGATCCAGCTAGAGGCGGGGGGGGGGGGGGGGGGGGGGGCGACCCCTCCTTGAAGACCACTAAACAAAAATTGCAAAAGATCTTCTGAAGTTTTCATAACAAAGTCTATTCTACTGCCCTTTCTGTTAAAAAAATATTAAAAATATTTGGAAGTGTTCAATTTGATAAGAATGCAGCCCTTATAGCTAGCGGCTCAGCCTTCGCTCCACTTTAAAGGAGCGTTTACAATGACAGAGTAGAGTGGAGTCACCAGATTGCATCTACTCTCTTTTACTCAAGCTTGCACTCTCAGATAATGTCGCACTGATAAATACAAAATTTAACTAACGAAAATTGATTAATTATACAAAAAGCCCAAAAATAAATATTTTTTATAAGAAATTGAAAATGTATTTAGTATTTTTATGATACAATTTTAACAAAATAAAGTCAATTAAGAAATAAAATTTTCTTATGTTCGAATTGGGTTATCAATGGAATATAGATGGCAGGTCGTTCATTTCGAAAGTGTCCGTAGTAAATGTTAATTTGTATTTTGTGATAATTCAAATCGTTCATAGCCCATTCTGGTGTAATTATAGAAATATTTTCTGTAATCTAACTCCATTTGTGGTCTGTTTTGAAATATATTTCAAATGTAAACACATGATAATCTGTCACACAATTTTCATATGATTTCGAAAATCTGAATGAAGCTCACTCTGTATTGTGCATGCACGCTACTCTGGTAAAAGCTCACTCCACTCTACTCTGTCATTGTAAACGCTCCTTTAGTCGTTGCTGTTAAATCCTATAGAGGAAACAGGAAGTGCTGATAACTGTAAAATTCATGTACATATGTACATAAGTGTAGATATTTTAAAGGACTTTGATATTCTAATACCGGTTGTAGAGTTTCACCAGAACCTTACCTTATAAATACCAATGTCCCCAGGGCTCTGTTATCTCTCCATCCCTCTTCTTAATTTTCGTTAATGATCTTATTTTTCTTACTTTTAAGCCTATCCATAGTTTTGCCTATCACAGTACCTTTAATTTCGCTTACTGCTTTAACACTCCCAGGGATTTCAGAGGGAATGCTACATCTGTCAAGCCAGTTTGCATGATTATATCATCGACTTACCTTGATAATATCATCGCTTAAGATAAACCGAATCGCGTCGAATTCAGGGCATGTAAGACCCAAAACTTGTCTCATGTCTTTAAACAAAATCATAACTTTAACACTCCCATTTATTTTGATGGACCACTGATTTACGGTACACTGTCTTTACGCATTCTAGATATTTGTTTTTCCTGTAAATTAAGCTGGACAGATCACATCTTCTCTATTGCCAAAGAAGCGTCAAAATGTATTGGATTTCTCAAAATGTATAAGAAATACTTCATCTCATTGAATATAGCGTTCCTCCTCAAGTCGTACATAAGAACTAGAATAGAATACAATTCCCATATCTGAGCCGGGCTGGTCGCACAGTTTTAGCTTTTAGAGCCTTCAAGCTCATTAGCGATTTGCCAATAACTTGTCAGATCGGCTCACTATAGCGCCGCCGCAATGTTGGATGCCTTTCGCTCTTTTCCCCTATGTTCTTGTTACCATGCTGTACTTTGCATCATAGGGTATTTTCTGAGCTTGGCTTATTAGTAAACTTTCTTAACTTTTCCATGACGTTATATACTTACAAGGTCTGTATTTGAATCTGTTGAACGTTGAACAACATTTTTCGTTGCGAGTGGTAGTTTATGTGTTCGACCCGGATCTTTAAATGATAAATTTTGTGCATTTGATATTTGCGAGTGGTGGCGATTGTCTTGGAAATTTGACATGTTTCCAGTTTATACTGTTTATAAACTATAGTTGCGCCCCCTCCTCAAAATAATCCAGGATCCGCCCCTGGCACCTCGAATATAAAAAAAAAAACTTACAAGCCTCTAGAAAAAAATCTAAAACCCTTTATCATCCCTGGCAACTAGCACTTTTTCTTACGTCTCACGTTTCTCCTAACTCCCAAAGTATGATAGTGAATCGCGAATGGAGAGCTAGGGAGTTTTAATCGGGGAAAACGAAAATTCTCATCTCCCAAATTCCCCAACTGAGAGTGTTACAGCGTCCGGTCTCTGGAACAAAATTCTTCTAATTTTTTTTTTTTTGAAAAATATTCGATGAGATGAAGCAATTTATGTAACCTGTAAGTATTTGGAACCATTTTTGCGTTATCGAAAAAGTATTTACCTAAATCTATTGCGGCTAATGGTTTTAGTAATAATTGGTGTTTCATTGTTAGGCTAAGTGGACCAATAGTCGTTAATTCTTGCCTTCCTAACTAACCCCATAATTGTTACTAATCCGAAAATGTTTTTTATTTCAGATATTATAACGTCACACCAGTAGAAATTTCTCTAACTCTAACCTGAACTTCCTCTTATTAGAATTTCTCTTCAGATAGAATTTTTGGCGAGTCCCTTCGATATTTTATAGTTCTTTTAGCTTGAAATTCCCTATCTCGTAAACCTGTCCAAGTCGAACTAATTTTCAGAAATTTTGTACCTCTTTTTTTAACTATTTACCATCCTTTAGTTCGAATAAGTTCTGATCATTTGCTACGTGTTTTTAACCATTTCTATTGCTTTATTTTATTTGACTTTGTATTCTAATGACTATTTCTTAATTCATTTTCAATTATGTAGTTTTGTTGCGAGTCTATATTTCTGGATCTGTATTTTGCAGACTACAATCGGACGTCAACGGATGTTCCAGATAAAGTTCAAATGCCCTTGAAGAACATTAAGTGTATTGTCTAGGCCTATGACAGGTCTAGTCGTAAAAAAAAGAAAGGGTACCGGATCAGAAAGGTGTAGAAATGATAACAAGATGGTTTTCATTAATTGTCAAAAAATTATATTTCACTTCAATTCATAATTCTTTTTCTCTTACTTGCTAAGCCTTAAACAAAAAAATCCAATAAAAAATAATAAAAAAAAATAAATAAAAATTAACAAAAAATGGTTTTACTACTAATATTCCAAAGAACGAAATCCACTTGAAAGGGCAGTGTGTATGTTTATTTAATCTGAAATAATGAGAGAAATAATGTTAAAATCATAGCCAGAAATTTAAAAAAAAAAATTTAACTGATGTTGTGTGACTAAATTGTCGGATAATAAGTACTGAATCGCTACTACGCTTGTAAATTAGGGTACTTACACGTGTCAGCTCAGTTTGTTCGTCCACTAGTGAGCTTCGTGTGTATCGACAGCGAGCTGAAGCGAGTGAATTGGTTTTATGTGCGAAAGGCACAATGGTATATTTACTGAGAAAAATACGAATTTATTCTCAGAGATTTATTTTAGTGACGTGCTGAGTCAAATATACCAGATTCAATGCTTCTGGGTTTTGGGCCTTCAAGACTTCACTAGGCTTCAGGACTGCCGATCTGTCTTGTTTGAGAGCTCAGGACGCAATTATTGTTCGAGTTCAAAATGCTGTACTTATGTACTAGCGGGTTGACGTATAGTTGCTCGGCAATATACGAGAGTTTACGAGGTGCAATGCTCGTAGTAATACTAGACACAATATTTCTAGTCTTTGGTTATATGTATTAAATTCAGTGCCTTCAATACAAAATTACTAGGGTCAGGAGTCTCCTAGATTTGGTGATATCGAGACTTCAGTAGGCTTCAGTACTGCCGATCTGTCTCGAGTGATAGCTCAGAACGCAACGATTTGTCTGAGTTCCCAATGCTATATGTATATACTAGCGAGTTTGATGTGTATTTGCTCAGAAATACACGAAAATAGATTAGGTACAATGATGCTAATAATACTGCAAGTATTTTTGAGTTTTTACGAATTAAAATCAATGCTTTTAATACAATTTACTAGGGTCAGAATTCTCCTAGGTTTGGTATTTGTCGAGACTTCAGTAGGCTTCAATACTGCCGATCTGTCTCCAATGATAGCTCAGAACGCAATGCTTTTCTTGCATTTCTAGCGCTCTATTTATACTGTGGAAATACACAGGTTAGATAGGGCTTTAGAAAAAAGTTGAACATGGTTGCGTGTGTGAGCGCTGGTGGTGCTTGGCGCTCTGTATGTAAAGAGCGGTGGCATGTCATCATGACTGCTGATGACAAGTGTTATGGTGTAGTAATTATGTGTAAGTACATTTGTAGCGTTTAAAATATATTTTTGCTTATTTTGCTAATTTTTTTCTTTTTTGTTTCAGGTTGTTTCTTTAGTGTGCCTGAACATGTATTTTTAATAATAAAGTAAATAAGTAAAAAACCTAGATTTGGTCTAACAATACGACGAATTCTTATGATACCCTAGATGAATGCCCATATCAAATTTCATATGGTAACCCATCTTGATTTTTGAAAACGTTTTTCGCATATATTTCTAGAGCAGTTTGTCTGACAGAAAAAATTATTATAACCAATTTTATATGATATATTTGTTATTTATTTTTATATATGAAAAACCTAAATTTTTATGTGGCAACACCAGGAAGGGATTACTCGATTTAGTCCATTTTTGAAATTTTATTTGCTATTACTATGAAAACATTATGTACCAAATTTCACCTCTCTATATCAATGCGCTCCTAGGCAGGGTCCAATGAATGAAGAAATTTTGAAAAAGAAGATATATTTGCGGCACCCTTTGGATAAATCGACGTGGCGATCCCAAAGAAACCTGCATGAAAAAATTAAAAAGGAGAAGGATTTGGCAAAGAAAATAAAAACGGAATACGTGTTTTAAAATGGATTTCTAGCAACCCAGATCACACTATTATCTTAGTATTAACCAGAAAAAAGAGTAGATTCGAAAAGATATAATGAAACCTCCAGCAATTATAGCTTATAATAAAGAAAAGTAAGGTGTAGACTATTCGGACCAAATGACAAATTATTACTCGCCATTACGAAAGACTATTAAGTGGTATAAAAAACTTGGATTTAAGCTTCTCCTTGATGATCGCCAATTCGTGGGTATATCCACTCAACAAATAAAGTGTCAATGATAAATTTTCGAAAGAAAATTATCGAAGGGCTATTGAAGAATGTCGAGTAAACCAGAGTCTCGAATAGCAGTGCTCCCCTAAGTCAAAGGAATCCTTTTATATACCACCTTGTCAAACGTAAAGGCAGCGCAAGAACAACAAGGAAAAGCTGCTTACCGTGCTACGAGCAAATATCTCCAGAATAGAAGCTCGCGATAAAACAAAAAGAGTACAGACTTTCTGCAACAATAGTGATGATCAACCAAAAATGTGTCTGGAGTGTTTTAATGAAAAACACAATTAATTTTATATTACACTAATTATTCATTATTTTTACGCAACATATTATAATACATCTGAATAGTTTTTTTTTTTGTTTTTAAGTTTTTTTTTTGTTAAAGAAATTGAATTATTTTTAAGTTTTGTCATAAAAAGTGAACGCTATAAAATGAATGCATTTAAACCAAATAAAACATGCGTTTTTCTACACTTGAGTGCGTCACCGGTGGTACATTAGTAGAATCGTATCTTTGTGTATATCTCCAACAGTCGCAAGCTTAAAACTCTGAGTTACATTAAAGTTGTGAAAGTTTTTATGCAGTTTGAATTATAGGCGCCCATGTACCACCTGTGGCACACTACGGCTAATAATGTAAATGACAAATGTACCACCAGTGGTACATGACGTCAAAACATGAATTACGTTAATAAAACCAATGTCGCGAACGTGTTAACAAACTGTCTTTTAACGAATTTAAAATAAAACTAATCTTTTCGTTTTCAGGCAGGTTCCAGTGGTGATGAAAAATAGTTTCTCTGTCGCTCTTAGTGAATATTTTCGTGCAAAGCAAGTATGTAGTTTTACAAAGAGTTTAATTTGCCTGGCAGGGATCTCTAAATTTTTTATATTGCAGTATGCTTGTCCAAACTGTGTAAATTTTTTATTTATATTTCTTTTCCAAATATCAGTATTTCTTTTCCTTTTACCAGGAATGAGTAATGCATTTGCTTAGCTAGGAAATACAGTAGAAAATTCTTAGAAAATAGGTAGCACTTCCCAATAATTCCAAGGATAACTAACCCTCACGTTATTGAGAAATGCGAATGGGTTCTTTTGCATACTAAGAACAATAAAAATAAAATAAAAGAAATTTAGCTAAGAAGAAATTATTAACCCGATCCTTTCCTATTTCTTCTTATTCGGCTAAAAGTGGTTAGTGCGCTGAACTACTAATATAAGTGAAAAAAAAAAAATATCTTGGCAAGGAGAGAAAAGGTGGTGCTTTCTAGATAATTGAATGATCCCGTAGATTCTTGTTAGATCAAGAGAAATAATGAACTGATTGGAGTATGTATAACTACAAGATTGAGTGGGTATTTACTTCGTAATTCGCTGGTAGATCCCGGGAAACTAAAGTGTTCATTTCACGGAGTATATCACGTAGGTAGGTTCGAGTTGGATTCCGCTACTAATTGAATTTGACAATACCTCGAGAACCAAAGGGGTCCTTAAGATCAAAAACCTTTTGCGTTGATTTCTCTAAACGTTACAGACGGATAACATAATACAATTGACCCTCGATTTACACGTTGGATTCGTTCTCCAAAAGTACCGTGTAAAACGAAACCATGTAAATTGAAATCCTGTGTATGAACCGGTCCCTAAAACACTGAATTGCACACATGTTAAACAATAGAACTGTCTTTGAGGAACTGGGCGGGGTAAGCAGAGTAAAAATAGCTCAGAGGCGATATTTTATCACTTTTGTTGTGGGTGCTCATTATAGATGATCTCTAATATTCTAAGACTTACCCAGATGGGCACAAAGCAGTATGTTACACCGATGACCTGGTGATATTGGTCACCGGTAGCTACGAATCTGAACTATGCGTACTGGTGCAGAATGAGATCCCAACGGACTGGGCTATGGATTTCGGACTTTGCATTAATCCATTGATAACAGATTTATGCTTCTTTACAATGAAAAGGAAGGCTCCCAGATTAAATCTGCCCTTTATCGGCTCCAAACGTTTGGAACTGAAGGACAGAGTAAAATATCTAGGTATCATACTAGACAGAAAATTAAGCTGGAAACCACATCTTGAGGACAGAGCGAATAAAGATCTTCTATACTTTGCGATGTACCTCAGATCCATAGGGAAAAAGTGGCGACTTACACCATGCATGATCCTTT
This sequence comes from Dioctria rufipes, assembly GCA_963924295.1. Classification (NCBI taxonomy): domain Eukaryota; kingdom Metazoa; phylum Arthropoda; class Insecta; order Diptera; family Asilidae; genus Dioctria; species Dioctria rufipes. The sequence continues at coordinate 83,383,748 of OZ002742.1, forward strand.
GAATCTAAACTAGCATCATCTGTCCCGTGCTAACTTACGGTTCTGTGGTATGGTGGAAGGCAATGGAGCTTGCCAATCATCGCAAGATATTGGAGAAAATTCAAAGATTGTGTCTCTTTAGTGTAAGTGGCGCTCTCAAGTCAACCAGATCGAGTGCCCTTGAGATCATCCGCATCATACACCCCGTTCATATGAACGTCAAGAAGGGGGCGTCAATCGCTGCGCTGAGGCTACATCTCAATCCGAGCTGGATTCATACTAGTACAGGAGTTCTACATGAATTCATCTTTAAATTGGTGTAGTCCATCGTACTTGATATACACAGGGACAACGATCATCTCCTCAAGACTATGCTGAAGAGACAGATGGCCCCAAATTGGAAGAGAACACGGGTGCAGGTGTTTTCTGCGAGGAGCCTCACACGGAAATTGCCATTCACCTTGAAAGCCATTTAACGGTGTTCTAGGTGGAAGTCAAGGTCATCCTTCAAGCAGCCGTGATCTCTTTTTAGGTATCGAATATCATGATCACTCTTGTTTATAAAAGATACGTACAGACCACAACTTACGTTATAGTTGTTGTTGATTTTTTATCAGCAAAACAAATTTTCGATTATGACTACTCATCGAAGACACAATATCAGTTGTTGTTTTTTCAGCTAAAGAAATTGGGAATCTTTCATAAATTTGTTTACTTTACTCGGGTCTGTGCGAATTTTGTTTACATTTTTCGGCTGTACGAATTTGTTTACATTACTCGGCTGTCCGAATATATCTATGCAAGGAACCAAATTATAAGCATTACACCTGCAAAGTCAACATATCTACCTACATTCACCCCAACCGCCTTCGCCTGATTTATTTTTAGATATATCATCACATGGTGCCATCTATTCCTACAGATTAATATCATCAAATATTTAATCCATAACTTAGGTTATAGTAGTTGTTGCTTTTGTTTTTTTAGCTACTAATACTAATTACACCGAGAAGGTAAGGTTACTAGTATCTCGAACCGTAGAGGATTTCTGATGAAAATTTTACTCCCTAGTACTGGCATGAACAAAAATACACTAGGAATTATTAATATTATTAATTATATCGAATTTTGTTTACATTACTCGGCTGCAATTTTGTTTACACTATTCGGCTATGTGAATTTGATTATCGGCCTGAAGACGGACATATCCAAGTCAACATACTTTACCTACATACATGGTAGAGCGCCTCGGATTTTACAAAACCAAGCGTTCTCGGTTCGATTCCAGCAAAAATCCAACATTATTTTATTAAAAAGTCAGCTAAGACAAGAGCTTGAATAGCTTACGGGGGGCTAGCCAACCACTTGATGTCATCTGCTGGTCAGCCAGACGGTAGGAAATGAATTCCCCCAGGCAGGCCCTGTGGCGTAGACTACTAGACGGAGTCCCCCTCAGTGGGCCAGAACCCTGCCCAGAACCACCAAAATTGTTGGAATTAACCGGATACTTTTTGTATGGAAAAAGTGTCCCAGAATCCCCATAGTTTATCTACTTCAACATGTCCTTTTATAAACCTAGAAAGGTTATATGTGATAAATTCTACCTCTCTAAAAATACACCATATCCTACAGAGAAGGAAATATTTTAAAATGAAACCCACGTAAAAGAAAAACTATTTTGTAGAGCTCAAAGAATCTTAGATAAGAACATTGTGTTACCTGCTATGACTTGCAACAGGATCTTCGTCTTCCATACAAATCGCGTCTTGTTTTTGTTATAAGAGCAGACTAAATGTTTTCAACTTGACAGCCACATCAATACCCTTCAATGGCTCTAAAATTACTTACTAAGCAGTGTGGACAGAAGCACAAAGCGGTCGAAATGGGAATGATATTAGTAGTGCGCTGATAAAAATATTGCTAAAGATTTTAGAAGCAGCAATAAGAAGAATAACTTTGTGGAGCGATTCTTTTGTTCCATCATATAGGTATAAAAGTTTTTGTCTGAGGATTTTCCGGTACTCTAGGCTATTCATACGATGAGAAGAATAGATCAATTTTACAGTTCCATGATCTTTAAAGGCGTCCCATGCGATCAATAACATGCTTCAAAAATTTGAAAATTGCGGGGATCTCTCCGCAGTTCCCTCCAATATCCGCACATACCATCTGGACCATCTTCATCTCCTTCCGTATCTTGCGCACTATCCTGCCGATTATTTGATTTATCGACAAGATAACGCTACGATACACATAAGGCACTCCAGAAAAGATGGTCCTTGGGATACAATATCAATCTTCTTGGCTATCGGATCCGTTCTCCAGATACAAATCCTATGGAGGATGGTTTGTCCAAACGTTTATAAAGATTCCAAGAAACTTAACACCATCAGTGAGCTTCGAGATACCGTTGAAGCTGGTTGGCTAACCTTGACTCCAGAATGTTTAGATCCTTCGTGGAATCAATGTCAAAAAGCCTTCTAAATATCGTGGCGAATAAAGGCGGAGCCAGTGATTATTAATAAAAATTTCTTATTAATTTTTGTGCAATCTTATTATTGTTAAAATAAATTAAGTTAATTGCATCTATAATAAGGATGTGGCTATTTATACATACATTATGCATATGCAATTGGTTATTTATACATATGACTAGCATTGTCGCCCAAATTAGATAAATCGTTCGGGTTCCAAAAATAAAAAAACAATTTTTATATTGATATACATTTATTTTTGAAACCGAGGTCAGCTTTTGCCAAACCTTTTCCGTCAAAACTTAAGTTAGACTGACTTAATTATTTGTTCATAATTATTTTCTACAAATTATCTTTACATATTTGTCACGTACAAAATGTGATCGTTAAGTACGACAAGGCAAGATATATTCATAAGGTTGGGCAAAGCTGTAATTAGATCGTAATTACAATGTTGGAAAATGGAATGCTTTAAATTTGTTTTGCTTTTGCTGATTCTACATATTTCTTTAGAATTTCTTGGAAATTGGTCTCTTCTAGAATCAGACCATGATCTAACTCCTCCCACCTTTGATTTAGGATTTTCCTGAATCCTGTTTGTAACTTTAACATTATGATGTTTTCGTTTACAAAATAGATAAACTAATAGGATGCATACAATTCTATTATATTTAAGCTCATATATTTCCTTAATAATTTTTTCATGATTTAATATAATTCTGTTAAACGTTAATTCGTCATTATTATAAGTAAAGTTTTCGCTTTTAGGAATTACAATTTTTTCTAACTTATTACTTCTCTGTTATTAATATTAATGGTACAATTGTTGAAATTTATAAAATAGCTTCCTTTAAGTATTATGATTCTTTCGTCACAAGTAGGTACTTTTTAATTTAACTGATTTGATATTGTTAACAATAATTATGTTTTCTTCAACTAGTGATATTTCTTACTCTTCTTTATTAATAAATTTACAATTTTTTAAATTAATACAAGTCCTACCTTTGGTTAGTTCCTTTAATGTTTTTAATTCGGAGTATGTGAGCGCATGCTCATTACTTATATTCAATATCAGAGTCTACTTGCCTATGTTGAGAATTTGCTATTGGTATAAGTAAGTTTTTGTTGGTTAAAATAGTGTGAGTCGGAATCTTAATTGTGAAAATTATAGAATCATCTATATGTTTTGCAACGGCTAAACGAATATTAGATAGCTTATGAAAATCAATATTATACATATTTTTTGTTCGTCGGTTAGTATGTTTGGATGTAGTAGTCCTAATAATGCTGAAGCTATATTATATTGAATGTGTTCAAATTGCTTCTCTATATAATCTAATTTAAACATTTGTTCTAGAAAAGCAGTTTCAGATAGGATTTTAATTTTTGTAAGGTTAAGTTTGTTTAATCTGTCTAACATTTTTTTTCTGTCTGCTTCAATGATACTTTTAATTTGGATCAAGGTTCTGTTAAAATTATCATTAATTGATATTTCAATTTAATTCAATAATTCTTTATTACGGTCCAAGATACAATAAGATTAAAATCTTTTAATAGTATCCTATATAAAAAATAAGGTATAATAACGCTTATAGTCTACCTTAAAATAATTAGAACTAAATTAAGAGAGAGAAAAAAGTATGTATATATATATGAAAACTGCAAAGTTAAATTTAATAACATTAAGAGAAGTTGAAAAAAAGAAACAAAATATATGCCTAATAGGAACAAAGAAAACCTAAAAAAGGAAGAAAAAGATATTAAAAGAATATATGAATTACAAGAAAGTAAGAAAAATTAAGAAAAATTACATGCAAATGAATGAATACAGATCTCGGGCTTAAAAGGAGAGCAGCTAAATCGCACAATTGAGAAGAAGTCGCTTGAAAGTGCCCACCGAGCCCGCGCATTGAACCCGGGAGGGTAAACTGTTCCAGAGGCGAATAACCTGAACAAAATAAGAACCAGTGGGATTAGTAGTACGACAACGCTCCAGCAGTAATTTGCGACCCCTGGTGGAATGTAACGGTTGCAGAAAATCAGCTAGATAAGGAGGCTGGCCCAATTGCAATATTCTATAAAGAAAAACCAGGTTCCTACGTTTCAAATATGTGTCTAGAGAACAGCCCAGCAATGAGAGACTGTAATAGGGTACGTGATCATATCTGCGCAGTCCGTAAATAAACGTAATACAATCATTTAATGCCACTTTAAGTTTTCTACAGCACACAGAATCTAAGGCTGGGAAAATAAGGCATCCTTTAGTGAAACGAGGGAGCAGGAGTAGTTTGACCAAAGTCATACGTAAGCTTAGTGGCATGATACTAGCATATAGCCAAAGACGACGAAGGCCAGCATAGATTTTAGATAGTATGGCACTTATGTGATCACAGCAACTCATCCGGTAATTAAGGTACACTCCACGATTTCGAGTCCTACTAACATATGGGATATTGATGTCATTAAGTAGAATTTCTGGCAATACAGACAGATCAATTTGTCGTGGATAGAATGCAATGCACTGGGATTTACTAGGGTTAAGACTAAGAACATTTTCGATTGACCAGCAGTAAATTCGTTGGAGGTTACAGTTAATGCGGCTTACACAATCTTCGATAAGACCTATGGGACGACTCAAATAAAGCTGGACATCATCTGCATATAGGTGAATTTTCACATCATGTGTCACCTCTGGTAGGTCATTTATGTATAAACTGTATAATAAGGGCCAAGAATAGACCCCTGGGATACACCACAAGAACGGGGCAAAATATCTGAGAAATGACCATTATTCAATATGACACATTGGGATCTACCGAACAGAAAATGTTTAATTAAAAGAATGGCAGAATGGGAGAAACCAAATCGCAAAGACAGTTTCATCAAAAGCCTCTTGTGGCAAACACTATATTTGTTGATTTAAGTTCGTTATTAAGTTATGGTTATTTTTATCTATAACGGCTAAATGATTTTCTATATCCAGTCGGTCTTCGTTGTCCATTGTTCCAAAAATCCATTTGATCAAAGTTCCTCCTACATATAAAATTTCTCTCTTATGTCTGTATGGTATGAGAGTCATTATTTTATTTTTTACCCTGGTTATCCTATTTCGCGGTTAATCTCTATGATTACCTAAGTCTAACATTTGTAGTGCCGATTCTAAATTGTTAACTAAGTTTAATATTTCATTTGGATATATTCCGTAAAGAATTATTTCAAATTTGTCGGCTATTTCCACAGTACCTACTTACTTTTATTTCAGTATATCCTAATTCCGTTTCAATCTTTTCAATTGTCATTGTTTGATGAGTCATTATGGGTGACAGTAACAGGGGTATACATATTAGTATTTTGCTGGCTTTGATGTTCTGACCTGCAAATTTAAGTGGACGTTTTATATTTGTACCGTGAACATTGGTAAGATTATATTTCCTAAATTTTGGTTTTTCTTTATGCCTAAGTGCTTTATAATTTTTAATGAAACCGATTTTCCTGTTTTTTTTTTCATAATCTTCTCTATATTCATTTCTCTTATGGATAACAGCTGCTTTCGATTTTAATAGACTTTAATGAATGAAGTTGAAATATACTTTTTTGTTTTGCACGGACAAGTGTGTAGTTTTAATCGTCGAGTGATAAGACCTATTATATATTTCTACTACCTTGAGAATATGCGTTCTGATAGATAATTTTTCCTCTAAGTTTAATGCCCTAATTTTTTTTTCCTTTTCGCAAAACTCTTGACTCATGACTTCTATCATCGAGGTGTAAACTTATAGCATACTTCCAGGAGAAATTATTTATAATTTCGTGAATTGTGATGGGGATGATAAATTTGTGTTTTAAGATCCCCATATGTTGCTACTATTCCACAGTGCCCTGACTGTTTCTTGTGAAAGATTGATTGTTTCCTTAATTCCTCATTATTTTCCAGATTTTTCACGAAGTATTTGCATTTAATGAATTTTACAACATCTTTGTTAGGATATAATTCTATTAATTTTCTTTGGAATCTATCATATTCTTGATTACTCAATTGGGAATATATGCCTATTTTGCCTTTCTGTATGTATAGCCTAAAAATTTCTTTCTCTTGCTCTAAGTCGTTTTTGTCTACATATATTCTCCTATTACCAAATACTTCTTCCAATTCTCTATCTTTTATTATTTGCAATTTGAATCTATTAACTACAGTATCGAGTGCAAGTATGTAATTACTAAGAATATCTTCCTGTGAGTGAGTAGTTTGTATTTCTACTGACTCTGAAATAATACTCAAATTTTCAGTATCAGTTTGATCTTCTCCTCCAAGTGATTACTACTCAACTCTTTCATATTTCTAATTCTTCCAAGATTAGTGTTTGTACTTTCTTTAGTTTCCTTTATATATCCTTCCTTTTTAGAATTTTTTGTCTCGTATATATTAATTTCGTTTGTTTCTGTATTGATTCGGCTGAGAAAGTCGGCAGCTTTATTGTCCTTTCCCTTAATGTATTCGATTTTCATATTATATTCACCCAACTGAATCAACCATCTTTGTAGACGGGGGTTGATATCTTTACCTGTATGTTTCATTTGTAACCATTTGATTGGTTGGTGATCTGTTTGCAGACCAAACTCTTAACCAAACAGATATGGTCGGAAGTACTTGGTTCTTCATACTATCGCTAGTAATTCCTTGTCCATTGCTGAGTACCGCTTCTCATGGTCGTTGAGTGTTCTAGATGCATAGCTGGCTTTCTTGTGTAAGAACGGCTCCAACTGCTAAGTTACTGGCTTCTGTGATGAGCTTGAATCTTTTGTTGAAATCAGGATATCTTAGAATAGGATGCCTGGTGATTATTTCTTTAAGTTTTTCAAAAGCCGTAATGTAACTAGGATCGTTTGGATTGATTTTCGTCTCTTTTTTTAAATATTTAACGATGGGACTTGCGATTTCTGCATAATCTTTAACAAACTTCCTGTAATACCCAGTTATACCCAAAAATGATTTTATCTGTTTTTGAGTGGTTACTTCTACCTGTTTATTCTGTTTCTTTGCTCAGAAAGTTACATTTAACTATTTGAATTTTAAGTCGGGCTTGTCTTAGTTTGTCGAAAATTTTCTGTAAGTTTATTATGTGCTCTTCTAAGAACGTACTGAATATAAGGATGTCATCCAAGTACACAACACATATTTTGTTTATATATTCGCATAATACCGCATTCATCAATCGTTTTTCAAACCAAACGGCATTCTTAAATATTCGTAATGTCCGAATGTTGAAAATGCCGTTTTCTTTCTATCACATTCTTTCATGAGAAACTAATGGAAACCTTTGGCCAAGTCCAAGGTAGTGAAGTAATGTGCCCTACAGTGACTTCATTTAGTTTCTTGTAATCGATGACAATTCTCCACTTTTTCTGACCAGAATTTTCCATTTTTTTTTTGTACAACCCATAATGGGCTATTGTATGCAGAGTTAATTTCCCTAATGAACCCTTGTTCTACAATTTCTTGTATTTGATGCTCTATATCTTTCTCGTGAACTTGAGGATATCTATATATTTTAGAATAAACTGGGTTTTCAGGAGAAGTAATGATCTCGAGTTTAATTTCATGTATTGAGCTTAGTTTATCGCCCTTTTTAAAAAATAAATCTTCATTCCGTTTTAGTAATTGGATTATTTGGTCATTCTCTTCAACATTTAAGTCATCTAATTTAAATTTGTTTAAAAAACTATCCGTAATTCCTTCTAGCGTATATATTTCTCTCATAGAATAAACTGGGTTTTCAGGAGAAGTAATGATCTCGAGTTTAATTTCATGTATTGAGCTTAGTTTATCGCCCTTTTTAAAAAATAAATCTTCATTCCGTTTTAGTAATTGGATTATTTGGTCATTCTCTTCAACATTTAAGTCATCTAATTTAAATTTGTTTAAAAAACTATCCGTAATTCCTTCTAGCGTATATATTTCTCTCATAATGAATGGATAATTATTTTCTTCAAATAAAATTCTGTTATTATTTATTTCAATATTTTTTCTTTCCATGTCTATTGTAACCTTCAGAGGTACTAGGGAGTTTTGACCCATAATTGCTTCATAACTTCTACCCTTTAAGTTAATTATTTTCCACGATACAGTTCCAAGCAGTTTAAACTCTTTTGGTATTGGGGTTACTATCCTGCTTGTAATTTTATAGATACCATTGATGGTCGAATAGTAAGCAGATTCGCTCAAAGTCTCTTCAGAGAATTCAGCGAGGATATTTGGTTTGATGACACTGGTAGCTGACCCAGTAACGTTTTGGTTACCTATCGTTATGATTATTATTGTAATTCTTGGTTCTGAGGCTCGTATTGAAAATTGATGTCTTGAGCGCGATTTAAGTTCCAGGTATTGGATGATTTCTAGCCTGTTCAAAATTCTGTCTTTTCTGGTACGAATTGTAATTTTGAGTTCGATTGCGATATTGGCCTGGATTGTTATAGTTAAATTGGGTTCTGTAATTATTACTATCACTTCTATAACAGTTGTTATATTCATTGTATCTACGATTGATATTCCTGTTATTTGGTAAATTATTACTATTAGAATTAGATATGTTCCTATTGAAACTATTTCTACTACTACTAATCTTTTCTTTATTTAATTTATTATTAGAAAAATTTTCGATCTTGTTAGTATTATAATTTCTGAAAGAGCTGATTTTATTTATTCCGCTCCGAACATCTACTGCATCTTCATTATCCAATAGTTTTAATCTATCAAATTTATTGTACACATCGATAATTGTTGAATTTTCAGGTATATATATATGTATAAGAAATCATGCACCTTAGTATTAACTATGTCTACTAAATATCCATCATTATTACTAGGGTGATATCTGGGGTGTCTTGCCTCGTCAAACTCATATAATTCATCCAATTTAAAGTTTAATTCCTTAACGTTATCGAAAAGTTCTCTTAATGTACTCACTCTTAAAGATCTACATTGATTCAGCAATTCTGCGTAATCTTGTCTCGGACGAAAATGTAGCTTAAGCTCCTGTTTCACATCTGCCCATCTGTTTTGTGCATTAATTCCTAAACGTTGAATACATTTCTTTGCCTCACCTTGAACTTTATCATTGATGATGACGGCCATAGCATAGTCTTTCAACCCTGGTGTATCCTGACAAAGTTGAAATGTCCGCTCTACTGAACTGATGAATTTTTGCACCGTATACTCATCTTTTCTATTGAAACTTCTCAATTTGTTTACATAGTTGAGAAACTGCTCCGCTGGCACTGGTTGTTGTACTCCGGCTGCAGCTAATTGTTGAACTCTAGCTTGGAGCACCACGATCTGAGCTTCTTGTTGCTTGATGATGTTTCTAGCAATTTCATTCTCCATCCTCCAATTTATATCAAAGATATTATGTCTGCTATTCCTCATAAAACGATAACAGTTGTAAAAGCTTTCAGAAGAGATAAATTTATTTTTTCTGTTTCACAGTCACGAAATATTATAGAATATTTGGTTTCCACAATTTGATTTTTATTTTATTGATGCACTTGGTAGATATGCGTAATTTTCACAATTAGCTTGTATTTTCCTTTGGATACTTAATTACACAAATCCATAAATTTTCGATTAATTTTAATTTAATCACTTGGTTCTATACTTCACTGGATTGCTAATCTTACCGACTGCGCCAATTAGATAAATCGTTCGGGATCTAAAAATAAAAAACAATATTTATATGACATACATTTATTTATTACTTTTATTATTTTTGTAACCGAGGTCAGCTTTTGCCAAACCTTTCCGTCAAAACTTAAGTTAGACTGACTTAATTATTTGTTCATAATTATTTTCTACAAATCATCTTTACATATTTGTCACGTACAAAATGAAATGTGATCGTTAATAACGGCGAGGCAAGCTATATTCATAAGATTGGGCAAAGCTGTAATTAGATCGTAATTATAATGTTGGAAAATGGAATGCTTTAGATTTGTTTTGATTTTGCTGATTCTACATATTTCTTTAGAATTTCTTGGAAATTGGTTTCTTCTATTTTGTTATAATCAGACCATGATCTAACTCCTTACTCCCTCGACCTATAGTCCGCGGAAAAGCTAGTTAGTTTAAAGTAATAGATGGTTGACTATATATTTGAAAGAAAAAAATTAAGAAAAACAGTAAAAAAAAAAGAATCACGGAAATAGAAAATATTTTTGTTTCACTTTATCTCCTATTCGACTCTTTCTATTTATAATAGATAATGAGTCCATTGGGACTATATATATTAAATACACCTCAGCGAAGAATTTTCGGTCGCCCATTCATGTTTGTAGTATGATATCGCATATACATTTCATCCCATAACACATGTCTAATTAGTTTTTCGAATATTACTTTCAGAGGTAACTCGTAAAGAAATGAATCAGTCGTTTTTAAAGTAGAAAATGTCCCTTTTCTGCGTTGGAGATATTTTCCACCCAAACAAAAAATTTTCTCTACAGACCACTAATGCATGTGACCCGCATGCATATATGACCCGATCCAAAAAAGCAATTTTTAACGGTAAAAACTTCGATAAAAAATTTTCAGGATTAATCAATAACCTCGCCACTCGATCACACTCCCCTCCCTCTTTCAGTGGATACCACACATGCATCATTTTGAACAACCCTTACGAGAGGTAGTAGACCTCCACACCGAACCGTTATATTCCATTTTATTTAACTAATATGCTTTTTTGGATCAATTTTTTTTATGATTTTTTCTGTTTTTTTAGCATATTTTCAAACTCCTTCTACGTAATGACAAAATTGAAAAATTGTTCGCCCTAAATTTCTGACCTGAAAATTGGTTTGGAAATTTCCTACTGTGAAATAGCGGTTATTCATATTTTAATTTTTACTTATAAGTGGGATCATAAAGGCATTTCAGCATTCCCAGATTATATTTTCGTATTAAAAAAAATAAATAAAATGTAAAAAAATTAGCATTTACAATGGCCGCCACCTGGTGGCGGTCATTGTAATCGCATGGCCCCGGTATTCCAAGAATAAACAATCTACATGTCTGTTTTATCGTACAAAAATTATTTGAGCGTATGTATTGCGTAATTTCTTTCAAATTCTATAAGCGTTAAGTTCTGCAAGTTCGGCTAATGTTTGCAAAAACAAGGATCAAATCAAATGAAGCAATCAAAATATCTGAGAAAATCACGATTTCATTTCTTCACCTTATCACGACATGTTGGTACTTTTGGAAAGGTCTTGGGAAGTACATTGCAGGAATTATGAAGATGCTAATGCCCCAGCTTTTCGGATGATTTAGGGTTATAAATCGTTATTGTTTAATACGAAATATGAGACGATATGAGTAATTATGATTTTTCTTATTTAATTATCATTGTTTTTTTTTTATATTGGAATTTCTTACTTCTTTTCGCCTGTTTTTCTGAAAATGTCAATATTGGCGGGGGCTAATCGTAGGAAAGTTCGGCGTTTTTTTGTTGAATACTGGACAGAGGGTGTACAAATATAAAAAGGGGAGAGAGGGTAGATAAAATGGGGGAAAAATTGTGGAGGCGATTTTTGGTGGTCGGGATAGTTTCACCCCACGGGGGAGGGTGGACCAAATAGGTCATGTTAGGTATCAAATGTACACGTAATTTAAATTTTTTCCTGATTTCTTGACCATATTTATAATTTATTTTTTTACAAGTTATTCGTTTACAAAACAAAATCACATGAGAAATCATCTGTTATACATAGAAAGAGATGGATAGAAGATAAACACAAACAAAAATATTTTCTATTTCCATGAATTTTTGTTTGTTTGAAAATCTCGATATACTTACACTTAATTTCTTCTAACTCACCCATTTCTTTACCATTTTTTTTTAATTTTTTTCTTTCAAATATAGCAAATACTACTTATCAACTATTTATTACTTTAAATCAACTAGATTTTAAGCGAACCATAGGTCGCAGGCGACAACACTAGTCATATGTATTAATAGCCACATCCCTAAAAAATGCAACACTCATTTTACAACTTTTTATCGAATTACTCCACAAGTAACGGCAAATCTTTTCTTGGTGTCAACGATAACAAGAAGGCAATTGCCATCACATATTTTTCTCTTTCTTGCTACAGAGATGGGTTACTGCACTATTGCATGGTGCGTCTATAACTTTGCAACGCACTGTATAAGAAGAGGAATAATAAATCTTTCGCCATGATTAGTGTTCCGGTTTTACCTAGCCATCCTACAACAAAGGAGAAAATAGCGGATGTGAAAAGCTTACTAAAGTACCTTCCAGATGTGGATCGCCAATGCTTGTGTGCCTTGCTAAAAAATATGCAAATAATATATTTACAATTAAAATTAAGTTTTTGAACAATGTTTACTTTGTTCTTCGTCTTTTTTGCAAATAAATAATTTTTGTTTCCTGGAAAAAATTTTGCTTTTACTGCTAAACTTTATAGAAATTGAGTAGTAATGTATAAATTAGGTAGGTATATGATTTATTCAGGCCATTTTAGTTCATATTCAGGTCAATTATGGTCCATGACCTAGATTAACATAACATTTTCGGTTCACCCTTTGCATTTGAACCATAACAAGAAAATGTAGAAAATGTACAGGTTTAGCGACTAGTTTTTGTGCTGATTCGCTTAAAACATAAAAATCGATTTTCTTCAGATATGAGTTTGTGGCGTATGGACCAAATCAGTATCCAGCTGACGATTAAGATAAAATAAAACATAAAAAATCATCTATGTATGTATGTAGTTACTCGTTTTCATCCTAAGCATAAGGATTTTCACTAAATTCGTCGTTCATGAAAATATTTTCTTATTTTTATGTCACAGCGAAAAAAAAAAATTATATGCCGTGCATTAACCTTCCTCCGTGAAAAAAGTTCCACGCAGAATTATTTCTTTCTGGTCTACCGAGTAAATTGAAGTTATCTTGTTGTTGCTGCACTCCCTTGTCCTTAGAAGCCATCGTTAGGAACCCCTAGAGAATTAAATGAGTTTTCACTTTCACGTTTTTCTTTGCGCTTTGGTACGTGACCAGATACACTTCGGCTTCAGTTGTGAGCCGAGGTAGAAAGCTTGAATAAGGCTATTGGAGGAAAGCAGCAAACTTTTCTTCGGGAACATTTTAACTCCATTATTTCAAACTTTGGTAAATTTGTAGTGCTCCTAACTTCGTTTATTTGGACATAACATGGTCGTGTGCATGCATTCAACCGCTCGACATTATTGGTTTAAATGTGGATGGTTTTTTGTGCGTATGAATTTGGTAATTATTGCTATTTAGTAATTATTTTTATTTTTATTTTTTTTTTCAAATTAAAAATGAACAAATGCAATTGCAACCATGGTGCGAAAGTAACAAATACTGACTATGTTATTCAATTTAAAATAAAATAAAGCAAATAACTACTAAAATTTTTCTTTAAGATATTTTTGCGAGTTTCTGTATAATTCCTTGGCGAGTCCTTGTTAATGTTAAGATTAGGGGCGACTAGGCCTCCAGGACCATGCGGAGAACGCAACCATAGCTGCTCATTGTGCCTTCCCCTAAGGTGGTTAGACAAAATAAAGTCTTTCGACGGGTTCGATTATTGCTCTTGGGTTTAGATTGCAAACTTCATTTGGAAGGATAAGTGTTCTTCCACTGATTTGCATCCTTAGAACTGCTAGCGCTGGGCACTCACAAATAACATGCATCGAGGTTTCATCTTCCTCTTCGCACAGTCAACACAGTTCATTGTAGGATATGCCTCAAGAAGTGTGGCGACTCCTTAGTTTCTAGACAAATGATGGCTATCGAATTTGATTTTGTGGATGTGCCAATTTCCTGTAAAAAGAATAAACTTTTTACCCTGATGCATTGTTCATATGTAAATAAAAGTACTAAATTTAAATTTCCTTACTTTGCATAGAAATGTATCTAATGATTTTTAGTTTATATTTGATATGAAATTGAGAGAAAAATAGATATTTAATTGTAGTTTCTATACTTACTACAAGCGACACTGATGACACTAAAATTTTATATAAAATGGTTAAGGGGTTGTGCCACTCTACATGCCAAAAAAAGGGCATATTTCGTGATTTTGTTTTTTTTTTCAGCGAAATCATAAAATGAATCGGATTTACAAAAAAGGTGTTTTATTATAACTTGTAATTGGTAATACAAAATTTTATTTTTCACGTTGATATACGTAAAAATGGCGGCTGTGTAGCAATTTCGGATGACGTCTTTATTCCTAGAAGGTCAACGGCCGAACCAACAGCTCCTATAATTTTTGAGTTATGATGAGAGAGACACCAACGATTTTCGTTTATATATAAAAATAGCTATAAAAGTACGTAGAATTATACTGATACGTTTTTGGTTTTTTTTGTAAAAATTGCGATTTCTAAATCAGAAAGTAGAAAATTTCGTAAGGAAATCGTCAGAAAATTGCTTATAAAAAAGGAACTATGCAATATAATGAAAAAATCCTACGTAATGCATTAGAAAATGTTTTAGAATGACGGTAAAAATTTCAAATCAATCGCTTGAAATATGTCTGAGTTATGAGTTTGGCCGACTTGAAAAATGTAGTTTTGATATAAATGAGTTTAAAGTTTGTAGAAAATCAAGGCATGAGTAATGTTTCAATACCTTTTATCGGAAACAGACACTTCTCGAATGCTCGTTAGCCGAAAGTGGCATCTACAGTCGATGATGAATAAACTATAGCCTAGTCGGGTATGAGATGACTTTATTATCCTCTGCCGTATATGTGCGCCAGCCCTCCAAATTACAGCCTACTAATATAACAACAGGGGTTGGACTAGAATACGAAAATCGAGCACTTCGGGATTTTTCACGGACAGAAACATTTGGATTATAATTCTATAGATAGTTAAGTTAGGTTAGAGTGGCGGACATCGTAAGAAGGTGTACGAACAGCCACACTTAGAACATCTATAGTCCATTCTGATGCCACTATATTGGAACCCTCCCTGGAAAAGGTATACTAAGAGCTAGGGGTGTGATGAAACCAGCCACGAGAGTTAATGAACCTTACTAGGTCCCAAAAACCTTTGTCTGCTAATTCCCCCAGTTCGCAGAAAAAGCAGCTACCAAGCGTATTCCTCCTACGCTTAGAAAGGTTCGGGTATTCACGCAGGAGATGCTTAACGATCTCAACCCCTTCCTCGTCCATACTGCTTCTGCAGAAGTCATTGTATGGAGCTCCTGCTCTGCATGTTTTCCAAAGAGGCAGTGTCCCGTAATAATTGTGATAAGATTACGCACATCATTACGGTACCGCTGCAGCAGAGATTCAGTCTTCATAGGACAAATCACGGGCCAGAGCTGTCTTGAAATCACGCATAGGGTCAGTTCTTCTCATCTGCTATTTGCCAGCTTGCAGAGGCCAGTACATCTAGAATACTCTTCACTGATTTCATAACTCTGTGGTTAGCACCCAGTTGCCGAGTTCACAGTGACACCGTTGCACTAGGCGCGATCTAATGTTCCCGAGTCCGAAGCTTTGATTGCCACTTGGCAGTCAGTACAAATCCTGATAACTCGAATTCTATAGTTACTAAGGCACTTTAAAAAAAAAAAAGATTTTTTGAAAATCCTAGAGTGGCAACCCCTTAAATTGATTAACCATTGATTCAGTTTTCGACAGTACTGCTTGTATGAGATCCGTCATTATTACCTCAGTCTATCAAGTCTATACCTAATTATCACTACATACTGCTGTTTTTGAATAGCCCCAGGATTGGCGTTGTCAATCAACTTATTAAAATAATATTTGGGCTTAGTTATTTTACTAAAAGGGTACCTACCATTAACAACGTAGAAAATATGATAAAAATACCAATGACCCCCGAAGAACCATTAACGAACTTCGATTGGAAGTCAATGTGGAAAGGAAAACTTGAACTGAAGGATAATATTCTATAGAAGTTTACATATTTAGCTAAATATCTTAATACCCATAATGACTTCATTTATAATCAAATGGAATCAAATATGTAGTGTATCACACAAATGAGGTGCATGAAGGACTCTTTACAAAACTCAACAGCATATGAGTATACTTTTTCGTAAACAAATGCGTTTATGTTAAACTATGACGTAGCATTATCAGAGCTTGAGGTCTTCGAAACAAGAAGGTTATGATCTCTGACAAACTTCCTCCAACTTATAGTTATTCATGTGCGTGGCTTGCAGCGGGAGTATTGCGTGCAGGAAATAATCTGCAGTGGACATACTAGATATTTCATTGGCCATGCAAGTAGCGAAGCATCTAACATTGCGGTGATGCTCGCGTGAACCGATATCACAAGCAATTGTCAAATCACCAATGAGCTTGAAGTTTCTCTTTTGGACAATACCCAATGAAGCCAATTCAGTGGCTGGTCGCACTGCCCGGCTGATATATGGGAATTGTATTCTATTCTAGGTCTGATATAGGACTTGTAGAGGAGCGCTAGATTTGACATGCTGAAATATATCTTACACGTTTTCAGAAATCCAAGATATTTCGATGCTTCTCTGACAACTGAGAATATGTGGTCACTCCAGATTAATTTATTGGAAATATTAATGCCAAGAATGCTTAGTTCCGGTGAATCGGAAATTAATGCTCCATCAAATGAAATGGGAGTGGTTAAGTGGTGATCTTGTTTTAAAGAGATGAAACAGCTTTGGGCCTTAGAAGCATTGAATTCTACGCGATTCTCTTTACCCCAAGCGAGGATATTATCAAGATTGTTATTCAATAATCGAATCATGACTCGTTTGGCAGATGTAGCATTTTGTCTCGAGTCTGTGAAAGTATCAAAGGAGTATGGGAAATCAAGGGTAGTATTATCGACAAAACTGTATATAGGATTGATTGTAAGGGAAAACAAATATTTAATGCAAATTAGGAAAATAGACGGAGAATTGATAGAACCCTGGGGCACACCGGCATTTCTAGCATGTGGTTCAGATGCAGCGCCATGTAAACCAACACGTATTTGGCGACAAGATAGAAAACTTTCAATCCATAATAGAAGAGGGGGGGGGGGGGGGAGAGACCAAGTACTCTAAGTTTGACTAAAAGGGCTGGATGTCAGAAACTATCAAAAGCATTTGAAATATCTAGGGTAACGATTTTAAACCAATTAAATTTTTGAAGACTACGGCTCCAATGATCCGTAAGAAAAAATAAAAAGAGTTAATTGGTTTCTAGATACTTCCTTGATTTGGAGTTAATGATAAATTCAAAAACGTTAGAGAAAATCGAAGTGATTGCAATTGGTTGATAAATCGAGGGATCGCTACCCTCTAATTTTTTTTGGAAATTAGCTGAATGTGGGCTAGTTTTGATCAAAATGTCTTGAATTTCATAGGGAGGTTGTTAGATATGGTTTCGAAAATTCGTTTTATAAGTAAGTATGATATATTAGATCCTTTCCTAAGCTATCGAAATATTCCATATTCTTCAGCAAATCTAGAAATAGTTTTTCTCATTTATATTTATCTGACTGAAAATATAATATTGAACTTTATTGAAAAACGAACATTTATTGTTTTTGTTGTTATTATATTTTATTAATTCCGTTTTTGTTAACATACAAATATTATATGATGCATTTAAGTTATCTACTGAGTTCAGTATAAATTCAGAACTAGTTTTCTAATCACAACCCGTATTCGTTCGTGAGGGTGTAAGCCGGTATAAAGGACAACTCAGTTTTTTGGTCTTTCAAATATAAAATGTTATTAAAAATTCAATTTAATTTGCTTAACCTAATATAACAAATTCAACAAAATTCAGAAACTAGTTAACCTACAAACTACTGTACAAATCAAAACTTCAAAGAAGAACAGAATTAAGCAACTGTAAACAAAATAAATTTCGATTAATACTATTGACAAAATTCCTTTGTTGGTGCGTGAGGGCACAAGGGCAGCAAAATACCTTTTCTCGTGCGTGAGGGCACACGGATAATAAAATACTTTTATAGAAAAATAGGACCTCAGATTATCTATGATCAGAATTATCTTCTGTATAAAAGGATAGGAAGCTCAGGTTATCCCTGGCAGTGGCACATCCAGCTAGTGGGCGCGGGGGGCGCGCGGCCCTCCCTGAAGACCACTAAAACAACAAATTCCAATAGATCTTCTAAAGTTTTCCTAACAAAATCTATTCTACTGCCTTTTTTGTCAGAAATATTAAAAACTTTTGGAAGCGTTCAATTTGTTAAGAACGCAGCTCTTATGGCTAGCGGCGCAGCCCTCGCTGCTAAATTCTATAGAGGAAGCAGGAAGTGCTGATACCTGTAAAATTTATGTATGTACATGGGCGTGGCTTATCTCGGGGTGTTTGAAGCAGGATAGAGCTTATTCGGGTAAAAGCGACGGAAGGTTTGTTTTAATTGAAAACAGCTGCCAATTGATGTTTCTTCGATGTAAAACAATTACGACTCTTAATTGGAGAAATTCAGAGAAACTACACAACGGCAAACAAATCATTGTATATTGGTGTAGTGAGTTTATTTTGGAATATATTTCTTTTTTATTTCACAAAATGCAATAGTTTTACTAGAATGCTTAGCTCATAAGTTAAATGAAAAGAAAATATAAATGCTGATTGGAAAATTTTCAATCAGTATCTTAGAGAAATTGATGGGTCGGTCGGTTTTGCTTCGAGCGATGTTGATGAATGCACATTAGAACTTAGTGACATTTTAAGTCTTAGCATTCAAGAATACATCCCTTATTCCTACAGCAGGCCTCAACAACAGCAAAGTCGCTCTTGGTTTAACGATAAGTTCAACCAAGTAATAAAAGCGAACGAGTCTGCTTTTGGAGCGTAGCAATTGTATCATAGATGGCACAAGAACTAGATGTCGCATGCAGTACCAAAAAACTATAATGGACCACAACATTTGAATTGATGTATACGTTGAATGATTCATATTTTTTCATATCTCAAGTGTTGAGGAAGTCGATTAAATGTATACAAAGCTGATATTATAAAAACATTTGCTTTCGGCACTCTCTAAAACATGTTATGATCCATTCCAGCATGCACTACCCATTTCACAATCTAAATACTCTGCTCTAGTATGCCATGCGACATCTAGTTCTTATGCCACCTATGATTGTAATCATGTCCAAAATTGAAACAGGTCGACAGGACTGCACAGAACAGCTCCAAGTCCATTATCCGGAGAGAAAAATTTCTTTTTAACAGAAATGTTAGACTAAGAATCTTGGAATCAAGTATAGCAAAATCTTTTGGTCCCTGGTCAAAAACATCAGGAACTACTTCAACAATTCCTCTATACGTTCCATACTTACAATTGTGAAGTGCTTGCTGACGCCCTAGATGAAGCTAATATTTTGGATGGTATTCGCCTCAAATTTTCGTTTTCTATTCACTTCACAGACACCTATTTTGCATCTCCCGTGTCGATGTATACAAGATCCAATACACATCCTTTTGAGAGATGTGTTCAAGATCATTAAGACGATAATCGTCTCTAAAGCCATAGGTCCTAATGGTTTCTCACCCCTGTTAATTGAAAGGTGTGCCTCATCTTTGGCTAAACCTCTGCGCAAACTATTCTACTTGTCTTATTCGACAAGAGAATTTCCAACTTGTTGGAAAGTAGCTGACGTTCAACCTATTCCCAAGAAAGAAGAAGGTAGCGATCCCTCAAATTATCGATCAACTGCAATCACCTCGATTCTTTCAAAGTTGTTTGAATCTTTTATTAACTCAAAATTAATGAAGTATCTTGAAACCAAACAACTCATAAATGACCGCCGATAAGGCTTCCGGACTGCACGCTCGTCTGGAGATTTGCTGCCTTTTCTTACGGAAAGTTGGAGCCCTAGTCTTCACAATTGTTGTGGTCCAAAATTGTTACCCTAGTTATTTCAAATGTCTTTGATAGAATCTGTCATTCAGCCCTTTTAGTTAAACTTAAAGCACCTGGTCTGTCCCTCTTCTTTTATTATAGATTGAAAGCTTCTTATCTGATTGCCTAATACCGGTTGTACTAGATAGTGTTTCACCAGAACCTGATGCTATAAATGCCGGTGTGCCTCAGGGCTCTGTTATCTCTCCATCCGTCTTCTTAATTTTCTTTAATCATCTGATTTTCCTTACATTTAAGCCTATACATAGTTTTGCCTATCACAGTGCCCTTGATTTCTAGGGAATCTAAAGAGAATTCCACAGCTGTCAATTGAGTTTGCATGATTAGATCATTGATTAACAAGCTTCATAATATCATCGCCTAAGGTAAAGCGAATCGCGTCGAATTTAAGGCATCTAAGTCCCAAAGCTGTCTCATGTCTTTAAAACAAAATCATGACTTTAACGCTCCCATTTATTTTGATGGAGCACTGATTTACGGTACACCGTCTTTATGTATTCTTGGCACTAATTTTTCCTGTAAATTAAGCTGGGCATGTCACATCTTCTCTATTACCAAAGAAGCGCCGAAATGATTTGGATTTCTCAAAATGTATAAGAAATACTTCATCTCATTGAATATAGCGTTCCTCTACAAGTCGTACATAAGAAGTAGAATGATACAATTCCCATATCTGAGCCGGGAGAAGTCGCACAGTTCTAGCTCTTAGAGCCTTTAAGCTCATTGGCGATTTGGCAATAATTTGTCTGATCAACTCACTCGAGCGCCGTCGCAATGTCGGATGCCTTTCGCTCTTTTCCCTATGTTGTTCCTACCATGCTGTGCTTTGCATCATATGGTATATTAGCTTGGCTTATTATTTCTTAACTTTTGCATGAAGTTATATACTTACAAGGTCTGCATAGCATCTATTCTGTGACTGCTATTTTAAATAGACGCAAAGTACGTAGCGCTTTAGTTCCTGTATTTTGCAAAGTTAGAATATATGATGAATTCGTAGTACCTCGTTTGACTTTCGAGAGTGGTAAAAGTTGAACGTTGAGCAACGTTCTTCTTTGAGAATGGTAGCTTATCTGTTTGACCCGGATATTTTAAATGATAAATTTTGTGCACTTGATATTTGCGAGTGGTGGCGAGTTTCTTGGAACTTTGATACGTTTCCACGCTATACCGTTTTTAAACCACAGTTGCGTCCCCTCCTCACGAGAATCCTGGATCCGCCCCTGATCACTGGCCAGAATTATGTTTTGTATAAAAGGATAGGAAGCTCAGGTTATTCCTGACCAGAATTATCTTCTGTGTAAAAGGATAGGACGCTCAGGCTATCTCTGACCAGAATAATCTTCTGTGTAAGACTTAGGAAACACGATTCTTTATAACTCAGATCAGCTCTGATACAGATCAACTCTGCCAAAAGAATGGTGACATCTACTGAATTTCGTCGGTTTTGTATAGCCGCTGTAACCAGTTATGTCTGTTTCGCCTCTTGGTGTTGCCCTAGCGACGTTTACTTGAATTTTGTTTGAGGAGAAAACAGCTGGCTGACGTAATGTCACTGGTTGTCATCACAAATTTGTACATATACGGTGGTGTGAGTATTGTGTGGTATATTTTATGGAATTGTGTTGTTGTATTAATGATTTTTTTATAAATATTTTTTAGATAAATGGTAGAGGAGGAGCAGCAGCTTTTTATTCAGTGAATAATCATCCCAGAGAAGAATATCGATGTGCTGGAAGATTTGACTAGATAAATTTCTATTTATATAAATTAAATTTGAATGATACTTTGTGTCTTCTTTTTTCATGTTTTTTAGGTAGAATAAGCATCGAGGGAGTCTTGTTCAGCTTGCTGCCTCAAGACATTATTTGTAGGATATTCATCGTGGGATTTTCAACTTATGATTTATATGTGAGGACTGAACATGTTGTTTTATATCCTAGACACACAGCCCAATCTAATGAAGCATTAGAACTAACTATTCATTAAAATGCCGTGTGTCCAGGGGCGGATTTGATCACTTGGCCGCCCTAGACCTATGGAAGATTGCCGCCCCCTACTCCCTGTAAAACACGAAAAATTGAATGATCTATATCCAGTGAAGGGACCCCAGGCTAGAATTAGCGGAGTAGGCTGCCTCATAAATTGGAGTAGATTTGAAAAACATGGAGTAGAATTAGGATGAAAAATAGGAGGGGTAAGGTGGGGTGGGGAAACATGCTTAGCTATGAAGAACAGACAGTTGGCTATCATGTAAAAACGGAATGAAGAGAAACGGTCAACAGGATGTGGAGCAATGTACAAACGAAAAAGTTAGTTATTTTTAAACCCCATGGTGACCTTTGGCCCACCCTGTATAAGAGGAAAAATGTGCACAACATATTATGTCATAATATTATTTAAGAAATTTTTTTTTTATTTCCAAATCTTTAAATTGAATAAAATAAAAATAAATAAAAACGAAGTTTATCGCGTTGATTCGCTCCATATCACTTCTTTAATGGCTGTGTGTTTGCAGTTTATAATGAATCATTATAGACTAATGAGTCCTTAGTTATTTCTTCATTAAGAGCGCTCTATGTCTAGGGCAAGGGTGCACAAATTGCGGCCCTTTGACCTGTCTTTTGTGGCCCAGCATGCAATTAATTTGTATTACTTTATCAGAAAATTTAATAAAAATGATTTCTAAGGACTACTAATGACTATTCATTATTGATTTTTTTTTCTTTAATTTTTCCAATACAGAAATTTTTCTTCTGCTATTTTTTTTATTAATTTTTTAGCGATTTTTCCTTAAATTATGAAGAAATCTCTTCTGCAAGGTCAATCAATTACTATTCGCTATATTGTCGAAAAAAATTTGAGGAAATGTTGGCCATGAAGTCGTTGAAGGGGCAAGCAACAGTAAATGATTTGAAGATGAATATGATGGATGCGTGCAAGGCTGCTAACTTAAATTTTGATAATTTGGCGTGAATTACTACTGATGGTGCACCAGCTATGGTAGGTGTCAACAACGGTATGGTATCATTGATTGAAAAAGATCTCGTAGGGCGAAAACATAAATTATTGCGATTTCATTGCATAATCCACCAACAAAACCTTTGTGGAAAAGATCTGCGAATTGAACACATAATGAAAACCGTAATTTCAACAATTAATTTCATTAAGAAAAGAGCAGTGAATCACCGCCAAATCAAACATTTCTTGAGGAGGTGGAAGCTGAATACCAGGAACTTATATATTACTGTGAAGTTAGATGGCTGAGCAAAGGAAATTGCCTCAAAAGATTTCTCAATCTATTGCCAGAAATAAAAATATTCATGACTGAGAAGGAAAGAAATATTCCAGAACTTCAAGATGAAAAATGGCTTAGTGAATTAGTATTCCTGGTGGACATAACTACCCATTTAAACTTATTAAATTTGATGCTTCAAGGAAAAAATCAATTTATAGTAGATATGGCTAATCATCTGGAAGCTTTTGAAATTAAATTGAAGTTATTTCACACCCACTTTTTGGGCAAAAATATAATGATAAGGGGTATTTAAAAAATTTTTATCAATGTTTGGATAAGGAAAATTACCCAAATTTGTATGAAAATGCTGCACGTTACGCATCTTTGTTTGGTTCAACATATAAAGGGTTTTCCAATAAGAGGTTTTATTTTAATTAGCCCACTATTTCGGTAGACGTCACTTTTGGAGCTGTCATTTTTTGACATTTGACAAGTAGAAACTACGCCATTAATAAAAATGGAACGATACACGATTCAACAATGCATTGAAATTATTAAAATTCACTATAAAAATGGTGAAAATGTGGCAGACCCGGTTCGTAAAACTCGAACATTTTTGGGTCGTCGTGAAGCACCTTGTCGGACCGCAATACAGAAATTGATAGAAAAATTTGAGCTGTCGGGACAAGTTAGTGATGTGTAGAATAAAACTCGTGCACGTCGCTCAAGAACAGCCGCGAATATTGCAGCTGTAGCCGAAAGTGTTGAAGAAAACCCAGGTTTGTCCATTCCTCGTCGTTCTTTGGAATTAGGCATTCGACAAACGTCATTACACCGTATTTTGCATAAAGATTTGGGTCTTAAGGCTTATAAAGTTCAGTTAACACAAGAACTCAAGCCGGCCGATCATCAACTACATCGAGTCTTTGCTGATTGGGTCCTTGAAATGCATGAAAATGATCCGGAATTCCATCGAAAACTCATCTTGAGTCATGAGGCCCATTTCCACCTCGATGGCTTCGTTAACAAGCAAAGTTGTCGCATCTGGGGCTCGGAAAACCCAAGAGTTATTGTTAAAAAGCCTCCCTATCCTCAACGTGTGACTGTTTGGTGCGGTTTATGGTCCCGCGGGGTCATTGGACCTTACTTTTTCGAAAATGAGGCTGGAGCAACAGTTACGGTGAATGGATTGCGCTATCGACAGATGATTAGTGATTTTTTATGGCCGGAATTGTTTGGTATTGATCTGGACTACGTTTTCTTTCAACAAGACGGCGCTACGTGCCATACAAGCAACGAAACCATTGATCTTTTACGGGAAAAGTTTCCGGACCGTGTTATCTCTCGAAGAGGTGATCACAATTGGCCACCGAGATCTTGTGACTTAACACCTTGCGACTTCTTCCTTTGGGGCCACGTGAAAGAGAAGGTCTACGCCAACAGCCCAGCGTCGATTCAAGACCTCAAAGATGGAATTCGTGAGGCTATCGAGGACATAGGGCAGCCACTTTGCGATTTGGTTATGGAAAATTTCATGAAAAGGATATGGTCCTGTAGGCGTGGTCGTGGTGGTCATTTGGCTGATGTTATTTTCCATTATTAGCGGCATACCTTCCTCTTTATAATGAAATAAAGATCCGATCATTTATCTCAAAAATTTGCATGTTTTTTTGAATATCAAAATAACACCTCTTATTGGAAAACCTTTTATTTATGAACAAACCTTCACAATAATGAACCTCAACAAAAGCAAACTGCGATCGCGTATTGCAGACGAAAACTTGGAAGCAATTTTAAGATTGGCCACAACACAATTGGTTTCGGACATTTCCAAACTTTCCGAAAAATTGTAAAATTACTTTTATAGTATATTAAATATATGTACATATGTATAAAAAACCAAAAAACACATTTATTATTTTTTCAACGTCATATATTCGCGTTTTTAAATTTGGCTCGCTTCTTAAATACTTTGTGCACCCATGGTCTAGAGGGCATTAATGTGTAATATGATGTAAATAGTGACATTTTTTAAATTCTAAATAAAAGGCTGAATAGACATGTCTCTACCTGCTATTTAATATGTAAGTAAAGGGTTTTCCAATAAAAGGTGTTATTTTAATTAGCCCGCTATTTCGGTAGATGTTACTTTTAGTGCTGTCATTTTTTGACATTTGACAAGTAGAAACTGCGCCATTAATAAAAACGATACGCGATTCAACAACGCATTGAAATTATTAAAATTCACTATAAAAATGGTGAAAATGTGGAAGAGACGGTTCGTAAAACTCGAACATTTTTGGGTCGTCGTGAAGCACCTTGTCGGACCGCAATACAGAAATTGGTAGAAAAATTCGAGCTGTCGGGACAAGTTAGTGATGTGAAGAATAAAACCCGTGCACGTCGCTCAAGAACAGCTGAGAATATTGCTGCTGTAGCCGAAAGTGTTGAAAAAAAACCCAGGTTTGTCCAATCCTCGTCGTTCTTTGGAATTAGGCATTCCACAAACGTCATTACACCGTATTTTGCATAAAGATTTGGGTCTTAAGGCTTCTAAAGTTCAGTTAACACAAGAACTCAAGCCGGACGATCATCAACAACGTCGAGTCTTTGCTGATTGGGTCCTTAAAATGCATGAAAATGATCCGGAATTCCATCGAAAACTCATCTTGAGTGATGATGTCCATTTCCACCCGCTGGCTTCGTCAACAAGCAAAATTGTCGCATCTGGGGCTCGGAAAACCCAAGAGTTATTGTTGAAAAGCCTCTCTATCCTCAACGTGTAACTGTTTGGTACGGTTTATGGTCCCGCGGGGTCATTGGGCCTTACATTTTCGAAAATGAGGCTGGAGCAACAGTTACGGTGAATGGATTGCGCTATCGACAGATAATTAGTGATTTTGTATGGCCGGAATTGGATGGTATTGATCTGGACAACGTTTACTTTGAACAAGACGGCGCTACGTGCCATACAAGCAACGAAACCATTGATCTATTACGGGAAAAGTTTCCGGACCGTGTTATCTCTCGAAGAGGTGATCACAATTGGCCACCGAGATCTTGTGACTTAACACCTTGCGACTTCTTCCTTTTGGGGCCACGTGAAAGAGAAGATCTACACCAACAGCCCAGCGTCGATTCAAGAGCTCAAAGATGGAATTCGTGAGGCTATCGAGGACATAGGGCAGCCACTTTGCGATTAGGTTATGGAAAATTTCATGAAAAGGATATGGTCCTGTAGGCGTGGTCGTGATGGTCGTTTGGCTGATGTTATATTCTATTATTAACGGCATACCTTCCTCTTTATAACGAAATAAAGATCCGATCATTTGTCTCAAAAAATGGCATTTTTCTTTTAATATCAAAATAACACCTGTTATTGGAAAACCCTTTACATACTGGCTTACTTCTCTGTCTAATCTACTTAATTTTCGCCCTTTGATATATTTTTCCAAGTTTGTTTTTCCTTGCAATGCTGTCCGGAAAACTGTCACCAACAAAACCGGAAACTGAAGTTTTCTTATTTTATTTATATTTTATTTTTGTTAGATTATATAATAAGACGTTTATTGCGTTTATAACAAGAAACTTTATGACCTTCAGATAAATTGATTTTTTGGATTTAATAAAGCTCTGATTGGCACTCAATTGGTATACAATACATGAAAAAGCTTGTATCAGAAGAGACCAATAAAAAAATTTTTTTTTTTTTATCATCTTTACGCCCATTCCCATTAATTAGCAAAGAAAACAATCCTAAACAATTCTAATTGATGAGCTTATGAGAGAGAAAATTAATTCTCAAATAACTAATTAAACATCAGCGAAATTTGTAATCAATATCAAAGATATTTAGAAGTAAAACATGAAGCAGCTTTCAGCATAATAGACAGAATTAAGTATACTATATGCTAATTACTACACACACAAAGTGTATACTAAAATTTTATTTACTTATTTGATGTAATTAGTAAAGAATTTTTTAATTTAGATTTAAAACAAAAAATGTGAATAAAAAATATTTCTTATAAATATTGCACAGAATTTACGATAGACAATCAATCTTAAAGTATTTTATTTTATATTTTGTGAAATATTTATTTGAATCCCTTTTCCTGGGGTAATTATCATTAGAGCATATTGATCAAGGCTAAGTTCGGTATTGTGTTTCAATTTTAGGAACAACATGTTGGGAAAAACACCTCAACAATGGTAGGTTATTAGAATTTTAAGACAAGCAATGTCTGGTACTGTCTTCCACTTTCTATGAGCAATAAAGGCGGTGTCACAAAGAGATTAGAAAGGTATTTTACGTTCCAGGAATGTTTTCTGTTTAAGTATGAATCTTTTAGGTTTATTGCCGGCATAATTAGCGAGTAGCTAAGGCAAAGATAATCTAATATTAAGAAGATAGGATACAGCCGAACACAATTGGAAAGTTTTTGTGTTTTTTGGATCGAAACAGGTAATGTCATATATTCGGTTCCAGTATATCGATACAAAGTACAGTGCACCTGAAAATAGGAAAACTCCACAAAGAATCGCATTCATGGAAAGAATTTAATGAGAAATCCTTATCTGATGAGCTGTTGCCGACGTTGACTTCAAGTAAAAGTAATCGTTTAATTGTTTCAATTAGCTGCAAGAGAAAAGATGTAAAGCAATAGATTAGTTAGGTTAAATTTGATGGAATATTTTGATTTTAGATTATCGAGGTTTGGTCACATTATTTACCTTATAAATTAGGACATACATAGGATTAAGATTTACCAATCGCTCTTGCAATTGGGATAAAAAAAATTATAATAATAAAAAAAAAACAATTAATTGAAACTGTTTCAATTTATTTGAATCAAATTTATTTCTTCACTTCAAAAACTTTATATTTATAAGAACAATTTCTTTATTTAAAGAAGTGCAATTAATTATTTTCGCGCCTGTACCTGAATAAGATAAAAATTAGACGAACTTACATTTATAATTACATAAAATTCTTTGCTCTACGAGCTTTTAGGAAAATTGCAGTTGGCGGATTATATTTCACTTAAGTTTGATAATTTACCCGTGTGAAAGAATGTGTACGTGACAATTTTAGGTTTTTCAGTTTTATGTGAAAGGAAATATATTATTCGGATTCTTTATAAATTGCATTAAAGAATTATTTGTATGATAATATGATATTTGTAAATTTCAGGCGTAAGCGGTTTCGTGCTGTGAAAATACCGGATGATGGAATAAGGTGTCATGGTATGATCGTGGGATAATTAATGCACTGAATGGAAAGATAATTATGATATATGTATATGTTATATGTAAGATTTGTCTACTATAACTATAAAGCTCACTTTTGTATAGCATAAAATTCACATACAATATATAATGTACACATTTAGGAATTTTAAATTGAATTTAGTACACCATACTTAACATTGTTTTGTCACTCAAACCTTTTTCTTTATAAACATATTCTTCGTTAAATTCGTCCATTTTTAAATGACTTTTCTTTACCATACATTTTTTATTATAGAGAAGCAAATATACTCTGGAAAATGAGACGAATAGTTTTTAAGGGGAAGTATTAAATTTCGTACCGTAAAAAACGGTACAGATGCTAGAAT
This sequence comes from Dioctria rufipes, assembly GCA_963924295.1. NCBI lineage: Eukaryota > Metazoa > Arthropoda > Insecta > Diptera > Asilidae > Dioctria > Dioctria rufipes. Next base: position 83,413,007 of record OZ002742.1, read on the forward strand.
TAATAAGAAGCTCAAAATCTCTATACGAGAATTCAGACAGTCGAAAAGAAAGGCTTGCAGCGCGCGCGACTTCGGAAACTATTTGTCGAAATCAAAAGTAATAAAGGGTCTTCCAATAAGAGGTGTTATTTTGATATTCAAAGAAAAATGCCATTTTTTGAGACAAATGATCGGATATTTCTTTCATTATAAAAAGGAAGGTATGCCGTTAATAATGGAAAATAACATCAGCCAAATGACCACCACCACCACGCCTACAGGACCATATCCTTTTCATGAAATTTTCCATAACCAAATTGCAAAGTGGCTGCCCTATGTCCTCGATAGCCTCACGAATTCCATCTTTGAGGTCTTGAATCGACACTGGACTGTTGGCGTAGACCTTCTCTTTCACGTGGCCCCAAAGGAAGAAGTCGCAAGATGTTAAGTCACAAGAACTCGGTGGCTAATTGTGATCACCTCTTCGAGAGATAACACGGTCCGGAAACTTTTCCTGTAAAAGATCAATGGTTTCGTTGCTTGTATGGCACGTAGCGCCGTCTTGTTGAAAGTAAACGTTTTCCAGATCAATACCATACCATCCAATTCCGGCCATAAAAAATCATTAATCATCTGTCGATAGCGCAATCCATTCACCGTAACTATTGCTCTAGCCTCATTTTCAAAAAAGTAAGTTCCAATGATCCCGCGGTACCATAAACCACACCAAACAGTCACACGTTGAGAATAGAGAGGCTTTTCAACGATAACTCTTGGGTTTTCCGAGCCCCAGATGCGACAATTTTGCTTGTTGATGAAGCCATCGAGGTGGAAATGGGCCTCATCACTCAAGATGAGTTTTCGATGGAATTCCGGATCATTTTCATGCATTTCAAGGACCCAATCAGACTCGACGTTGTTGATGATCGGACGGCTTGAGTTCTTGTGTTAACTGAACTTCATAAGCCTTAAGACCCAAATCTTTATGCAAAATACGGTGTAATGACGTTTGTGGAATGCCTAATTCCAAAGAACGACGAGGAATGGACAAACCTAGGTTTTCTTCAACACTTTCGGCTACAGCAGCAATATTCTCGGCTGTTCTTGAGCGACGTGCACGGGTTTTATTCTTCACATCACTAACTTGTCCCGATAGTTCGAATTTTCCTACCAATTTCTGTATTGCGGTCCGACAAGGTGCTTCACGACGACAAAAAAATGTTCGAGTTTTACGAACCGTCTCTGCCACATTTTCACCATTTTTATAGTGAATTTTAATAATTTCAATGCGTTGTTGAATCGTATATCGTTCCATTTCTATTAATGGCGTAGTTTCTACTTGTCAAATGTCAAAAAATGACAGCTCCAAAAGTGACATCTACCGAAATAACGAGCTAATTCAAATAACACCTCGTATTGGAAAACCCTTTAGTATTTCTACAAGTTTAGTAATCCGTATTAAAATAAACCGAAAAATGGACAGTAAACAAAGAAATAAATACAGAATGAATGAATGAACTCTGTCCTAAATTGAAATGATAAGCTATAGGTTTGAAAGGTTAAAAAATAATTAAAGTATATGTTAAAGTATGGTAGCTAAAACAAGATGTAATTAGTTAATAGGGGCTTCTAAGGAAAAAAGTAAAATGTAAAATTTTAATAACTTAGGATGTACATGTAGAGCTGCTTTAGAATGGAATGAGGTTCAAGAACCTGATTAAATAAAAACAATATTGGTAAAATAATATCGAGAATCACCGAACGACACGATAGCAATTGGTGTAACCCAGGCACCATAAAACTACCCAAGCATTCGTTAAGGCTAATGCTGTCCACCGTAATGTAGCTGAATTTATCCACATTGGTGAACTCTCCGGTTTTGAAGTTCGACCTGGATGCTGAAGAAAAAGAACAAGAGGAGAAAAATATATTTATTGATATAATTAAAAAGCGAACAACAGCTTTAATCTGAGAAGAAGAACGCGGAGAAATTATAAAAAAGGGAAATGTGTATTTTTTAAATTATTAGCAAATGAACAATCTTATAAATTACATGCAGTTTGTCGGGAAGATCAGATGGGGGGATAGTTTTGTGACTAATTGTATATATGAACAAGTCGAAAACGTGGCTATACAAGTGCCGATACAAATCCAGATATTTGTATCAACTGTAAACTCACCTTAACAATGATGACTTTCTCCATTTAGACCGACTGATAATAAATCCATAAAAAAAAAATTTCCATTCTCAAGCCTTCATTTCCAACAGAATGCGGCGGCGGCACAATTGCAATTGCACCACATTCTGTTGAAAACCAAGGTTTTAGCATAATGCGACAACGCACTATACTGTTTATGTAGAAACAAACCCCCCAACACACCGATTCTGGCACTGGGCTGTCCCTGACTTACCATACACTACACATACTATGCGCAATATATATGATGCTTGACCCACATACTGGCACTATATGATCTTTTTGGTTATTGGCCATGCTAGCCAATAGCCTGCGTTTAATTATCTTATGCGTAGGGGAAAATGTTCCATTTAGCTTGAAGAAGCGAAATAGACTGTTTTCAATATTCAATTAATATATAAATCGGAAGACGTACCCGAAATTATACACTTACGTTAATTTATAAATATTCGCCCCTTTACTAAATCTTGTTGGATTACTCATTATCGAAGAAAATCGATCGATGATCCTAACCCTTTCAGTCCTGATGTCCATTTCAATGGACATCAAATTCAAATGACATAATTTAAGAAGCGACTGTAAATTTCCTGTATCTTCTCGGTTCTATGCTCGTTGTGCGCTCTATGACTAACGGTTTATTAGCAGTGATGCCACTTTGCTACAATTGTAGCAAAAATGATACTTTTTTTCATGTCATTGCAAAAATCCTACTTTGATACTTTTATTCTATTATTCTGTATAAAATGCTACTTTTACATAAATTCAGACAATCGAGTTTATTAGATACTTAAGGTAGAGGAAGTTCGAAATAAATTTTCTAAAAGAATATAGGAGTTTAGAGAATTTCAGGATTATGCTGGTGTAAAGCAGAACAACGAACTGCCTATCTTTAAGGGAAGTTGTTGACTGAATTTTGGGTGCAATAGCAAGCTCTTCAATTATTTCTTATATCGTCTTCGTTAGAAGACGAAATCCTTTAAGTAAAATATACACATTTTTACTTTTTGTCACAAATCTGTCAAGTTGTAACAACTATTAACTTAGAGTTTCAAGGAGAAAAATTTAGGTTACATAATTATGCAAAACAATTGAGACAAATTACAAGTTAATTTTGTCGTTTTTCATTAAACCCGACTTAATAAATAACTAAGATTTCCTGAATGACATTGACCTACAACATCAAGATAATTATTTGCCCCTTAATGAGATATATACCTACATCAGTGCAAATGCTGATTTATTTATTTCAGAAAAGGGTTTAGTGGATTCAGTTTTGACAACTGTAAGGTCACATATCCTTTCGTTTTATGAATTGAGTAGTCAAATAAGAAAACGCTTCGATTTCAAAAGCGACATTTTAAAACGCTTGTGTTGTCTAGATCCCGATAGAACATGCAAATGTAACGATTCTATTTTGCCATTATTAAAAGCATTTCCAAATCTTTATAAACATTCTGGGGCAAGATGTTATCACTTCGAAAGATTCGACGTTCGACAATTTATCGATAGTCGATATGTTGTAACACTTTCGGCAGGCGATAATTTCGATAGAATATCACTGAATTTTGCTGAGAGTGATAGGACAAGCGAAGATTAAAAAATGTATGTAAAGTTTAAGAAATTTGATTTAAATGTTACATTTTTTAAATTTATTTTATATATTAATTATATAGATTTTTCAAACTTGAAGTTATAAAACTTGTAAGAATATTTCTTGAATTCAAAAATTAATAATGCAGTACATTTTGTGGGGCATATCCATAACATAATACCACTACCTTAAAAATTTTCTTTTGTCCCAGTAATTAATTATTTCCTTGTCATTTTCATTATCATCTACAAATAAATTCACTGCGCTTGATAAATTCATAAATTCCAATTTTATTATTATTAAAATTCATCAACAACTAGAAAAAGAATTTATAAATGTCATTTGTGTTAGGGGAAAAATTTCGGAAATAATTTCGAAACAAGCAAAATCGCCTGTCGGACGAAAATCTTATAACATACCGCCAGAGCGAAATCCTTGCTTCGATGATCGCTTTCGATGCGAAGTTATAACATGTCGCCACTGATGTAGAAAAAATTAGTACACAATGGGGAATCTTAAAGGTGCAATCGAATTTAAATCAGTTGACTGATCCTGAAAATTTTTTGACTTATCTTTTGACTTTTTAAAAACTCATCGGGGCAATAATTATTTTTTAGAGCTTTATGATTTCGTAATGAATTTAATTTGTATAACACACAGTTCTGCTGCCACTGAACGAGTCCTCTCAGATCTCCAACTAACTAAAACAAATAGGGTTTTCCAATAAGAGGTGTTATTTTGATATTCAAAGTAAAATGAAATTTTTTGAGACAAATGATCAGATCTTAATCTCATTATAAAGAGGAAGGTATGCCGTTAATAATGGAAAGTAACATCAGCCAAATGACCACAACGACCACGCCTACAGGACCATATCCTTTTCATGAAATTTTCCGTAACCAAATCGCAAAGTGGCTGCCCTATGTCCTCGATAGCCTCACGAATTCCATCTTTGAGGTCTTGAATCGACACTGGACTGTTGGCGTACACCTTCTCTTTCACGTGGCCCTAAAGGAAGAAGTCGCAAGGTGTTAAGTCACAAGATCTCGGTGGCCAATTGTGATCACCTCTTCGAGAGATAACACGGTCCGGAAACTTTTCCCGTAAAAGATCAATGGTTTCGTTGCTTGTATGGCACGTAGCGCCGTCTTGTTGAAAGTAAACGTTTTCCAGATCAATACCATACCATCCAATTCCGGCCATAAAAAATCATTAATCATCTGTCGATAGCGCAATCCATTCACCGTAACTATTGCTCTAGCCTCATTTTCAAAAAAGTAAGTTCCAATGATCCCGCGGTACCATAAACCACACCAAACAGTCACACGTTGAGAATAGAGAGGCTTTTCAACGATAACTCTTGGGTTTTCCGAGCCCCAGATGCGACAATTTTGCTTGTTGATGAAGCCATCGAGGTGGAAATGGGCCTCATCACTCAAGATGAGTTTTCGATGGAATTCCGGATCATTTTCATGCATTTCAAGGACCCAATCAGACTCGACGTTGTTGATGATCGGACGGCTTGAGTTCTTGTGTTAACTGAACTTCATAAGCCTTAAGACCCAAATCTTTATGCAAAATACGGTGTAATGACGTTTGTGGAATGCCTAATTCCAAAGAACGACGAGGAATGGACAAACCTAGGTTTTCTTCAACACTTTCGGCTACAGCAGCAATATTCTCGGCTGTTCTTGAGCGACGTGCACGGGTTTTATTCTTCACATCACTAACTTGTCCCGACAGTTCGAATTTTCCTACCAATTTCTGTATTGCGGTCCGACAAGGTGCTTCACGACGACAAAAAAATGTTCGAGTTTTACGAACCGTCTCTGCCACATTTTCACCATTTTTATAGTGAATTTTAATAATTTCAATGCGTTGTTGAATCGTATATCGTTCCATTTCTATTAATGGCGTAGTTTCTACTTGTCAAATGTCAAAAAATGACAGCTCCAAAAGTGACATCTACCGAAATAACGAGCTAATTCAAATAACACCTCGTATTGGAAAACCCTTTAGTATTTCTACAAGTTTAGTAATCCGTATTAAAATAAACCGAAAAATGGACAGTAAACAAAGAAATAAATACAGAATGAATGAATGAACTCTGTCCTAAATTGAAATGATAAGCTATAGGTTTGAAAGGTTAAAAAATAATTAAAGTATATGTTAAAGTATGGTAGCTAAAACAAGATGTAATTAGTTAATAGGGGCTTCTAAGGAAAAAAGTAAAATGTAAAATTTTAATAACTTAGGATGTACATGTAGAGCTGCTTTAGAATGGAATGAGGTTCAAGAACCTGATTAAATAAAAACAATATTGGTAAAATAATATCGAGAATCACCGAACGACACGATAGCAATTGGTGTAACCCAGGCACCATAAAACTACCCAAGCATTCGTTAAGGCTAATGCTGTCCACCGTAATGTAGCTGAATTTATCCACATTGGTGAACTCTCCGGTTTTGAAGTTCGACCTGGATGCTGAAGAAAAAGAACAAGAGGAGAAAAATATATTTATTGATATAATTAAAAAGCGAACAACAGCTTTAATCTGAGAAGAAGAACGCGGAGAAATTATAAAAAAGGGAAATGTGTATTTTTTAAATTATTAGCAAATGAACAATCTTATAAATTACATGCAGTTTGTCGGGAAGATCAGATGGGGGGATAGTTTTGTGACTAATTGTATATATGAACAAGTCGAAAACGTGGCTATACAAGTGCCGATACAAATCCAGATATTTGTATCAACTGTAAACTCACCTTAACAATGATGACTTTCTCCATTTAGACCGACTGATAATAAATCCATAAAAAAAAAATTTCCATTCTCAAGCCTTCATTTCCAACAGAATGCGGCGGCGGCACAATTGCAATTGCACCACATTCTGTTGAAAACCAAGGTTTTAGCATAATGCGACAACGCACTATACTGTTTATGTAGAAACAAACCCCCCAACACACCGATTCTGGCACTGGGCTGTCCCTGACTTACCATACACTACACATACTATGCGCAATATATATGATGCTTGACCCACATACTGGCACTATATGATCTTTTTGGTTATTGGCCATGCTAGCCAATAGCCTGCGTTTAATTATCTTATGCGTAGGGGAAAATGTTCCATTTAGCTTGAAGAAGCGAAATAGACTGTTTTCAATATTCAATTAATATATAAATCGGAAGACGTACCCGAAATTATACACTTACGTTAATTTATAAATATTCGCCCCTTTACTAAATCTTGTTGGATTACTCATTATCGAAGAAAATCGATCGATGATCCTAACCCTTTCAGTCCTGATGTCCATTTCAATGGACATCAAATTCAAATGACATAATTTAAGAAGCGACTGTAAATTTCCTGTATCTTCTCGGTTCTATGCTCGTTGTGCGCTCTATGACTAACGGTTTATTAGCAGTGATGCCACTTTGCTACAATTGTAGCAAAAATGATACTTTTTTTCATGTCATTGCAAAAATCCTACTTTGATACTTTTATTCTATTATTCTGTATAAAATGCTACTTTTACATAAATTCAGACAATCGAGTTTATTAGATACTTAAGGTAGAGGAAGTTCGAAATAAATTTTCTAAAAGAATATAGGAGTTTAGAGAATTTCAGGATTATGCTGGTGTAAAGCAGAACAACGAACTGCCTATCTTTAAGGGAAGTTGTTGACTGAATTTTGGGTGCAATAGCAAGCTCTTCAATTATTTCTTATATCGTCTTCGTTAGAAGACGAAATCCTTTAAGTAAAATATACACATTTTTACTTTTTGTCACAAATCTGTCAAGTTGTAACAACTATTAACTTAGAGTTTCAAGGAGAAAAATTTAGGTTACATAATTATGCAAAACAATTGAGACAAATTACAAGTTAATTTTGTCGTTTTTCATTAAACCCGACTTAATAAATAACTAAGATTTCCTGAATGACATTGACCTACAACATCAAGATAATTATTTGCCCCTTAATGAGATATATACCTACATCAGTGCAAATGCTGATTTATTTATTTCAGAAAAGGGTTTAGTGGATTCAGTTTTGACAACTGTAAGGTCACATATCCTTTCGTTTTATGAATTGAGTAGTCAAATAAGAAAACGCTTCGATTTCAAAAGCGACATTTTAAAACGCTTGTGTTGTCTAGATCCCGATAGAACATGCAAATGTAACGATTCTATTTTGCCATTATTAAAAGCATTTCCAAATCTTTATAAACATTCTGGGGCAAGATGTTATCACTTCGAAAGATTCGACGTTCGACAATTTATCGATAGTCGATATGTTGTAACACTTTCGGCAGGCGATAATTTCGATAGAATATCACTGAATTTTGCTGAGAGTGATAGGACAAGCGAAGATTAAAAAATGTATGTAAAGTTTAAGAAATTTGATTTAAATGTTACATTTTTTAAATTTATTTTATATATTAATTATATAGATTTTTCAAACTTGAAGTTATAAAACTTGTAAGAATATTTCTTGAATTCAAAAATTAATAATGCAGTACATTTTGTGGGGCATATCCATAACATAATACCACTACCTTAAAAATTTTCTTTTGTCCCAGTAATTAATTATTTCCTTGTCATTTTCATTATCATCTACAAATAAATTCACTGCGCTTGATAAATTCATAAATTCCAATTTTATTATTATTAAAATTCATCAACAACTAGAAAAAGAATTTATAAATGTCATTTGTGTTAGGGGAAAAATTTCGGAAATAATTTCGAAACAAGCAAAATCGCCTGTCGGACGAAAATCTTATAACATACCGCCAGAGCGAAATCCTTGCTTCGATGATCGCTTTCGATGCGAAGTTATAACATGTCGCCACTGATGTAGAAAAAATTAGTACACAATGGGGAATCTTAAAGGTGCAATCGAATTTAAATCAGTTGACTGATCCTGAAAATTTTTTGACTTATCTTTTGACTTTTTAAAAACTCATCGGGGCAATAATTATTTTTTAGAGCTTTATGATTTCGTAATGAATTTAATTTGTATAACACACAGTTCTGCTGCCACTGAACGAGTCCTCTCAGATCTCCAACTAACTAAAACAAATAGGGTTTTCCAATAAGAGGTGTTATTTTGATATTCAAAGTAAAATGAAATTTTTTGAGACAAATGATCAGATCTTAATCTCATTATAAAGAGGAAGGTATGCCGTTAATAATGGAAAGTAACATCAGCCAAATGACCACAACGACCACGCCTACAGGACCATATCCTTTTCATGAAATTTTCCGTAACCAAATCGCAAAGTGGCTGCCCTATGTCCTCGATAGCCTCACGAATTCCATCTTTGAGGTCTTGAATCGACACTGGACTGTTGGCGTACACCTTCTCTTTCACGTGGCCCTAAAGGAAGAAGTCGCAAGGTGTTAAGTCACAAGATCTCGGTGGCCAATTGTGATCACCTCTTCGAGAGATAACACGGTCCGGAAACTTTTCCCGTAAAAGATCAATGGTTTCGTTGCTTGTATGGCACGTAGCGCCGTCTTGTTGAAAGTAAACGTTGTCCAGATCAATACCATCCAATTCCGGCCATAAAAAATCATTAATCATCTGTCGATAGCGCAATCCATTCACCGTAACTGTTGCTCCAGCCTCATTTTCGAAAAAGTAAGGTCCAATGACCCCGCGGGACCATAAACCGCACCAAACAATCACACGTTGAGGATAGAGAGGCTAATCAACAATAACTCTTGGGTTTTCCGAGCCCCAGATGTGACAATTTTGCTTGTTGACGAAGCCATCGAGGTTGAAATGGGCCTCATCACTCAAGATGAGTTTTCGATGGAATTCCGGATCATTTTCACGTATTTCAAGGACCCAATCAGCAAAGACTAGACGTTGTTGATGATCGGCCGGCTTGAGTTCTTGTGATAACTGAACTTTGTAAGCCTTAACACCCAAATCTTTATGCAAAATACGGTGTAATGACGTTTGTGGAATGCCTAATTCCAAATAACGACGAGGAATGGACAAACCTGGGTTTTCTTCAACACTTTCGGCTACAGTAGCAGTATTCTCGGCTGTTCTTGAGCGACGTGCACGGGTTTTATTCTTCACATCACTAACTTGTCGCGACAGCTCGAAGTTTTCTACCAATTTCTGTATTGCGGTCCGACAAGGTGCTTCACGACGACCCAAAAATGTTCGAGTTTTACGAACCGTCTCTGCCACATTTTCACCATTTTTATAGTGAATTTTAATAATTTCAATGCGTTGTTGAATCGTGTATCGTTCCAGTTTAATTAATGGCGTAGTTTCTACTTGTAAAATGTCAAAAATGACAGCTCCAAAAGTGACATCTACCGAAATAACGGGCTAATTAAAATAACACCTCTTATTTAAGATTGCTGCTTTTTGCTACTTTTTCCCTCGAGTCTTGCTACTTTTAATCCTACCCCTTGTGGCAACACTGTTTATTAGTTCTTCAAAGTTCAGTGAGTGTAATACTCTTGTATTTTCTGTGTTTTATGCAGCTATGGCAAATGGAATTTCGGGGGTGAGTAAGTTTTAAAAAGGTTTTTTGAAGTTATTTTTATTTAAAATTTGAAATATTGAATTACTTGCATGAGAAAAGAGTTCAAAATTAGCTTTAACTGACTTTATAAGACAAAGCTGGTATTTTAGTGATAAAAATAACAGCGCAATGTTTATGTCAACTGCAATGGACAAAGTGTCTTTACTGTGACAAGGCATACAAAGAAAAGTTAGTCACAATTTCTACTAAATTTTTTTTTTTTTTTCATAGAATTCCCTAGATTAGAAGATGAAGACGATATTCTAGATGTCTTAGAACAGCTTTCTGTGGAATCCGATATACAGGATGATGCAATTGAGGAAGATGTAGACGTAAATAACGACATTGAATTCTGCGAACTGATCCCGAATAAAATTTGAATAGGTAATATAGCTCATTAATAGTACTGTTAAATTATTATGAAGGTACATTTTGATATAGTCAGATTTTTCGACGAAAAACGATATTTGCGCGAAATTGTTCCAATTTACGATACATCAGAAATACAAGTAAGCCACCACGTGGGTACTTCAAATTTAAATTTAACGGAAGGAAAAATGTGAAATGGCGCCGGTCGGTCATTTACTATATCTGAAGATGATAAATCCATCTTTACCCAACCATCATCCATAGAATACAATGTAAAGTAAAATTACCAATAGATTATTTCAAAAAATACTTATCGGAAGATTGTTTTGAAAATATGGTGCAAAAAACCAACATTTATACACTGCAAAGGGGTAGCTCGATGAAGCCAGCAAATTTAAATGAAATGAAAAATCTAATAGCACTACACATATATATGGGAACTCTGAAATATCCTCGTACTCGTCTTCACTGGAACACAAATTTAAAACTTGACATAATTTCAAAATCCATGGCCAGAAATAGATTTTATGAGCTTAGGCAACATTTACATCTAATTAACAATTTAGATATTCCTAAAGATAACAAGGATGTCCTGGTCAAAATTCGACCTATTTTTGATGAAATAAGGGACCAATGTTTACAACTAAAACGGTGTACTCATCTGTGCGTAGACGAATAAATGGTTTCCTTTAAGGTTGGCTATCTATTAACCAATACATAAAAAATAAACCCAATCCTTGGGGAATAAAACTATTTCTTTTATGTGGAGAAAGTGGCCTCATTCATGATTTTCTCATTTATCAAGGGAATAATTCGGAAATCGAGCCAGATATACTCAAAAGTTATGGCTTAGGAGCCGATGTGGAGCTCCACTTATCCCGTAGCATACCTTCATCTCGACATTCGACAATTTCTTTACAACCTAAAACTTGTTAGAAAATTTGAATGAACGAAAAATTTTGGCGATGGGAACAGCCAGAATTAATCGCTTCCACAAGCCACATTTTCAACAGAAAAACAAATGCGTGCGAAAGGGAGAGGATATTCTGAAGAAGTCATCAGCAATGACGGGAAGATTGTTTTGACAAAATGGTATTACAATAAAGACGTCCTACTAGCATCAAATTTTGTTGGAATTAGGAAAAAGGACAGTGTACAAAGATGGAATAAGAAGGATAAGAACTATGTGAAAGTTGATCGCCCTGAGGTTGTAAAACTTTACAATCAAACAATGGGAGGTGTGGATAAGTTCGATCAATTTATGAGCTATTACAGAATTCACATAAAGTCAAACAAGTGGACATTAAGAATGATTTTTCATGCCATCGATATGGTAGTAACGAACTCTTGGGTAGAATACCGCCAAGACTGCGAGAAGGCTGGGCTTGGAAGAAACGGAGAACTAAATTTACTGGATTTCCGAATAAGAGTGGCTGACGCTCTTTTATTTTTAAATCGAGACGGCTCCTTATCTACACCAAAGCGCGGAAGGCCATCTACTTCAAAACAGTCTGAGGAAAAATACACGAAACTAATCAAGCACGAGAGGCGTCCAGCTCCTGAAATCGCAAAAGACTAGTATGGACAGTTTCTAGAATACGATGACAACAAAGAGGCTTCCCGATGCAAGGCAAAGGATTGTAAAGGAAAAACTCATATATATTGTAAGAAGTTCAAAATACACCTTTGTCTAGTTAAAAATAGAAACTGCTTTTTCATTTTCCATAGAAAACATTAAGAGCTTTTATTATTTAAACCGTCCGTCATATTGAAATACACATATATTGTTTTATGTTTTTTTTTCTTTACTTTGAAATACTGTATTATTGTTATCATATCTTTTTTGTTACATTCCATTTTTTAAAATAATGATTATATTATTTTTATTGTTTCATATATATCAAGTCTCTTTCCATAGGGTCACGTTGTCCATTATAGTGGACATTTTTAAAAATTAGTATTATTAAGTATGAGGGGTATATGCTAGCGGCCATTTTAATCAGTTACTCCATGGATCATACTTATAAGGGAAAACATTTTTTTGGATCGCTGGAAAAAATTCGGGACTGAAAGGTTTAAGAAAAAAGCCGGTGTGTCGCTGTAACTTAGGCAGTAGTTTTTAAAACTAAATCAAAAATGAACCAAGAGACCCCCGACCCAACGTAAGGTCTCTTGTTCCCCTAATAAAGAACAAAAAGGAAAATTAAGAAGTAACTAAACAAATGTTAAGTCAATAAGTCACAAATAAAAAAACGTAACAATAAAAACCTTAGTGCTGAGTTTAGAAAGTCAAAATGTCAAAAAAGAGATCTAAATCGGGGCTGATGAACTTCTTGTATAAAAGCACCCCCAGTCCTTGCTGTAATTGGATAACGTTACCTCACAGCAGCTTTAACAACTGGAAAAAATTAGCAGAGGTAGGGTAATTTCTTGAGAATTCCTTAATTTTCTTGTAAATATTTGTCATCACCAGTAATTATAAAAAAATCTTAAAAATTGATACATCATTGGAAGCTGAAGCGATGGTAATGTAAAACATGCTTAAATTAAAAAATTATGAAATAAATGCTGAAAGTTTGAGAAAAAATATTAAAGAAGAGTATAAACTTTCTAAAGTGGCAATATTACTCCCAGTGAATTCCGCCGGCTGTGAGAAAAGTTTTTCTGATATGAGGCGAAAAAAAAACGTTGCTTGGAAGCACAATTCTGCAAGAACGATTCTCTGGTATATCACGCATATGACTGCTCAAGACAGAGAATGACATTGTTAAAAAAAATTACAGCTGAAAAGGTATTGAGCCGATTTGCAGAAAAAAAAAGTAGTAAACAAATGCTTATTTAATTGGTTTTTGGCGATTTCTGTTATTATTATGACGATATTAATTTGGAAGGTAGTGATGGATGGTGACGAATTCAAATTAAACGATAATGTACTGAGAGAAATTTTCACTGAGAATAATCTCTGTTCCATGTGTATCAGGGAAAATTAGGTGCGATTTTGAGCTTAGCAGACATTTGCTGGATGTAAGAAAACAAATTGCTTCGTCTTATTCAAATGAATATAGAAAAATTAGATTAATAGTAGTAAATATATTTTATAAATTATCTCCAATTATGATAATAGCAGAAAATTTTATTACAAAATATGAGAAAAGATTATATATCCTAAGAATAGAATTGCTTAAATGTAGTCAACTTTAAAGAGATAACACTAACAATGATTTCAAATTTCAGGAAAACATTGCAGACTTAGATCTATGAAAAAAGCCGGATCAACATACTTTAATTATAAAGGGAACAATTCATTTATTTTAATGGCAATTTCCGATGCCCATTATCACTTTTTATAGGTAGATGTTGGTGTGAATGGACGTGTTGGTGATGCAGGAGTATGGCTTCGTTCAAGTAACCTGCCCTCAACATTGATATCTTCCCCGTATATGTTGCTGTCTGACGACGCTTTTGCGTTAACTGAGTATATGATGAAACCGTACTCGCAAATTAATTTAACAGCTGATCAAAGAAGGTTCAATTATATCCTGTCAAGAATCCGGCGTGTGGTGGAAAATGCCTTCGGGATTCTTGCGAACAGATTCCAAGTTTTATTTTCGCCGATTTATCGCGCCCATGCAGAAGCAATTCAAGTTGTGTTGGCTTGCGTTTGCCTGCATTATTTTTTAAGAACAGAAAACATTAAAAGCAAAACATGTTTTGACAGCATTCCACATGAAGAGATTGAGAGAATAATAGAAGAAAGCTTTGTAAATATTACCTGTGACAAACGGAAGACCAGCAGAAATGCGGAAAACATAAGAAAAACTCTGGAAAACTATTTTAAAATATTTAATGAAGATACAAATATCACTAGATATTTAAAAAAACTCTTGTGGACTAATTATTATGAATTAAAATTTATTATTTAAAGTTTCTGTTTACTTTTCGGTTCGTTTTAGTTGCTCTGCTTGCAAGTCCATTATCACCTCAAATATTTGTTTTTTTTTTTTTTTTAATTACCATACCCCGGTTTACGTTGTTAAATGGTTCCAGAAAAATGCTACGTTAACCGAAACAACGATATACGGGACAATTAAATATCCTGATAGAAAAAATACTGCTAATATACCAATTTACATAATTAAGAAATATTAGAGCATTTATTAGAGATTTAAAATTCTTTATTAGAATAAAATGATTTTATAATAAAATCAATTTTTTGTTTAATTAAATATAAAAATACAAAAAAAAATAGTATGTACTAGGAGGTATGTACATTCAAACCTTAAAAAATTATTAAATTCATTTGAAGAAACACTTGATTACTATTATTATAGGGAAACTATATAAGAATATAAAATTCAAAAACTACAAATTTTTATTAAATTAATTAAAAGTAATAAAAAAACATTTATTGAGCTTACATGCTCTCTTCAGACGATTCGCATGAATAACTAAAAATAGTTATTGCGGATGACCCACGGCTAGTCGTTGGTTCAACGTTACTCGGCGCGTTATTAAAATATTGATGCAATGTAACCTGTACTGTTGTTATCGTACAACTCTCTATAAGATCTTACCGCACTATCAATTTCTCTGTTTACTTTGGAGCATCGTTCTAATATTGGATCACACCTTTCAAATATATCTTTAGCTTTCTCAAGATATGTTAATGCATCCTTAAGTTCCTCCATTTTTAAAAATTTTAGCCTCAGCTCCATCCGTATCATCTTCTTTATCCTCCAAATTGCTTTTGTCCAATTCAATTAGTTCTTCATTTGTTAATTCAGTATTATGAGATTTAACTAGCTCCACAATATCATTTTGATCCAAATCGGTAAAACCAAGACGTCTTCCCAGTGACACAATTTCCTGCTGAATATCAGCAGTAGTTTCTACAAAGCTTCTGAAATCATCAGCGCATTCTGGCCATAGATTTTTCCAAGAACCATGCATGGAATTTATAGAAACTGCATTCCATGCTTGTTCAATTAAATTGATTGCTTTTAATATTTAGAGATTGGGAAAATGAAAACTTATGATAATAATGCTTAAAATTAGCAATCGCACATTGATCCATAGGCTGTAATATTGATGTTGTATTCGGGGGCAAAAATACAACTTTAACCATACCTTCTGACAGTTCATCTAAGTTTTTTGGATGGCCAGGAGCATTATCTACTATCAGTAATATTTTATTTGCCAGATTGTTATTGGTACAAAACGTTTTGACTGTAGTACAAAAATATTCAACAAACCATTCCTGGAAAATTGATTTAGTAACCAAAGCCTTCTTATTTGCCTTCCAAAATACTGGTAATTTGTTCTTAATACACCCTTTCAGAGCCCTAGGATTTAGGGAGTGATAAACCAGCATTGGTTTAAGCTTAAAATCACCTGTGGCATTACCTAAAAGCAGTAAAGTAAGCCTATCTTTTGCAGGCTTATGTCCAGAAATTACCTTTTCATCTTGCGCAATAAAGGACCTGGTTGGCATTTTTTTCCAGAATAGTCCAGTTTCATCAACATTAAATACTTGTTGGGGACTGTAACCACCTGTTTCGACTATCTCTTTAAATCTGTTCAGATACTCGAATGCAGCTTCTTTGTCAGCACTAGCTGCTTCTCCTAACAATTTAACATTGTGACTACCAGATCTTTTTTTGAATCTATCAAACCAACCACGGCTTGAACTGAACGTTTGTCCTTCGCAAGTGTCCCCCATTATTTTTTTTAAATCATCGTAAATATGAAGAGCCTTTTCTTGAATTAACATTTGACTTAAAGGCATGTTACGTTGAGTCTGATCTTCAATCCATATTAACAAAATTTTTTCCATTTTTACCATGATAGTGCTTCTAGATTTTATCGATTTTGATTCAATGGGTACTGCATCTATGACATAGTTTTTGTATTTGTCCTTATCTTTAATAATGGTTCTTATAGATGTTGGTGAAATACCAAGATGTTTTGCTATATCCACTACTCGTTCACCAGTTTCAACCCGTTTGATGACATCTAGTTTAACCTTTAACGTTAAATGATTTCTTTTCACTTTCTTCGCACTAGCAACATTATTGTTGGGCATGATATATACTGTCAATAAAATATGAAACTGAGTAGTGGTGACTACTTACATACATATATAAAATATACTTACGTGAATAGTTACAGAAAAATATATATAAATTAAACAAAATATGTCCAACTAAATATGAAAAGAAGGACACAAAACACAACTAGGTAAATTATTCTTGCACAAACAATAATTAAAACAATCTTCAGCAATTGGAAACAAATGAAAATTAATGTACAAAAACAAATTTTCAAATACCACCGCCTGCTTAGCATTAGTATAGAAAAAACGGTTTAAAAAAAACGTTACATCGAAGCAACAGGACGTTACAGTGGGGTATGGTTATCGACGTTGCAGCGAAACAACGTTGTTCGGGGCAACGTTAACCGGGGTATGACTGTAATTGTAAGTCTGGGGCCAACTTATTTGTTTCATCTGAAATGCAAGCCCCAAAAACAGAATTCTCTAGATTTTTTGTTTTATCCATCTTATTTTGTGTGATAAGTTTTGTTAAATCTGTGGAATTCTCGAGCAGCGTAGCTACGAGTGATTGAGGAGGCACCGTTTTTGTTGTTCTTGGTTTCTTTTTTAAATGTATGGGCACAAATGCGCTGCCAGATTATGGAGATTGACGCAGTTTCAATTGAGTACTTAAAACACTTTTTGATGGAACAATCATTTCATTTGAAAGTATGTTTATTGGTGATGAAAGAACATCGCGCAGAATTTGGTTCTAATCAGAGGGTTTATATGTAGTTTCCGAAATAATCTCCTTTGAGAACTCCATAACCTTTTCAGAAGATTCTTCATTACTATTAAAACTGGGCGATATTGGGGTGGAAGTAGCCAAACTATCTTTAAATTTGAGGAATTTTTCTAGAACTCCACTTTCGTTGAAAAGTTGAGAGCTACTTTCAGAAGAAAATTCCGACGAATGCGAAAACATATTTTCTTCGCTATATAAAGTCAGCAAAAGCTCAAAGTCAAAAGTAGATTCTTAATAAAAAAACATATACGTTACTTTTAAGCTCCTCTTGTTGAAATTATTTACGGTAGTTAACAAGAAGTCTAATCTGGACTTAAATTATCAGCTAATTTGGATGTTTTCCACGTCTTCCATAACAGCTCCACTTTTTTGCGCTTTGCGCATTTTCTGGTTTTCTAACGAACAATATGATTTTAAGTTATTCCACTTTTTAAATATTTCCCCTAAGATATAAAAAGATTTTATAAGTATAAAACAATTATATAAATGTTTTACCATATGTAAAGGGTACGTTTGCTTCAAATTCTTCATTCATATCGTGCACTATTTTCAGTCAAAATTTTTGTTTTTTTAATTTATTTTTATATGACGGATTTCTGTAATTCCACATTATGTTCTGCTTTGTGTACTTTATCTATAAGATAAAATACAAACTCATCTTCCCAATGTATTTTCACCATTTTTCACTAACTTGCTTATAAAATGAATTACTTTAACAGAGTTTTCTAAAAGAATGGATGACAGTTTATTGACAGTTGATTTCACTGAGAATTACTATTGATATCTTTCACAAAATTTCTGCTATCTCTTTTATGCGAATCTGACACTTTCCTGTGTTTTAATGCATTTCAAATGTAGAAAAAATGTTGTGTCATACGGGCTTAAGCAGAATTTTTCTCGTGCTTCTATTAGATCTACGGTTTTATTGCCGTTAAAAGGAGTTTTTCTTCTTTCTATGAAAGTTTTCTCACTCCAGGAGAAATCGTAATGCTAGAAGATTTGAAAAAAAAAAATTATATGTATTTTGTATTCGATCTAAAAAAAAACAACGGTAATCAATAAAATAGTTTGCTTGATGTAAGGAAATGTGGTGTTAACACTGATTAACGTCTTAGAAGCTTTTGCACATTTTTGAAAAACAATACTTGATTGGAGAATATTCTTTTTTAATTTTTGTGCCAAACTGGCCCCTACTAGGCCCACCTCACAATAAAACCCTGGCTACCTCCATGCACATCGTACACAACTACTGTAACTTCATTGCCATAATTTCTTCACACTTTCTCCACAGGGCCGTAGCTAGAGTAGGGCATAGAGGGGCAATGCCCTACCTTAAAATTTGCCAACTTATTCGGTATTCTGCGGCGCTGTAATAAAAGTCATCGCGGCGAATCTGTATGATCGGCAAGATTGACCAATTAGCTACTAATCGGCTATGTTTGCGTTGCTTACCTGCAACCTCTTCCTGCCATGTATGAAGGTAAGACGATTGGTCGACTACTTGAACAGATTTCGTCAGGACATTTGGCTGTTAGCGTTGCCATACATACGGTAATTACCGTAGTTTCAAGGTAATTGTAGATGAAATCTAGCCTACGGTTGAAGGAAATTACATTGTATGACACCTACGGTAATTTTAGAATAAAACATTTAAAGCAAAGTAAATTTCATTCCATTCAAGTAAACAACACATCCAGGCCTAGAGGCTTCCTCAAGGCGCTGTCAAAATTTACAACACGGCTTTTTAAATGATGCAATACAAACAGCTAGCCTCCTCAAGGCCTAGCCGCAAAGCTTTGCTCAATGTTGGAAATTTCTCTTTCTCAGGCCTACTTCTGTCAACAGATGTACTAACAAAATTTCAATGACAGCACCATTTCTCTGAGGCAAGCCTTGAGGCGAGCTGCGAGGAAGCCTGAGAGAGGCCAGGCCTGCGGCTTGCTTGCATGTATTTCCGCCCTTAAGAAGTTTAGGGAAGAATAAAGCATCTAATGTTTGCTAGAGAATTAGAGGTAGAGAAAAGTAGTCTTTAATACTGCACTCTAGAGGCGATGTGTTAGAATTATTTTTACTGCCTGATTAAGGTTTTTTACAGATATCTTGGAATGATTCAGGAATTTTCTCGAAATTGAAATTATGTTTACAAAAGACCTAGAGCAAATGATTCTGGTTATCTTGTTATCTGTCACGTAGAACATGGACGTATTTTTAAATAATAAAAGATTCTCCTAAGAATTTTTTCGCTAAATTTGATTGAAATTATTTTGAAAATTTTTAAATTTACCTTTCAGCACTCTAAATGCACTTTTACATCAAAAGCAAAAATCGAGAAAATGTAAACCAATCAATTTATTCCACTTTAAAACAAGATTTTTGCTCCAATGATTAATAAAATCATGGGAAATAGAATAAACTAATAAAATAGTATATTTATCTCGGATTTTTAAGAAAAACACAACTTTTAATTCTATCGACCGAATTCTTCGGCCGAAAGAGTTTTTCGCCCGATAAAACATAAAAGATTTTATTAATCATTTGAGCAAAAATCTTGTTTTAAAGTGGAATAAATTGAGTTTTTCGGCTTACATTTTTCGATTCTTGTTTTTAATGTGAAAGTGCCTTAAGTGAACGCGTTCTCGACTTATCGAGCGGATGGATAGACGGGAAGACGGACGGACGGACGGACGGAGATGCAAAAATCAAAATAACTTTTAATATTATGCATGGGTGTTCAATTCATTTTGCTCTACCATCACTATTTCTGGGTGTTACAAACGGAATGACCAACTTAGTATACCCTAGGATTTCATCTAGGTTATAAAAATGTCAATGGTTACAGTCGGAGAGAAACTCTAGTATTATTCCTACGGTAAAAAAGTTTGAAACAAGGTAATTTTTTAGCAAACCTACGGTAGACTCTCAAATAATTTCTGTGTTACAAGAGTCGTATATGAAAATTATTCTCTGATTTTGAAGACTCCAGATAAAATGAAAAATGGAAAATTCAATGGTGATGATATTGCAAAAAGTGTTGACATCAAAAGCGTTATGTTAAACATGGAAGTTCGATTGGCAAAGATAGTAGCAAAAAGAATATTATGTGTTCTGCAACCAGCTGATGTGGCTTTAGAGGATCGAAGCACAGGATTAAAGGATGCCATATCGATAATAAAATGTGTCTAGGAAGAAATTGAGGTCAAAAGAGATGTATGACGCAATTTTGGAAGAAGTTGAGAATACCATATTGGAGAAAATAATCTGAAAATACTTCCCAGAACAAAAGAGCCAAGTAAAGGCAAAACATCTGGAGGATTAATGCTGTATTGTCCGTCACTTTTTCGTCAAAATACAGCAGGCATAGTTTAAACTCCGCCATTTAAAGCGGAATATTATGAAACTGTAGACATAATAAATAAGAGTTGAGATGAAAAGAAGGTTTGAAGACAATGATGATCTACATACTAGATTCAATTTTGTCTTTTGATGAGTTGGACAAAGTTTCAGTCTGCTCAACATTTAAATATATAATTATTGTGAGGAAATTAATGGGAACAATACAAATCTGTAATTGCAATTATTTTTCAGGTATTAAAATTCCTTCCAAAGAAGAGACTACTATTGTGAAAGGTACTTGAATGAGTTGAATGGTCGACGAGATCAGACTGAAAGCATATTACAAGCTCTATACAGACAAAGGGAATCCTTCAGAGATACGTATGAACTATTTGCATCAGCCGCAACAATCGGATGTAGTACTGTTGCATGCGAATCTACCTTTTTGATACTAATTGCTATCAATAAGCCTCAAAAAAAGTCAATGTTCACGAGATAATGGCAGGTTTGGTGTTTCTTGCATTTGATCGGAAAAGAACAGACAAAAAAGATATTGACAAAATGCTAAGAAAATTCTACAATATGGTAAATCGAATACTGCAATTATATTAAATATTTTTACCGTGTTCTGTTTTTTGTTTGGTCCATTTATTTCTTCTTATTGTAGGTACCTGTTTTAGTTCACATATAAAAATATGTAATAATATGAGGGTTCTAGAAACTAA
Organism: Dioctria rufipes; assembly: GCA_963924295.1. Classification (NCBI taxonomy): domain Eukaryota; kingdom Metazoa; phylum Arthropoda; class Insecta; order Diptera; family Asilidae; genus Dioctria; species Dioctria rufipes. Next base: position 83,434,593 of record OZ002742.1, read on the forward strand.
TTTTTTCAAAAAAATTTCCCTTCACTGAACAAATGTATCCCAAGCGCACCGAAAATTTGCGCCCTACTTCAAATTTCTAATGTCCTACCATTAATTTGGTTCTAGCTACGAGCCTGTTTCTCCATTCGTAGACTTAGGGTCTCGAAAAGTTTTCATTTTATTTTTTCAAACAAACCTGAAGAGTATGCGCATGTTAATAGGTTCCGATTTGCCAATCTATTTGTTTTCATTTCAATCTTTAGATATTCTTTAAATAAATACGTTCAAGTTGAACTTTCCATTTAACTTTGTCTTTTTTAAATTCACTATTTGGTTGTACGCACGCACTACAAATGGCATTAAAACTAATCAACAATTCACTCACAAAGAAATTCCTTTATCAAATCATTTTTATTCCCTGAGCGTTGAAGTCTTTTGAATTTCGTAAACAAGTTTACAGAATCCCTTGAGTCTGAGCAGCTTAAATGCATATTCCCCAGACTCCAAGTTGTTGAGAGCTGCTGCATATCGAGTAAAAAACAAAAACCAACACAGCATCATCTCTCAGCAGCAACAAAAACGTTTCGATTCCGCTGAAGTATCTCAACATTTTGCTTGGCTTCATCTGTATATTTACCGCGAGAATACGACACATCCAAGAAGAAGAGCTCCACCGATGTCCTTCAAATACTGAAGGAGTGCGTGCGTAGGGGTTGGTTTACATTAAAAATCTGCCAACTAGCGGTGCTACAAGACGCATGCATGGAGGAGCATGGCTATGGTGGGCACCCATATGAATGAATTAACACGGGAATGGAATGTTAAGCCGTCTGCCGGCTGCTATGAGTGTTACGTCGCTGTGCTGTTGCTGTTGCTGCTGCTGCTGCTGCTGCTGGACCATATCTACAGGCACACAACAACCCAACCAAATTCGAAGCATCCGTGAATCAGATTCATTGCAAAGTTGGCACGGAAAGCAGCAGCACTACACTAGGCAGCCACAGCCGTCTCGTATCGTCGTCAGTTGTTTCTCAGCCTCCGAGGTGTAGAAGTGTTGAATTCGCGTCTGTCGGACCTTTGATTTGTTAAACGAGAACGAGTCTCGCAGGGATTTTCGATTTGGTAGACTTTGTGCCGCCAGAACTTAACGCCACCGCTATTTATATTTATAATTCTAGCTCGTGGGCGCGCGAAAATGTAAATTACTGCCATGGCTAGCTGTGGTTTAGTGTTTTAAATGTGTTGTCTTAATATTAATTAGCTTCGGGATTTTTTTCGTTGAGATATTCGAAATTTTTGTGAGAAGTGTGTGTGTGAGTGTGTGCATTGTTACCCTTTTCTTAGCCGTAAATATCAAGCTGAAAATATTTAAAAATGGTGAAAAATAGGCAAAAGACGAGTATTCTTTTTTTATTAGTGATGCTTTTAACATTCGGCGAGTCTTTGCCGTCTGATACATATTTGAAAATGTTCTCATCACAAACAGCCATAGATCCATGCTATGATGATGATAAGGCGCGTAAATGCATTCCAGATTTTGTAAATGCAGCATTTGGAAATCCTGTTGTTGCCTCAAGTACTTGTGGTAAAAAAGGTCCCGAACGGTATTGCGAAATTGATGTTGGTACGGATGAATTGAATTCTGTTTGCCAGATATGTGATGAATTGAATCCAAAACGAAAATTTCCAGCGTCGGCACTTACAGATTTAAATAATCCCAATAATGTTACATGTTGGCGTTCAGAGACTATAATTCCACCCACAAGTATAAATTCGCCACCCGATAACGTGACATTGACGCTTACTTTAGGAAAGAAATACGAGCTAACTTACGTGAGCCTACAATTCTGTCCAAAATCAATTAAGCCTGATTCAATAGCGATTTATAAGAGTGCCGACTATGGCAAAACCTGGCAACCATTTCAATTTTACAGTTCGCAATGTCGCAGGGTATACGGTAGGCCAAATCGTGCGACTATAACCAAATCAAATGAACAAGAAGCCAGGTGTACCGATTCCCACAGGCACATGGGGGACGGATCATCTATCCAAGGAACTAGAATTGCATTTAGTACACTTGAGGGTCGCCCTTCAGCACATGACTTTGATTCGTCGCCAGTTCTTCAAGATTGGGTTACCGCGACTGATGTTCGCGTCATATTTCATCGATTGCAAATGCCACAGGATTCCTTAGAGGATCATTACTTGGGCTCGCCGCAACAAGTTAGCCTAAGTACAGGCAGTAAGTATAGCGAGAATATGGTTGGGGTGAATATCATTGAATCACCACTAACAACGTCAACTTCGACCATAACATCTGGGCAACATTACGCCGTTTCAGATTTGGCTGTCGGCGGACGGTGCAAATGTAATGGACACGCGTCAAGATGCATTACAGATCGGGATGGATTACTCACATGCGAGTGTAAACATAATACAGCTGGACGAGATTGTGAACGATGCAAACCATTCCATTTCGATCGACCCTGGGGACGAGCTACAGCACGGGATGCCAACGAGTGCAAACGTAAGTAAATTTCTTGTATAAATAGTAATTTAGAAAATCACAAAATTTCACTCTCGTACATGCATACATACTTAGCCTGTGGGCTAATTGCGAGAAGGGAAATTCCGGGCAAAAACATCCGTACACAAAAGAATCGCAAAACTCTCCTACTACCTTCCACCTCATTTCACTCCACCCTTCTCAACATCTGTCTAAACCTAATCTGATGCCTTCATTCAAGGAGCTTAATGATTTTATTGGTATCTGTGTCATGTCACACACAGTCTTTTGTAAGAAATGAATAATTCCTGTCAAATTTCTGCAAAGCCCGAAACGTGCAAATCAAAAAAAGCCGGGTATCCTTTATCATTTTTTTTTTATTTTACGTTTTTGTGGGTATTCTTCAAATATCAGTTATTGTTCGCCGCATTTTGATTACTTTTTATGATCGCTAAGCGGTAATCAGTGCACTAAATTGCTTTTGCATGCCGCGCACAAATTTGGTGACGGTTGATTTCGCCTTGTTGTTGTGGGATTTGTTTCTTTTTACACCTTGAAATATCGTCGCAAAGCCGCTGATTCGAATGCTTAAAAAGGGTACAAGCCGCCAGGTATGCATATGTAAAGCTAAACGATATGCAAATATTCAACTTGCTAGGGCCGCCGAACAAATGTCAGAGCACACACAGAGCAGGCAAACGCTATCAAATTCTTGCCCACTTTATTCTATATGTGAGCGGTGCATTTCGCTAAATTGAAGAGTGAAGCAATGCTCACAAGTAATCTTGGTAAATAACAATTAAACGGAACAATAAAGAGGAGAGAACCCTTCACCTTTGTTGCTGTCGCCCCCCAATGTTTTGGATGATCAAGTGCCAGGCTACAACGTTGTTGGCTTGGGATGTTGTTATCTCTCTTAAAGGGTTAAAGGTGTACAACAGTCGCACTAACAATAGGTAAATAAAGAGAAAAATGGTTTTTTAGTGGAAATCGTTTTTCTATTTGTTTTGTGTTACTTTTGATTTTCAAAATTTAACAAATTATGTAGGTACGAAATCGGGAATTTTTAAGGGATTTTTTAATGTTTAAGTTCTGGAATGCGGAAGTATATGTATGTAAATTTTATATGTATACGTGAAAGCACTCTGAACGAAATTAATATATGGAAAAGTAGTGCATTTTTTTTAGCAAAGGTAATTAACATTTCTCTCTGCTTTATACAGCTAGGGTTGAGATGTGTAAAAAGTTGTGTTATGAAAAAAGGTAGGGTAAGATGCGTCGTTTTGGGCGATAAAAAGGGTTTTGGGAATGTCGAGTCATTTTTTTCTTTCTATACACTCAAAGGATAGGGTACAATGTCAACTATGAAAAAAATATTGAATAACTTTGTCGGGAGTTTAGGATGTTAAAGTCAAAATGTTGCTCTAATTTTCTTAATCTTTTCAGGCAAAATGCATCCTAAACATAACATTTTCTTGCAAGATTTGGAAATCTCAGAACATTATCTTTAATTTGTTTTGCATATGCTAACAATTTTGAGATAAATCTGTTTCCATAATTCATAATAAAATTGTTTAAGGGAAAAATTAATTTTAATTAAGGTAAACGCATTAATTCGCGTCCATGCAGTGGCAGATTTACACATTTCCCAATTATAGGAAAGACACATGATAAAACTATACATAAAACAAGCTAGCATTACTAATTATGTTAATAACATTTTTAAACCACATATGAAAGAATATTTGCTTTATGTAAATATGTAAAATTACAAATATTCGCACGTTTATTCAAAATTATCAATCAATCATTTTATTTACCTGATATGTACACAAGATTAGAAATCTTATACTGGTACAATGCAAAGAACGGGTAGGATAACTAGTAAATTACAAAATAAAATTGAAATAAAAAGAGAGAGAAAAGTAAAACGTAATACTAACAATATATTAGAAAAATAGTAAAAATAGAAAGGGAAACAAAAGAAAAACATAGTGAAAAGATAAGAAGAAAAGCGTTCGACACAATCAGCTAGTAATTAGTGAAATACGATTACGTTATAAGCTGCTTAAATTCACTGATAGAAGTAACACTCTGTGCATGGGGGGGGGGGGGAATTCCAAAGGCGTGCAACCTGAACAAGTAAAATCCCTCAAGGATGGATGAATTGAAACGAGGAATTAGAAGCTTACGTCCTCTCAGGGACTGCAGAAAATTTACGTTACAAAAAAGATACTCTGGCTCACCTGTGCAAATAAGATTATTCAAGAAAATCAGTGCTATATCCTTTAGGTACGAATCCAGAGTACGACCCAAAATCAATGATCTATAAGGAGAGATATGTGCAGAACAACGCAAACCGAAAGCAAAACGTATACAGTAATTGAAAGCAACCTCAAGCTTTCGATTGCAAACTGAGTCTAGTTTCATGTATATTAAACTACCATAAGCAAAAAGAGGCACCAAAAGTGTCCTAACTAGTCTCAAACGCAAATCTCGACGGGAAGTATATTTGCAGACAGCCAGAGTCTCCTAAGCCCACCATAAATTTTGCTTACCATATAGATTTGATATGATCACAGCACCTCAACCGATTAATAATTTTCACTCCCAGATTGGTTATACAGTTTACATAAGATAGTTCCACTTTATTAAGTATAATTGGGGGAAGATCCTCAATATTAAGATCAGAATTATAGAGGGCTATACATTGCGATTTATTGAGGTTAGGAAGCAGTTGATTATCAATTGCCCACCTAAAAATTTCTGAGATATCATCGTTTACTATACAGATACAGTCATCAATCAGTCCAAAAGGTCTACATAAGTACAGCTGTACATCATCTGCATACAGGTGCAATTGAACATCATGCACGACATCATATAAATTGTTAATGTAAAGATTAAAAAGAAGAATTCCTAAGACTGAACCTTGAGGAACTCCACATGTTAAATACATTCGGGAAGACAAAACTCCTTTTATGACCACCTGTTGCGACCTATTTGAGAGAAAATTGGATATCATATTAAAAGCAGAAGAGGAGAAATAAAAGTTTGCATATAACTTACGTAGCGGTTTTTCATGTACAACACAATCAAATGCGCTTGAGAAATCTAACAAAACCATCGCATCCCTTATCTAGAGCCGATCGCAAGTCCGTAGTGACCTTAAGTATGGCAGATTCACAGCTGTGTCGTGAACGAAAACCAGACTGATATTTCGCTAGGAGATCATTACATGTTACATAATTTTCAATCTGGGCTCGCATAAGCTTTTCCAAGACTTTGGAAAGAAAACTGAGAATGCTGATGGGACGGTAGTGTGCCAGCTCAGTAGCAGACATTTTTTTTGCAATAGGAATAACATTAGCTATTTTCCATATTTCTGGGAATTGAGATGTAGTTAGACAAATGTTCATGATGTGCCGAACGTACGGAAAAATGTAAGGCAATAATATCTTGAGAAAACGAGGATTTATTTCATCAAAACCAGTAGCATGGGATTTGATAGAGTATTATCGCTTTAAAAAGTTCTCATCATTCTCCACACACCGGAAAGAGAAGCAATTAACACTTTACCTTTAGCAAATATATTTAAACTTATAAAAAATTTATATTCAAAATATTTTATTTCACACTTAAGTAAGCATTTCATACATTTTTTAGGAATAAGTAAAACCAAACCCATTATATAGTTGGAAAAGTCATTAGGTGTGACTTGTTGCAGGCTATCTTCGATCACTGAGAGAAGATTATGTTCTCTTCTTATATCACCTAAAACTGATCGTGTATGTGCCTTCATTTTAGAAAACGATTTTCGATAGGGCTTAGCATAGGCGAGGCGAGTAAGGAGGCAACAATTTTAATTATTAAAATCGTTTGAAATAACATATCGCCAACTTGTTGTGTTTTTTGTAATCTCACATTTTCCATAATTAAAAATGCGTCACTAAACGATGGATTTGTTTCCAATTTTTCAACAAGTTTGTGTAGAAATAAAAAAAGTCTATCTGAATTGCAAGTAAAATTTGCAATTCCTTGGTTACTTATTGCAGTAATAAGTATATCGTTTCTGCCACGTACTACTGGAACTATAACTCGAACATGGGTCCCTTCTTGAACAGGCTTGATATCTTCTAAGATGAAGATTGAAACCACGAATTTAACACTTAAATTTTTGCCTCCTTACTCTACTCGCTTATGTTAAACCCTATCGAAAAATCATTTTCTAAAATGAAGGCACATATACGTTCAGTTTTAGGTGACATGATGATCGAAGATAGCCTGCAACAAATCACACCTACACCGTAAAAAATAACCTAAAGATTACAGCTTTAAAAGTAGTAGTTTTTTACAGCAAAATGCTGTAAATTTAATGAAAACTTTATTTTTCTACCGTTTCGTATGTAAAAATAATTTTTTGGGTATTTTTAAATAATGCTTGCTATTTTTACAATACTGACATGTAAAACCAAAGCTGGTAACACTAGAATAGCGAGCGAAAATTGAAATTTACACACAAATGGGTTAATTTTACATCTGGAACTGTATTTTCACAACTCTTCATGGAAAATAGGAACTTGTTGCAGCATGATCATTGTTAAATGTGAAGTTGAGACATTCGGATGCGCTTTAAGTATTTTGTAGCACTACATCGGACAACAAGTGAGAAAGGTGAAAAATGAAATGTTTAACATGTGATTATAACTTTATAAGGTACTCAAAAAATATATAGCTCTTAGAACAATTAAGACTTTTCCTCGTTTCCTTATCTAAAATTAGTTTTTACTAAAAAAAGGAAAGTATATTAGTGTTAGATATCTAATGCATAGAATATATACCTACCTTTTTCAGATTAAATTCACCAGATTTAATTTATTTTAAGCAGATTTCAAAATGACTTCAACAATATTAAAAAATAATTCAACGATTTTCATAAATCAATTAGCAAATTTCTTCCAAATGAAGTACAATGTATTTTACAATATTAATTAATTACGATATAAAAAATTTTAATTATTTTAAGATAACAAACCAATTTTGCTGATTGATTTGTAAATTGATTGATTGAATTATTTTTAAATATTGTTGAAGTCCTTTTGAAATCTGCTTAAAATAAATTAAATCTGGTGAATTTAATCTGAAAAAGGTAAGTATATATTCTATGCATTAGATATCTAACACTAATATAATTCTTTACTTTTATTATTTTTTATTTATCAGAAACTGATGCAGATGATGTTTATTACATTTACGCCGACAATGATGTTATTAACTCCGAATCCACGAATCTGAAGGAAGAAATAATGCAAGCATTTGCAAGTTATTTCAACTTGAACATACAGTATCCTAAAGAAGTCTCGCAGTCCTACGATTTCCTGCAGAGATACTTCTTCTGAATACATTCGGAATGCTCTCGTGGAAATAAAAACAACATTACTGCTATTGCAAAAAAAACCTGTTTTTTTTTGTTTATATAAAATTTCAATTTTTGATTTTTTCCTAAACACAAATTTATTTTCTTCATAATTTTTTAATTTCATTGTGTATACTGAGATAGTATTTTTTTTTATAATATTAAACAATATAAATGAAATGTTTTATTTTTTAATAAATATGAATTCATACCAAAAAAATGTGTTTTATAGTATGGTTATCGAATGAGCTTACCCACTTTCATTTAACTTTACAACAAATGTGGAATTAATTAGCACACCTTTGTGTAATTCTACAACAAATGTGGATTTATAACACACTTTAATTTATTTTCAAACAATTATGTAATATAACTTACATACATTAATTTAATTTCACAACAAATGTGTTATTGAGCTTACACGTATTAATGTAATTTTACAACAGCAATTTACAAGCATTTGCGACATGTAATTTTACAACATTTATAATTGGCAACAAATTGCCAACTTTTAAAGTTGTGAAAATTATTTACTGTGTAATGACTGTTCCAACAATATAATGGATTTGGGTTTAATTACTCCTAAGGCAGTGGATAGTCAACTGTTGCACTGAAAAGTCAGAAGTATTGCAGATTATAAATGCAACCACAATTTGAAAAAAAAAAAGTTGTATGAAATGCTTACTTAAGTTGAAATAAAATATTTTCAATATAAAATTTTTAAAGCTTTAAATATATTTGCTAAAGCTTTAAGTCTTTTTGCTAACAGATGAAACTTATTCGTTAAGGGTTTCAATATATTTATTAAGGATTTAAAATCATTTGTTCAAAGATTAAATATATTTATGAAGGATTTAAAATCATTTGTTTAACCCTTGTGTCAATACCTACATACCTGGGTATGTTTGCAATTTTGAAAATGAAAAAACTTTATCTAATCTTCGAAATTTTTTATCCATGTGTTTAGTAATCCTCAAGGGCTCTATTTGTAGCTAATATATGCTATAAAATTTTGAAAACTATTCTATGGTTCGTCAGAAGATAGACCTGAATTAGAAATATACGTTACCAAGCTCAAAGCATACCCAGATATGTAATACATTTTTTAGGAATGGGGATTGAAAGCAATAAAAAAATAGAGTTAAATCTTAAAAAACTTTATAGAATTTATTATGACAAACATTTTTTACATCTGGGAAATTCTGTAGAATGCTCTGAACGTGCAGGCTTACAGCATGTTGAGCAACATTTTCGCGTGGGTCACCGCTTACCCTCCTCTTTGCAAATACTGCAGTTACTTCTCAGTCTGTCAGTTTGATGCCGTGCTACTGGCCCACTTGACGTGGATGTAGATCGGATTGGTATTTGGTGTCCCATCATGCATTCCATAGCATATCTGATCCCGAAGTTCCTCATAATGTGTAAATTCGCTGCTATGATTTGTACATGCTGGCATGGTAAGGGCTTCACCAAGATCTTGCAGAAATGCACGTCTCTTATTTGTCTTTTGGTTAGAATTGCGGGTATCGTATATAATGAAGTCTGCCAGAGCAGCCACTACATCCAAAATATTATAAAAAAATGCTAGGGTCCATCGCAGCGTACGTCTCTCGATCTTATCCATCTTATCCATATTTTCTCGCCCCCCCCCCCTGCATTTGTTGTAAAACAATATGATTTCAGGCTTTTGGAGGACACCACTAACACTTTTATCGTAATGCACTGTTGAAAGCAAAATTACAGATTTCCTATTTTTTTATGCATAAGAGCAAATCATGGTTTTGTCACAAATCCGAACTCGGTAGAAAGCAGTGTACGCGAGGGTATAGCTTGAAATTCTGAAGAAAGTTCCTGTATGAGGTATGCTTTGGGGTCGATACCTCAAAATGCAATTGATGATCTAATCACCCTTGCCAGCCAGAAGAAAAATAACGAAATTTACACTTATTATGAACAAATTCTCCTTGAAATACTCGAAAAAAATGCATTTCTATCATCAACAATTATCCTACCTCCAAGTTTTGTAAGCCATATGCAGCTTTCGGAATAGGCCTAATCATAAAAATAAATTCTTAGAAACTGTTCAACTAAATATTTTCCTTATTTATAAAGCAAAAAAATGAAACAGTTCCACAGAAATATACGTAAATATGGTTACATACCCGGGTATGTTATGGGTTCGTTTACGTCATTTATTTTATCCATTGACACAAGGGTTAAGGCTTAAATTTATTTGTTAAGTGATTAAAATCATTTCTTCAAGGTTTAAATTTATTTGCTTAAAGTTTAAACTCATTTGTTAATGGTTTAAATAAATCTGAGAATGGTATACATAATATTATATAGATCCTCAAAACAAGCGTGGTTGCTTCAATATCATTATAAGCAAGTTCGGCTGTATTTTCCAATTTCCGTCTAATGTATAAAATTTTCTTACTGTAATTTTTCTCTTCTTCATTTTATGTATGATGACAAAATTATAGCGACCTTGACTACGGCGTCAATATAAAGCCATATCAAACGCCTTTAATTTAAAATCGCTACAAGATTATTCGAAACCTTGTGACGCTTAAACTTCGATCTGCCAAGAAGTCCTTCTACAGCACTAATTTGAATTCTGATCTTCCAGTAAAAAAAATTTGGAGAAATATCCGCTTACTTGGTATTGCCGGTAGCGAAACTCCACAATGCAATATTGACGCTGAAACCCTAAATGAGTTTTTTGCATCTTCTACTCCTATAGTCCATAATAGTCATCTAGTAGTGGATGATAGGCGTTTCGAAGGTTTTGCGTTTAATTACATTGATGATATTGATGATCTCTTTGCAATGTCTGCTTTAAAATTTACTGCGCTTGGGCATGATCTGCTCCTCCCGAAATTTATTAATATGGTTGCTTCCACTATTACTGACATTCTAGTACATATTTATAATTATTATACAACTTCTCAATTCTCGTCCTTAGGGAAAAGAGCCTTCATTGTACCGGATCTTAAAAAATACTTATCCTAGTGGAATTAATAATAACAGGCCTATTAGTTTGCTGTTTTACTTCAGAAAAGTGCACAGTCAGATTGCCAAGACCAATATCAGCTTCTATCATCTTACCAATCAGGTTCTCGTAGTAGACATAACTGAAAAACTGCTATTCTGAAGGATTCGCAATAAATATTATCGAATCCTTAGATCTAGATGGACTATTTATAACTATCCTTATATTTTGAGATTTAGTAAGGCTTTTCACTCAGTAATCATAATTGGCTCCTTTCTAAACTTTCGAATTACTGCAATTATTCCTCTTCACCCATTAAGCTGATAAGAGGTTTTCTTACATGTAGACAATAGCAAAAACTTTCGAAACTCCACTTGTGGAGGGAGTAACCCAAGGATAAATCCTAGGACCTATCTTATTCAGTCTCTATATTAATGGTTTGCGTGAAAGTATGGGAATATTCATCGATATGCTAATGACGTGCAGAACAGACTATTCAAATTGCAAGATGATTGTGTGACATGTGTAAATGAACAAGCCTTACAAGAGCACTGTCTATTAAATGAACACATAGACATTTTACATTCACCATTGAATCATTTTATTGTTAACAATATCGACATGTGAATGCTCTTACTATTATTTTACTAGTCTCATAGTATTGGACTGCAATATTTAATATTGTACTTTAGTTTTATTTAGAAACTCCTCGGAAAATAAATAAAAGACTTAAAAAAAAAAAAGAATTTTGTAATATGCTTTTGACAACCTGAACTTTGTTTTTGTACTTTAATTATTTCTTCATTTGCCCACCCTCCACTCAATTATATCAGTATAAATTCCATGGTTGATCAAAGTTTCATGCTCACTGAATACATGTTGTTACTCTTCAGGATGTACAAATGTGATCCTTTTTCCTTAACATTTTTTCAATGTGGCCAAATATACGGTCTAGTGGAAGAATCATGACTATGACTATGTAGAAAACACCTTTATTTTAGATATATTTTGAGAGAGTGATGCTAAACAGAATTGATATCGAATGGTTGAAAAAATCAAATCTATTAACGGGGGTGTCCTGAATTGGAATGTTCTAAAATCTCGTTTTTTTTATAAGGGAAAGAAAGAAATGAAGGTATTGAATTTGGAGGTATGGTCGTATACATATTTAATGAATGAAAAAACAAAATTTTAATTAATTTCTAAGTCTATTTCATGGGCGTCATGTCGCTGTAGTTTTCAATCGGCGGGAAAGATCCACCTCGTAATTTTTTACTGAAACAAAAAACCAAAAAAGGATTAAATTTATTATAAATTTTTCTTCTGGGTGAACTAAAAAAAGGCAGAAAAAATGTGGAATAAAAAATTTCGGCGGGTTTACAAAAAAAGAAGAAAAAATAGTGTTAAACAAAAAATCAACTCTGAGTTATAACAATTATTTAAATAAATTTCTTGACGAATGTTTTTAGTTCACTTAGAAAAGAATTTAATACTGAATAAAAAATACCTGTCGTTCAATTAAATAAGTCGTTTATTTTTTTAGCTATCACTCCCGCCAATTTAGAAAAATCGTGAAAATAAAATCTGGAGAAAAAGCTTTTAACTCTTTTCAATTGGAAAAAAATATGAAGTTTTAGTTACTTATCGGTCACATTTATACTTCGACTCAACTTAATATAACCATGTATGAATGACCCCCTAACCTTTTTCAGTTATAGAATTTTTAATAGAAAGTCGGAGTGGCGAGCGCTCACACACCTGCTCGACGCTAGTGTGCTCCTGTGTTTATATTCTTGGAAATATTTAGAATTCGCCTCTACTACTTTGTAAACATATTCCTACATAGTTTAACGGGTTAGGGCACACTACAAACAAACAAACAAATGGTATATTTTGTGATTTTTTTTAGCGAAACCATAAAACAAATTGGATTTACAAAAAACGTTTTTTATTATACTTGTAATTGGCTATACAAAATGATTTTTTCGCGGCGATCTACATCATAATGGCAGCTGTGCAGTATTTTTCCAATGACGTCTTTATTTCTGGAAGGAAAATGGTCGAACCAACAGCTCCTATAATTTTTGAGTTATGATGATACCCCAAAGTTTTTTCAATTATATATAAGAATAGCTATAAAACTATATACGTAGGATTTTTTGTAAAAATGGCGCATTTCTAAATCAAAAAGTTGAAAACTATGCAATATAATGGAAAAAATCCTAGGTTGCGCCTTAGAAAATATAATTCTAAATGTACTGTAAAAATTTCAAATCAATCGGTTGAAATTTGTTTGAGTTATGAGTTCGGCCGATTTGAAAAATTTAGTTTTGAGATAAATGCGTTTAAAGTTTGTAGAAAGTCAAGACATGCATAATGTTTCAATATCTTTAATCTGAAACAGACGCTTCTCGAATGCCAGTGAGTCGAAAGTGACATCTACAACCGATGAATAAACTCTAGCAAAGTCACGTATCAGATAGCTTTATTATCCAGTGCCGTAATCTGTATCAGTCCCTACTACTGCTCTAATAAAAGGAGCTGGAATATAATTTTATAAGTACTACGGTATCTTTTTTAACAAAAAAAAAAAAAGAAAAAGAAAAGAAAACAAGATTTTTTGGAATCCTAGAGTGGCCCAACCCCTTAAAGAATATAAGAAAAAACAAAAGGATTTTTTTTTACATTCTAACTCAGGACACCCCCTTGAGGGCTTCCTATTATTACCAAACATATAAGAAGATATTTTTGCGCTTTGAGCTTCCGATACAGATTGAAAAATTATAATAGTAAAGCTGATGAGAGTCGCTTAAAGTGGCATTTGAAATGATTTTTTTTAACAGCCGTATAGATAACAAACAATCAATAGTCACTGTTTTTCCGTAAATTTTCAATAAATGCAGAGACGCTAAGTTTATGCATTTTTAACTTAATTCTATATTTTATGATGATGTGATTATGATTTTTATGATTTTATTTTAAAATTAACTTCAACGCTCTAATTATACATTCTGCAAACTTTACTAATATCAGTCACAATAATGTCAACTAATGTGTCGACAATGTCAACTAATGTGTCGACAATGTCAACTAATGTGTCGACAATGTCAACTAATGTGTCGACAATGTCAACTAATGTGTCGAAAATGTCAACTAATGTGTTGAAAATGTCAACTATTGTGTCGACAATATCAGCTATTGTGTCGATAATATCAACTAATTGTCGAAAATGTCAACTATTGTGTCGACAATTCAACTATTGTATCGACAATGTCAACTTTTGTGTCGACAATGTCAACTATTGTGTCGACAATGTCAACTATTGTGTCGACAATGTCAACTAATGTGTCGACAATGTCAACTAATGTGTCGACAATGTCAAAAATTGTATCGACAATGTCAAAAATTGTGTCGACAATGTCAACTATTGTGTCGACAATGTCAACTATTGTGTCGACAATGTCAAAAATTGTGTCGACAATATCAACTATTGTGTCGACAAAATATCAACTAATGTGTCGACAATGTCAAAAATTGTGTCGACAATTTCAAAAATTGTGTCGACAATGTAGACTTTGTACTCTCTTAAAAACAAAACTTATAGTTAGTTATTCTTATAAAAATTAATAAAATAAGTTTAAGACAAGTTGTAATTATAAAATATGCCAGTCAGACCGAAAAATACAACCTTCGATGAAGTTGGATTTGATCTCGAAAAATCAACAATCAACTCAATTGCATGGGACGGGAAAAGAAGATTGGGACAGTTTTCAAAAGAAAACCGAAGAGGGTTCCTGCTTGTCATTACCGATTTTGTCTAAATTCACAGTATAAGTAGCGCTTGACTAGAAATGCAATTGACGCAAGTGGGAGCTCCAGATGACCAGACGATACCGAAATAATGCATAATGTAATGGAGCCTGGGGCTTTCTCAAGCTTACCCCTTGGAAAATGCTCAAATTTACAAATTTTCACGAGAGCTGTCGCGGTTAAATTGCAACAGAATTTGAACGAAAGTTCCCAATTCATTTGGGTAAAATGCTAACCACAGAGGAGGTATCTAAATTTCGATTCTGTAAGTGGCATTTCCGTGTGTTTTCAAAGATCGCCGGTAGATGGCGAAAAGTGGGAATATAAATTTTTATAGATTTAATTTTTTTTTAAACAGGTAAATGACATCCGATCTTCCTGAAATTTTGTACAGATAATCTTGATAAAAGCGCATCTATAAAAAAAAAACAAGAAATTTCATTAATCGATAAGATGTAGAAAAACATTTCGAAATTAGTTTTTCAGAGAAAATTTTTTTCCGTCGAAAATTTAATTTCGCAACTTAATCAGAAAAAGAGGGAAAATATGTTCAAAAAATCAGAAAAAAAAATAACAAAAAGACAAGCAAAAGGAATTTTGCAAATCGGATAATATTTACCCCATCTGCCTCAGAACATCCGAATTCGAGAAATGAGAAACATTTCCCATTGGAGTATATGAATGACCTTTTGACATTGAATTTATCATCCGATTTTGATGAGATATGTGCGAATATTCTACAAAGATGGTAGAATATAAAATAAATACCCCCACCCCCGGAAAAATAATTAATTTTTTTTTTATTATAAAAATATATAAGTAACCTCCCACGGGCTACCACTTTGTAACCCGCTGCCGTACGAATCTAATAATAGTTTAAAAAACCAAAACATAACACACTCACAAATTGTAACGAAAATAAAGTGGCTTAAATTTTTTCGAATATACCCACAAGTGTTAATTTTAACCCCGCGCTCACCTACATTATGCATTATTTCGGTTTCGTTTGACCATCTGGAGTTTCCACTTATGTCACTTTTATTTCTACTCAAGCCCAGCATATACTGTGAATTTGGACGAAATCGGTGATGACGAGTAAGGATCCTTGTCAGTCTTCGAAAATTTATACATGAAAGGTATAATAAAAATCATTAGCTTTTTGGAATACAGTATCAATGCATCACCTCAGTCCAAGTTGGCCATAAAACTATTGCAGATTCCAGCATCATCTGCCAAACTAGAAAAACTCATTCTCCAAACAAAAATCTGTTACCCTTTGAAAGATCTAAACGATTGCTGCATATTTATTATTTTCTTAGAATTAAGCATGATATATAAACGAAGATGCTGATAATTTGATTAATTTTTATTAATCTAAATAACTGTTATTAAATTAAATTGCTGGTGTAATTATACCTAACCTACGCATATACTTCTATATATATATATATATCTTATTTATTCTATATTCTGTTTATGCTTACTATTATTAATCATTATTCCCAGCTTCAATAAATTATGTCGGTTATTATCCGAATCATTGTTTTTGGTGCACTTATAATTTATTTCCTAACTAACAAAGTACAATAAACCCATTTGAATTTTCTACCAAATTTAGATACTCTACATTGGCTACACGGAGAGAAAATTAAAAATTCATAACAAACGCACGTCGCGTTAAAATTCGTTTCATTCAACTACTTTTCTATCAAATTAAAGGAAAACATATTAAAATTGAAAGATTTTCCAAAAATGCGTAAACGTCTGCGCGTTTAAAAAAGCCTTTCAATTTATCAATTCATTTTGACATGAAAAAATAATTCAGATTGAATACTTTGACGTTCTGTATAATAGCTAAATGCATTTGTATTTTCATTAAGCTGTCTGTTGTTCGTTTTGAAAGCAAAACGCCTTCACTTTAATCATCAACAGAGTTAAATTTAGTATTATTTTTGTAGCTTTACTTCAGTTCGTTCATACTTCCAGTCAGGAGTCTGCTTTTCGCAACTTAAAGGTTGTCTTTTAATTTTGATATTTCGCCTATATTCACTCATTTTAATACCTTTCTCAAAGCTGAATTTGGAATTGAGTACATTAACAAAGCGTACACGAAATTTTTCCCAGTTATCAAAAAATTATAGCAAAATTTCAGGCAAAATTGAAATTGTGGCAGAAACAAAATTTGGTTCAGTTGTGAGTATATATGTGATTTTTTTAACTTAGATATTAAATAATATTGTGTATTTCTTCGTAAAAAAATTACAGTCAGATGTTCGAACTTATGATACCGGGTCTGCCTCTGCCATTAGTTGATTTAATCAGTTAGCATCAACACCTTCATCATAAACATGTTTTTAGTGAAATACTTATACAAAAATATATAATGTACATAGGTTTTATAAGTGAAATTTTTATGATAAAAAAAACAACAAGTTTTCAATTAGAACTCGAAATTTTTTAATATCTTTAAGTTTGAAATGAACGCAGGGTTGTTTAATGTGAATATTTTCAAATGTTTAAATTTTGAATGTAAATGAAATTCAATTTGCATGCGAAAAATGTTTCATTTTTTGATCATTTTATATGTTTGAAAGGTTGTTTGATGTGAATATTTTTACAATCAGGATACATGGGTTCAATACGAACGTTTGCAAATTGTTAAAACAAACGTTTAGCGCCATTGGCGCCATTTTATATTCGAAATCGTTTGGTTTAAACAATGATTTCGTTCAATTTGACATATTCCTTATTCTCCGTGTACGCTTATAAAATATAATGTAGACAAGAGATAATTGTCTACAGGTAATTGTCAACTAGTAAACAATAATGTAGTCTACATCATGTAGATTACGTTGCACAACACTGACTAATATTAAAATAACTTGGGACATATTGAACGAGTTACATATAGTTTGGTTCCTACTACTTAAACGATTTTCAATGATTATTTTATTACCTATCATTAAAATTTTTTTAATTTAAATAATTTTTTGAAAGTGACAGCTACCACTTTGATTTTCTTGAGAACAGTAATTGTTGGTTCAATTTTTTCTACAAATACGTTGCATTCTGTCCTTTAAAATCGTTAAAATATCAAAAAAAAAAAAAAAACAAATTGCTCTGCAAACTACTTCTTTGATTTTTTGGCGATTTTGACAAGGAATTTAATGAATGATTTCTTTTAGTCTATAGTGTCTCAATATGACCTTGGTAGAAAGTTATATAGTCCACAAACTTATTTTAACAAAGCAATTTTAATATGCAAAAATACTTTTTAGGATCTAAGCTAAGATTCTTTACATTTTTTTTCCAATTTTCTGAATTTCTTATGAGTTTTCCATCACGAAATACAGGAAAATATTCTCTCTAGAGAGACATTTTTAGTTTTGTTATTTCATTAATTACTTTTGTTTTGCATATTTTAGATCCGTAATTACTAATACCTACTTACTTTAGTTGTTGCGAACAACCTATTCTTTCCTACTTATTAGTAAGGTAGAAATTAAGCTCTTGCCTCTAATCCTGTCGTAAATAAAACCGGATAAGTTAAAGAATCTGTCATGAAAGATACTTGCTTATTAGCTATTCTGTACATAAAAACCTTCCTGTGTTGCCTTGAACTTAGACATTGGGAATTAAAACTATTTTTCATACAGAGATTATGGGCAAGTAATTCACTTTTCCTATGAAAGTTTCATTTTTATTTTTTGAACATAAATTAAAACGAAACCACATCCAGAACCACATCGTCAGAATTACATTGGCTACCACACATAAAAATTTTCGTACTGGAGTCTCTAAGCCTGAAACCACAGCTAGACCACACGCTCATATCCGACTAAGGGTATTGCATTTGATGGTATGTATATTCCAATCCAATCAACTAAGAAGAAGTCTTTAGCAGCTTTCATCTTATATTTTAAACTAATCCATTTTTAACCCCCTGTTGCGGATGTCGGATGTAAGTACATACCATAGTTACCAGGTAAAGTTTACTATATGCATATACACAGGTGTCATCTAATCCACTTTATCGTATCATCATTATTTCCAATAGTTACAAGCTTACGACAAAGTTGTTGATATACCTACCTAATACTACTAATACCAACCCTGGATTTGAACATGAACTACCCAAGGTGAGAAAAATCATTTATTTCTTTTGACAGTCACAAGTCTTGTGGGCTTTTCTTTATCACCATGGAGAAAGAAAACCAACTTCATCTTGTGTGTTCCACCCTCCTGTGGTCATGACTGAGGCCAGCCTTTTCTTTAGATTTTGTAATATGTTTTTGCGTTATTTGCCTTTGCGAAATACTCAACAAAGAAACTATGTTCATGTTTTTGTGGAACAAGGGATCATTTTCAATGTCAGCCATCGCATTGAATCTCTTTTAGGATACGATTTTGATCTGTGACAAATAAGTAAAGAATTTTTTATCACGATGATGTCTGTAAAAATAGTTATTACGTCATTTTCTTCATTCATGAAACTATTTTCGAACATGGTAGTTACTCACACAATGCTATATGGGTTGAGGAGCCAAACTTGCATTAGAATTTAAAGTATATAACAGAGTCTTTTATTTATTACTCACATTTATAACATTTTTAACATTTTAAATTATTGCTAAAAGGTTATGGTCATTATAGAGCTATTTTATTAATAAATATCGATGTTGTTTTTAACACTATATCTACCACACGATTTTGTGTATATCTATTTCAAATAATTGTAAATAACTGTGGAAATAATTATTAAAAAACATTTTCTTTTTATTTTTTGTTGTATTCTTTTCTCAAAAATTAAATATGTATTGTAACTTAACAAACTTTCAGTCTTCAAACAGGGTGTCTCGAAAAGTGACGTCCAAAGGTAAAATTTAGGTGCCTCATATTGAGGTGCGATTTTAGGTAGTTCTCGAATTATGATTTTTTTTCGTGCACCACACTACTAATTCGAAGACATTTTTGGTCACTTGAATAATTGAGATAAATTGCTGATCTTTTTTTTTTCAATTTATCTGAACGTTAGACCCAATCCAATGCAAAAAGATTTGATTCCGTAGCTCATACCATTGCGCAAAAAGAAATTTTTTCGCACTTTAGATCCGCTCTAACTCGTTAGGGTTATGTCCTATCGGAAAACTGGTTTCACTGTTCACCTCAGCTCATTACCAGGTATAAGATTTTTTTTCTCTTGATACTTTTCGGGTAGGGGTAGTAACCCCCCGGAGGGCGGTGATTCCAATACGGCTTGTTGCATATCAAATTAAAGGTCCCGCAGAGTACTATCGGGTGGTGTACATTTTTCCTAATTCAGGAAACTTTCCCGGAATCCTTCCGCGTGAAGTATTTTTTTGGAGAGATGATCTTGGGATACTCAGAGTACGAGCCATAGTTCTCGTACTCGTTGATGGATTCCTACGAACTTTATACAGTGATATTTCTCAGTAGTCCGGATCAACTCTAATTTCTCCTTCCCGATGGTCAGCTCTACCAGGAATGCGACCTGCCATTAATGTATTCATAAAAATACGATGATCGGGCCCTCGGTGTCGAAGTTAATCCCGATACAGCCGTGCTGATTCATGGCCGTTGCCTTGTGCAACTCCATAAAATTAATACATTTCTGCATATTCACTTAACGTGTAGCTCATTGAACTGTCTACAAGTATTGTTGTTGTAGTTCTTTATTATTGAAGGAGAATAAAATACAAATAAAAAAGAAAATGTTTTATTTTATAATTAAAAAGCTTTATAAAAAGCTGCTCGCCCTCTGGCGTCTACTTTAAGAATGATCTAATTCCCTGATATAAACAAAATAATTTTTATTTTTACAATCCAAAAAATCTTGATATATATTTTTCGTTAATTGTGTACACTGACGTGTGTCTGTGCTTTGTATTATTATGAAAGCTTAAATTCTAACTCAGTTTTTAAAGTTATTCAGGAACTAACGAATTGCCATTTTTGATTTTTAATTTAAAGTTGAAAATTCAACTCTGACTCGCTGGAACGTAAATTCTCGTTTTTAGGTCAAAGCTTTTGCAGCTTCCATTAATGTTACGCAGCTGATTATTTTATGTGTGAAAGTGCAATTAAAAAAAAATTTTTTTTAAAGCTGATCTGGTCAAATTTTTTCAAAATTCCATTAAAAAATCATAACTCGAAAACTACGCAAGATCGCATAGCATACATCGGCGTGATTCTGATACCCCTGAATATGAGGAACCTAAATTTTACCTTTGGACTTGACTTTTCGGGCCACCCTGTATATAAAAATTGAATCTTCATAATAAAAAATTATAAGCATAAAAAATGCTGTAAAAAAATATTTTCTTATTCAATACCACGCTTTTTTTTACAGAAGAATGGTTGCCCTACTAATCATTTTGCGCATGTACAGGGAGCAATTTCAAGTTGCTCTATTACCTAAGCAATACTATCTTAGTACTTGGCACTTTTTTTCCCTTTTTGAAAAGGAAACAATTTTACATGAGGCTGTTGAAGATGTCGTCGTATTTGTTGTTCTTTCATGACATTCTTTATATTCAGCTGCAAGTTCTTCTCCTAAATGCTGTAAAAAATATCTCCGTGAAATATTTTCACATGTTGTTTCTTTGTACAGAACCCATGCGATTATTCCGATTAAATCGAGGATATTGTAAAAAAGAACGTGCATAAGCCATCTATACGGCACTTACATTTCACACTATATTTTTGCGCCATTTGTTGTAAAAATTGATTGTTTCAGGAAGAGTTAATTGCTATCTTTCACTTGTACAGATTTATGCCTCGATCTTAGTAAAAGTACTTTTTTGTTAAAGTGGAGCTATTTGATTCGTAAAATTGCACTGTGAAAAGCATTCCGTTTTATCCTTTTGTATTTTTACAGGTTTTGACAGTTCTATCTTATTTTGGCAGATGATTAGGTACAACTAAAGAAGTTTTTTTCTGTAAAAGTTTTGTAGCCAGGGAAGAACTAGTGAAGAAATCGTGGGTAGTAATATTTCTGCCGCTGCCAGTAAATGATTCAATGAACATCAAAACGACAGACTCACCCAATAAAACTGATGCAGGTCTCATTTTGTCATTTCCCAAATATGGAAACCCATTTATAATCTATTTACTTTTAAAATCAGATGCTAACCTAAATTGTATGTTAAATTTATCTGATTTATTCGGCATGTATTGGGTGAACCTACATCTAGCTTTAGTTGGGACCAGCTGTTCGTCAGTTGTGATATTTGTGCCTTATAACAGTTTTTACTGTTTGCAATCAATGAATACCATACTTTTGATACCAAAGCGCGAATTTATCCTCTACCAAACGTTGATTTCGCTCGTTTTTTTTTTTATCAAAACGTAAAATTCATAGTAAGGTAGCCCGGGGCATAATGACGAACAATTTTTTTTAAATTCCTGAATCGATTTCTTGAAACAAATAGGGTCAATCAGGGACATAATGTGATATATATAATTACCGCCTAGCATCCCAATGAAGTGCGCTGTTGACTTAAGTGGAGTGATGACCAGTTCGTCACTATGCCCCACATACGGGGCATATTGACGAAGAGCTCGGGGCATAATAACAAATTATATTTAATACATGAAATAGTATCTTTTTTATAAAAAAAACTATTATAATTAATTAATAATCATAATGAACCTTGTAGAAATATGGTTTTTACAATAAAGTTATACGTTGTAAAATGAAGAACACCCCGAGTTTCGAATTCGAAAAATGTAAACTGCCTTTAAAATAATTTTTGGATTTCGGAAGTTTTAGGATAAATGGGTTGATAAACCGAAATTTCTTTTGTATTCATAGAACTCGAAAAAATATTGTTTTTACAAAATACCGGTTTCTCGGTTTTTGCGTAACCAACATCGGAAAAATTCACAGTTTGCGAAATACTAAACATTCTAATTGTTGGAGTCATTTTCCTTGATAAAGAAATTTCTTATTATGTAAAATTATGTCTTTTGAATCCGCTTTTCATTGAGCCTACCAGAATGTGAAAATCGAAAAATGATTATGCCCCGTAAAAAGTTCGTCATTGAGATCACTAAGAAATACCGGATTTGAAAATTCTCAATTATCAAAATCCTGACTTTTTCAAAAATCCCAAATCGCAAATTCCAGAATTTCCATTAAATTAATTTAATATAATGTTTATTTGTAAGAGAAGTTTTATTGTTTATTGTTGGTATATGTAACAGAGTAGACAAATATCCTGGAAGAAATCAAAAATTTAAAAATGAATCACATACTTAGCTGAGAGAAATATTATAGGCCTTCATTCTAAGTGCATGGCCACAACGCCGCACCGCACCTAGCACCGTACATAGCACAGCACAAGACCAATCATTCCCTAGCACATCGCACCTTGCACATCGCGGAATTAATGGCCACAGTGAAGCACATTGCCTAAAGCGACCTCGAATATTTAATTTCTGAAGTAAGTTAAGATATTGCGAAAGCGCAGTCCAGTTTTTGTTGAAGAGTAGACAGAATTCAACACTCTAGTTGCAGATCTTCTGAAGAGGACGACATTTTGTGTGAAGTTAGTAAGTGGAATTCCTTAAAATTGATTTAAAAAAAAAACAAGCCGCATTCATGAAATTAACTTTCAGAGAAGTACTTTGGGTGAATTTCATCATTTCTACAAAGATCTCCGAATAGACCGATACCGGTTTTACAAATATATGC
The DNA here is from genome assembly GCA_963924295.1 of Dioctria rufipes. Lineage (NCBI taxonomy): Eukaryota > Metazoa > Arthropoda > Insecta > Diptera > Asilidae > Dioctria > Dioctria rufipes. The sequence goes on from OZ002742.1 coordinate 83,458,012, forward strand.
GCATGGACATATCTACATTTGATTACATTTTAGACAAGATTCAAGGACAAATTGTGAAAAATTGGAAGAATTTCCACAATCAACCAATAGGAATATAAAGACTAATGATCACGTTACGCTAAGAATTTTTTTGCTTGATTATTGTATAGTATAGCATTACAAAAATAAAAAAATAAATTACAGTTAATGGATGTTTGAATGCATATTCAGACTTTTCCACATTTTGCATGGAAAAATCTCTGAAAATTCATTCCGACAAACAAATGGCTGATTATCTTTTTAAGGCAGTGGGACAGGAGATCCCATCTCAAGCACGGAGGCCAGAGTGGCCCGTTGTGCTATCTTGCTAGAATGCCTTTCACCAAAAAGTCAAGGTCATCTACAGATAGAAGGACAAACCCTAGAGTATCTAGCTTACTCCGGGTGAAGCACACAAAAAGTGTTCGGGATCACAGGCTCTCCACCTAGACAGGACAGACACTTACGGCTGTCGACAACTACCATCCTTGCTAGATGAACGTGAAGTGAGCTGTGGCCGGTGATGACGCCAAACACAGTTCTACATTGTTTCCCTCCGAAGCTCATAAGAAAACGGAGATATTCCTATTGTTCCCATCAAGAAACAGTTTTGTGCACCTACAGTACTCAGGCTCTCCCATCTCTGCTAAATCTTCCTATGAAAATTCGCTTTGATGAGACCCCCGATAATCGAGGTGGCAACGCCTGCGCCGGTCTCCGGTCCCAGGAACGGAGAACCAGAGCCAGCCCTCGCTAAAACGTCCGCCCTTTCGTTCTCCATTAACCCCATGTGACCAGGAACGCACAGAAGGATACCTTGTTGTGGATATACAACTTTTCCACATACGACCTGCAGTCCTCAGTAACTTAGATAACATCCGCGGGCCACTCAGAGCCTTCGAGGCTACCTAACTATCCGAAAGGATAACAATGTTCTTTCCCTTGATCTCCATATCAAGAGCTATTTTAGCTGGTATTGAAATGGCGAAGGCTTCAGCCTGGAAGACAGTGGTTTGTCTTCCAAGTGATTGTTCCATCCCATGTCAGGTTCAGGAAAGTAAACATCTGCCCCAGCCCCCTTATTAGTGCGAAGGTCGTCGGTGAAAATTTTTAGAGCAGACCGGGGAAGGCTCGATAAGGCACTTCCCTTAGTTCACGATTCCCGTACAGGAAAGTTCACAGATAAGCGACGCCCAAAACGAAACTCAGGTACCATCTCATCACGTGGCATACTGGCCAGAGGGTTTTCCAAGTCCAGCCCATACGTCAGAGAGCAATGAGAAGGGCCAGTCCAGCAGTCCTCCCAACATTCCCATGAGCGCAATCTGCTCACGGCCCTTTTGGCATTTGCCTGAATGACATGATCCAGGGGTGGTTACTCTTACTAGGCTCCATATAGTGATCATGAAATTCTTCCACGAGGAGTTGCATAACTTTAGTTCGAAGTCTTATCTTTTGCCAAGGAGCTAATGATCTAACATGTTAGCAAGCTATTAAGAAATGTGATGTTGTCGTCTATATCTTTCTCTATCCGCATCTTGAGAGTATTTTCCTTTCGCGTAAGGTGTTGCAGTTTTTCTCTTTCCGCATCCAAAAAAACAGGGCAATGAGCATCCATATTTTACTTTCATATAAATCTACTGAATTTACTCGTACAAATGTTACCAAAGTACTCTGCAGAAGAAAATTTAAATCGTTAAATCATTTCCTGTGTGCAGTGCGAGGCTCAGTGCAAAGGCTGGTACGGGGGCGATGCAAGGTGCGGTGCGCCACTATGGCCATTTCTATTTGAGATAAGGGATAAATTTTATCATCGCACACCAAGCTCAGGGCGATGTGGTGTGCGGTGCTTGGTGCGGTGCGCTGTTATGGCCATGCCCTAAGATCTTTCATTTTTCCAAGAGCTCCGAGCCTTTTTATGGTTCTTTTAATCTTCTTACATATAAATAACAATTGCTTGTAATAAATTGCAGCTGACTTATGTTATATTATTATGAACAATATCTTTGAAAAGAATGTAATAGTTTCTCTTGCAAAATTGCAAAATTTCGAAGATTATTATATATTTAATAATAAAATCATGTACGGCCGCCGCACATGATTTCATTAATATATAATAATCTTCAAAATTCTGCAATGCGGAATTTTTAAATCGGGATATTAGAATTCGGGACTCTATATTTCGCGATATTGGAAATCGGGATTCTGTAGGTAGGAATTTCGTTTTCGGGATATTGTTATCGGGATTTTGAAAATCGCGATTACGTCGGTAACTCCTCGCCATTATGCCCCGCAAAAAGTTAAAGTCATTATGCCCCCTCAAAAAACTCGTCAATATGCTCCACCACACATTAGTCTTTTTCCGACATGTTTTGAAAAATTTATCGAATACTAATATGAAATCTAATATTATCCCGACAAACTGCACACCATAACTATACTAGACTTTCTCACCATTCAAATCAAAACGGCTAAGATATTCCCTCAAACACAATCTCTGGCAAAGCTTAAACTTTTGCGTGTTCTAATTGCAAAATTCGTTTGGTCTTTTCTACAACAAACATAGAATAATGTGAAAAAAATGTTGACCATATATTGGCAATACTTAACCCTGCATTCTGCGTATCATAGCGCGAGGTTAGAATAAAGCTGATTACAAATAATATTCATTCGGCACTATGCCCCGTTCGTCATTATGCCTCGGGCTCTCCTACTTCCATGAAGCAATTTCGGTTCATGGTATTCTAAAAATAAATGAAGGACCCATTAATTATTCCATAAAAACGATGCGTTGACAATTTCTTGCTCATATGCAGGTAAACTCCATTTTTTTCCGAGAACTCTTCGTGCTTCTAATTCCGTACATTTTAGCATGTAATTATGCATAATATGATTGTCAAATAGTAAATGAATGCTGTGCTTACCTTAACCTTCATAATATTTCTTATGGCATGTGCAATTGGATCAAATACATCATTGAAAATAGTATGAAGAGGTGGTCTCACAGGAGAGGAACCTTTTTCCATTTTATTCAAACGTTTACATCAATAGCAATTTCAATATTCTCATGTTCATTGTTTTCTTCACTGTCGTTTTCAGAATCTGTCAACAACCTCATTCGCTTTCGTCTTCTACTTGCGTTCAAAATAACTTTCTATTTTTCTTCAATGTTTGACGAGTCATTTTTATATTCGCTACTGATTTTATGATCACTTTCTAAAAATTCCTTCAACTTGTCTTCTCTTTCGAATTGTGAGCCTTCATCAATCTCAGAGCATTCTTCACTTATATTATTTATTACTTGCAATACCTCCTTGTTTCTTGAAATTCTGGAAATCCTAATCACTGCAATGATCTGCAGTTTAATGCAATATTGCAAAAACCAAATATAAAAATTATGCCGGGGATTACCCTATTTTGTTTACAACTGAAATGGAGATGCCATAATTTGAAATGGTGTAGCCAAATGATTTGATATTAAGTGTAAAATGATTTCAGATGTTGTTCAGATGTAAAGTAAAAAATTAATTGTAAAAAAAAACTTATTAATTTCAAATTAAAATTTGTCCTTTGACACCTTTGACGGAAATAGTGTTACAAAATTTAAGTGCTGTTGTTCGTAGATTGCAACAAATCCGACACAAGCCTTCTGTATACAGCTAATTAAGGTAAACGTTCCTATAGTTGGCACATTTAGAGGGAAATTCTTTCAAAAACACAGGCCTATGGAGAACATTCTTTATCCCGAGCTCAAGTTTTTCGTTACCACAAATCATTTTTGGATGGCAGAGAACACGTTGAAGTAGAACACCGTTCAGGCAGGCCTTCAACTTCGAAAATCGACGAAAACTTCGAACGTGTGAACACTCTTGTGAGATCAGACCGTCATTTAACATTAAGAATGTTGAGTGAACAATTAAATTTGAACAGATTTACCGTTCATCAAATTTTGACTGAACATTTGCACATGCGAAAGGTCTGTGCCAAAATGGTGCCCAAACACCTGACAATTGAGCAGAAGGACAATCGCTAATGTGCAAGACTTCTTTAGTCGTGTGATCACAGGTGATGAATCATGGAGTTTTGAGTATGATCCTGAGACCAAGAGGCAAAGCGAGGAGTGACACACTGCAAACTCATCTCGACCAAAGGAAGCTCGATAGAGCAAATCGAAAATCAAATCAATGTTGATTTATTTTTTTGACAGAAGGGTCATTCACGTGAGAGCAGACATTGCAGACAAATGGATTTTCCATAATGACAACGCCCCATGTCATACTGCTCTCTCCATAACAGAGTTTTTGACCTCAAAAGGCATTTCTGTGTCTCCCCAGCCCCCTACTCACCTGACCACAGTCCCTGTGACTTTTTCCTAAACTTAAAAATGTCCTCAAAGGACGTCATTTCGGGACTTTAGAAAACATCCAAAAGAGTGTAACGGACATGCTGAAGACCATACCGGTTGAAGATTTCCAGTGCTGCTAACATTGATGTTTGGAAAAAAATAAATAAAAACTTTGGTAAATTAAAATTAGTTTCATTACTTTTCTGCTACACCTCGCACAACGAAAACATTAGTGTCCCTAGTACTGAACCCTGCGGGACTCCGATATCGATCGATACTTTTGACGATGTTGCTTGACCTACTTTCGTGTTCTCCCAATCAGAAATTATGTAAACCAGTTCAATTCTTTACCTTTTATTCAATATTTATACATTTTTTGTAGTAAAAATTGATGGTCAACAGTTTCGAATGCTCTCTCAGAATCCAGGAACATGCAAGCCACCATCACCATATTTCACAGGAATGCCCCTGTCTGAAGCCCGACTGATTAGAGATGATAAGTGCATTTTCTTCTAAATATTTTGTAAGCTGCTTATACACTATCCTTTCCAATACTTTTCCATATGTCGGCAACACATTCACTGGTCGAGAATCCTCACACTTAGCTGACTTTTTTATTTTAGCTGTTGGCGTTACTATTGATTCCTTCCATGAATTATGGAAACTTCCTTCCAACAGGGATTTATTCACAATATCTACAAATAATTTTCCTACCGCTCTCCAAAGGAATCAATCAACATGCTTGGACTGCAATCTGTTTTTTTTTTGCTTCAGTTCTCGAAATGCTTATGACTTATTGTATTAAAAGTAAAAGAAGTACGCGAAATCGGTGGAAAAAATTTCATAATAGAGCACTAATGTCCCTGAAAGAAAAAAAAATATATGCGAAATACAATACAATACAATACAATTTATCACAGAACCTTCCCGTAAATTCTATTCTCCGTACCCAAAGTTTACTAATATGTCACTAACCTAAAGTTGTTTCCATTTCCAACAGATGTTGCGCGTAACACTGCCCCGTTCGCCCCGAACAACAGGTGGTTCACGATCTTGACAGTATTGACACAAACGATCCAGGCTCTTCTTATACCATGCTGAATCCTGTATACTACGTCATTAATTCTAGTTATTAGTTATTAGTTCTTTCTCCCAAAAAATCTGCCTTAGAATAATTTAGAGGAAATATAATAGAAACACTTTTTATTGAAATCTTTTAGAGAATGTAATTAACAAGTACAAAATCAAAATTAACAAAAACGACAAAACTTAATAAATATATTCTTTTAAAGAAAATAAAATGTAATTCCATAACAAAAATGAAATGTAACTCCCTTAACTAACAAAAATGTAATAATGTTGACAAAAGTTTTAACTGTAACTTAGTCAAAATTATCGAAGACATAATACCTATGATTTAAACATTTACATTTTAGGTATAAAATATTAATCACCATCAGTTCTCTCATTTTGTTCGTACATACCCTAATTAAATTTTTTTATCATTAAGCTTGATACTTCTAAGTTAAAACAATTTTGGTTACTTTTTCTCATTATATCTTTGGATAAAAGCATTCCTTTTAAGGTTTCAACCTCTGGTCTATTCCTAAAGTTTGTTTTATTTAAATTAATTTGCGAAAAAATTCGCTCTACATTAGCAGATGAATGAGGCAGTGAAAGAATATTAAAAATTAGCTTGGAAATTAACGGAAATGCTACTTTGCCGTCACCTCTTTTTATTTTACATATTGTGGCCCAAAACAGTTCCACATAAATTTCGTTAATATTATTCAAATCAAACATCTTACTGAATTCTAAATTTCGAATTTCTCGCCATTCGTTATCTATTTCTTGTGTGTTTTCTAATGGTTTAATATTTGGGAAAAGCTTACACAACTTGATGACCGAGGGAATATCTTTTGAAATAACTATTGCGGGATCTAATGAACTTAAATTTTGTAACAATTCGCTTTTAAAGTCAAATCTTAAATAAATTTGACGGACAAGCTCAATATAGAAATCTCTGCATTTCAATTTAAAATTACTGATAAGGTCTAATGAAATTGTTTTCTCGGAAAACAAAAGTTCAACATCAGCACCCAAGTATAAATTTAATCAAGAACAAAAGTTCTCTGAATTTTCAAATTCAAATTCCTCAATATTTTGACGCGATAAATATTCATGATCTAGAAATCGATCTAATATAGAAAAAACCAATCTCTTTATTTCAAAATGCAATCTATGAATTTGTGGTTTTTCGCTTTGGAATAGTCTATTGAGCCTGTTAATTATTGGCAAAATTGAATTAAGGAATTTCAAATAAGCCTCATTTAAGGGATCATTTAAATAATTCATGATATTCTTCGCACTCTCAATTTTGTCAACATTTACTGCAAATCCGAAATAAATTTTAAGTGATTCAAAAAGCTGTAAAGTACGGCTAACAGCTAATTCCAAAGAAAGCCACCTTGTTTGTGAAGGGTGCAAAAGCTTTTTTGGCTTTAATTCTCATAAAGCTTGAATCTGGTCAAAGCCGTGAATTCTTTTTGGGACTATTCGATATATAATTATAAATCTTACGCACCATTGTTTCGACAGAAGAAGGGAATTTCATGCAAGCGTATGAAGCGCATAAAGCAAAGGAGTGGCATACGCATTTGATAATAAATAAATGAGGACAATCTTGGGCAAGCAGAGTTGCAACTGAATGTCTAGAGCCGGTCATTACCGTAGCACCGTCTGCTGCAAAGCCAATTAAATTTGCCTTATAATTAATATTATTTTTTATAAAAGCTTTAGTAATTGCATTATATAAAGTATTGACACTTCAATTAATTCAAAAAAATAGTCTCGGATAGCAAAATTTTCTACAGTACGAACAACCATGCTTAGAGTCTTGATTTTTCCTTTATCAGTAGACTCATCTATACACAAAGAAAATTTGTTTTTATTTAATACCTGGCATAAAACTTCAAACTGTGTTGCACCCAATACATTTTTCAGTTTTTGTACGTCCGCAACTAATGTTCTTAAGCACTATCGGTTCACGGAAGATATTCTTCTGTAATTTAATTAAATGGTCCATTACGGAGAACGGGATATTGTGCTCCACACAGAAGGCTGAAAGTTTGATTTCCGCTTTCATAACACTTTCCTTGACACCGGTGAAATTTTTAAATAAATTGAAAACGCCTGGTTGACTTTTCAGAGCTCTAAAATTTTTAATATGTTTATCGGTTTTTGAATGAGCTTTAAGGTCCCTTTTGCCTCCTGTGATTTTTAATGGAACAGCACATATTTTGCAAAATGCAGGCAGCAATTGCAAATCGCTGTCGTTTTTGTTATTCTTAAATAACCATGGTCTTAATTCTTCATCCTCTTGCCAAGAAGCACAATATTTTCTTACTTTCAGCTTCTAAAATGAATAGATTTAGTTGATCCTCTTATAAAAAGTGGAATAAATGTATACCTTGGTGGGAATTTCTTCACAGTTGCCTTTGTTATCCTCGTCTGAGGTTTCCGAATTATAACTTTTATCTTTAATAGATAGATAATTAAAATTATGTACTTTACTTTTATAAATATATTTAAGTACACATTTACCTGAAATTTTGCTCATAACAAATCGATCCATGGCGGGAATAATTAGCAACGTATTTTCCTTAATTCACATCCAAGCGGCACAGTTTTGGCAAAACTTGACACAATAAAAATGACAGAATTAAAAAATGCCGCAAACACACAAAACCTCACGAATGATTTACGATTAAAAATATGAAGTTAGCACCACATTTGGTGTTCTAATTCATGCATTCAAAAATTCTTGACGATACGTGAAGTTAGCACCAAATTGGAATTTTATTTGATGTTGACGACTTTTAAATGTCTGAATAGTGATATATTAAGAGAATTTAATGAGAAGTAATACATAATATTAAAATCTAAAAATTAAAATAATTATTTCAAGAACTTGAAAATTCTTCTTTTTAATACAGAAAATCTTCAAATCTTTCCTTGTATCTGAAATCTGCCAAACGAAGATAAATCTGCCTATCTGGCATCGCTGTTCACCGGAATGGACCACAACATTTGAAACGATGTATACGTGGAGTGATTGATATTTTTTCGTATCTGAAGTGTTGCGGAAGTCGATCAAACGAATACAAAACTGATGTTAAAGAAACACTTCCTCTCGGCATACTCTAAACCTTATTTTGGCCCATTCCAGAATGCACTACCCATTTCACAATCTGTATATTCTGCTCTAGTATGCCATGCGACACCTATTTCTTGTGCCATCTATGGTAGTATGGAAGTTAGTGCTGGGGCACTGGGCACGCTAAAAAAAAGTACTGAAAAACAGTATATGACTTGTTTTCAAAATCATTGTGTGAATTATATTAACAAAAAATGTAGAATAATTCATACCTAATTTATGGAATGTTCTCTTTCTTTTTTTATCTTAGAAAGGTTAACATTTCAGGAATTTTACGTACTGTATAGGTTGTCTGGTGCCAAATACCTAAATTGATTTGGGGAAATGATTTTCCCTTTCTATCAGAGATAATATTTTTAGGTAAAAACTTGTCTAAAATTTAGGGAATTCTCCTACTTTTTTTACAGTGTAGTCTCAAGAAATTTTAAACATTGACTGCGATAAAAATCCTTCATATGTGTGTTTCTTAAGATTTGATGAGATTGATTTGAATTTTATTAATATTGAACTGAGAAGAGAGTTATACTTGCAATTTTATTCGACTATGTATGAAAATAAAATGTTTCTAACAATTCTGTACTGGTTTAATAAGGGAAAATTAAAGATAACAACCAAGAAGCATTTCATTCATCACTTAAACGTACATATTCAACAAATTGCGTTGAGTTAAGAAAACATCTATAAAACCAAACCTTCTCCACATTTTAACATTTCCCTTCATCTAGAAATGTATGCGTAGAAATGTGTTCTTCGTAAAAAAAAAAAAAAATTATTACAGGCACCAGAAATTAAGAAAGTATTTTAATTAAACTGGAAAATCTTGAAACGTAGATCTCTGACTCCCTTTTTTTCCCTCATATTTTACTAATGGAAATTGTTGAACAACATTTTCGGAAGCCTCAGGGCAATAATCAAACCAGCAAAGCGATTAACTCCACTCTTTTCTGTGTGCTCGTAATTTTCATGGTGAGTTCAGTTAAAACTGCGAAATTATTTTCGAAGAGTATAGGTACATACCTACCTACATTTTCTTTTACTTAAGTTTTTTCAAAAATTATTTATGTTTCCATTGAGAACAAAACAAGCGATGGTTCAGATTAGAAATAGAAAATTATTTTTATGTTAGTTTGTTTTTTAGACGACTTTTTAATCAGGTTAAAAGCCATAAGAAAAACTGAAGGATTGTCTGTCTGTCTCATAGGAACGAATAATAATTACAATACTTATCACAAATCGAGGAAAATAGTACACAATATTTCTTTGCAAGTTGCAACCTCAAATTGTGTTAGAGAAACGTTAGTTTCTTTTTCAATGTATTTGTTTGTAATACTTTTCTCTCCGGATATCATAAAATTGTGGCGGAAAGTATCATATAAATGATCTGCTAATGATGCAGACTTTCCAACCACAATTTAAATTAAATTTTGCAGTACAGTGCAGTGCACAATCTACTAAAAGCTTTTTTTTAAACCTGGATGATGAAATTGGAAGGTCTTTTAAAGACGTTCGTCTGCAGTGTAATTTTATTCCTTAGAAATTGTTATTGCTTCTGGGAAAAGTTAAATTGCAATAATAGGTAGCATGTACCTACGTATGTTAAAGTTTGTATAGGTATCTACTTGAATCGATGAGAGAAAGGATAATATCCGCAAGTATGTATTGAGAATAATGTTTTGTTGGAATACTTATATTCTTGGCGTATTGATAATTTTCCATGGAAATAGAGCTCTACTAAAACCTGAGTAACAACTTCAAGACAATAGTAGCATCACAAGAGGAGACTACAGAGAGATGTTAAAACCAATGTTAAAGAATGAGTGATGAAATCGATTTTTATTGCAGATAGTCTGATTAGTTTTTATCACTTTATATGGGAGACCTTTATATCTATTTTAAGGTTTTGAAGAAAGAGAACAGAAAATTTTTTCTTAATTCACAACGTGCAATTCCGTTTGTGAATTTGCGAGATGAGTGTTCTTGGTACTCCTGTTAATTGTGACATGTGAGTAATGTGCGGCCTACACAATTTCGGTAATAGTTTATATATAACTGAATTATAAAAAAATCACTGAAAATAGTGGGTGTCCAATCACCTAGGCTACAAAAGGATAGACAACGTCATACGACAAGAGAATGGAATGAGATTGAAAACAACAAGTATTTTTCATGATATTTTCTAAATTATTAACACTCATTAGACGACAAGTTATTACAATTCTAGTTCAATTAAATTTGCTGAATATTGAGGTGAGGTAGTTTGGAAACGAGAATTTTTCTTCTTTACATATGTTGTAGTCATTGAAAAGGATGTCAATGGTGGGCAAAAAATGGATAAAATATAAAATATCAGATTTGTTTGAGATCTCTTATTATAATTTATAATAAGACTGCTGGACATAGATTGATTGAGCACGTTTCAGATGCGAACAATTACTGGATCTCCAAATTGATTTTTAAGAGAGATCCCAAAGGTTTTTGAAAACATTAGAGTCCTCGAAAGACGTGAATGGTTTAGAAAGTTGAACTCGGATGTTGCAGCAAATAGCTGTTCCACAGAAATGCAATTGAAGAGGATATTTATATTAGGTGAAGGGCTAATTCTAGTGATGATGATGATACACTGTGGCTCTGGGAAAGTGAAATTACACAAAAAAGTACTTTCTCGTATAAAGAACTTCACCTGTGATTCTAGCTGAAATCATTAATAAATATACTGTAAAAAAAAGTAGGACTATTTCCTAAACTTAAGACACATTTTCCCCCAAAAATAAATGTAATTTTCTCTGATAGAAAGAGAATTTCCCCAAAGCAATGGAACATTCAATGAATTTAGGTATTTGTCACCAGAAAACCTATACAGCGTGTTTCCGACTAGGAGGGGTCAATAGAGCAGGACCTGATAATACTCACCTAGCCAAACAAAAAATTGAATTGTATGGCAGCGGGGAGAGGCATATCAACCGTTTAGAAGATACAGGGTGATCAAGAAAAAAAGCTAGTCTTTCACGAAATACCCTGTATCTTAAAAAGTACATGGCGTATGGTTACAGCTAAGAGCTTATTGTATGTGAAACTTCATAGCCTTACCAACGACTGCTCAACCAGCCCCGTACCCTTTATGAGGGTTTAAAATAAATATTTCGGATTTTCTTTCCCTTTTTTTAACTTTGACCTATATCTTTTTTTTTGCAAAAAAGTCATTAACATAGCTGTTTTTTATAAAAACTGTTAACTGTAAACTCTCCTTCTTAATTTAACCTATTACACTCTAGTGATAACCGTAGCCAGTAAAGAGTTATTAGCTCATAACCGATTCAGATCAAATGAGAAACAAAATGATACCAGCGGGCTCGGTACTGTTATTGTAATTTTGTTAGTACATTTGTTGACACTGACAGAAGTAGGCCTGAGAGAGAAAATTTTCAACATTGAGCAAAGCGCGGTTTGTGGCTAGCCCTTGAGGCTAGCTGCTGGCTTGGTTTTGTGTTGCAACATTTAAAAACCCATGTTGGAAATTTTGACAACACCTCGAGGAAGCCTCGAGACCTGGATGTGTTAACTGAACTTTATAAGCCTTAAGACCCAAATCTTTATGCAAAATACGGTGTAATGACGTTTGTCGGCTACAGCAGCAATATTCTCGGCTGTTCTTGAGCGACGTGCACGGGTTTTATTCTTAACATCACCAACTTGTCCCGACAGCTCGAATTTTTCTACCAATTTTTGTATTGCGGTCCGACAAGGTGCTTCACGATGACCCAAAAATGTTTGAGTTTTACGAACCGTCTCTGCCACATTTTCACCATTTTTCACATTGTTTTTGAAAAGAAGTCATATATTATTTTACAATATTTTGTTTAAGCTTGCTCAGCGCACTAGACCTACCGTACTACTCAGTATGACACATAACAAATGAGCTATTCAGCTCATTCTTATTTTTTTTAAAGAGTACCACCTATTCCCTACATTTTAGGAAAAAAACCTACCTACCTGGGATAAAAACGTAATCTACGTTTTCCAAGGACGAGCTTTTCTCTGATCTTATCAAAAAATACCTAAGCTTTGTAGCACAAATTGTTGCCACTCACTTAAGGGAAAATTCTTTACTGTGTAGTAATGCTTCAAAATTAAGGCGTATGTAATTGTTTATAATCAAAAAGGCAATATTCAATATAAACATTGCATTCGCATTTTGTAATACATTAAATTAAATGGTGAGGGCTCGGAAGTTGATGATATTAAAATTTAGAAAAATGATCATAAAAATACATTTAAAGTGACATTAATAATTACAAAAATTTAAAGCAACTTATATAATTAAAAAAATACTTTTGTATTTCGACGTTATGTAATGTAGATAGGTACAGACAGTTTTTTAAAAAAAAGAAACCAAAAATTAATTTTTTACACATAAATAAAAAAAACCGAATCCATTCCAGTCTGGAAAATAACAACGAAGTAAAGCTGCAAAAATATAAACGATTAGGATATGGAAATAATTTGAAAATTGCTGTGTATATAAAACTGACATATATTTATAAAATGCACTGCTGACTCTGCTGAAATTGCTTACATTATTTGACATTATTATGGGATGTTGTCTCTTTTTGATTAACTACTTTATTCCGCTGAACTACAAATAATAAGTTCTATCCATAATCATTCAGAGTCCAGGCAATACAATATTTGTAATCCTTTCTCTGTCTCTCATACTACTATTGCTACTTGTAGGGACAGGGAGACAAAAATTGCTTAAATTTATTTCTTTAAAAATCAAGTTTAAAAAATATTTGATGTTGTAGAAGATAAGCTTCCAAGAATAGAAATAATTTCGAATGCATCTGTAATTTGTTGATTTTTATACCCTAGATGAAATCATAAGGTTATACTAAGTTTGTCATTCCGTTTGTAACACCTCGAAATAATGATGGTAGAGCAAAATGGATTGGACACCCATTCATAATATTAAAAGTTATTTCGATTTTTGCATGTCCGTCCGTCCGTCCGTCCGTCTGTCCGTCTGTCCGTCCGCCCGTCCGTCTGTGCGCATGATAACTCGAGAACGCGTATACTTAAACAGCTGAAATTTTGTACACGGACTTTAAAAAAAAAAAGTAAAATTAAGTTCGAAAATGAGACAAATCGGGCAACTCCTTCGTGGGGTTGCCATATAAAAATTTCGTTTTCCGCTATATATTTGGATACTGCCTGAGAACGCATCGACGTAGAGAGCTGAAATTTTGTACGTGATGTTTTCACTACATTAGCAAATTAAATGTCAAAAATGGACTAAATCGGGCAACTCCTTCTTGGTGTTGCCATATAAAAATTTCGGTTTTTTATGTATACTTTGAAAACGATCAGTCCAAGACATTTTTATTGTACTAAAAACTTCTGCAGAATACGAAATCCTATAAAATTGGTTATTACCATTTTTTCTGTGCGACAAACTTTTCTAGAAATATATGCGAAAAACAGCTTCAGAATCAATACTTGAATAGATCGGTGACCATACGAAAATTAATACGGGCATTCATCTAGGGTATCATAAGAATTGGTCTTAGACCAATCCTAGCTTTTTTACTTGTTTAATATGAATTTTAAAGCGAAAGTAAAACTAGAAATTAAGATAACTGTCACACCCCTGCCAACAAATGTTGACCCGTATGGGTCAGAAATTCAGGTAGTCCATATTAGTCAGCGGAATATACCCACGATACAAAGATAACAATTTTTGTGTTTCTACTGCTGGTGACAATGTCATTTCCGGCGAATTTGTTTTGAGTTTTTCGTATTTTACTGACTGAAATTTCCACGCCTCCTTACATCATTGTACAGCATGTATGTTCTGCCGGTATGGGATGTTTGTGTATGCGTATCGCTTGGTTTTGTGCAAGTATGATTGCTGGCTGGCCACGTGACTGCATTAGAAAATAGTCTGAGTGACTGTCTGCTAAGTCCAGTTGGTTGTCGCGTCTGTACGAGAGAAGGATTGAAGAATTACTTCGCCTGCCTCATACCAGATGCGCTACGCCAAACCAGATCCAGTTGCCTGTTTTCCCACTTATAGACGTTCCCATCTAAAGTAGCTTTTTGATAGGCCAAATGTCGGGTAGGGACCAGTATACGGATATTAAGCTCCGACTTTAGCCAGTTAATCCGATTTTTCATTACTGTCCACTCCTGCGTGTCCAAGAACCCAAACCAAGGTTACTTGGTTGTCCCTAGATAGTAGCTGGTGTTTTGAGTAGCCCTCTGTCTAGTATCTGGCTTCTTTCAAAGAAAAGTCTTTTGGCCACAGTATCTGTTGGAGCATCTAAGTCCGTAATGTTGACCTGCTCGAATATATTGAGATGACCCATACTGAAGGAAGTGCGATCATTTGAGCACAAGATTTGATGGCGCCAGTGGCGCCTAGGCATACCATTCTTTGCACTTTATCAAGGGTTGTCCTGGTGGTGCAATGTTTTAGTCCACCAGACGTTTGGCCTGGAAGATCCATAAGGTCATTTTTGGGTTCAGACCTCACTTTTCCCCGAAAAGTCTGTGGCATGAACTGCATGTGGACATTGTTAGTATTCCATTTCAAATTGGGGATTCCAGGTAAACTTGCTGTCTAGGATTACTCTAGATATTTTGTTTCTTTGGAATATTCTATTGCAATTCCATTTAGATGGGATCTGGGGAATCCTTTTCCCAGTAAAAGGAACTACCACTATTTTACTTGGGTTTATTGATAGTCCCATGTTCTGGCACCATCTGGTAACCATATTGTTTTGATGCGTCTCCTTACTTGGTGCTACGTACCACTGATATATGAAATCCTTTATTCTGGGTGTAAAGTTGTGCATATTCATAAATTTTTATATTTTTCAATTTTTGTAAATATTTTTGATAGTAATTTCTTAAGAAACAGTTTGCCTCTATCATTCTTTGCTCCCAAGTTTTGAGTTTTGAATAAATTTCCCTATGAAAGTTAATAAAATAAACTAAACAAAAAGATGGAAGGAAGTGTCAATTCGTTCCCAGGAATATTCATTCCAAATTTATATCTAAGACGGCATTCCGAAATGCTATCATAAAATAGATGTGATTGATTTTTCTTCGGAATACGAAGCCTAAAAAGAGAGTAATAAAACGTAAGGAAATAAACATACGAGAGTATATGTTTGTCATAAAACTTTGTTTATATCCAGTTGTTTTTAGATTTGTCATAAATCAGTGTAGATTCGAAAGAAGCACTTGACTTTACTTTATTTGCTTCAAAATTTCACTACGTACATATCTACGTAATACATACATATGTATGTAAGTGAAAAACGATTTAATTTCAATTACTGCACTCAATACTGAACCTTTCATGACTTCTAATAAAAGTCGACAGGATTTTTTTATGAAAGTTACTGAAAGATGTTTTTATCACCTTTGAAATTTTGTGCGGGCGAAATAACTATGGTGGGGTCTTTAGTGCTGAATAAGTCTTTGATACTTTTTGTGTACAAAAATGTCCCTGAATATTTTTTTCCGCGCTTAAAGACCAAAAAAAAAAAAAGTAAAAGGAATCTGCGTCACTCCTACTCATGCTGGTGGCTCTTACCAAAAAAACAGGGCGCACTTTCATAACCAAAACTGGCTAGACCCTTCGGCCTTCCGTCGCCCGACTGCTAATTCTTCATCTGGAAATTCATTCTTCGAATTCAAAATTCGTTTTGCTCCACTGAACTTTATCAATGCACGTGTTGCGCCTGGCCGCTTACGTCTTTCTGTGTTTGTGCTCGATTGATCCCTCTGCCTTGGCTCGTGGCAGCGGAGTGTCTGCCGTGGCAGGATTCTTGTTCTATATATGAATGTATTTATATCCCTTTATATGCCGTCGGCAACAACAGCCATAAGCCCAGGATAAGATTAATTATTTCTGCAAGGGTCTACTGCTGCTCCATACTATATGTACAGTCGTGGAGGGAACACCGGGAGGGAAAAATTATTTGTACGTATGTTTGTCCGTTTGTTTGCCAAACAAGCTGTTCAATGTCCCTTTCGTCTCTGGATCTTTTTCTATACTTCCCCCTGCAGCATTTCAGGTTGTGTGATTCTTTGCTTAACTTATTCTAAAGTTCATATCCCTCTTTTTCTTAATTTAAAGGAGAACACGATGAATAGGTAAATAAATTCAATTGTTCTTTATAACAAAGTCATTATCTCTTATGGAAAACGTCTGCTGAGAATCCAATGTGGAATCTTCAGGAACATTTGATACAGGTGACCGCTTTTGTTCCGGAAACCTTGGAATCCCAAGTCGCAGGGAGTTGATTTCATTTGGTCCCCCCCTTTTTTTTTTTTAATTACTTTTCGGAATGGAATCCCAAAAAATTATGTCGAAATTGTTTTGGGGGAGCTCCCCACAAATATTTTGCTTTATTTCGTTTAGATGAATTGACTAATCCCATCCTGGTGGCTATATCACTTTCCTGCCAATTTTGATGTTATTCCTTTGTAGTGATGAACTTGCTTTTTCCATTGTTTGGGAGGGTTGACTAAAGGAATTTGTATATAAAAACATTGTGAATGGGTCTGTGCAATGTTAAAAATTCAATGAATTGAATTTAGGGCATATTATGAAAATTATTGTTTTTGGTATACTGCGAATATACTAAATACGTATAATATATAATATAATATTAAATTAAAGTTATTTAATATTTAAAGAAAGATTTTGTATTGAAGTATATAGTGAATGCAGAAGAAATGACTTCACAACTCAATAGATGGCTCTAAATGAAAAGAAATGAAGAAATTCCATATTTATATTAAATGTGATCATAATAAATATTCAATTTCTGGTTCTTGTACGTGCTGCAATTCAGTAGGCAGCTAGAATTCGCATCGCGTCCCTCAATATTGTTCTCGTTTGTTGTTGCCTTCCCGTACCCTAGGCACTGTTTCATGTTTGTGGTGTGGCTTACATGCATCTCTTGCTTTACATAGAATAAGATTAGACAGATAGGTGACAATGTATTGATATATCGGGTTTTTGGAATCATTGAATTTTTCATAATTATGTACTAAGCAAAACAGGAACGAAAATGTATGTTTTTTTAAACTTGCTTCCCACGGCGGGTGGTTTCACTGTTTCTTCAACCACCACGGGGCACCTAACGCACGCTCGTGCCGTGCCTTTGAACTTACCGACCCGAAATCTTAGAATATACAGCAGGAATGGTGATAAGCCAGTTTTTGCGTAATGAATTCTGGTTGTATTGGAAGTCCATGTTTTACATGTATTTACACCCCGTCCTTATTCTAAACAACTTGTGAATTTTCAAAAAGTAAACAAAGGTTTTGTGCGGAGCATTTGTGTTAAAAAATGGTCTTTTTCGACTTTATTTTGAAATAATTCACATATTTAATTTATATAAAACTTTGCTTAACAATAAAGATAATTTACATAGTTCACTTGCCTGAAACACGACTACCTTATAGTTTACAATCCAATTAATATTTGTAGGCACTGACCGCATACTTCATTTCTGTTCTTTTATTTGATATGAAGGTTTTAACAAAATAAACTTCAAAGATAAATAGTATTGAAAAGAATTGATTCCGTACTTTTGTTAAATTTCGCAAAAGAATTTTAAATTGAGTAAATCTGTTTACAAAACAAAAGCACATTTGACAACCAAGGCCCAGTTTTGACAATAGAGGCCACTCACTTGCATCTCCCTTGCTCCTATGTATGATGTTCTGCTCTTGAAAAATTACGCTCATGTGCAGGAATTATTCATGATTTACCCATTCTTGTTTGCTATATATTCTAAGCTCGAAATGGATCGGACGCGCCATCAAAAGATGAGCTCGTGTCACCTCGAACCAGACACTTCCCACGGCGCGTTGGGTCGAACTCGAGCGGTGCGTCGCGTGAAATCACAGGCCATGAGAAGCCAGCAAAAGTGGGGAGTCTCTAATTACTTTGGGCTTATTTTGGACTCAACCATCTCCGATTTTCAAGAAACCTGTGAAGCCTATTTTCGCCACTATTTGCACAATATACGAGATAAATAATTGGTACGTTGTTGATGTTAGTGTTGTTTAAAACAAAACGCGTTTAATAAATTAAAATTAACTAAACATTTCACTGGTAGACATATCATCATGAGCTCATCAATGAGCTTCTCATGAGCAATCAGATGAATGTAGGTACTGTGAAATTTATTCGCATTTGAATCAAGGCCGGGAAAAAAATCATTTATTTACTTATTCACAGATAGTTTGTATGAGAATTGCATCTCTTTCACTTATTTAGAAATGTATGCTGTGCTTCCCCTTTATGCATTTTACAATATTAGATGAGCACTTTGATGAGTACATAATGAGTGTCACGATGGGCTTATTAATGAGTATGTCAATGATGGTCACGATGGGCTTATTAATGAGCATAGCAATGAGTGTCACGATGAGCTTGTCAATGAGTGTCATTATGAGTTTATAAATAAAAACCTGATTTTACGTTTGATTTCATATATTTAACAGGTCCCAAATAGCGTAATTGAGGAACTTGAAAAATAAATAAAAAAATAAAACAAAGAAAAGAAAGGAAAAAATGAAAAAAACCAAAAAATTCAGAAAAATAGAAAAAAAAAATTTATAAAACAAACAAACAAAAATTAAATTAAATTGTTTTTTCTATTTTGCTCAATTTTTTGGTTTTTCTCATTTTTTCATTTCTTTTCATTGTTATATTCTTTTATTTGTTTTTCAAGTCTCTCAATTTCGCTATTTGGGACCTGCTGATGAGTCAAAATCAAGACTTGAAACTTGTCACCCAAAATCAAATGGGTTGTGTGATGAAAAAAAAATAAAAATTTTTTTAGCTTTTGCTATATACCGGAGAATCCAAAAAAATGCCTTCTTGAACAAATATAAGTTTGCCCCGGTAAAAAATCTTAAAGAGTAGTCTCTAATTTTGTTTTTTGATTTTACTATATTCTTACTCTATAGTCATACTCTTTACTTTCCTAGTGCCCAACGATGTGCGTACAAAGCTTAAGCACCGGCATATAAATAATAAATTCTTTTGATTTGATATGAATTTGAAGACATTTTTCTGAAATCGTCGATGCTCTTAACTTGTACATCTCCTAGTCCTCCTGTTGGCTCTGTAGCACAAGTTTAATATTCTTTGTACAATTAGTTTTAAACTATGTGAGCGAATACATTTTATCATCTAGAAGTAGCTTTCATTGAACAATATTGAATTTTTATACCATAGTGTGTACTAAGTTTGTCTTTCCATAGAAATAATTTTGTTATGAAGGAATGGATTGAGTATGACATCAGACAATTTCATTTTTTCAATATACAGGATTTTCAGTAAAAAAGTAGGATACAGTTTATAAATGGATTTCTTGGAGTGTCTTGATCACACTTTGACTGTAGACTTCCTCTTATAAAATCACTCCTTCCCCCTTAAATTTTCGTAACAAATTTTGCGTTTTTTAAAGGAAGTATAGTGAGTTAAATGGACATACGTAAGTCCTTTCAAGCCTACCATAGGATCAGACTTGAGCACATGCTATATACAGAGAACCTTTCATCCTTTATAACGATATCCAAAGTGCTACGACTTATGGTAAAATGTTTCAGTTATCGACCCTGAAAGTTGAGTTCTTGAAAAACGAAAATTGTCCAAAAGTAGTTTTGTGAAAGAACGGAGGAAAATAGCAAATCATATTTCGAAAATAGTTGAAATTGAGTAACTCTTTTGTAGGGTTGTTGTAACGCTCTAAGGAGCACATTTCCAAAACAAAGGGTTGGCGATATTTGAGAAAATTTGTTTTAGACCAGTTACTGCTTCTCTCTTAGTTTTCAGCAAATTTCGCATTAAAAAGTCGAGATATTTTCTTATTAAATTTTAATTAATTTTTTTAGAAGAAGGCAGCAATTGGTAGAAAAGTGGATGCAATGAATTTATCCAAATCACGCTCAATCTGTGTCTAATTTTTGTGTGTCATATAAAATTTAAAAACTTTTAAATAATTTTTCAATTAGAGTTGAGTACAGAAATTTTTTATTTACACCTTGTTTAAGTGAGCTTGTGTCATATGGAATCACACATCATGTTCACCTAAACAATGGAGTTATTAATTTTCATTATTCCATCCCTTGTGTATATTTAATGGTTTCTTAATATGCCCTATTATCTTCGACTGACATTGAGTTTTCTGTCACGATTGCAATCCGTCTGTAATATAGTGCTCAACTTGAATGCAAGTCGGACGTCTTTATTCTCCTCAAATTGGAGGTAATGATGCTTCAATAACGACGCAATTTTTCTTCGTTAAATTTCCATTTTGACTTCAGCTTTCAAAAGAGTAATTAAATGAAATTCTTATCCAGTAATCTCAAAAGGCTTTAAACAATGTGTTTTTGTTTTGAGCAATTTCCTTCGTTCTTCACGTGTTACTTAATTATTATTGGCATCGAACGTTCTTCATAATATAGTGGCCCATGTGTTCGCACATATTTGCAGATGAAGAGATTATATTGATTTGATGCTGGGTAGGACTAATGGAGTTTTTAAATGAGTTTATTTATTGACAGAAACGTTAATGAATTTTGTTTTTCGCTGTTTTTACTTTTTTGTATTATTTTATCGTATCCTATTGAATTATTAAAAACAAAAGGAAAATACAGTAATGGACAATGTATACGAGCTTAGATCATTTATCTGAAACAGTAAATCTTATACGTATAATCGTTGATGATTCAAACGCCACTAAATTGTATGGATACACAGATTAACTATAGTTTTGGGGATGATCTGTATTGAGTAACTATAAACGCTTAATTGGTTAGGAATATTTAAAATAGAAAAACGGTGTCAGTTTTTATGGCTTTGTGTTATATAACGACCACACCTTACTAGCGCGAATGAGAAAAATCAGATCTGATGTCAATAACAGAGGTCAGGGCGAGTCTTAGTCGTCTTGGCGTTCTGCTTAATTAAGGCCGATTCACACCGCCGAGATAGCGATTGCTATAATATAGCGAGAGCGATAACCCACCGACAGCGATAGATCGCTACACATATTTCTTAATGTAAACGCTCGCACCAACGGGATAGATCACAGAAAAAGAAAGAATTTCTGCAGCGTTTGACCAGCGATTCAAATGTCTAAAGCAGCATGCACAATTTTAGTCATCTATCGCGAGCTGTGAGATCAAAATGGGTAGTGCAAATTCAAGTAGGTGTCAAAAAATGAATTCAAATCATATAAAAGAATACCCAATTTTATATGATCTGAATTTAAAACATTATAGAAATGGTAGGGAAAAGGACAAAGTGGGTGTTGATATTGCCAAGGAGTTGAATATATGTTGGGTTAGCTTAAGAGGATTGGTGACTTGACCACTGGGACCCTGCAGACACTGCGACCAGAGTTGATTTATTGTGTCCTTCTCTAGAGGCTAAATCTAGCGTTGAACACAAGTGGGAAGTGTTAAACGAAATGAGGTTATAGACATACGTAAAGTTAGCAACGCAAATACGCCCGATTTGACTCGAAACTATCTCATAATTTGTCGTTAAAAACATAAATTTCTCGTGTCCTGTCGTTAATTTGTCGTGAAAAAATATAAATTTCTCGTGTCTCTTTTAAGGACACGACAAATTTATGTTTTTCACGATAAAATTTAAGATGTGAAATTTTCCAACCCGATAAGGTTTGGCCGAGTTCTAGTGAGTTGTGATGCTAACCTGACGTCAACTTAGTACCACATCCAGTTTCCTTCAGAAAAAACAACACGACAAATTTATATTGTTCACGACAAATCAATGACTAATTAACGACAAATTATGAGATAGTTCCAAGTTAAATCAGGTGAAGTAGCGGTTCTAACTTTACGTACGTAGGTTATAGTGCAAAAATACGACAACGTTGTTGGATTTGGAAAACTTCTTCCATTGGTCTTCTTTCATTAACTTCAAAATTTATTAAACCCCCCAGTTGTTTCAGGCTGTGTTGCAGTAGGATTGACAAAAATTCTGCATTTTGCGCCGAAATTACTGACGCGTTTTCAATTATCAAGTGTCGTACTGATCTTTCTAAGACTCTTGTCGAGCATACCTTGCTGCGAAACGACGCATCAAGTCAAATTTTAAACGGAATCCTTAATCGACAATCGAGGTATGAGGTGTTCTTTGATATTGATCAGGCATTGATCGATATATAAAAATTTATATTCGATATCAACGAAGGTCAGTAAAACAAACTGTTTCTAATTAAAAAAATTAATCAACCCAGTATAAGTCGAGCTAGTGTACACATTGAATTGACTCATAATCGTAGCATTTCCATCATCGATACTAAGCCAATATAGTTGGGAAATTCTAATTTTCCCATGTTCAAATTTTTTCCCAAATGTCTTTATTTGGTTCAGGCATATGCATGTAAATATCGCTGTGATTTATCGCGTTAGTGTGAAAAGAATAGTTTATCGCTATGATTATCGTACCGCCGCGATGTGAATCGGCCTTTAAACTTATCTTGATTAATTTTTTCATTAAATAAACAGAATTTAAGGCTATTTTCGATTCATTCCGGAGGTAGATTTTGAGTATTTTGTAATTTGAAATCCGATAGTTTCCAAGATCCCGACATGGAAATTTCCTGGCTACAGATGACACTTGATTATTTATTAAACACATAAATATTTTATTCTTAATTAATATAAGTTAATATCTTGCTAGATGCGGCAGTAATAGGTAGGTTAGGTTATAGTGG
This sequence comes from Dioctria rufipes, assembly GCA_963924295.1. Classification (NCBI taxonomy): domain Eukaryota; kingdom Metazoa; phylum Arthropoda; class Insecta; order Diptera; family Asilidae; genus Dioctria; species Dioctria rufipes. Next base: position 83,481,371 of record OZ002742.1, read on the forward strand.
TGGCTACTAAAGTAGCTACAAGTAGTCACGCTTGTACTTTCAATAGTTGGCTGTCGTCAGTGTCATCTTTACGATTGGGCCCAGGCGCAAGGTTCGACGATCTATGGGGCCCCCTAGTCCTTGCGCCCAACCATTGACCAATTCTTCAACTAGTAAGATAACCAACCTATTACGAGTTAGTTTCGCTGTTGGAGTTTTGCTACTGAAAGTAGACCGTGGAATTTATTCGAACTTCTATACATGGCAATAAATTTTCATATAAAGTGACTGCATTCGCAGCTCCAGAATTTTTATATTTCTGGCATTCTTTCATGATATACTTTCAGGTGCCAAACTCAATTTATTTAGTAATCAGCGAAAATTTTTATACTATTGGTTCATGTTAGGCCTAATGAGTACTGGCGACCTTTTGTCACGCAACGCTTTGGTCATTATCACCGCCGCCTAGTGTAGTACTTACACAGTGAGTAACTTTCACTCCATAAATTCATGTTTTATATCACCATTCATCAATATAAATTTCAAGGAAGCAGCTGTGAGATGTGTACGGGAGTGTCGTAAGGGTTGGACACCCTTTTGAATTTTGCCCATAACTTCCGTTTAAGGAAAAATTTTGGACAATCCAAGCAAATTGATTGGGTGAAAAATGAAAAATAAAAATAGTCATTGGGCGTGTTCACTGCCACCGAAATTATGACTTTTTGTCGACTACGAGTCACTACCGAGCGTTCACTCCGCCAAATTTTGACAGTAAACGACTACGCTTGACTACGACTATCGTTCAGTCCGCACTTTGAATGTACCAAATAATCCACTATATTCGACTAGCCTGCAAACAATTGGACGAAATTCCGCCGTAGTGAAATTAGTTCGGAATAGAAAAAACGCTCGTAACTCGAAATCTCTTCGATTTTTTTTTTAACTTAAACGAAGTTTCAGCAGCATGCCATAATTTCCGAGAATTCGAAATAGATGTATCACTCGTAGCTCGAAATCTCTTCGATTTTTTCTGAAAATTCGAATTAGAAGCATCGCTTGTAGCTCGAAATTTCTTCGGTTTGTTTGCTATTGCTACATATATACGAAGTTACCCGATACGACACGTCAATTTCCGAAGAATTCGTTAAAACAAATATTATTTATTCATGAAATCGTTCTTCGCCAGCATCCTAAGTTGAGATTTTATTGAGTTAAGTGCAAAGTGAAATTTTACTACGGTGAGTATTTATCATTTATTTACTTGGTATTTGCAAAATGCTTTGCAAGAGAGGGCGATACCAGATATTACTGTTAAATAAAATCAAATCTAAGACAAATTAGCAACATACAAGAACTTCGAAGAAAGTCGATCTAGCGAATCACTGTCGGGTCGTCAATATGCTTCGATATCGTGTTCCGTTCTTTTCTCCTGCAATTCGCAAGCACGTCGCAAACGATTTCGATTTCGAGACTTACTTCACCCTGTCGAATTGATTTACTTCGAATTCGATTCGATTTTGAAACGCAATGTTTGCAGGGTACGCTCAGGAGGATAGTCGATCGTAGTCGGTGTGACAGAACTAAACTACGACAACGACTGCGCTACCAAAGTGGCAGTGAACGCGCCCATTAAAAAAAAAGTGAAATGCTGTCTAGGTTGGCCGGTCGACAAAAAATGTGCTGAAATTATTGAAAATGACCTGGAAGAATTGATTGAATGAAATAAAAAGCTGAATTTATTGCACTTTATTCGAAATCGCATTTTCAGAAAATGTCGTTTTATTGACGTAAGTACTTCAAATGCACTTCTCTCTTGTATTGTCCTAAGAGGGCTTTTTCTAAACATTTTTGGCGGGCAGCTTCCTTTAGCTGGTCTTTTATTGACGGACTTTGTTGGGATGGGTGCTGGTCGCTTTTTGGGCACCATCCAAGCCCACAGTCACAGTGGGCCAACCCTGACTACACAAAGTGGCCAGCCTTGATGAAAATGACGTGACACCACAACTAAACATGTTACAGGATTGAATTTTCCTCTTGGCTTATTTTCAAGCACAACACATTCACAATGCTTACCTTGATGATTGCATATTTTCTCCTCACTTTCTGGCCGTACTCACTGCTACTAAAAAAAAACTTTTTGATAATTTCTAACCACTGAGTGCACAGCACATACTTTGCGTTCACGCTCCAAATTTCAAAGTTCGCTATCACTGAGAGAAGTTTTCCGCGCTCGAACATTAGTGGCGCTAGTGGTCAAAACTAAAAAATAAAAAAAATGCCTATGGCCAACCTAGATGATTGGCCAACCCCCTGACGACATTCCCCTATTTGTCATAAGGATATATAAAATATCAAATGCTATTGGGTTCTGCTATTTTGGAGCGGAAGGGTGCTTAAAGGAAAATTCCGATTAATGTTTAATGAACTACGATCATATCCTGAAAAAAATCCTTTGATATTTCCGTATGAGTGTTGAAAGATTGATTTTAAGGCCTGCTACAACTTATCAAAGTGCTAATATGCGATCATCAATTCAACCCGAAGAGAGACTTGCTGTAAGGTCTCTAAGGTCTACATTCCCCACAATTTTATATTCGAATCGCTATCAGAGTATTTCTTCAAATTTTTGTTGTATACGGGTGGTCTTATTTGTATTTGTTGTATTAATTCTTCATTATTTATCACACTATCGATGTCGCAACCATTATTGAAAAAAAAAAAAAATGCGTAAGTTTCTTTCTAGCTCTATAACTTCCAAAACAATGGTAGTCAACCTCCGACAAAAATCTTACCAGAGCGTGAACATTTATACATATAAACGTGAAGGGGTAGTGATAGAATCGTCACCCAAAAGGTGTTAGCCAGAGGAACCAAAAAGTCACCTTCCTGTCACGTCACTTTATGCGTGTATTTACATTAAACCCATAATGGAATTGAAATTGGTGACAAAACAGATACGTGTCTCCAGTTCGCGATAGGTTTTATCATACAGACATTCCTCGCTTTACAGCGTTTCGTTTTACTTCAAGCAGCATTTTGAGACCAATGCTCATATTTACGTATCCAGTCGGTCGTTTTACGTCACACGCAGTACCTGAGCGACACTGACAAGCTCACGGCGGTAACACAGAGAAAACACAAAAGCATTAAAAAATATGCTGAGTTACTCTTCCTGGCATTTGGAAATCTAATCAAAAGCGTGGGTTACTGGAAATCTTTATAAAAAATGTATTACGCGAAACTTCATAACTGAAGTGAAGAATTAATTTGCTTGAAGAACTTAGCTTACACTCTATTGCTTTCGAATAATACGAGAGTCATCCGCCCCGGGATAGATCTAAAAACATTCTGGACAAATTTCAACATTTTAGATGGTGTGAACAATATAGCTACGTACGTCATGAGAAGAAGTCAACTTTACAGGAGTTCGGAAAAAGTTTGTCCGCATATCGTGAGCCGCACATCGTGAGCCGCACATCGTGAACATAGTAAATAACTTATCGGGAATAGAGCTCGAGAATGGAGACATTACGGAGATGCGGTCCTCACATTCGTAAGAAGTGACTGAATGAATCTAATAACGAGGCAAAGCAACTGGCTTCGAAAATATCAATTGAAGCTTTTTACCATCTAAAAGCGACCAAGGAAATATTCGAGATTTTGAATGGAGTTTCGAGGTAAGCAGTAAAATTAACCTTGCCTATATGCAAATTTATAGAAGCGTACATGGAAATGAAAAATAAGATGCGAAATAGAAATTTTTGTGATTTTTATTAATAAAACTTGTTCATCTCTTCTGGTAAGGGTTGCTATTTCATACCTAAGAACCGAACTAGATAATTTTGTATAGAAATGTTAAGAAAAATGTGGTTCGCTTTACATCGCTACGCTTCACGTCAAATATTCCTGGAACATAACCTGCCGTAAAAGCGAGGACTGCCTGTACTTTACGTTATTACTCCTGTTGCTAACTGAAAATATTTTAGAAAATAATTCCGGTTAGGGGGCCTCTATATCGTAAAGAGCTCTGGCTAAAGACGGTCATGGCTGTGATTTTACCTCATCTGTGCAATAATCTAAAACCCGTTAAGGAAACTTGCTAGGTCCCCCCAACTCTTTGTTTGCTATTTCCCTCAATTCGCATAAGAAGTAACTATATTCTTCTATATTTGTAAATGTAGACTTCAGATGTTGAAGGATGATCTTCCTGATTTAATGTTAGTTAAAGCAAATAAAAGGGAATCCCATTCTCATATGTGCTGCCCTATGTGTCAAGAAATGCTTATGTAATCCCCGGCAATATTCAATGAGTGATGTGATGTTATCTACATCAACTGGAAAGTATACGTGGATGCGATGTTCACGATCACTTCTTGCCTGCCTGCAATGATTGTTATTTCTACTCATACTGCCATTAGATGTGAGTGCTGGAATATGAAAAAAGTTATTTTTTGAACGAGTAGCAATGATCTGGCCTGATATCATGCTCGCTAAGATGTGCGGATCCAAAATATTGGTTACATTCAGGAGATTCGAGATGTTCGAGATTTGGAGACAGGTTGTACTTACAGTTATTATGGTGATCTATAAAAGCTGCCTACTCCAGTCCTATGTCTCATGCGTCTGGAAGCAAACCAAAGTGGTCTTCATTCCTAAGGCAGGTCATAGCGGGCACTTGACCGCTGAGGACTTTAGATACATCCGCCTTACATCGTTTCTTCTGAAGATTTTTGAGAGGTTGTTGGAATCGTCCATGGATAGCCTGCTTAGGGGGAGTGATATTTCTAGATCACAGCACGCATATTTAAAAGGTAATTCGGTGTAGTAGGAACCATCGAAAAATAAATTGAGAAAAAAGAATACACTATAGGTGCATTTCTTGGTAGCCTTTCATAATGTTAGATTAGAGACCATCCAGGATGCCTTGATAAGTTTATGAATTGTATCCTATATATGTAGATTGATTAACCTAATGCTCAGTAACTCCCTAATAAACCCAAAACTTGGTAACAAGAAGGTTAGCAGGAGGGTGTCTAGAGATACTCCACAAGATGGAGTACTTTCACCTCGACTGTAGTTATTGTTTGTTAATGGTATTCTCATCTCTTTACAAAGGAAGGTAGCATATGCTGATGACTTAGTCATCCTGGTCTGGGGGAAATTTCTACCGACGATCAGTAAACTAATTGAAGGAGCATTGCAAAAGCTTCTATAAACTGCGGTCAAGGGCTTATCCCTGTAAAGACCGAACTAGTCCTTTTTACACGGAGAAGAGGTATTCCGACATTCACACCCCCAAAACTGGGTAACATTGCTCTTGATTTTAAAACTGAAGCTAAATGCCTAGGAGTGATATCATACTCCAAATTAAATTATAGGATAAATGAGTATGCCTGCAAGAACACTTTTGACAAGAGATGTGGATTACACCCGTGTATAGTGCACTGGATGTACATCCTCGTATAGTGTACTGGATGTACACCTCTATCGTAAAACCTATCCTTCTATATGGGATTCTGGTCTGGCGGAATGCTCTTGAGAAAACGACGCACCTGAAAAGTTTTACTAACATACAGAGAGCTGCCTGTTTAGCCATTACAGGAGCTCTTCGAACAACACCAACGGCATTGGGATTATGCTCCGGCACCTGCCCCTTGACATCCATGGGAAGTGTATAGCTGAAAAGAGTTCACTAAGACTTAAGGATTCGGACTGCTGGGTAACAGCAGACATAGGTTAGTGAAGAATACTGAGGTTCTGTCCTGAAGCCTGTATGCGAGGAGCTACGGATTACATTGTTCCGAGACTAGATTTTGAGAAAGGGCTCTTAACTAGCATTTCTACTCTCTACTAGAAGGGGAAGAACTGGTAAGTCGTGCAAATTCACTTTCCATGAGAAAATGTTCACAACGGAGTACTAATGGATGTGAAACAAAGAACGGAAGAAATATATGCAAAATATGGAAACTGGGGTGTATATGACCGTAGTGTAAAAAAATAGTTTTTCGGCGGTCAAAAGTCAGCTATCACGTTAAAACAATCAAAGACAAGCTACACCACTCGATTACCCCCTCCTCCCTCTTTAATTTGGTACCAAACATGACGTAGTTTGAGCAACCCCCCATGAGGGGTGGTACGACCCCAACCCCCAAAACACCCTGCCCCCAAAATTGTTCACCTATATTTTTGTACTCTAAACCCTTAATCTATCAAAAAAATTCCAATACTCTACAGCCCTCCCACATAAAGTTAGGCGCCCGTGAATATTGCGATAGCAAAATTTACCGCCGAGGCCGCTCAAATCTGCAAATTACCGTTAATCGAAATAAAATATAGCCTATAATACCCATGCATGGCTAATTACCAAAGTGAATTCTTACTTTTTTTTATTGGGCTTAGAGATCCTGAACTTACCCCTGCGAATTATTTCAGCTCCTGATATTGTCTTAATTTTTTTTTAATTTCCGTTAATCAGCTCCCATTTCTACCCCGCACTCTCCCCGCCCGTTTTCCTAAGCCTATCTTGTTCGCGCTGAGCTTCCATTTTTTTTGATACCACATACATTCTCCTTCTACTCTGCATTCTCTCGTTATCTCGGTAAAACTCGAGAAAACCTACCCTCCTACATCCCTCAAAAACTACCCCAACAAAAAAGAAATTTAAATTTATTTCGACAGTGGAAGGTAATAGGCAGATGTACCTCACATATGAAAAAAAGTCCAACCCTGTAGAACAAAAATTTATACCCTTAATCGTCCCAGGAGATTCGCACTTTTTCACATTTCTTACGTTTTCCCTAATTCTCCAACCATGTTAGTGAATTGGGCAGTGGCGGATCCAGGGGGGGGGGGGGGGGGGGGTCGTGGGGGTCATGACCCCCCCCCCCCCCCTAAATTTGAGAAAAAATATTTAATTAATTGAGTTATTTGAAAAAATAATTTTTTTTTATTTTATACTTTTTTTATTTATATAATTCAATTTAAAAAAAAACTTTATTCCGAAACTTAAAAAAATAAAAATTTATTTCAATGAATTATTATTATATTGTATGCATGTGATGTATGTGTATAGGTTTTTCTCGGAATTTGGGTTTCGGACCTCAGAGAAACACTTCCCAAGCCACGAAACAGACACCCTCGCTACCACATCAGAGCCCTAACTTAACTTAGTCCTAACTCCTGTTATATTTCGGGGCTTAGCTTAGTCGAAGGCAATCACTCTACGCCGTTTCAGGAAGCTATGATTAAGACAACTCGCACACTTTTATTTTATTTATATACATTTTTTTTTACTTTTGCTTTGTTCACAAACTTCCTCTTATGGTTATTTTCACAAAACGTTTATTTTGTTTTTCTTATCGCAACTTCTATTTTCTTTACCTGTTTACAATTAGTGTTCAGCCTACCGCGGCGGACGATGGTTGAAATGAAATTTGATATTTTCATAAATATCAAACCATCGTCCTGCTATCGTGCATACATTGTTGCACCCAGAATGTATTCCGCTCGCGACAATTTGCTGAAAGGAGGCTTTTTGGTGAAGACTTGATCGTTTAAATCTTCACCGAGTAAATTTTATGCGCCCGATATGTATGTAGGTATATATGTACGTACATGTCGTATTTTTATTTTCGACAAATCTTACTGAAGGTAAGATTTGTCGTGGGGCTTTTTTCTATTGAAACGACTTGGGTTGAAATTTAAAACTTTTATTTGTCCCAAGTTGTTCTATGGGAAATACTTTTTGTTTTTAAATGAGGAATTTGAATCAATTGCTGATGGCAATTTCACACACTCTAACACTCCTAACATTCTAAAATATCTGCAGCGTTCTTATGTAAAACCACTGACATTTAAAATATGGACTGACTATGTCCATAGAAATACACTGCACAAAGTGGGCCCATTTCTATATGGCGATCTCTTTCGGTCTAAGCACCAACTACTAATTCGCACGTCACATAGAAATGTGACCTAATTCAAAATTTGTCGTTTTTGAGTTAATTACACCATGAAATTGGCATATTTCTATCTGATTGTTTTTGCCGCTAGATAGAGATAGTATCACTTTTCTGTTACTTAAGAACAGAGATATTCTTCATAGAACAGTGTGTCAGTGTCACTTTTTGACTTGTGACGATCTTTATAACAAACGTAAATATGTTTTCGACATTTTAACAGTATTATTTTAAATTGTGTCACTTTTCCACAAAACAGCAATTATTTCTTACAAATTATATTATGAGTTATGACATTTTTCCACAAAGTTCAAAGTACGGAATTTAATTCTTAAAAATCGTATTTTGAGTTGTGCCACTTAAAAAAACTTGTAAAAATATTTATTTCGCAACAAATAAAAGGGACACAACTTAAGAGGATGCGGGATTAACAGCTAACCTCGCCAACTGCGGTAACAAAATCTTAAAATTTCTTTTATATAAATCTTCAAAAATATATTTACTAACAAATTTAAGAGTTCAGACTATTTTTAGCAAACAATTACTACGTTAAGCTAGAATTAATTCTATGTACGGCTTGTCGTTTTTTTGCTCCCCTGAAAAGTTGCATTTTTTGAGTTGGTCACTTTCCTATGTAACGTGCGAACTGAGAAAGGGCTGTAAACAATAAATAAATAAGTGGGTTTGTCGAAATAAATGTTTTTAAATTAATTATTTGGGTTAATAGAAATTCGAGAGGTTTCACTTTTCAACTTTCCGCCAATGGATTTTTCAATGTTGGCACCGACGTATGAACTATTTTTGACACAAAAAATTGTACCCGCATGAAATAGCATATCGAGCAGTCCATATTATATATGCCAGTGTAGAAAACTGAGAACGAGAACAGTTGGGCTTGAATGACTCCTGCAGTTTGCACCCTATTCTATTAAAAAAATTAGTGTTTGTAAAAAAAAAGGATACTAAAAAAGACACATCATCTACACCGCTTAATGCAGATTTCCTAGTACTGCAGTAGGTACGGCGGTGGCCATGCGAACCGGCGCTGGACGTTTTTTTTTTTTTTTTTTTTGCTCGGTGATTTAATTTGTAAAATGACCCCCCCCTAATTTCAATGCTAGATCCGCGCCTGGAATTGGGAATGGAGAATTAGGGAATTAAGACTTCTAAGAAAACGCAATTCTCATCTCCCTAATTCCCAAATTCTCCGTGCTACAGAATCCGGCCCCAGCGCCACATTCAATTCACCGCGAAGGTGGCGCTTTGGGTGTGGTCATGACCGCCGTGACCCTCCCCTTGTATACGCGCCTGACGAGAAAGAGGTTGAGAGCCTTAAGCACATATTGTGTGAATACCCTAAGCTTGCCAAACGTAGGAGGTATACAATTGGTAGCTACATTTTCTGCGTACTGTATGAATTAGCAGACAAAGATTTGGGGGACTTGATAAGGTTTATTAACTCTCGTGGCTGGTTTCATCACACCCCCTAGCTATTGATACATCTTTTATCTTTTCCAGGCAGGATGCCTGGCATCACAATATCCACCTTAGATGGCCTAAGTGTGGCTGATCGTTCACATTCTTACGATGACCGCCACTCTAACCTAACCTAACCTAACCTAACCTAACCTAACCTACAGTTATGATGGATTGTGTATTTTCTGAATAGTATTGCAGATGGATGATTTTCCGAAGGAACATTGTATACTTCTAGTGCTGGAAAAAGATTTGTGTGAGATCACTAAATCTGCGACGCAGAAATTTTCTATTTTGTGCAGACATCTACTATCCTTTGTCATCGTTAATTTTATTTCTTTATTTTTTAAGCATAGTTCAGGAGTATTATACCCTAGACACACGGAACATATCAATGATCATTGCATAGCTCGTGTGTTATTGCATCATTGGCGCAATGATCATTCGTTTCGTCATTGCACCAATTACGCTTCCATAGGCTCATTCGTTTGAAATTATGCATTACTTGTCATTTCTTTTGTCGATAAATGCGTTTTCAATGCTGAAGAAATGCAAGTTATTGGAAAAATCAGCTGATTTTCCGGCCATCACTGGCAAATGTCATATGTGAAATTTGCTGATACATTTTTCAAGGTAAATTTTGAATATTTTTCAAAGCTAATTATTGAAAAAAATGTCTCTTATTATATATCTAATACAAGGCTCGAGTCAATTTTTCAAAAATTACTTCACAATTCAGAGTTTTTAATTTACAAAATTGAGAACTGTCATCTGTCAAATCGAATTACCGTCAAGATATCGTGTGCTTGCCTCACCAAGCAATGATCAATCGATCAATTACGTAATTGGATCAATAATCATTCTAGCGCGTCGTGTGCCTAGGGTATTACCGCTCAGTTTTTTTGTAATAATGCAAATCTCTTTACCTTCAATCTCATTATATTTAACGTTTGATAATCATTATAAACTCATGTTTTCTTTATTTTCTGCTAATGACATAAATACATATGTTTGTCTTTTATTTATTATACTTCTGACATAGGATTTCAAATGCATTTAAAGGTACTTATTCTTGCATTGTCTACAATCGATCTTTTAAAGATGTATATATAAAAAAGAAAAAAGAAAAAACAAATCATTAAATTGTTCCTTAAGTCATATTGGATTACGAATGATCTTACAAGTAATTTACATACATATTTTGAGCCATTAAATTAAGACAAGACTTTTCATTTTAATGCATTCATATAATATGCTCACTAATAAGACTCTGAATCTCCTCCTTCCAATTCTCGAGGCCAGAATTCATGGTATATTTAAGTCTCGTCCGAACAAAGAGGATAATTTCCATTTTCCTTGTATCATAACATCAACAGCTATCGCTTTCTGACACTAAATCTAGAACACCTATCTATTATTTATTATCCTACTTGGAGCTCTGTTAACATTACAAATTAAATCAAATGTATATGCTGGGAAGAAATAGAGCCATCAAGCACGTATTTACAGCAGTAAGTCGTTTCCGCCTCATTTAACATATTCTAACCGGGAAGGTTCAATAAAAACTAAAAACCTACTTTGCATAGCTTAGTGCATACCTTTTTTATGTGACCATAATTTATAGATTTCATTGGAACAAGATAAGCCGAAGGCGCATCGGGACCATTGATTTCAATGACCGCATATGTATATAGTTTGGAATGAAAGAAAGCATTGTGACATGCTCGTGCCCTTAAGTCACAAGACTCACCCGGCTCACCAGACTATCAACAGTTTGCGATGCCAGTCCGAAGTGCTAGAGTCAGTCAGTCGGTAAGAAAGTGCATACAAGCTATACATGGATGCTGTGCTAGTACAAATATTGCCAGAAGCCTATTGTTTGAATAGTTCGAACAGAGTTTACCTGGTCAGATTTGCCTGAATGAGCATATGAGCAACCGCCATGTTCAAATAAGACACTTGGCTAAGCAAATATCGCGGTTATCATGCGCAGTAGTCTACAAGATCGTGTCATCTGTTTTTATAATGCGACAGAGTACCTATGTTCGTACACAAGACGCACTTGTCTGCCAACTTGAATGGCTTTCGCAAAAATGCATGACCGGACGAGGAGTAGATTTCAATAATAACAAGGAAACCTAGGAAACGTGTTCCTATTGTCTCTAAAGCAGGTTGCAGCCAGACCTAAGTTTGCATGCACATCATTGGTTAACCTTGTACAAGAATTTCTGTTTTGGTTCAGTAGACAAATGTTGATTTGTTTGATATAAAATAAAATATCGTAATGTGTGGGAAATTCGAGGAATTGGGGAGAGAATCTTAAAACTTGAAATGAAACCTTGATTTCGATAAAAAAGTAATTTTGTATTCATACCTACTCCTCGAGCTGACAATAATATTTTTTGATAGAGAAATTAAATTTTTAATATGTAACTAAACAATAATTATTATAATGTAAGGGTGGATCCATCCGGACATTTGCCCGAGGGTGGGGGTTTAAAAAAATTTCAATTCTAATTTTATATAATATTATTTATAACACAAGTATATTATATCACTTAGGGCAGGTTATATTTATAGAACCATGATGTACATACCATAATGTTATATTATAGGTACATTGGTGAAATATAAGACTGAATGCATTTGACACAAGACAAAATTTGATGTACCTATGTACACATTTTTAAGCAATATGGAACATTATTGTGTGTTACACATAAAATAGTATTGGAGACAAGCTAAGTCGCGAAATAAATTCAAATTCAAATTTATTTATAATTAACTCTATACAATTAAGACATGAAAAATAGTCTTATAAGTATGCATAGGTTGAGAAAAAAAAAAGGCTAACTACTAGATTTACTTAAAGTAAGATTAAATATCTATAAAATATGATTGAAACAATAAAAAAAAAAAAGAAAAACGAAAAAGAACAACTAATAGCATATTATTGTATGTACAAAAAAAAGCAAATATTCCACGCAAGCCAGTACTATATATGTATATATAAAAAGAAAATCAATAATTCTACAATCTAGATATACCCAGTTAGTTACCTACATAATGTTGGTACCAGGAAATGAAATAAAACTAAACTAAAGGCCTAAATTCATATAACTAGCTAATTCCATAGTAAATTTATCTCTGCTGCGTGCTCCCCTGAGCGCAGGAGGAAGACGATTCCACAGTCTGGTAGCCTGGACAAGGAACTGACGCTCTGATATCAAACAAGTATATCGTGGACTAATTAGCGTAGAAGTTTATTTAAGGATATTGAATAAAAAGATTAATATTCTTTGTTGAAGATAAGACACTAAAGGACATCGAATAACTGAAATAACATGTGCACTGATATGGTCAAATCTTCGGATTCCGTAAATATAACGAACAGCTGAGTTGAAGGCAGTATTGAGCTTGCGCATTGAAGTGGAGTCCATCTTACCAGCAAAAATTTCGCAACCATACATAATAATAGGAATAATGAGCGTACGAACAAGCATATGTCTAGTGGATAAATGAGTATAAGCCGACGATATAGAAAGCATACGAAGGGTTCCATAGATCTTAGCAGTGATGCTGTTCATTTGATTATTCCAAGTCAAGGTTTTGTTAAATATAATACCGAGATTTCTAACATTATCGCAGTATATGATAGAGCATCCATTGAGTAAAATTGATGGAAAACAAGAAGTGTCTATGACATGTTTGTATATAATAATCGAGTTACTTTTATTGTGATTAAGGACTAGGTTATTTTGCTTAGACCAATTCAAGATTGCCAAGAGGTCCTCATTAAGTTTATCCAAACCGTCATCAATCAACCCTAGAGGTATGGAGATATAAAGTTGCAAATCGTCAGCATAGAGGTGAAATTTAGAGTATCTTATCATATTTGGCAGGTCATTTATGAAAACGAAGAAAAGCTGTGGTCCCAAAATAGAACCTTGAGGTACACCACTATTCGTTAACAAGAATTCTGAGGATAAATTATTGCTTTCGACGAATTGGATTCTGTTACAGAGATAAGATGCCACAATTTCTACTTTCAGAAAAATTTTCGTAAAGTATTTTCAAAAACTGTAATAAAGTCCCGATGTGAATGATTTCCATAGTATTGGAGAGAATTACTTAAAATCTATATGATTTTTGTAGAATTTGTAACGCAATTTTACAAATATATTGGAAAAATCTATAAAACTTTTCGTAAAAAAGGAACGCACGTATGTTTGTGATGATGGTAGCTTGCATCGTAATTTTTACGAATTGTGAAATTCTTTTAATAATATAAAATGTAAAAACTACGAAAATTTCGTACATATTCTGCAAGAGAAGATTGGGTAGTATTACACGCAGTTTCTTAAAATTTACAAAAACACTTCAAACCCGAACAATAAAGTATGTACAGTTACAATCTGCATCCAGGGCCGGACTGGGTCTTCAAATCGGCCCGGGCCAGCCCCAAAGGGTCTTCAAAAATGAATTTTTTTATAAAAGGCAAACAACTCAAATTATTAGACTGATTTCATACTGAATATTCTTTGCATATTGTATTCCATGCTAAATAAGAACAAAGAAAGAAGATATTTATACAGGAAACAGCGGTTGGTCCTTTCACACATAAAATTAAAACTAAAACATGGTTTCTCTGTGGAAACAGTATCCGAGAAACCAACAGTTTTACTTACACAGCTGTAACAAGAGTAGGGCAAGTGTGGCAGACGTCGAATATTAACCAACATTTACCTTTGACAAATATAAATTATTTTTGATTTTTAACTGTTAAATAAATTTTTTGTTCTCGATTTAAATTTACCATCTTTACAAGGCTGAGGTTGGTTCGTGATCCTGACATGGAAGCAGTTTTTGCCAGGACTACAAAATTTGCTGAAGATATGGTTATACCAGCAAACGTTAAAGAAACGAGAAAAAAGAAGCGATTCGAACTTTTTGAATAACAAAATAATGAGTGAAATCAATATTGCCACAAAACAAAAGCTTCGTACACCAATTTTTGAATCGATTGATGTTCTTTTATTCTAACTGACGAGGAGATATGAAATGTTGGAACAAGTTTCAGAAGATTTTAGATTGCTTTTTGACGATTTGCTTAGCAAAATGGACGCTGATAGTCTGAGAAAAGGCGCTTTTGGATTTTCTGTAATCAATTCACGACTATAACCCTCCAAGAATCATATCTAAATATTTAAATCGTACTCCGAGTTTTTCTGACATTGCCAATGACGATAGCTTCATGTGAACGAAGTTTCAGTAAATAGAAGTTAATAAATAATTACATCTGATCTACAATGGGTCAAGAAAGATTATCGCATGTGGCTATTTTGGCAGCCGAAAAAGAAATAACAAGCACTTCGAATTTCGAGAATAGAAACTTGTTCATGGCGAAAATAGTTCCAATTCAAAATCTATAAAATCTTGCAAATATTTCTATCGAACCGATTCCCCCCAATGTTTTTAAATGTACTTTACTAGTAAAATATTAATATCAACTAATAATTTTATTTGCAAAAAATGTTATTTATTATTGATCAATTGTTGCTCAACTTTGTTCAGTCAGTTGATAGACCACGTCAGAATAGTTAAAGTTAAATAAGGTTACGTTCTTATATTATACGTTTGCTTCAGGCGGCAAAACGAGTTGTTATGGCTCTGCGTGAAGGAACTGAGGAAAGAAGTGAAGTCTTAGCCCCTTCTTCTACTCTTTGTTTTTGGAATCGTTTTTTAATCGCTTAGAAAGTCAATTGCTCTTACACTTACTTATATGGCGCAATATAGTAACAAAAACAATGCCAATGCTTCACCAAATGTGGATAAATTCAGACTTTAATATTTGGGTAATTTCTAATACTGGAAATTTGTCATTTAAGTAAACGCTGACTGTAATATACCATGACCATGTATAACTCTACTTCAAAATTGATTAACCTGAAATATTTTTTTTTTAAAGATTAGAAAATAAAAACAAAATTTAAAAACTGTTTTTATATTTGTTCTTCAATTTCGAATTTGTTTTAAAAGTACACATAGGTATAGCAAACCTTTGAAAGCCTTGTTAAACCCTCCTGATAAAAAATCACATTTCCGTGTTGTTTTCGAATTAAAAATGATATGATGCAAAAAATAATATAAAATGCTTTACAAAAAAGTGAATGATGTTGAAGCCACGAGAATGACAAATTTTCCATATGTATATGATGCTATCTTGGCAACATCCACATAGCTCCGCGTCCTGTCAGTATTTATAAGTTGTGGGACATTTCTGAGTATTTGTAACTTATAACTCTCCTCTGCCCAGATGGCTTCGTTGTCATGGGCCAATTAGCTTTATTGTATTAGGCTTTTAGCTTATACAGTAAAGTACTTTTTTAATTTCAATTCACTTTCATAGTTCTCCTCCCTCCGCAGCCGCAACATTCGTCTAGAGTATGTGATAAATACGTGTGATCACGTTAGCATGGAGGCCACCTGCCCAACGATGATTGGACCATCAGGCTAGCGCCCGATCGCCCGTACTGCCAGTCCGGCTCTGTCTGCATCAATACAGGTTTGCTACCAATTGCGTGTAATTCGAAGTAGAACTTGATCGACAAAACTTCAATTAGTAAGTTACGGAAACATTTAAAAAACGTACACAATTTAAAGCGAAATTCCCCATAGAGATGTTGTATTTCTGAATGTGCTACGGCATCATAGGGTATTCCCTGGAATTTGCAACATCATAAAAAAAAGTCATTTTCAAAGCATTATAAAAGATATTTTGAAAATTTTCGTATTTTTGTATTTAACAATTATACAAATGTGCAATCTGAAGGTACACTGAAAGGTGTTCAGGGTAAATCTGAATGTATGAAAACTAAGAGAGTTTGGTCCGAAAATAGCTGTTCACGATATCATTGTAGTACGGAAGAAGAATAAGAAGTTGCTTCCCAAATACTCTTTGAATCATCCTTAAAGTTTTCTTACAATGGTCTGTCTAAGGACAATCTTACCCGAAAGGAAGTATTCCATCTGCAATTTCAGATAAAAATTTTATCACTAATTCAATATTCATGATCTTGAAAGACAATATAATGAATGTCTCAGAATGTTTTTCGTTTTTGTTTTTACCATTACGCGCCAAACTCAGTTCCCGGGATGACATGACAGATGTCAAACACTTGGCTGGCTTGATTAGTTTAGTAGCCATGGATCCTTTCACGGGACCGCAGCGCGTATTTTGTATGCGTTTTGTAAAAATCAGGCTAAATGAGTATGAAGAGGCGGATGATGCCCATTTACAAATGGTTCTTTTTCTTAAACAAAAATTTGAAAGCTGCTAGTTGATTTCACAGTAATTAAAATGGTTTGAACTAATTCAGGTGCTTTATTTTGAAGTTTCAAAAACGAAAAACATTCTGAGACACCCTTTATTACTATAAGTACTTATTAAAGAGGACAAAGAAAATCATCTTTAAATTAAAAGATCAATACATAATTGTGAAAATCCATTTGATTCGTTGATTCAGATTACAATTTTTTTTAAATATTTGCAAAAACTGATTATTTCGCGAATTCAAAGATTATTAATGTTCATAACGAAATTAGTGATGTTGTTTCACACGGGAAAATGATTGTAGATAATCTCCATTGCAAAAATTATATGGGTATACATTACCTATGTGTATTATTATTATTAAATAATAATTCCGAAGGCTTTTGGAGCTACCCAATGATTCACACGCAACTATTAATAACGATAATGACTTGACATCCTCTGAAAATTATATAAAAAAAAAAAAGAAAATTACTAACGGAAAATTGTGGTCTTTTAAAACGGTGCATGGGAAGAGCATTGGTATTACATATTTTTTAAATTTAGATGATTGTGAGATAAACCACTGTCTTGGTTCCTCAGTTCAACCTGTCAGCCTTAATGACTGTTACATTGAGTTTAAAGCTGATGATAATGCAGTTTGGCGGTAGAGTTTGAAAAAATGATCAAGTGAAGTATTTTTTGGAAAGTCTGGACAGTTAGTCATCGTTTCACATAATTCCTTTATGGATTTATAAAGAGTGCTACAGGATATTAAGTGGAAATATACCAAAATCATAAACACCCTCTTCTGCCTAAACGTCGGATTTTTCTCTTTCATAACTCAAGGTTCCTCTATCAGCTCCTGAAGTTTGAGCCATTAGTTGTGGACCGCCCGGAGAAAACTTAATTGTGCATCATTGTTGCAGCTAAATTTTATATCATTTAAAAGGTTAGATGTGCCTACAATAATACATAAAAATTATCTCGGGGACATCGGGGGATATTTAGTTTATAATCATTCCAAATTATGAAATCGGGAAGGATTTATGTTTTATTAGCGATAAATGTTTCTATATATTTTTTTCGTATATAATTGAATAATTTTTTTTCAACTTTTTGGCTATTTGTGCCTTTTTAATTTATCACAGAGGATGTCAAGGTTAATTGCGCGTTACAATGTTAAATAACTAGCCGAATCTACGAAATAGTTTATTTTATTTTATTATGTCAATTTACAAAATACGATGTAACGTGAAAAGAAACAAAATCGAACTGTCTTAAATAATTAAATTTCCACGCCTCCTTACATCATTGCACAGCATGTATGATCTGCCGGTTTGGGATGTGCATGTATGCGTGTCGATTGGTTGTATGCTAGTATGATTGCTGGCTAGCCACAGGACTCCCCTCCTAGACACATCGTCGAGGAAACGTTTTGGAAACTTAACTCTTCTTCCACTCTTCGTTACTCTTTCCGCTGCCGGTGGTTGAGCCGTGCTGCTACTCTTACTGTTGTACATTGGTTTTTGAACTGTAGATGATGATGTTGAAGATGTGGCTGGGATATCATCTGTTAAGAAAGCTGGTTTCAACCTGTCCAGCGAAATTTTGTTAGGACGATCTTTGATCAGCAGTGTGTAGTATTTCTGATGTCGGTTGATGATCTGATAAGGGCCTTCGTATGGAGTTTCGAACGATGCCTTCAGTCTATCACATCGAACGAATGCGTACTTTGATTGCTGCAGATCTGGATGGATGAAGATTGAAGTTCGGTCTTTGTGTTGAACTGGAACTGGTCGTAATTTTGACATAGTTCGCTTAAGATTCTTGGTGAATTCGGTGTCATTTACTTGAATCTTTTGTTTGTTGAAAAATTCACCTGGCAACTTCAGTTTCGTCCCGTAAACCATGTCTGCTGGAGTTATATCAGAGTCATTCTTGATTGTTGCTCTTAATCCTAGTAGGACAATTGGAAGGATGTCATACCAATTATTATTTTCGTGGCACTTTATCGCAGTTTTTAAGGTACGGTGCCATCTCTCAATTATTCCGTTCGCTTGTGGGTGGTATGGCGTTGCTTTGAGATGAGTTACTCCCATTAGCTTAGTTAGTTCTCGGAACAATGATGATTCGAATTGTCTTCCTAAGTCACTGGTTATCTTGAATGGTACGCCAAAGCGCGCTATCCAGTTGTTTATGAGCTTTCTTGCTACTGTCTCGGCGGTGATATCTTCTAGCGGTATCGCTTCTGTCCATCTAGTGTATCTGTCGATTATCGTTAAACAATATCTAAAATTGCGACATGTCGGTAGAGGTCCAATGATATCAATGTTGATATGCTCATATCTTTCTTTTTGACTGTCGTAATGTTGCAAAGGGCTCTTGATATGACGCTGTACTTTTGATCTTGGATGTGAAAGATTATGCAGTAGGTGCGTGACCTTTTGACGATACATAGGGGGTATATACGGTCGGATGTTCTTCTGAGATGTATCACAGTACACGAATTTGTCGGAATCGTTTATCGGTAACAGCTTGAGTAGCAATGAAGATTTGCTGGGTGAATTCAAAATTTGTTGAAGCTCTGAGTCCTTACGTTGCTCTGAGCTAAGGTCCCCGTAATCAACTGTTGATGCAGAAAGACTTTGAATCCTGGACAACCAATCTGCTACATTATTTTTATCACCTGCGATGTGCCGGATGTCTGTTGTAAACTGACTGATGAAGTCAAGTTGTCTCATCTGCCGTGGTGACGCCTTTTACAAGTTCTGTTGGAATGCAAATGTGATTGGTTTATGGTCTGTTACTATGATGAAGTATCTTCCTTCAAGAGAATGTCTGAAAAATCTTATGGCTTGGTAGATGGCTGTTAATTCGCGGTCGTAAGTACTATAGTTGAGCTGTGCCTTTGTTAGTTTCTTGGAATAGAATCCTAACGGCTGTAGTTTACCGTCAATGACTTGTTGTAGGACGGCTCCAACTGCAAAGTCAGAAGCGTCTGCTTGCAGTGTAAGTTGAGCTTCTGGTGCTGGATGATACAATATCGTTGCGTTGACCAATTGAGTTTTGCAATCATTGAAAGCTTGAACTGCCTCTCCATCCCATATGATGGGCGTGTTGTCATTCTTCTTATTACCCTTGATGAGCTTATGAAGTATATGCTGATACTGTGATGCATTGGAGGGAAACGTTCGGTAGAAATTCAGCATTCCAAAAAATCTCTTGAGGTTCTTAACTACCGTTGGTTGTTTGAAATCTCGAATAACTTGTACTTTTTCTTTGCTGGGAAAAATACCTTCGCCGTTGACTACATGTCCTAAGAAGGTAATTTCTTCTTTGCTAAATTCACACTTCGACACGTTTATTGTGAGATTGTTCTCTCGAAGTTTTTGGAAGATGTTATGAACGTCTTCTCTGTCTTGTTCGTACGTTTCAGATGCTATACAAATGTCATCGAGATATGCAAATGAGCAATGTGCGTCGTTACGAAGTACTTGATTGATGTGACGTTGAAATGTTTGTGCAGCATTGCGAAGACCGAAAGTCATGTAATTAAATTCGAACAATCCGAATGGAGTTGTTACAGCTTCTGCGATTTGATCAAGGACTCGCGATTCAATTGCGGCTACGACGGTATTAAATTTGCTGGCGTCCGAGGTTAGTCCAGCTGTTGCAAATTGCGCTTCCACTTGCGCAAACCAGATGCTCGGGTTCTCGTGCCAGAAAGGTGGTACCTTGACGGCAACTCTGTCGACTATCAACGTAGATGTCGGTTCGATTGCTGGGTTTTCTTTGGTCATGCTGACTAAAGAGCAATTCGTCAAGACAATCTATCACGTCGGGGGACCCCGACTTTGGCTATTTGTGCCTTTTTAATTTATCACAGAGGATGTCAAGGTTAATTGCGCGTTACAATGTTAAATAACTAGCCGAATCTACGAAATAGTTTATTTTATTTTATTATGTCAATTTACAAAATACGATGTAACGTGAAAAGAAACAAAATCGAACTGTCTTAAATAATTAAATTTCCACGCCTCCTTACATCATTGCACAGCATGTATGATCTGCCGGTTTGGGATGTGCATGTATGCGTGTCGATTGGTTGTATGCTAGTATGATTGCTGGCTATAGCCACAAACTTCAATACAAAATGAAATACTACTTAACCTTATATAGATACCACTAAATACACTCTAGATGTGATCACAACTGTCAGTAAATTGTAAATAATTTGCATGCACAAATGAGCTTACCTGCTTAGTTAAATTTCGAACCCTCATCTCTAAATAATATTTGTGCAAAACAATTGGGGTTAGTTGTTTGTTACTTTTATTTATTATTTCGTAAGAATGTAAGAGTGACTTTTGTCGTTCTATCTTGTTCTACTCGAACTACAGTGCTTCGCCAAAGATAACCTAATAAGAAGATAGGACACAGTCGAACAAAATTGGAAATCTTTCGTGTTTTTTAGACTGAAACAAGTAATTTCATATACTTTCGTCTTTTGCATGAATGGGGGAAAATAACTTGGCTATGCACTATTTTAGTGCGACTGAGACAACGAGTTAAACACAAAAGTCGAGAAAACGTAAGATTATCTGAACGACAAAATCTTTTTGAATACCTTCAAAATCCTTTAAAACTATTCATAATAATGAACATCAGGTCACACTACCTCTATTTTTTAAGAAAAAGATAAATTTCGCTTTGGCCAAGGTACTGAAAGGAGATGTAAAATTTCTCTCAAATGAAATTCTCATTTTTCAAGAAAATATCAGAGAATGCAGCATGAGTTTCTCCCACTTAATCTCTTCAGACCAAAATGAATGTAACTAGAATCACGTGCTGTTCAAATATCATAGGAACTACACTAACAAACATTGGATATTTCTCTTAATATTTCAGCAAAAACCAGTTTTCACAAAAGCGCGGGAACATTTAATGAGATTAAAGGCAGAAACACAAGCAATCAAGCCTCAGGCCTGGCCTCTCTCAGGCTTACTCGCATGTCGCCTCAAGGCTTGCCTCAGAGAAATGAAAACAAAATGATACCACCGCGTGCTCGGTACTGTCATTGTAATTTTTTTAGTACATCTGTTGACAGAAGTATTCCCGAGAGAGAAAAATTTCAACATTGAGCAAAGCGCGCTTTGCGGCTAGGCCTTGAGGCTAGCTGCTGGCTTGGTTTTGTGTTGCATCATTTAAAAACCCGTGTTGGAAATTTTCACAACACTTCGAGGCCTGGATGTGTTTCTGCCATAATGTTGATTTCAATGGTACTTCAGTGCACATTCAGTGCACACCAGTATTGCACTTTTTCCAGCATTGCAACACTGAAAATGTTCGATGGGACAATTTTTATAGTAGAAGTGCAACACGAGGTTTACACTGACTTCCCCCACTTTGCACTAGATATTTTGTCGGTGTTACAAATCCATATTCAAGTTGAATTGTCATCTGCTCTGTCAAAGTGTACTGTCGCGATTATTTGTGAAATTTTGGAGTTAAATGAATTAAAAGAGTTTATTTGGATAATTGGCACAAAGTTAAGAAGAAATTTGAGTCTATATATTAATAAAGAGCATTTATTACGTTTGACAGTTCCGTGGATATAATACGTGTGCCCACAAATACAAGGAATATGACAGAAATATGTTCGATGGACTTCAGTTCTCCCAGTTCTCCGCTGCCAGATAAAGTGCAACACTGAAATGGTTCCATCGACATAAAACTAATAACTCCGCCTCTCCCTCATTTATTTACGAAAATGAATCATTTGCCATTCTGTTTTGCTGCATGCAATTTGCGCTTTCATGTTTTTTATCTTTATTCATAAAAGTTTCAAAGAAAGTTTGATTTTGTTTGTTTGTTTTTTTTTTCTTTTTTCTTCCCTTTCGTGCCGAGTGTATTTTAAATGTAAACCAATCGGAAAACTTTTCTCTGTCCTAACTTGTCATTAAGTTAGCTTTGCCATTATGCCCTAAAAAGTACAATGTAATTAAAATCTAAAGCGGATCAGTGTGAAAACGTTGCAGCTTATCACGCACCGCTCACAGCTCATCGCTCACCGCTCACCAATCTGCGAGCGGTCTAATCCCCTAAGCTTAGCCCTAACTAAAGGCCAAAATACAGTGAGAACTACACAACAATGTTGGTAACTTAGTTGGCGATAATGTCGCATTTCACAGTGAACGCGACTAGACAAATGTTTTTGACAGCTATTTCTGTTTTATTTATTGTAAAAGAAATGGCAAAAAGGAAAAAATTAAGGAAAATCGCTAGTATAGCTTATGTGGCTTACTTAAAATTGCAAAGCATAAAAAAAAACTAAAAAGAAGACTAAGAAGAGATTTCTATGGGATGACGTTTATTGCACAACATAACTTTTTCCATCATTTTCTCTATTAATTCCACTTCAAAATCCACAATTTGTCAAACTAATAAATGAAATTAATTTTATATAACTAGTTTATTTGCTATTATCTTTTAATTTACTATGTTTCATAAAAATATCCAAATCCACATAACATGAATGTCAATTATTCACTGTCCACATATAAATGTCAATTATGTTGGCGACTAATTTAGAGATTTTCCCAAATTTTTTGTTGGCAACTTATCGCGTCGCCCTCATTGTGTTAAGTATATGTGACTTCCATATATTCGAATCTTTGACAGCAACCAATTTACGGCGACTATTTTGTGTCGTCCTTACTGTGTTTTGGCCTTAAGGGACTTTTTGTTCAGGTTAAGAGACTTTTGGTTCATGGGAAGACTCACCTCTTAAAATATGTCAGCTTCATAAATAATTAGATGCATAAAATATTTATGCAACGGTTCTATTTATTGGTGCTAGAAATAAGTAGTTAGGAGAAGTATTGGCGACTATGATAGATCTCCACATTGCCATGGAAAGAATTTTTACTTTCACAGGGCGCCTGGTTCATTTGCCATGGACTAATTTCCTGCGTCCGATTCGATTATGTATTATTATTCCTATACTAATATTTTGATGTAACTGTATATTCTTATTTAAAATCATTTGCGCTTTATGTAAAGTACTTTATAGCAATCATTAATTCAAAATTCTCTTTCAAGCCAAACTCCAATATTAATTGAAATTTGTTTAAGTGATCTAAAAGTCTCGATTTATCGTTAGTAATTTAATAGCCTTCTCGGCGGATACTCAAAAGCGTGAACTGCTCAAAGAGAGATATTTATCGAATTCAGGAATTATATAGAAATTTTCAGGTCATTTAAATATTGCCAGCTAAAGATGAACTAAGCAAACGATTATCACTATTTTACCGATTTACTCGCTACCGTACTGTCTTCAATAATAAACAAACCACGGGCCATGTGCAGTACGATCCCCGCCATATACCTAGTATATGTATCATCAAAGCTGTTCCTCCTCCTACTTGGAATCTTGTCTTTATTTTTTCCTTCTTTCACGCTAAATTCAAGTAAGCCGCCACATGATTAATTTCAAACCACTCTATTTGGTCCCTCCTGCAGGCTTCCGAATGTTTGTTTTACCTGGCAGCAGTGAACTCATGAGATGTTTTCTGAAGTTGCTTTGGGCTGGTTATGTTTACATTCAGATTTTCTTCGAATTTTAAATTGATGATTGCACTTAATATGGAAAGGAAAGGAAAATAAAAGGTGTATACATCGGTCATCGGTTGAGATGGAAGAGAAAATAAACTTTTCCTGCATATTTGCTGGGTCCTACAATAGTTTTTGTCAGTTACAAAAAAAAAAAAAAATAATAGGAAAATTATTTCCGTGTATTTATACTGTTTGTTTAAGATGCTACCGCATGGAGATTTTAACTTCCTCAATGAAGTAGAAAGCATCTCATAAAATAATATAATTTTTATGGCTACCTTATAATATGACCAGCCTCAATCCAACGTCTTGTCTTTGTTTTTCTATAACTATAGGTATCTAGTTAGATGCTGCGTAGGAAATGTTCTAATTCAAATCTTCATTTTAATTCCCATTTTACTATGACAGTTAGAGACATATAAAAGTTATATGACGACTAAGCGTGTTAGCTTAGTCGTCATATAGCTTTCATATGCAATTAACTTGGAAAGTCATGTTGTATTAAATTGAGACGAAGGTGAGGACTTTTGTTAAAATATACATAAGCCATAAAAACATGATTGCGTAAGTTACTGCAAAGTTCTGTAAAAAATATAATTTGGTCTAAGTAAATATTTTTCCGAAATCTGGAATTGATATTAAAGTTGTCGAATAGTTAATCAATATAACGGAAAGTGTTGATATGAAGACCGCTCTAGTTTGCAACTTCGTAATTATCCAATAGTTTTTCTTCAGACTCCTAGTGAACTCCAACCGACATGCCCAAGGTATGTAGAATACAACATATTACCGTTACGAACCATGTTCCCTTATTAGGTGACGTAATATTGTGAAATTTATAGGAAAGTACGGCACAGAGAACACAATACTCTCTCTCCTCTATCTGTCTTTCCTATAGAAATGTATATATATTAGTGACAGAATTACGTCACAGGCTGTCAGCTACAATGTGTCAAAATTTTAATGGGAATAACTTGTCTTCTATATACCTTGGACAAGCCATCATTTTTACGCCTCAGCCATCAATATGAGCGTAAATATCTTCGATACTGCGCCGAATTCATTCAGTTTAGTGCAACAATTATAAGGTTTACTATTCTTGTAACAATATCATATTATTAATTATTTAATATGGGGGATGCAAGCAGATATTCCTCTTCTTATATAATCACTGCGACCTTTGAGAATTTTTTTGACAATTCGTCGCCTATATATTGGAAAGTCGTATGTGCATTTTTTATGATTTTAATAAATCAACTTTTAAATTCTGAGCCTTCAAAAATAAAAACTGTATGATAGAATTTTTTTGTTTTTGCTTTATTGGATTGGTATTGATTTTCCAAAGCACTGATCAAAAATCCATATTACTAGACATTGTATAATAATTATTATTAATTAATTTTAAACTTGAAGGAAAATCGTATATGCCAAAATAAACTTGGTTAAAATTAATTACTTACACGTATGATTTTCTAGAGGAAATCCAATAAATAAATATTAATGGTTTTTAAAAAATGTGATTGGTATCAAACAAGGACCGAAAATAACTGGTATTTTGAAATGTTTAAACAGAAAAAGCTGGGATAAATTATTATCGTGGAATTTAGTGGAATATACCAAAAGATGTCTCGTGAAACCAGTTTCGATTCCTGCAAAGCTTTTGAAAACTTAACATTTTGAAAAAAAAAAAACTAAAAAAACTAAGCTGGAAAGTCTTTTTATTTTTTCGAGCTGGAAGTAACAGGTTTTGAAGCCGGAATTATAAAAAGCCAAGCTGGCTTCTTATTTTCAGGGACCGAATCAGTTATCAGTAATACTTTGGAAGCTAGACAAACAAGCGCAAGAGCTTGATTCTTTTTTTCGGTAAAAATATAAAAAGCGAGCCCGGCTTTTTATTTTTTCTAGCCAAGATGGCTTTTTATTTTTTCCAGAAAAAATAATAAGCAGGGACCGAATCAGTTATGACTTTTTACGAATAAAGCCAACTTCACTTGTTATTCCTGACCGATAATAATTTGAAGCTAAAAAACAGTAAGCTGGAAAGGCATTTTATCTCTTCTGGCAAAAATAAAAAGCCAGCTTGACTAGAAAAAATAAAAAGCCGGGCTCGCTTTTTATGTTTTTACCGAAAAAAAGTATCAAACCGTTGCGCTTGCTTTTCTAGCTTCAAACTATTACCGACCAGGAATATCAAGTAAATTAAGCTTTTTTCGTAAAAATTCATAACTGATTCGGTACCTTAAAATAAGAAACCAGCTTAGCTTTTTATACTTCCGGCTACAAAGCCTTATACTTCCAGCTCGAAAAAACAAAAAGCCTTTCCAGCTTAGTCTTTTTAGCTTTGTTTTTTTTTTTTTTAAAAAATTTGAGTTTTCAAATGCTTTGCAGGAATCGTAACGGGTCTCACGAGACATCTTTTGGTATATTCCACAAAATTCCACGATAATGATTTATCCCAGATTTTTTTGTTTAAAATTTTCAAAATACCAGTTATTTTCGGTCCGTGATAATAAGCCTATCCTGCTTAGTTTTTTTTAGCTTCAAACTATTATCGGTTAGGAATAACAAGTAAAGTAAGATTTTTTAATAAAAAGTCATAACTGATTCAATCCCTGTATCAAATAACTAAATATATTTGAATAGTCTATAGAAATTCTTAATAGAATGATATGTTAGGTAAATACATATGCATTATTGTTGAAATTCATAAAAAGGCAATTTTTCAAACAAATAATAATTTTTATTGTAGATAATAGCTGCGTTTTTTTATCTCTCTGATCTGATCCGGTTCAATTTTATGCACGTGAAACAACAACACTGGATCACGTATTGTTGTTGTTTTACGTACATTAAATTCAACCGATTCAGATCAGAGAGATAAAAAAACGCAGCTAATGTATGTACATAAACGTATGTAATGTATAAACTTAAAAAATTTCACTAAATTGTATTTTTCTCCAATTATAAAATATTTTGAAAATTTGTTTGAAAATATGTTTTATCCTGTTCAGACAAAAAAGGCAGCAAATCTTTCATATCCTTTATTTTTTCCCTTCTATTTTATTTGCAATCTGGATAGTTGTAAGTGGCTTGTAAAATAATGTTTTCGAAGTTCCAAGATAAATTTTTTTTTTGAAAAAAACTCTTTATGCAAACGAAAAATCTTTTAGAAAAGAAATTTCATTACAAAAAGGGGGCGTTTCATATAAGCAGGAACCGTATAATCGTCAGTACGGCTTGGCTCCTGCCTGCCGTATACGCCAAAGCAAACAGCCAAGCTGGCCTCATATATAGACTTAAAATAAATTTTAAGTGTGAATTATATGAGGCGAAATACTACGCATTTACTTGAATGCCTAGCAAGATTTAGCCCTATACGGGACTATCATTTCATAGAGATTTTTGCTATGAAAATTAAATTTTAATTCAATTTCAGATTGACTTATTTCGCTATGAATTTTCATAGCAAAACTCTGTACCACTCTAAAGAGCATATTTGAAAATGAAGAAATAAATAAATATTTAAATTTCAGGCGACGATTTCATCTTAGTGCCCTAGAGCGCCTATTCGAAATCGATAACAAAACATAAACCTAATATTATTAGAGGCCATCCTTGTAACCAATATTGGGCGTAATCAACTACTTCTGTATTCAAATTAACTCTTGTAACATCTGGTGGAACAATAAGTAAAAACGAAACAACACTTCTTGGCTTTTCAATAACCTAACATATACAGGGTGTTTCCTCCATGGTAGTCAGTAGAGCAGGAGGTGATAGTACTCACCTAGGCAAATAAAAAATTGTATGACAGGGGGGGGGGGGCATTACAATCGTTTCGGAGTTATAGGGTGATTAAGAAAAAAAGATTGTTTTTACAAAATACCCTGTATATTAAAAAATACGGGGCATACGGTCACAGTTAAGAAGTATGCTGAACTTCATCGTCTTTCCAACGACTGCTCAACCAACTCTCAACTCCTCGCCTCTCAGGAGTTATTGTGGTCTAAACAAAAAATTTCGGATTTTCTAACTTTTTTTGTTACTTTTACCTCTATTTGTTTTTTACAAAGTGGTCGTTAACATAACTATTTTTATAAAAACTATAAACTATAGATTCCCTCTTGTAACCGTTATAGAGTTATTAGCACTTAACCTATCCTCAAAGCTATTTTCAAACCTATTCTCAAAGATAAGCTCCTTTAGTGACTGAAAACACGTCATTTAAAAAACATATCGGCTAATTTCGGTATGACCTGAATATGTTGTGAGCTAATAACTCCTTAACGGCTGCAGATAGCACATAGGTCAAATTAAAGAGGAATGCGTACAGTTTACAGTTTTTATTAAAAAAAGTTAAGTTAATGACCTTTTTGAAAAAAAAAACTTGAGGTAAAAAAAAATAATGGTAAGAAAATCCTAAATTTTTAGAGAGAGTTAGTTGAACAGTCGTTTTAAAGACCATGAAATTCTACAAACAATAAGCTCTTTTTTTTAAATCACCCTTTAACTCCGAACCGCTTGATAGCCCCCCCCCCCCCCCCCCCTACAATACAATCTTTTGTTTGCCTAGGTGAGTACTATCATCTTCTGCTCTATTGACTGGAGGAAACACCCTGTATTTATATTTTATCAGGACATCATCAGGGCTCTTGTTGTACTAAGGGGGATTAACTTAGCTGGTACCTAACATTTTAGTCAGTCAACAACAAATTGAAACATAAGATCAATAAAATTGCCAAATAGGCGGTTTATTTTTATAATGTTGCTAAAGCTCAGGGGATACCCTATGATGCCGTAGGCCAGCCTTGGCAGGAGATACCCTATGATGCCGTAGCCCATCCTTGGCTGGAAAGGGAGATCGGGTAGTGAATTGGGGATTATTGGTTTGAAACAAGTAGGTGATGTGCTCATTTCGCTTTAATGTTTGTGGCTCCTAGCTGGTGGTGGTGGGGGGGGATTCGCAGGGATTACAAACTGTTCCAGATTCGTACTGTTCTGCTTATGAAGTATTCACGGAATTTCACGGTACGGCCGAAGTTTACTTCAAGGGTGTGAGGGTGAGCTCGGTTCACAACTCGTGTGATGCACATAGAATGATTTCTACAAGGTAAGGCTAGAAATTTCGTCAGAGCAATGACCATAGAAGTAGCGATAAAAGAGATACAGACCTCCGAATTTACCTCGGTGGTCTAGGGAATCAATAGTTGCTATTTTTATGTCATCGCTAATAAGTCGAAAGGACTTCTTTTGGACTTTGTCTAACGTCGACAATGCAATGTGTCCAACCCCTGCACAAATGTGGAAGTTATATTGTAATCTAGGCCTGATATGAGATTTGTAGAATTGCGACAAGTCCGATGGAGTAAAATATTTCTTGCATCTTGTCAAGAAGCCAAGGTATTTCATCGCTCACGTTCTTAGCAAAATCAAAAATGTGATCAGACCAACTAAGATTGTTGGATATTTCAATGCCTAAGTTGTCCGAGAAATCTTCTCCATCGACGGAAATGGGTTGAGTGGGAGTTGAAGGACGTTTGAGTGATAACAGACAACGTTGCGTTTTGGAAGTATTAAACAAGTTCCGATTCGTTTTGCCGCCATCAAGTATTGTTGTGAGGTCATAGTTTAGTTAACTGAAGATGTGGCTATAGAATTCGCACGAGAATCAGCTATAGAGACGAATGAGTAGACGAAATCAAGGGTGCTGTCGTCTGCAAAACTATGAATAGGATTGAAAGTGAGAGCTAGCAGATCATTAATAAAAATGAGGAAGAGAGTAAGAGAGAGAAGAGCAACTTGAGGTACATCGGCGTGTATTATAAAACGGTCAGAAGTAACTCCGGTCAATATAACTTGAATTGAACGGCGGAAGAGAAAACTTTCAATCCATTTTAAGAAAAGAGGGTCTAGACTTAATGCCTGAAGTTTAGCTAAAAGGGCAGGCTGCTAGACTCTATCCAAGGCCCTCGAGATATCTAATGAGATGATTTCAGATTTATCAACAGGAATGTCAGAAAGTCTCCATTAGAGCGGCCAACACGAAAGCCGTATTGGCGATTGCTAATAAAGTGATTAATTTCTAGGTTATAAGCTAAATGAACGGATTGCCCATTTTCATTGGGCAAATCAAATGATTTAAGAACAAGATTTAAGGAGCGTATTAATAGCGCAAAGGCTGTAAACACAAATTTCGGTTTCGGTAAACACTGGATTAGGCTTATGTCCAGTTACATAAGCCTAATCCAGACGACATTAAATTCTTAATAATTTAGAAGAGATTACTAGATAGATATGAAACTTCAGATATTAAAAAAGTTAAAGACTATTTTATAGTAAACGATCAGCTAAATATTAAAAACGACAGTCCACTATTTAATGCTATACTACCATGCGTTAGTAATCCATGAGAGCTTAGTTAGCAGTTAAATTAATTAATCCCTCAGTACAACAAGATGTCCTGGTAAGACGAAACGCATTAGCGGTTATACAATATATGTAAAGGATAAATATATGCCTATGTACGTGTTTCCTTTTATTTTATAAGATGACAGTTAAAATAAATCTATTCCACCAAGTGTTATCTATAAAATTATTTTCATTTGTAATCGAAGAATTTAATCAAATAAACGTGATTACGATTACATTTTATCAACCATTAATCGCCAAAAATTATTACTATGCTGATTAATACTATTAATCTGTAATCATAATTACAGACTGACTACTTACATATTGTAATCGTAATCATTAATCATCAATCAGATTACATTTTGCCCCAACTCATGCGATGAGAATGTCTCTTCCAGATGCTTTAGCCTTATGCGACCAGCAGCTCCATACCTGCAGAGGAGATGATGATCAGCAGTTTCGTCATTCTTTATACAGAAGCGGCAGGTTTCCCTATCGACCTTACCCATCTTCTTAAGATGATATCTAAGTGGGCAATGTCCATTAATTAGGTCCATTATGAGCATTAGTTCTTTTCTACTGAACGTGAGGAGTATTTTTGTCATTTGTTTAGAATATATTATGAACTCCTTTTCTTGTCTCAGTTTTGGGGTGTTTTCCAAGTGTACTAATTTAATTATGCTCTTCCAAAGCCTAGATAGTACCGAAAGGTGGCTCTTTTCGAGGCCGAAAATAGGCTCAGGGCCAATGAACGCAGATCTCGGTTAGATGCTTGAAGACAAATCTATACGAATTTAATGCTTTGAGCGCTGCTTAAAGCCTTCTGTCACAGAGTTTTATGGCGTAGATGTCTGTCTGGAAAAGGGTAGGTGAGGTCCTAAGTGCCTTAACGAGTCGATTGTTCAGTGCAAATATACCCACGCCTGCTCTGTTTTCCATTATGGGCAATTGGGATGAAAAAGAGGTTAATTAAAAATTTACAATTCACTCATAACATGTTAAAGTAATGACTAATGAAAGAAGCACAGATTCTATTCGATTCTAAGTATGTGTTCGATTCCTGTCCGGGAAAAATAACGAAAGAAGTACTTTCATTCCGCATCTGTCGGGATTTAACTATGGAAGAAAGTGTTGCAAGTTCAAAAGGGCATTAGTTAGTGTCCTAAAAAGGGAAACAATAAGTGTTCATAAGGAGTAGCCGAGCAAAAGTGAGAGCTTATATATATCTAGGAAATTATTTAATCCATTTGATAGCATAAATGTGTTAGAGTAAAGTTATGAGTTGGTTAGAATTATGGTATTATGGTAGAAGGTTTCTCAAAACTCCTTAAACATTTCACAGTAGTGTAATAAAACAATACAAAAAAGTATGTATTTGTGATAAATGTCCTTATAGTTTATGAAATGATGTTAATTGATGTTTTAGTTTTTTTAAATTGCATCCTCCAAGTATATCATCTTCATAAATAGTCCTTTAAATCAATTCTTTTACTCCACTATATTCTCCTAATATTTGATCCTCGCGGATCAAAATACTATTTTACCCTGTCTTCAAGCTATAGGGTAAACGCACCAATTCGTGTTCATTTAAGGAAATGTCATCCTTAGAAGTTGGGGTTTTAGTACAATTTACTTGACAATGGTGTTTAAACTTTTGTAGTACAATAATAAGCTGTAAATTTATGTTTTAGTTTAAATTAAGAACTTAAAACATTTATTTTGTCTAGATAATAATTGAAAATATCAGTGTATGCTGAAATTACCAGCTTGCGTCCAGTCTAAGCCAGTTTGCGTCCACTATGGAGTCAATTTGCATCCAGAGTAAAAAGTAGTTATAAAAACTGCTTTTAGAAGGTGGTGATAAGATAATGTTGCTTTGAAAATACAGCTTTATGAATTTATTCAATATTTTTGATTTGAAAAGCCATTAAAAAATAAAAATTTGTGATAAAATTCATTAAAACTAATCCAATTCAAATTGTATTGTTTTAGAGAACAACATCTTTCAGGATTCATTAAATTCAAAGGAACAAACCAAGAACGAATTATATAACATGATGGAATTCTACGTTTTATAAATTAAAATAATAAAGCAAACTTAAAGATATATTTAGTTCAACATACTTTTTAGCCAAACTTAAAGCTCTAGATCTCTCCCCTCCTCTTCTATTATGGATTGAAAATTATTTATCTGGTCACCTAATATGGATTGTATTAGATGGCGTAACATCTGAACCTCACCCTATAAATGCCAGTGTGTCCCAAGGTATATAGAATATAAGTTATTCTCGGTACTACCCACGTTCCGCCATTTTGTCTGGAGAGAAAATTGTGATGACGTCACTCTGTGTCTAATATGTACTCTATATATAGAAAAATAATAAAATCTTTGATATTTTAATAAATTTTTACAATAAATTACTGACGATGACTAGTTTATGGATGTTCTTACGACACAAGTTAACGTCCTGGTAAGTGATATCATCTCACATAGGTAGACTATTCTTACTGAATTTTGCTTTATAGCATGAAAACAATTTAAATGCAGTAAAAAAGACAAAAAAAAAAACACAAAAAGATTAATTATGTATTAATTAAATATTTTACTATTTTGCTACAAAATCATTTTATGTTAATACATTTATGGCATAAAAAAAATATTTTTGTGTCTGTTTACATTTTCACTTGAACTTGAAAGTACATCCTTTTACCTTATTGAACTCAATTATGGTAAAAGCTTTATAAAAAAATTATCTAAAATATTCGCAACTTTCAATTTATACACAATTTCAGTAATTTGTTGCCAAATTGATTAAGATTTCAAAGATTTTCTTATTTTTCTATATATAGAGTAGGTACATTTTAAACACAGAGTGACGTCATGGCACATCAGTTGCAATGTGTCAACAATTTAGTGAGAATACCTTAGGTGTGTCCCAGGGCTCTGTTAACTCTCCATCTTTCCTCTTAATATTCATTAATGATCTGCTTTCCATTACTTTCAATCTCATCCATAGCTTTGCCGATAACAGTACCTTGATTTGGTTTCCTCGTGTGACACTCTTACGCATTCCGGAGGGAATGCCGTATGTGTCAAATAAGTATGCATGATTAGATCATTGAATTACGAACTTGACAATATTCTTGCTTGGGGCAAAGGTAATCGCGGCTAATTCAATGGGTCTAAGATCTAGTTCATCCCTTTAAAACAAGATTATCACTTAACCACTCCCGTTTATTTTGATGGCACATTGAAAACACTAAACTCAGCTGGCTGTAGCATATGTGCTAGGAGGAAGTGCATATAAAATTATCCCGTTTGCGCTGAAGGCCTCGGTTAGCTCCAATATTAAATGGGAGATTTATGGCCGACAACAAAAATTATCAAATGTTTTTGAATTTGTTCACTAATTCATTCACCATGTAGTTACCCCATTCGTGATATATTCTCATGCAGTCTGACTCCGAATGACATAAAAACCAGTCCTCTGGTATGGTTATTGACTACATCCCTAGGTGGCCATACGTAGGGAAAAACAACTGTCCCTTCAAATATATCTCCTGCATTCATCTACTTTATATAATTTTTTGCAGCTCATCAATCCATTTCTGAATAACTTCCTCAGAAATTGTATCTCTGGTTTCAGTTAGGCCGTCGGGAATTCTGGATTGCATTTAAGGAAAAGGTTATATAATTTTTGAAGGATAAAATCGTTCTATCTTCTTGCTCAATTTTTTTAACTGTATTTAAAAAACTATCAGGACTTACTGGAAATCCACATTTATCTAACGACTCCACACAACTTAACTAGTTTTTCTATAGGTTTCCGCTAAAATACTTTGTGGTCCAAACTTTCCTACGCCTTCAGAATGTCTTCCAGACAATTTATCCTGCAATGATGTTTTTGGAATATATATTTGATGGTAGCTGGTCTAATTGCAAATTTTCCTTGTCCGACAATGCTTCATTTAGTGTTGTAGCAGTATATCCTTCCATATTTTCTTAAATGCAGACTAATTAATAAATTGGTACTTGTAGGCCGAAATTCGGGGCAAGGTAAAAATTTCAGCTCTAATTTCCGGCTACCAGTAAACGCAAACTGGCTCATGATCTATTTTGCGGCCACTAAAATTAACTTAAATTTTAAACAATATTATATTTATTTGAAATATAACTACTTAAAAAGCTTTCTTAGGCAAGTGCCACATCAGACTATTGATGTACTGATATGTGGTGATGGTGAAGTTTTAAAATAATCAGCAACTGATATATTGCGAGGAAATCACATCAGTAGGTAATGATTCACTTAAACTGACCTGATTTTTATGTCAAAATCGCAAGCACTTAAAGTGGAATTCAAAGAGGAGGAAGAGGTTTTGCTTACTTAATAATAAAGAATGGAATTAAAATAGTCGGGATTTTTCTATGAGATTTACATCTGAAGGAAAATTAACTACTATCTGTGATAAACGATATAGGACAATATCTCACTATTAATTAAGATCAATAATAAAATTGAGTCATCATTCATATTAAACGATAAACTCCAACTATCACTCAAAGTGATAAAGTCCAGGAAGCCCAACGCCTCCTGGAAGGTGAGTTATATTCCGTGTATTGAGGAAAGAAAGCCATGGTAATAACGATTGTAAATTGCAAATTTGAACTTCAAGAATTGATTGAAGGAAGCGTTTTGTATTGGCAGAAACCCTAATATTCTTCAGTACGGAGTATAATTTAATAAGAAATTACACAAGTAAATATTACCAACTTTTCAATTTACGTTGAAATTTCTCTCCAAATTTTTTCAAATTTATCCGTTTTGCAGTACTCACACGTTGATTCACACAGGCACCTTCGTTTTTCAGGACTCTGCACTAATTTTAAAACAAAATTTCGTTCACTCATTTTTAATACTTATTTTAAATTAACCCGACTAAATTAGTTAGCAAATAAAATATCAACTGATGTCAATAAAAGTCAGCAACATGCATATCACTTGCTAATTATTAGCAGATCAGTATCACATCAGTAGGTACATCACTACCTTTTATAAGGCATGTGCCACACCAGACTACTGATGTGCTGATGTGGTGATGGTGATATTTTAAAATAATCAGCAGCTGATATATTGCGAGGACATCACATCAGTAGGTAATGCTACATCAACTTAAAAGTCATCTGATTTTTCTATGTCAAACTCTCAAGTACTTACAATGGAATTCAGCGAGGAGGAAGAGCTTTTGCTGCTTTTATTATTAAAAAAAGGAAGAAAAAATCAAAATAAACGAAAATATTGGATCCATCCATATATTACAAAAAAATTAAAGTATAGTGCAGCAGTTGTGGCAAAAGAATTGAATGAAACACCAGACAAATTTAAGCAAATTTACAGGATGTCCAAAGAATTCGATTTGTTAGAGCGATTAGTGAGTAAAAAAATTGAAAGACAAGCTACAAGTTTCCGAAAAGCTGTACCAACTAGTGAACGGATATTAATTACACTCAGGTAGGTGAAAATATCTTTATTTATTTTTATTTATATCTGAATTTTATTCACTGGTTAAACCCGGAAGCAAATTGTATTCGTAGTAGGTAGAAGAGGAGGTATCGAGTATGAATTTTGCAGTCTGAGATTTATTCTCATCAGCATGTAGTTCTTCTATTATTTCAAGAACTTTTTTCTTAAAGCTGCTTTGATTGCCAGCCGATAATGTCAAAATATCTTGTGATATTCCTTTAAAAAAGGACATTAAGGATGTTTCTTCTTTAGTTGTCTGTGCTAATTCCTTTTGCCGTTGCTTCAAATAATTTACTATTTCCTTATCGGTATTATTTTGAGGGTTTTGGGTTTTCCTAATTCTTTTTCGCGACAAACCTGCAATTTCCTTATCTTCCTGTTCAGTAATGTTTGGTACTTCTTCAAACAATGGCTGCTGTTCGTGAGAAAGATTAACGCTGATGACATTTTCTAATGAATGCTGCTCCACTTCTGCGACCCCAGGTTCTATTTGAGTCTCTGCTTCCTTTTGTTGGCTGCTGTCAATAACAGTAGACAAATTTCCACTTTGATCTCCGTGTTTTATATATGGCACGAGAAATTGCATTGCGTCATGTAGATAAAATTGTTTTTTCTTGAACGAAACTCCAGAACCGCTGGGTGTGTACTCTTTTAAGCTTCTCATAAAACCTGTGCGAACATTTTTCCATTTGTCTTTACAAATGTTTACTGAAAAGTAAAAAGTAAATTTTCAAAAACCTATGCAAAACTATTTAATTCTAAACAATAATAAAAGTTCGCCAGGTATCTAACTACAGGATGCAGTCATACCGCTTTATCGCATATGTTTATGCGGGGAAGAAGTACTATCGGCCAAATAATTTCAACAACCACGCAAGCTATCTGGGAATCGTTATATGGAAAGTATATGCCACCGCCTACGACAGATCACTGGTTGCAAATTGCTGATAGATATAAGGGCTTGTGGAATTTGCCAAAGTGTATTGGATCTATAGACGGAAAGCACATCAGAATAAAAAAAATTCCTAATAGTGGCTCCCTTTATCACAACTACAAAGGGTTCTATTCCGTTGTTCTAATGGCTGCAACAGACGCGGATTCTTTATTTAACACTATTGATGTAGGCGAAATAGGACGAAATAGTGATGGTGGTATCTTTCATCATTCAACATTGAATCGGTGCTTCCAAAACAATAGTCTGAATATTCCAAAGCTTGCTCCATTACCAAATGATACTGAAGACTTTCCATATATACATATTTGTAGGGGATGAGGCGTTCCCTCTAACAGAAAACTTTCTACGCCCATTTCCACAAAGATCGTTAACAAATACAAAAAGAATTTTCAATTATCGACTTTCACGTGCTAGAAAGAGCGTAGAATGTGCTTTCGGTATACTCACATCTAAATTCAGGATTTTTGAGACACCAATCTGCTGTAAAGAAACTACTGTGCACTCTATAATAAAAGCTGCCTGCGTCCTACATAACTTTATTCGATTGCAAGAAGGAAATTTTACATCAGTAGCGGATATAACTCCGGAACCGATTACCTTAGAACACCAGGGAATAGCTATCCCTTTACCAACAGCAGAAAGGCGACTAACGAAACCACAAATTAATCGAAACCGAATGGCGAATTATTTTTTAAGAGTAGAAAATGCATTGCCGGCAATGGGACTACTGCGTGAAACCATAAATAAAATGTTGTATGTTAATAAAATAAAACAAAATTCCACAAGAAAACATACCATCTTTTCCAATTTCCGACGAAATTTCTGTCCAGGCTTTTTCCAGTTTATCTCTTTTGCAGTAGTCTGCACACGTTGATTCCCACAGGCACCTACGTTTTTCCACACTTTGCACTAATTTTGAAACAAAATCCCGTTCACTCATTTTTAATATTTTAAGCTAACCCGACTTAATTATTTTTAACAGCAGAAAATGCATTGCCTTGGCAATGGGACTACTGCGTTAATCCGTAAATAAAATCTTTTATGTTAATATCTACAATGTAACTATAAATCGAATTATAGTAGATAAATAAATCTATGGAAAACCTTATAAGGGAGTATAATTTAATAAAATATTACACAAGAAAACATACCACCATTTCCAATTTCAAGCTTTTTCCAATTTATCTGTTTTGCAGTAGTCTGCACACGTTGATTCCCATAGGTACCTTCGAATTTCAACTCTTTGAACTAATTTTAACACTAAATTTCATTCACTAATTTTTAATATTTTAAACTAACCCGACTTAATTAGTTTGCAAATTAAATATCGATCAGCAACATGCAGGTCACCTGCTGATTATCAGCAGATCAGTATCACATCAGTACATCACTACCTCTTACAATGTAGCATGCCTCATTTAGATATTAATGTTGCCGATAATCAGTACATCAGCATATCAGTGGTCTGGTGTGGCACTTGCTTTATGAAATAAAAATGGAATAAAAAGAGCAGTGCCTAACCTTTAAAACTCATCGCAGTACACTAAAAAAAAATGTGTTATTACATTTTCGCATTAGTTACATGTCGACACCCAATGAACTAAACTCTGATGACTTAACTTTAACTCACTTTAGATAAGTAGACGATACATACACCAACCTGAGGATATAGAGATATCTGTAATGTAAGGAAAATACGTCGTTTAATGGCATGTTAAAAAATGAAATGGACGCGAATCGGGTAGTGGACGCGAATCGGTGTATTTACTATATAAAGTTAAACGGTCTGAATTAATTAACACTTAGAAACCAACCAAATGATACTAAACCAATTTAATCCGTATTTAATCCTACAAAAAAAAACCCCTAAACATATTTATATGTTCATTTCTAACAGTTAATTAAAGAAAAATCAATATTTTTGCTTTATTACCCTCTAGAGGCGGTATCTGAATCCACAAGATTCGGTGATTTCAGAATTAATAATAATATGTCTTTTCTATCATAGGCAATTTGCTCGCATGAATTCCATGCTTTTATTTAACCATCACAGCTAGAAAAAATCCTAAAAAATCGTAATTTCACTTTTCGTTGCTAACCTGACAGGTGTGTATCTTTTTTTTTTTTGTGAAGGTTTCAGTGAGTACATTGCAGAGAATAAGATTAACTTCTCCACTTTTTGGTTGAATTGATTAAATATTCGATACGCTGCTAATGTCAGTGTGGAATTTCCTATCTAATTGCTCAAATCTCTTTTCGTCGGTGATATACAAAAAATATTCAGATGCAGGAGAAGATTTTGAAAACAGGTAATCAGAACAATACGAGTTTGTTTAAAAAGTGTGCTCACCTTCATAAGTATCTCGGTGATTTAATTACCGATTTTGATCATTCAATAATTTATTTGGTATAGAGGAAATTGATGCTGATTGCACTGGTAAATATACATAGTATGAACCCATCCCCATTCTTTCTTTGGGAATGAAGACTGACTCTAAAGAAACATAAGTATCTTTAGACATTACATCTTTGCATCTCCCATATAATATTATTTAATTTTCTGCACTCTTTTGACAAGTGTAATAAATTAAATTACGTCCACCCCTTTATGCGATACACTATCTAATACTGGAGATGGGGAGATGACAAGAGTTAATAAATATGTAGTAAAAAAAAAACATTTAATATCTCTGAATTTTGAAGCACAGATCCTCGAGGAGTTTCAAAGATATCTGAACGGAAGTTGGGAAAACGGCAATTAAAATGTATCTGATGGGACCTACCGATAAGGAAATATTTTCGTGATGATGGCTTTTATGCCGACGGAGACAACCAAAAACAAGTGGGTAATTTAGAGAGTAACTTTAAGTAATTAACACTGACAAAAGCTTTGGAGAAATCGAGCAAAACTACTTAGAACGAAATCTTCATCCTTATCCGAACTTTTTTTTAAGTCTGTGGTGATTTTTAATAGAATGGTCTCACGGCTGGATTTTTACGATTCCAGTACTGCCAGTATTTCAGAATACTGTTGCTTTGAATAAAGTCGGGAATTTGTGTGTATATAAGTTTTACGAGACTTTGACCAAAACCACAATATACTGATTGGCCAAAAATCAAATGCAAAAATAACTGGTAAATTTTTGGAAAGGTAATATTATGGCTTGGTTCCAAATAGCACAAAAGTTCAATGACATAGGATATTGGCTTAATACAGGGTGTGTTCTCCATGGTGATTCATAGCGCAAGAGATGATAGCACTCACCTAGACAAATAAAAACTTGTATGGCAGAGGGGGGCAAATCAAGCGTCTCGTAAGGTACAGGATGATTAAGAAATTATGCTAGGTCATGTAAAAGTAAGTACAAGGTCTACGGTCATCGCCTAAAGATGATTGTATGCAGAACTTCATGGGCTTTCACGCAACTGCTCAACCAGCGTCGTACTCCTCTTCTATGAGGAGTTAAGAGGAGTCAGTACCAAGATTTGCAAGTTTCATACATTTTTCAATGCGAATTTCTAGCAAACTATTTGTAGCAGTAAGTTAAAGGTAGCGAAGATATCTAGTAAATAACGTCGAGAAAAATAAAAAATAAATGCATTGGAATGGAGATATTAGCTCGGAAACTTGTAAAAAATGGTAAAAATTGATTTTTTTCAAATCAAATTCCTCTTAGTAGGTATTCTCATTTCTTTAGATTGTGACTATTTTAGAGAGATAAAGCCTAGATCTAGCAAATAACGTCGAGTTTTTTCAATTTTAGTGGCGCATTTTTTAATTGTTTAACTCTAATAGTACTTGTTTTTTCTCTCGATATTTCACCGACGAGAAATTGCAATATTTCGTTGAAAGTTTTAGAAATATAAAGCAAAACAGCATATTTAACAACTATGTGCAAAATAAAATTTAGGAGAGTTAATTCTCTTTAAAAATTTTCAATTTCTTTGAACTGCAAATTTTCATTTTCGTCTTAAATTTTCGCATATTGGGTTTCTGTCTTTTACGCTAGATGTCTCTAATGTGAATTGTGGTCTAGGTCTAGGCTAATTTTATATGTATTTTCATACTTTCAGGACACAAACCTATGTATAGTAGGTTTTATTGCCTACAGGCTCGCTGGCATCTAAATTGAAATTTTTGCTGAGTACTGACTCCTCTTAATGTGGTCTAAACTAAAAATTTCGGATTTTGTTACCTTTTTTCTTATTTTGTAAGCTGGGGACTCTCCTCTTTAATTTGACTTATAATACCCTATGTGCTATCTGTAGCCATTTAAAATTTATTAGCTCTTAACCTATTTTCAAAGATGATTTATACCCTTACTGACTGAAAAAAAACACGCCATTTTAAAAAAATATCGTCTAATTTCGGTATTACCTGAATAGATTATAAGCGAATAACTGTTTAATGGCTATAGTTAGCACATAGGGGTGCAATAAATTAAATTAAAGAGGAGAGTCCCCAGTTTACAGCTTTCATAAAAAAATGTTAGTAGTAATTTTTGAAAAAAAAATAGAGGTCAAATTAAAAAAAAAATGTAAGAAAATCCGAAATTTTTAGTTTAGACCACAATAACTCGGAGAGGAGTACGGGGCTGGTTGAGTAGTTGTTGGAAAGGCCATTAAGTTTTGCATAATCAGCTGTAGTCGGTGACCGTACACTCTGTACTTTTTAAGAAACAGGGTGTTTTGTGAAAATCTAGCATAATTTTTTAATCACCCTGTAACTCCAAACTGTTGATATGGCCTCCCCTTGCCATACACTTTTTTTGTTGGTTTAGGTGAGTACTATCACCTCCCGCTCTATGGACCACCATGGAGGAAACACTCTATATATGCATGAAAGATAATATTGGTTAATACAGCGAAACATTCGTTACATATTGTCAGGTCCAACTACATCATATTTAAATGAAAGTTGCACTTTTATAAATTTATGGCTGTCAATCAGTGTTGCCACAAGAGGTAGAAATAAAAGTAGCAAGACTAAAGGGGAAAAGTAGCAAAGTAGCAAAATTTTGTAAAAAAAAAAGTAGCAAAAAGTAGCATTCTTAAAGAAAAAGAAGTAGGTAAAACTTAATAGTAACATTTAAAAAAAA
The DNA here is from genome assembly GCA_963924295.1 of Dioctria rufipes. Taxonomy (NCBI): domain Eukaryota; kingdom Metazoa; phylum Arthropoda; class Insecta; order Diptera; family Asilidae; genus Dioctria; species Dioctria rufipes. The sequence goes on from OZ002742.1 coordinate 83,523,700, forward strand.
TATATATATAAAATCTGTTTCTGTTAACAATAAAAAAAAGTTAAGACGATTCATACAAAATAAAACTGAATAAGTCGCAGAATTAGAAAATATATGTAGAGCGTAGTTGAACAAAAAATATTGATTTTTTCCTTAAATTCATTCCATTTCACAGCAGATAATAAACAAGGTAGTACATATATATTAAACGTTTTATTTCGATATTTCTGATTATTAAACGTGATTTTAAGTTGCTTTATGTAATTACGGTATCCAGACAAGGTATTTTTTATTTTGACTTTCTACTTGCCCTTTTGTACAGATTATGCATTCAATGGTCTTTAGGTCAAATCCATTTGTTTTAGTTAGAGTTGAAGGTCTGAGAATACTCGTGGTAGACACATTAAATTCATTACGAAATCACAGAGTTCTTTAAATAAATATTGCCCCAATCAGTTTTATAAAGCCGAAAGATAAGTCCAAAGACTTTCAGGATCAGTCAACTGATTTAAATTCGATTGCACCTTTAAGATTCGCCATTGTGTACTAATTTTTTCCACATCAGAATGTTGATAAAGATTTGGAAATGCTTTTAATAATTTCAAAATAATATCGTTACATTTGCAGGCTCTATCGGGATCTAGACAACACAAGTGTTTTAAAAAGTCGCTTTTGAAATCGAAGAGTTTTCTACTCAAATCATAAAACGAAAGGATATGTGACCTTACAGTATTCAAAACGGAATCCACTAAACCCTTTTCTGCAATAAATAAATCAGCATTTGCACTGATGTAGGTATATCTCATTAAGGGGCAAATAATTCTCTTGATGTTGTAGGTCAATGTCATTCAGGCAACCTGAGTTATTTATTAAGTCAGGTTTAATGAAAAACGACTAAATTAACTCGTAGGTTGTGTCAATTGTTTTGCATAATGTAGGTATGTAACTTAAAATTTTCTGTTTGAAACTCTAAGTCAGTAGTAGTTACAACTTGAAGGATTTGTGACAAAAAGTATTTTTTCAACAATTTTGCTTGCAATTATTAAATTGTCTTCCAACGAAGATGATATAAAAAATAATTGAAGAGCCTTGCCATTGCTCCAAAATTCTGTCAAGAATTTGTTTTAAAGATAGCCATTTCGTTGGAGCTATGTTAAGGATTGTTTCCTACTTTACACCAGCATAATCCTGGAATTTTGTCCAAACTTCCATATGCCTTTAGAAAAATTTATTTCGAACTTCCTCTACTTTGAGTTTCTAATCTGAATTTACGTAAAAGTAGCATTTTAGACAGAATAATAGAAAAAAAGTATCAAAGTAGCATTTTTGGAATGACATGAAAAAAAGTATCATTTTTGCTAAAATTGTAGCAAAGTGGCATCACTGCTGTCAATGCAACGAAAGCTCAAACTAAATGTTGTAATATAGTAAATATATAAAGTAAATATTTGGATCAGATAAGTCAGTGGACCAGTCATAAATTAGTTGTTTAACCTATTAGGGTCGAAATTGCCATAATTAAAGATGCCTTGCTTTCCGAAAACACCAGCCTTCTTGAGAATTCTACAAGCCCTATGTAGAATTCGCAGTAAAGAAATAATTAAGTATGTCAAAATTGTTGATAACGAATTAATTTGTTTAGTAACACTTATAGAAGTGGTCGTCCCGTTACGAATAGCTTTATGTATACAAAGAATGAGCTTTTGAAGTTCTAATCGCCTGAATTGCTTACAAAGATGTTCCCGCTCAGCAATCAGTAAAGCAATCTCGAAGTATATATACTTACATAAAATAGTATGGACAAGATCTTGAATAACTTTTAAAAAACTCCGATCTTAACTGAACTATTGGTCAATATAATAATAATAATGTGATCAAGGAAACTAAGCGAATCAATTTGATTACACAAGAGTATTCAATTGTTGCCAGTTGCGTGTTAGGCGAACGATTCCTTTATCGGCTGTTTGTCAGAGTACAATACCTTCGCAATGATATCATGATAATAAGGTAGAATACGTACGCTGCGTATAGTATGCATCTAACTAAACTCTGATGCTAAACGCCATTTAATTGAAAGTTATTAAAATTCAATTGTCACCTTTGGGGTCTAATTTATTGTTTATATGTGTGTAGTGTCATCACATATTTGTGCTAAATACTTTCCCATACTCAAAATCATTTCATTCACACTTTACCTACCAACACAAATTAGCACATACGTAAGCATTTGTTGCTTTTCATGCAAAAATTTTCTCATCGCGAGCAGGGCGGCTCCTATAACAAAAGCTTTTGCAGGTAAAAATTGCGTGCTCGAAATTAGATTTGATCCGAAAAATAAAATTTCAGCAAAAATTTGTCATTTTGTGTGCATTACTTATGTCTGCTATATATGACTAAAGTAAATATTACTAATTATGTCTAAATATCTAAAAATATACTTATGGACTTTTGGGCTGATTGATGATGGGCCTACACGCCAGTTGTAAATAAGTTGAAGAAATGAGGGTAAAAGGTGTTAAAGTATGTTGGCAGATTGTTATTACAAAAGACTATATCATGAAGTGTACTCATTAGACACGCTATTGAATCGCCAAATATCTATTATTAATTTAGTATTACCTGCTAATGTTTTTAGAGTGCTTGGACACTCCTACATTAGCTTGAATTTAAAAATACACGAGTTAAGAACCTCAATTGAAATTGTTTTACATTATAAATGAAATAAAATAAAATTAAATGAACTATGAAAGCTGCTTTTGATGTATTCCTTAGCACATATTTAATTAAATGCAGGACATTTCTGATAAATAGTACGCTGGTTAATACCTATGCCTTTTCAATCGATCAACCTCCAAGGTTGATCCGGCTATACAGGTTGACACAGTGGTTTCCGAGTTGACGGGACTTAAAGATATTTTGGTATGTTTTTGTGAATCACCCTGTAACTTCTGAACGTTACATTTTGCGATGATCACTTAAGATTTGCACCGTTCCAATGGTTTATAAATTTTTCCTTCCCTCTTCTCCGTTTTAAAGTTATGGCTCAACAACAATTAAAATTTCGGAATTTTAATTCGGTGTTTTTATTTATTATTATTATTTAATTATTATTCTTATAAAAAAGGACGTACATTACACTTTTTCATATTATATTTAAGAAGCCCAAAAGCTGTGCTTTAGAATGACCTATTACACTTTGTACCTAAAAAGTGACTCTCTCTGCTGTTCTTGCACTTTTTAAATAGCTTTTATCTACTCACTAACCCCTGACTAAAATGCTTTGTGCCAGAGCGCCCGAGTGTTCCGTTCGTGACGAAAGAGTTTTGGGGTAGTAAACGTAGATGAATTTACATGGGGTTTTTTGTTATTTAGAATGAGTGAGTCTGGAGCTTTCCGATGGAGTAAAATTATCTTACGTTTTGGAATGGGAGGTGGTAACTACCACCCTTGGGGTTGTCCAATTTGGGCTGTGGGTGATATCAACTTAAACCTCTTGCTGAGTGCTACTAAATGGCATATTTTCTTTTCTTCTGTAAGAAACTTTATAAAAGACTTTTTTCATCAGAATATCGTACAAATACGTGATTTTGGGTAGTACACATGGTTGGATTTAAATGGTTTTGTGTGATAAAAGAGAAAGAGAGGGAGAGTCGAGATTGAAGAGTGGAGAGTCGCAAGTCGAGAGTGCAGAGTAGACAGAGAAAGTGTATAGAATTTATGACTAAAAAGTATAAAATAGAATATATTAAAAAAATGTTTAAAATAAATGACTTTCGTAAATAAATTGCACTAAGAATTAAAAAAGAAATAAGAAATGCTAGAACTCAAATTAAATCTTAAAAGTTTGGGCATGAGTTTCTTGCAGTTAGACAATTTTAATTAGTTATCGATGCCCGAACTTTTCAGATTTTATCTGAGTTCTAGCATTTCTTATTTTGCAACGAAATTTTTCTTTTGTAGATCACTAAGAAAGAAAAAAATATTTTTACTTTTTGGTACAATTAATTTACGAAAGTTATTTATTTTAAAAGTTTTTTTTAATATATTTTATTCTTAAGCATATCTAGCGAAAATGTCTTTTGTGAATTAAGTTTTTAGGCTATTTTAACTAGATTTGTTCAAGAAAAAATGCAAACAACTCAAATTTTGAATTATCATCATGGGGAGCAACATTCAGAAGTTCCAGGGTAATCTATAAATATCTAATATCCTTAAGTTTCGTTATCCCGGAAATTGTTGGGATTTTCCTCCCCTCAGTCATATATTTTTTGCTTATGTAAATATGACTTATACATAGCCTTCGGGTGTAAGACCACAGATGGGACATCCTGTATACCGGACTTCTGTTCACTTTTGGCGCTCCGTCATACTCACTGCAAATGGATGCTTAAATTGTATCTTTTCTTTATGGTCATCTCTACTTTGTGTAGCTCTGCAAAGTATTTCAGGTGACTAACCAAGTATACCCTTGTTTTAGTTCTCTTTCTCAGTTCTATATTTCTTGTTCCGAGCACTGTTCCTTTTGGCGTTTGCTTATGTAGTTTTTTGTACGGCCCACATACCCATGAGTCATATGTGTCTATGGGTTTGCGTTTGATTACCATTGTAAATACAACCATTGACCTCAAATACAATTTAATGCTAAAAAGCCATTGTCATGTCCAGAACGTATTTCATTTTCTTGCACTTTTCTGTTTGTATTTACTGTTTGTTTATGGCCTATAAATATCACTATTTTTGAATTATGTATATTTGTTTACAATTAACATCAAGTGATAACAGATTTTATATTTAAATTTCTTTAATAACTTTTTATACAAAAAACTTTTTTAATTACACATTATCGATGTCTGTGATGTTGAAAGTTCAGTGTTTTGTGATAGAATAAGAATAGAATAAGTTTATTGATAGTGAAGTACTACAAGAATACAAATTTCTTTTTTTACTACGAAAAAAAAGCGGCAAAAAGAATAAATCAAAAACAAGTAAATATTAATAAAAAATTGAGAAATAAAATAAAAATAAAAAAATAAAGAATAAAATAAATTAGAAATGCAAAAATTAGAATGGAAAACCGAAAAAAACATGCTACTAAGCAACGGAAATGAAATACTAAAATATTACTTAAAACATAAGATTACAAATATATAACAACTAATAACTAAAAAACTAGAAAACACAAGCCCAAGACCACCTAAAACACAGCCAAAAGTCTATTCCTATAAACATACGAGTCGAGGTCGTACGCTGAATATTGGATGATAAATTATTCCAAGTTCGAATAGCACGAACAAAGTAAAAGTTTTCCATTACAGAATACTGTAAGTTTGGTATCAGCACATCGAAACGCGTTGAGGTGTTTAAAAATGCTAAATTATTAAATAAATAGCTTGATTCTTTAGAGTAGATGATCTTATAAAGAGATGCCAGAAGCCCACGTAAAAGAGCAATTAAGTAGATGATTACGATGTTGAGAAATATAATCAAATCTCCTTAAGCAGAAGACGAATCTTGTGCAGTCGTTGAAAGCCACATTTAGCTTGGTGGAACAGGATGAGCACAAGTGAGAGGAAAAGGAGACTGCCATAGGAAAAGTTCGGCAGAATCAAAGTTATGATTGCCATCGAACGTGAATTCGTAGACAAAGTTCCCGAAGACAACCACAGCCGACAAAACCCACTATAAATCTCACCAGTCATATTATTGACATGATTACAGCATTGCATTCTAGAATTGAGGAAGATACCAAGATATTTTACACGATTCGAAAATGGGAAAACTGTGTTAATTTAAAAATATAGGTGGAAAATCAGATACCTCAACTGTTCTGCGATAGCAGGTAATGCACTGCGTCTTACCGGCATCAAGTACTAAAAGATTGTTTTCAGTACAGCGTGCAATATTACGCAAGTCAGAAGTTAGGCGATAAATTCAATCCTCTACTATTATTGGTCGACTGAGATACACCTGCCCATCATCGGCATATAAATGAATTTTACAGTTTACAACAACATTGGGGAGGTCATATATATACAGGCTGAATAGCAAAGGGCAGAAAATAGAGCCTTGAGGGAGACCACAAGTTAGAGGCAAAACACCGGAAACACAATCCTTTACCTTAAGAGGAGTCAGTACCAAGATTTTCAAGTTTCATACATTTTTCAATGCAAATTTCTGGCAAACTATTTGTACTATATTAATGATTTATACGTTAAAATAAAGGTAACGAAGTGGTCTAGTAATTAACGACGAGAAAAATTAAAACAAAATGGTATTGGAATGGAGATATTAGCTCGGAAACTTGTAAAAAATGGTAAAAATTGAAATCTTTTAAATCAAATTCCATTTCTTTAAATTGTGACTGTTTTAGAAAGATAAGGCCTAACTCTTGCAAATAACGTCGAGGTTTTTCATTTTTAGTGGCGCTTTTTATAATTATTTGACTCTAATAGTACTTATTTTTCCCGATATTTTACCGACGAGAAATTGCATTATTTATTTGAAAGTTGTTTAATTACAAAGCAAAATAGCATATTTAACAATTATGGGCAAAAAAAAATTTAGGAGAGTTAATTCTCGTTAAAAATTTTCAATTTATGTAAACTGCAAATTTTTATTTTTCGTCTTAAATTGTATGGTTTTTCGTATGTTCGGTTTCTGTCTTTTGCGGTAGATGTCTCTAATGTGCTCTGTGGTCTAGGTCTAAGCTACTTTTATATGAATTTCCTCACTTTCAGGACACAAACCTACGTATAGTAAATTTTACTACTTACAGGCTCGCTGGTATCTAAATTGAACCTTTTGCTGAGTACTGACTCCTCGTAACACGTTGCAATCTATTGGAGAGAAAGCTGCGGATTAGGGAGACAGCAGAGGATTGAATATGGTATCTAAATTGAACCTTTTGCTGAGTACTGACTCCTCGTAACACGTTGCAATCTATTGGAGAGAAAGCTGCGGATTAGGGAGACAGCAGAGGATTGAATATGGAAGTCTGAAACCAACTTTATAAGCAAGTTGGAATGATTGGCCATGTCAAATGCTTTGGAGAAATCAACCAGAGCAAGAACGCATTGATGGTCCATGACAACGGGCTGCGTAATATCATTCGTTAGATTAAGAAGTCTTGTCTCACAACTACGAGATTTACGAAAATCGGACTGGAAACGACTTAATAAGTTAAAGTTTTCCAAGTGATCAATTATTTGCTGTACCATCAATTTTTCCAAGACATTAGCAAGAAATACTAACAGGCTAATTGGTCAAAATCAGCTGGAATCTCAGCTGCACTATTCTTAGATACCAGCACAACTGCAGTGATTTTCCAACCAGAACAAAATGTCGACATGGTAAGGCAGGTGTTAAAAATATGTAGAATCGGCTGTATTATCCAAGTGAGAAGAAGTCTGATAAACCTAGGTGGAATTAGAGTATCACCAGGCCCCACTACATCAGATTTGACAGCACCAATTGCCACAGAAAACTCCCTAGCTTCAACACATCTAAAACTAAAACATGGCTGATCATTGCTTCAGGGAAATACGAATAGATTTAAACAGTGGTGGGATTCTAATAATTTTACAACCGGTTCGCTACGAAAAAATGTGGTTGGGAGACTGTTAATAAATTTTTTTTAAAGCTTTCTAAATTAAAACAGAATTTATTTATTGTTCAGGAAAGTAAATTTTATAAAAACAACGATAAACTTATAATTTTAAATATTTCCATTTAGCCTTTTGATTTTCATCTGCTTCTGAAATTTGTTTTTTTTTAACCCTTGTATCATCGGCTGAATGATTAATTTTCACCCACTTCTTTACAAGGGGGACGGAATCCCATTCGATAAGTGGTAGGCCGATTAGACTAATAGTCATTACGTTGGAAATATTTTGCATATTTAAACGGTTCCGTTTATCTGAACATATTTGGTTCATTTTTGAAAATCCCCTTTCTGCTTCTGCGGAACTTACAGCAATGGTCTTATAATATTTTTTGCTTTTTTAATACTTTCCGGGACCATATAGTTCTGTGTATCTTTTAAAAAATTTTCTACAAAATCTCTATAATCATTTGTATCAATTTTATAATTAAAAATGTCGTTAAAAGTGTCTAATATTTCTTCAGCTGCCTTCCACGGAACAATTATTTCTTCAATATTCCACCTAGATGGTTCTAATATATTAAGAAATTCTAATTTACAGCTGCCTTGGGCACAATTTGATTTTATATGGTCGCAATCCATTAGCCTTTTCTTTAAATTAAGTACTATATTATATATAAGTTTAGAGCGTGGAAGTCCAATAAATTTACTATTTTCTATAAATTTGATTGTTTTAAAAGCTTCTGAGGTAATTAAACTTTCAATTTTGTTTTCGTATACACCCTTTTCCTTTTGGAGTATTTCGAAAAAATTTATTGACCTTAGAACAAGTTTTTCGGCCTTAATTATGTCCGCATTTCTAGCTTGTAGCGCATTTGACAGAATAGAAATTTCATTTGAAATGTCAATCATTAATGATAAATCATTTAAAAAGAATTTATTTTCCAGTCTTATAGCCATACCCATGTATTTCTCATTTGATGAAAAATAATTATGTAAAGCAGGATAGGCACGCCAAACAGCTATGGTTGATCTTAAACTGCATGCTGCCCATCTTGGTCCGAAAACTCTTCCAATCTTTATAATATCGATTTCTAGTTCCTTTGATATTTCGGAAAGCTAGATTTGATTTTTATTGGATTGATGAAAAATAGTATATATTTTGTCAATAAAAACTTTAAAATGGTTTATTCGCTTTATTTCATTTATAGAATCATCCAAAACAAGTTGGAGACGGTGGTTTAAACAATGCCATATTAATACATTTGGAAATTCATTTGAAATTCTCGTACTGACTCCAGATTTTCTCCCTAGCATGACACTTGCTCCATCTGAACAAAATCCAACTAAATTTTCTTTCAAGTAATTATAAGTAAATCCATTGCTATTTAAATCTTTCATCAAAGAATGATATATAGTTTCTGCATCTTGTTTGGCTGTAGCATATGCGTTATGCTGGGAGGAAGTGCAAATAAAATAATCTCATATACGCTGAAGGCCTCGCTTAGCTTCAATATTAAATTGGAGACTTGTGTCCGTCAACAAAAATTATCAAATGTTTTTGAATTTGTTCACTAATTCATTCACCATGTAGTTACCCCATTCGTGATATATTCTGATGCAGTCTGACTCCGAACGACCTAAAAACCAGTCCTCTGGTATGGTTATTGACTACATCCCTAGGTGGCCATACGTAGAGAAAAACAACTGTCCCTTCAAATATATCTCCTGCATTCATCTCCTTTATATAATTTTTTGCAGCTCATCATTTCTCATCCATTTCTGAATAACTTCCTCAGAAATTGTATCTCTGGCTGCAGTTAGGCCGTCGGGAATTCTGGATTGCATTTAAGGAAAAGGTTATATAATTTTTGAAGGATAAAATCGTGCTATCTTCTTGCTCAATTTTTTTAACTGTATTTAAAAGACTATCAGGACTTAATGGAAATACTTTGTGGTCGAAACTTTCCTACACCTTCAGGATGTCTTCCAGACAATTTATCCTGCAATGATGTTTTTGGAATATATATTTGATGGTAGCTGGTCTAATTGCAAATTTTCCTTGTCCGACAATGCTTCATTTAGTGTTGTAGCAGTATATCCTTCCATATTTCCTTAAATGCGGACTAATTAATAAAGTGTTGCTTGTTGGCCCCAATTCGGGGCAAGGTAAAAAATTCAGCTCTAATTTCTGGCTACCAGCAGACGAAAACTGGATCATTATACATTTTGCGGCCACTAAAATTAATGTGATTATTCCGAAAATTAACTTAAATTTCAAACAATATTATATTTATTTGAAATATAACTACTTAAAAAGCTTTCTTAGGCAAGTGCCACATCAGACTATTGATGTACTGATGGTGATGGTGAAGTTTTAAAATAATCAGCAACTGATATATTGCGAGGACATCACATCAGTAGGTAATGCTACATTCACTTAAAGTGACCTGATTTTTATGTCAAAATCGCAAGCACTTAAGTTGGAATTCAAAGAGGAGGAAGAGCTTTTGCTGATTTAATAATAAAGAATGGAATTAATATAGTCGGGATTTTTCTATGGGATAAATTCCAACTATCATTCTAAGTGATAAAGTCCAGGAAGCCCAACGCCTCCTGTATTGAGGAAAGAAAGCCATGGTAATGACGATTGTAAATTGCAAATTTGAACTTCAAGAATTGATTGAAGGAAGCGTTTTGTATTGGCAGAAACCCTAATACTCTTCAGTACGGAGTATAATTTAATAAGAAATTACACAAGTAAATATTACCAACTTTTCAATTTATGTTGAAATTTCTCTCCAAGTTTTCTCAAATTTATCCCTTTTGCAGTACTCACACGTTGATTCACACAGGCACCTTCGTTTTTCAAGGCTCTGCACTAATTTTAAAACTCTAATTTTTAATACTTATTTTAAATTAACCCGACTAAATTAGTTTGAAAATAAAATATCAACTGATGTCAATAAAAATCAGCAACATGCAAATCACTTGCTAATTATCAGCAGATCAGTATCACATCAGTACATTACTACCTTTTGTAATGTAGCATGCCTCATTAAGATAGTAGTGCTGCTGATAACCAGCGCATCAGTACATCAGCATATCAGTGGTCTGGTGTGGCACTTTCCTTATGAAATAAAAATGGAATAAAAAGAGCAGTGCCTAACCTTTAAAACTCATCGCAGTACACTAAAAAAAATGTGTTATTACATTTTCGCATTAGTTACATGTCGACACCCAATGAACTAAACTCTGATGACTTAACTTTAACTCACTTTAGATAAGTAGACGATACATACACCAATCTGAGGATATAGAGATATCTGTAATATGTATAAGGAAAATACGTCGTTTAATGGCATGTTATAAAATGAAATGGACGCGAATCGGGTAGTGGACGCGAATCGGTGTATTTACTATATAAAGTTAAACGGTCTGAATTAATTAACACTTAGAAACCAACCAAATGATACTAAACCAATTTAATCCTGATTTAATCCTGAAATAAAAATTCCAAACATATTTATATGTCCATGTCTAACAGTTAATTAAAGAAAAATCAATATTTTTGCTTTATTACCCTCTAGAGGCGGTATCTGAACTCACAAGACTCAGTGATTTCAGAATTGATAATAATATGTCTTTTCTATCATAGGCAATTTGCTCGCATGAATTCCATGCTTTTATTTAACCACCACAGCTAGAAAAAATCCTAAAAAGTCGTAATTTCACTTTTCGTTGCTAACCTGACAGATGTGTATCTTTTCTTTTCTTTTTTGTGAAGGTTTCAGTGAGTACATTGCAGAGAATAAGTTTAACTTCCCCACTTTTTGGTTGAATAGCTTAAATATTCGATAAGCTGCTAATGTCAGTGTGGAATTTCCTATCTAATTGCTCAAATCTCCTTTCATCGGGGATATACAAAAAATATTCAGATCCAGAGGAGAAGATTTTGAAAACAGGTAATCAGAACAATACGAGTTTGTTTAAAAAGTGTGCTCACCTTCATAAGTATCTCGGTGATTTACTTACCGATTTCGATCATTCAATAATTTATTTGGTATAGACGAAATTGATGCTGATTGTACTGGTAAATATACATTGTATGAACCCATCCCCATTCTTTCTTTGGGAATGAAGACTGACTCTAAAGAAACATAAGTATTCTTTAGACATTACATCTTTACATCTCCCCTATAATATTATTTAATTTTCTACACTCTTTTGACAAGTGTAATAAAAATGAGCAGCTTAATTAAATTACGTCCATCACTTTATGCGACACACTATCTAAATATCTAATACTAGAGATAGGGGGATGACAAGAGTTAATAAATATGTAGTAAAAAAAAAAACATTTAATATCTCTGAATTTCGAAGCACAGATCCTCGAGGAGTTTCAAAGATATCTGAACGGAAGTTGGGAAAACGGCAATTAAAATGTATCTGATGGGACCTACCGATAAGGAAATATTTTCATGATGATGGCTATTATGCCGACGGAGAAAACCAAAAACAAGTGGGTAATTTAGAGAGTAACTTTAAGTAATTAACACCGACAAAAGATTTGAAGAAATCGTGAAAAACTACTTAGAACGAAATCTTCATCCTTATCCGAACTTTTATTTAAGTCTGTGGTGATTTTTAATAGAGTGGTCTCACAGCTGGATTTTTGCGATTGCTTTGAATAAAGTCGGGAATTTGTGTCTATATAAGTTTTACGAGACTTTGACCAAAACCACAATATACTGATTGGCCAAAAATCAAATGCAAAAATAACTGGTAAATTTTTGGAAAGGTAATATTATGGCTTGGTTCCAAATAGCACAAAAGTTCAATGACATAGGATATTGGCTTAATACAGGGTGTTTTCTCCATGGTGGTCCACAGAGCAAGAGGTGATAGTACTCACCTAGACAAATAAAAACTTGTATGGCAGAGGAGGGAAAATCAAGCGTCTCGTAAGGTACAGGATGATTAAGAAATTATGCTAGGTTTTCATAAAACATCATGTAAAAGTAAGTACAAGGTCTACGGTCATCGCCTAAAGATGATTGTATGCAGAACTTCATGGGCTTTCACGCAACTGCTCAACCAGCGTCGTACTCCTCTTCTCTGAGGAGTTAAGAGGAGTCAGTACCAAGATTTGCAAGTTTCATACATTTTTCAATGCGAATTTCTAGCAAACTATTTGTAGCAGAATAATGATTTATATCTTAAATTAAAGGTAACGAAGATGTCTAGTAAATAACGTCGAGAAAATAAAAAAAAATGCATTGGAATGGAGATATTAGCTCGGAAACTTGTAAAAATGGTAAAAATTGATTTTTTTCAAATCAAATTCCTCTTAGTAGGTATTCTCATATCTTTAGATTGTGACTATTTTAGAGAGATAAAGCCTAGATCTAGCAAATAACGTCGAGTTTTTTCAATTTTAGTGGCGCATTTTTTAATTGTTTAACTCTAATAGTACTTGTTTTTTCTCTCGATATTTCACCGACGAGAAATTGCAATATTTCGTTGAAAGTTTTAGAAATATAAAGCAAAACAGCATATTTAACAATTATGTGCAAAATAAAATTTAGGAGAGCTCATTCTCGTTAAAAATTTTCAATTTCTTTGAACTGCAAATTTTCATTTTCGTCTTAAATTTTCGGATATTGGGTTTCTGTCTTTTACGCTAGATGTCTCTAATGTGAATTGTGGTCTAGGTCTAGGCTAATTTTATATGTATTTTCATACTTTCAGGACACAAACCTATGTATAGTAAGTTTTATTGCCTACAGGCTCGTTGGCATCTAAATTGTAATTTTTGCTGAGTACTGACTCCTCTTAATGTGGTCTAAACTAAAAATTTCGGATTTTGTTACCTTTTTTCTTATTTTGTAAGCTGGGGACTCTCCTCTTTAATTTGACTTATAATACCCTATGTGCTATCTGTAGCCATTTAAAATTTATTAGCTCTTAACCTATTTTCAAAGATGATTTATACCCTTACTGACTGAAAAAAAACACGCCATTTTAAAAAAAATATCGTCTAATTTCGGTATTACCTGAATAGATTATAAGCGTATAACTGTTTAATGGCTGTAGTTAGGTGTGCAATAGCTTAAATTAAAGAGGGGAAACCCCAGTTTACAGCTTTCATAAAAAAATGTTACGTTTACTACCTTTTTGACAAAAAAAAACATAGAGGTCAAATTAAAAAAAATGTAAGAAAATCCGAAATTTTTAGTTTAGACCACAATAAGTCGGAGAGGAGTACAAGGCTGGTTGAGTAGTTGTTGAAAAGGCGATGAAGTTCTGCATACAATCAGCTGTAAACGGTGACCGTACACTCTGTACTTTTGAAGGAACAGGGTGTTTTGTTAAAACTAAGCTTAATTTTTTAATCCCCCTGTAACTCCAAACGGTTGTAAAAGGCCTCCCCCCCATACACTTTGTTTGTTTGTTTAGGTCAGTACTATCACCTCCCGCTCTATGGACCACCATGTATATGCATGAAAGATAATATTGGCTAATACAGCGAAACATTCGTTACATATTGTCAGGTCCAACTACATCATATTTAAACGAAAGTTGCACTTTTATAAATTTATGGCTGTCAATCAGTGTTGCCACAAGAGGTAGGAATAAAAGTAGCAAGACTAAAGGGGAAAAGTAGCAAAGTAGCAAAATTTTGCAAAAAAAAACAAGTAGCAAAAAGTAGCATTCTTAAAGAAAAAGAAGTAGGTATAACTTAATAGTAACATTTAAAAAAAAAATATATAAAATCTCTTTCTGTTAACAATAAAAAAAAAATTAAGACGATTCATACAAAATAAAACTGAATAAGTCGCAGAATTAGAAAATATATGTAGAGCGTAGTTGAACAAAAAATATTGATTTTTTCCTTAAATTCATTCCATTTCACAGCACATAATAAACAAGGTAGTACATATATATATGTATATTAAACGTTTTATTTCGATATTTCTGATTATTAAACGTGATTTTAAGTTGCTTTATGTAATTACGGTGTCCAGACAAGGTATTTTTTATTTTGACTTTCTACTTGCCCTTTTGTACAGATTATGCATTCAATGGTCTTTAGGTCAAATCCATTTGTTTTAGTTAGAGTTGGAGGTCTGAGAATACTCGTGGTAGACACATTAAATTCATTACGAAATCACAGAGTTCTTTAAATAAATATTGCCCCAATTAGTTTTTTAAAGCCGAAAGATAAGTCCAAAGACTTTCAGGATCAGTCAACTGATTTAAATTCGATTGCACCTTTAAGATTCGGCATTGTGTACTAATTTTTTCCACATCAGAATGCTGATAAAGATTGGGAAATGCTTTTAATAATTTCAAAATAGTATCGTTACATTTGCATGCTCTATCGGGATCTAGACAGTCGCTTTTGATATCGAAGCGTTTTCTACTCAATTCATAAAACGAAAGGATATGTGACCTTACAGTATTCAAAACGGAATCCACTAAACCCTTTTCTGCAATAAATAAATCAGCATTTGCACTGATGTAGGTATATCTCATTAAGGGGCAAATAATTATCTTGATGTTGTATGTCAATGTCATTCAGGCAACCTGAGTTATTTATTAAGTCAGGTTTAATGAAAAACGACTAAATTAACTCGTAGGTTGTGTCAATTGTCTTGCATAATGTAGGTATGTAACTTAAAATTTTCTGTTTGAAACTCTAAGTCAGTAGTAGCTCAAACTAAATGTTGTAATATAGTAAATATATAAAGTAAATATTTGGATCAAATAAGTCAGTGAACCAGTCATAAATTAGTTGTTTAACCTATTAGGGTCGAAATTGCCATAATTCAAGATGCCTTGCTTTCCGAAAACACCAGCCTTCTTGAGAATTCTACAAGCCCTATGTAGAATTCGCAGTAAAGATATAATTAAGTATGTCAAAATTATTGATAACAAATAAATTTGTTTAGTAACACTTATAGAAGGGGTCGTCCCGTTACGAAGAGCTTTATACAAAGAATGAGCTTTTGAAGTTTCAATCGCCTGAATTGTTTACAAAGATGTTCCCGCTCAGCAATCAGTAAAGCAATCTCGACAGTATATATACTTACATAAAATAGTATGGACAAGATCTTGAATAAATTTTAAAAAGCTCCGAATCTCCGATCTAACTGAACTATTGGTCAATATAAAAATAATAATGTGATCGAGGAAAGAGAATCAGTTTCATTACACAAGAGTATCCAATTGTTGCCAGTTGCTTGTTAGGCGAACGATTCCTTTATCGGCTGTTTGTTAGGGTACAATACCTTCGCAATGATATCATGATAATAAGGTAGAATACGTACGCTGCGTATAGTATGCATCTAACTAAACTCTGATGCTAAACGCCATTTAATTGAAAGTTATTAAAATTCAATTGTCACCTTTGGGGTCTAATTTATTGTTTATATGTGTGTAGTGTCATCACATATTTGTGCTAAATACTTTCCCATACTCAAAATCATTTCATTCACACTTTACCTACCAACACAAATTAGCACATACGTAAGCATTTGTTGCTTTTCATGCAAAAATTTTCTCATCGCGAGCAGGGCGGCTCCTATAACAAAAGCTTTTGCAGGTAAAAATTGCGTGCTCGAAATTAGATTTGATCCGAAAAATAAAATTTCAGCAAAAATTTGTCATTTTGTGTGCATTACTTATGTCTGCTATATATGACTAAAGTAAATATTACTAATTATGTCTAAATATCTAAAAATATACTTATGGACTTTTGGGCTGATTGATGATGGGCCTACACGCCAGTTGTAAATAAGTTGAAGAAATGAGGGTAAAAGGTGTTAAAGTATGTTGGCAGATTGTTATTACAAAAGACTATATCATGAAGTGTACTCATTAGACACGCTATTGAATCGCCAAATATCTATTATTAATTTAGTATTACCTGCTAATGTTTTTAGAGTGCTTGGACACTCCTACATTAGCTTGAATTTAAAAATACACGAGTTAAGAACCTCAATTGAAATTGTTTTACATTATAAATGAAATAAAATAAAATTAAATGAACTATGAAAGCTGCTTTTGATGTATTCCTTAGCACATATTTAATTAAATGCAGGACATTTCTGATAAATAGTACGCTGGTTAATACCTATGCCTTTTCAATCGATCAACCTCCAAGGTTGATCCGGCTATACAGGTTGACACAGTGGTTTCCGAGTTGACGGGACTTAAAGATATTTTGGTATGTTTTTGTGAATCACCCTGTAACTTCTGAACGTTACATTTTGCGATGATCACTTAAGATTTGCACCGTTCCAATGGTTTATAAATTTTTCCTTCCCTCTTCTCCGTTTTAAAGTTATGGCTCAACAACAATTAAAATTTCGGAATTTTAATTCGGTGTTTTTATTTATTATTATTATTTAATTATTATTCTTATAAAAAAGGACGTACATTACACTTTTTCATATTATATTTAAGAAGCCCAAAAGCTGTGCTTTAGAATGACCTATTACACTTTGTACCTAAAAAGTGACTCTCTCTGCTGTTCTTGCACTTTTTAAATAGCTTTTATCTACTCACTAACCCCTGACTAAAATGCTTTGTGCCAGAGCGCCCGAGTGTTCCGTTCGTGACGAAAGAGTTTTGGGGTAGTAAACGTAGATGAATTTACATGGGGTTTTTTGTTATTTAGAATGAGTGAGTCTGGAGCTTTCCGATGGAGTAAAATTATCTTACGTTTTGGAATGGGAGGTGGTAACTACCACCCTTGGGGTTGTCCAATTTGGGCTGTGGGTGATATCAACTTAAACCTCTTGCTGAGTGCTACTAAATGGCATATTTTCTTTTCTTCTGTAAGAAACTTTATAAAAGACTTTTTTCATCAGAATATCGTACAAATACGTGATTTTGGGTAGTACACATGGTTGGATTTAAATGGTTTTGTGTGATAAAAGAGAAAGAGAGGGAGAGTCGAGATTGAAGAGTGGAGAGTCGCAAGTCGAGAGTGCAGAGTAGACAGAGAAAGTGTATAGAATTTATGACTAAAAAGTATAAAATAGAATATATTAAAAAAATGTTTAAAATAAATGACTTTCGTAAATAAATTGCACTAAGAATTAAAAAAGAAATAAGAAATGCTAGAACTCAAATTAAATCTTAAAAGTTTGGGCATGAGTTTCTTGCAGTTAGACAATTTTAATTAGTTATCGATGCCCGAACTTTTCAGATTTTATCTGAGTTCTAGCATTTCTTATTTTGCAACGAAATTTTTCTTTTGTAGATCACTAAGAAAGAAAAAAATATTTTTACTTTTTGGTACAATTAATTTACGAAAGTTATTTATTTTAAAAGTTTTTTTTAATATATTTTATTCTTAAGCATATCTAGCGAAAATGTCTTTTGTGAATTAAGTTTTTAGGCTATTTTAACTAGATTTGTTCAAGAAAAAATGCAAACAACTCAAATTTTGAATTATCATCATGGGGAGCAACATTCAGAAGTTCCAGGGTAATCTATAAATATCTAATATCCTTAAGTTTCGTTATCCCGGAAATTGTTGGGATTTTCCTCCCCTCAGTCATATATTTTTTGCTTATGTAAATATGACTTATACATAGCCTTCGGGTGTAAGACCACAGATGGGACATCCTGTATACCGGACTTCTGTTCACTTTTGGCGCTCCGTCATACTCACTGCAAATGGATGCTTAAATTGTATCTTTTCTTTATGGTCATCTCTACTTTGTGTAGCTCTGCAAAGTATTTCAGGTGACTAACCAAGTATACCCTTGTTTTAGTTCTCTTTCTCAGTTCTATATTTCTTGTTCCGAGCACTGTTCCTTTTGGCGTTTGCTTATGTAGTTTTTTGTACGGCCCACATACCCATGAGTCATATGTGTCTATGGGTTTGCGTTTGATTACCATTGTAAATACAACCATTGACCTCAAATACAATTTAATGCTAAAAAGCCATTGTCATGTCCAGAACGTATTTCATTTTCTTGCACTTTTCTGTTTGTATTTACTGTTTGTTTATGGCCTATAAATATCACTATTTTTGAATTATGTATATTTGTTTACAATTAACATCAAGTGATAACAGATTTTATATTTAAATTTCTTTAATAACTTTTTATACAAAAAACTTTTTTAATTACACATTATCGATGTCTGTGATGTTGAAAGTTCAGTGTTTTGTGATAGAATAAGAATAGAATAAGTTTATTGATAGTGAAGTACTACAAGAATACAAATTTCTTTTTTTACTACGAAAAAAAAGCGGCAAAAAGAATAAATCAAAAACAAGTAAATATTAATAAAAAATTGAGAAATAAAATAAAAATAAAAAAATAAAGAATAAAATAAATTAGAAATGCAAAAATTAGAATGGAAAACCGAAAAAAACATGCTACTAAGCAACGGAAATGAAATACTAAAATATTACTTAAAACATAAGATTACAAATATATAACAACTAATAACTAAAAAACTAGAAAACACAAGCCCAAGACCACCTAAAACACAGCCAAAAGTCTATTCCTATAAACATACGAGTCGAGGTCGTACGCTGAATATTGGATGATAAATTATTCCAAATTCGAATAGCACGAACAAAGTAAAAGTTTTCCATTACAGAATACTGTAAGTTTGGTATCAGCACATCGAAACGCGTTGAGGTGTTTAAAAATGCTAAATTATTAAATAAATAGCTTGATTCTTTAGAGTAGATGATCTTATAAAGAGATGCCAGAAGCCCACGTAAAAGAGCAATTAAGTAGATGATTACGATGTTGAGAAATATAATCAAATCTCCTTAAGCAGAAGACGAATCTTGTGCAGTCGTTGAAAGCCACATTTAGCTTGGTGGAACAGGATGAGCACAAGTGAGAGGAAAAGGAGACTGCCATAGGAAAAGTTCGGCAGAATCAAAGTTATGATTGCCATCGAACGTGAATTCGTAGACAAAGTTCCCGAAGACAACCACAGCCGACAAAACCCACTATAAATCTCACCAGTCATATTATTGACATGATTACAGCATTGCATTCTAGAATTGAGGAAGATACCAAGATATTTTACACGATTCGAAAATGGGAAAACTGTGTTAATTTAAAAATATAGGTGGAAAATCAGATACCTCAACTGTTCTGCGATAGCAGGTAATGCACTGCGTCTTACCGGCATCAAGTACTAAAAGATTGTTTTCAGTACAGCGTGCAATATTACGCAAGTCAGAAGTTAGGCGATAAATTCAATCCTCTACTATTATTGGTCGACTGAGATACACCTGCCCATCATCGGCATATAAATGAATTTTACAGTTTACAACAACATTGGGGAGGTCATATATATACAGGCTGAATAGCAAAGGGCAGAAAATAGAGCCTTGAGGGAGACCACAAGTTAGAGGCAAAACACCGGAAACACAATCCTTTACCTTAAGAGGAGTCAGTACCAAGATTTTCAAGTTTCATACATTTTTCAATGCAAATTTCTGGCAAACTATTTGTACTATATTAATGATTTATACGTTAAAATAAAGGTAACGAAGTGGTCTAGTAATTAACGACGAGAAAAATTAAAACAAAATGGTATTGGAATGGAGATATTAGCTCGGAAACTTGTAAAAAATGGTAAAAATTGAAATCTTTTAAATCAAATTCCATTTCTTTAAATTGTGACTGTTTTAGAAAGATAAGGCCTAACTCTTGCAAATAACGTCGAGGTTTTTCATTTTTAGTGGCGCTTTTTATAATTATTTGACTCTAATAGTACTTATTTTTCCCGATATTTTACCGACGAGAAATTGCATTATTTATTTGAAAGTTGTTTAATTACAAAGCAAAATAGCATATTTAACAATTATGGGCAAAAAAAAATTTAGGAGAGTTAATTCTCGTTAAAAATTTTCAATTTATGTAAACTGCAAATTTTTATTTTTCGTCTTAAATTGTATGGTTTTTCGTATGTTCGGTTTCTGTCTTTTGCGGTAGATGTCTCTAATGTGCTCTGTGGTCTAGGTCTAAGCTACTTTTATATGAATTTCCTCACTTTCAGGACACAAACCTACGTATAGTAAATTTTACTACTTACAGGCTCGCTGGTATCTAAATTGAACCTTTTGCTGAGTACTGACTCCTCGTAACACGTTGCAATCTATTGGAGAGAAAGCTGCGGATTAGGGAGACAGCAGAGGATTGAATATGGTATCTAAATTGAACCTTTTGCTGAGTACTGACTCCTCGTAACACGTTGCAATCTATTGGAGAGAAAGCTGCGGATTAGGGAGACAGCAGAGGATTGAATATGGAAGTCTGAAACCAACTTTATAAGCAAGTTGGAATGATTGGCCATGTCAAATGCTTTGGAGAAATCAACCAGAGCAAGAACGCATTGATGGTCCATGACAACGGGCTGCGTAATATCATTCGTTAGATTAAGAAGTCTTGTCTCACAACTACGAGATTTACGAAAATCGGACTGGAAACGACTTAATAAGTTAAAGTTTTCCAAGTGATCAATTATTTGCTGTACCATCAATTTTTCCAAGACATTAGCAAGAAATACTAACAGGCTAATTGGTCAAAATCAGCTGGAATCTCAGCTGCACTATTCTTAGATACCAGCACAACTGCAGTGATTTTCCAACCAGAACAAAATGTCGACATGGTAAGGCAGGTGTTAAAAATATGTAGAATCGGCTGTATTATCCAAGTGAGAAGAAGTCTGATAAACCTAGGTGGAATTAGAGTATCACCAGGCCCCACTACATCAGATTTGACAGCACCAATTGCCACAGAAAACTCCCTAGCTTCAACACATCTAAAACTAAAACATGGCTGATCATTGCTTCAGGGAAATACGAATAGATTTAAACAGTGGTGGGATTCTAATAATTTTACAACCGGTTCGCTACGAAAAAATGTGGTTGGGAGACTGTTAATAAATTTTTTTTAAAGCTTTCTAAATTAAAACAGAATTTATTTATTGTTCAGGAAAGTAAATTTTATAAAAACAACGATAAACTTATAATTTTAAATATTTCCATTTAGCCTTTTGATTTTCATCTGCTTCTGAAATTTGTTTTTTTTTAACCCTTGTATCATCGGCTGAATGATTAATTTTCACCCACTTCTTTACAAGGGGGACGGAATCCCATTCGATAAGTGGTAGGCCGATTAGACTAATAGTCATTACGTTGGAAATATTTTGCATATTTAAACGGTTCCGTTTATCTGAACATATTTGGTTCATTTTTGAAAATCCCCTTTCTGCTTCTGCGGAACTTACAGCAATGGTCTTATAATATTTTTTGCTTTTTTAATACTTTCCGGGACCATATAGTTCTGTGTATCTTTTAAAAAATTTTCTACAAAATCTCTATAATCATTTGTATCAATTTTATAATTAAAATTGTCGTTAAAAGTGTCTAATATTTCTTCAGCTGCCTTCCACGGAACAATTATTTCTTCAATATTCCACCTAGATGGTTCTAATATATTAAGAAATTCTAATTTACAGCTGCCTTGGGCACAATTTGATTTTATATGGTCGCAATCCATTAGCCTTTTCTTTAAATTAAGTACTATATTATATATAAGTTTAGAGCGTGGAAGTCCAATAAATTTACTATTTTCTATAAATTTGATTGTTTTAAAAGCTTCTGAGGTAATTAAACTTTCAATTTTGTTTTCGTATACACCCTTTTCCTTTTGGAGTATTTCGAAAAAATTTATTGACCTTAGAACAAGTTTTTCGGCCTTAATTATGTCCGCATTTCTAGCTTGTAGCGCATTTGACAGAATAGAAATTTCATTTGAAATGTCAATCATTAATGATAAATCATTTAAAAAGAATTTATTTTCCAGTCTTATAGCCATACCCATGTATTTCTCATTTGATGAAAAATAATTATGTAAAGCAGGATAGGCACGCCAAACAGCTATGGTTGATCTTAAACTGCATGCTGCCCATCTTGGTCCGAAAACTCTTCCAATCTTTATAATATCGATTTCTAGTTCCTTTGATATTTCGGAAAGCTAGATTTGATTTTTATTGGATTGATGAAAAATAGTATATATTTTGTCAATAAAAACTTTAAAATGGTTTATTCGCTTTATTTCATTTATAGAATCATCCAAAACAAGTTGGAGACGGTGGTTTAAACAATGCCATATTAATACATTTGGAAATTCATTTGAAATTCTCGTACTGACTCCAGATTTTCTCCCTAGCATGACACTTGCTCCATCTGAACAAAATCCAACTAAATTTTCTTTCAAGTAATTATAAGTAAATCCATTGCTATTTAAATCTTTCATCAAAGAATGATATATAGTTTCTGCATCTTGTTTGGCTGTAGCATATGCGTTATGCTGGGAGGAAGTGCAAATAAAATAATCTCATATACGCTGAAGGCCTCGCTTAGCTTCAATATTAAATTGGAGACTTGTGTCCGTCAACAAAAATTATCAAATGTTTTTGAATTTGTTCACTAATTCATTCACCATGTAGTTACCCCATTCGTGATATATTCTGATGCAGTCTGACTCCGAACGACCTAAAAACCAGTCCTCTGGTATGGTTATTGACTACATCCCTAGGTGGCCATACGTAGAGAAAAACAACTGTCCCTTCAAATATATCTCCTGCATTCATCTCCTTTATATAATTTTTTGCAGCTCATCATTTCTCATCCATTTCTGAATAACTTCCTCAGAAATTGTATCTCTGGCTGCAGTTAGGCCGTCGGGAATTCTGGATTGCATTTAAGGAAAAGGTTATATAATTTTTGAAGGATAAAATCGTGCTATCTTCTTGCTCAATTTTTTTAACTGTATTTAAAAGACTATCAGGACTTAATGGAAATACTTTGTGGTCGAAACTTTCCTACACCTTCAGGATGTCTTCCAGACAATTTATCCTGCAATGATGTTTTTGGAATATATATTTGATGGTAGCTGGTCTAATTGCAAATTTTCCTTGTCCGACAATGCTTCATTTAGTGTTGTAGCAGTATATCCTTCCATATTTCCTTAAATGCGGACTAATTAATAAAGTGTTGCTTGTTGGCCCCAATTCGGGGCAAGGTAAAAAATTCAGCTCTAATTTCTGGCTACCAGCAGACGAAAACTGGATCATTATACATTTTGCGGCCACTAAAATTAATGTGATTATTCCGAAAATTAACTTAAATTTCAAACAATATTATATTTATTTGAAATATAACTACTTAAAAAGCTTTCTTAGGCAAGTGCCACATCAGACTATTGATGTACTGATGGTGATGGTGAAGTTTTAAAATAATCAGCAACTGATATATTGCGAGGACATCACATCAGTAGGTAATGCTACATTCACTTAAAGTGACCTGATTTTTATGTCAAAATCGCAAGCACTTAAGTTGGAATTCAAAGAGGAGGAAGAGCTTTTGCTGATTTAATAATAAAGAATGGAATTAATATAGTCGGGATTTTTCTATGGGATAAATTCCAACTATCATTCTAAGTGATAAAGTCCAGGAAGCCCAACGCCTCCTGTATTGAGGAAAGAAAGCCATGGTAATGACGATTGTAAATTGCAAATTTGAACTTCAAGAATTGATTGAAGGAAGCGTTTTGTATTGGCAGAAACCCTAATACTCTTCAGTACGGAGTATAATTTAATAAGAAATTACACAAGTAAATATTACCAACTTTTCAATTTATGTTGAAATTTCTCTCCAAGTTTTCTCAAATTTATCCCTTTTGCAGTACTCACACGTTGATTCACACAGGCACCTTCGTTTTTCAAGGCTCTGCACTAATTTTAAAACTCTAATTTTTAATACTTATTTTAAATTAACCCGACTAAATTAGTTTGAAAATAAAATATCAACTGATGTCAATAAAAATCAGCAACATGCAAATCACTTGCTAATTATCAGCAGATCAGTATCACATCAGTACATTACTACCTTTTGTAATGTAGCATGCCTCATTAAGATAGTAGTGCTGCTGATAACCAGCGCATCAGTACATCAGCATATCAGTGGTCTGGTGTGGCACTTTCCTTATGAAATAAAAATGGAATAAAAAGAGCAGTGCCTAACCTTTAAAACTCATCGCAGTACACTAAAAAAAATGTGTTATTACATTTTCGCATTAGTTACATGTCGACACCCAATGAACTAAACTCTGATGACTTAACTTTAACTCACTTTAGATAAGTAGACGATACATACACCAATCTGAGGATATAGAGATATCTGTAATATGTATAAGGAAAATACGTCGTTTAATGGCATGTTATAAAATGAAATGGACGCGAATCGGGTAGTGGACGCGAATCGGTGTATTTACTATATAAAGTTAAACGGTCTGAATTAATTAACACTTAGAAACCAACCAAATGATACTAAACCAATTTAATCCTGATTTAATCCTGAAATAAAAATTCCAAACATATTTATATGTCCATGTCTAACAGTTAATTAAAGAAAAATCAATATTTTTGCTTTATTACCCTCTAGAGGCGGTATCTGAACTCACAAGACTCAGTGATTTCAGAATTGATAATAATATGTCTTTTCTATCATAGGCAATTTGCTCGCATGAATTCCATGCTTTTATTTAACCACCACAGCTAGAAAAAATCCTAAAAAGTCGTAATTTCACTTTTCGTTGCTAACCTGACAGATGTGTATCTTTTCTTTTCTTTTTTGTGAAGGTTTCAGTGAGTACATTGCAGAGAATAAGTTTAACTTCCCCACTTTTTGGTTGAATAGCTTAAATATTCGATAAGCTGCTAATGTCAGTGTGGAATTTCCTATCTAATTGCTCAAATCTCCTTTCATCGGGGATATACAAAAAATATTCAGATCCAGAGGAGAAGATTTTGAAAACAGGTAATCAGAACAATACGAGTTTGTTTAAAAAGTGTGCTCACCTTCATAAGTATCTCGGTGATTTACTTACCGATTTCGATCATTCAATAATTTATTTGGTATAGACGAAATTGATGCTGATTGTACTGGTAAATATACATTGTATGAACCCATCCCCATTCTTTCTTTGGGAATGAAGACTGACTCTAAAGAAACATAAGTATTCTTTAGACATTACATCTTTACATCTCCCCTATAATATTATTTAATTTTCTACACTCTTTTGACAAGTGTAATAAAAATGAGCAGCTTAATTAAATTACGTCCATCACTTTATGCGACACACTATCTAAATATCTAATACTAGAGATAGGGGGATGACAAGAGTTAATAAATATGTAGTAAAAAAAAAAACATTTAATATCTCTGAATTTCGAAGCACAGATCCTCGAGGAGTTTCAAAGATATCTGAACGGAAGTTGGGAAAACGGCAATTAAAATGTATCTGATGGGACCTACCGATAAGGAAATATTTTCATGATGATGGCTATTATGCCGACGGAGAAAACCAAAAACAAGTGGGTAATTTAGAGAGTAACTTTAAGTAATTAACACCGACAAAAGATTTGAAGAAATCGTGAAAAACTACTTAGAACGAAATCTTCATCCTTATCCGAACTTTTATTTAAGTCTGTGGTGATTTTTAATAGAGTGGTCTCACAGCTGGATTTTTGCGATTGCTTTGAATAAAGTCGGGAATTTGTGTCTATATAAGTTTTACGAGACTTTGACCAAAACCACAATATACTGATTGGCCAAAAATCAAATGCAAAAATAACTGGTAAATTTTTGGAAAGGTAATATTATGGCTTGGTTCCAAATAGCACAAAAGTTCAATGACATAGGATATTGGCTTAATACAGGGTGTTTTCTCCATGGTGGTCCACAGAGCAAGAGGTGATAGTACTCACCTAGACAAATAAAAACTTGTATGGCAGAGGAGGGAAAATCAAGCGTCTCGTAAGGTACAGGATGATTAAGAAATTATGCTAGGTTTTCATAAAACATCATGTAAAAGTAAGTACAAGGTCTACGGTCATCGCCTAAAGATGATTGTATGCAGAACTTCATGGGCTTTCACGCAACTGCTCAACCAGCGTCGTACTCCTCTTCTCTGAGGAGTTAAGAGGAGTCAGTACCAAGATTTGCAAGTTTCATACATTTTTCAATGCGAATTTCTAGCAAACTATTTGTAGCAGAATAATGATTTATATCTTAAATTAAAGGTAACGAAGATGTCTAGTAAATAACGTCGAGAAAATAAAAAAAAATGCATTGGAATGGAGATATTAGCTCGGAAACTTGTAAAAATGGTAAAAATTGATTTTTTTCAAATCAAATTCCTCTTAGTAGGTATTCTCATATCTTTAGATTGTGACTATTTTAGAGAGATAAAGCCTAGATCTAGCAAATAACGTCGAGTTTTTTCAATTTTAGTGGCGCATTTTTTAATTGTTTAACTCTAATAGTACTTGTTTTTTCTCTCGATATTTCACCGACGAGAAATTGCAATATTTCGTTGAAAGTTTTAGAAATATAAAGCAAAACAGCATATTTAACAATTATGTGCAAAATAAAATTTAGGAGAGCTCATTCTCGTTAAAAATTTTCAATTTCTTTGAACTGCAAATTTTCATTTTCGTCTTAAATTTTCGGATATTGGGTTTCTGTCTTTTACGCTAGATGTCTCTAATGTGAATTGTGGTCTAGGTCTAGGCTAATTTTATATGTATTTTCATACTTTCAGGACACAAACCTATGTATAGTAAGTTTTATTGCCTACAGGCTCGTTGGCATCTAAATTGTAATTTTTGCTGAGTACTGACTCCTCTTAATGTGGTCTAAACTAAAAATTTCGGATTTTGTTACCTTTTTTCTTATTTTGTAAGCTGGGGACTCTCCTCTTTAATTTGACTTATAATACCCTATGTGCTATCTGTAGCCATTTAAAATTTATTAGCTCTTAACCTATTTTCAAAGATGATTTATACCCTTACTGACTGAAAAAAAACACGCCATTTTAAAAAAAATATCGTCTAATTTCGGTATTACCTGAATAGATTATAAGCGTATAACTGTTTAATGGCTGTAGTTAGGTGTGCAATAGCTTAAATTAAAGAGGGGAAACCCCAGTTTACAGCTTTCATAAAAAAATGTTACGTTTACTACCTTTTTGACAAAAAAAAACATAGAGGTCAAATTAAAAAAAATGTAAGAAAATCCGAAATTTTTAGTTTAGACCACAATAAGTCGGAGAGGAGTACAAGGCTGGTTGAGTAGTTGTTGAAAAGGCGATGAAGTTCTGCATACAATCAGCTGTAAACGGTGACCGTACACTCTGTACTTTTGAAGGAACAGGGTGTTTTGTTAAAACTAAGCTTAATTTTTTAATCCCCCTGTAACTCCAAACGGTTGTAAAAGGCCTCCCCCCCATACACTTTGTTTGTTTGTTTAGGTCAGTACTATCACCTCCCGCTCTATGGACCACCATGTATATGCATGAAAGATAATATTGGCTAATACAGCGAAACATTCGTTACATATTGTCAGGTCCAACTACATCATATTTAAACGAAAGTTGCACTTTTATAAATTTATGGCTGTCAATCAGTGTTGCCACAAGAGGTAGGAATAAAAGTAGCAAGACTAAAGGGGAAAAGTAGCAAAGTAGCAAAATTTTGCAAAAAAAAACAAGTAGCAAAAAGTAGCATTCTTAAAGAAAAAGAAGTAGGTATAACTTAATAGTAACATTTAAAAAAAAAATATATAAAATCTCTTTCTGTTAACAATAAAAAAAAAATTAAGACGATTCATACAAAATAAAACTGAATAAGTCGCAGAATTAGAAAATATATGTAGAGCGTAGTTGAACAAAAAATATTGATTTTTTCCTTAAATTCATTCCATTTCACAGCACATAATAAACAAGGTAGTACATATATATATGTATATTAAACGTTTTATTTCGATATTTCTGATTATTAAACGTGATTTTAAGTTGCTTTATGTAATTACGGTGTCCAGACAAGGTATTTTTTATTTTGACTTTCTACTTGCCCTTTTGTACAGATTATGCATTCAATGGTCTTTAGGTCAAATCCATTTGTTTTAGTTAGAGTTGGAGGTCTGAGAATACTCGTGGTAGACACATTAAATTCATTACGAAATCACAGAGTTCTTTAAATAAATATTGCCCCAATTAGTTTTTTAAAGCCGAAAGATAAGTCCAAAGACTTTCAGGATCAGTCAACTGATTTAAATTCGATTGCACCTTTAAGATTCGGCATTGTGTACTAATTTTTTCCACATCAGAATGCTGATAAAGATTGGGAAATGCTTTTAATAATTTCAAAATAGTATCGTTACATTTGCATGCTCTATCGGGATCTAGACAGTCGCTTTTGATATCGAAGCGTTTTCTACTCAATTCATAAAACGAAAGGATATGTGACCTTACAGTATTCAAAACGGAATCCACTAAACCCTTTTCTGCAATAAATAAATCAGCATTTGCACTGATGTAGGTATATCTCATTAAGGGGCAAATAATTATCTTGATGTTGTATGTCAATGTCATTCAGGCAACCTGAGTTATTTATTAAGTCAGGTTTAATGAAAAACGACTAAATTAACTCGTAGGTTGTGTCAATTGTCTTGCATAATGTAGGTATGTAACTTAAAATTTTCTGTTTGAAACTCTAAGTCAGTAGTAGTTACAACTTGATGGATTTGTGACAAAAAGTTTTTTTTCGGCAATTTTGCTTGCAATTATTAAATTGTCTTCCAACGAAGATGATATAAAAAATAATTGAAGAGCTTGCCATTGCTCCAAAATTCTGTCAAGAATTTGTTTTAAAGATAGCCATCTCGTTGGAGCTATTAAGGATTGTTTCCTACTTTACACCAGCATAATCCTGGAATTTTGTCCAAACTTCCATATTCTTTTAGAAAAATTTATTTCGAACTTCCTCTACTTTGAGTTTCTAATAAACTCGATTGTCTGAATTTACGTAAAAGTAGCATTTTAGACAGAATAATAGAAAAAAAGTATCAAAGTAGCATTTTTGGAATGACATGAAAAAAAGTATTATTTTTGCTAAAATTGGAGCAAAGTGGCATCACTGCTGTCGATGCAACGAAAGCTCAAACTAAATGTTGTAATATAGTAAATATATAAAGTAAATATTTGGATCAAATAAGTCAGTGAACCAGTCATAAATTAGTTGTTTAACCTATTAGGGTCGAAATTGCCATAATTCAAGATGCCTTGCTTTCCGAAAACACCAGCCTTCTTGAGAATTCTACAAGCCCTATGTAGAATTCGCAGTAAAGATATAATTAAGTATGTCAAAATTATTGATAACAAATAAATTTGTTTAGTAACACTTATAGAAGGGGTCGTCCCGTTACGAAGAGCTTTATACAAAGAATGAGCTTTTGAAGTTTCAATCGCCTGAATTGTTTACAAAGATGTTCCCGCTCAGCAATCAGTAAAGCAATCTCGACAGTATATATACTTACATAAAATAGTATGGACAAGATCTTGAATAAATTTTAAAAAGCTCCGAATCTCCGATCTAACTGAACTATTGGTCAATATAAAAATAATAATGTGATCGAGGAAAGAGAATCAGTTTCATTACACAAGAGTATCCAATTGTTGCCAGTTGCTTGTTAGGCGAACGATTCCTTTATCGGCTGTTTGTTAGGGTACAATACCTTCGCAATGATATCATGATAATAAGGTAGAATACGTACGCTGCGTATAGTATGCATCTAACTAAACTCTGATGCTAAACGCCATTTAATTGAAAGTTATTAAAATTCAATTGTCACCTTTGGGGTCTAATTTATTGTTTATATGTGTGTAGTGTCATCACATATTTGTGCTAAATACTTTCCCATACTCAAAATCATTTCATTCACACTTTACCTACCAACACAAATTAGCACATACGTAAGCATTTGTTGCTTTTCATGCAAAAATTTTCTCATCGCGAGCAGGGCGGCTCCTATAACAAAAGCTTTTGCAGGTAAAAATTGCGTGCTCGAAATTAGATTTGATCCGAAAAATAAAATTTCAGCAAAAATTTGTCATTTTGTGTGCATTACTTATGTCTGCTATATATGACTAAAGTAAATATTACTAATTATGTCTAAATATCTAAAAATATACTTATGGACTTTTGGGCTGATTGATGATGGGCCTACACGCCAGTTGTAAATAAGTTGAAGAAATGAGGGTAAAAGGTGTTAAAGTATGTTGGCAGATTGTTATTACAAAAGACTATATCATGAAGTGTACTCATTAGACACGCTATTGAATCGCCAAATATCTATTATTAATTTAGTATTACCTGCTAATGTTTTTAGAGTGCTTGGACACTCCTACATTAGCTTGAATTTAAAAATACACGAGTTAAGAACCTCAATTGAAATTGTTTTACATTATAAATGAAATAAAATAAAATTAAATGAACTATGAAAGCTGCTTTTGATGTATTCCTTAGCACATATTTAATTAAATGCAGGACATTTCTGATAAATAGTACGCTGGTTAATACCTATGCCTTTTCAATCGATCAACCTCCAAGGTTGATCCGGCTATACAGGTTGACACAGTGGTTTCCGAGTTGACGGGACTTAAAGATATTTTGGTATGTTTTTGTGAATCACCCTGTAACTTCTGAACGTTACATTTTGCGATGATCACTTAAGATTTGCACCGTTCCAATGGTTTATAAATTTTTCCTTCCCTCTTCTCCGTTTTAAAGTTATGGCTCAACAACAATTAAAATTTCGGAATTTTAATTCGGTGTTTTTATTTATTATTATTATTTAATTATTATTCTTATAAAAAAGGACGTACATTACACTTTTTCATATTATATTTAAGAAGCCCAAAAGCTGTGCTTTAGAATGACCTATTACACTTTGTACCTAAAAAGTGACTCTCTCTGCTGTTCTTGCACTTTTTAAATAGCTTTTATCTACTCACTAACCCCTGACTAAAATGCTTTGTGCCAGAGCGCCCGAGTGTTCCGTTCGTGACGAAAGAGTTTTGGGGTAGTAAACGTAGATGAATTTACATGGGGTTTTTTGTTATTTAGAATGAGTGAGTCTGGAGCTTTCCGATGGAGTAAAATTATCTTACGTTTTGGAATGGGAGGTGGTAACTACCACCCTTGGGGTTGTCCAATTTGGGCTGTGGGTGATATCAACTTAAACCTCTTGCTGAGTGCTACTAAATGGCATATTTTCTTTTCTTCTGTAAGAAACTTTATAAAAGACTTTTTTCATCAGAATATCGTACAAATACGTGATTTTGGGTAGTACACATGGTTGGATTTAAATGGTTTTGTGTGATAAAAGAGAAAGAGAGGGAGAGTCGAGATTGAAGAGTGGAGAGTCGCAAGTCGAGAGTGCAGAGTAGACAGAGAAAGTGTATAGAATTTATGACTAAAAAGTATAAAATAGAATATATTAAAAAAATGTTTAAAATAAATGACTTTCGTAAATAAATTGCACTAAGAATTAAAAAAGAAATAAGAAATGCTAGAACTCAAATTAAATCTTAAAAGTTTGGGCATGAGTTTCTTGCAGTTAGACAATTTTAATTAGTTATCGATGCCCGAACTTTTCAGATTTTATCTGAGTTCTAGCATTTCTTATTTTGCAACGAAATTTTTCTTTTGTAGATCACTAAGAAAGAAAAAAATATTTTTACTTTTTGGTACAATTAATTTACGAAAGTTATTTATTTTAAAAGTTTTTTTTAATATATTTTATTCTTAAGCATATCTAGCGAAAATGTCTTTTGTGAATTAAGTTTTTAGGC
Organism: Dioctria rufipes; assembly: GCA_963924295.1. Taxonomy (NCBI): domain Eukaryota; kingdom Metazoa; phylum Arthropoda; class Insecta; order Diptera; family Asilidae; genus Dioctria; species Dioctria rufipes. The sequence goes on from OZ002742.1 coordinate 83,556,034, forward strand.
TATTTTAACTAGATTTGTTCAAGAAAAAATGCAAACAACTCAAATTTTGAATTATCATCATGGGGAGCAACATTCAGAAGTTCCAGGGTAATCTATAAATATCTAATATCCTTAAGTTTCGTTATCCCGGAAATTGTTGGGATTTTCCTCCCCTCAGTCATATATTTTTTGCTTATGTAAATATGACTTATACATAGCCTTCGGGTGTAAGACCACAGATGGGACATCCTGTATACCGGACTTCTGTTCACTTTTGGCGCTCCGTCATACTCACTGCAAATGGATGCTTAAATTGTATCTTTTCTTTATGGTCATCTCTACTTTGTGTAGCTCTGCAAAGTATTTCAGGTGACTAACCAAGTATACCCTTGTTTTAGTTCTCTTTCTCAGTTCTATATTTCTTGTTCCGAGCACTGTTCCTTTTGGCGTTTGCTTATGTAGTTTTTTGTACGGCCCACATACCCATGAGTCATATGTGTCTATGGGTTTGCGTTTGATTACCATTGTAAATACAACCATTGACCTCAAATACAATTTAATGCTAAAAAGCCATTGTCATGTCCAGAACGTATTTCATTTTCTTGCACTTTTCTGTTTGTATTTACTGTTTGTTTATGGCCTATAAATATCACTATTTTTGAATTATGTATATTTGTTTACAATTAACATCAAGTGATAACAGATTTTATATTTAAATTTCTTTAATAACTTTTTATACAAAAAACTTTTTTAATTACACATTATCGATGTCTGTGATGTTGAAAGTTCAGTGTTTTGTGATAGAATAAGAATAGAATAAGTTTATTGATAGTGAAGTACTACAAGAATACAAATTTCTTTTTTTACTACGAAAAAAAAGCGGCAAAAAGAATAAATCAAAAACAAGTAAATATTAATAAAAAATTGAGAAATAAAATAAAAATAAAAAAATAAAGAATAAAATAAATTAGAAATGCAAAAATTAGAATGGAAAACCGAAAAAAACATGCTACTAAGCAACGGAAATGAAATACTAAAATATTACTTAAAACATAAGATTACAAATATATAACAACTAATAACTAAAAAACTAGAAAACACAAGCCCAAGACCACCTAAAACACAGCCAAAAGTCTATTCCTATAAACATACGAGTCGAGGTCGTACGCTGAATATTGGATGATAAATTATTCCAAGTTCGAATAGCACGAACAAAGTAAAAGTTTTCCATTACAGAATACTGTAAGTTTGGTATCAGCACATCGAAACGCGTTGAGGTGTTTAAAAATGCTAAATTATTAAATAAATAGCTTGATTCTTTAGAGTAGATGATCTTATAAAGAGATGCCAGAAGCCCACGTAAAAGAGCAATTAAGTAGATGATTACGATGTTGAGAAATATAATCAAATCTCCTTAAGCAGAAGACGAATCTTGTGCAGTCGTTGAAAGCCACATTTAGCTTGGTGGAACAGGATGAGCACAAGTGAGAGGAAAAGGAGACTGCCATAGGAAAAGTTCGGCAGAATCAAAGTTATGATTGCCATCGAACGTGAATTCGTAGACAAAGTTCCCGAAGACAACCACAGCCGACAAAACCCACTATAAATCTCACCAGTCATATTATTGACATGATTACAGCATTGCATTCTAGAATTGAGGAAGATACCAAGATATTTTACACGATTCGAAAATGGGAAAACTGTGTTAATTTAAAAATATAGGTGGAAAATCAGATACCTCAACTGTTCTGCGATAGCAGGTAATGCACTGCGTCTTACCGGCATCAAGTACTAAAAGATTGTTTTCAGTACAGCGTGCAATATTACGCAAGTCAGAAGTTAGGCGATAAATTCAATCCTCTACTATTATTGGTCGACTGAGATACACCTGCCCATCATCGGCATATAAATGAATTTTACAGTTTACAACAACATTGGGGAGGTCATATATATACAGGCTGAATAGCAAAGGGCAGAAAATAGAGCCTTGAGGGAGACCACAAGTTAGAGGCAAAACACCGGAAACACAATCCTTTACCTTAAGAGGAGTCAGTACCAAGATTTTCAAGTTTCATACATTTTTCAATGCAAATTTCTGGCAAACTATTTGTACTATATTAATGATTTATACGTTAAAATAAAGGTAACGAAGTGGTCTAGTAATTAACGACGAGAAAAATTAAAACAAAATGGTATTGGAATGGAGATATTAGCTCGGAAACTTGTAAAAAATGGTAAAAATTGAAATCTTTTAAATCAAATTCCATTTCTTTAAATTGTGACTGTTTTAGAAAGATAAGGCCTAACTCTTGCAAATAACGTCGAGGTTTTTCATTTTTAGTGGCGCTTTTTATAATTATTTGACTCTAATAGTACTTATTTTTCCCGATATTTTACCGACGAGAAATTGCATTATTTATTTGAAAGTTGTTTAATTACAAAGCAAAATAGCATATTTAACAATTATGGGCAAAAAAAAATTTAGGAGAGTTAATTCTCGTTAAAAATTTTCAATTTATGTAAACTGCAAATTTTTATTTTTCGTCTTAAATTGTATGGTTTTTCGTATGTTCGGTTTCTGTCTTTTGCGGTAGATGTCTCTAATGTGCTCTGTGGTCTAGGTCTAAGCTACTTTTATATGAATTTCCTCACTTTCAGGACACAAACCTACGTATAGTAAATTTTACTACTTACAGGCTCGCTGGTATCTAAATTGAACCTTTTGCTGAGTACTGACTCCTCGTAACACGTTGCAATCTATTGGAGAGAAAGCTGCGGATTAGGGAGACAGCAGAGGATTGAATATGGTATCTAAATTGAACCTTTTGCTGAGTACTGACTCCTCGTAACACGTTGCAATCTATTGGAGAGAAAGCTGCGGATTAGGGAGACAGCAGAGGATTGAATATGGAAGTCTGAAACCAACTTTATAAGCAAGTTGGAATGATTGGCCATGTCAAATGCTTTGGAGAAATCAACCAGAGCAAGAACGCATTGATGGTCCATGACAACGGGCTGCGTAATATCATTCGTTAGATTAAGAAGTCTTGTCTCACAACTACGAGATTTACGAAAATCGGACTGGAAACGACTTAATAAGTTAAAGTTTTCCAAGTGATCAATTATTTGCTGTACCATCAATTTTTCCAAGACATTAGCAAGAAATACTAACAGGCTAATTGGTCAAAATCAGCTGGAATCTCAGCTGCACTATTCTTAGATACCAGCACAACTGCAGTGATTTTCCAACCAGAACAAAATGTCGACATGGTAAGGCAGGTGTTAAAAATATGTAGAATCGGCTGTATTATCCAAGTGAGAAGAAGTCTGATAAACCTAGGTGGAATTAGAGTATCACCAGGCCCCACTACATCAGATTTGACAGCACCAATTGCCACAGAAAACTCCCTAGCTTCAACACATCTAAAACTAAAACATGGCTGATCATTGCTTCAGGGAAATACGAATAGATTTAAACAGTGGTGGGATTCTAATAATTTTACAACCGGTTCGCTACGAAAAAATGTGGTTGGGAGACTGTTAATAAATTTTTTTTAAAGCTTTCTAAATTAAAACAGAATTTATTTATTGTTCAGGAAAGTAAATTTTATAAAAACAACGATAAACTTATAATTTTAAATATTTCCATTTAGCCTTTTGATTTTCATCTGCTTCTGAAATTTGTTTTTTTTTAACCCTTGTATCATCGGCTGAATGATTAATTTTCACCCACTTCTTTACAAGGGGGACGGAATCCCATTCGATAAGTGGTAGGCCGATTAGACTAATAGTCATTACGTTGGAAATATTTTGCATATTTAAACGGTTCCGTTTATCTGAACATATTTGGTTCATTTTTGAAAATCCCCTTTCTGCTTCTGCGGAACTTACAGCAATGGTCTTATAATATTTTTTGCTTTTTTAATACTTTCCGGGACCATATAGTTCTGTGTATCTTTTAAAAAATTTTCTACAAAATCTCTATAATCATTTGTATCAATTTTATAATTAAAAATGTCGTTAAAAGTGTCTAATATTTCTTCAGCTGCCTTCCACGGAACAATTATTTCTTCAATATTCCACCTAGATGGTTCTAATATATTAAGAAATTCTAATTTACAGCTGCCTTGGGCACAATTTGATTTTATATGGTCGCAATCCATTAGCCTTTTCTTTAAATTAAGTACTATATTATATATAAGTTTAGAGCGTGGAAGTCCAATAAATTTACTATTTTCTATAAATTTGATTGTTTTAAAAGCTTCTGAGGTAATTAAACTTTCAATTTTGTTTTCGTATACACCCTTTTCCTTTTGGAGTATTTCGAAAAAATTTATTGACCTTAGAACAAGTTTTTCGGCCTTAATTATGTCCGCATTTCTAGCTTGTAGCGCATTTGACAGAATAGAAATTTCATTTGAAATGTCAATCATTAATGATAAATCATTTAAAAAGAATTTATTTTCCAGTCTTATAGCCATACCCATGTATTTCTCATTTGATGAAAAATAATTATGTAAAGCAGGATAGGCACGCCAAACAGCTATGGTTGATCTTAAACTGCATGCTGCCCATCTTGGTCCGAAAACTCTTCCAATCTTTATAATATCGATTTCTAGTTCCTTTGATATTTCGGAAAGCTAGATTTGATTTTTATTGGATTGATGAAAAATAGTATATATTTTGTCAATAAAAACTTTAAAATGGTTTATTCGCTTTATTTCATTTATAGAATCATCCAAAACAAGTTGGAGACGGTGGTTTAAACAATGCCATATTAATACATTTGGAAATTCATTTGAAATTCTCGTACTGACTCCAGATTTTCTCCCTAGCATGACACTTGCTCCATCTGAACAAAATCCAACTAAATTTTCTTTCAAGTAATTATAAGTAAATCCATTGCTATTTAAATCTTTCATCAAAGAATGATATATAGTTTCTGCATCTTGTTTGTTTAATTCAAGTAGAGTTAAGAAAATTGTTGGTGGTGTAACAGAATCTTTAACTTTTAAAAAAATTATAATGACTGGTTTGGAGGATATTGTTGAAGCTTCGTCAATAATCAAACATATATTCAAATTATTTGCAATTATTTTCTGAAATATTTCATTTCTAATATCATTTGCAATAAAATCCACTATTTTTACTGCGGTTTTACGAGAATGCAATGCTATTCCCATATCTAACCCATTTTTAATCTGTAATTCTACATCATCTTCGATATCTGAAAATGGTTTACATCTTTTGGTTAGACTGTAAACTGTGTTAAATATTCTACAAGTAGACGTCAAATATTTTTCATTCATTGTATCAATTAATGCAGGCATACAATTCTGTTTCAGTTGATTAAAGCTTTCCACACAAATATTGTGAGCCTTTGATGAAAAATGTTCTTTCATTTTTTTTCTAAGCGAAGCTTGTTGGATCTCTTTATTTCTTCCAGATTCTTTAATTTGTATGTTTTTCCATTCCTTTGGAGCATGAGCATTTTTATTTTTTGTAAAATCTCATATTTCGCACAATATTCACAGCCTAACATTTTATTTAAAACTTTTAAACCATCATATTTTTCTTTAAAGCTTGTAAATTGTTGCCCAGACCAGCATTCAGGACAATTATCTTGGATTTCAGAACTATTATTCTGCTCTGCTCTTTCAATCATTTGAGTACTTTCAACATTTTTAGAGGATGACGGTTGTGGTTGTGGCTGATTTGTGTTATTTAATTCCGATTCGGAAACAATAGTATCGTTCTTTTGTTTTTTGCGAAAAAAATCTGATAGATAATGTTGTCTTTTCATTGTTTCTGGGAGTTACGAAAATAAATATGAAATAACAGTAATTAAATTGAAGCACTAATAAAATACAGGTTACTTACTTATATTTAAATTTCCAAATTAAGTGTTTAATAAAACTTAGCGAAATGTAGTTATTTTTAAATCAATTTAATTTAAGTTACACAGCAAACTAAAATCACTTTATGTAATTGTTTTATTGAACGCTTATTTCTCTTTAATTTTGATTTCTTCTATTAATTGAGAATATAACAGTTTTTAAGAACAGTTTCAACTAAACAAAACCAATATGTTTTGTACACAAAGTTTTTTGGTATGTATATTTCTAATTCGCATTCAAAACAAAAACATAATCATAACTGTTCTCAAATTTTAGTCTTCAAGTATTCAACTTCACGAAGTACGAATACGATTTTACTTCTCTTTGTATTTTCTTTTCTTTAATATTTTTCATAGTGTACTGTCATACATACTATCTATGATATGTAGATTTCATAATTATTTTTCAATTCTATTCTTCTATGTGTATTATGCATAGCCAATTGTGTATTATCAAAACCATCGAGAAATACTTCCAAAGCCATGAAACAGAAATCTATCAGTCTGCCTACAGATGTGCTGTATTTAAGGTCAATACAAACCTATGAACAAAATGCGCATATAAAAGAGATAAAATGCGGTATATCAATATCGTATGTCTATTATGTTGTTGTATTTTTTTCCGAATAATTTTATGAAGTAATTATGAAATTTAAAGTATAAATTTTTTATTTTTTACAACCGGTTCGCCGAACTTGGAAACCTTTTACGAAACGGTTCTAGCGAACCGGTGCGAACCGGCTGAATCCCACCACTGGATTTAAACCCATCTGTCCAGAACTACGTGCAGAAAGGATTGGGAGAGAAGTGAAATGGAAATTAAGTATGTCAGGAACCAAGTTGCACTGGGATTTATCTCTGTCGTACACAGAGACCTTATGCAAGTTTTTCCACAAGATTTTGGAAGATGGTTGGGGGTAAAACTTTTGATTAAAGTATCACTGTTTGACCATGCGAGCCCTAGAGTTGACCAGATTTCTAATCAATTTGTAATGCGTACGGCTTTCAGTGGTGTTTAATCTAAGGTATCTGCGATATAAAAAAAAAAAAAACGACGGACAATACACGGAGGATAGAAAACATTGTTTAGCCCCTAAGATTACTTCTACACACAAAAACTCCAAGGGGGTACTTTCAGAAGAGTAAACTGTACGGGAGTCATAACAATCTCTGATATAAATAGTCACGCCACTACCAATTCAACCCATTCTCTAATTTCTAAAAATGTTATAACCAGGAAATCTAACTAGAGTAAAAGGTATGTGGGGTTGTAGCCATGTTTCGCACACTAAAATCAAATGAACATCATCAATAGTCTGCACGATGTCAAAATGTCGAAACGCAGGTACAACTTCTAATGATAATATTTATTTGTAGTCAATTTAATTTTTTTTTAATTTATTTTCGTAAAAATCTGAAGCAAGAAATATGCCCACATTTCAACATCAATGGCTTGTAAACCACTTATGTATGTACTTAATTATTAGTCTACCTACTCAATACCGCGGATATTTCATATCGAAGAAAATCAGAAGAGAAAAAAAACTTCACCATACTGCGCCCATCATACATATTTACCGATTACTTCAGATTTTATACTTCTTAAACATTTGTGTCCCTAATAAAACTGCGGCCAACACAGGGCCATGTTATTTATATCCCATTTACGTCCATTGTCCAGAGTCCACTGATGGACATACAAACAACCGGTAATTTCTTCCTTTTATCTATACCACATGGATCAAGGGGGCAATCATCGTGATTGAGATTACCTGACAATCTCCACGAGATAATTTCCCAATACAATTTTTTAACGCGGTGCTGGGCGCGACCGCTAAACCAATTACAACTTACTCGAATAAAAGATTGGGAGACAAATGTTCAACTGTGGCGCGGCCTTCAGTGAAAGTCAGAGTCTTCTTGAGGCTTCGTCGAATGTCTGTTGTCATTGCCCTAGCCAGCATAGCGCTGGGAAATTATGCTCGAGCTATCCATATCTGTGGAATATTTGAAAAAGAATGTTTTCCTCTGAGAACATAATTTTTTTTTCTCCTTATCTAATCCCTCAACACCGAAAAATGTATGGGCCGTTAAAAAGCGATTTTGGCATCTAATATCAGGCATGCAACACCGTTGGTACACAACTGATTCTGAAGATGCTTATCGGTTGCGCTGTACCCAGAAGATGGATGTTATTAGTTTTCTCCTCTTTTAGGCGCTCCAACTTCAACATTTTTGAAGACGGACGTCTCGTGTTATTTACACTGGGCAACCTCTCTTACTTTACTGATGGGCTCCGGTTTATTGGTTTAAAGTTGAGCGATTAAAATCACCGCCAGGGATGGCAATTGTTCGATGGGAACCATTTGAGAAGGAATTCAAAGGGAAAATTATATCCCAAGCGTCAATATCATGTCCAACTTCTTTCTATAATTTTTTTTTTACTTTATTTTCTTTTTTTTTCTCCATCTTATTTGTTTACCTCGCTTTGATCATTGTGAATGGCTTTTTGTGTTTTGTTGTGTTTATTTCATTCACCTTTCCCCTTGAGGTTCTTTTCCAAAATCCAATACATTTCAAGTAAATGAGGAAAACATTGGCTAACATTCATGCGTGTATGCTCCAGTGCAAACACGATGGTCAGCCTATTCCTCAAGAAAACCCTTCCGGAGTACATAGGTGCCAGGTGTGTTTTGACAATATTCAACTTGTGTGTTTAATTAAATAAGCTTGTAGGTGGAAGTCATACAGAAAGGTGGCTGGGGAGCAGATGATATTTCAACCTGGATATAATAATTATTTGTGAGAGACTTTAGAGAGTGATTTGCAAACCTTTTTTGACCACACGGTTTTGGAGAAGTTTGGGTAATGTTTGCTTACTTTCGTTGAATATGGTAAAAGCTTCTTAAAGGGGTAAATTAGCTTTTACCTTTTTGTAGTTGGAATTGTTATGTTACTCAGACGATATGGTCTACTAGTTCAATACTGGAACAAGTCCGAAAAATTTGTTTGAAAGTTAAGTATTGCAATAAGTAGGGAACAATATTTGTATGCTGACTTGCTAATGAAAACAGGATAAAAATCCTATTCCGGTACAAGATCATAGTTTAATTAGAATTATTATTTATTTACTGTACACAAGATATTATATCTTATATATAAGTACATTAAAAACAAGGGAAAAGTAAGTATTGAGGCTTAAAAAAAATCTACATCCTAAATCAACTAAGATATCATGAAGCAAGTAATCAAACTAAAATTAAACAACTAATAAACAAACAAACAAAGAAATGAGAAACTAAGCACATAAAGATAAAACTTAAAGTTAAAATAAAAGATATTACTGGTTTACATGCAAAAAGAATTAAAAATAAATAAAAATACTCTAGAAAAATCAAAGTTAAATAAAATAAACTTAATCGAGTTAAGAATGAAAAAGGACAAAGTAAAACAATACAAAAACTTAAGAATAATAAGATAATTTACACAACAAAAAGACAAAACTATAAAAATTTGACAAAGTTACAATAGGCGCTTTCAGCAAGCACATTCTCAGTGAGACAAGTGAGATATTCTCAGTTGGCTCACTGAGACTGCACTTTCGGTGAACTGTCTTAGTTCCATATTGAGCCACAAAATGCGAACGCAACCACTGAGCAACTGAGACAAGTGAAACTGAATTTTCTTGTCTCAGTTGACTCAGTTTCGTTATTTTGTGATTTTAATTAATAATTAAAGCTTAGTGAGCTATTTGAATAAACTAACAACACTTTTACTCAATTTATTATTATCCATTTTATGTGTTCAAAATTATTTAAATGTCAAAATTGGCAAATCAGCTGATTGGTTTGAATTGAGACAACTGAGACGGTTGCTCAAAGTTTTGTCTCAGTTGTCTCACTGAGACAGTGCTTGCCGAAAGCCCCTAATATAAATAAAACAATAAAATGCCCAGTTTATCGAAGATGCCGTGACGAACGTAATTCCTTGGTACATAGCACTGATATGTATATAAATAGTTTGCTCGTTGAACCAAAAATGCATAAAAGGCAAATGGCACCACTTTCATGTTCTGTCTCTTTATGTGAGAGCATATTTTCCCACTGAACTGTAACGATTGGGAACGAGAAACTGCTGAAGTTCAGCGGTATTTCCAAAACTGAAAATTTGGTAATCAAAACTTTCCTTGTGAAAAACATTTCTTTCGGCTCATAATTAAAATTTAACAATACAAAAAGTCCAAAATATTTTTGTGCTAAATTCGGTAAATTCCACTGACTTGCATATAAGTAAATTCCCAAATAATTTAAATATAGTGCCAGTTTACGATAGTTGGTAGTATTGACAGTGAGAGCATACTTTCTGAAATCAAAACTTGTGCCACATGAAACAGAAGATCAGTCAGTCCATTTATATACATGTCAGTGGAACCTAATAAAGCTGAAACCGAATGTCAATACGAAGTTAATTAAACACTAGAGAAAAGTGATTTGAACTTATCGAGGGAACCAACACGGGTAGCTCATTCCAAGAGCGTGCAGCCTGAACGAAATAAGAGCGCTCCAGAATGGATCGATGAAAACGAGGAATGAGTCGATTGTGGTTTCGAGAGGTACGTAAGAACTGCAATTGATCATACAGATAACATGGAGTCCTGGAGTGAATCAGAATGTACAAAGAGACCAGAATCCTGATCGCACGATGGTCATCTGGAGAGCATCAGCAGCAGATGCGATCTCAAGTGTTAGACTTGATGAAAGCGTCACGTTCGAAACTAAAGCCGATAAAGTCATTAAAAGCGGCGTTGACCTTGTGAGCACATGAGCTATCGAGCTTGGGAAATATAGAGCTACCAAAATTAAAATGGGGAAGAAGAAGTGTTTTAACTAGTCTCGTACGTATATCTGTCGATAAAATATCAACTGGTAATCAAAGCTGACGAAGGCCTCCAAATATCTTCCTCAAGAATAATGTGATGTGGTTACCACAGCTTAAAGTAGAGTTGATTACTACTCCCAGATTCTTGACGCGGTGTACTCGAGAGAGGATAGAACCATTTAGCATCACCCCAGGAAAGTTATTGATGTTGCATTATTATTAGCATTATTTCGAAGGACCATATATTGAAATTTGGCAGGGTTCAGCATGAGTTGATTTCTCATTAACTAATGGTATATTCTCAAAGATCATCATTTATGCGAGCTAGGCAATCCTTCATCGGCCCAGCTGGTATACTAAAATAAAGCTGCACATTGTCAGCATACAGGTGAATTTTCACGTTTTCAACAATATTAAGAAGGTCATTTATAAAAGCACTGAATAATAGAGGTCCCAATATAGAACCTTGTGGAACTCCACACCGGATGGGTAGAAGGTTAGATATAACATTAATCGGTTTCACTTGCTGACATCTGTCGGATAGAAAACTATATATCAATTCGGTGCCTGAAGACGAAACACCGAAGTGATCAAATAATTTACACAGCAGGATGTGATGATTTACATTGTCAAATGCCTTTGAAAAGTTGAACAGGAAAATCAACTAAATGATTTCGATCATCCGACAAAGCCCAGACAATACCCTGCGTAGAGGTGAAAAGTTTATTTCAATCATTAGGGCATAAATCGTAAGTAGGACCGCTTTCCTTATTGCGACTGACACCAGCTCTCCTCGGATTGTTCCAAAGCAACTTAGGTGGAAACTCGGTTTATTTTTATAAAACTGACGCTTTGCCCTACGTATAGCTGCGGTGGTACGATTGCATGCAGATCTATTCAACCTCTTGGTATTCTCAGTTATTACTCGTCGGTGGAGATGATAGAAATGTTCTTGCTCAGATATTAGAGAAGATATTTCGGTAGAGAACCAAGGGCATCCAGAAGTGTGTGTCCTTTTACGTATCAGAGGAACATGTCGGTCATGTAGGTGCTTGATTAAAGCACTAAAAACTTTAACTTGATGGTCGATAGAAGAACTCAAATAAATGTAACACCAGTTCAAGAGATTGCATTCGTCTTCAAATTCCGACATATCTATGCCATCATAGTTTCGAAATAATATCACTTGAGCTTGTGAAGGGTACAGAGGTAGATGGGATGTCGTGATCAAGATGTCTTGATGGACAGGGCTGATTATGAAAAGAGACACGTTTCGGATTAGAAGTGAGAAACAGATCAAGCAATAAAGGGTTGGCTGAGTTCGCAAAAGTTGCGATTGTGTTAATGACTTCTAGCTGTGATCACGGATAGCAAATTTCTAGCACTCTAATCGCTTCAAAGAATGTCAACATTAAAATCGCCCCGTACGATCAGATGTCTTTAAATCTAAGTAGCCCGAGAAATTTCTTCCACGAACTCCTTGGTGGTTTCGGCATTGTAAATATCAATTGTTTTGAATAAAAACCCATTATGTATACAACTTATATTGCTGCATACAATATTAAAAAGCCACCCTTTCTTAACATTCAATGGCTTGCCTTTGCAAATTAATTAATTAATTAATTATTTAGATATCATGTAATTAAAGAATTTTTTCTCTTTCTCTCTTATTTCTTTCCGCTGCCTTGAATCCATTGCATGACATTGAGCTAACAGCGTTTCTCAACCTGTGTGCCCCGCGATATTGCTAAATGCGTCGCGGGATTTTCCGACAAATAATAAAAATTTGATTGGTTTTGTAACTTTGAAGTAGTATTTGTAATTGCCCCAACGGTTTCTAAAACAAATAGTTTTAAACTTAATTTTCTTGGATTTTTATTTTATATTCACTCTTATTATGGTTATCACCTTACTTCAAATGCAGAGTTTCTAGACTGGAACAAGAAGATTCTCGTACCGACTTTGCAAAAAATCTTGTACGACATGAAAAATTCTCTTACACTAGGTTTACCTCGAAGTTAATGAGAAAGGCAGGCTAAGTTTAAACGAGGCAATTTGGTAATATTTACTTTTTTATAACAAAAATTATGGATATCTTAAAAACAATTTTTAATTTTTTGTATTCAAATTTAGTATAGTCTTGCCTAAGGGCCAGATATTTTAATACAAATTCTAGATCTAGTTTTATCTAGGTCCTAGTCAAAATTTTGGCCAAAGTTTTCATCATCATATCGCACTGCCGTAGCAGCTTTATTCGGCTATAGCAGAGTCAACTTGGTCCGACTTATAATTTGGGTGGTAGGTGTGAAAACCTAAAGCAGTAATCTTTTAATTGTGTTTTGTAAATTGTTCAATTTCTCTCAGACTTGTTTGAAAAGCTGAACTCTCTGAATTTAAGTCTTCAAGACCATCATCACATCAACGTCAAAATTGATATAAAGAAAAATTAGCACTGTTGAAATCCGAAATATGAAAACGAAATTTTGATTATTTTTCAGATGCTAATGAATGACGAAATTATAAAAACATCAAACCTCACTTAAAATGTACTTTCCACCGATTTTAGTTGAAGAATATGAATCCCATTTGTATTTTTCCAGACATAAAATTTGACAATAACAGAAAAAGAACGATAAGTTTTACCGTTCAACATTCAACGAGGAAAATTTGGATGAGTTTTGGCTTTCAGTAGTCAAAAATTTGTACCCTCAAATCAGTTTGAGAGCCATTAAAATTCTTCTGGGTTTTGTGTTAAGGCTTAAGTAAAGATAAGGGAAAACTCTCCGATTTTGTTCAATTTACTCACAAATCACGAATATGAAATTTATTTTGAGCGGAAACTTATAGTTTCCGAGATATTTAACTTTAAAATCCCAAACTTTACACTAAACACTTCACAACACATTTGAGATTTTCACAATTAATTTACTCTTCTTCTTATTTTAAATAGCAACCAGAAGGGTATATTCATGCCATTCGAGCGTTCGGGTTACCAGCATTGCGTTTTTTTTTATTTATGCCAAACATTCAATTTGTGTGTAGTAAGCAGCATTGAGTTAGAATGGAATAAAAAAACTTTTATTAAAGAAACACACACACAGGCTCAATAAGGCAATTCCCTCAGTCCACGATTCCCTTACAGCAAATTGGTTTAGAAATGAAAGAGATATAAAGAAAAGTGCACTGGAATTTTCAGGCGAAATCTTATGGTATCGATTATTTCTTGATTTCCGCAATCTAATTGATCCGGCTCAGCTTCGTTCTCTGAATGTTGTTTTACACCAGGTCTGGAACGAAGTATTGTGGAGGCATTTCGATCTGGATATCCCAGCAAACATTTTCTCGGGTTTCGGAGAGCAACAATTCGATAATTTTTCGGTTTTATAAATTTTTCTCGACATATAGCTTTCAGGTTCAAAGAACTTGCAGTATAATTCGAGAATTTTTCGTTTTTACTAATCTCCTCGAAAAATTACGAAGTCTTTCAAAAGAATTATCAGTACATGATTTTTCAGATTGTACATGACAATGCAAGTGTGCCAACAGCATTCTTTTCAAGCATCCGGCCGAAAAAAAATTAAGGGAATGCTAAGAAATTAAAATTTGCATTTAGTAAATGTTTCTCATAGTTTGGCTGTTTATTTTTAATTGGATATCGAGTAGTTTTCACAAAGCACAGTTTACTCGTTTATCCAATTCGATATCGAATAGTTTTTACGAAGAAAACTCGAATACATATGACCCTTATATATAGCACCTATATACGAAAAACCTTCGAAATAGTCTCAAAAGACGAATCGATATCGAGTCGTTATTTTAATTCGAATTAGCGTTCCTTTTCCATCATTTTCGGCCCGAGATCGAATCGAGAACGACTTCCAGATATAAGTTAAACTTCGATTGAGCGGGTCGATTCCGATTCGATCTCCAATCGTAATGTTTGCTGGGTAGAATCGAGTACGAAATAAAACAAAGAAAATGGTATTGGATTATCAACAGCAATATTGCCAAGTACCAGCAAACATTACGATACGATATCGAATCGAACATGATTCGTTAAGGTGAACTAAGGCTTCGATCTCGAAGTCGTTTTCAATTCGATATCGGCCCGAAAAAGAAAAAAAAGGGAACGCTATATCGAATCGTAAAAACGATTCGATTCCGAGTCGTTTTATCAAAATTAGCTCGAACTTTTTGAATGTATTTTGGTTGCATATAAAAGTCTTATCTACTCGAGTTTTCTTTGAAAAAATTAATCGATATCGAAACGGGTCAACGAGTTATTACATGTTACACACCTTAGATAGAATATCTTCATAATGATTTCATTTATCATTTTCTTGAAGTAAAATTAAAGGCAACTGCTGTTGTCTTTGACGGAGATAGCATTATTTTTGCTGGCAAAAATAATATCATTTACTTTTACATTAAAAAGCAGGAAATGAAATCATTTTGCAGGTTTCTATAGGATGGTTTCAAAAACTAACGCTTCTGTCTAGTTCACATCAATTATACCCGTCGTTGAATAAGAACACGAAATCTCAGGGCGGCCCTTTATACATTTAGAAAATACCTTCAACTTAAATCAATTGAAGGCACTTAAATGTTGAACTTCACGATTATGAAATATAGGAAGGGAACGCGTTTTCCTATTGATGCGCTGCAACAACAACATAATGGATTTGGTTTACACTGAGAGCTTCTGTCTTCACTTAAGGCATACGGAAGATTACTAATTTAATAATAGTTTATAGTAATTCATATCAAACCACGTTTTTTTTAAGGATTACTCACATCGACGTTCAGATCCGACCAAGACAAGCCGAAAAAATGAAAAATTTCCGTGAAACGGAATAATTCCATGGTTGTACTTAAAAACAACAAATCCTAAAGGTGGTACTGATAGAGAAATAAGTATAAATTCTTAGGCTGATCACCTTTCTTTCGATTGTTGGCGTATTGGAAATGACGTATTGGTATTCCCAATTTATCAAAAACGCCATCCGGAGTAGCACGGAATTTTTGATGAAAGTAGTCTAAAAAAATTGAATACTTCGCTGTAATTCTATATGATAGATAACAAATCTAAAATATTACTTTTAAGGGCTATAATAACCCGAAGACTTCTAGCTGACTTTTTGTTCTTCTTCCACAGCCAACAAATTTCTCTGGCAACTTCATCGGAAAATATCATTTGGAAATAATTTTCTACTAATTTGGTGGAATCAGAATATCCTCTTTGAAAAAGGAGCCTCTTGCTGAAATATTACATAGTTTTTTTGCTAGGAAATTTGCTACGTAAGTGCACTAGTTTTCTAACAGGTACCAGTTTCCGGCATTTCCCACAAATCGATTCTATATTTATCTAATAAAAACTTTTTTTTGTTATAAATTTCTGATATGACATCGATCTCTATTTTCAAACTAGTGCACTCTACCGTATACGTATAATTAAATTATTATTAAAATTGTATATTAAGATCTAACTCACCAAGAAAAACTTAATAATAATAATCACTTAACTGCATCAAAAGTCAGTCAGAAATTAAAGAACTTTCTGAAATTTGTATGTATTTCGCAACGGAATAAATTCTCAGAACTTACAGTTTCAGTTTGACTCTTTAGAGTAGGTAAAACTTCGAGAATATTTGGTTAAAATAAAAAATTATCGAAAAATCAGATAGGTAAATTGTTTTAAGTCAAAACTTGGAGTTGATCTTGGAAAAGCGAAGTATTCTCAAATGATGGATTTTATTTACTTCCGAAACTATTTCTTTCCTACTCTTTACTTCTTCGAGAATTCTTCGCAAAAGCAAAACTTCAAGAAATTATTTGCTGGGTAGGCTCTAATTGAAACCAGCAAGTAACTCACCGAGAAGTATTTGTAGAAAAAGAATTTTGACGCAACCAGGATTTAATGATGATGCTAAATTAACCTGAAGGTTACCGCATAAAGGAAAGTCCTTTGGAGAGGTACTGATGCCGCGTTATGTCCCCGAGGGCCTGTAATGCTAATGAATATAACAAATTAAAAGATTATGATGCTTGGACGACATATCAAAACGCAAGCAATGAATTATCGCTATAAGTGTGGTTTGTGCTGTTATTTTATACTTATTCTCGTAAATCTGTTCGACAGGCTAAGCTACACCTTTTCATTTATTTTTCTATATGAAAGCTACACGTATGGAAGCTGTAAAAAATAAAATTATATTTTCTCTTAATGGGAGTCGGCTCCCTGGTCGGCTATGCAAGTCGTACTTCATGTCCTGTATTGTATTCCTTGGGGAGAGGGGGCGGCTCGATGTAGGCCATTTTAATAAAACAACACAAAATAAAATTTTCGCTACGACTTGCATACTGTCGTACTAAAGCCTACAGGCTCAGTTATCCCCTGAGTATTTTTATATGTTTATCACAAAAAAACGCATTTTTTTTCTCGTAACAGATTTATATATCCTTCCCTGGAGCTATCACGTGTTACCACAAACTCATTTCACATTTTTTTCTCAATTTGATCGAATTACCCTCGATATATGTATTATACTACCTCCAAACCTACAAATAACTCCGTAGAAAAAAATATGTTTTTTCACCTTACATTTAAATCAGATTTGCTTTTAAAATTAACCGGAAAAATATCCTATCATGATCTAATTTGTCGAAAACAAATTACGTTGAAACTATAATCCACTCAAACTTAAGCAGAATTCTGTCAACAAAAATTGATTTTAGATTACTTGCTATTCACTGGTTGATTTATTGCTCGGATAATCTCAAAAGATTTTACCATCTGCAAAACAGATTTCATGTCAATGCCAAATTCTGCACAACATTATCTTACCGCCGAGCATCAATCAGGCTGGTAGCAGAAGGAATTATTGTGCAATGATACGAAGACCTCCACCTGATCCATGATAAATCTCTATGAATTGGTGGTCATATTTCAATAAGTGTCAAGCGATGAGAATCGATTAGTCCCCAGAGGAAGGTCATGCTTTAAAAATTGCCTTCACAATTTTTTTTGATAATTAAAAGTGGGCTTACAAGGATGCTTTTGGAATCGTTACTACGTATTTCAATAATATTATAAGAGCTATGTCTAGTATTGTTTTAGATATAGGCATGTAATTCAATTTGAACTCGGTTTAAATGCCAAATATAAAAGATCGGCAAAGAGTTTATCTTTAAATCTAACATGTAAGGTGGCTTTTAAATATTAACTTTTCTTCGACTTCTTTGTACCTCGAACGCTTTAAAGCGGAGATTGAAACCAAAAGTTACCATAATGAAAATCTTCCAGCTGAAAATGGGAATCAACAAAATTTTATTTTTTATGTAAGTTGCTTCATTCAATTCAATGATGATTTTTTTTTAAAAACATGCAATAAATGACACCGAAAATCGAAGGTGGTAGCAACAAAAACAAGCAAAAGTATGTGTTTGTTTGTCATTAATATTTGCTTAAATTTTTGGTGTCAAAACGCGTCAGCTTTAATGTAGTTTTTGCATGTTCATATAATAAATAGACGGAGAGTGACCAAAATACGAATGTCATTTTATAAATAAAATTTGCCATCTTATCATACTATCTTAATATAGCTGATAACTTATTCTGAAGTCTGGTAGCTTCCAGTAGTGAAGGGGTCTGCAAGACGGCCGTGAAGGCTTTAAAAAAATCGGTTAAGTTACGTGATTTCATAAAGGCTGATTTTTGCTTTGGCAGGTAAGAATTATATTTGATGATCAATGGTAAAAATAGCAGATACATTGGATAGTGCGAAAGTGGTGGCAGACGGCAATAAAGGTGTAAGTGGCTTTTGGCTGTGTTTTTGATCGGGAATAATTGAGATGTAAATTTCTTTTTAGGAAGTTAACTGTGACAACTGTCCCACAGCATATATTGGCCAAACTTCAAAAAAGTTAAAAACACGTCTATCTCAACATGCTAAGTACATAGAGAAAAATACTCCGCATTCAGCACTGGCTACACATTTCCTTGAAACAGGGCATAGATTCAACTTTGACGATGCCATGATCATTGCCAATGAACATAATAGAATAAAAAGAGAAACCAAAGAATCTTGCCACATATATATGAACAAACATAACTTAATCAATATACGACTAGATACAGAGACCATCCTCAAAGAATATCGCCAAATTCTCAATTATTTAACCTCACATAACAATCACATTAACACCATACGCACTCAGCTCTCATCTCATCAGAACGACACACATAAATAAACAGCTATCAATAACAATAGCCCACTGATATTAATTGACGTCATACTCCAAAAAAGCCCTTGTACTTTCATTTCTTGTCTATAAATCTAAGCTTTCTTGTCATACGTCAATCAGTCGTCTTCTATTTATTTATTCATTTGTTTTTCAAAAGAGAATTTTTCTAATTTTTTAGTGTTAAATTTTAATTGTCCATTGTTTCTTGTAATAAGTGTTATTATATTTTACTTTGTCACTTTCATAAGGTAATCTACATTGTTGTGAATACAAATTTGGTCTTGTTGTTTTAAATATATACTGCTTTGTAGCCCCAAGAAGAGAACCCATAAACCCAAGGGTCGAAACGTTGGGAAATAACAATAAATGCTGTTCTAAAACAACTACACTCCTTTTATTCTTTTAATTGGACATGGATCGGAGATCTTCCTAAAAAGAAATTTACATGGCAACAAAGGCGTGGAAAATTGTATACAAATTACGTCATACCACGATAACTCGAGAATGCTTCAATTTAGAATGCAGAAATCTTACACACGGGATATCTAAAAAAAATGTAAATTTAGTTTTGAAAATGTGACCAATCGGGCAACTCTTTCGTAGAGTTTCCGTTTTTGCTATATATTAAGGCAGTTCCTAAGAACACGTAGGCTAAGAGAGCTGGAATTGGGTACAAAGTGTTTTCATAGTAAATACTAGTTCAAAAATAGATCAAATCGGGCAACCTATTCTTGGTGCTGCCATACAAAACTTTGAGTTTTTACTATATATTTGAAAACTGTCTGAGAATGCTTCCAAATTTCTGTGTTGTTGTATGTCGTACTTTCTGCTAGCTTTTTTATTTTGCTTCTGAGCATGCAGAATTTTATTTTAGATTTCTGCAACATTCGTGGATTAACAGCAAATCAATTTTCGGTGGAATGCTACCTTAGCAATTCTTGCGCTAAGTGAAACCAAGGTCGTTTTTGATGCTGACATTAATCAGTATGACGTGCCTGGTTACAATTAGGTGCTTTTTTTTTCTCAGCATATATATTCGGAATGATGTGACCTTTACCATGCTTAAAGATTTTCCTTCTGGAAATTCAGAGCTTAATTACATCAAAATTCACAGGCACATCATCTACTTCTGTTTTCTTTATCGCAGACAGTATCTCCAACAATATTGATCATTTGCTTTCTGTCACACTCTCATCCGAATTCGTCCTGGCAGCCGATTTTAATGTCCATAACATACCGTGGCTCACACATTTTCCGACCACAACCTGAGCGGGTCCATTCATTGAACTCTTCTATGAATATTTCAATTTGCAATAGCTAGTAGATGCACCAATGCAAGTACCTGATGCAGCTGGAGTTGGAGCAAATATATTAGATTTGTTTCTATCATCTCATCCTGACAAATATTCCATCTCAGTCAGTTTTCCTCCTCGTAATTCAGACCACTGCTTAATCATGGTTCAATTTACCACATCAATCATATGCCGCATTACTTTATCACCTTCAAATAGACTTCTATGACACTATAAAAATGCTGATCGGGAAAGTCT
This sequence comes from Dioctria rufipes, assembly GCA_963924295.1. NCBI lineage: Eukaryota > Metazoa > Arthropoda > Insecta > Diptera > Asilidae > Dioctria > Dioctria rufipes. Next base: position 83,576,581 of record OZ002742.1, read on the forward strand.
CAATCAGTATCTAAGAGAAATTGATTGCTCGGTCTGTTTTGCTTCGAGGGATGTTGATGAATGAACATTAGAACTTAGTAATATTCTAAGTCTTGGCAAGCGTGAATACATTCCGTATTCCAGATCTCAATAACAGCAAAATCGCTCCTGGTTTAACGATAAGTGCAAACAAACAATAAAAGCGAAAGAGTCTGCTATTCGCGCCTATCAACTGCATCCATGTCCAGAAGCAAGCCTACAAGACTGCACGGAACACCTTTAAGTTCAATATCCAGAGAGAAACAATTCTTTTTGACCAGAGTATCAGACAAAGCAAGCCACAAAAGGCATCAAAGGTTTCTGGACTCTGGTCAAAACCATCAGGAACAAATTCAGCAGTTCCTCTATACCTTCACTACTTAATAATGGTGAAGTGATTGTGGACTCAATTGATAAAGTTACTGGATTCGCTTCAAATTCTAGTTTTCCACCCACTTCACACGCACCTATTTTGTTTCTCCTGTGTGGATGTGTACAAAAGCCAATACACGTCCATACGAGGGATGTGTTCAAGGTCCTTAAGGGGATGGACGTGTCCAAAGATACAGGACCTAATGGTTTTTCACCCCTGGTTATTAAAAGCTGCGCCTCATTCTTGGCTATGCTTCTGCGCAAACTATTCTACTTATCTTATTCCACAGGAAAATTTCCAACTGCTTGGAAACTAGCTCACGTTCAGCCTATTCCCAAGAAATGAAAGGTTGCTGATCACTCATATTATCAATCAATTGCAATCACTTCGATGCTTTCAAAGGTTTTTGAATCTCTCATTAATTCCAAATTAATGAATTATCTAAAAACCAATCAACTCATCAACAATCGCCAATATGGCTTACGAACAGGACACTCATCTGGAGACTTGCTGACTTTTCTTGGATGTTGGAACCGTAGTCTTCACCATTTTGGTGAGTATAAAATTGTTGGCATCTGGTATCCTGCTGTTTTAGCCAAATTTAAAGTAGTTGAACATTCCCCTCCTCTTCTATTATGGATTTAAAGTACTCTATCTGGTCGCCTAATTCGTATTGTATTAAATGGAGTTACATTTGTATCTCACCCTATATATGTCGGTATGCCCCAGGGCTATATTATCGCTACTTCTCTCTAGCTAATTTTCATTAATGATCGGCTTTCTCTTACTATCAATCCCATCCATAGCTTTGTCGATGATAATACCCCTGATTTCGCTTACTCCTTTGATACCCTTACGGGCTCCAGAGGGAATGGCGCAGGTGTCAAACAAGATTTCATGACTAGATCATTGAATAACGATCTTAACAACATCTTCGCTTTGGGTAAAGCGAGTCGCATCTAATTCAATGTATCTAAGGCTCAAAGCTGTTTCATTTCTTTAAAATATAATCATTACTTAACCACTTCCATTTCATTTGATGGAGTATTAAATTCCCAGTCACCGTCCCTAAGCATTCTTGGCATTAATATTTCCAATGAACTAAACTGAACATACCACATTTCTCTGTTACTAAAAAAGCACCGAAATGTCCTGGAATTCTGAACAGGTGTAAGAAATATGTCAGCCCTTGAAATCTAGCGCCCCTCTTCAAGTCCTATATCAGACCAAGAATGGAATACAATTCTCACATCTGGGCCGGACCGGGGCTGGTTGTACAGCCTTAGCTTCATTAGATATTGTCCAAAATAGATCAAGCTTATTGGCGATTTGACAGTAACTTTTTATATCGACTCACTCGAGCATCATGGCAATGTTGGATGTTCCAATAAAATATCTAGTCTTATCCGTTGTTGATTAATTCGTGCACTCAATATTCGCGTTGCAAGCCTCGCATATTATTTTACTTTTCAAAATACTTTAGGCAATACAGTAAAATTGCGTGATGCATTCGTATCCCGAAGTATGCGAATTTGGAATAATCTACCATATTCAGGTACAAGAGTGCCTGATCTTTTCTCTATCTCTATATTACCATGCTTTGCTTTTTTATATCATAGCGTATCCCCTAAGCTTAGCTTAGTTCGACTTAGTTGTCATTAGAATATTAATTAAATTATTGTTACTTAAATCAAAGTTATTACAAATTATAACGCGACGTCATTTTTCTCCTGTATATTATATAACTTGATATATAAAATCACGTGTCACTGGTGTTGCCATACAACATTTTGGTTTTTCACTATATATTTGGAAACTGCTTGAGATCGCGCTGACGTGGAGATCTCAAACTTTGTACACGATGTTTTAAAAAAAAAAATTAGTTTTAGTTCTAGTTCCTTCGTCAGGATACAAAAATTTCGTTTTTAACTATATATTTGAGCACTGCTTAAGAACGCGTCGACGTGGAGAACTAAAATTTGGTACATGGCGTCTTTATAGCAATAGTAAATAAAATCACAAAAATGGTCCGATTCGGGCAACCTTTTCTTTATGTTGCCATACAAAAACCTTAGATTTTTACTATGTATTTGGACACGGCGCAGTAGAGAGTTGAATTTTTGTACATGGACCTTTTTTGAAAAATGTGAATTAAGTTCGAAAATGGGACTAATCGGGCAACACCTTCATAGGGTTGCCATATAAAAAATGTGTACGTGGTGTTTTCATAGCAATGATAAATAAAATTTCAAAAATAGTTAGTCTATCTATCTATCTATCTATCGGGGTACCCTTTCTTGATGTTGCCATGCAAAACTTTTGTTTTTCACTTTATACTTGGTAGCTGCTTGAGAAGGCGTTGAGGTAGAGAGCTCATATTTTGCACACGGCGTTTTCATAAAAATTGCAAATACAGTTCCAAAATGGACCCAATCTGGCATGTTGCCATACACAAATTTATATATGGGCTCTACCTGAAAGCGCGTCGACATAAAGAGCTATACTGTCCCATACATACGAATGTGTAGGTGGATTATTTCTCATCTAGAGCAAACTGAAATTCACTGAAAATAATTTCAATGAATTTCTAAGATTCAAAAAGTTCGATTTTTTCTGCATTTTTAATGCATTTTAGAAATTCATTGAAATTATTTTTAGTGAATTTCAGTTTGCTCTAGACAAGAAATAATCCACCGATAAATTTTTCTTGGTTTATCGAAGTGCCGTATGGCGACAAAGGGAAATTATCACCCAATTTGAAAATTGCAACAAAAAATTCCTGCTACCATATGATTCACACTTGGTTTTGATAAAAGGTATTTGTATGGGCAATTGGGTGACCCTATCATTGAACTTCTATGGTAGGCAATCAGAGATAACCATACTGATGAGACCTCTCTGATCGTTGGGTCGAAAAGTTTGATTTTTCTGCATATGAATATCTGCACGAACACTCATACACGCGCACACACATACAGACGCAGAGTGAAACGCTATAGTACGAAATCGTGTGATCGAGTCTTAAAATAGCTTATATATTATGCATCTCTAACCACCGCATCTCCACCCCCAGCCATCTTGGTATCTATATTATCACCCTATTATTTCCCTAGTTGTATATATGTTAGGCCCGAAGACCGAAAACGCTCAGTGGCCGGAAAAAACGGCCACATCGCGTTCTGGCTGCTTTCGAACGCACAGAACGCGTTTTGGCTGTTTTTAACGCACAGAAAGCGTTTTGGCTGTTTTTAAACACTCGCAACGCGTTCTGGTAACTGTTAAACAGCTGTAACGCGTTTTGTTTTGAGTATATAATAACTAACTTGACTTCATGAAAAATCAATACAGTTCTCGTCAGTGTAGCGAGAAGATCAGTCTGTCATTGACTAAACTACTTACTAAAGTCGTTTGAAAAGTTACACTTTCATTAAAATGTCTGATAAATCAGCAAAGAAATTTTTTATGATAAAGTAAAACCAATTATTGATAGTTGCGACGACAGATCTATGTTGCTGTCTGAGGAAAGGTACAAATTGCTTGTACGACAAGTTGATCATGCTCAAAATACGCGCAAAAATCAGGAGTCTTTGACTTCAAAGGACTACAGACGACTTAAACGTTTTGACATCATGAATATGAACGAGACAGAAAAATTAATCCAGAAGCGATTGGTTGACAGTGCACCGATCATATATTATTGCACACTTCTACGTCCATTGAAGAGCAAAACAGCTGAATAAGCTGCTTATCACCTTGTTGACATTTTTTGCATGTTTGGGGCGCCATTTATCCTCCAGAGTGATAATGGCCGAGAATTTTCCAACAAAATTATAAAAAACTTGACTGAACTATGGCCTGGAATGAAACTCGTACATGGAAAACCAAGACATTCCTAAAGTCAAGGATCTGTGGAAAGATCAAATCAAGATGTACGTGACATGCTGGTATCTTGGATGGCTGACAACAAAACAAAAAATTGATCTGAGGGGTTGCGCTTTATTCAAAGTAAAAAAAATCGTACCCTCCACGTTGGAATCAAAATGAGTCCTTACGAAGCTATGTTTGGAAGCCCGCAAATAGTTGGACTTGCCGATTCTCCTTTGACTGAAGATGTTTATTCAAACAACGAAACTGAAGAAGAGCTTGAAGAATTATTGGAAAATATCAATAATAACAATGGATTCATAAAAAATGCAAGTGTCGCAATTTAAATGTACTATGTAATTCGAAATGTCATTCAAACAGTTCTTGTAAAAATAAGTGATGTACCTATGTAAAGTACTTTAAAGTTCGAATAAGTTACAATAAGTTAAATGTGGAGAAAATAAATTGAAATTCATTTGTTTAATGAATAACTTTTCGCTTTTTCAATCATTCATTTATATATTATATGCTCGACAATATAAGTGTTTAGTGTAACTTTCTTCCTAGAACTGAAAAACAATTAGAAGAAATTTAATATTGTTGAAATGATTAGGCGAGAAAAACCGAACCCATCTTTGGTATCCAATTATAGTTGTCAATAATTGAATTGTTTCCTATAAACTGAAAAATGCATTAAAATTCATTTGTTTTATAAGTACAATATAAATCTCATTGTATGCAGGTAGAAAGCGGCAAATAATACAAATCGAACATTAAGAACGCTTTGTGAGCGTTCAACAATTGACAAAACGCGTTCCGGCTGTTTAACAGATACCAGAACGCGTTGCGGGCGTTTAAAAACAGCCAAAACGCGTTCTGTGCGTTCGAAGGCAGCCAGAACGCGATGTGGCCGTTTTTTCCGGCCACTGAGCGTTTTCGGTCTTCGGGCCTAACATATATAATTCTGTACAATATTTGAAATGTTAATAATTGTTCAGTTAACCGGATTTTAAGAAGAAAACCTTTAGATTAAGAAAACGTAGCTAAAATTTCTTCATGAATTTTGTATATACCTACAAGAAATGCAACCACTCCCGTTCGGATGGCTCAATAAAAATGAGTTTTTTTTTTTTGGTTTTCTTATGGAGATGAAACACAAGCAATAACTTATCGCAAACTCCAACAAATTAATAAAATATTATGTTCAATTTCAAGTGGGATGCAAATATCTTTTAACCAAGTAAACGTATGTAAATAAGAATATTTTTCTAAGAAAACGTATGAAATCCGTAGCTTAAGAGAAACATTATCTTCGGTTCACGTTCATTCTACTAATTGCATGGGATTGCATATATTTTACTTTTACATGATTTGTAATTATATTATCTGGTTGCTAGCCTCGTTGCATTAGTTTCAGGCACATTAATGGATCTCTTCTTTCTAGATCTTGGCAAGGTATTGGCAATTTTATGCTTCACCAATATAAAGAATTCCAAGCTCTTCTCTGTATATATATGTAGATAATTCCATTCTATACTTCTAATTAATCTCTTTTCACATTAATCATAATAATGCTAAGTATGATTTGCTTTTGGATCATTTAAAAATGAATAAATTCAATTACATACACACCTACCTACAATAGCTGTGAGTTTTATATAGGGAAAATCATTTGCTTCTACTAAATCGAGTAACAATTATGTTTTACAATCAGCTTAATTTAAATTAATGTAAATTTTGCTGCAACTATGTATAAGAGCATGGATTCGCATATAACAGAACACGCAATGCTATCTTAAGCATGTGAAAAAACATCACTGAATACGACTGTCATTTAAGATACATATGTACGTGCAAAATTGATGCTGGTCAAAAAAAAAAAAAGAAAAAAAAGAGAATTAAATGCGCCATCCGCTGGCATTAAATAAGAGATGACGGCTGGTTAGCACGCAAGGTGATCGTTTTCGAAGATTTAAAAGTGACGCCTAAATCCGGACGCCGGCCGCGTCGGACGGTCATAATCGACATTCTTTCACTTTTTTTTTTCCACACTCACAAAATATTTAATATTTCATGCGGCGCGAATCATTTATCTTAAAAAACATATCTCGTGATAAGATGAAAAATTAATTTCTGTGGCAGCGCCAGTACCGTTGAAATCTTAGTTATATTTCCTTCCAACATCCCCACAATGTAAGCCCCGCACTGGGGCGCACTGGAAACTTTTTTATTGAATCGTCTTGGTGGTTCATAAATAAAACTTCTGGGCAGATTCGTTTTCCATAAAATGAATTTTATAGCTGGCTTCCAGGTTCACCCTAAATCAGAATTTACTGTTTACTTAGTTTCAACCAGACACCGAATCCGAACTGGTTCGTGGGTGTTAAACGACTTAAATTGTTTCGAAAGAAGTTAAGACGTTTATTTATGGTAGAAGCAACACCGTTGCAAGACATATATACATATAAAGAAAATTATTCTATGAATAACTGCAAATCCAAGGCTGAGGTATGTATACAAATGCATGGGGAGAAAATCTGTGCAATATTTTACATATTTTAATTTTATACCTTGAAATTAGTTGATCAGATTTATGCGATATGTGGAAAAAGTTAATTTTCAATTTGATTAGAATTTGTTTTCGAGAATAACCGTTTTGAAAACAGAAACTCCCCCTTTTTTTTTTGTATACAAGAATTGCAACAATGTCTTAATTAAATCATTGTGTATACAAGTGTTATTACAATGGTCTGATTCACAACGCCGCCATCTGGATTCTAGGTTTGCTTACATTTTTAAAAATCGCCACTGTTTGCAATAAAGAAAAAAAAACTTGATAATTGGCCTTTTAGTTTCAGATGCGTTGATGAGTTTGAGCTTATTAGTACGAAAAACTCTATCAAATCGGGGGATGCCAGAATTGATGGGATTTCCCCACAGTTTATTAAGATTTTGTTGCCCTGGATAAGTAAGCCAGTTGTCCCACGTTTTCATAATTTCCGCCACAGTGGCAGATGGCAGTAGTTTTTCCAGTGCAGAAAGTGAATAAGGCGAAAGAAAAGATTCTGGTGACTATCGGCCAATTAGTTTTTTGTGTTACTTAGGGAAAGTATTCGAAAAATTAATGTCACTACAAATAACTATTACTGGGACGAATATAGTCTACTGAGTACCTTCCAGTCTGGCTTCCGAAAGTTTCATAGTTGGGAGACTACTCTTATTGGTGTTTGGTCACATATTCGGAAATCCCTCGATATGAATAACGAATGTAACCCGGGGGTTACACGTAATAGTATACAGCTTGCATGCAAGTCGCACTGCCATACTTCTTGCACGTGTAACCTCTACTGCCATACTGGGAGTTCAGCTTTTAGCGACCTTGCATGATGAAAAACCATGGCAACTGAGGTGATAGTAATTTGCATTATGCAGTTTTCAAGATGGCGGAAAAGAAATGCTTGAGAGAATTTGATAAATTTATTCTGGAAAAATAAGATTTTCTGGGATCATTTGCATTACATCATTTACCAACACGTTAATTTTTTCTTGGGTTTTATCATTCTGCTACTTCCTTTATTGCTATAATTTTCCAATATACGCATGACTTTACGCCTCAATGCCATTTTTTAGATGAACTTGCATGCAAGATGATAAGACATCGATCGAACTGCATTCTGCTGTCAAGTTAAAAATCGCGTTGGAAGGGAGGCTTGCATGCAAGCTGTACTATCTCGTGTAATCCCCGGGTAAGTGAGACTGGGTATGGTTGGCTACAGGGGTTAGTTGGCACAATCTTAATAGTTCTCAGTATACAAGACAGATCGAGCCACTGGCTAAGTCGTTAATGTAGAATAGTATCGTCCGCCACCATAATTTTTTTCAGTGTTCAGCAAGCACATATTTAGACGCAATGTGGATGTTTAATTTTCTGATCGTAAAAGTAAAAAAATTGGGATTTTAGTTATTATCGCTCGTGATTACAACTAATTCTGTACGTGTGGTAAATAATTTTTATTCATATGAAGAATTTCTTGCTTTATTTGTCTGTGCATTATTGTTTTAAGTATTTCCCTAACCGCATCATAAGTCACGTTAAAACCTCCCAAAACTAACTAGGGGCTTGTTTGGCACACTTAATAATACCTTTTTATTGTTTTATATTGACTTCACGGCTACTATTAATATTTATATTATAGAAAATGCCAAGAATATTTAACAGAAGGTTTATGAAAAGGAACAGCAGTTTATTAATTCGAATTCCAGAGGCTACAAGTTTGGCTAGAGCTTCAAGCTTTAACCAAACCAAAATTAATGCTTTTTGGAAAATTTTGAAGTTGCAATGGATCGATTTAAGTTTAATGCTAGAGATATATAGAATGCAGACGAAACGGGAATTACCATAGTTCAGAAAGCGAATAGAGTGGTTACATGTAGAGGCTTTAAGCAAGTCGGTTGAATCACATCTTCCGAGCGTGGGACACTAACAACTCTAATGTTCGCAGTTTCAATAACTGAACTCCGCCATTCTTTACTTTTCCCCGGGTACATTTCAGTGAACATTTCTTAAAAGATGCTCCATCAGGAATTTCCAGCTGCACTAACGCTACAGGATGGATGAAAGAAGAGTATTTCTGCCATTATTTTAGGCATTTTGTACCGAATGTTCGAAAGAAAGACTCGTTTTTGTTTTGCTAGATAATAACCAATCTTATTTATCTATTGAAGAGCTAAATTTTCCCATTATAAACTGCATTCTTTGGATATAAGTGAGTGCGGATCTCTAAAGAAATATGTCAACAGCACTTTTGACAGTTGGATGACCAACCATCTAGGTAGCACTATGATACCCCAGAAATCATAAAATCGTGCCTACCTTCGGCAGCGAACCTGCTAATATTGAAGTAGGATTTAAAGCTACGTACATTTTTCCATTTAATGGAGAAATATTTCAAGATGCCGGTTTTGTGCCAGGATATGCAACAGACAGACCACTCTTTTCAGAATCGTAAAAATTATTAGAAATGAACCATTTTCGTCACGTTCCACAGAGCAACCAACACCTTTAATAGAAGTAATTCCTTCAGCGTTCACCGTTGGAAGCTATAAGACCACTTCCTAGGGCAACGGAAATAAAAACGAATATAAGCAGAAGAAGAAAAAAAGGAAGACTGCCATACTAACTGACTCACCTTTGAGAGAAGACTTAGAAGAAAGAAAGAAGCCGCTTCAAAGTAAAAAGAAATGTAGGTCTAAGCCTCAAAAACATAGAAATCCCGTGGGTGGAACAGAAAGAGAGAAGAAGAAAGTTGAATCCACTTTTAAAGAAGAAGATGTGGAGCGTTTTTGTTTTGTGTGTGTTGAGCCCTTTTGAAACAGCGTATCAAAAGAAAAGTGGATCTAATGCACTACATGCCATAAGTGGGCTCATGAATTTTGCTTTGATAGGAATAAATTTTATACATATGTCCAAACTGTGTCAGTGAGATTTTATCTAATTAAGAATATAAAATAGTAAAAGAAAATGTTTTTTTTTGTGTTGATTTAATATCTTCTGTTCTTAGCTGCTGAATTATGTACCAACCATCCCCATTACGGGGTTGGTTAGCACATTTGAACCCTATTAAAATTGCAATCAGAGACATAAATACTCTGATAATGGTTTCGCGTCAATGATATAGTCAAGCATAATAGTCAAGCTAAGTCTACTGTAAATATGAAGTTAATAACAGTTTTCTCCTATTCACAGTGACAGAGATTCGAAAAGTGTAACCAACCATACCCGGTCTCCCCTATTCTAATTCTACTTGCCTTTTCAAAAGCGTTCGACTCAGTTTATCATTCTAATGGGTTCTCGTACCTGGGATCACAATTTAATTTCCTATCTTCTTCTATAGCACTTATTCATTGCTTCTTATCAGGGCGACATCAATATGCCAAAATAAGTAATACTAAGTCTGGTTTTTTCCAACTTGACTGTGGTGTGCCCCAGGGCTCAATCCTTGGCCAACTACTATTCAACTTGTACAACAATAGTTTTCTTGTGCGATGTTGTTGAAAATTGTAATGTACACCTATATGTTGATGATGTATAGCTCTATCTTAGTCGACCTATTGGCCTGTCTGAAGACTACATTGATCGTATGAATTCAGAATTAGAGAAGGTCTCAATATGGGCTAATTTGAAGTGTTTGAAACTAAATCCTCACAAGTCTCAGTATATTCCTTTTTATCGAAATGATCTTACTGGTCTGGATCTCCCTGCCATTACACTTTTGGAACTTCGAATTCCTTGTTGTGAACTTGTGAAAACCTTAGGTATGTATATATGGTGGCTTACTTTGCCTTTGGCTTTCTGAAAAACTTCTGTCTACAAACGCTCGAATACTTTTGGTTAGATCAATTCTTCTTCCTCATTTCTTCAATGGTAGATTTTTGTTCCCTCTTGGGCTTCAGGAAAGCTAAATGTGGAATTCAATGACTGTGTTAGAATTATTTATGAACTTAGACGATACGATAATATTTCTAATTCCTAGATTTCAATATTCTGTTCAAGAAGGCTCTTACTTTGTCCATGCAATTCGTGTATAGAATCTCTTCCCTAGCGCACTGGTTCGGCGGTCAGATTTAGGGTACTTCACATGTCTTCTAATAATTAATAGCTCCTTAATTAGTTAATTCTATCTGAATCAATAGTTAGCTATGCGTTTAGGTCTTTCGAAATGCTGATCGAATTATATTGTATCTTATCTTACAGGCTGTAAATTTGTGAATCCAGGTAGTGAATGAGTCATTTATGTATACACCATCTAATATTGAGACTTTAAGCTTTCCTCTAATATCTTCTCACATAACTTAGTAGAGCCAAAAAATATATTAAACACCTGGGATGGAAATTTGGTATACTGGCGTTCGTTTGAGGTGAATTCGTAATTTCCCATGCAGTTTCCTTACTTTCAATCTCATCCATAGTTTTACTGATAACAGTACCCTTGATTTTGCTTACTACTTTGATACCCTTGTTGACTCCAGGAAGAACGCCGCATGTGCCAATCGAGATTGCATTATTAGATTATTGAATAATGACCTTCATGAGAACTCGGTCAGAGAAAATCTCGTCAAATTAAATACTACTAACATCCAAAACTGTCTCATCTCTTTAAAACAATGGAGCACTAATTTGTGATACACCATTACTCATTAATATTAATGTTTCCGTAAAGTTAAGTTGGACGATATGTGGCCAAAGAAGCATCGAAATATCTTGCATTTCTGAACAGGTGTAAGAAATATTTCAGCGCTTCTCGGCAAGTCCCATATCAGAGCTAGAATGGACCCATATCTGGATTGGCGCTGGTCGAAGCTGGCCTTATATACTATTTTGGATATTATCCAAAAGAATACCTTCAAGTTTATTGGCGATGTGGCACTAACTTGTCATATCGACTCAGTTGAGTGAGACCCACCACAATGTCGGATGTCTTTTGCTTCTTTATCGCTACTTTCGGCCGTAAAGCAAAATTTCGGGATGCAGTCTACCATCTTTCGTCTTTTCTCTAGTTTCCAATCTACGAAGGTTCAAAGTGATATAGTACATACATGAACACCTCCCCTACTCTCCTCATACCTAATAATTTCACTATCTACTTCATGCGATGCTATACTTTACTTCATAGGGGATTCCCCGAGCTTGACACAATAATACGTAAAAAGGCACGCAATTTTATATGTGTGTATAGTTTCTAGGTTTGTCAAAATTATGCTTTCGAGAAAAGAAATTTACGGGTGATCTTGTTTTTTGATTCCCATGGATTTTGCAAATTGGTTGGTGATTTTTGGCCCAATTGAGTTTTAATTTTTTATCATTGGCCACATTTTGGAGCCACTGGTTTTGTGTGACCGCATTTGGCAAATATCGGATAAGGTGCCGACATTGACATAACCTGATCACAAATCAAGTGTAAGCTAATATCATTGACTCTGCGGCCTCCAAGATAGAGTAAAATAATTTTCAGATTAAATTCAATATACTCACAATCCAAGAATTTATTTAAAAAAATGACAGCAGTGAAAACCCTGACTACTTTGCAGATATCTACATAAGTTAGGGTCTTAAAAAAATTATATTACGTAGGTAATGCTCACAATGGTTGAATGAAAGAAGAAGTAATAATTTGTCACGGAACATGAAATATTTGATGGCGATATTTTATATTTTTGTAACGATAAACTTTAATTTTCCAATAACTGTTGTGGCAATCAATTTGTTTGTTTTCGAATTTTATAAAACTCCAGATTTTTACTATATAAATACAATCTGAAAACCTTCATTTCCTGTTATTATACCCTAAGGAGAGTGGGCGTAATATCCTGTGGGGAATTGTCGAATGAACAAGATTTTCCAACGAAAAAATTCCACTTTTATTGATGTTGCAATGCATTGAAATGAATGGAATTTAAAATTGAAAATAAAAATTCGGTCACTTTGCTGATAATACAAATAACATTCACTCTTAATCGGATCATTCCCTTTGCAATTTTTTATCTCAATTTTGATAACAGCTTGCATTTTTCTCTAGTTTATGTGGGTTTTATATTTGAAAATTCCTCAATTTATCCTGTAGGTACTTAAAAGGGATTTTTTTATCTGGAATTTCGTATGTAATTGCATGAAGTATATGGAAAATATTTTTAGAAATCACAGAAAGTATAGAGCTCGGAGATTGGAAGAGATATCACAAAAAAACATAAAATTAATGCAAAAATTGAATGCAGAATTGTGATGACAGATATGTGAAAATCGCACAATTTTAAATATAAAGGGTTAAACTCAAGAAGAATGAGGATTTCGAATGTAATTACATAAACAATTACTAAAGATAGGGCAGGTATCTTAATTTAATTACTTATTAAAGCAAGCTATAGATGATAAAGTGTGTTTTAAAAAATTGTTTTATAGGAGAAAGGATGTATTCTTTTCTTATCAAGTTCGTTGTAGCAATAATTTCTTATGTTGGTATTTATATGAATCAAAGTGATAATTAATTAATTAATTAATTTAACAAACAGGTTTTTATTTGAATCCCTTTTAAGGCATTCTGTTGACAAAAGGGTTACTCAATGCAATAAGGATATATACGACCTCCTGTTGTTAGATCTATTATTAATTCTGCGGCGTATTGACGACAAGAAAAAACCAAACAAAAAAAAAAAAACCAAAAAAAAAAAAAACCTATGCTCAACTGGCTAGTCTATCAAAAACTAAATTAGTGGTCCCACTTTTATATCTGCAAGCAAAGAAAACTTGTATCTTCAGTATCATTGGGCTACAAATAGAGAAATAATGTAAATCAAGAGGCCTGGTCGGTCATATTGGATACATTTCGGGCAAATTATAATAACGGACATTTGACACTAAGAAACTTACACAAAAAACAATCTATTGAATCATCAATGGTGGGGTATACAGATGACCCGAAACCAAACAGTGAGTAAGATTTGGCATATATGGTCGCAATTGACACTTCCTAAAGGTCATGGGCTCTATCCGAACTTCACCATTGAGTCAATGAGAGTCTGAGATTATTTAGAATCGTTAAAAATAAAAGTTCTTAAAATTCTTCTATTTTCCAGTTCCGAGAAACTTTTCTGAATCGGGAAAAAAGTACATTACCCGTTAGTACTCGCAAGACCTTTAATTCGATATGCAACATCCGGTATTGGAACCACACCCCCTATCCTAAAAGAATGCAGAGAAAAATTTTCATCTACGAATTGTAGCTGGTAATGAGCTCAGACGAACAGTGAAACCCGTTTTTCGATCGGACATAACCCTACCAGGTTAAAGCTGATCTAAGGACACACAAATCTGGTACTTCAGTTCGAATGGAAAAGAGGGAAATACTAAAAAAGTGCGTGTTGGGATGGATATAAACAGCTATTTAAGCCTCCAAGCAGTGGCGTAACTACCGGGGGTTTTGGGTGTGCAAAAAATACGGGCCCATGGAACCAAGGGCCCACGCTCCACAGAGAAAAAAAAATATTTACAGGCAAAGACACCCAAGAATAGGTTACATGTTCCTTGAATATTTATTTCAACTTTTTAATATTAATATATAAAAATCCCATGTCACTGTGTTCGTACACGCTAATCTCTGAAACCGCCCAACCAATTTCAATGAAATTCTGTGAATGTATTTATTTGGTTCCAGCTTGAAATATAGGATGGTTTCGGACACGATAGATGGCGCTGTTGTCGAGGTCTAGAAAACTGTCTGAGAACGCTTCGAACTGGTAAGCTGAAATTTTGCACACGGCGTTTTCATAAAAAATATAAATACAAGTTCGAAAATGGACTAAATCGGGCGACCACTTTTTGGTGTTGCTATACAAAAATTTTGGTTTTCACTATATATTTGGAAACTGCTTGAAAACACGTCTACGTGGAGAGCTCAAATTTTGTACACAGCGTATATAAAAAAAAAAAAAATTTAGTTCAAAAATGGGACAAATTGGACAACTATTTCGTAGGGTTGCCATACAAAAACTTCGTTTTTAACTACATATTTTGGCACTGCATGAGAACTCGTCCACGTGGAGAACTAAAATTTGATACTTGGTGTTTTTATAGCATTTGTAAGTAAAATTACAAAAATGGTCTGAATCGGCCAACTCTTCTTGATGTTGCCATTACAAAACTTTGGTTTTTCACTATATATTTGGAAACTCTCCGAGAACGCGTCGATGTGGAAAGCTCAAATTCTGTACATGTCGTTTTCATGAAAATTGCAAATACAAGTTCAAAAATAGACCCAATCGGGCGACAAATTTTTGGTGTTGCCATACAAAATTTTAAGTTTTAGGTAGAGAGATGAAATTTTGTAAAGGGAACTTTCTTAAAATAAATTTAATTAAGTTCAAAATGAGACCAATCGGGCAACTCCTTCATAGGGTTGTCATACAAAATATTTGCTACTTGATGTTTTCATAGCAATGGTAAATAAAATGTCAAAAATGAGCTGAATTGGGTTACCCCTCCTTAATGGTGCCTTACATAACTATTGTTTCTGACTATATACTTGGTAGCTGTCTGAGAAGGCTTCTAGGTGGAGTGCTCATAACGGGTTTTCCAATAAGAAGTGTTATTTTGATATTCAATGAAAAATGCCATTTTTTAAGATAAATGATCGGATCTTTATTTCATTATAAAGAGGAAGGTATGCCGTTAATAATGGATCTCGGTGGCCAATTGTGATCACCTCTTCGAGAGATAACACGGTCCGGAAACTTTTCCCGTAAAAGATCAATGGTATCGTTGCTTGTATGGCACGTAGCGCCGTCTTGTTGAAAGTAAACGTTGTCCAGAACAATACCATCCAATTCCGGCCATAAAAAATCATTAATCATCTGTCGATAGCGCAATCCATTCACCGTAACTGTTGCTCCAGCCTCATTTTCGACAAAAGTAAGGTCCAATGACACCGCGGGACCATAAACCGCACCAAACAGTCACACGTTGAGGATAGAGAGGCTTTTCAACAATAACTCTTGCGTTTTCCGAGCCCCAGATGCGACAATTTTGCTTGTTGACGAAGCCATCGAGGTGGAAATGGGCCTCATCACTCAAGATGAGTTTTCGATGGAATTCCGGATCATTTTCATGCATTTCAAGGACCCAATCAGCAAAGACTCGACGTTGTTGATGATCGGCCGGCTTGAGTTCTTGTGTTAACTGAACTTTGTAAGCCTTAAGACCCAAATCTTTATGCAAAATACGGTGTAATGACGTTTGTGGAATGCCTAATTCCAAAGAACGACGAGGAATGGACAAACCTGGGTTTTCTTCAACACTTTCGGCTACAGCAGCAATATTCTCGGCTGTTCTTGAGCGACGTGCACGGGTTTTATTCTTCACATCACTAACTTGTCCCGACAGCTCGAATTTTTCTACCAATTTCTGTATTGCGGTCCGACAAGGTGCTTCACGACTACCCTAAAATGTTCGAGTTTTACGAACCGTCTCTGCCACATTTTCACCATTTTTATAGTGAATTTTAATAATTTCATTGCGTTGTTGAATCGTGTATCGTTCCATTTTTATTAATGGCGTAGTTTCTACTTGTCAAATGTCAAAAAATGACAGCTCCAAAAGTGGCATGCGGGCTAATTAAAATAACACCTCTTATTGGAAAACCCTTTATTTTGCACAGGACGTTTTCATAAAAATTGCAAATACAGTTCGAAAATGGGACCAATCAGGCAACTCCTTCATAGGGTTGCCATACCAAAATTTCGTATTTTACTATATATTTGGGCACTTCATGAAAACCCGTCGACGTAGAGAGCTACACTCTCCCACACATATGAATGTATGCAGGCACACTCATACATGCACACACACATAAGGGCAGAGTGAAAACCTAGAATACGGAATCCGCGATCGGGCAACGCCGACGGGCATATAAGGTAATTCATTCGTCCTATTCCCTTATGAATTAATGAATGATAAATACAGAAGAATGATCATTTTTCGCGAGAAAATGGCGGGTTTGATTAAAGCAAATGGCATTGACTTTTTGTTCGAGTGATTTGGATAAGGAATGAATGACTTTGCTTACTAAACGATCTTTCGAGACGTTTGTTTTTCTTCTCATATTACGTTAATTAGCGCTGACTGAAATTCTTAATTTGGATCTTGAAAATGTAATTGCATTTAAAAATGTGGGTATAGTACCTACAGGGGCCCAGATTGAATAATTGCACACGGACCCATAGAGACATAGTTACGCCACTGCCTCCGAGTATAGGAGTATGGGTACTCAAACATCTTCTCAGGACCTAAGGATTTCGGTTCTGTACTAGATCTTCCAAAATGAGCTTGATCAAATGTTGACCCCTCTCCTCCCAGCTTTTCCCCGCTAGATAGAAATACACATTGTTAATAAAATATGATCAGAATATCATAATGTATCTTGTTGGAGGTGTCGGACCTAAAATGGGCATTCTCCTTTGTTGTATACTTTTTGTCATACAGTATTGAACAAAACTAAAGCACCTCTTTGCGAAATATCAGTTATCCTCTGATATTATCAGGAAAACTAGATGAAACAAATTTGTTCTTAGTTTTAATTATAAAAAAAAAAAAAAACATAACAATAACAATTCAATCTTTTCAACAACAAAAAATAAAACAAAAATATTTCTCAGTACTCAAAATATGCCTGGACAAAACTAAAGGCCTACTTTTATATATAGTCCATTTTTTCGTACCGCTACTGACGAACCGTTAGCAGAAAGTACAGAAAGTAGCTATTGCATCAGAAATGCATTTGCCTTATGTGAATTAGTAAAACTTCATCATTAATTCAGGATTTGTGGTTTTTGTTGTGAATAGGTTGCGCATTCTGTTGTTTGTGCTAAGACGTTTAGATACTAGAAATGGCAAGAAACACGTACTTTAGTGAAATTAAATATAAAATTATATTTGGTTATAAAAGTGGATTATGTCGACATAATATTAGTAAAATATATTCGATAAATCGGTCAATTATATCGTGTCTAATCAAAAAGTTTTAGCTGACGGTTCACGTCTCTTCTGTGCATTCTAGAGGAAGGCTTCAAAAAATATCACGAAGAGATGATTCTTTGATTAGAAAAAGGACTTTAGCTGAACCTACTGTCTCATCTAATCAAATTAGAAATGATTTCAAGCTATCAGTATGTGCAAGGACTGTTAGGAGAAGAGTTACCGGCCAGCAAAAAAGCTTTTTATATCAAAGAAAAAAAGTGGAGGGCCAGGTTAAAGTTTGCCAAGGCCTATTTGGACTAGAGTATTCAAAAGTGGAGAATTGTATTATTTTCCGACGAATTGAAATTTAATTTAAATTATTCTGACGGAATAAGACATGTACGACCACTAAAAGGACAAAAATTGAAACCTAAATACTGCATCCCAACAACCAAACATGGAGGAGGTAATGTACTTGTCTGGAATTGTTTTTCAGGTCAAGGTATTGGGCTAATTCATCGAATTGATGGTATTATGGATGGTTATGTATACGTTTACGTTTTACAAAAAATAATGCTGCCGTACGCTGAAGAGGAGATGCCATTATAACGGAGATTTCAACAGGACAACGACCCCAAGCATACCTCTAAGCTGTGCAAGACTTGGCTGCAAGTAAATAAGATAGAAGTTTTGGTGACCTACGCAATCTCCCGATCTCAACCCCAATGAGAACTTGTGGGAAAATGCCAACAGGATGATCAACAGGGAAAACTACTTTTCGACGCTATTAAGAAAATATTGTGAAAATATTCCTTAACAGTTCATTGGCAATTTAATATCAAAGGTGTGTTGGTGTTATTAAAAATAAAACTTCCCAACATTTGGTATAAATTCAGATCATAAGCTAGTGGGTGCCAGCCAACTTAAGTTTTGTCCATTGAAATTTTAAGTACTGAGAAATATGTTTGTCTTATTTTTTGTTTGTTGTGATAATATCAGACAAAAACTGATATTCCGCAAAGCGGTGCTTAAGTTTTGTCCAATACGTATATTCTGACGTTTATTATTACAAATCCATTTTACTTCATTTTCTGGTACATGAAAATGATAAATCAAAGTGTACTACAGTGAAAGCCAAAGTACGACAAATTTGTCAAAATATGTGACAAATATGTGACAAAAACTTAAAACAAAAAGTATGACAAAAGTACAGCTTCAGCAGCTCCCATGTATTTACGAAGAGGTGAAAATTTTTCAAACTATATCTTGGGGATATTCAATAGATGTTGACGCATTTAATAAATACTAATTGTAAAAATATCGCTGAAAGAAATGTACATATAGTCCGAGAGCTAGCAACGTCACGAAAAAAAGAACTTTAGTTCGGCTGATTCTTTGCTATCACCCCTATTTCACTATCTCAATAGGCATACGGTCCATCTGGCTGGTGAGACGCGTTGCGTTAACTTGTGTGCGTTCCGTTTCACAGGTAAAAAAAGCAGTTTTCACAATGATTTTACCCGGGAGTTACACCTGAAAGTACAGCTTGCATGCAAGCCTCCCTTCCAACACGATTTTTAACTTGACAGCGGAAGGCAGTTCGGTTGATGTCTTATCAGCTTATGCATATTGGAAAATTATGGCAATAAAGGAAGTATCACAATGATAAAAACCCAAGAAGAAGGAAGATGAAGGTGTTGGTAAATGATGTATTGCAAATGATCCCAGAAAATTTCATTTTCCCGGTATAAATTTATGAATTTCTCTCAAGCATTTCGTTTCCCCCATTTTGAAAACTGTATAAATGTCAAATTACTATCTCCTAGCTGCCATGATTTTTCATCATGCAAGTTCGTTGAAAGTTGCATGGCAGTTGGATTACACGTGCAAGAAGGATGGCAGTGCTAGTTGCATGCAAGCTGTACTTGCAGGTGTAACCCCCGGCACCCGGGTTAGTTCAATTTTTGTTTTTTTTTTCATCTATTTTCATAAGCATCGGACAATATAAATTCACTATTCCCAGACAATTACCTCGTTGCTAGCACCGTGCCAGTCGTGTTTTTTTTTCATTGAAAAAAAAAAATATTTTATTACGGCTGTAATTTTTGTATGAGCTAGTTTAATTATCGAAGCACATGAAATTAATTTGCCAGGCGATAATTCGGTTGATTATCAATAGCCAGATCGATTCGTGTGTGATAGGGAATGGGCCATCCCACACGAGTATTCCTGATGCAGTATGCAAAGAAATATCTCTCCCGAGCAAACCTGCTTGCAGGGGAGTAAATGTAGCGGCTATACATAATTATGCAATGAAATTTTAAACGGAAAATTTGGAAAAGCTTTAAAAGTAAATTGTATCTCAACTGAAAGAAACTGGCGTTGATGTTTTACACCATCAATCAAGTATAGTGAACGTAAACGTCGAGATGAATCTGCTAGCGAGGTTTCAATATGACCAAATCAAGTTCGTCCTCATAATTTCACTGCTCAATTGAAAAATGTTCAGTACAAGGAAGCATTAGTTAAATTTTTTATCAACCCCTGGACTGATGATATGGCGTCTTATATTGGTGATAAAACAATTCACTTAAAATTCAACAAATGCTTCTTTTATCGGGTTGAAAATAACAGAGTCATTAAAGCAATGGAAGAGTCATTATCATGTGAAGAACTTGAAGAGGCAGATTCGAGGATTATCTACCATATTTGTCAAATTGATATCGACGCTGAAGTTGTAATAAGATGCTCAGATTCTGATATTCTCATTATACTCCTTGGTAACATGGACAATTTTAAAGCTTCTTTAAAAGTTTGGATCTACATGGGCGTGAATGATCATGAACGCTACGTCAATGTCAATGAACTGTACAAAACTCTGGGTCCTCCGGTCCGTATCTAGAGCTTTTCCAGGACTCCACGCCATGACAGGTTGTGATAGCACTCCAGGCATTTTTTCGCAAAGGGAAATTGAGGCCTTTCAAATTACTAGAAGAGTCGGAAGATTATGAGCTTGCATTTCAAAATATTGCAACCGATGATGAAGAATTACTGAAGAGTGCCTTCGTCACCTTGAAAGATTTGTATGACATATATGTGGAGTTCGGCAGATTAATAATGTCAACGATTTTAGATTTCATTTATTTCCTAATACGTAAGAGTCAAAAAATGTCAACGAAATTTTTGGGTAAAAATGCTGAAATTTCAATCCATCAAGCTTACCACAGTGTAGAGCTGAATTACGGCAGCATTTGATGAGAGTCCAATACGTGACCACATTTTGGAGAAATGCTCACTCCAAGTCTCCTACATCTACAGAAGTTAATGTATTCAAAGTAAAACTTGTCATTTTTTATATTCCAAATAATTGCTTTTATTAATATTTCCATGGAAATCTATCCAAGTTCTAACTCAATAGCGGATCTATATAGTAGTGGATTTTTTCTTCCAGTATTTTATCAAGAATATCCTCAAATCTTAGCAACATAACTCAACTTTGCCCAGAAGCTTTTCTGTAGCTCCTGAAATTCTATACAAAAAAAAAGGGCAAAATTGTGCTATCTCGCTGGGTTCATGAAATATTCTCAAAACATCATCGTGAGAAAAAAAAAACTACTTTACAATGCTCAAATATGTCCGGTACCTAATAAGCAACCGAATTATCGCCTGGTAAATTGATTTCATGTGCTTCGATATTTAAACTAGCTCGTACAAAAATTACAGCCGTAATAAAATAGTTTTTTTTTCTAATAAAAAAAAAAACGCCTGGTACGGTGCTAGCAACGAGGTAATTGTCTGGGAATAGTGAATTTATATTGTCCGATGCTAGCTCTTAGACTAATAGATCTGTATACGCTTATGTTGTGGATATTATTATATCGGCTGAACTTTCTATTGCCTAATACTTAGAAAGCTAAATATAAATATAGTATTACTAAATTTCTTTTGGTAGTAATATGAGAGCATATGAATATTATATTAATTTTCAATCTAGGATATAAATCTTTCTCGCAGTATATTTAAGTATATAGGTCAATCTAAATTTAAACAATAAAAAAATTTTCCGCAATAGATATAATAATAATAAGCATCAAGACTCTCCTTAAGATTAACTATTCCGCAAGAAGAGTCAACTCAATAAGTACTCCAATAAAGTACTGAACTTGTGAAACTTAGATGCATCAATTTTTAAAACTCATTAGGACTCCATTTTTCTTTGCTATAAATTGAGGGTTCCCAGATAAAGCTCCCATCGGCCATCGTACACGAACTATACGATGCAAATAAATGTTACAATTTTCGTAAAGTAAAGGGAAAATAACGTTGAATATCTCCGTGACCTGGTGCAATTAGTATTGACTTTTCCTTAAATTTATGTACTTTTACGATTTATTGGAAAAATGTCGAGATATTTGATAAAATATTTCCCAAATAATGTACGAAAGTCAATATGAGAAGAACATGGAACATGGAAACATTTACTTCAATTCGTACATATGTATGAAGATGATTAAATTTTTGTGTCTGTAAAATTGGGACTCTACTAATACTTCATTTATTACTGTTCAATCGTCTCTTTAATGATAAAAATGTGAATCTGAAAATTATTGAGCTTTGCAGACTAATCATTTAGATATGTAAAAAGACTTTGCCTTTTGTTTCTAATACATCCTGATAAAAATTTCAGGCAGAGTTAATCATGACGGTAATGTTTAATAATGAGTTTTGTACTAACTGAATGGAATTTATGTCCGAATTCTTTTGCAGTCTGTCTTTCAAGGAAAAGGGTTTATTTTGCGGCAATTTTTACTTGAATTTTATTAGCATGTCAAGAAAATTAAAATCTAGCTATAATGAGTCTGACGCAAGCAAATAGTAAAAAGAAAATAAACAGAAAAGAATGGCTCAAAAAGTGGTCCGCCGATAGGCATGAATTCAGATATATGAAATTACTTGGATTTAAAAACAAATTATCCAGCGGACTTATACAATTATTTGAGAATGGATGCAAGTAATTTTGGTTTTACTGAAGAATATTAAGCCTTATATACATAAGCAGGATACAATATTAAGAGAAAACATTCCTGGTGAGGAACGGGTGGTAGCAACATTAAGATTTTTAGCAACAAGTCGTAGTTTAAATGTTTAAAATTCTCATGAACAATTTCTCCACGTAAAATTATACCTGAAACATGTCACGTTATTTACCGGGTTCTTCAGGTGGAATATATGAAGGTAAGGCTATCTTCATTTCATGAATAAATCTAAACTCTCAAGCATTGGAACAAAAGAAACATTAAAAAAACTTACACTCAGAAAAACGTTTCATTAAAGTAACGAAAAAAGGCATAAAAATGCGCTAAAATTAATGAAAATTTTCATTGAATACGAGCCTATGCGAGTTCTCATCATTTTAATGTTAAAAATTTCATTGACATGATTAAATTGAATTTCATCAGAATAATGTCAAATTTCATCGATTTTAATGTAATAAAAAATTGTTCCTATGTAAGAATTTTGTCGAATTCATTAAACGATTTTCGTAGTCTTGATGAAGATCTCATTAAACTTGACAACTTGATGCATGCTATATTTTCATTGATTTCATTGATTTAGGACATTGTTTCAATGTATAATTTTTGTTGAATCAATGCAAAAATATTTCGTGGTTTTGATGAAAAATCTCATTCAACTTGAAACATGGTATACACTCAGAATTAAATATTATACAAACTGAAATTATAATAATAAAGCACTTCATATAGATAAATTTTTACTTTTATTATAATCAAGTGTAACAAAATAACAAATTAAATTGTTATTATGGTCAGTACCAGCATCCAGAATAATTAGTTGTAAAGTACTTTTAGTTTTAAAACATGTGTTATTTAAATCTCTTACTTTATTTTCCAAATCATTGGTCGTCTTTAAATTAAATAAAAAACTATCTCTTGAATTGTAGTTTTTCCTAGGCGCAGCTTTTTCGTTTTGCCATCGACTTTCTAAATACGTGACGTAGGTATAAGCAAAGAGTGGAGAAGGATAAACAATACAGCACAATGTTTAGCTGAAATTGGTAAAATTTAGCATTAATTAGTATAGAGTATAAAATGTAATAGGAGTAACATAAGGTAAGGTAAGTATGTAGATACGTACGATTCTCTGCCTCATCCAATAAGATATATTTTTTTTAAATCTCGTTGCTGTTTTCATCCTTTATATCTCTTTCCATTAAGGCTATAATACGTGCCTCCAAATCTTTAAAACTACTGTACAAAGAATTTGTTTTATTTGGAAACTGAGTTTGGAAGTCGATGTCAACCTGCATTCAAAACTCATTATTTATTTTCCCATAAACATTTTACTACGTTAATATTACCAATAAATGTCCAAAAGACTGATTATATAAGGGCCACTCTGTTAAAATACCATATGTCTTTATCCTTTGAAAATGTAGTTAAGTGATATGCAGAAGTGCTTTCCCACTTCTTTAAAATTATTTCTTCAGGACCAGTGTTATATTGGAGCTAAGATTTTTCTGTAATCATATCCTCTTCTGTATAATTAGAAAGTAATGTTGTTTCTAAATAATTTACAGTTTTTAAATCTGGGTAAAAACTTTAAAATTTAAATGTTACAACAAGACGATCTTAAGTTATTATATAGACGGACGGACAAACAAAAATAGATATGCAAGATATAAATATTTTTTTTTACTTTTAAACATAGTCCTCTAATTCTGCATAATTATTTCATATGAAACAAAGATTAGCACAACCCAATATATCTCACATTTTAATCTAGGTTATAACATATAAAGTTAAATTTAAGAACCAAAATTTACCACAATAGTTAGTTGAGATTGTGCTTTTTGATGAATCCGGAGTTACTCGTTTATTCAATCTTTTGATTGGTAGTAGTCCTTCTCTTCGCAGCTTAGACAACACATTATGATAATCAATATATAGGATTCTATTTGATCTCTTTTTAGGAACTGCGGTGAAGTATCCTATAATTTTTTTTTATTTATTTTATACTTCTATAGTCTGGTTTTATTATTCACTTTATTTTCAGTCGGAAAAATTTTCTGGATCTCTTTAGACAAATGCTCAAAATATTTTGGTTTTGCGTAAATTTTCTTTTCAATTATGTTCTCAATAATTATTTCGGCGAGAATTATTCGGTGTTTCGTGTTAAAACTATTATAATTTGTGTAGTGCTGTATTAATTGCTTGCCCTTGTAACTAGCTTTGAGTAGCTCTTCTATATTTAACTGCTGTTGGTAGAGGGCAGCGATGCAGTGCCTTCAGCAGTATTCTGTAATTTGCAATTTTATTTAGAATAAATTCGAAAACAAGAATTCTTAGACAATAAAATACAAAACGCGAGGAATATATGTGGAAATTTGCTTGCTTAAAATATATCAGATTCAATCCTCTAGCCCTAGTGCCTTCTTTCTGAGTTAATATATATGCACGGACATATAAATGAACGTATTGCTCTGCCATTTATAAGCAAAAATAAACAATACACTTATTTAAAGTAAATCTTAATAAAAGGTTCCGATTTCAAAGTTGAACTATTTTTCAAAAAATTAAACTCAGTCGAAATATAGAATTAAATTTTGTGAACCTTGATCTTATATTTTTTTTTTTTTAGAATTTAAAAATATTTACGATTACAATTACAATTATACCGCTTATAATAATTTAAAATAAATTTTTAATGTACTTGTCATTTTCTCTTGCCACTTTCGAAGGTTGTGCTCAAAACTATCCTTTGTCCGTATTTATGCTTGGGACATATAGCATCCAAATGATTGCTTCGCATATATTTTAAACTTGCAGCGCTAATACCATGTTCTTAAATGCAAAATAGTACAAAATAGAACAATAATAATTATTTCTTCCTACCTAGAAACTCTACCATAAAAGCTGATCCACCTAGTATCACTTAGTAGTTCCACAAGTTCTTCGCTTTCGGCAAAATTATTAACTGGGCTTATTATATCACAAGGGTCATCACAACACACTGATTCGATTACTATTTGCTCCATGTCACGTGTATTCACTCATTAAATATACTTTTTACACGAAGCTCAATTATCAAAAAAAAAAATACCTTTTTTGTAACCTTACGCAATCAAGGGCAAACGCTGACTGAAGGGAACTGCAGAAGCTAATAAGTGACCTCATCTTAATGCCTCAATGTAATTTTCATTGATTCGATAAATACTTCTTCACCGTTTAGTACATATTTTAGAAAATTTTCATTGACAGTTATGTAAGATTTTATTGTTTTTATGAAATGAATATTAGATCAATGAAAAATCTCCATTATTTTAATGAACATTAATGTAAAAACGAAGCTATGAAAATATTTCATTGAATGTATAAAAATAACTTCAAATTAATGATATATTTTCACTTATAAGATGAGGAAACTTTCATTGATTTCGATTATTATATTTTCATAAGTGAAACGATGTATACATTGTTTTAATGAAATGAAATTTCATTGTTATAATGAAATTTTCTGTGCAGTAAAGAAAAATTCTTTGTTTTTAATAAAATTTTTTTTCTAATTAAGAATATTACCATATAATTAAAACAATGACATATTTTCATTAAAAAAATTCAATTTATTTTTCTGAAATATCTACATTTATAATTCATAAATTGTACATTTCATTTTATTTTTAAATGCAATTTCAAAAAACTTAAAAGTACAACTAAATAATGTCCACAGAAATAAAAATGAATTAGGTAGATACGTTTAAAAATGTTAAACGACGTGAAAATCTTGAGGTGTTGAAGGCGACGGGCTTATGCAAATAACATTGGTGTATGTTGCATTTTCTAATACTATTGAGCTCTCGTTTAATTTATTCCACTTTTTGCAGAATTTGCATTATGAGTCCTTCTGCAAATAATCTTTGCTCTTCAAATTTGATAGACTTAATTTTTTTGAAATATATATTTGCCAAAACACTCGTATTGTCCTCCTCATTTGAATCTTTAGTTCCCAAAGCTGCTGTACAAGCCTTCAAAAACTTATTTTGTTCTATCTGCTCTCTGTTTCTCTTCATGTTTTTAGTTTTATTTCCCGAATAACAAGAAACACCTTCATCTACATATAAAAAAAATGTTTTTTTTTGTAGTTCTCAGCTTCGAAAAATGAATAATAGCATTATTCAACAACTACAAAAATTTTTACAGTGTTGTACTTTTGGCATTAGTAAATACTTTCCACTGAATGAGGAGCGTGATCATAGTTTGAACTACACAATTATTGGGATAAAGCATATGCGCTGAAAAAAATGTACTAAAACCGTTCTCGTAGTCTGTGGTAATTCTGAAAACGTATCTTTAACTACCGTCTCACACGAGCTTGGAATGTTGTAGAAAATATCTTCGGAATTTAGAATTCTCCATACAGCAATAAGCGTCTCAGTCAAACGCACTACATTTATAGTTGCCGCCATATGTGTATTACATAATTTTTTGCTACGAAGAGGAAAAAGTTATGCAAACAAAAGTACTTTTGATTCTGAAAATCTCAAAAGTCATAAAATACGTAATACTTGGGCGTGGAGAAATGAAGATCCGTACGAAATTACTTCATTACAACGGAGAGGTGGTCGAGCTGTTATGTCTGAGGGTGCAATAAATAATAAAAACAAAGGAGTATTTCTTGGGAGAAGAGAAATTACCCTGCCAAAATAACATGATTAATCGGGGAAAAGCTTAATATATAATAATAAGTATACAATACCCACTGTTCGTATAAAATGATAAATGTTAAATAAAAAGAAAAATGAATCCTTCAAAATTGTTAGTACTTACCTTTCCCGTTCAAAAGGCGCATTTAGCACTTTTACTTCGTCCTCATGCTCCTAAAAAGAAGAAATGCTTTGATCAGCAATATTATCAAAACTGTCGGTTGGTTTTCCATGTTCACTGGTGAAGGAGAGCAAATCGTAATACCATAGTAACGGAATATGAATATCGTCCTCTTTTCTACAGTTTTTTAACTCCTTTCTGAAGGATCCTCTTAGCGATTGAATGTTTTTTTAAATGGGTTCACTATCAGCATTCCTATTACTTATAAAATTCAAGCAATTCTTCATATCCTTTATTGTGTGGAGGTTTCTATCTTTATATTCGTTGGAATTTACTTTCCATAAAGCTAGATTCTTTCTATATAAGTCAGTGAATTTAACCATTACATCCTTCGACACTTACCGTAAATTGGACATATTTTATACTACATAGCGACTTCAAGAACACAAGAACACATTTCAAGTTGTCAACTCCAACTGATAAAATTGCACGAGGGTAAAATTATTGTGTGTGTGCTTGAAGAGGAGAGAAGATATCGTGGCGTGTCAGCTCATCCACACACCAAGGCACAATCATGTGCAAACAGGGAGCGCGAAGGATTGCGGGCACGCAATAATGTTAATGTGTGACTACCTAGCAAATACAATTCCAAAAATGAATTAAATCGGGCAACCCGTTCTCGGTGTTGCCATACAAAACTTGAGGTTTTTGATGTATACTGAGTAAACGATCAATTCTAGAAGTTTATATTATACCAAAAAGTCCTTCAGAATACAAAATCTTATGAACTGTCCTATGAATCGTTCTAAAAGTAGATGTGGAAAACCGCTTTAACAATCAAACTTGCAGACTATACGAAATTACATACGGACATTTATTGAGGGTATCCTAATAGTTGGTCTTAGTCCAATTCAAGCATTTTTCTTTGTTTTTGAAGACACGTTTTGTGTTTCTGCGTTCAAATTATTCTACTAGTGTGAACATCGAAGAAAGGGGTGCAAAGTGGCTCTTTATTCACAGCCATCTTGATTTTTATTTTATTTATTTCAACATTCGGTAGTGAATGTTTATTCATATAAAGGAATAGACAACTTATTCAAATATGCAAGAAATCATTCTCAAAATTATTGAAAATAAGGGTACGGCCACAAAGAGGCGCGGCGAAGAGAAGCGAGGTTATATCAAGAGTTTAAGAAATAAAATGATTGCCCGCCGTACTATGAAGGCCGATTCACACCGCCGCGATAACGATTGCGACAACGTAGTGATAGCGATAGATTTCTACATACAGGGTGTTTCCCACTAGGAGGACAGTAGAGCGGGAGGTGATAGTACTCTGATATGAACAAAAAATTGTATGGCAGGGGGGGGGGACATATCAACCGTTTAGGAGTTACAGGGTGATTAAGAAAAAAAGCTAGTTTTTTACAAAACACCCTGTATCTTAAAAACTATAGGTTGTATGGTCACAGTTAGGAGCTCATTGTATGCAGAACTCCATGGCCTTTCGAACGACTGCTCATATTAAAGAGGAGAGTCTACAGCTTACAGTTTTTATAAAAAAAAGTTATGTTAACGACCTTTTCGCATATTATATTAAAAAAAAAGGTAAGAAAATCCGAAATTTTGAGTTTAGACAACGATAATTCTTGAGCGGAGAGGGCTATAGGGCTGATTGAGCAGAGGGGAAGTCTAGCCTAGAATACAAGTGGGAAGTGTTAAACGAAGTGAGGTTATAGTGCAAGTACAAAAACATTGTTGGATTTGGAATATTTCTTCCGTTGGTCTTCTTCCATTCACTTGAAAATTTATCAAACCGCTCTAAATGTTGAGTGTAATATTCTTATTTACGGTTTGTAAAAAAATATGAAGAGCATATGAAGCTTTTTTAATAGTTGCTTCGGGCTGTGTTGCAGTAGGATCAATAAAAATTCTCCATTTTGCGCCAAAATTCCAAAAGAGTTTTCAATTATCTACTTTCATACAAGGCTGTGTAAATTCAAGTATTGTACTGATCTTTCTGAGGCTATTGTCGAGCATACCTTGCTACGAAAGGACGCATCAAGTAAAATTTCAAAGGGAATCCTTAATCGACAATCGAGGTATGAGGTGTTTTTTTATATTGATCAGGCAAACATTTGGTGGTATTCTTCGAACAACCGTATTCAAATTTCATCTCTATAGTTGAAACATTTAAAAGATCTTCATATATGTGCATGAAATTTTCCAAATTCTAGACGTTTCGTATTTATTGGGTGGCAAGTAAGACAGTGGAAAGTACACTTATGTGAGAAATGCCACATATTTGCACTACGTGACAAACACTAAATTTCTTTTTCAGAATCTAATGACGAACTTCGCGATTTACCAAGAAATTGAACGCCTTGTTGTACACACTACACCTCCCTCGAGATGTATATCCATCTCACCTATCTCAACTGCCTAGTCTCGCCTCGTTGTGCACGTACCCTAATAAGACAGAATGTTTTTAACGTGTTTAAATGTGTCCTTAAATTAAGAGTAAAACCTGTTCTTCAGCTCCTACAGGTGTGAAAAGGATGCTTGATAATATTTTTATTCGATTACTAGAAGAATATGGTCCTGTCGAGTCGTAGCGGATCAAACTATAGTACATAGCAAATATATATATTTAATGTTATCATAGTAAAAGGCTATTCTAAATCAAAACTAATAAAGTAGGTATAATATATTTCTTTACACCTACAGGGAAAATTGAAGGCTTACGAGATAACCTCTGTGTGTAATAGATACACTTATTTGTTCCACCTGAATGGCTGAGGTAGGAAACATGCTTAAAATCAAAAAGTAATCAATTCGATAGAAAAAGTTTTAAAAATCTCCATGGAAGAGGCACAAATATTACGTTTGAGAATATATTGAAGTCTTAAATGTAATCCTTGTAAGCTTGTCATACTGAATGAAAAAAATTCCAGTAAAATTTGTATGAATAAATTGAGGGCTTGTTTAAAACAAACTTACCTTGGAAAAGTACAACTGGTTTTCACTCTTCCTTTAGTTATTTATTTAATGGCTGCCATATAAAATGAATCATTCCCCGACTTAATGAGGCAAGCCTTCATTTTTTGTTACAAAAATTTACTGGAATATTTTTCTTAAGAATTTTTACGCATTATTGGAGACATTGACATGTATAACATTGATTGCTTCATTTTTTATTGAATATATGGTACGACTTTTGTTGGCAGGGTTGTGAAAATTATCTTAATTTCAAGTTTAATGTTCGCCTTAATACTCATAATACAAATTCAACAAATTCCAAATGCATTCGAAATTATTACGTTCATTGAAATCTTATCTTGCATAAGGGTACGTGCACAACGTGGCGAGGCGAGGCCATATCAAGAGTTGAAGAAATAAAATTATTGTACGCTGTACTATGAGAGGTATCTCACTTGAGAGTGAAATTTTTAATTTTTTCGCAAGGTTTAGCGCGTTAATTTTGAAAGCTGGCATATTCTTATAGGCTTTTTCCTTGATATTATCGAGAGGCTCTTTACTCATTCTCATATCTTGGAAGAATCTATCAGGATCAGTCCATAGATCATCTTATAGATAATGAAATTTACCAAATTCCAGACGTTTCGTATTTATCGGGTGGCAAGTCAAATAAAACAACGGAAATTACACCAATGTGAAAAATGCAATATAGTTGCATTACTTGACAAACAAAAAAGTTCTTCTTCAGAATTTGATTACATAATTTATGCTTTTACTTCGCAGATTGTCACTTTGGTACAATTGTACCAAAAGTGGTACATAATTCTTACTTTATTCACTTTTGGTACAAAGGTACTATTTAATCAGAAATGGTACATTTTCCACAGTGCCCTTCCCATAATCTTCTTTTTATAATATCCTTCCATAAAAATGTACATAAAAACATAAGCAAATGTGAAATTTTTTGTTTTCTATCTTGTCTTATATTCATTCGTTTTTCGTTAAGTCTTTTTTTTTTTTGTGGTCGGCAAGAGCTTCTGTTACAGGAAAATTGACACAATTCAAAAATCAAAACTTGTCTGTTTTGTTAACAATTCAACTAAAAATAACTTATCCTCTACAAACAACAAAACAATCACAACAATAAAACTTGATAACTTAAATGGCCTTAAGAGGAGTCAGTACTCAGCAAAAATTTCAATTTAGATACCAGCGAGCCTGTAGGCAATAAAACTTACTATACGTAGGTTTGTGTCCTGAAAGTATGAAAATTCATATAAAATTAGCGTAGATCTACACCATAAGTCACATTAGAGACATCTAGCGTAAAAGGCAGAAACCAAACATGCGACAATTTAAGACGAAAATGAAAATTTGTAGTTCAAAAAATTGAAAATTTTTAACGAGAATGAACTCTCCTAAATTTTATTTTGCACATATTTGTTAAATATGCTATTTTGCTTTATATTTCTACAACTTTCAACGAAATATTGCAATTTCTAGCCTGTGAAATATCTAGAGAAAAAACATGTACTATTAGAGTTAAACAATTAAAAAAAGCGCCACTAAAAATGAAAAAACTCGACGTTATTTGCTAGATTTAGGCTTTATCTTTCGAAAATAGTCACAATCTAAAGAAATGAGAATACCTACTAATAGGAATTTGACTTGAAAAAAATCAATTTTTACCATTTTTTACAATTTTCCGAGCTACTATCTCCATTCCAATACATTTTTTTAAATTTTTCTCGACGTTATTTACTAGACCTCTTCGTTACCTTTAATTTAAGATATAAAACATTATTCTGGTACAAATAGTTTGCCAAAAATTTGCATTGAAAAATGTATGAAACTTGCAAATTCTGGTACTGACTCCTCTTAATACAATTTCAAAAACAATACTCAGTTATTTCTTAATTTCGTTATTTTGAACACAGTCCAATTTTGACTTGTGTGTCTTTTCTTGCCAAGGTGCGATATATTTTGCTGAAAATAAATTTTTATATTTTTTAAAGCAGTATACTATTTCAACATTTGAATTTGTCAATTGAATAGTATGTTTGACATATAACATATGGTGCGTTATTGGTACATAAATTGCAAAAATGTTGGTACATTCAATTCTACTTAAGTGGCACCCACACTACAACTCGAGGTGTATCTTCACCTTGCCTCGCTCAAGTGCCTAGCCTAGTCTCGACTCGCCTCGCTCCGCTTCGTTGTGTACGTACCCTAACATTAAGTATTCCTTAAACTCGTTTTTTAAGGAAATAAAATTAAGTAAGTTTTGTTTACAAAATATTGTATTGCCATCTATTCAGTGATTGAAGCTGTACTATGTTGGAATAAAGTAGTCAAACCAAAGGGAGAAAACTATAGAAAAGTGATCCCATGGTAATGTAAGTAATTTCAGTAGTATGCATTCTCAACCCTTTGGGAGATAATCGGGGTTAAAGGACTAAGGGTGCGTGAAACGTAGCTTTGTACTTAAACAGCTATATCTCCTAAAAGACAAACAGTAGAAAAGTGGGCGAGGTGCTAATTTACAGAGAACCTCCTGCCCTTTTTATACCATAGAATAAATCTATAGGGTATACTAAGTTTGTCATTCCGTTTGTAACACCTCGAAATAATGATGGATGAGTAAAATGGATTGGACACCCATTCATAATATTAAAAGTTATTTTGATTTTTGCATGTCCGTCCGTCTGTGCACACGATAGCTCTAGAACGTGTATACTTAGAGAGCTGAAATTTTGTACACGATAAAATTAAGTTCGAAAATGAAACAAATCGGGCAACTCCTTCGTTGCCATACAAAACTTTAGATTTCCACTATATATTTGGACACTGCCTGAGCACGCATCGATATAGACAGCTGAAATTTGATAAATGGTGTTTTCATTATACTAGCAAATAAAATTTCCAAAATGGGCTAAATCGGGCAACTCCTTCTTGGTGTTGCCATATAAAAATTTATATTTTTTACGTATACTGTAAAACGTTGAGTCCAAGACTTTTTTATTGTACTAAAAACTTCTTCAGAATACGAAATCCTATAAAATTCATTTTTTCTGTCCGACAAACCGTTCTAGAAATATATGCGAAAAATAACGTCAAAAATCAAACTTGCATAGATCGGTGACCATAAAAAATTTAATACCGGCATTCATCTAGACCAATTCTAGCTTTTTTACTTGTTTATTGTGTCAATACTTCCTCTACAGTATTTAGTTTAGATGAAATGGCCTGCTAGACTTCAAGTTTCAACTATTGTAACTCATTTTATGTGTTTGAAGCCGAATATCTACAAAAACAACCTTATAATTTTTTTTTCCGTCTTACTCCTGTTAGAAGCTCAAATTGTTTTGCTTAAAATGCATTTTATTTTAACTTTGTATCTTTTATCGTTTATGAGTTATGACACAAAAATTCTTCCAATGCATAAAAAGTCTTCAGTGAAAAAATTCAATAAGTGCAAAAAGGATACAGTTATATTTTGGAAATGAGCTTTTCCAGACATTTCTGTTGGATATGCTTAAGGAAAAGTGCAAAAAACGCAGAAAGGGTTGCATTTTGGATGCAGAGTGTGAACTTAGCTTATGACCTTCTTAAATCCAATATAAAAAATTGTTGTTTATGACATGTTTTTTTAATAAAAATAGTAGTTTAAAGAAAAAACAAATGAGTAAAAATTCAGAAATTTGAACTATGTTGAGCCATAACTTCAAAACAGAGAGGAAAAGGGAAAAATGTATAGACCATTGGATACCGTATGTAAGTATGACCTATCAACTTCCATCATTATTAGCCACCACTTCTGAAACACCCTGTATATGAATTTGATAACATAGCTCACTATCACCGGCTGGTATATGTCACTATCTATAATTTAAATCGCAATTTATAGAAAAGCCTCACTTCCCCTACATATTTAAGAGTTTAGCCATTTTTCTGTATTGAAGTGTCACCAGTTCAAAGCTCCCAAGTCAGCAATAATGATAAAATAAAAAGTTTGCTTTAAAAATTAATATCAATGTTGATATCTGATCTTTTGTACTGATACTTCTATAGAATCAGGGAGGAATTATTGGTAACACTTATCCATATTATCGGCGGCAAAATATCGACATCAACTTCAAAAGTACTTACAATACTAGGAATGATTTATAGTCTTGATTAAATTAATAATTCAAAATTAAGCCTCAATCTAATCATTATTTTATTATTTAAACATTTTTTTTTAATTCTTTCAAATATTGAAAGTAGACGTAGAATTATAATTAAACTCTATCCATCATTTCCTCTCCTCCATGATTAATTCTTCTCTCATCTAAAAAATGAAAATATAATCATTACTTTCGGTTCCTACTTAAAACCAAATTGTTAGTGGGCATACCAATTTCATCTTAGATAACTTTTGTAATTATAACACTTATATGTAGCATTTTAAATCTCGTGCGAATAATTAAACGGTTTCGTGAAATCAGTCACGCATCCGCAGTGCATACTCTTTGTGTATGAATACTCTAATAAACTCATGGAGCCACTGAGTATATAAATTGAGAGAATAAATTTACATAAATAAATTAAAAGAAGGGAGAAAAACGTGTTCCCCCTTAAAGTTCGTTTTGTAAAGGTCTTCAATGGGCAAAGTAATACCATACCAAAAGCCCTGCGAGGGCGAGCTTCCGGTCACATGAAAGATGGAACACGTCTTTTGAAATGCGAACCAGCTTCTTCAGGTGTTGTGTGTTGCGCCAACAAAATATTTTTTTTTCGGTTTTTTATTTTGAAGTTCTTTTTTTTTTTTATCATGGGAACTCGATCTTCTGCAACAAATGATAGC
Source organism: Dioctria rufipes (assembly GCA_963924295.1). Taxonomy (NCBI): domain Eukaryota; kingdom Metazoa; phylum Arthropoda; class Insecta; order Diptera; family Asilidae; genus Dioctria; species Dioctria rufipes. Next base: position 83,612,010 of record OZ002742.1, read on the forward strand.
CGCAATTTGACTTTATTCAATGAGGCTTGTTAGAAAATCTAGAGATTAATGCTTCATGTGGGTCATGCCTATATTTTTTAGGTGAAGATTCCAACAAGCAGGCTGCGTGCATTTATTATGTTGTGTGAGAATTTTTGTACGACGACACGGCCGGTCCTCTATGCACAGGCAGGTATACATACGACATCACCAACATCAGAACTAGTAACGAGACATATTGAAAAATTACCAACCGGTATTCGCTTACAGCACAGTCGTCAGGTTTTCTTTTTTGGTCTTCTGAAATCTATTGAAAATCTGCGGTCATGATCAAAACCATACGGGATTCAGGCAAATATACAAACACCAGTTCATGTCAAGCCTTTTTTTTTCTTTGTGCCATTAGTCACTATTAAAAGAGCAGTGATTAAGTGAAATAGTCAAATAAGCATAAAATAAATTACAAGAGATCTTAAGGTGTTTCAGTAATGGAAAAAGTGTATGCTGGATTATTGGATATCCAGGGGAGACTCCTCAAAAATACGCATACATAGATCTGGATGCAAATATGCATTTTTATTTATGCAATACAAAATTGCGTTTAATTCATTCGCATTGAAAAATTCTCTTCCAATAAATTGATTGCGAATTGAATACTTTTAAGTTATATCACGAGGACAAAAGGAGATAAAGTTTTGTGAAGGTTGGTATTGATGCGAAGATGTAGGGACGATAAGAATTATGTTATTATCTTTATGTTATAATTCAGTTATAGAAGCTTTTATAATTGAAACTAATTATAGCTGCATTCCTCTCACAAGCAAGCGTTGGGGAATTTTCGACTAGGTACTTTTATGATGGTTACTCTGACTTTATCGCTCCAGTTGGCGGTGGAGTGCTGTGTGCTGTCGGAGCTGATATCCCATGCTCCATCGTCGACGTTGCAGGTTGTGAGGATCTGGAACTTCTTTGCGTAGTTTTAAGGCTTCCTCGTGGGAACTAATACATCATTACTGTCTACGTTCCTTCTAGCTCGCTCTCGACTATCTATGAGTTGCTTGCCACGACAGTTGACGGTCTACTTAAAGACCTTTCGCCCTCGGATCATACAATTATTTTCGGCGATTTTAATATGCCAAGCATTATCTGGGAATCATCTTCCGACATTAATGAACTGGTGCCCTGCATTTCAGCTACACCTCAGCATGTTTTATCTTTCTTTGACACAGTCGCTGCTACAGGATTGGTGCAATGCAGCCATGTTTCTAACAGCTCTGGTAAATTTCTGGACCTGGTGTTCTCGTCTGACACGAGTGTCACATTTGTTAGAAGATGTTCGACTCCGTTGGTTCTTGAATCCTCGCATCATCTGGCTCTCCATGTTTCTATGTGCCTCGACTATGTTAATGTAGATTCCTCTAATTTAAGTAGTTATTTTTTACTTTTAAAATAGTTGATTTTTCAAACTTGACGACTGACTTCAACATTATGACTGGACGAATGTTCTCAACGAGCGGAACATTGACAGAGGTGTTGATGCTTTTTATAACACTCTTCATATTTGTATTGTTCAATGAGTACTGATTTGTGTATCTAAAAATTCTCACGCAACTCAGCCTTGGCTGAACAGCTCCTTACGGCACTTAAAAAATCTTAAAATAAAAGCGTGGAGGAGGTTTTGCGCTTCAAGAAGTATTGCAGATTACTCAGCTTACTGCAGTGTCTGGAATCAGGTCATTTCGCAGCTTCATATTTCGTATAATGACTATATTGCTAGTATGAAATTAACGCTTCACAATTGTCCTAGAGAGTTTTGGAAGTTTATCAATTCTAAACGTAATTGTGATACGTACCCAGAATTTTTGAATTTTGGTGGCTCCCGCGACTCATGTACGGTTGCAAATTTTTTCTCAGAATTCTTTAGTAGCGCCTTCTGTTTTCAAACTGTGATATTAAATACTGACTCCTCTCATTTGACAACTTCCCTTGAAGCCAAGGATCTTGTATTTGACAAAGTAACTATTACAGATCATATTTTCAATTTACCTGATAATTTTACAATTGGTCCTGAAGGTGTTCCCACTTTCTTTTTCAAGAATGCGGCTCGTTCTTTTCTCATGTCCTGTGTTATCTATTTAATTTGTCCTTGTCCTCTGGGTCCTTCCCAAAGTCATAGAAGTACTCTGTGATTATTCCTCTACATAAGAAGGGAAGTAAATCGGATGTTTCAAATTATAGGCCCATTGCCAGCTTGTGCCATATTTCTAAAATTTTTGAAGCCTTGGTCAGTGACGTGCTCCACTTTTATTGTAAACCATCTTTGGGATCTTTTCACCATGGTTTCTTAACGGTTAATTTTTTAGAGTTTGTTCACTACTGTATACCAGCCATTGGGTCCGGTAGCATGTTTTGTGTTGTTAGTTCTAATGATGACTGTGCTTTTTTAAATGTTGACTTGGCCACTTTTCCAATAATTGTCTTCCTGTAAACGTTGATGAATGAATAACTATGACCTTCGCTCGCAATTGGTCTGCTATTTATTTCAATTATGTCCTAGAAGGGGGTTCTTTATCTAGGCTTAACAAAACCAAAGATCTAGGTGTGATTCTCAATTTTCGCTTTTATTTTGAGGATCACATCGATTACATAATCAGTGGGACCAATTCGATTTTGGGATTTCTTAAGAGATGGTCTAAGGAATTTGACAATCCTTACATTACTAAACTTCTTTACTGCACCTTTGTTAGGTCGATACTAGAATATGCCAGCCCTGTCTGGTCCTCTTACTACCAAGTGCAGATTGTTCGGATTGAAGCTGTTCAACGCAGATTCCTTCGATTCGCACTCCGTGGCCTTCCTTGGAGTAAACCTGTATTTCACCTGCCTATATAGATCGCTTAGACTTATTATCCTTGCAGACACTGGAAACTAGACGTAATATCTCTAGAATTGTCTTTATTTTTGATATTTTGAAGGAAACAATCAATTCCCCACCTCTGTTAGGCTCAATTGGTATATCAAAGCCGACCCGCTCGCTCAGAAGCCACAACTTTCTCCAGATTTCTTACCATCGAACTACCTACGCTGCGAACGAACCTTTAACTGCCATGCCCCGCCTCTTTAATGACCATTTCGAGAGTATTAATTTGAATTTTTCAAGACTGCAACTGAAAAATCAGCTCAAATCGGATAGCTAAGTTTATCTGCTTCCTTGTTTTTGCTTTCTTCATTTGTTTTTATTGTTTTGCATTTCGTTTTTCTCTTTTTTGCATGAAATAACTTCTTTTGTAATATATATTGTAGCAATCAAATTGACGAATTTTCAATAAATAACAGTTGGTGTACAAACTACAAACCCTATTGGAGTACTACTTTACAAATACATTGGGCAGCTTTTTTTGAGGCAAGGCATACTCTTATTATCTTATTGTGAAGTCCCGAAGCAGGAAATCAGCTCACTCGAAGTATTAAGATTTTTAATCTAGCTTTTGGCGGTACAGGCAATATTTCTAGCTGTTTTAGGCGAACAACTCCGTTGTTCAAATTTCACTTGGATTTGATTCTACATTTTCGTACCTAGCCTTTTGCATTTTCTAAAACATCCCAGTATCTATCCATATTCCTAAAACCTTCTCCTTTTGCAATTACTACAGAAACCGGAGTGGATTTATAATGTCACACGAAATAATATATCAGAAAATCAAAAATGTCCAGCCAATAATTTATTGGAGAACAATCAGTATTTTGTATTTATTTATTATTTGTGGGGGGATACGAGTAGAGTTCCGTCTCTCATCTAGTCACCGCGACCTGTAAGATCTTTTGCGACATTACCCCTAAATGCCCTAGGGCGTCCATTCGAACTTCAGATCTTTTATAAAGCCTATAACGTTCTTAGGGGCCATTTTTATCGACAACTTCTGACAGTGGAAATGCCTTTCCTAGATGTCTAAGTCTTATGCGGCACAGAGCTTTACAGTCACATTGGACATGTTCAGCCGACTCATCGTCTTCCATACAAAAACGACAGATCTCATAATTGACCTTACCCATCTTTTCAAGATGATATCCAACTGGGCAGCCTTACCTCCTTTCTTCTGAGTGTAAGGAACGTTTTTGTCATCTGTTTTGAATACTTAACAAACTTTTTCGCATGTGCCCCGAGATATTTTCCCAGTGTGCCTTTTTAATTCTGTCCTCCCAACGCCTAATATTAGCTGAAAGGTGACTTTAAAGGAGTCCAAAGATAGGCTCTGGACAAATAAACAGAGATTTGGCTCCTTTTTTTGCAAGGCAGTTCACAATCTCGTTGCCCTTAACGCTTTCATGTCCTGGCATCTAAACCAGTGTCACCTTGTTTGCTTCGGCCAGTAACTTCAAGATAGTAAGACAGTCCCAAAGAAGCTTAGACTCAAAGGTAAACGGGTTTAATGCTTTAAGTGCTGCTTGGCTGTCTGATATTTTGTATATTTTAGCTGTACGCATATTCTTGTGAATTATTTCGCGAGCGCAAATTTCTATGGCTTTTTTTTATTCCTGGAAAATGATTCCTGAGGCCCCAATGCCTTTGAGAGATAGCATTTCGGCCCATATATGCCCATGCCTGCTCTACCTTCCATTTTGGACCCAATCCTTGTACCATTTAGGAGATCCTCTTTCAAATGGTAGATCCCCAGAGTACCACTATTGACGGTCACCTAAGATCACCTTAAATGGTGTTTCAAAGCTTTGGCGTTTCAGCATGACGTCTGAAATTAGGCTGGCCATTGGATCCTGTAGGAATTCTTGGAGGACTTTCAGGTGGCCAACTAAATTGCTTGTGCTCAGGAGATTAGCCCTCTGTAGTCTAATTGCGCTGAGAATGGCCTCCTTGCTAACATGCAAATGTGAAGGGAGTAGGTACAACTTAGCCTTTAATGCTGCAGTTACAAAGGTATACATGGCACCAGTTTTCCTAGACATGAAAACAATTGTAGTTTTTGCAAACTAGCTTGACCTATCTTTTGTTTTGTTTTCGGCAACCGAACGAGTGAAGCGTATATGAACATGCGTCTTATAATAAATGTATATAACCATAGAGTCATTTTTGGTTTAAGACCCCTAGTTCTGCCAAGAAAGTCTGCGAAATACCCATTTTGCCTGTTGCCACTGTTGCCTTCTCCAGTAGAGAGTTCCAGATGAGTCTGCTAACTAGGATAATACCTAGATACTTGACCACCTTCGAGAATTCCGCTGCTCTTCCCTCAAGAGATGCTTGTAAACAAAGCTTCCATTTTCCCGTGAAAGCAACAATTATTGTTTTACCAGGACTGGCTCGAAGTCTCATTTTTTGGCACCAGTTGCGAACTTTAGGGCAGTTTTTGGTTAGCTTCTGTAGGACATGATTGACAACCAGCGACTGTAGTAGGGGAGATAGAACCCGACCTTGGGGACATCCCTTTTCGGCCACTACTGTAATCGAGTCCTCCCCCAGAATAGTTGTGATTCTCCGGCTTTCAAGCATAGCTCTTTTCCATTTTATCGAGGACGGTTCGATACAATTTTTGGTAGCCGCATTCTCAATGGCTTCAATAGAGGTATGGTCAAATCAATAATCAGAATACTCTCCAACATGTTGCGCTTTTCTCACAACCGACAGGTGACAGGCCCATCGTTAGAAAGCAGGTAAACCAATAACTGCAGAAGGTAGCATCGTGATATTCACTGGGGTGTCAAAATGGCAGTGAAGGTGGTATTGACATAATAAAAGCATGTATACTTTCAAAATGTCTGATAACCTAGAGATCAGTGTCGTACAGGTTAATTGCTGCCATAATCTACTCGATAACCTGAAAGATCACAATTGTATAATATTATGACTTAACGCAAAAAATGACGTCTACTCATAGCAATCAGCATTTTAAGATCACAGAAATATGACAGAACCACAATATGGTGGTTGATGGAACCTTCTTCCTTTCGCAATAATATAAACAAGTTTGAATCTCTAGACAGCACTACAAAAAACTAAAGCGATCACATTTACTTTAGTGAAGCAAACCCTTAATGACCCATAAACATGGAGAGAAGCAGATATACATAGCGATCATACATATGCAGTTAAGACAAGCTGCAATAACAAGAGCTAAAGCAAGAATGAAGAAAAAACGATGCAACATACAGAAACTAAGTAACGATAAGAAGAATACATTTGTACCAAAACTTGAGCAAATAACGACGAGAGAGCATGAAATGAAAGAAGAAGGCTTACAAAAAGTAAGAGAAGAGAAGTTATCCTAGGAACAGCAAGACGCAGGAAAATATGACTACATACTGGCAAACATACATAGTCCAAAATTTAATAATTGAAGCTAATAAAAACATTGTTTACTCAAGAAAATTAATGATCTGCAACGACAATATCGCCAAAGTGTTAAAGCTGTAAGATGTAAACAAGTTAGGGGAAGTACAAGCAGCAACTGAAGGAAAGAACATCTGCATTCAACACAGTAAAACAAAGACTTCGACAAAGACAAGTGCAAGATGAAACCACCTACTCATGGACAAAGAGGGATCAGTCGGAGATAATTATGTATTTGATTATGCTTCCTCCAAATGATGACTACTAAGTCGTCTGTACAGCCTTAACGAATTCAAGTCTGAGTTGGTCAAATAGTAGTTAGTAGAGATAAAATTTTCCTTTGTCATCAGCCTTTAGCTGCAATAATAGTAGGAGAGCAGTTATGATTTTTTCATGTATTTTAACCATGAAATCAATCCATTTTACTATGGTAGGCCCTTGCCCAGAGGATCTTTTCTAATTGCATCAAAGGTATCTTCTATATCCATCCGCAAATTTACATAGAGCTTGTCCTTTGGAATGAAATACCTTTTCTAGATTTCTAACTTGTGCATGTAACGCTGATTTGATTTATTTGCCATCTAGATATCTAGATAACCGAACTGCTGTAATTTTTATCAGTGCTCTGTAACGTAAGTGTTTCTCTTCTCCCTGCTCCACCGATTTCAATCGGAGCAACTTGGAAATTTTTTAATTCTCAGTAGTACAGAGAGTATCACCATCGCCGATTTGGCATTTTATAATTCAAGTTTTTCCAATTATCTCGGTACTAATTACAATATTAAACAGGATTCTAAATATATACAGAACAATTTGTTAAAAACGTTAGGCATAATATTATGATTAAGTAGGGCAATAGAAAAGAGTTTCCTCTTTAAACAATCTACGCTGGCTGGTTTTATCGTTGTAGAAGGAGCTTTTAATAATGTTCTTCTATATAAGTTTATTGAAATGCTAACAAACCATGGAGTGAACCGATCTTTAAAATATTGGATTGTACATATGTTGAATAATAGAACTGTCCCTGCTGATCTCGGCGGGGTAAGCAGAGCTAAAAGAGTTCAAAGGGGAACCCCGCAGGGTGGTACCGTATCACCTCTTTTATGAGTACTCATTATAAACGTTCTCTTGCTAACTCTAAGGGGTACAAAGCAATATGTTATGCAGACGATCTGATGATCTTAGACTCTGGTAGTTATGAGTCTGAACTCTGTGGACTGTGCAAAACGCAACCCGACTAGTCATGCACTTAATTACGAATTGCGGGCTATGCCTCTTCACCAGGAAAAGGAACATACCTAGTCTAATCCTACCCTCGATTGGTTCCACACGTCTGGAGCTAGAGGACATGGTGAAATACCTGGGTATTATATTAGATAAAAAGCTAAACTGGAATTACACCTCGAGGACAGAGCGAACAAAGCTCTTAGAGTCTTCGCAATGTGCGGAAAAAGTGGGGACTTAAAACGCTGACGATTCTATGGATATACAGCGTCATCCGACCCATGTTAACCTACGGTTCTGTGATGTGGTGAAAATCAATGGAACTCGCCAATCATCGTAAGATATTGGAGAAGATTCAAGGACTGTGTCTCCTTAGCGCAAGCGGTGCTCTAAAGTCAACTAGCACTCGGGTCCTTGAGGTTACCCTCAACATACATCCGGTGCAAATACATATTAAGCAGGGGGCGTCAACTCCAGCGCTAAGACTGCATCTTAATCATGACTGGATTCGCCTGGAACAAGAGTCCCACACGAACCCATTTATGATTTCGTGCAGTCTATCGCACCTGGAATCGACAGGGACAGTGAACATCTCATCGAAACTGTGCTGAATAGCAATTCTAAATATAGAATTCCATCCAGGGCAGAATGGGAATAATATTCTGTGCTTCAACCATTAGCAAATCCTATTATTATCTACACTGACGATTCCAAAATCCGAAGAAAACGAAAACACAGAAGCAGACGTTTTCTGTGAGGAGCTCCAAATGGAATTCGCCATACACCTTGAAAGCCATGCCACGGTTTTCCAGATAGAAGTCAAGGCTATTCTTGAAGCGGGAAGACATCTCCATAACTAAGCCACTGAGAACAGGGAGATAGCTCTCTGCTCAGACAGCCAGGCAGCTGTCAAGGCTTTACGTAAACCCTTTATAACCTCCAAGCTAGTAGTGGAGTGTAAAACCACCCTGAGTTCCATCTCTCGGAAAAACATGGAAATTATTCAGTGGGTGCCAGGGCACAGAAATTTTAGCGGAAATGAAAGGGTGGACGAGCTGGCTCGTCTTGGTGCTGCTTCGAAGGAACCAGTCTCCATAATCAGCATTGCACTGAAACACCTTGTCTAAATTATTTCAACTTAGGCCGACAACCAACACAGTCGCCTTTGGTGAGAGGATTCCTCAGACAGAACTACAAGGGAACTCTACCCAAACGAATAAGCTCTTGGGACTTAATAAGTCAAACCTGAGAGCTCTAGTGTCTATTCTCACTGAGCACTCTATTCTCAGGGGTCGCCTTCTCAGAATGAGTTTGTTGAGGATCCAATATGCAGAGGTTGCGGAGAGGAATTCGAAACGGTGAATTACTTTCTTTGCCACTGCCGACACTCTCAGGAAAGCCTTATAGATTCCTTGGCTCTCACCTACTGGACCAGCTGCATGAAGCCGGCACGGAGGGCTGGGGCCAATACTTAACTTTATAAGAGCGTTCGGTTGGAACCTATGAGCGCTTGATCGTGGGCCTGGAGAGTGAAGAATAGACCTTGCTTTGGCTTACGTTCGGGGTAGCCATTTCGAGGTTTCAACCTCTTTTTGCATCAATCAACCAATCAAGTAGGGCTTCAATTATTATCTTATTACAGTCATGTTACTCTCATTGATTTTTTGGTAGATTTGCCTTAGAATTTGGAGAATTAAAGAATAATACTCGTAGTTTGCAATCATTTGACTGTTCACACGATTAAAGTCAGTAGTTCTACTTAAGTTCTTAAGTTCTGTTGTCTGTTTTTTAAATATACTTGCACTTTGGAGCAGCAACCGCCATTATTTTGTTCCACAAATATCTTTAAATTCGTGAATTATTGTTTTCTATCTGGGTTTCTAGTACATATAGCAGTAGCCTTTTGAAAAAGTTTCAGATGCTCTTGTTGAAACCGATATTGGATTTTTTGTCATTACACATGATACCGCAAAGTACTACCATGCAAACCTGTGATGTAGCTTGGGAGATTTCTCTTTAAGGTTTGTTCTGCGAGGTGTTAATCTGAAAGGAATCAGATGTCTGGAAGGTCATAAAGGGACAGAGAAATTAATACCTGTAAGCAGATCAGAACAACAGATAACACTATTAATAATTTTGTTAATAAAAAAAACTATCTAAGTTTACAGCCTCCTATTTAAAAATTAAATTGGTAACATATGGTAGGATGAAAAAAAGGAGTGGGTAATGTGGGGTGGGGAAACATGCTTACCTATGAAGAACAGACAGTTGGCTATCATGTAAAAAAGGAATGAAGAGAAACGGTCAACAGGGTGTGGAGCAATGTACAAACGAAAAAGTTAGTTATTTTTAAACCCCATGGTGACTTTTGGCCCACCCTGTACTATCGCTTAAACTTCCTTCCTAAAATAAATAAATAAATAAATATTTTAAAATCAAACTCCAAATATATTGTCAACCATGATTTCACTCATAATATTAGGTTCCCTTTCTAGAATTCAGATATTCGTACTATCATGGCAATTCTTTCGGAAATGAAAATCGCATTTAGTCGGCTTAGCAGATGGAAATTTCCCAAAAGAAATGCAACCTACAACACAAAAATGAAGTTAGTGAAACTGCAAAATGAGCAAAAATATGAAAAAAAAGGTATGATTCGAATTTTTGATCTTTTCCTTCGATCCGAATTCGGTTCGCCTCTTACGAATTACGATAAGTTTAATCGAGAAGAAATTTGATTTTAATAAAAATATTTTATTTAGTAACTGAACCTTTTCAATTAATTGAAACCTGAGCGTCTGTCAACCTCTATCAGCAGCGCCACAATTAAAAAATATTGTTACATGGTTACAGTATCAATAAATCCGAAATACTTGATGAATTTCTATTTATGATCACACTATAAAAGGAAATTCGAATAAATAAATAAAATTATATATTCTTACATTCATCACGGCTATCATACAATGAGTACTATAATTGGTTACTTAAGGCACACCCGTCCTATTGAACTCAGTTCAATCAAAATCTCTTCACATCTTTTATTCATCTGTGAAGAATAACAAAAATTGTGTTTCCCTAAAACCAAAATTTAGGCAATCCATAATTTTCAAATCAATTTTATTTTATTTGTATACACGTGTGTTATCTTGATTTTCCCATCGGTAATTCATTATGGGGTTTTAAGTGTTGTGGGCCTTTAACAATATTAGGCATTACCGGCTTTATCACTAATTTACCCGCCAATCATAAAAATCACTATTTGTCAGCTTGAATAAAGCATTCATTATCTCGTAAATGCTGTTAAAAATAAAAAAAAACAAAAACAAGTCTTTGATTTTTTTACTTTTCACTTTGCCATAAAACGTTCGATTCATGTCAGTGTCATCCTTCCGGTTTCGTCACTTACAGGTTTTTGCGCACAGAAAGCGAATTGTTAACAATAATTATATTGATCTCTCTCTGCAAGTGCCAAATGCCAAAGTCTAATGGCCACAGTAAAATGGTGATGAAATCTTTCTACGTATAAGTCAACTGAAGGCTGCTTAGATTGGATTTGTGTTTCTTACTCTGCCAGCAAAGTCGTTAACACTAATTATAAAGTGACAGGTACTCTTCAGAGTACTTATAGTGATCTTTCATTGGCAAAAACTCTTCTAAACAAGGCAATCGAAGAAAAGCGAATAGCCAATGTCCGTCAATGCCAAGCCAACGCAGTTTCGTCTACCGCAGCTTAAAATAACTTTTTTGAGGAACTTTAATCCTCTTTGGCTCCAAGGCGTCCGCAATAATTATTTAGGCGGGAAACAAAGCGGCAACCGCTGCTCTCTGCCCTGATAAATTACAAGCACCAGGTCTCGTCTGGTATATGACTTGATCCGGTCGAGTTGGAGCTGTCTACACCGCACAGTGTCAAATTAGTTCTACACGTGAAAAAACAACAACAAAAAAAACGAAGCGACGGAGGCGAGTGAAATGGCATGTCCAATAAATAATCGCAGATTAGTGAGTTGTTCTTGTTTGACTCTTTCAGCATATCTTGTACACCTCACCCCGCAACCGACGATGCGGAAATATTTAAAATATTTAAAGTACACGAAAGTATGAACTCGCATTTGTTATACTTAACGGATATGGATCGCAACTTTACATGTCTTTCGTTTTTGTATTTCGTCTTATTTCTCTGACGAGTGAAAAAGATTTTAATGCGACTAAGTGGTCGAAACGTGACAAATATCGAGTACGCGTCAAATCTGACACATACATAGCATGCATGGAGAAAACTCTTTATGTCACGTGTATTATATCGGTTGAAAAAATATTTAATTTTATTGATAAAGCGATTCCAAACTTGACTGTTCTATTTTTCTTACATTTTTTATTTTTCTTTCTATTTATTTGGCATTCAAGTTAAATAAATTGAATTCTACAAACCGTAGTCAAGGGTGGAACCAGAAGAAATCTATTGCTTACATAGAGAATGAGAGCCCTAATATCAAAGGCGGCAATCTCCACTTTTTGACGAAATCGAGTTAGATAAATGATATTTTTCGGGTTTTCGCGCTCTATCTAAATATATGGTTTACGAGTATGGAAAGCGACTTAATCCCATTACAAAACTGCATTAAAATATCACCTGAGAATCAAATCCGGCAATCTCCATTACGCGCTTGGAATCAGAGTCGGCAATGTCCGTTATGGCCAATCAGATGGCTCGCAGCGATCACGTGACGTGTGACGCACTGAATATTGTTTCAGATAGTGAGGAATTTATTATTATTTAGTCCGTTTTCTTTGCATTTAGTGTGGGGTTTGTTAAGATTATTGGCGATATTGCTGAGGTTTTTTATTTAAAAAGTAAAATGGAAAGTGCTACAACACCTGTTAAGAACAATGAAGCTCGTAAAAGACTACGAAAGCCCTCTACTTGGAAGCAAAACATACGTAAAAAGACAAGGTATGTTAGATTAGAATGTTTATTTTTTGTTTGTTTACTTTGGTGCTTATTTTTGATATACAATAAGAAGCTAAATTTAATGAAAACCAATGCTGTAGTTTCAACAGTATAATTATAAACGGACCCCCTTTAATTTTGTTATTTTTGTGATTAGGAAAAAATTGTAAATGCAAAAATTAAAGGACATAATGTGAATCTTTTTGCAGCATAGCATTATTCTATAAAGGGTGTCCCACAAATGCGTGATATAAGAAAATTGTATTTTTTTTTTAAATGGAACACCCTATTTATTATTACATTTTTAAAATCTGCTTCATAAGTAAAGAGCAAATGCATTTTTTCATTTTTCAAGAAGATAGGGATAATTTGATAACATTATCTTACGATTGCCAGAAGAATCTTATACTCCCTAAGGTCCCAGATCAAACTGTTTACTACTCAAGGCAACTGTATCTGTACAATTTCACTATTGTTCACAGGACATCTAAATCTAAACTTACCAAGCAAAATGTTTTTTCCTATTATTGGACAGAGAACGAATTTGGGAAAGGTTCTAATGAAATTGCTTCCGCTGTATTTCACAGGCTAACTAAAATCGATTTTGATCCTACCGTAACTGTAGTCAGGCTGGTGGCAGATGGTTGCAGTGGGCAAAACAAGAATACGACACTCATTGGAATGTGCTGCAAATGGCTTTCGGAGAAAGCGCCAGAACATATTCAGAATATTGAAGTGATTTTTCCAGTAGTTGGCCATTCATTTCTTCCTGCTGATAGGGTTTTCGGTAATATTGAGAAGGGAATCAAAAAGTTAGAGGTTATAACACAGCCAGAAATCTATATAGAGCTATTTTCCAAAAATGGGACGGTTATCCAGTTGGGACAAAATTGCAACGTATTTAATTGGAAAGAAACAATCTCAGATGTATTGAAACCCACAGGAACATGGCATTTTTTTTCAGGAATACAAAACGGTTTTTGTTAAAGAAATTTAAAACTGGAAATGTTTTGATTAGAGGTGAATTATATAACAAAAATGATTTAAAAACCTTTAAAAGTATCTTAAGGAAGGAAAAAAGTCTTCACATGATCGACCCTGGTATTATAAAAGGTGGTTTCCAACAAGTCAATACGCTGAAGCTTAAAGATGTTGACAAACTTCTTACAAAACATTTTGGGGCTACTTGAAGATCCCTGGAAGAACTCAGTTTTATGCAACTATTCTCTCTAATAGGATTCTTGAGCAAGAGCAACCAGGTCAGGAAGAAGAAAACGCATTGACAAACGTGGAAGAAACGGCAGAAAAAACCTGCGAATTTATTGAAGAAATGCCATCCCTACTTGTATAATGTGTATTATTATGTTCAATCAAATATTTTTGATTATACGTTTTCTTGAATTAATTTAATATTGTATTTTTTTATCCGTAAATCCATTCCAAAATACTTGGTATTCATTTTACAACTCAAGTTAGTGCAACCTTTGGTATCAAATCCGGCAAAATCCAACTGTTAGTATCAAACACGGCATTCTCCATTTATTTTTGTTCATTTTTTCAAAAAAGATAAAAAATTTAGGTATATTGACCTTAAAATCAGATGTAGTTTAGCGTTTTCTTTAATTAGAAACTACGCTCGCTTTGAAATAAGCAGTAATAAGAGTGTAGCAGTTTTATGCGCATTAACAAAAAATGAAAATGGTGGAGATTTCCGGCTTTGATACTAGGGCTCTCATATATTATATTACTTAGCGTTAGCTTACATTTATAGAAACATGAACACATTGCTAACAATTATTATTATTAATATACATATAGTGGTGAAATATAAGACAGAATGAGTTCGATGCGATTCAAAATTTGATACACCTGTACACTCAGAGAAAAAAAATTCCTCTAACAATGAAAAACTACTATAAAATTAATGAAAATCGTGCTTGATTTCGAGCCTATGTAATCGATTATAAAAGCAAATAAAATATTTTTATTAACATGAAACAGAAAAACAGCATCATTCCAATGATGAAAAATGTTGCTAAACAAAGAAAGTTAAATACTAAGCTTAATGAAAATCAGAGCTGGGCAATACTTAAGACTTAAGTACTACTTAAAGTACATTTTCGTTACTTAAGACTTATTACTCAATACTTTTGAAATGCCCCTACTTAGTACTTGAATATAAGTACGTGCTTCTATTTACTTGTACTTAAGACTTAGTTTTGTACTTATGTACCAAGATTTTTACTTAAGTATTTCTGAGACTATTAAGTATCTGCAAATATCTAACTGTTCGTAGAAAAGAAAACTCAATCTCGAACGCAACTCCTTTTTTGTTCAGTTTTAAAGCACGCAAAGAACTGTCAAAGCGTGTGCCGCACTCACGCGTCAAGGCAGAACATTAGACAAACTAATAACATGCAAACAAGACTGGGCAAGTAGAACAAAAACCAGTAACATCTCGCTCGAATATAGAATCGACGATGACTCGAATTGATGACATAACCACTGACATGTATAATATAGATTGCAAAAAGTTGGCTTACTTCTTTATTGCTGACTCTTTCGGTCTAAGAACCAAGTTCCAACTGAGAGAGAACTGAAAACAAATAAAATATTGGGTTCGTCGAAATACATGATTTTAAATTAATCATTTAGGGTTATTACTGATAAAAACTATTTTACCAAAGACAATATATTCATTAGATACGCAGAAGAAATTCTAAATGTTTTATTAAAATCACCTTCCGAGCTGCGTGTACACTTTTTCAACTTCCCGCCAATAATTTTTTTTTAATTTTGGCACCGACGTACGAACTCTTTTTGACACAAGCAATTGTGCCCACGTAAAATAGAAAAGTAAGCAGTCCATATTATATATGTCAGTGGACATTACCAAGGGTAAGCAAGCAATGCCTCGCTCCAATATAAAATCAACAATGCCTCGCCCTGATGTAGGGAAGGCCTCAATTTTTTTTTAGAAATTTACTGGACATTCTTTCCTTAGAATTGTTATGCATTATTGGAGGCGATAATGGGTGTGCTTGGGCGGACCTATAATAGTTTTTATGACTGTAGCAATGACAAGTGAAAGTTTTCCTCTACATGCAGCGTCGAAAACTATAAAAAAGCTATAAATAGTAGCCACTGGTTACTATACATATTATACTTTTCAAAAGGTATTTATTTATTAATATCTATTAACTGAACTCGACAAACTTCATTATATTACTGCCAACGTACAAATATTCTAAAAAAGTAATTTAAAAAGTACTTTAAAAAGCACTCAGTACTTTTTATAGATTTAGTACTTAGTTACATGTACTTTTCATACATGTTCTACTTGTACTTACGCTGAAGGACTCAGGCCTTCGGTACTTGTGCTTGTACTTAAGTACATTTTCTGTGGTACTTGCCCAGCTCTGATGAAAATGTATCTTCGCTGATCTTCGCTGAAATTAAAAATGTGATTGAAATAATGAAAATTCTTATTTTAAGGGAAGTCAAATTGAAGGGTTGAAAGTCTAAAGGGTCTAAGTGCCAATTTTATTATTTAGAGATATAACAAAAAAAAAACGTAATAAAATAAACAATTCAATGAAATAATTATTTATTTTTACTTAAATCAATTAAACAGATATCTTAAAAATACAGGAAGTCATTAAAAATCTCAAAGAATAGGAATCCAAGGAAGTAATACAAAATAAACATTCATTATTTAAGAATATCTTAAGTGCCTTATGAATTAATATTGAAAATGGGCTAAGTGCCTTTATAACAGATATTAAAAAAGTTCTCAGGTTTCGGTTTGATTAATCAAATGTTCGTAGAATGCCTTATTTTCGGTGGATATATATGGTAGCATGTCCTTGAGATCTTTCAATTTTTCTTTTGATATAATATTTCGAACTTCTAATGCTAATAAAGTGTAGTTTTTTAATTGGTTTGGAGACTTGCCTTTTTTGAAAAATGTTGGCACTGTCCCACGGTATTGAATCATTGTGCGATTCCATTCAATGAGCACGAAGTAACTTATCCTTGTCTATGCGGATCCAAGAAATAGTTGATATTTTTAATTTTGTAGTATTTAAAAAGTCCTTGGAAGTCTTATTGAGGTCTTTAAAATCATTTTGGTCAAAATTAACCACTTCAAATTGATTTTTGTGACAAGATTCTCGTATCATTTTTTCCACATCCTTTCGTTCAAAACTACTTTCTTTCTTTTTTCAATTTGAGCGAAATCTCGATCGCAGGTCATAAAAGGTGACCAAGTATTTATGATCAATAGTATCATAAATGCCATTAACTACTAAATAAACCAAGGCAAAGGGAACCATTCTGTTCTTGTTCTGCCCTATGCCGTTATCACTCCAAATAACTGCATGCTTTTTTAAAGTTTTAGATGACATCATGTTTAGTACCTCTAATATGGAAGAGCCGACCTCGTTACCACATTTTCCCGCATATGACTCATCCCAGAGGACACTGAGATTCTATTGAATCAGCTTTCATTGCTTCTTGTGCACTCTTAGCTTTACGATGATGTAATTTCTAGCTCTACAGTATATTTCGTTTTATGTGTTCCATCCGAGCTTTTTACTTTTGCGTGCAACAAATCGCACTTTGGACAAGTGTCTGTTCTAAAACGTTCAAACTTCAAATTAGAAAACTTATCTTTGAAGGTTGAATAGTAATATCTGTAGTTTACAAGAGAATCAGGGTATTTTTCTTTAAATGTCATGAATAAATGGTTAATATTCAAATCAGGGCTTAGATAGAACTTTTGGGTATCATGCCGACTGTAATGACTTTCCTGATATGGGAATGATTTTATATGTTCTATTACAAGATTTCTTACATCGGGAGTAAATTTTCTTGGCTTTTTTTCTGATCTTTATAAATATTTTCTCCACTCTTCTGTTTCTCTAACAAAATCTGAAGGGATTTTAGTACAATAATGCATAGATAGCCAACTTCTTTTCCTCCATTCGTGCAAAAGACGAAAATATATGACATTATTTGTTTCTTTCTAAAAAATACTAAAAAATTTCAATTTTGCTCGTCTGCTTCCTATCTTCTTATTAGGTTATCTTTGAGCTCATCGCGCAGGCAAACAGTCACAGACCCTTTTGAGCGAAAACTCTTTGGCACTTAGACCCCGCCACAACTTTACCTGTGCGTGGGTAAAATTTTAAAAGAAAGAGGCATTTGAATCCATTTGGATATTATTAGGCTTTGCACACTTAGATGGTATTTTTGTAAAAATCTTGACTTTTGATTTTTTGGCACTTAGACTCTATAGACTTACAACCCTTTAATTATATTTAATTCAATGAAATATGACTTTGATTTAATAATTTAATTTCGTTAGGTTATGGTCAAATGTAGACTCTCCTACAGTAAAGTTACTTTTAGTGTACGTAAATTATATGTTTAAATTAATGAAAATATTTCTTTAATGAAAGTAAAATATTGTAAATACATATTACGTTTTTTCAAGAAAACCCACTTTTATTGCTCTGTTACTCAACAAATTATGCTAAATGCATTTCGGACGTAGTCGTCTATCCATTAGAGTCTAATGCGGGAAGCTACTGATGATGGGCGATTAGGTCCGAAATGCATTTAGCATAATTCTTTTAGTAACATGTAAATTGTATAATAGAGCAATATAGGTCGTTTTGTTCTGTAATACGAAAATAGCTCTACGATGTTCCATACTATGAAATACTATAAATACAGTTTAATTTTCTTTTTTAATGTATATTTATTCCATTATACAGTCATTTTCTTATATACTAGAAATACACTCAAGTGTTACAAATTATCGAAGTGGAGGTGAAGGAAAATGCCAAAATAAACTATTTTCTTACAGAAAATATATACTACACACTATGCTTAATGGAAGTATCTATATATATATGAGTATTTAAAGTTACCCTGTCAATATATACAGTAATCCCCGCATAAAAGCACATGAACAAGGGCCCAATTTTTTGTGATTTTATAACCAATAAGCCCGATTATAAACACAAAATGTGCTTTTATAAAAATCCCCGAATAAAAGCACAAAATAATCGAATTTTTGCTAGTAAGCGATAGCTTATGTGTCCAATATATGCTATTATAAAAAGTTCGCGATTTAAGATACAACAAACGAACTATTTCTTATAGAGTAGCTGCTTATACCTAAATTTGAAAAAATAACATAAATTTGCCAAGAAATATTTTTATTCAAGAACAATGTATAGACAGGGTTTCCAAAGAATAGTGTCAAGCGGATGTCTAGAGATAGAGTACCCTTACGGGGAACCGAATAACCCCATGTATGTTCTACGATTTTTTGTAGTTTACGAGTTATGATTTTTTCGTGATTTTTTACCAAACTACTAGTGACTTGAATAATTGAGACAAATTACTGATTTTTTTCCAAAATAGTTGAGTGTTAGCCCCACACAATGCAAAATATTTGATTCCGTAGCTCATACCATTGCGACAAAAGAAATTTTTAAATTCCATGAAGTTCAAAATAATAAAAGGTGCCAAAATCTTTGAGGGCTATTTAAAAAAAACAGTATAACTTTTCACTCAAAAGAGATTAGAAAAACTTGCCCATTTCATTAGCTATTTACCGTGTAAATTTTATTGAGATATTTCTTTCATAGCTAAAATTCTATTCAAAATGTACTAAGTCTTAAATCTATTCGAACTGGGGCGCTAGATTTTTCGCACCTTAGATTTCCTCAGTAGGGTAATGTCCGATCGGAAAACGGGTTTCATTGTTCACATCAGCTCATTTATCAACTGAAATTCGCAGAAGATTATTTTTCTCTAGATACTTCATACCTAAATGATGCCATAGAGATATCTTAATAAAATATACATGGTAAATATCCAATGAAATGGGAAAGTTTTTCAAATAAGTTTGGATGAAAATAGTTAGGTGACTGTTTTTTTAAATCGCTGTCAAAGATTTTGGCACATTTTATTATTTTGAATTTTATGTAATTTAAAATTTTTTTTTGGCGTAATGGTATAAGGTATGGTATTAAATCTTTTTGCTTTGATTGGGCCTAGCATTTAGGTAAATTGGGACAAAAAATCAGCAATTTGTCTGAATTATTCAAGTCACTATGACCAAAAATATCTTCGAATTAGTAGTTTGGTAAGGAAACACAAAAAAATCATAACTCGTAAACTACAAAAATGATTCGGGTACCCGTGGCGTGCTCTACGTCCGAACTTCCGCTTGGCACTATTTCCTGGGACGCCCTGTATATAATGTATATTACGAAATATACCTATACACCATTAGGTTCACTTAAAATAATCAGAAATCTCTTTTTTGTACCTTGGACTTTATGGACATTTCTATAAATTATTCTTTGAGTAAATTTAGGTTTTTAATTCAAGAGCATTTGCAAGTAAGTATTCGTGCACAACGTTCAGCGCAAGAGTCGCATCCTTCCGGCTTGACACCTTATTGGTAGAAGCATCACTTTCAAGAACGTCCAATTTTTCTTCATCACTGCCTGGACGATCTGCTTCAAGGATCATCTACTATCTCTTTATCTGTTTGGTAATTTTCCAAAACATTCCAAGTTGTCATCACATTTTAGCTACTCGTTAAACTCCTTATCTTCTATACGCAATTCTATAATCTTTGAAAATCACATTTTTAGAACAGTTCATACAATACGTGATTTCATTTAGGCCCGAATTACACGGCTTCTCAGTCTACTTCGACTTAGCCCAAATGTGGCACGATTTAATTGCAACTTGGAATTCACGTGGGACTTCGAATGAAACTGAGCTATGCTCAAAGTACAAAGTTGGTGTTGGCTGCGGTCAACTTCAGTTCAGAAATATCTACATTAAGGAAAAAGTGCGGAAGGAAATCGGCAAAGTCGATGTCGTAATTTAATTACAAATTTCACCTCAGCATCGATTTCGAACAAATTTTCGGGAAGTCAAACAGTTGGAGTTCCAGGACGAATTTTCATTTTAAAAAAATTATAAAAAATATAAAAATGTTATTTTCTAAAACGTCTTTCACTGCAATAAGTTTATCTAACTAAGTTTCCATAAATTGTAAAAAAATAATCAAGAAAAAATATTGTCAAATTAAAAAGTGATAACAGAAAATGTTGAAAGAGTTTTCCTGAAAGTCCAAACCAGATAAAAAAACTATTTTCGATTTTAACGACCTAACACTAATGAATTGCACTGATATTTTGTATAGAAATTTAGCATTACATTAGCCAACATATTCTGAAGCATTCAGATATTTTAACACTTTTGCAAATCCATACATTTTTAGGCCACCTTAATATTCGAATGCGCTGAACAGAAAAATTGAATCTAACTGTTACAATTGCGGGTAAATTTACATTGAAAATAGAAAATTTAAGATGATAAAGGCGGTATTGCTAATAGGCGGGGTTGCTATTAACAGAGTAAAAGTAGTCGAAATTTCGAAACTACTAGGAAAATATTGCGGGCTTTGACAATTTATGATAATAAAAGGGTTTTGGTAATAACCGGCTTGTTATTATCCGGGGATTACTGCTTTCTTAACTCAAAATTCTTAATTCATTTACATAGCTATTATGATTGTACATCATTCATAGAGATTATAACCTTTTTTGACCGCATAACTGTTTCGTTAGTTGAAAAAATATATAAATGAAAAGGTATACATTTGAATTCGTTTATATTCCTAAAAACATAACTGGCAAACTCCGTCGCTCTAGGTTTGTCAAACAATTTACTACTAAATTATTTAATCTCTTTTAGTTTTGTTCGTTTTTTCTGCGCTTTCATTATTTTATTATTATTATTTTTTTCCTCTTCTTGATATATTTACTTAATCCATCTTTTTATTTTTTGTTATAATTAATAATATTTAAATGTTTATTATTTTGTTTCAATATTATAATGTAATCTTAGTTTCCTTAATTTGAATCATGAATTGTACCTTTTGTTTGTAATATACAATGAACAATTTGTCTTTAAACCTTGTACCTCTAAAAGACCCTGTCTTAATGTACAAAAATATCTTCAATGAATAAATTAAATTAAATTAAATTAAATTTTACAAAGATTTATTCTTGTTCGCTCACATAAAAATAAGGTAAAGATCCTTGGAAATGAGATACAAAGTTTTTAAAACTAAAAATTTTTAAATGATTTTATTATATTTTTTACTCTTTTTTCATATTACATAGATAAATAAAAACATTTATTTAAAAAATTGAATTTATTGAGAAAGTTACATGGTATTAAGATAAAAAGCACTCAAAATCACAAAACCCCCCTACCGCCCACACCGTGCATTTTCCGGCTCTCCTCCCATACAATTTATTTCTCGAAATTGAGTGAGGAATCCGTGGTATAAAGGAAATGCGGTACGTACGGGACACCCTGTATATATAAAGTATATTTCGTGATTTAAATTCTTTAGTTTCAATTGAAATTTATAAATGAGAAGTTGTGTAGCAAAAAAAAAAAAAATGAATCGAGATAGGAATTTTGAATATATTTCTGCGTCAGCGGTTGACAGATGAGTTTTTGCATTTATTCCACAACTTAATGTTTCATATGACCTAGGATCTGCTTATATTTCACATTACACCACCATTTACTGGAAAGAAAATTATTGGCCCGGCCGCTCAACTCAACTGCGTTTATATTTACAGCAATTGTTTGCATTCAAAGACTGTATGAAGGGGCTCATATGAAAGGAGGGAAGCCTATTTTAGGCAAATGCAAGATTTCGATTCCGAAACGGAGGAGGAAATCGTTGAGTAATTTAAGAGTGATGATAGCGTTGAAGAGAATATTCCTGAGGAGGAAAATTTGGATTTTGATGGTGTAGTCGATGGTGGAGAAATAAAGGCGCAGTTAAATTCTGATGAGGATTCAGATGATGAAATCGATAATTTGCAGCAAAAGGATACTTTCTTTGTATCATCAGTTTCCTCACAACAGGAATTATATGTATGCAGATATGTGAAGAAAAGAGCCGAAGCAGACTCCGCCGAATTGAACAACAAAAATTCCGATAAAAACTAGTTACATGGGAATCACTTACTCATACTAATAATTTCATGCATTTCTGAGCATTTTACTGATATTGGGATGTCATACGTCAAATCAAGTGGCTGCAGGTATACTCTGGAGACATAATTCCTTCCCACTTTATTGTGCTACGATGTTTAGAAACAGATTCTAACAAATATTGCGGTTCATTTGTTTTGATTTGCACGTAACAAGAGCTACTCGTCAAGATGTGGATAAAGCTGCACCGTTTACGGATGTCTTTATGATGATAAACTCGAACCTAAAGACATATTACAAACCATATGAATTGATTACAGTAGACGAACAATTATATGCGCAATGAAATGTATTTTAGGTGAGTCGGTTACTGCATTAAGACAAATGGACGAAGATTTCACCAGAGAAGTCTCTCAAGAAATAGAAAGAGCTACTCGCTAAGCATGCATCAAGAAAAATCCAGTATACGTACAGCACAGCTTGATACAAACAAATTATGAAGGCTGTCATGCAGGCAGAGCTGGGCAATACTTAAGTAAAAAAAAACCTAAGTACTACTTAAAGTCCATTTTCGTTACTTAAGACTTTTGAAATGAACTACTTCGTACTTGAAACATAATTTATAATTTATTTACTTGTACTTAACATTTAGTTTTGTACTTAAGTACCAAGATTTTACTTATGTATTTCTGAGCCTATTAAGTACCTACAAATATCTATCTCTTCGTAGAAAAGCAGACACAATCTCTAGCGCAACTTCTTTTTTGTTGAGCTTTAAAGCACGAAAAGAACTGTCAAAGCATGTGCCGTACTCACGCGTCAAGGCAGAATCTTACATATACATAACATACAAACAAGACTCCTCAATTATAACAAAAACCAGTAACGCTTCGCTCGAATATAAAATCGACGATGCCTTGACATGATGACATAACCAAGGGTAAGCAAGCAAAGCAATAGGAATGTTCACGCTATTATCAATCAGCCGATGTATAGATATTTTTATCCAAATATTTCGATATTTATTATCGATATTTCCTTTCCGATATATATCGATTATCGATATTTTGAGCCGAGTTTTATTTAAGCCGAAGCCTGAATTCAATATATCAATTTCTGCTGATTTTCGGAATGTAAACCAAAACCAATACGTATTTCTGTCAGTCGAGCAGCGCTGGTAACTCCTTTTATGAGATTTGGCTAGATTTACTTAAAGAATCAGCTAAATTTAGACTAAAATCCACTAGATTTTCGGCTAAATTTTTTGGGACATCTTACAGCGGCAACCCTACGCTTCAGTTCTATCACAAATTCACAGCACAAATTCGCAGCACCTAATGAGAACTTAATTATTATATTATCACCTCAAATCTCAGGTAAAGAATTGCACAGCCTTCCGATGAGAAAACTTAAGCGGGAAACACAATGCTACGGTCATCAGAGTTTATCAGCTCAAATTTCAATTTATTCCTATATCTGATAATATAATAAAATGAAATCTGAGCTGATGAACGCTGATGACCGTCGCATTGTGTTTTCCGCTTGATAATATCTAAAATTTAACTATTTTCTTGCACTAGCATTGGTATGTTGCCAGGGCTGCAGTTCGTAACTTGACAACTGAAAAATTGGCACAAAGCGAAGTATATTGCAATGCATGCTATGTTATTGCTAATCAAATTAAGACGGTGGTCACACTGATGAAGTATGAAGTATGCAGTATGTAGCATGCAGTATGCAGTACTTGCTGCATTGCGACTGAAATTGCGTTGTGCAATACATTTTATTTTAACACGATGAAAAGCGGTCACATTGACGAAGTAGCAGTAAAAATTGCGCAGTAGAAATCGCATGCAGCTGCCGGTGCTTGTTGCATGCAGTATTTACTAGCGCAGTATGTGCTGAGAAGTTGAAGCGATAAGTAACTTAAACAAAAAATACTTTCGATCTTTTTACTTTTCGATTATTGCTTAAAAAAGAAAAAGAAAAAGAAACAAGAATACAAATTATTTCGTCATTTTGCGATTTTTTTTGGGAAATGGGTGAAGATATTGCTTTCAATATAAAATTTGTGTATGTGGTTGAAATAATGATTGCTTGTGGGATTACATAAAAAATGACAATAGTAAAAGTATAATTAATGGCAACTGCTTACGAAGTCTTATAAGCATGAAAATGTTATGGCTTAGACATTTTTAATACTGGCGCTGCACTCAATACTTAATGCGTCAATTTGAAGAACATTGCAATTTAAAGTAAATACTGCATACTGCGTAGTGCATATTGCATACTTTATCAGTATGACCGCCGCATAAAGGTCTGGCTGAGTACTATCCAGAGTGTACTCTTTTCCTGATGCAGAAAACTTTCTCGGGACGTTTCTGTCGCCTGAAAAGCCATTTTCATTCAGTGTGGTCACATACACCCCAACTACTACATTTCGCATATATTTTTTCCGTTCTTCCTTTCAGGGACATTAGTGTTCTCTTCTGAACATTTTTCTCATAGGAAGTTCCACGACGCATCGATTTCTCACAATCACGAGCGCCAAAAAGTCCACCTTTTCATCCAAGAAAGTCGCTCAAAGTACATCCAATTGCCAAAGCTTTACCCCGCAATAGAAAAAATATTTGTTTATAAAATATGGCTTTCTCAGGACGTTTTAGTCGCCTGAAAACCAATTTTCATGCGCTGCGGTCACACACACCCCAGTTACTACATTTGGCATATATTTTTTCTGTTCTTTCTTTCACGGACATTAGTGCTCTGTTCTGAACTGTTTTCTAATAAGAAGTCATTTTCCACGACGCATAGATTTCGCACAATCACGAGCGTCAAAAAGTCCACCTTTTCATCCAAGAAAGTCACTCAAACCACATGCAATCACCAAAGCTCTCCCCAGCTTAATAGAAAAAATGTTTGTTAATAAAATATGCTCAGAGTATCATAATGCGTCGTTTAAGACATATAGAGCAGCTTTTAAACAAATTTCAGTCTCAGTTTAGGATTTTTTCAATGTTTACATTCAATTTCATTCATTTCAATATACACATTGACATACAGAAATGTCAAATTTTCAGTTACATGATTGAAATCTAATATATCGATATTTCTCGTACGATATTATTACTGTATCGATAACAATTAAAAATATCATACGATTATAGGTATCGGATATCGCGATATTGGATGGCAAGTTACATTCCTACAAAGCAATATAAAATCAACGATACATCGACCTGAAGTAGGGAAGGCCTCAATTTTTTCTTAGAAATTTACTGGAAATTTTTTCCTTACAATTTTTATGCAGTATTGGAGGCGACAATGGCTGCTTGGGCGGACATCTAATAGTTTTTATGAATGTAGCAATGAGAGGTGAAAGTGTCACCGCCGAACACTATATAAAACTATAAATTGTAGCCACTGGTTACTATGTACATATTATAGTTTTCAAAATGTATTTATTTGTTAATATCTATTAACTGAACTTTATAAACTTAGTTATATTACTTCCAACGTACATCGATTCTAAAGAAGTACTTTAAAAAGTACTTCAAAAAGTAAGTACTTAGTTACAAGTACTTTTCATACATGCGGTACTTGTACTTACGCTGACGTATTCAAGCTTTCGGTACTTCTACTTGTACTCTTCCTTTGGTACTTACCCAGCTTTGCACGCAGGTTCATCCTGAATGTAGTCATTATCCCAACGCTAATATTTTTCAATATTTTTAATTATTTTTCTATTTTCGTACATACTTTTATTCCTATTATTAGTTATTTTATTAACCATAAAAATAAATAAATGTTGTATTTACATGTTTTACTCTCTTCCTTGCAAATATTCTAATGACAAACTTCAACATTAACAAATTTCCATATAAATTGTATGTATCTATCCGGGTAGATACAATTTGAAATCCATGCATAAAACAACTAAATTGAAAAAGAAACTATGAAACGCTACAAATAAAATAATTTTCTTTCTATTTTTGATATTTGATGAAATTTTGCTGAGTTATAAAGAAAAGTAAATCGAAATATCTACCCGAGTAGATATCGGTAAAGCGAAAGTTAAACATCAGTTCCCTTGTATATATCCATCAGTTTAATATACCATCAACTCATAGGATTTCTAATATTTTACTACGTGTTAATAATACACTCTTCAAATACAACAAACAAAACATGAACCTATAGCGAACTATATAAAAATCTCATACAACTTTAAACATAAGGAATTGAGCAATAAAAAAATGAATACAAGAAAAATATCGGCTAAAGAGCAAGAGAGTGAGACATATGAGCAAAATACGAAGATTCAGTTATTATGATCTCTGATTAGACCAATTATAACTTTGATATCATCTATTTTTACTGTCAATAATAAACTAGATAAAGCAATGCCGGACACAACCCTTTCTACATAAAATAATCACATAAATATCATTTTATAGTGCCACACTAAATCTCGTTCACGTGTTGGATTGCGCATTCTAAACTCTTAATAAAATTTGTAACTAAGCGAAATCCTCTAAAGCGATATTAACAGAGATAAGATGCCTTGGAACAAAATAAATCTTTCTTCAGTAAATAATTTGTGACAACAGCGGGTTTGATGGCTCCAACATGCCCTCAAGATCCAAACTAGGGTGAATGCGTTTACAGAGGAACTGGTTGTCTTTCGAGCAATTTTATGTTCAATAAGTGTTCTCGAATATGTGTTTACGTAATTGACGAAAGCAATAAATATTTTGGGTGCCGCCTTCATCTCGAAAACCGCTTACCCTTTGTATATTGACTTCTGTTTTTAGCCGGAGGCAGCATCCCATCGATTAACCTGCCTATTCCACTCTGACGTTGGCGGATTATTTAAACGTTCGGTTTAATCTTGCCTGTGGATATTTGATGGCATTATGTTGTCTAAAATAACAGAATCTATCATTCTTCCAGATGGGATTAATATCTTTCACTGTTTTCATGAGAATTTCATCATCTTTCATGGCATATGCTCACAATTCAAAGTTATACGCGATTTTGAATATAAATCGGTGGCAGTGTGGTATTTGATGCTTTGAGATGATGAACTTAATATAAATTTAAAGATGCCCGGTAGGTATAGGATGGTGGTTTATACATAAATACGGTATATATATGTAGTATATATATATGTATATGGTTTTTTAATTCAAATGACCTATTGAATATCTGATAATAAATGCAGACATTTTTCTACCTTTATACACTCTATGCACGTAAATATCGATGGCTAATTGCAGAAAATTTGTTTCTCCAAGAATCTTGATTTTAAATTAAATAGCTTCAAAAGTAGTTGAAGACAATGTGGACAGATAAGGAAAAAGGATTTCTTATACTAATCTTTGAACCAACATGATGGCATCTAATAAGAGATAAGAAGTATTAGCCTGCCTAGATTATCTAAGAAAATAAGTATCCAACGTTTTATCAAAAATGGAGATACAACCGCTTGGTTCCTAAGATGAATTGGAGATAGAACAAATATCGTCGCCTGAATTCTTGTTTCGGCCATATGCCAATTTTACATTTTTTGAGTTAGGAATGCTTTATATAGTTTTCGGACACGATCTTTCAGAATCTGTAATCGGATTTTTCTATCTTTATTACTTTCTGGTATATTCAGTGACAACTTTCGTCCATATCCACTTTTTCGAAAGCTTTTTTCGAGTAAATTCGGACACATCCAAAAATTGTGCGTATGTCCAAAATATTCATACAATTTTCGTACTTTTTATTTTATTTTCTTGTTTCGGTCATGTCCATGCACAAAGAACTTGGACTGATATATATTTTATTATATATAGTCCATATCCATACCTAAATTTATTTAGTCCATATCCATGTTTAAGGATATAGGCGAAAACGTAATAATTTGCTGTATCATCCATATCCATATGGTTAAATCATAGCGATATATCCAACTTATGGATATATACGATTAAATATTAAATGCTTTTTTTATGTTCCATCCATGTTCATACGTTTTAACAATATTATGTGTAATTATTATGGATATGTACGAATAGATTTTTTTTCCCCATACTTGTTTAGTCCATATCCATAGGCTTGTAATAGAAGTATGTACAAAATCATATGGATATGTCCAAATCTTATTTTCTCTCTTTTTTATTTGCGGTCACATCCATCCATGTTTTGGTTTTCAATGTAAAAATTATATATAATCACACCATAATGTCATAAGAAATTCAGTCGATATTAAGCAGTCAAAGCGAGAACATCGCTGTGTTAAAATGGACTCACCGACGCCTGAATTATCACCCGCACTTCTTGGGTAAGTTAAAAGAAAATATTATGTTTTTACAGTTTTAGGGCCGTACTCACCAACCAACCAACCAATGTTATAAAAATTTAATATTAATTTTAGTAAGGGTACGGGGGGGGGGGGGAATTGTCCCAATTGAACTAGATTAGATCAATATCCATAGACCATATAGACGAAGTAAATAGCACTGTAATAATAATGTTTCTGAAAAAGCACTGCAAGTTAGAATGCATTATCCAAAAGTTTTCGGAGCCAGGTCATTCTAATATTCAAGAGGTAGATTGTGTTCATTCAGCTCTAGAGCGCTATATGAAAAATGCAGAAATTTTCAGCCCATTACAGTTAATAAAAATGCTAAAAAAATTCAATTCTGATAAGGTGCGATTGACAATTTTACAAATGCAAGAAAAAGACTTCCGGTCATATTCTGTGCCTGCAGCTAAATTAAATTTTGATAAAGTCCCATTTACTGAAATCAAAGCCATACTGTATGAGAACAAAGAAAGAGATAATAATGGGTTATACATAAAATTAAAAACTTCCTTCTTGGAAATCGGATATACTACAGTTTCGTTATATAGAAAGGCGACAAAAAGAAAGTTAGCCACCCCAAAAAATGTTCTTTCAGCTGTGGTCCCAGTTATGCCGCAACGTGTGGTTCCGCCCCATTAAAATTTTATTTTATTTATATTCAAATTTGAAGCTGTGAAGTAAAGCTGTATTTTATTAGCCTTAATTATGTAGATTTGTTTTTTTTATTTCTTATATAAATGAATATTATTCAATATATTAATATGTAATATTATACAAAGAGTTTATGAAGCACTAAAATGTATATCGAATTTATGAATTTAAATTTATGTTTATTTTGAAGTATTTTGTTTAATGATCTCATTTAATATAAGTTATCTGAAATGTGAAAATAATATTTTTTTTGTTCAATATAAGATATTGTTTCAGAATTGATTTTGTCTCATTTTTTCATTTAACAAAACTGTAAAAAAAAATTAAATATTTTAGGTTGGGAAAAATATATGAACATAATCTATTTAATCTGACACATCACTCAAAATGCGTTACATTTTGCAGAAAAAAATTTGAATTCTTGATTCGGACTCATCATCGGACATATCATACACTGTACGAAACTTTTTTTCGGTGTATGGGATATAGCCAACCTCGAAAAAAATAGGTTCATTATTAAGTACTGTATCTTATCTTCTATAACGTGAAAATTGATGACACTTTGTGTACAGAACCTCCATATAACATAACACTAAAACTACTACTACTTCAAATGCGTTTTTCTCGAAACTAGGTTGAAGGCGTATGGCCGAAACAAGAATTCAGACGACGATATGTAGATACTATTTTATGTTTTAATATTTTAAAAATAATTCCAAAACAAAGATTTATCAACACTCAAACAAAAACTTTTAATTTATATTTATAAGTATCTTGCCCCATATCGGACTTGAATTCACAATTTTTAGAATCGGTCATACATAGATGAAATACATAAAAGAATTTTTGAGATTTTTATGATTTTAAATTAAATTATTTTGAATACAAGAGAAAAAAGCAACCGCCTCCTCCGGCTTTTGAAGCTCTGTGCCGTGGGAAGATCAGTGGCATGGAAAGAGAAAGTCTTGGCCCGGCTAAACATTCCCTTCGCTCTCTGAAGTAACATCTTTTTTGGACTTTGATAAGGGCAGATTTTTAACAAATGAAGAATATTCTTCTAGTAAAATTTTCTTTTCGAGAAGATATAATAAATCCTTAATTTTGCTACGAACAGTTCGTTTGATAAAGAGGTACCAAATTTATGGAACTCCAATTTACAATTGCTACGTGATTGAAAAATCTGTATTTCATGGAAGTTTTCATCGTTCAAATTATATTTGAACTACTATGGAAAAAGGCTTACATTTTTCAAACCTAAGCCGCTTAATCTTAATATCACACTTAACATGTATAGTAAACTTAGAATATACAGAGTACAGGAAGTGTGATAAGTCAAATTTGGTGTAGTCAAATTCTGGTTGTGTGAGTATCTGTTGCCGCTGTAGTGAACGCTCAGTACAGCCGTGTAGTAGAATCAATATAGAGAGCGGGGCAACAAGATATATGAAAATGTTCTTATGCGCTGTCACTACGCCAACATACCCAGGGAGTTTCGCAACTGTCAAAAACGTAAACAAATCTCGGTGAAGGAAGGAGTTTTTCAATATTTCATCGCTTTTGTTGTCCATTTTTAATTTAATTTAATATACAAAAGTGTGTAAAGTACACGAAATAATATTTTATAACTATACTTGCCTAAAAAATGATTTCCCACGTCGTAACTTGGTGTTGTTGTGGCAATTTTTTACCGAACACTTCATTCTGAAATTACATGAAATATCTCCCTACACCAATATATCAACAGATAATTACTTACACTCTTTACTTTATTTAGCACTATATTTAAATCACTTTTTAAAAGTTTTAAATTATATTTAAACTATTGCAAATCTTTCGCAAATTAAACAAACTTCGCTTGACAGCTAAACATAGATTTGTCTCTTTCTTCAATATAATGCTGACCTACTTCACGGGACCGTGAAAAAATCCACGCTCATGCACACGAATTATACAGGTATCAACACTTCCTGTTGTCTCTATATTCTAAGATAGTAAAGACATTGCAGTTAAAGATTGGCCTTCATAATCTCTAGAACAGATGTTCAATGCACCCTTATTCGCCAGTGTGTAAAAATTTGGTTCATTTATTTTTTATTTTTTTAAATGACGCCTACTCTTTCTATTGAACAACTGTTCAAGTGAATTCTCTATGTGTAAAGCCTAGCACTAAGGTCTGCGCTAAGCTAAATTTTATATGAATATTTAGCTAGCTAAAATATATTGACGAAAATTTATCCTGAATTTTAGCGAGAGCGGTACTAAGGTCAACGCGATAAATGTGGCTTTTGGGGTTTGATTAGAGATGGCACCACCAGTAAGTCTACAAAAAATTTAGCTTGAATTTATCCGCCCGGGCCGTTCTTTAGCGCGCTAAAAATATTTATTGTCAGAGTTCTGAGATTTGATAAATTTATTGACTGGGTTTTTATAGTTAACGAAGTTTGGTACGTCTTTCCTGTAAGTACGGATGAATAGGATTTCTTCTCGTGATCGTATTTTCAATATCATTGTTATTATTGTTTTTTGATTGTATACACTATACACATTATTTTTATATTTTTAATATTTCCAAATAATCTTAACTACCTACCTATTATTAGAAATATTATGATCGCGCTTTGTATTTCCGTAAAAAAATTGCAAAATGCTTCTTCTTCTTGTTTTTAACATAATATCTTTTCTCCGCTGTCATATTTTAGCTGCTAAAATCGGCTCGATATTGGAGACCTGCTAAAATTTAGTATAGCGCAGACCTTAGTACTAGACTTAAGATAGAAAAAAAGAATGAGTTTTACTCTTTCGAGACCTGTACAATCTACATAGACTCGCGTATACTTAAAGAGAATTCACTTGAACAGCTGTTCAATCGAAAGAGGTTACCCATGAGAGTAGGTGTCATTTGACAAAAAAAAAAAAAAAATGAATACAAATTTTGAAAGGAACATTGGCATGTAGCATTTAAGGAAATTGAGCATGTGTGTAACAAAGAGAAATGTGCTTGTTTTTTCTGAAGGAGAAATGTTTACATTTTTCAATAACCCTGATAGCACAAAAGTACTGATAATGTACTTCGGGAGGCCTGAATTGAAGCCTTCCAGCTCCAGTGAAAAAGGATAGGCAGTCGGGAAAAAATTCAGGTGTAAACAATAATACATATAACCACTCTAATGTTTTTAAATGATTTATTTGCATATGTAAGAATAGGACAGGTAGTGCTACCCAAACTGAATAACCCGCACTTTCAGGAGGGAAGCATTAGCTTTTCATTACTTTTATACTGTAGGTTTTGGGTGATGTATTAGGTACTTCTAAATCAATAAAAAGAAGCACAATATTTAGTCATATTTCAGTATTATTGAAGAGAACCGCAATATTCCCGCACAGTTCAGTAGTTTTGAACTAATGAAGAGAATTACACTATTCAAGCATAATTCTGGAGATATGTGTGTGTATTTTAAATGTGATATGTGTGTGTATTTTCGAAACTTTAGACACCTACGCAAACAAAAAATTGTATGGCGGGGGGCGCTCCACAACACCCGTTTGCGAGTTACAGGGTGATTAAAAAATAAAGCTAAATTTTCACATAACACCCTGTATCCTAAAAACGACAGGGTGTACGGTCACAGTTAAAACTCATTCTATGCAGAACTTCATGGCCTTTCCAAAGACTGCTCAACCAGCTCCCTACCCCACTCGTCTTTCTTATCTGTTTTTTTAATTTGACCTCTATTATTTTTGCAAAAAGGTCGTTAACATAACTATTTTTTTATAAAAAGTGTAAACTGCATACTTTCTTCTTTAATTTGAGTGTAGCCCTTTAAGAGTTATTAGCTCTTAACCTATTCTCAAACCTTTTTTCAAACCTATTCTTAACGATAATTTGTTCCCTTAGCACGTCATTTTAAAAAATATCGTCTAATTTCAGTGTGACCTGAATAGATTATGAGTTAATAACTGTTTAACGGCTACAGTTAACACGTACGGTGTAGTAGGTCAACTTAAAGAGGAGAGTATACAGTTTACAGCTTTTATAAAAAAAAAGTCATGTTAACGACCTTTTTGCAAAAATAATAGAGGTCAAATTAAAAAACAGGTAAGAAAATCCAAATATTTATTTTAGACCCCTATAACTCCTGAGACGACTGGGAGCTGGTTGAGCAGTCTTTGGAAAGGCCATGAAGCTCTGCATACAATGAAGTTTTAACTGTGACCGTACGCCCTGTAGTTTTTAAGGTACAGGGTGTTATGTGAAAATCTAGCTTTATTTCTTAATCACCCTGCCGTAAAATTTGTTGTTTGTCCGCACATTTCGTTTGATCATTTTTCGAAAATAGACATTGTATAAGCCTTGTCAATTTACTTTGGTCAACTTTTAAAACGATGGATTGTCTGTAATTGTAAAATTTTTTTTTTTTACTATAATTAAAAATCGGTTTCTCAATTATTATTAATTTTTTACTGATATGTGAAATATGTGTCACTCAGACGCACTTCCAATGGATTTATCTGGAAACGAATTCTTAATTTCTTCATGCAATGTCGGTACTTCAAAACTACTTTACAAGCCCTGAAGAGATTAAACCAACTAGAATCAAATCAAATCTATCAATACCCTTTATCTCTCTATGAATGGTGAACTAAGCCGCTGCTATGAGTACTGAATCAATCCTGAAAAGATGCTAAAATAATAAGCGAGAGGGAATATATCTCGATTTTCGTTTTGTTCATTTCATGCACAGAACTTTCCGTAGTGATTCAGTGCATTTTTACGGGCTGAAGTACATGCAGTTTCACCGATAGAATAATAAAATAACGATTTTAGTGGTAACCGAATCAGCCCAGCCGGAAATATAGTATGTGAAGCGCTTCCACAACATTGCCAGAAAATATCTTTTCCGAAGTGCTCTTTTACCATAACCAAAGGAATCTTTGCGGAAGCAGATCTTTTTCTTGAGTTTAGGCTTATTCATAACCCATCTGTTTTTTCTTGTGAAAATATGATTCATATGCATCTGAAAGCGCAGCAGAATGTTCCTTCATTAGTAGTCAGTTGAAGTGTGCGGTTAATTAAAATTTGTTAATAATACAATATAAAAATATTTCTATTTTCATTTAACAAAAACATGCCATTGTAATTGAAAATTAAATAGAGCGCATTCAGCATAAACCTAAAATTTTTGGTAAATCCCTTATCTTGATTCCCTCTGTATTCCTTATAAGCGCTCCAAGACTGCTATCCTACCAGCGGTCCAAGATTATTACTCTGAAAAGAACTGTTCCAAAAGCGCCTCCCATGAATCTGCATCTCAGCGCTTCTCGCTGGTCTATAGGCAATTATTAGCCTACTACATATGAGCAGAAAAATTAAAGGACAAGTACCAAGGTACTGTCATTTGTTGGCTTAAACCCGAAAATTGTTAAAAAATTTTGAGAGTATTCTGTGTATACTGCTATTCGAAACATACTGTATACTCCCAAAATTTCTTCATGGAATAGAGAGAAATAGTAAAGACCGGAATTAGTGCACAAAGAGTCTGCTCAACCCACACGGAGGGGTATATTAACCCTATTAGGGCTTGTTCACGAGCGCGATTTATTGCATGCGACCGAGCTCTGATTGGCTGCAGCAATGTGGTTGTCGCTGAACATGCTTACTCTGTTTACGTTTGATGCGATACAAAAATTTACCGCAGCAATGTTCTTAGTTTGGTGCGATTTTCATCTTAACCTCAACATTTATATTTGATTAGACTTAGTGATGTCGAAAGTTACTATAATATGTAAATAAACATAATTACATGTAAATTTCACACTGATATCTCCTTGCCATCCACAAAACAAAACAAATTAAGTTGTAGCCGCTGTCAACCTTGTGAACGTATCGCGCGATAAAAACCAGTCGCAAACAGAGATAGATCTATAGAAAGAGCAGTACGTCACTAAAATATCGCACGGTATCGTATCGCGCTCGTGAACAAGGATTTATTGTAATAGGCGAGTTCAGAAAATCTCTCGAAAGCAGGATGTGATATACTGAGGTACGTTGATAACATAGTCATAAAAATAAGAGGCAAGCATAATGGTATACGACTGGGACCGAGGAGCCTCGAATTTTTTTCAGCTAGTCAGAAAGCGAAGGTTTAATCATCAATTCTAGCAAAACTACTATCGTCTTATTCACAGGCCGAAGGAAAATTAATACATAAGGGCACCCTATTTGCATGGAGCGAACATACAAGTAACTAAACAGTCAAATGGAGCTTGAATTTATTGGTCCTATACTGCTATCGTTAGGTCTATAATTCTACGCCTTCGTATGTTGAATCAAAAACTGAGGAAAAATAGTGCAAGTAAAGTTACAATTACTAAAAAAAACTTGCATGTAACAGGTGCTATGAGGACATGTCTCACATCGGGCTTAGAACTAATGGTGGGTTTAACTCATCTTTATATTGTCATTAAAGAGGATGCAGCTCTTAGCGCTAAGATGCTTACTGGCATCTCCCGAAAACCTTGGGAATTAGTTGGCGATTAAATAATTATTGAAAATTTTCAAAATCACTCAATAGCCCCCAAATTCACAGACACAATACCCAAGACTTCTAATATTTGGACACTGCGTTGAAATAATTAAAGAAGACCACAAAAGCTGGAAGAACCAATTCACCACAATTCGCACAAGGATCACTTATTCAGGAAAGTCTGGGAAAGGAAGCATGATGAATGTGGAAGTCTATGGGGCGAGGTGTAAGCTACGCAGGTCCTTGGGGTCCTGCCCACCGACTTTTCAACCAGAAATCCACACCATTGAAAAATGCATCAGAATTGATCTGCAAACATATAAACTTTGTCAGCCGAGCCCAATAAATTCCAATGTCTTCACTTCAAAGTTGGTTTCGGACCTTAGTGTTCGATAAAACTTACAACGAGCATCACCTAAATTTTGAGTTATAGCGTTTAAGATGTAAAATTTCAGTATTCTCGTTATTTTTTTGTCGTAAAATGTAAGTACGTTATCAATATTCCTTCTTTGGACTGAAATTGAGAAGTCCGAAAACAGCTTTATAATTTGACTACCAACCATTTACGAATTATTTTTTATTTTGTTGTTTCAAATTTCGCACACACTACTGAAATAAATGCGTTTGCGAGAGTACTTGTATTAAACGACGTATCAAAACTAATAATTCAATCAACCTTGGCAGTTTTACAGGATGTTTGGTGACACATCGTTTTCATCTAATTGGTTGGAACCCACTAACAGCTACTTGGAGTTATGTTTGTTATTCCCTCAGTTTTACGGTTAGTCATTGAATTGGGATCATCAAGCTGGATCTTGATAAATTCGGTTAGAATAATAAAATAATTTTTCGTTTACCGATATTTCTTTGTTCAGCTGACTCCCAATCTGAGTCTTTTTATCCAGAAGATTTTGTTTGTAGATTTCAACATGATTTGATTTAATTAAGATTTTTAGTCGTCCCATCTCCTGCTACTAAACTCTTGTAATCCATACTAAAATAAATCAATATGAATTGCAATTTAATTAATTTCTTTATGATCTCATTTTCTTTCAGTATGCAACTGCAATGGACATGCGAGACAGTGTAGATTCAATATGGAACTGTTTAAATTGTCTGGACGAGTTTCTGGTGGAGTTTGCTTAAACTGTCGTCATGCGACAACTGGGCGTCATTGTCATTATTGTAAAGAAGGCTTTTACCGTGACCCGACTAAGCCACTCAACCATCGAAAGGTCTGCAAACGTGAGTAATAAAATAAATCCTGCTTTTTAAATGATTGCCACTCGAACTTATGGAGGCTCTCAATTCATTTTATTTATAATTATTGAATTAAATTTTGAATGGTGGTTCTCATAAATGTAGAAAATTTTCTATTTTTATAATACATAGTAAATATATAGAAGAAGAATTCAAGACATTATCTTACATTATCTAACTTACAATTCATAATGTAATATTGTGGAAGTATTTACACATCGGAAAAATATGATTACACTGCTCAATAAACTTCTTTTATTTTCATAAAGCAAACTGCTTACATATCGACGCATGAAAGGTAAAATGTGATAAGCGACAAAATGTAAACTTGGCAGGAGAGCGGGTTAAAGTTTAAAATTTCGAAAAAAAACCATTAAAAATCATCTAATGATTAGATTTTTTAAATTTATACCTGTAAATGGTCCTGAACGTCACCTCTAATTGATGGTATTGATATTATTTCAAACTATTAGTTATTATTATAATTAATGTCGCTTATGCAATTTGGTCACGAAAACAGAATGAGGGAAAAAGCTCTAACTGACTAAATGTTCTAAATATGCATCATGGTAAAAAGGCGCGACTGTCATATTTAGTGTTTTCTAAGTCAGGAAAAAGGGTGCAACCTATTTTGTTAACTTTTTAAGGAACAGTAAAGTTAACCTAAGTGGAATAATAGGATGCATAGATTCAAAGTAAACTGGAATAACCTTTATAATTACGCACAACTGGTTGACGAAAAAGGAGGGATTTAATAGTTTTGGTTTTAACTAGTGAAAGCAAATAAAACAAAGATATTAATAATAAATATTAATATATTAAATTAAAGATTTTCCGGAAGTCAAATTTAAAAAATAACATCTTTAAACGAAAATAATTATTAATGCTTTTAGGTGCCTAAAAGGGTAAGGTAACAAAAAATTATCTTCTACTAAAATTGAAAAATCTCTTTGTAAAGGCACATAAAAAAAGGAACAGTCTTCAGACTTTTGTAACATTACTTTGTAAAAATTAATATAATATCAATAATTATTAACTTATTCGGAATCATCATCCTCTACGTCTGTGTCTGTTAGCAGCAGTAGGAATGGTC
Organism: Dioctria rufipes; assembly: GCA_963924295.1. Taxonomy (NCBI): domain Eukaryota; kingdom Metazoa; phylum Arthropoda; class Insecta; order Diptera; family Asilidae; genus Dioctria; species Dioctria rufipes. The sequence continues at coordinate 83,650,446 of OZ002742.1, forward strand.
AAATATTCTTAATGAAAAGTTTGTGGTATGACTTTATCTTTGAAAAGTTTATAAAGGTCGTCATACTTTGTTTTTGATATACGTAGCAGCAGGGCCGGCTCGAGATGCCCACTCGCCGCCCCCCTTTCGGCCAACAAATCATAATTTTTTGGCAGATACATACCTGTACAATACTGAAATAAAAACATTTTTACACCCATGTATAGGCAAAGGAAAAATAATACAATTAAAATCACATTTTATTTATTGCTAGCAATATTTATATTAATCAGTAAAATAGGAAATTTATAAACACTAACACTTTATTATTGCACATATCATATAAACTACTATATAAACTATAAGATAGGCGGTACACTATTTTACAAAAATTTAACTTTTCTACATTTTAGGGATGAAAATTCATCTATTATATCGTCCATATTAATTTTTTCGCAAATAATAGCTATTGCTGCCAATCCAACTAAGCGCTCCTGTGAGATACTTGATCGCAGATAATTTTTGATCAATTTTAATCTAGAAAATGATCTTTCACCACTAGAAACGGAAACAGGAAGTGTCAAAAAAATTTTTAAAGAAGTTGCTAAATTGGGAAATATACTTGTTAAATAATTTATATATATATATGTCAATACATTTAATGGATCGTAATTATCCAGTTCTCCTACTGTATTTTTAAATACCTTTATTTCCGTATATAATTCCAATCCATCAATATCTTTATTTTCGCCGTCAGTTAATGTAATTTCTAAATCATTACAGTATTTTTCTAAGTTGTTTTCTTGTAATTTACTTAAATCTGTTAAAAAATTGAACTTATGAACATAATTAGTTAATAATTCAAATCTTTCCTGCAAAGAACTACTTGCCGTATCTATTATTGGTAAAATAAATGATATTTTAAATTTATCTTTTGGATTAATTGGTACGTCGTCATAACTTTCATAATTGAACATGCGTTTTTTACGTCTACGTAAAGAATTGTTCTTAAATTCAGCATTAATTTCTAATTCATCTGCTAGTTCTTCTGCTTGTTTTATAAAATTTTGATCAGATCTATATTCTTGCAAAAAAGTTTGTAAATTTTGAATCAATTTTATACACTCGCTTAGATCGGTGTTTGAATTTTGTAACATTTTGCTTACTACATTAGCGTGATTTAAAATATCGTACCATATTATTAATGAACACACGAACTCATAATTTTTAAATTTCAGTGCTAAAACCTTAGCTTCGTTCTTTGTATTATTATCATTTGAATTATTTTCGTATATATCTGTAAGTGCATCTAAAGTGCTTCCAATATTATTTCTTAATGGACGAAGAGCAGCAATTCGTGCTTCCCACCTAGTATCTGACAAAGGCTTAAGTGAAATATCAACAAAACTTTTTAGTACATTCCAACGTTTTGTTGACGAACTAAAAAAACTGTATATTTCCTGAATGATGGAGAAGAAGTTAATTGTTTCAATATTAACTTTAGCAGCATCGCTAACTACCAAATTTAAAGTGTGAGTTGCACACGATACAAAAAAAGCTTTTTATTTAAATTTAATATACGCTTTTGAACCCCACTATGTTTGCCTTTCATATTGGCTCCATTATCATAACCCTGCCCACGTAAATTTTGTATATCTAAATTAAATTCTGATAATTTATCGGTTAAATATGTTGCCAAACTTTCTCCCGAAGATTCTGTTACTGCTAAAAATCCCAAAAAATGTTCTTCTACATTAATTTCATTGCTCTCTAACTTATGCACAAATCTAACAATTATTGTCATTTATTCAGTTCGACTACAATCTGGCGTACAATCAAGAATGATAGAAAAATATTTAGCATTTTGTATCATATCTAAAATAAAGTTAATTGTTTTCTTTGAAATCAAAGATATCAACTCATTTTGCACGTTTTTTCCTAAATAATGTACTGTTTGACTTTTTTTATCTTTAATTTTTGCAATGTGATTTGCAGTCACAAGATCAACTACCGAAGAACTTCCACGTCTGGGCCATAGCTAAGGAATGAATTTCTTTTCCCTTTTCATTGTAATCCAACTCATTCAGGTGGACTAGAAATGAACTGAAACTGACGCAGGTTAATCACTTTGAAAGTCAAGTGAAGTGCAGTTGTCTAAAGTACGGGAAAGTAATTAACGAAGTATTAAATTATACTAATTTGTAAAAATTTAAATTGTATGGATTACTTAATTATAATAACGGATAACCAGATAACTAATCTTGGATTTATTTTATTTTGCTTTTTAGTAAAAAAATTATAAATAATCAAGCTCGAGTTTTGCTTTAAATGTTTATAAATTTGGCGCCCTCCCCTGCTTACCGCGTGGAGCCGGACCTGGGCAGCAGTGACTTATAACAAGCAGTGAGTGCAATTTTGGCTTTTGACAATTTGTGAGTTACCCTTTTTCTTAAATGTGGCCATTCGAATTTTACTGATTTTACTAGTAAGGTTTCCTTTGAAATATTTTTCGCTGATAACGTTCCATCTCAAAACGGCACCGTGTATCATCAACTCAACATTGTATGGCACTGAATCTTGCCTTGCTGTTGAAAATACTGTATACCATTGTGAAGGTGCATAAATGATGCAGTTTTTTACATTTTTCTCAATAACCGCATGTACCGAATCCACAGGCATGTGCATAGGTGTGACCCGTCAACAAAAAATTTATTTGTATAATTTCAATGTTATTACAGATTTGAAGGGTCGAATGAATTATTGCCAGAATTACTCGATTACGGTTTTGACCAGGGAAGCAGTCACAGTATAACAGTAAATTTTTTACTGTTCTACGTTCATCCACGATATTAATGTATTTACATGGAATCCAATGTTGAAGTTGTCATGAAATATATTGCGGAATACTCTCTCACGTTCAACATCGACTCCTTGTTCAATATAAATTTTATGCAAATTTGACAAATTTTTAAATTCTTGTGAAAGGTAGACACGACTAGAGTCTTTAAGATAGTAGTGTGATGTCATGGCCGGAAGACTTTTAATATACTACATAACTACATCCTTTGTAGATTCTTTTGTTTTGTTAGGTGGTTCACATCTCCCACGTAAATCTTCTTTAGCGGTTCCGAATTCAGCCTGACTTGTAGTATAGTAAATGAACTTTTCCGTAACATCTAGCATCGAAGCCAAAAATGCCAAAAATTGAAGACAAATCGTCCTATTACCTTCGCCTTCGTTGACGAAGTATTTATAAGTGAAATTACGCTTTTGTGACTCACTTGCTCGCCTTCGTTTTACAGTTGTTTTTCGACACATACTTACAAGCCAGTCCTTTCGTCGTTCAGTAGGAAGATTCCAAAAATGGTCAAATATGAGCTTTATCCTGTCTTCTGTAATTGAACCACATTCATTGCGGCATTTCTTACCATCGCACGGATTGGGTACCACTGTTTTAGCTGCTACTATAACTCCATTATATTTGGTATATTCCTTACCAGATAGATTGCTTTAATTTCTTTCTTTCCAATATTTTATTCATCGGATTTACTTTAGCACCGGCTTCTCCGACTACGCACCCTTCTTCAGGTTTATCCGTTGATTCTTGTAAAGTCTTGATCAGTGTGTAATCCTCTTTATCATCATTTTTAGATAATTCGAAATCTGCGTTGCATACATCAGAATCAGTGTCTTCACGAAAGACACCTGCTAAAATAGTTTCATCTTTGGACAGATAATCTAAATATTGCTTGTTTTGTTTTGCCTTACGATCGCGACGACACGTCGAAGGACGTTCCTTTTCAGTTTGTTGTGAAATCGTAGATTCATCCAACACACTAGTTGATATTCCAGCAGCATCATTATGTGTCTCTGTTGCATGAGACATTAAAGGCTGTTCAATAGATTTACTTACATCCACATTGGAGGATAGAGCTGAGTCTGATAAAATGGCTGGTATGAGCCTAACTGGTGCAGGTTCCTATATTACCTGCACCTGTAAGGCTTTAATTGAGTGTAAACAGGTGTTCCTGAATTTTCGTCGAATAAGTCGTCATCTGGTGGCCGTTCAATGGCTGATATCAAAGGCTGATTCAAATAATTTCTATTTACTTGATAAAAGTTAAAAAATAGACAACCAACTGCAATTTTTTTTTTTGCGTACCGTTGATTCATTAAAGCTTAACAATTCACCTGCGCACCTTGTGTGCACTCCACATTTCTGGAGTGCTAGCTCCAGCATTTTATTGGCGCGTCGCTTTTTATCCATTATTGTTTTTTTCTCTAAAGTCACAAATTACGATTACATCACTGAAAATACGGAATGGTAAAAATTTCCAAGCTTACTTGGACAGAAATATCGGGTAAAAGTTTATCAGCTGTAAGTACTCAGTATTTCTGTTGACGGTGTCGCAGCAACTGGCGTACTACTGACCATAGCCCTAGATTCTGATCGTTGTTGTACGATACGTAGCAAAGTACAAAACAAAAGCATGATTCGAACACAATAACCGTTATAACTTAATAAAACAAATGCCTGCCTGCATTTAGTCAAATAGGGATATGCGGCAATATTTCCGAAAATAAAAATTAGGAGACGCAGTCTAAGCGCCTTATTTGCTTTTGGATTTGCAGGTAAAAAGGGATATCCGCCATGTTTTTAAAATTTTACTGCTAGAAAAAACAATTTAAGTGACAACGAATCCGGAAATAAAAAACAGGAAAAACGTTCTAAGCGCCATACGTTTTCTCAAAGGTGTCAGGTAAAAAAAGATAAACACAATATTTGTAAAATTTTACTGCAAGTAAATGAATATAACTGACATCAGTCACATGTATAACATCGAAGTAAAACTAGATAAGTTGGGTACGAACACAATAAAAGAAGGGGTAAAAAGGCCTAAGACTCAATTTTCATTTTGGCATTTTATCTTACCGCCATAATTCCCATTCGATGCAGAAAAATCGTGCGATTCTAACGGTATATATAACTCAATTTCCCAAAAATTGTCGCTTATCCCATTTTGTCTTTCATGTGTCGATATGTATAAGCATGTGGTACCTACTAAGATTTGTTATCTAAAATAGAAATTTCTAAAACTGTTCGATTTAAAATTTTTCTAATATGATTTTTAATTATTTCTCTTTTGTAAATTTCAAATTGAAATTGAATTCCATTCGACTATCGGTGATTTTTGGTGACATCTTAATCGCTAACACTAAACCCAAGTTTTCATGGAATAGATTAAAGTGTGAGTAATTTAGGCAGTATATTTTCAGCTTCACAATTAAAATTTTGTTTTTAAATTTTAACTTTGGTCTTTCATAATTTCTCGTTTCACTTTGGGCACTGTATGTGTATTTTTTATAAAAACAGAGAATTAGTCTAATTTAATTTAAAATTCATTACAACTATTTGGCATCGACACCTGCATCGTCAGATAGGTTGGAAATAAGTGGGAAAGGCTCTGAATAATAGGTATACCTTCAACAATAAATTAGCAACGATCAGAATCACTAACGGCTGCCCCGGCCACACTACTATGGCTCTTAATTCTGAGTTATTAAACCTACTCCACGAGGTCGAGTTTTAGGCCTAGGGATACACTGACGATGTTGCCATTTGTCTTACAGGGAAATTTGAATTATTTTTACCCGAGCTTATGCAAACTGGTTTTAACATTCTCAATAGATCATGCAAGAACTTGGGACTATCAATAAACCCAAGAAAAATAGTGGGTAATAGTTCCTTACACCATGAAGAGGAGCCTGCAGTGCCCAGCTCCAAGGTTATTCAAGAATATTCTAAAGAAGCCATATATTTAGAAATAATCTAGCATAGTAAGCTAATCTGGAAATCCGACCTCGAAATGATAACCGCAACATAGCTATGTGGACATTTGGATCCTGTCAAAGGCAAGGGACAAAATGCAGTCCGAACCCTCAAAATAACCTTATGGGTCAGGTATAATCAGACCGATACTTTCTAGTACGAAAAATGTCTTATGACCAAAATCTACGCAGAAAACCCTTAAGAAAACCCTTCATAAGGCGCAAAGGATGCTCTATTTAAACGCCACTGGAATCTTCGCATAATCTCCTGAATACGCTATTGAAACTATTACCTCTCACCTTCGAGTTTTCAGACGGAAGTCTAGGCTATAGATTTTGGAGCTCAAGAAAGCCTAAACAAGGGTTTCAAGAACTCTGACACCAACATTTGCTAATACATTATCCCCTCATTCTTTCCCTATGTCCTACCTACCATGCTATTTCGTGCATTATAGGGTATCCCTGAGCTTGGGTTAAAAAAATATATATAAATAAAAAAGGTTCTGTAATATCTTCAGTTTTTCGTAGACTTCCTCTATACAGTTTTAATTCTAGCCTAAGGCTGAATTCACACCGGCCACTTTAATCATGCTTTAACAATTTTTCAGAACAACTGATTAAATCATTTTGTTTGACCGGTGTGAATTCAAAGAGGGATAACGTGGTAATTTATGAAGCGTTTTGTTGAATCAAGACTGAAGCATGATTAAAGCGTTCGGTGTGAATTCAGCCGAAGCCACAGTGTAGTCCATAACTAGCGAAAACAAGAATGCATCCATTAAGTACTAACAATTCTTGGCGAGGCCTTTGGCTGCTTCATCTTAAGAATCTCCCACCATTTGTTTCCACGCTGTTAGGATTTTGGCTGATTCTTCCGCTTGATATGTCTTAACTTAGATTCCGAGTAAGTGGCAGCTAACTTGCGGCTCCATTCTTTTACATCACTTCACTTCTCATTCTATTCAACTATTGACAGAGAATTTCGAACTAATTGTAGTTCTCCTAGGAGGCGTATGAATGGTCGACTTGCCGAATATTTTTTGCACATACGGAATATGAAATGGGTCTTCATGGTTGAGCTAAGATATTTCATGCTCATCTCATCGCGTTTTCTCTAGATTTTGTAACACCCGACTGTAAAGATAATTATATAGAAACTACACTTTTCGGCACTGCTTCCCAATTTTCAGTCCGGACATAATTTTTAGTTTTTTACTTTTTGTGATTGGTTGTCTCCATTAAATCCGTTTTAAGATGAAGATAGAAAGAGATGCTGTTGCTTCACTTTCGTTGAAAGTGTAAACAATTAGCTGGCGGCCGGCCTCAATGGGTGACCATCTTATTTCTGTTTTATTCGTGTAATTATTACCGGCCCTCTTTCGGTACATTTCAAAAATTAACTTATAAAAAACCACATAATTCTATGGTACATGCCGAGATTTTTACAGATAAAATTTGAAAACCAAGGTCTTAAAGAGAAGCGGTTTTAAGTGTTCAGATGGGCACTGAACGCATCTCGTAAGCCCTATTTACCCGACCCCTCTTTGGTCTTGGGACACCTACCCCCCCCCCCCCCCCCTACTTGTATTGATGTTAGTAGAACAAAAAGGAAAGTGTCGTCCACTTAGAGTCTGCATAAGGATCAACATTTCGAAAAAAAATTAAAAATCGCGTATAATTTCGAAATTGATGTGAACTCGAAGAAACATTACATATCATTTTTGATTGGAAATAGGCTATATCTTCACTCCTTAAAGTATGAGTACGAACAGGTTTTTCCCTTTTTTTTTGTTAGTGAAAGGCGAACCATTAGGATATAAAATATATGACTCATACTAATGGAAAAACTGGATATTTAGCTGGACTATTTTTACTAACATCTGATGGATGGATGGATGGATTGAAAAGAGGTTGAGTTCCGCGGGGAGGACTCTGGAATTCAGAACACAGCAAGACCCATTTTTCAACCTCTAGACTTATGAGCAATAGCTTATAGGTCCCAGCCAGATGTTCTAACAAAATTCAAAATTGGCCCCCAACCCTCTCTGCCTGCTTCATGCAGTTCTTCCAGGAGATGTGAGCCAAGGAAGCTGTAATGCTTTCTGGAGAGAACCGGACAGTCACACTGAGCTGAGTCACTGTTTCGGGTTCCTCTCCGCATCCTCTACATATAGGATCATGAACAACTCTCAGCTTGTGTAGGTGACCCCTGAGAAAAGAGTGTGCCCAGTGAGAATTGACACAAGTTTTCTCAGTCCCAATATCTTTTCCATCAAATTTGGGTTATGTTTACCCCACAGTTCCTTAGTAGTTCTGCCCGAGGAATCATCCAGCCAAAGGCGACTTTGTTGGCAGTCAGCCCAGGCTGAAATATTAGATGCAAGAATGTTTGGTGCAATCCCGATTTAGAGGATGGTTCCTCTGAGGTTGCACCAATTTTCGTGTGCTCATCCGCTCTTTCGTACCAGCAGATATCGCTATGACCTGACTCCCACGCAAGAGTACCCTGTTACACAGCGAGAGGGAATTCCGGGTGGTTTTCACCCCAGTATCAGCTTGGAGGTTACGAAAGGCTCTCACTAGGCCTTTACAGTTGCTTGGCTGTCCGAGGAGATGGCAATATCCTTATTGACCGTATCCGTGTTGAAGAGATACCTTCCCGTTTCAAGAATGGCTTTGACTTCCGCCTGGAAAACCTTAACATGGCTTTCAAGGTTTAGGGCGATTTCCACATGACGCTCCTCACAGAAAATACGTCCTCCGGTATTTCCTTCAGTTTTGGAGCCGTCTGTGTAAACAATAGGGTTTGTTAATGGTTGAAGCACAGAGTGTGACGCCCATCGGCCCTAGATAGAATTATTGATTTACATTCGCTTTTCAGTATAGTCTCTAGAAGGAGGTCGCTGTCCCTGTCGATGTCAGGAGCGATGGATTGCACGATTTCAAAGATGGATTCGTGTGGAACTCTTCCTCCAGCCTGAATCCAGCTCTGATTGAGACGCGACTTCATCGCTGCGATTGATGACCCTTCTTGATATGTATCTGCACGGGGTGTATGTTGAGGATAACCTCGAGACCCCGAGTGCTGATTAACTTGAGAGCGCCGTTTACGCTAGCATTTGGTAGGTTATACTAAATAGTGTCAAACACAGAATTTTAAATATAAGAGGAGGCGCCTTCAACAGTAATGTCATCACTACTAATTCGCATAATGTATCTAGAATAATACGCTAGGCAGACGAGGAAAGCAACGATCATTCATTCATAAACGATTTTTCCAAAAATCTAATTACCCATACAATTCCTGTCAATTTTTATATGGCAGTATGGTACATATACGATTATAATTTTTACTAAATTTCGCTAGAATAATCCTAACGGCTGATTCTAACCAGTCATTGCTTCCTTTTTTTTTTCAATACAGAAAAAATGTTAAACTTTGCTATAGGTAAAAGACTCTTTCTTTCTTTCTGTCTTTTTATAGTTACATGGAGAGATGAATGTAATAATCGATCTGATGTTGTTCATATAATTTTCAAATCTGACGCACTCAGGTAGTATCCAAATATACAATGAAAAACTACATTTTTTTTTATGGCAACTTTATAAACGAGTTATCTAATTTGTCCATTTCCGAATTCAAATCTAAACGTTTTTTACGAAGGTCATGTGCACAATTTCAGCTCTCTAAGTACACGCGTTTTCGAGTTATTGTGGAAACGTACGGATGTACGGACAGCAAAATTAAATTAAATCTTAATAACCATGCGTGGATGCTCAATCCATTTTGCTCTATGCGTGACAAACGGAGTGACAAACTTAGTATTCTCTACAGATTTCATCTAGGGTATACAAGTGAGTTCTGTTAAGGATGCAAATAGGGTTTTATCATTATTTGCATTATGATGTTATAGTGGAAATATTAAAATAACTCCGCTGATTAAATACGTTGCAATTAAAAATATTTCCGGTGTATAATAAATCAGCCCAAAAGAAAAAAATCTGAGTTTAATTCCAAAGTTCCTTTGCACATAAAATAAAAATGAAAATCTTATCTTAACCTTGATCTCTTCCAGCATCATGAATTAATTTAAAACGCCAACAATTTATTGTTACTGTTTACATCACTTTCTGATCTCTAACCGCACAAGATAGAAGTGAACCCGCTTCTCATATCGGAAATTGCTTCGTTCTTTGGGGATAGAATTTACAGCGCCATAACCATTCTCTATAAGTGTTAATTCGGAAGTAGTTCAGTGATGCACTTTCAGCACGCCGACAAGTTCTATTCTATTAAAAGATATAGATACTGTCTAGCATCTATATAACTCTACAGACTGACGCATTGTGATGCCCGTGGGCTTTGTTTTGCTTTATTCAATTTGACAGTCAAACTATTTTTAGATGAAGAAAGCTCATTAACGGCCTATTTTCTAGCAGAGTTGCTGTCGGCGTTGAACTTAAAGAATTCTTTTTTATTGATTCAATTGGAAAAACTATTTCCATTTTATTAAGCGCGCAGAGTTTCGGGTTTATTTATGAATAATAAAAGCAAAACAAATATTACTGCTGCTATATACTTAAATATATGGATAACATTTACATAATGGTGAAGCATTTCAGTGCTATATAGACTTAGACTTGGTATACGCCCAGGCAAATACGTGAACGACTTCAGTCATAGAGAGGAAAGTGCATTTTTTGATAAATGCGTTATGCAATAAAAATTAAATGTTATAATTTAATGCTTCATAAATTGGGCAATTATATTAAGAACGAAAGGAATTGAATTTTATTGAATAAACTAATAAATGGGTGTTGATCTCTGTGACTATCAGAACAAGCTATAAACACAAGTAGTGACGCGCTTAAAAAAATAAAAGGTCTACAATATTATTTAGTGAATTCATATCGTTGACATTTGATGTATCTTAGTACCTCATTAAAAGTCTAGGCACTTCATGAATTGCAGGCATATAGTGTAACAGTTTGTGCTTAACGAGTACGACCAAAAATAATATAACATAAAGATATCGCACAGCCCATGCTACGTCTGTGCTAAAGTTGCACGGACGAAGAAAATTGTGTTCGGGTTTTGTTAGTAGAACCCAGATTCCTCTATTTTAAAAAATACCAACGCCACTGAACACTTTGTTCTCAGCTTTGCCAGCTCTCTGGAATTGTTTTCCTTTCTCATCTCTTCCAACGCCATGTATCGAGAATACATCTCAAGCCATGAAACAGAAATCTATGTATATGTGTGCATTTTGAGTCCGTTCTCTAAAATGTTCTATATTGATACTTATGGAAAAGTGCCATACATTGACTTTATATTTGCTATAGAGCCTAAACTACTATCCATACAGGAAAATAGTCTTTTAGTAATTTACAGCTTGGTTTCTTACCTTTTCAAATGCTACCCTTAGTATATACCTTACTTAACAAAATAATAAAATTGTTTTGGTGATATTTCAGAAAACTAGTGTTGTCGTAGAATTTACTTTTGCTTTTGATCGGGAATCCTTTTGCTAGCAAGGACAAAATAAAAACATCATCAATGCTTCCTATGGACAAAACACGTAAATCGTATACAAAGTACTGGTAATTGACACTGTGTGCAACAAGTGAGTTAAGGCTCAAGTTTCAAATTTTATTTGTGTTTTTACAACTGGTGTAAGTTTTTCTTCGAAGCCGACATCATTGGGTGTTGTGGCAGTGAAGTGGAAGAAAATTAAGATAACCTATACCCACCATAATTATTGACTTCCTACTTTCGATGGTTGAACTTCATGGGAGGCAAGGCCAACAAAATTGGCGATATTTGGAATCCATTTATATCTTGTAGAAGAAGATATCTCATTGCTAATTCAATTTATGATAAATGGTCTCCATTCATCCATGTTAAGTGAAACTATTTGAGAATTGTTTACCAAACGATTGGCATATTATAAAAGTTCATGCAGCGAATGAACCCGCTTTCAAATGATCCATAAGCAAGAGTCCTGCAAGTTTTAAAAGAGGAAGAATAAGTAGTTTTATTGGACCCAGCTATGTCATGAAGCACAATGACGAAATGTGAATGTTACTGAAATGATAAAACATCTTAAATAAGTACTTACTTAAGATTCTTACTTTTCTTATAAAATACAAAATTTATTACGCATTGTAGTTGTAATTACATATGAAGCTAGTCTTAAATTTAAAACGAGAAGAACGTAAATACTTAAATATTTTCTGAATATTTATCAACAACTTAATTAAGAACTGCGTACAGAATTAATTTTTAAAATAAAATTGAAAATTTCCCTTCATTTTAGCTAATCATAGTAGTCCTAATTATCTAATATCCCACAACATGACAATAATTTGGGTTTTTTTAGCCATCTGCCCCCATAGTTATGCTCATGATACGCAGATAACATGGCCGATTCGAGAGAATTTTTTTTTACGTCATGAGGTGACTAAAGTCATTTCCAGCGAATTTGATTTGAATTTTTCGTATTTTATTGACTGAAATACGTTTTGAATATATTAAAATATATTTAACAAAATATTAATTTCTTCGTTTAAATCACTTCGGGAAAAGTAATTATGTGCTAGTGGGAAAGCAAAGAAATTTCCAATTAGAAATATTTTTTCACTGTGATAAGGACGATTGAAATTGAGACGAACAACTTTGTGACAATAGTCGCCAAGCAACCAATTGACAGATTTTCCAACCATACCTTGTTAATCTTTGTATCATGGTTATGCTGGCTTCAAAAATTTTGTTTGGGAAAGGCCTGCTCTAGCAGTCTATATTATTGAATTGTGTGTTGTGAGCATTTACATGATTGCTGGGTACCCTCTGGTTTTTTTTTTCTTTCGTAGAAGTATGGCCAATGTGGGCGACAGGACAAAAACGCCGTAGAAACGTCCGTGAAAATACAATGTGAGCGACAAGGGCTGTCATCCGTAATTAAATTTTATTCTGTCATTTGTGTCAAATAACAATGGGAAAAATTTCAACAAATAAATTAAAAAAGATAATTAAAGTTGCTTGTGCAGCGTTTTTGGCATACGAAGAGTTTCTTCCATTTTTTTAATATCTTCTAATATCAGCTGAGATTCTTTAATAAATGTTTTTCTAATTAATTAACACTAATTATTGTGTAAATAAATTTATCACCAAAAAATTGTTATGCTTTATTTTCCGAGATACGTTAAACGTCAAACAATACATATGAACGCAGCCCAAAATCTTAATTTTTCTAAACGCACCCTAAACGTGCGACAAATTTCAATTTTCATTTAAGTTCGACGACAACGTCGAACAATGTCGTCAGCATTGTAGATTATACCATACATCGCCATGTTATTAGAACCCAAATGACAACGTTTTTTACGGCGTTTTTGCGTGTCGCCCACTTGTGTTTTAGCCTCTGTGCAAGTAAACGAATGAGCGATATAGTGGGGAAACATTTTAATGCTGACTTGATCGAAATGACCGAATAGTTCGCACGGCGCCACATCACTTGCAGAATTCGATTAACACACGATGCTTACTGTTAGTGAAGAGGCGAACTAGACAGTAAGAGGTGGGGAGTAAACATCGAAAACATGGCCGAATAGTGGCCGAATAGTCAGAGTTGCCGAACATGCAGACTTGCCGCGACGAGTTTTATATCGTGACATTTCTGCAGAATATGGCATAAATTGGCAATTTTTCAGTTCCAATTGGCATTTTAAAATATGACATTGCCCCTCTATGCCCCCCTCTAACTACCGCCCTGGCATGGCTTATCGTAGACAATTATTTAGTTTTTCTTAAGCTATGTACCTAAAATGAAGAAGACATAATGTAAAGGACTAAGTGTATTGTGTTTCGCCTCCTGAATCTTGAAAAAACTTAACCTGACTCTTTGGAGTTTACGATACGAAGAAGATCGTGTGTTGATTGGTTCAGTAAATTCAATTTATATGCATCCCCATATTTCCTCTGAAATGAATTTTATTTACAAATTTTTTTCTTCAGTAATATTCAATATCATAAAGATTTTTCTAATTAGTTCTCATACTCAGAATTAGAAACTCAAGAATTTTAAATAGATTCCTAATTATAATTTAACCAAAAGATTTTATCGGAATTATTAATAAGAAAAGCTAATGGAAAAGAAATATTTCACAGGACTAAAGCTATGGAGGTACTATATACCTTTCCATATTTCCATATAAAATATTTTAAAATCATCATAATTTTGTCACCTCCTAGAAGATTTTCAAATAAGGCGGATCCCGGATCCGGATCCCCAGAGGACAAAATCCATTAGAAGGTAATTTACCTCTGCCTCATTTATGTATTAAGCATTATCCCAGCATAAATATGGGGGAGATCTCGATTAATATTTAAAGACTTTCCGATTTGTTTTGGGATAACAGAATTGACTTATGATGATCTCCCAAGCGGCGCGGTAGTAGCGCAGCGGCGAATGTGTCCCCCAACGAATTTTAATGACTTCTGTTCCGCCTTTTTTACCAGGAAATCAATTCTAGAAATCCGTTTAATGGCTTCTTCATTTTATTCAATCATTTGGAAAATTTTTCTATTACTTCTTGGCAGGAATTCGTTGTACAGCCGATGTCTATTCTTCTGCCCCTCGTATATATGACGACAGAGTCCAGAAGACATTTCTGTCCTGTGGTTCTGGTCTGAGTAATCTTTCAGTTTCCAAGGCGATGAACATTTAGAGAATTTTGGTAATTTTGTTTTTTTTGTTTTGTGGAGTTCCTACGTTCAGTTTCTTTCCTCGTTTTGATATAAGGATTACGGAAGCTAATCCGCTTTATTTATGCAGCTTGACTGTTTGTTAGACTCTTACAGTCTCCTCTAATAAGACTGAGTTTTATTGGCTGAGTCGTAAGAAAGTATTTAAGTAAAGTAATATAAAATTTGGTTTAAATTGAAAAATTTTGTTTTTAACGCTATAAACATATTAAGAGAGGTCAGAGAACCTAGTGATAATTAAAAAAATCGCTGAGTGGGCTTTATTTGCATAACCTCTGAGAAGTTGTAATAGAGGTGTTTAGAAATAAACTGCAATCAGTATGTGATTACCAATACTTGAAATTACACCATTAATTACATGATCTAGGGTAATGCGTAATATCGAAGACGAATACAAGTACTTATAGGAGCGGGAGTATATTCCAGCAATTGGCACTGGAATAATAGAATGCTTGACAGATGTAGTGTTTTCAGGAATAATTAATAGTGATTCACTAAGCGATATTAATAGCCGGGATAGTCATACATGTCATACAGTCATGCGCAAAATCAAGAAGAGAATTCCAGACGACCGGAGCAAGGTGATCTTGTGATGAATGACTGGCCATAGAGAGGGCAATCAGATACTGGATGAGCCAGCAAGACAGGGTTCTGAAATAGAATGCTCCGATGCAATATCGTATGTGAGAATCCCGACCGGAACTCTAAAAAGTGACATCACCAATGACAACTGCAATAAGGTTAATCATCGGTGGGTCAATCGGGATACCTGCTGTATTGAGAAATAATCACGGCCTACGTAGGAAAACAATGGAGCTCTTTAATGGGAGTAGAGCTGACACCTGTAAACGATTATTTTCATTGGTCATTGGGGCATGGCCATACTAAGAGACTGGATCAAGCGATTTCTCTTAAGGCTGTAAAGTTCTGAAGAAATTGCATCAGCCGGACATGTGCGTTGCGAGTGTCTTGCTGTAGAGCGATTAAAAGAGGCGGATTACTTAGTAGCCACGTTTTTTCCGAGCTGGAAGAGCTGCTGGATACAAAGCTTAGATGTATCCTGAGTTTTCTTAGGGAAACAGAGTAGAGCTGGGGATGTCCTTAGAAGAATAGTGCAAAGTTGTTTCCATCGGAAAGGTTGCGCGTCAGTTGCAGAGACTTTGATTGGTTTATAATAGAATTCTTTTATTTCAATATTTTAACCTTAATTCAGTTTCAAGCTAACTTAATATTTATGAGATTACACTTTTATTGTCTTTGTTTTTACAAACACTTTGTTACACTATTATAAATGTTTTGTCATTTTTATATGTCTCCGCTTATAATTCGCAGGCTGAATTCTTAAGAGGTCAATATACAAACAATAAATTTTACAGGAGACGATTTTTAAATTTGCAACTAGTTTTAAGTTACTTTTTAATTGCATAAGAACGCATTTTATTAGCAAAGCTCGAATTATTTACTGTTTCAAAAAAGAAAAACAAAAAAATTAAATCTTCTGAAAAACCCTCAATATTGGAAATTTAAGAAAGTTTTAGCCAATTACAAATTGAACCTGTTCTTTGCACCTACAAAATACTATAAGAAATTAATGGTATATTGGACTTTGTTTGGGAATTGAACAGTTAAGAATAAATTATATTAGGGACTGGTAATATCTGTTCTGGTGTTATAATTAGCTTCAATTGGGCTTTTAGGACATAAGAAAACTAACCATGTTAGTAAATAAAAGTTTATTCATTTATAAAGTGTAAATTACAGAACAAAAAATAACAAGATTCAGTCTTTTTTTAAGTTCTTTATAATTTTAGTTCAGCGTTGTCCTCTTCTGCGAAGTATGGCAATATCCATTCCATGTCTTTAACTTATTCTTTTGAAACTTTTTGCGGCACATTGGTTAATGAAATTTTAGATAACTGCAGTTGGGCTTTCTTTCTGAGTACAGGAAAGATAGGTAGGAAAACTTAGTAGAGGAGATTCATCTCCATAATGTTCGCTATATTTGATAATGAATAGATTCCTTCTGTCGTAAATAATTTCCTTTGCTGTAGTGTAGCGGACAAAAGTCATACATATACTCGTAGCTTTGTAGTTGAAAAAGTCATTTGAGTTCTGTGCAAAATTTTAAGCTTTACTTTTTCGTAATCATAGATTCTTTAAATGACGGTCGATTGCACTGTGAACTGCATCCAGATCTTGTATTCGTGAATGGCCTGCTTCAGAATACCGGTGCACGATTTTTTCAATGTGGGGATGCTCTTTAAGAAAGTTCAATATTTTTGCAATATTTTTTAATATCTTTATTAACTTTTTATCAGAAGAAACGGCTGAAGGTACAGAAATGAAAATTAGTGGTATACTTCTTGTGAAACTTGGCAAAACATGGAATAATACATAGGGATACCTCGCATTGAATGCATTGTATATTCGACTTTTTACTGTTATCTTTGCTGCTGCAAGCCCTGCGTCGTCTAGTGTCTAGTGGACCAGGGAGGTAGGATCCGATATCTGAAAGCTGCAAATCATTTGGAAGATAAAACTTCTGTCGGCTATCAATTTTTGGTTTTTTGCCTTACAAAAGATGGCAAGTTCGATATCCTCTTCTTCATACTCGTAAAAGTGCCAATCAAGTTTCTTCGGAGAAGTGTTCGAAACTGTAAAGTAGGCATTGGGTAACGCACTTTTTGATAATAAAAAATATAAGTATTCGTAATTGATGCATCCACCATAAAATAAAAGACTCTCATCCACCACCTCCTGCTCCTTCTAGCTATAGGATTAGTACCTCGCTGTTGATCAAAGCTATCGACACCCCCATCTTTTACTCCACAATACCCAGAGGGCAAGGCATATCTTGCTTTCTCCCATCTTTTTGCGTTCTCGTGCATGTTACTTTGTCCTTAGGATGAAAGGTAGTACTAAGAATGTTGACTAATTTCGTGCCCATCTGTATAAAGCAAGCCACATTGCGGTTAACCCGCAACTTATATCTTTCTTAGCTATCAGCTTATTTAATTCCCGGAGTAAGTTAGGAAACTCTACTCTCGAAACGCGACTCTCGAATCTCGAAGGGTGGTAGTTACCATCACCACACCAACACCCCCCCAATACGTAAGAAAATTTTACCCCACCGGAAAGCTCCCCATTCACGCATTCCAAATCAAAAGACCCCATGTAAATCTATTTACGTTTATTACCCTAAAACTATTTTGTCACAAACGGCACTCTCAAAGTGTGGTAGTTACCACCTCAACCCGAAAACCCCAAACACGTAAGAAAATTTTACCCCATAGGAAAGCTCCCCATTCACGCATTCTAATTCAAAAAACCCCATGTAAATCCATCCACATTTACTACCCTAAACTCTTTCGTCTCGATCGACACTCTCAAAGGGTGGTAGTTACCATCTCAATCCCAAAACCCCCATCACGTAAGAACATTTTATTTTAATCCATCCACGTTTACTGGGTAGTTTTTTGGGTTAAAACACTTCCGTCAAGAATGTCACTCTCAAAGGGTTGTAGCTACCACCCCCACCTCAAAACCCCCCAACACATAAGAATATTTTACCCCATCGGAAAGCTTCCCATTCACGCATTCTAATTCAAAAAAACCCCATGTAAATCCATCCACGTTTACTACCCTAAAACTCTTTCGTCACGAACGGCACTCTCAGGCGTTCAGGCGCACAGACACAAACTTTCTGAGTCAGGGGTCTGTAAGTTGATAGAAAGTTATTAAAAAATGAGAATGAATTTCAAAATATAAATTTTTTTTTTATTTTTAAAAGATATATTATTAGTTTCAAAATTTTCATTAGAAGTTAATTATTGCAAAAAAAATGATTGTTGTTGAATTAATAGAATTTAGAATGTCTGATAGTGAACAAGAAGAGCCATTCCAAGTATTAGAATCAGAATATGAACCATCGTTGTTTTCATTAGAAAATTCTACAGAATCGCAATTTACATCACACAGAGTTGCTCAAGAACCGCAAGCCGGATCATCACATTTGCAGTTTTAACTTTCCAGAATAGAATCTAAGAAAAATGAAGAAAATAAGAAAAGGTGTAGGAAACGAATTCGTAATGAAGGAAATTGGGCAAGAAATATTAAAAAGAGGAGAGACCCAAAAGTTATTACCCGCAAAAGTGCCAAAATCGTTAGAATGTGCACGTCCTTAACACTAGTAATTTTGACTCCTCGCGCATGTTATTTTTCATGTTACTTTCCTTTTAATAGGTTTTGTGAAAATCCTTCTCCTGACTTTTATTCATTTTCGAAGCTTAATAGAATGAAAATAATAAAATTAGTCGTCTTCGAATAATAAGCTTAAATTATTCTAATTTGCCTTTAATTCCCAAAGGAGTCATAGTATGACTCCATGTTATTTTAGTACAAGATTGAGTAGTAAATGAACTTATTTGCAAAATTATATTGTCCCGCAGCATAAGCCATGAGTATAGTTTACACAACCGAAGTTACTGTCCCAAGTAACCTCGATTTCATTTCAGTCCCTCACCTCCTCTTGACATACCCACCAGTTTACTTGCGCCAGTACGAAAACGGGTTCCACTCACTTCAACTTTTTAGCGAAGTGGAACCTGGGAAATAATCAAATTGAGTTCATTTTCTGCAACTGGTACATTTTTTTATTTAAGTAGTGTTTAATATTATCAGCTGGTGTGGAACTTGTAAAATGTCAACATATTTGTGTTTGTGCTTTTATACGAAGGGAGTGGTTTGTATTTTTCAGTAAGAAATTTCGTAAATTTTAAAGATAATTACGTGAGCAAAAAAATTATTCCTTAGCAATCAATATGCCAAGAACGTACTCGCACTTTCTTTTTTCTTAGAATTTTTCCTCCGAAATTGCCCTTAATTACATTGCTGCACAATTAATGACCTTTTCAATGTGTAATTTTTCACTTGAAACCATTTTCTCTCAAAAATAAATATTTTCACATTTCACAAGTTCCACGCCAGATGATATTATAAATGACTACACACATCAAAACGTGTACCAAATGCAGAAAATACACTCAATTTGACTATTTCTCAAGTTCCACTTCGCTAAAAAGTTGAAGTGAGTGGAACTCGTTTTCGTACTGGGGCAAATAAAATGGTGCGTATGTCAAGAGGAGGTGAGGGACTGAAATTGAGGTTACCTGGGACAGTAACTTCGCTTGTGTAAACTATACTTTAGCGATGAAGACCTTGAAGCAATTATCAGAGTTATATATGCCCGAGGAGTTGCAGGTGTAAACGAACTACCTGTACACAGTTTGTGGGCTGATAACTGGGGTCTACCATTGTGTAAAAAAGCCATGTCAAGGAATCGTTTTTGCGAAATACTGAGCTTTTTTCGTTTTGATATACGATTTAGTCGCTCTCTACATCTGCAGACAAATAAATTTTATCTGTTCTCAAAGGTTTATTGAAAACGGTATCGCATGCTATAAACCTGGAGCATTCATCACTGTAGATAATCAGTTATTTACTAGTAAGGCGGGGGACTTAGTCTTTAACTCAATTTATAGCCTCCATGCCTGATAAGTATGGTAAAAAGTACTGGTTAGCAGTAGACAAGGATAGTAAATATTTAGTAAATGGCTTTCCTTATACAGGGAAGGATGACTCTCGTCCAGCTGATGAGCGTGTAATGAAACTGATGGAACCTTTTCTCAACAAAGGTAGAAACGGAACTACCGATAACTAGTTTACGTCGGCGTCGGTCGTGCAGGCAAAAAAACTTAAAATAAATGGAACCACTCTTTTATATAAAAGTGATGATATGCCTCTAACTATCTATCAGGACAAAACAAAGAAAAATGTTGTTCTTCTGAGCACTCTTCACTTAGATATAAAAATCAGGGATAATGCAAAGAAAATACCCGAAAGTGTTAATCTGATACTAAGTACGGAGTTGATTTTATAGATAAAATGACAAGAAAATATACCGTCCGAACAAGTACAAGGCGGCCCTATTCAGCTGCAATAAACGCGTGGATAACATATAAGGAAGTGACCTCTGAGAAAATTTCCCGTAGAGTTTTCCTGCAAAAGTTATCAGAGGAACTTACGGCCCCGCATATGTGAACTGAAAATGTGTTTCCTATTCCAGTGTGTAATCTAGAATTTGACCAGGAACCTACACAGTCGACTAAGTATTGTCAAACTAAGGCACACTGAAAAAAAAGGACACTGGGAACATGTACTATCTGCACAAAATCAATATGTGGAACTTGTACAGCTATAATTAAACGACAATGCAAGAAAAGTTATGAAAACTAAAAGGAATCAAATAAAATTTACTATAATACTGTTTTTTTTTTTATAAATTTTATGTTATATATTATTAGCATTATCATTTCGTAAAAATCTATATAAAATATCGTTACATTACATTTAATGCGCCTGATATTGGAGTCAAAATCTTATGGCTATGAGTTCTCGAATTCGTCGAATCGCCATGTTAGTTCTGTCTGTGACCTGAGAAATACTCCTCAACACTTTTATGCGCTTGGTTACCATAATTTGCAGACAGTGTAGTGCTGGAATAATATCTGTAACTGAAAAGAAACGAATATATATATATAAAAAAAAAAAATACAGATGGTGTGAGCAGAAGAAACAAAACTAGAATATACCAATTACCTAAACAAAATGTTACAAACCAAATTGTATGCAAACATTTTTTCAAGCAAATTTTGCAAGTTTCCGATGACCGCTTAACACGTGCATTAGAATACAAAAGCAACACCAAAATTGGACAAACGAGGTCAACATGAGAAACACAATCAAACCAGTCCTAAGAGAATTGAACTGATAAAGTAATTCATTGAAAAGTTTCCTAAATAAAGTTCTCATAATACGAAAAACAAAAATATTAACCGGCAGTACTTTGCACCTAATTTGAATATTTTCTTGTTGTACGACTTATATATGCTAAATCATCTGTAAATTCTGTATCCAAATATATTTTTACCAAAGTATTTTCAGAGAACTGATAGGTGATTTATTAAAAATTAAAATTGAAGCTAAAGAAGATTCAGATAAGAGAAATAAATTGAAAAATTAATCCTTTAATGCATGTTTTTTTTTCGCTTACACTTTTTAGTGAGAGAGAATTTGGGATGAAATACACGAATACTTAATCACAAACTTGTTTTTACCTTGTTTTATCCAAATTACAGGTAATATTTTGATCCCCGCCTTGAGGCAGACTTATGCTGCTACAGGTTTTTTTCTTTTTATTTTACTCTATACTGAAATATAGATTAAATGTTTTGTTGTGTAAACCAAAAAAGGAAGTCTTATTTGGTGAATTCACTGTGTTCCAAAAAAAACATAAACCCGATATACTTTTGACGACACATAGTGTAATTTGTAGGTCTAGTGGAACTAAAAGTAGTGGTATACCAGAATTTTCTCATACACCCTCAAAATCTCATTTTAGATCAAAGAAACCGTTATTCGGTAGGTCCATGTGTATAATAATTTATAACTCCGCCATTTTTTATTCGATGTCGAATTTTTTTGTGCCATATGAAAGAAGAGAGATGGGCCTTTCTAACCATATGTGCCTTATTGCCTTTCTATGAAAAGTCATGCAGTTACAGACGAAAACATTTCGAAATCTACCCTTTTTTACACATTTTTTTACTTTGGCAACAATTTGATGGCTTATTTTGATCTACAATATTTTTTCTTCTGTTCATATCGCTAATAGCGAATTCGATTTCGCGTCTAATTAGAATTTGTTAACTAAAATCGGTTGAAATTTGACTGAGTTATCGAATTATTGCTCATTAAGCAGCTATAATTCCATATAATATTGAACTACAGAGAAAGTTGAAGAAGCACTGGGCTTTAACAACTATTAAGACAACAACAACAATTTCAAAAGTCGTTGTCAGCAACACCAACTTAGAACTAAATTTAATGACACATGCCCAAACGTATGATACAGTAGTTTTGATGACAATTTTGTTTGGAATGTAAGGCAGTGATACCAAGCATCCTTGTTACCATTGTGAGTGGGATAGTCCTGAAAGAAATTTAAGTGTAAGTGCAAAAAGTGAATGTTGATGGTCAATGGACATGTTGTAGCCCATTTCACGGTAGGCACTAAAAAATTCTTGTATGTATAACGTTTACGTTGTCGGAACTTTCTTGTTGACATGGAAATTATTGCACAATGAAACACAACTATTCCAGACTCGTCTTTCCATAGTATTCAGTTTACTTGCAAAATCGTTGTCCAGCACAATTTTTTACGAATATTCCTGAAAATTGGCCGAAATCAATTGAAATATTTAAGTACTATTTGCCAACAAATGAAAATATAGAGTGCCTTATTTGATTTTAGCTTCACTGAATCCAGGAAACTTTGTTCTTAGTTGACGAAATGCTTCGCTGTCGATGTTCAAATTGTCACGAAGTGCTTCATGTAGCCGATCTTCAAATGCAGTGGCGGTAGGATAACCACCAATGGAAGGTTCAAAACATTATAATTTCCAATTTGAAACGTTGGTAACCACTCAGTCAGTTTATTTATACCTATTTCGCACACGACTATTTCACTCACAAAAGTGACAAAGATACTTGATATTATCGCCTCATATTCCAAACAGAATTGTCAATAAAACTACCGTATCATACGTTTGGGCATACAAATTTGTTGTTATTGTAGTTATAGTATTTGTTGCTTAGTTGTTGTTGCTTAGTTGTTGTTATTTGTTGCATTTATTCGCGTTTTCACAGTTTTCGCGGTTAAAGTCCAGTGCTTCTTCAACTGTAGTTCAATATTAGCTGTGTTCTTTTGTGTCCGCAGAACAGAGCAGAACAAGAGATACACAAAAGAACGCCTCAAGAGAACAAGATTTTTATGTCCAGCAGTTGGCACTATTTATGATTACTTCTTGTCAAAAAGTTACAGGTGAAAACAAAAAAAAAATTAAGTTGTTAAAATTCTTTAGGACACAGGTTACTAAGAAACACTTAATATTAAAATTAAATCTGAAAGTGTTGTATATTGGATAAAAAAGTAATTTGTTGTTAATCGATCGATATTTTCGCATGGATTTTTTTGTAGAATCAAAAATACATAATTAATTAAAATCTTTTCTGTTTAATCAACTTGTTAATATACTTTTAATTAGAATATTCTTAGCAGTGTACAAAACGATTTAATAAAATAGGACAGTATTTGAAATAATTTTGTAAAATGATATTAAGGTTAAATGCATACAAATAAAATATTTTATGATTTTGATTAATGTTTACTCATTTATTAATATTAAATGGGGCGTTCTGTTCTACGTAAGTTGTTCGATAGAGCTTGATGGAAAAAAAACCATATATTTTGAGCCAACGGGTAATGGGTGGAATAGTTACGAAGAGTTGAAAGATATTAGCTCATTTTTTTTATGAAACATCCTGTATTTTTGCAAATTAATGTACTGTGGAGGGTTTCTATACGCCATTAGATGCCATACTTCTCTCCACTCGGGAGATGCAGCGCTTTAAATCCTGAACTTTGGATTTCCAATCATTTTTCGAGTTTAATTAAGGTTTTTTTTTTTTAACTAGTCACTAATCTAGTTTTATTATCACAATCGGTAAGCCCCATATCTGCTTTCATTTACCTAAGCCCAAAATGAAACCTATACCATTGTAAACCTTGTTTTATTAGTAGTGTGTATATCTAAACAAAATTATAGGCTTGTTAACAAAAAATAAAATAACAAGTAAAAAAGCTAGAATTGGTCTAAGACCAATTCTTATAATACCCTAGATGAATGCCCGTATGTAATTTCGTATGGTACCCATCTGTGCAAGTTTGATTTTTGAAGTGGGCTTTCGCATATATTTCTAGAACGGTTCGTCGGACAGTAAAAAGTCAATTTCATATTCTGAAGAACTTTTCAGCTCAATAAAAATGTCTAGGACGTAAAAATCATAAATTTTTATTAGACAACACCAAGAACTGCTTGTCCGATTTAGCCCATTTTAAAATTATATTTACTATTTTTATGAACCCGCCGTGTACAAAATTTTAGCTCTCTACGTTAACTCGTTCTCAGACGTTGTCCAAATATATAGTGAAAAATGAAACTTTTGTATGGAAACCCACGAAGGAGTTACCCGATTTCTCGTGAGGACGGACAGACGAACGGACATGCAAAAATCAACAACTTTTATTATTATTCGAAGGTGTCCAATCCATTTTGCTCTACCATAATTATTTCTTTGCGTTACAAATGGAATGATAAACTTGTATACTCTAGGATTTCATCATCTAAGGCATAACAACTGACGAAAGATGTAAATAAGATTAAAATCATAACAGAAATAAATTTATGTTGATAGTCTTAACAAAAACAATAATAAAAAGTACGTCATCTAGATTAAAAGCATTTACAGACTTAATAGTTAAAAATTGTATTTCCTGTCTCACTTAATGATGCTATTCCCGTAGCTACCAGCTTAAGAGGGTTAGGGAATGCATAATGCTCAGCCTTTTGAATTCCTTTGTAAGCGCATCCTCATCGTCACCAAGCAAAATCGGTACTTTTTCTTGAACTATTATTGCACCAGAGAAGAGATGGATGGATGTTGATCAGTTTTCCTTTCCATCGTTCAACAAATTTTTCTGATAAAACTCTCATGAAACCCGCCAAACAAATTATATCAATTTTGTATTCATCTAACTTTTTCGTCATAGCATCATCGAATTCCTCTCTACTCTTGTAATCTTTGTGAGATATATACAGAGCAGGAATTTTAGCACTTTCAGCACATTGCATACCCAAGACGCCAAGCTTTATGCGTAAAACGCAAATGTTCCATGATTACGTTTTCAAATTTGGAATCAACAATTAGGACAACTGGGACAACTCCAAGACCACAGTTGTACGTTCGTTGCATTTCATGATGAGTAATATTACCACTTTCTGCTAACTAACCGAAAACAGGAAGAATATGAAAATTGTTCGCATTCAGATGAACTCCGAGTTCTTTGGTGAGGACACGAGGAATATTTTCAATTAATCCATCTCCAGTAATATGTGCCATTGCTTTTATACACTTCTCTTCCAGCAGAGGTTTTATTGCGCTTACGTAAATTTTTGTTGGCACCAGGAACTCTTCACCTAAGTTTAAAGTAGACAAAATATTTCAATTAAAATGTAAATAGGTATGTTTTATGTTCTATTGTGACAGTTCAAATATGACAAATGTCAAGCATTTTCTTTTCAGTTGAGTTTTACCAACTTCTACAAGTAGAAAATTGTAGAACAGCGCCCCTACATTTTCATAGAAGATTTAAATGAAGCGAACAGCACAAATAGTTCGCTTCAATCCACAGAGCAAATAGTTCTCTCCAATGTATGGGAGTTCTAGAGCAAGGTACACAAAAGAACACAGCTATTATATGGAAATATAGCTGCTAATGAGCAATATTTCGATAACTCAGTCAAATTTCAAGCGATTTTAGTTAACAAATGCTAATTAGACGCGCGAATTCGCTATTAGCGATATGAATAGAAAAAAAAATATATATATTGTAGAGCAAAATAAGCCTTCAAATAGTTGTCAAAGTTGAAAAATGTGTAAAAAATGGTAAATTTCGAAATGTTTTCGATTTTAACTTCATGACTTTTCATAGAAACGAAATAAAGAACATATGGTCAGAAAGGCCTATCTCTCTTCTCTTATATGTCACAAATTCGACATCGAATAAAAAATGGCGGAGTTATAAATTATTATATACATGGACCTACCGAATAATGGTTTTATTTTTTGTCTAAAATGAGATTTTGAGGATGTGTGAGAAATTTCTGGTATGCCACTACTTTTCTGTCCGCTAGACCTACTATATCTCGTCAAAAGTATATTTTCGCTGTAACACAGTGTTACACAAACTCAGATTACATTTTGTAGAAAATGCTTGTGTTTCAGACTTGCATCCCGGAATCTTAGACAATTTTTTCCCAGAGCGATCCCTTAAAAATACACCAATATCCAATTTTGTCATACCGAACGTAGTCCGCAGGTGCGTACTTTTTATTTGGCGGATGTGGTGAAGCACCCGATGGGCGGCCAATTCTCTATGTTAGAAGCTGAGTGCTGATTTTGCACAATGTTTCTGCTACTTCGGTTCGAGAATCCGGCAGAGATTGTTTTATATCGTAGGTTATCGGATGAAACAGTATATAAGCGTTGACCATAGCGACATCAAGAAGGTGGTCGAAGAGCCAGTGAGAGTATTTTCTGGTTTTAATTCTTATATGATAGTGTTCAATCAAACCGTTCATCAAGTCAACGCCTCCCATATGCTTATTATACCACCATCTTTTTTCCTTCTTGTCCAAAGGTGAAACTTTTTCAGCTCTGAAGGTTCATTGCTTGTTGTGAAGGGTTTCAAACAAACATAAGTTGACAAAAGTCGAACTCTTTTAGTGTCTTGCCACAAAATAGAAGATATGTCAACTCCATATTCATTTCTCACATATTCCATAGTATATCCCCTTTCAACTTTTTTAGAAACTAATTGTTTATCACTGGTGTTTACAGTTAGGTACGCGTTTCGTACATACTGTACCTAGTGCATAAAGACCCCGACTTCGTAAATATACGAGCAATGCAAGAGAGGTGTCAGACGAATCACAATCACAACATTGGATGATGCGCCAAGGTCAGGATCGACTTCAGGTATAAAATTGTTACCTGCTCCTGGGCAATTTCAAATGCGTAACAATACCCAAAGGAATCACAAAGGGTTAAAAATTTGAAGTCCCATTTATGGCGAAGATTTCATAATCAGAAAGCTCGGACAATTTATTAACATTTCGTCTCGCCATAACTGTAAAATTAAATTATTTGTTTCTATAAGTGCACATACATATACACCCAAACATATTCGATCAAGTCATAAAAATTACTTCGATTTTAAAATTTGTATAAGTGTAAAACCGCATGAGTCCGCGTAGAGGCAAACTAACAATTTTTCTTATTTTTTCAGTCCAAACCCCCTTTTTATACAAAAATTAATGTTTACTGGAAACTTGAAAAATTATTCTATTCACCAATAATTTGTTTCTTCATAAATTACGATACTCAACATAAGTTTTAAGAATAATTCTAGATCAGACCAACGTAAATCACTTCAGTTCAAACTGTGGAATAAACTTTTCTATACGCACAAATTTTCCAGTTAGAGAGTAGAAAAACTGGGCCTTATGCAGAATATAAGTGTTCTTCGAAAGGAAAAATGTTGCAAGAGGGTGTGAAAAATTTTCATTTCTTATGCAGAAATGATATTGAAGATACCCTGCCTTTAGACGGCCTCGTGCATTAGAGAGTTAAAAGAGATCTACATCTTCGGAAGGCTGAGTTTGCCAAAAAAGGAACAGACCAAGAATCTAAGTTCAATAAGCCCGACGTACCACAGCTATCGATCTTATGAAGACTTTAATGTTAATATTAGTAAATAAAAAGATTACTCTTTTGGAATTTTTACCGGGTTAAACTTAATTTTGTTCAAGAAAGATTTTTTTGGGTTTCTCCGGTATATAGCAAAAGCTAAAAAATGTTCTAATTTGTTATTTCATCACACAACCCATTAATTTTTGGTGACAAGTTTCAAGTCTTGGTTTGACTCATCAACAGGTCCAAAATAGCGAAATTGGGTGATTAGAAAAACAAATAAAAAACAGAAGAAAGAAATGAAAAGTTTGAGAAAATTAGAAAAAAAAAACAATTTTTTTATTTATTAAAAAAATTTAAAAAAAATTTTAAAGAAACAGATTGAAACTTGTCACGAAAAATTAATGGGTTGTGTGATGAAATAACAAATTAGAACATTTTTTAGCTTTTGCTATATACCGGAGAATCCCAAAAAATTCTTTCTTGAACAAAGTTAATATTAGTGTTCAGAGTAGAGGCGAGTAGGCCTCCAGAACCTTGCGGATCTATTGTGCCTTCCCCTAAAGTGGTTAGGTAAAATCGAGTCTTTTAACCAGCTCGATTATTGCTTTTGGAGTTAGATTGCACACATTATCTGGAGAAATAAATGTTCTTCCAGTGATTTGCAGCCTTCGACCTACGAGGCACTCACATATAATTGGGCACTCACATATAACCTGCATCGAGGTTTCATCTTCCTCTTCGCACAGTCGACACAGTTCACTGTCGGATTTGCCTATCTTCTTCAGGAAATGACGGAAGGGGCCATGAACAGTGATTGCATTAGCAAATAGTCTGATCGACTGTCTGCGAAGTCCAATAAGTTGGCGTGTATGGGGATGAGAGGGGTTGAAGAATTTTTTCGTCTGCCTCATACCGGGCGCGCTTCGCCAAAGGAGATCCAGTTGCCTGTTTTCCTTACTAAAGTGGCTCTATGGTAGGCCAAATGTCGAGTTGGGACCAGTATACGGACATTCAGCTCCGATTTTAGCCAGTTCGTCCGCTTTTTTATTGCCGTCCAGGGACCCAGACCCAAGGTTATTTGTTGTTAGAGTTTCGAGTAGCAACTCCAGACTAATTTCGACTTAAAAACTTGGGAGAAAAGAGCTAGGAGCGCCGCTTGGATATCTAAACAAATGTAGATGTTGGAGTTCTTGCACCCCTTATTTAGGCTTTCCTGAGTTCCAACCTTTATAGCATAGAAATCCGCCTGAAAAATGGAAGGTGAGGCACCAAGCGGAATGGATAGTTCCACTTCTGGACCAACCACACCTGCGCCTGTTTTCCCGTCTTTCCGGGATCCGACATTATACTAGACTTGGGCCCGTTGCGGAAGCTGGAGTTTTCTGTCTAGTGTCTGGCTTCTTTCATTAATGATTACCTTGTAACCTCTTTCAAAAGAAAGTCTCTTGGCCATAGTATCTGTTGAAGCTTCCTTTCGAAGCATACTAACCGTTGCTTCCCTCTGAATAAAGAGGTAGAGAGGCTGTAAGCCAAGAATGTCTTCAAATGCACATTGACGACACGATGTAAAGGCGCCAATGACGCCTAAGCATGCCATCCTTTGCACCATATCAAGAGTTCTCCTGGTGGTTGCCTGCAATGTTTTAGGCCACCACACATTTGCCCCATAAGAAAGTATGGGTCTGACTATGCCCTGGAAATTTGATAATGTCATTTTTGGGTTCAGACCCCACTTGAAGACCTTACCAGCATCTGTTATGTCTACTGGTATTGTTTTCTATAAGAGACAGATGTGGACTTATTGTTTTGGAATACATGATCTTATTACCGGTGAAGCGTTTATGTGCATGAAGGTATTGCATTACGTGGTCCTCAAGAAATAGGATCTTGCATTATGCATTACGATAAAAATTTTGTTAAAAACCAAAAAGCTCGTTATGTGTAGTGATCAGTGTGGTGGTGAAAACAGAAAGATACGAATGAGTGCCCTACGCAATTACCGCTCTTTTCCAATCACTCTCATAGACCACAAATTTTTGGTGTCGGGTCATTCTTTTCTACCCTGCGACCAAGATTTCGAGATAATTGAAAAAGAAAAGCGATTTTACAAAGATATTTTTACACCTACACACTGGGAACGTGTAATATTATCCGCAAGGAAAAAGAAATCTTAAAAATATTACACTCTAGAAAAATTAATTACGGATAGATAAATTTCATTTACTATACGACGGTAAAAATTCTTTTATTATAAAATTCAAATATTCAAATAATGAAGAGGCGCAATGAGAAGAATTTGATATCGCAAAAAGGAACGTATACAAAGCAATGGCGATGGATTTCGGACCACTTTAAACAAAAGGAATAGAAATTGAACTCCAAAAGTATAAGGATATGCAAAAACTTAAACAATACGTTCCACCCATTTTACACATTTTATAACGAGCTAAAAAAGAGTGCAAAAGCCACCGATAATGAGATCACAGAGGAGGAATAAGTTGAATAATGTTTTTTTTTTTTCATTACTCTTTATACGTAAATTTTATACTTATTATAACTTGCGTTACACTAAAATTTCTTCCCTCATTATTTGGATTACATAAAATTTTTGTCAATGCAAAAACGACCTAAGCAACATTTTTGGATATAAAACTTCATATTTTTCTGTATTCTGCCACGATTATGTACTTCCTTATATTATTAATCAAAATTATTAGTTTATTTACATTATGAATTTGATGTTTTTATTTTTTTGTCAACATCTTATCTCTATTGTAAAAATTTGGGGTTGGGCCGTTTTAGCGCTGAACACCTCAGATTACAAGGGTCCTTCGACCTCTTGTAATCTAATAGGCTGTCCTTACTGGACTGCACAATATCTGCAACAAAGAATTTATTTATTCACGATACTGCGTTACCACGTTACTGTTATCTCGCCAGTTTTATAATTAAATATTTAAATCCCTTTCTGTAGAGCTATTTAGCATTATTTCGCCTTGTTTCAGAGAGTTAGTGCAACAGAGCTCGTTCTGTCTTTTGTAATGGAATATTCGACCTGTGAAATTTAAGTAAGTGAATACTATAACTGCGTTCAAAATGTTCATAAGTCTATATCATAATGGTTTAATTTATTTACTTTATTATCAAGTTGTAATTCCTAATCTTTTTTACATCTGTTACTTCCATTTAATTTATACTTTTCTAATTCAACTAATTCGTTATTTAAATTGCAAGCTACTATTATTTGTTTGCATTTATTTGAATAATTAATGACACTTAAATAAATTTGCACCAATGCAGAATCTTGAATCTTTTGTAATCTTTTTATTAAGAGGTAAAAATACATACATAAATGCTTTCGTTTAAGTATGAATTTATGAAGTTAATGCTTTTATGATTACACACGAAAAAACAAAAAAAAAATTTCTCTGCGCAAAAAGGACAATAAATGCTAAAAACCCTAAAAATTTCAAATGCAACGCGCACTACCGTACTGTAATAAAATGGTCTGAAGGAGGCTCCATCCGTCTGCAGAGTGTTTGTATTCAAACAAAATATAACCATTTTCGTGATTTAATTGAGAGTCCCGGGGAACAAGGCGTTCAGACGCCATTATTCATCTGGCTGGCTTGAGCTTTCATAAAAAAAATTTAATATCAAGTGGAACCCCGTAAATAAGATGTCTGTAAATTTGTTCTTTAGGTATTCTCTTCACTCCTTTTCCTACCGAAATTGAAATTTATGGCATTGACTCTTTGCGTCCCGCATCAAGATTAATTAACTTGTTAGATATTTTTTTAGGTTTTATTTTTTGCGCGTATACCGGTCTAAATTGCGTATACAAGAAACCTTGGTAATAATAATTCATATCACACCACCTTTTCAGGACTAGAAATGGTTTCTTCACTTCTTTTCTATGGGCTATGGAAAATAATCCCGACCGAGAGGAAAGTTTCTCATGTGAGATTTTCAATATACTTAGTAGATAAATCGAATTAAAGCTTGCATTCTTTATCGAAAGCTTATTAAATTTATTTTAATTTATTAATAATAATTAATTTAATCTTACGGAAATTTATAAGAAAGTCGAGAGATGAAAAATGTTCATGTACAAAAAAAAACATGTCCAGGTACATCCAGTCTTCTCTGAAGATTGGAAATTATTTTATATAGGTAAATAAACTTGTCATTTACATTATTTTTTTTTCATTTCCTTAGGTTCAATAGCAAGTCTCTCTCTCTCTTTGCTTAAACATTTTCAAGAGATATGCTTTATGTATTAGTCCAGCTCCGGATTACATCAATAGAATAAATCTTCGGTGAGAGCCAAATTTTCTTTGATCTCGAAATTCACAATTGGGAATCGGGATAATGTGAAATCTTTAAAACGTAAAATATCAGAAAACACAAAGTGACAAACCATAAAACCTCCAATATCGTAAATCCCTTAGACCTCCTGGTACTTCCAGTACTGTCACTTGTCCCCGCTAAATTAAAGCCTAGGAACGCATGTCCTAAACAACCTTGCGTGGAAATTTCGTATACTAAGATTAGGTGGTGCATCGCAAAATCTTTTAAAGATACGAGACTCCAAATTAAATTTGCGGATATATGGGAATAAGCCCGTCAAACAGGCGGTCATTGTGCTTCATATCCACAAGAAAACTTTTGTGAAGAGATGAGGTATGCATACATACTAGAGAGAAAAACTCACTTGAATTGTCTTACCAAAATACAGAGAGCTATCTGTTTAGGTATAATCCCTGCAAACAATTGGACGAAATTCCGCCGTAGTGAAATGAGTTCGAAATAGAGGAAACGCTCGTAGCTCAAAATCTCTTCGATTTTTTTGTTTCAGTTAAACGAAATTTTAGCATCAGGCCCTAATTTCCGAGAATTCGAAATAGATAAACCGCTTGTGGCTCGAAATCTCTTCGATTTTTTTCTTCCATAAACGACGTTTTCAAGCATACCGAAACTTCCGAGAATTCGAAATACATGCATCGCTTATAGCTCGAAATTTCTTCAATTTGTTCGCTATACATATATAGAAGTTACGAAACGGCTCATGTCAATTTCCGAGGAAGTCGTTAAAGCAAATATTTTCTATTCTTGAAATGGTTTTTCGCAGGCATTCTAAGTTGAGATTTTATTGAGTGAAGTGCAAATTGAAGTTCTGTACTACATTGAGTATTTATTTTTTATTTATTCGATATCGTATTTACTTAGAATTTGCAAAACGCCTTGCAAGAAGATCGATACCAGATCGTACTGTTCGAATCCAGGACGAACTATCAACACATACAAGAACTTCGAAAGAAAGTCGAGCTAGTGAACCACTGTCGGGTCGCCAATACGATTCGATATCGTGTTGCGTTTTTTCTCCTGCAATTCGCAAGCGAATTCGATTTCGAAGCATAACTTCACTTAGTTGAATTGATTTACTTCGAATTCGATTGATTCCATTTTGAACCGCAATGCTTGCAGGGATAGGAGCTCTTCGAACAGCATCAACGACAGCAATGGATATTATGCTGCGGCTCCTGCCCCTTGACGTTCATGGTAAATGTATAGCTGCAAAGAGTGCACTGAGATTAAAAGAGTCAGGCACCAGGATAACTTGGGCACGGCAGAATACTAATGATCTGTCTCAAGGACTGTATACGGGCAGCCACGAATTACACTATTCCACCGGCTAGACTTTGAGAAAAGTTTCTTAACTAGCATTCCTGTACAGAAGAATGGGAGGATAATCGCGTTACAACTAATTCTTATATATGTGCATTTAAAGATGGGCCAACATATATGTGAGAGAGGAAGCTAGGCTATACTCAGCATCCTTTCAAATACAAGAATCGAATCGGCAACTGAACTAATGTAGTTGACTTCTAAGCGGGGGTTCTAGCTATAAGAAATGCAGTAAGTCTGCTATAGAGATTACTTATAACGTATCTAATGACGGATATATCAGGATATGTACTGACTGTCTCGCTGTGCAATCAAAGCTTTGGATTCGAACAGCATTAATTCGTGCCTAGTCCAATGTGCGTCATCACGGAAGAATGCATGTAAGAATTACCGACGAGGTGTGCTATGGAGGAGCGGTAACCACTTGCGAAGCTTTATCATGGGGCACTGCCTCTTCGGCAAATATGTGGAATGCAAGTACCATACACTGACTTTTGCTGTTTTGCAGAAGGACGAGGGGGAGGCTAAAAGCGTTCATTTCTGCCATTTGAATGCTCCAGCCTTGCCAAACGTATAAGGAATACACTTGGTAGCTATTTTTTTGCGAGCTGGGGGAAATAGAAGAATTGAGGTGTTTCGAGGTTCATTAACTCTTGTGGCTGATTTTACCACATCTCTCTAAACTGAGAAATCATTTCCAGGTAAAGCTCCGATGAAATGGCATCACAATGGACTATCGATGGTCTAAGTATGACCGGTCGTAGCTGTTTCGATAGCCACCACTCTAACCTAACCTAACAAAGTTTATTAGACTATATCTATAGATTTATTGTAGATCAGTACGTACGTCCTATCAATATCCGCATTAGAAAAGGGTAGGGAAGGACGAGAGAGTATATTTTTATATGGATAATTATTTATGGCTTATAAATAAATTTTGGCATTCAAACTTTAAAGATCTTAATTCGTTCATGTGAACGATGATAATTTTCAAAATTAGAATAATATTTCAGTGCCCTTGATAATGATATTTCTATGTACACACTACTGATGTCAGTTCCCAGCAAACAATTTGATGAATATCCGCAACAGCGAAACTTAACCGACAATAGATCTGCACAATGCGAAACATGAACGACAGAGCTAAAAATTATTTATGTTATTGAAGCGATATAAAAGCGAAATGAAGGCGAATATAATTTCTGTTCGCTTTTATTAACTTAAATAAATACGTGCATGTGATGTGCGCTGTTTTGTGCCCGAACCAGGGGCGGATCCAGGATTCTTCTGAGGAGGGGGCGCAACTATGGTTTAAGAACGGTATAGCCTGGATACATGTCAATGCTCCAAGACACTCGCCACCACTCCGAAATATAAAATACACAAAATTTATCATTTAAAAAGTCCGGGTCGAACAGATAAGCTACGACTCTTAACGAAGAAAGTGGCTCAACGTTCAACTTTTGCCACTCTAGAAAGTCAAACGAGGTGTTAAATTATTTATTTCATTTTAGTTTGTGAATGGTGGAAGTGTAAAGCTTTCGAATCATCGATTTCAATTAGTAAAAACAGCGAAATACATTTTATTCAAATTCACGCATTCATCATAAAATGTAACTTTGCAAAATACAGGAATTAAAGCGCTACGTACTTTGCGTCTATTTAAAAAAGCAGTCACAGAACAGATGCAATGTAGACCTTGTACGTATATAACTTCATGGAAAAGTTTGACTAATAAGCCAAGCTCAGAAGATACCCTTTGATGCAAAGCACAGCATGATAAGAAGGGCACATGGAAAGGATCGAAAGGCATCCAACATTGCGGCGGAGCTCTAGTGAGTCGATTTGACAAGTTATTGCTAAATCGCCAATGACCTTGAAGGCTAAAAGCTAAAACTGTGGGACCAGCTCCGGCTCAGATATGGGAATTGTATTCCATCTAAGGTCTGATGTACGACTTGTGGAGGAGGGCTAGATTCGATGTGATGAAATATTTCTTATACATTAAAGACATTTTGATGCTTCTTTGGCAGCAGAGAAGATGTGATCTGTCCAGCTTAATTTACAGGAAATATTATTGGCAAGAATGCATAAAGACGGTGTACCGTAAGTCAGTGCTCCATCAAAATAAATTGAAGTGTTAAAGTTACTCGATTAAGAGATGTGGCATTCCCTTAGGAGTCTGTAAGAGTGTTAAAGCAGTAAGCGAAATCAATGGTACTGTGACAGGCAAAACTATGGATAGGCTTAAAAGTAAGGAAAATATGATCATAAAAAAAATTAAGAAGAGGGGTGGAGAGATAACAGAGCCCTGCGAACATATATGCATTTATTGACTGAGGTTCTAGTGAAACGCTATCTGGTACAACTGGTATTAGGCAATCAGAAAAAAAACTTTCAAACTATATTAGCAAAAGAGGGAAAGACCAGGTGCTTTAAATTTAACTAAAAGTGCTGGCTGCCAGACTCTACCAAGGACCTTTGAAATGTCTAGGGTAACGATTTTGGACCACCACAATTGTAAAGACTAGGGCTCCAACGTTCCGTAAAAACAGCCAGACGAAGACGAGTGTCCAGTCGGGAAGCAATATCGGTGATCATTGATAAGTTGTATGGTTTCTAGATAGTTCATTAATTTGGATTGAATAAAAGATTCAAAAACCTTTGAAAGAATCGAAGTGATGGCAGTTGGTCGATAATTTGAGGGACGCTACCCTCTTGTTTCTAGGAAATAGGTTGAACGTGAGCTAATTTCCAACCAGTTGGAAGTTTTCTTGTGGAATAATACAATTAGAATAGTTTGCGCAGAGGCTTAGCCAAGGATGAGGCAAAGCTTTTAATTAACAGGGGTAAGACCCCATCAGGAACTACGGCTTTAGAGACGCTTATCCCCTTAAGGATCGTGAGCACACCTCTCTTACAGGGAGACGCAACATAGGTGTCTGTGAAATGAATAGAATACGGGAATTTGAGGCGAATCGACTAATAAGAAATTAGCTTTATCCAGGGAGTCAAGAGCCCCTTCACCATTGTTATGTAGTAGATCTATAGAGGAATTGGTGAAGTTGTTCCTGATGGTTTCTCTCCAGATAATGGACTTAGAGTTGTTCTGTGCAGTCTTGCCGACTTGTTTCAATTCTGGACATAAATACAATTGATATGCGCGAAAAGCAGACTCCTTCGCTTTTATTACTTGGTTGAACTTATATTTAAACCAAGAGCGGTTTTGCTATTGTTGGGACTTGCTGTAAGAGTAAGGAAGATATTCGTGCATGCCAAGCCTTAGTATGTTACTAGGTTCTAATGTGCATTCATCAACATCTCAAGCAAAATTTAATGTGTGTTGTAAGCATTCTAGAAAAACTAGTGCATTTTACGAAATAGAAAAGAAATATATTCCAAAATAAACTCACTACACCAATATACAATGATTTGTTTGCCATTGTGTAGTTTCGATCAATTTCTTCAGTTAAGAGTTGTAACTGTTTTACATCGACGACTCATCAATTGGCGGCTGTTTTCAATTAAAACAAACTTTCCATCGCTTTTACCCGAATAAGCTCTGTCCTGCTTCAAACACCCCGAGTAAAGCCACGATCATGTACAACGAATTTAACAGGTATCATCACTTCCGGTTTCCTCTATAGGATTTAACAGCCATGACTTAAAGTGGAGCGAGGGTTGAGCCGCTAACCATAAAGGCTGCGCTCTTATCAAATTGAACGTTTCAAAAAATTTTTAATATTTCGAACAAAAAGGGCAGTAGAATAGATTTTGTTAAAAAAACTTCAGAAGATCTGTTGCAATTTTTTTTTAGTTGTTTTCAGGGAGGGGCGCGCGCCCCCCGCGCCCCCTAGCTGAATCCGCCACTGGGCCGAACTTTTGCGAATCGCTATAATTATCGTTCCCACAGTAGATTTATATTCACTTTGGATACATTTTAATTTATCATATATTGTCGAAAAAGAAAGGTAAAGTGAATGCGAGGTGATAACCACTAATGTGATACAATGTTCTGTCCTCCCGCACGAGGTTTCGCTTCATATCTCATTTGAATTCACTAGCGAAATTTTATGTTCCACTTTGTGATATTTTTGTGATTCGCATTGGCTTTGCAATATTTGCTGGGTTTCGCGTCCAAGTATTTGTACCTCCGGGAATAATTAAGGGGTCTGACGCTTCATTATTTGTAATTCTCGGTGATACTTTTTTTTACAACGAACTAAATGGGGAAAGTGGAAGTACTTTCTTTAATAAATCATATTTAAACTCCACTTTTTGCATGAAACCATATTTATGTACTCTTATATACTCTTGTCCGACGTATTCACAATTTCCCTGTTTTTGGAAAAGTGCTATTGTTTTATCTTTTTCTAAGTGTTCTACTCCGGTTGTTGCTAATGATTTTCATCCTATTAGTCTTTGGGGGTTATTAAATCCGAACTTCCAGTACGACAGCAAGGTCGAGTAGTAGTGTTCGAGCACACGCCTCTTTACGCACTGACGGTGGAATAGACGTAGTTACATGGGCTCACTTCGGGTGTACAATCGTATAAACCCTGTATGATGACGGTTCTTGAAGGCTTGCTTTTCTTGTAACGGTAGTTTTATCATCGTATTGACTTGCGTAGTTGTTATCTGGTATTGTCGATGGATAATACCTGAAAGTAATAGCCAAGCTATCTCTATGACCGTTGGCGTGAGGCAGAAAGGCTGATATATAAGTACGAGTTATTGAACTAGAAGTGTGCAGTAAACTGATCTTTGGTCGACCCAATGGCCGCAAGAGAATGGCGGTGAAACTGCGTAGAGTAAGCTTGTTTAGTACCAAAGGTACTACAGGAAAGTAGTCGAAGAGCTAGTGAGGCGATCTCGATCATTCGTCATTGACACGACTCAAAGGTCTGTCGCGTTGTAATTGAGGTTTGCGCTTTTGTATGGAGGCTGACAACACCTTCTTCCCAATAACACTTTTAATGTTGGCTGATCTTCGTCTTGATATATATTTTCTAAGACAGCTATTTTGAAAATTAATATTTATCTATTGAATTTGGAAGCAATCAAATACAGAGTTATAGAGATAACAATATTCTGAACGATCTTGTTGGATTTTTTTGTTTATTTAATTGTATTCCAGATTATTTTTTCGTCATAGTAGTATAGCTATGCCGGTTATGGCACAAAATCCCATGTTATTTCTTATGGAGTTCCAAAATTGCTTTTGCAGCTGACTCGCTCTAACACATCATCTGTCTCTCTCCAACCTCGAATTGGACCTTGAACCCGCACCCGACCCTGGACGCAGTCTTGTACGACCTCGGGGACTCCATCTAACTTCATCCCCGAATTGGACCATGACCCCGCACGCGACCCGGGGGATTGTAGCACAGTCACAGGGTCTGAATAACGCACTGCTGCATTCTACTATTTTATAATTAAAACATTAAAGATTCGCGGAGATGACATTCTCCTGCATTTGAAAAATCAGAACTTAATAAAAAACAATTGTATATTTTATAATCATTTTTACAAGCCTACCTAGCTGAATCCCGTGTGTTAATGGCAAGGCTTTTCAAACTGTTTTTTAATACAATTTTTTTACCGCGGTTACAGGTTTGAAATGAATGTGTCGTAATTCGAAATATTCTCGAAAAGGGGTTAATCTGCCAGTGACAATCTGGTTATCGTTCGGGTCATAGCTGTCAAATAGCACTCTTAAGAGTAACACTAAATATACACAAAGCATTCGATAGTAATTATTTCACGGCTTTGGTACTGCTGGTTTTAGCAAGGCGTTTGACACAGTTAATCATGCCTTACTTCTTGGTAAACTTAAAAAAAACAACGTTGCTTAAATTAATCAGTTCTTTTCTGATTGGTCACTTTCAACACTAAAAAAAAAAGTATTAATAATGATGTGGACTGTAAATAAGAACGCCGGGGAATTGTTTATAGTCAGTGGTTTATTGGACACACGTAAAACTTATGTACAAAATTACAACTAGAACTAAAATTAACAGAATTCAATTTCACTTCAATTATTTGAACAGCGACACTTAAGAACTAAATTTCAATTGATTTAATAAAGTCGCTTACTCATACACAATAATAATTTTAATTTCAATACAATACTGTCAAAGCTGAGACAACTTTGAACGATGGCATTATATATGTATATATATATATAAATATATTAATCAATATGAACTATAATATATGATTAATCAAAAAAATGTACTCACCAATATAAGACTATGGAATCGACTTTATGGCGTTGGTAATTAAATAGTTAGTGATTATCTTGTTCTTGTCGTTCCCCGGAACAAGATACTTTACTTCAGTCGA
The DNA here is from genome assembly GCA_963924295.1 of Dioctria rufipes. Classification (NCBI taxonomy): domain Eukaryota; kingdom Metazoa; phylum Arthropoda; class Insecta; order Diptera; family Asilidae; genus Dioctria; species Dioctria rufipes. The sequence goes on from OZ002742.1 coordinate 83,690,485, forward strand.
GACCCAAAGCAAAGGCGTAATTTGATTAGTAGAATTCTTGTTCTAGTCGTTCCCCGAACAAGATACTTTGCTTCAGTCGAGACCCAAAGCAAAGTTGTATTAGTAGTGTTTATTCTAGTCGGTACTCAGAATGAATATCTTTATATCAGTGGAGACCCAAGATAAAGGTTTGAGATTAGTAAATGTTATTCTATTCGCTACCCGGAATAACTATCTTTATCTCAGTCGATACCCAAGATAAAGGTTTGAATTAGTAAAATCTATTCCAGTTGAGACCCAGAATAAATATCTTTATCTCAGTCGCTACCCAAGATAAAGTTGTTGAGTTAATAAATTTTATTCCAGTCGAGACCCAGAATAAATATCTTTATCTCAGTCGATACCCAAGATAAAGTTGATTTGTTAATTATTCTATTTTATTACTACTAGCCAAGTCGATTTCCAAATGATGCGCAATCTGTGAAAGCTGGATGCGAAAAGAGAAAGATTCAGGTTGGCCTGCCACTTATATTGCCTCTGAATTGCGCACGGCACTAACAAATTATTTTACATTGCGCATAGTAACCAAAGTACGTTGACCTTAGCAGCTGTGCGTAGATAGCAACAGAAAAATCCGTTGACCTTAGCAGCTGTGCGTAGGTCAGAAGAGTACATTGACCCCAGCAGCTGTTCAAAGCAACTGGAATTTTGAGCATTTTTTGTGCCGTTCCTAATATTTTCTAGCTAAAGTTATTAGGATTATAGTTATGCAATAAGTTACCTATTAAAATATTGCTAATTTGCTATTTTAAAGATACATTTAAATGTACAGATGACTTAATCTAATTACATTACATTTGATTCGCGCACTGTTATCGAAGACAAGTTACTTTCCTCTTATTGGATTGTGTCCCGGATTTGTTTATGTGGAATGTAGCAATGAGGTGTTGATTGTTATCTCCACTAAAAAACTGCCTTATCGATATGCTTGTAGATCGTTTCGTTCCCAACCTATTTTCAATGATTAGAAAAACTTGGAATTAGAAACTTTTAAACTATTTTACTTCCAGGTGGCTATTTAATGTTGGTTTGAACACAGCACGTCAAGATATAGAATGAAAAATTCGCATTAAATCCCACAAGAGACTATTCGTGGACCTTTGCTATTTTGTCTGTTCATCAATGATCTACCGATCACCGAACGTACTTCATGATGTTAACATTCATCTTTACACTTATGATGTTCCAGATTTATTTATCCCGACCAATAGACTTAATAGAGCACCGCATTAATAGATTAAACTCCGACATGTTGACTAAATCAGCTTGGGCGTGTAGAAACCAATTTACACTAAATCCTTTAAAATCTACCTGTATTGCTTGTTACAGATATGATCTAACCTTTTCTGATCTTCCTTCAACATACCTTAATGGAATGATTCTCCCCCATACAAGAGAAACTAAAATCCTTGGAGTACGTATAAATAGTAAGATCAGTTGCTGTGCCCATGTAAAACAGTCTCTTGGCAAGATTTATAGTGGCCTTAGGCAACTGTAGTTATCTGCTAATCTACTTTCTACTAATCTAAAGCTGAAACTTGTAAACTATCCGTTGATGCCATATTTCATTTATTGTAGTACTGTTTACTCTGTTTTGGACTGTGAGTATTACGCCTTTTAATGTTTGTGTACGGTTTATATATGGCCTATAAGGTCATGATCATATTAGCAAGTTCAAACATACTGTCTTGGGTTGTTTTCTTTGGGCACTAGTTAATGTAAGATCTTCTTCTTATCTGTCAGAACTTTTTGAATTTTTACACTCATATAGACATAAAATCCTCTTTATACCTAGAACTTCATACATTGTGGGCAGCTCTCTGTTTTTGTTGCAGTAGTTCGATTATGGAATACTCTTCCTAATCATGTCCGGGGACTTGGCGGGACGCATTAATTTAGGCTTGCACTATTGAAGCATTTTTCTGTTGTGGAGTAATGCGAAGATAAGCACCGTTTTGGTCAAACAGTTACTTATATACATATTACTATATATTTTCTAGTTCTTTTCAAATAATTTCTTACTTTAATTTCTTTACTTTTACATATGTAAGAAACCAGTTGCATAAATAAGATAAGGTAATAAAAGTAGGGTACTTATGCTTGGAACAGAATGCATCGCAGCCACCACGCACGATGCGGTGATGAAGTGTCAAAATCGTAGCCACCGAACATGGTGAACACAATGATCTTTGATGACTGTGTCAAGATGAAATTTAAATGAATTTTTTTAACTGTCTTAATAATAAATTGGGACAACAATATTATTATTTTTAAAAATTTTCACCACCGTAATTAAATTTTCCTCGAAACTCATGATGTTCAGCATACAAAATTTTAAAACAAACGAAATATTAATCAGCTGTGAAATTTCAACGCAGGATAATTGTGCTAAAGTTGGAAGTCGACCAACTTTTGCGTGGTGGCTACGATGCCTACGTTCATTGCGGTCACTTAATGGCATTGCCTTATAACTTCCTTCTGCGTGACATTTTCTTGCGTGGTGGCTACTTTCATTCTGTTCCAAGGGTTAAGAGATCATAAAAGCGTTGCGAGGAAATCTTGCTTTCATTAACGCAGGTATGACTGTTCTACCTGTTTCACATAAACAGCCCACTGGTGTGGTATGATCTTGGTCAGGGTGAGTAGTCTTGATCGTGATTTTACGGAGACAGGCACATCAGTGGGTTGTTTTAGTAAAGCAGTTTTTAGCAATAATTGAGTTAACACATACATTTTTGTTCATCAATTTGTTTTCATTTATTTTAATTATTCCTATCAATTTTTTTTTTTGATTTGCCATTTCTTTATTTAGTATACATTTTTGTATACAGACCAGGAATAAATTAATATTATTAACATTTTCAGCATAAATTGAGATATAATTGAATCGGTCAAGTCAAAAAGTGACCAAGTGCGTTGAGCTTAATTACTGGCAAATGAACAAACACTATACAGTTCTTGAATTTTTTGTTGTAGAAATTCCAAAAAGTTCTATTATATAAGATTAACGGCCTGCTACCATATGCAATGCAATATTTGTGTCTCTAAACTTCTCTACACCCCCAAATATTATTTGAATTTTGTGAAAATGGTCACTTTTTGACTTGAGTGGAATACTTTTCAGCTTTTTATAATCATCATGCTTGATAAATTGGATTGCCATTAATAAAAAAGCAACATATTAACATAACTTCAACATTTAGTTGATTAGTTGATTGTCGAGGGATTTTAGTAGCACGGGTGATGGGTTATTCAATTTTTTAGCTTTAATTTCTTCACAAATATTGCAAACATCAGTCTTTGGACTTCCAAAACTATAGTTAAAGTTTTCATTGTAATAGTTCCGGTATATGTGTAATTTAACTACGCAGCATACTACTTCCTGGTCGCCTCCTTTCTTGACAAATTCATAGCAGCATGGGTAATATTTTTCCAAATACATCCTGTGCATCTTCGCACCGTTTAGTTCTGAAGACAGGTAATACTTTTCTTTAGACTTATAATGGCTTCGGCGAGGATAGAATGATCTAATATGCTCATCAATACTCTTTAATACATCCGGATCATACCTGTTTGGGCGATTGTGATGTTTGCCGCGTCCTTCACACGGTATTATTCCCTGGGCTGCTAAAGAGCATAATCTCTTAACACGACCTGCCTTTACTCCAAACAGTCCGCAGTAAGCTGATCGATACACAGGAATTTCACAAACTTCTTTTTTGATAGAATAATTATAAGAGACAGACTTTGGAACGACAGTATTACGATTTCTTCTTTTAATAGCAGCAGGTTTTATTCCACCTTGCAGATAAATATCCTGCTCTGTTTTATTGGCCATACCATTGAATTTAAGAAGTAAATTTTTCTTCTCACCTTCTGAAAAACTCTCGTAACATTTTTTCTTGCAACTGAAAGGAAACGACAGTAACAAATATGTATGTACCTCCGCTATTATACATTCCATGATTATAAATTGAGAATAATGTTACGTAAGTTCTTACTTGCATGGTGGCTATTGAGTTCTTACAGGAACAACTTTCCTTTCCAATCTTCATGTTCCAGTCCTGCTGCTTTTTGTTCGGGCACTTTATTCCGTTTCCAAGACTCAACATTTGACTCAACATTTGACTTCCTCCTCTTATTTCTCCCTACATTCATATCACTCATTTTTTAAATAATAAAGGCAATCACTAAAAAGGAACAATAAAATACACTTTCTTACCATACGCTTTGCACTCAAAATGTTAACTAACAAGTAAAAAAGCTAGAATTGATCTAAGACCAATTCTTATGATACCCTAGATGAATGCCCGTATTAAATTTCGTATGGTCACCGATCTATTCAAGTATTGATTTTGAAGTTGCTTTTCGCATATATTTCTAGAACAGTTTGTCGCACAGGAAAAATGGTAATAACCAATTTTATAGGATTTCGTATTCTGCAGAAGTTCTTAGTACAATAAAAATATCTTGGACTGATCGTTTTCAAAGTATACGTAAAAAACCGAATTTTTTATATGGCAACACCAAGAAGGAGTTGCCCGATTTAGTCCATTTTTGACATTTTATTTGCTAATGTAGTAAAAACATCATGTACGAAATTTCAGCTCTCTACGTCGATGCGTTCTCAGGCAGTGTCCAAATATATAGCGGAAAACGAAATTTTTATATGGCAACCCCACGAAGGAGTTGCCCGATTTGTCTCATTTTCGAACTTAATTTTACTTTTTTTTTTAAAGTCCGTGCACAAAATTTCAGCTCTTTAAGTATAACGTGCTCTCGAGTTATCGTGCGCACAGACGGACGGACGGACGAACGGACATGCAAAAATCGAAATAACTTTTAATATTATGAATGGGTGTCCAATCCATTTTGCTCTACCATCATTATTTCGAGGTGTTACAAACGGACTGACAAACTTAGTATACCCCTATGATTTCATCTAGGATATAAAAAGCAGAACGTGTGCGCATGATAATCTAGTGAGAAAATGAAAGAACTGTACAGAGTTGCCAATATCAACTCAAGAACTGACCAAGTTGCATATACTTGGGCGGTTCTTGCCTTGAACCTGAAATTCAATTCCATATAAAACACCCACCAGAGGTTATATTTGGTCTGTTCTTGGCTTATTTGATGCCTTTCAGGGAAATTAAGAAAATGGCGGTAATAACTCATTTTCACAAAAAATTTCACTTGGTCACTTTTTGGTTTGACCGATTCAATTTAATTTGTTTAAATATAGTCTTCAATGCATCGATAACAGATGTCATAACACATATTTCAAGTGGAATTAAACCAAACAATGTAAATACCTGCATTATTTATTATTTTCTACCAAATATATTTATAAAATATAAACTAATCACTCCGAAGAAGACTCCTTTCATCAGAAATACCCAATATTTCAAAAAAAGTTATTATTTCTAATAGTCCAATTTATACAATTTCATACGTTCTTCCAATATTATTTAAGAAAAAGACCTAACTCTTGACTGCATCTTTCATACTACAAGGTTGCACATAAATTCCAATATTCCCGTTCGTTATCTTGATGAAAAAACAACTCGTAAATGCGTGCATTTGGGTGATGAGGTAGTGTCATAAGATAACCCGAATCTTGTTCGGTGTCAATTTAAGTTTCCACTGAGATGTTTTATTTCGTTTTAATCAGATAATATGCAAATATGTGTAAAATATTCTTCTGATTTCTTTTTTGCAAGCATTCTTTAAAATTCAAGTCATTTTTTATACCATCTGTTTAAGCAATTAAGTTTGGATTTATTGCGGATACATATTTATTTTTTATTTATTATTTATTTAACAGATATTAGTTTTAAAAAAAAACCTTAAGTATACTTTTATAGTAAAAATAATTCAATTTGTACGTTTTTTGTTTGTCTTTCAATTATGGCATTAATATAATAATAATAGTCGCTATACAACACCAACACCTTTCTTTTACAAATTCACAAATATATGTATTTTAAAATTTACTATATTGCTTAATTTTTAATATATTGCATACATTTTTTAAAACACTTAAAATTTTGTTCACCCATGAATTCAGTTGGAAGTTCATTAAATTTCTTGACGCTCTTATATACTACTAGTAAATTCTGTGTACTCGATCTATTGTGTAATTGTAGTCTGAAATTCTCTGACGCTCTTCTTAGATTATATGGTTGAGTCCCTGCCACCAAGATGATCATATTTCGAAGATATTCTGCAACTAATCCATTTCCCCTTTTTGAATAAAAAAATCGATATATTTAGATCAATTTTTTGTTTAATATACACATGGCCGTATATATGGGGTGGGTTTGAGGGGTCCAACCCCCCCCCCCCCCCCCATTGTTGTAGGCTATACTAATTTTTATCCAAAATTCTTTGTATCTCATTTTATATCTTTCCTCCGTAGGCCCTTTAAGGTAAAGCAACTTTAGGAAAAACATGTGCAAAATAGAGAAAGAAAATAAGTAGATGGTAGCTTACTTTGATACACCTTAGCTTAATCAAAGTAAGTAGTATTTTTAAGTTTGTTGACATTTTAAAGGGAATGCTTAATCTATATCTAATTATTTTCGTCTTGAAACAACAACTTTTGTTGGTTGTAACTAATTATAAGATAGTAACTAATATTTTTCATGAGCGCCCCGTGGTTATTTTAAATAGCTTAACAAATTATTCGTTTACCTTTTAGGAAATTTTAGATTATTACATAGTTATACCTAAAATGTCTTAAATAATAATCGTTTTTTTTTACTAATTTTTTTAAATTGATTTTTTGCCAATAAAATTCGAACGAGTTTTCTTTACATGAAAGACCCCTGTGGCAGTTTTTTGTTATTGAAGAAAGCCGTCCATCGCCCTTGCTCGAATTTGTTCTGATAAATAACATAATGTGAAATAAATAATCCGTCGCTGTACAAATGAAGCCTTAGCAAGAAGTATATCATAAGAAAAATTTTATTTCTTTTAATAAGATTTTGTTCTGTTTGGCAGTGCCTTTCCATGATTTTATAAACGACAAATATACAGAATCGTATCTAGCGGGGTAGGGGTAGTTCTCCTTAGATAACATTATTAAAATGTGAATATGGCAGCCTTTATTTACAATACATTTTTTCCTTCGAATTTTCTTGAAATTTTTTCATCAGAACTTTTATACTGTATTAGTGGCCAGGCCAACAGCAGACCAATAAAGTTAGATTGATTCAGTTCTCTGGGCCGTTTACCATTTTTATGAGCATAGATCATTTTTCTTATGAACTTTTACAAAAATGTTTCCTCATAAGTTGTATACTAAATATGGTCAACAACATTTTGGGAAACAAAAAAATTAGATAGGATTTGGGGGTAGAACCTCTTAAAGCTGAAGGTTTATTTTCGATGGTGGAAGTGGGATTCATCTCGTTATTCAAAGAAAATATTTCTGATGAGTTCTTTTGTTATTATTATCAAGCGTGTAACTAAAAAATATACACCGTACTAGATTTTTGTATTGAGAATAGAAGGTAAGCTAGTTACTTTATTAATTTTTATGGTTAACATTATACTAAATAGTAGCTATTTTGTATATTTTAGCTAAATCACAAATACATTTGTATAATATTTACTGAACTAGTTTCCAAATAAAAGAGCCCACTTTGAAGGTAATAGAAACAATTTATTCTTAACGTTCTATTTAGTTATTTTTTGTACATTTTTTCAGAAATTAAGAATGAAGAGGTCAAAACAGTCGTCAATACTCGCATATACAGTGAAAAATCCGAAAAAGGCTGAAAAGTACACGGAGGAGAACACTGAACACTTAAGGTAGCCATAAAAATATTTCAGCTGATTTAAGTTTAAGGGAGGCAGGCAATAGCGGTGCAACTATTACTCCAGCTTGTGAAAGTCTCGAAGATGTTAATAGATACGACATAGGGTTATATGTAAATAAAACACCTTCTGACGACTCAGTAAAAGAGAAAGCTTTAAACCAACGCTGGCTACCACCAACAAATTTTAAGTTTCCTATGGCCTATGGAAGAAATCTCTCATTTCAACACCACTGGCTAAAGATTTATCCTTGGCTAGTATATTCAAAATATCTAAATGGAGCATTATGCAAAATTTGCGTGTTATTCAGCCGTGCAGTTGGAGGAAGAGGAGGTCAACATTTAGGAGCTTTGGTCACAAAGGAATACACGAATTGGAAACACGCTAAAGAAAATTTTGAGAAACACAGAAGAAATAAATATCATACTGATGGTAATATTTTAGCTGAAAACTTTCTTCAAATCATGTCAGGAAAACAGGCTGATGTACTTTCTCAACTGAGCTCCGAGAGACAACGAATTATTCACGAGAACCGTGAAAAATTAGTATCCATCATTGAAACTATCATCTTTTGTGGACGGCAGGAAATAGCCTTGCGAGGCACTGATGACTTCGGTGCTATTGAATTCGAAGATCCAGGGAATAATGATGGAAATTACAGGGCACTTCTTCGTTTTCGAGCTAGAAGTGGAGACGAAATACTTAAGAAACATTTAACAGAATCCGTAGGTACCAAAGCCATGTTTACATCTCCAATAATACAGAATGAGATCATTGGAATATGTGGTGAAATTATCCAAACAAATATTGTTTCGAAAATAAACGTAGCGGAGTGTTTTTCCGTACTAGCTGACGAGACGCAAGATATATCAAGAAAAGAGCAGTTGGCGATTTGTGCCCGTTATGTGGAAGTAAGTGATGGCAAACAAATTCTGGATTTGTAGCAATGGAAGATGTAACTGCGGCTTGCCTAGCATCAACTCTTATCTCAACTCTATCAGAATTAGGTATAGAGTTAAGAAAAATGGTCGGCCAAGGATACGACGGACCTCCCGTAATGAGTGGGAGGTTTAAGGGAGTACGATCAATAATTTCTGAAAAGTATCCTAGAGCTCAGTATGTACATTGTGCGGCTCATAGTTTGAACCTAGCTATTGCTCATTCCTGTGAAATCTCCATGATACAAAACAGCATGGGAACTGTAAAATCGGTTATAAACTTTTTCCGCCAGTCTTCACAAAGAGATACAGCCATCAAAAATGTTGTAAAAGAAAGATGAGACTAGATGGACTGAAAAGCATCAGTCAATAGGACGGTTTGTTGAAATGTTGTCGCCAATAGTACAAACCTTACAAACTTTGCAGACCTCCAACATCAAAGGAGCATCACAGCAAGCCTTTCAGTATTTACATTGTGTAAAATCGGGACAGTTCATAATATCATTACTAGTACTAAATAAATTATTCGCTTATATTGCCACACTATGTCAGGCTCTTCAGAAGGTGGATTCTGATCTGGTTCAGTGCTGCCAGCATGTTCAGACTATAATTCAGACATTTCAAGAAATGAGAGAGAATCCTGAAAACTTCAACGAAATTTATTCTTTAGCAGTGAAACTTGTTAGTGACTTTGGAGGTGAAATAAAGAAGCCGAGGACAACCAGTCATCAAATAGGACGCGACAATACACCTGCTGAAAGCAACAAAGAATACTATAAAAGAAATCTTTTTCTTCCATTCTTGGACCACTTCATAATAGAGTTGAACTCTCGATTCTCTGATCACAATATGCGCATCGCAAAATTGCAACTTCTTCTTCCAAGAAAATGTGAGAGTGCTACATCTCAATTAATGGAGGAGTGTTTTAAAATGTTTGACGAATTAGTTGAACTTTTTAAAAAATTTTGAAGCAGAACTGGAAATGTAGAAAAATAAATGGCGAACAGTTTCTAATGAGGAGAGGCCAGGGACTGCATTAGAAGCAATAGAGAATTGCAATGAACTGTTCTATCCAAACATTAGCAAATTATTGCTAATCCTAGCTACTCTGTCAGTTTCAACTGCGACTGCTGAGAGAATGTTTTCCACATTGAAGAGGTTGAAATCATGGCTCCGCAATTGCACAGGAGACGCACGACTGACAGGACTCGCTCTGCTAAGTGTCAAATTGAAACGAGTGAAGTTCTCTCCCATTTCATCGCACGAAGAAAAAGACTAAATTTAATTTTGTAATTTTTCTTTTTTTATAAAAAGTGAACTTTTATATTATTTTTTTTTTCAATGTAAATATTGTAATAAAAATAGGGTTAAGCAACATGTTTGCAAACATAAATTTTTTAAATTTCGGAAACCTCACCCTGCAGACCCACGGAGCATTAATTGAGAATTACCGTGAACTCAATTATCTAAATATAGCACTAATAGATGAAGACTTTTTCAATTCATTTATAATCTCATCACAAATTATATGCTTAATATATTAAATTTATATAAAATTCCGATTATTGAGTTCACGTTAATTCTCAATTATTCTTTCATCCCTAAAGGTTATTAGCCTACTATGCTAACCCCCCCCCCCCCATTCGTGATCTATATACGGCCTTGAATATACAGATACAGCCAAAATATAAAATTTAGCATATTACTAATAGGAGTGAATCGATTACATCGTCGAATAACACGCATTGCTTGTTTTGTAATTTTTGTAACCTGTTCAAATCACCTTGATTACATACTATATAAACAATATTGTAAAACAGTATTCCAAATGTGGTTTTATAATACTGTTGTAAATATTTATCGCGGTAAATCTCTTCAAAAATCCAATCTTTTTACCAATCTTTTGAGCAATATAGTCTATAACTAATTTAAAATTTAATCTTAATTCAACACACCCATCCGTATTACTATTTATCGTCATAACTTTTTTTTGTGCCTATATTCAGTTTCAATTTATTCATCTGTAACCAGTCACACAATATCACACAAATTTCGTTCTATTTTTAGTTTTAATTCATATACAACAATGCTCCATCAGCAAAAAGTATAATTTTCGAGAATTTCAACACTGATTTAATGTCATTCACATACGAGTATATAATAAACAAGATAGTTCCAAGTACTGATCATTGTGGAATGCCCAGCGATACTTCTATTTTACTGAAAATTGTATTATTAATTTTGGTGGAATTCCATTTTTTCCTAATTTATTTAATATAATACACCAGTCTACAGTTTCAAATGCTTTTTATATGTCTAAAAATAAGCAACAAGATTATTAGAGGCATCTATTTCTTCCTTCCATTGGAACATTACCCAATTAATCGCAGTTTCACAGGAATATTTTCCCCTAAATCAAGGCTATTCCAATATAATCCATTTATTTGTTTCCAAGTAACTCTCTAACTGTTTTTGAACCACTTTTTCTAAAACCTTTTCATTTATTTTATAATGATGCCAAGCGTCAGGGGATACCCTATGACGCCGTAGCACAGCCTTGTCAGGAAAGGAAGAAGGGGTAAGGGGTAAGCTAAGGGGGAAAACTGATCATGGCAAACTGTTCCATATTCGTACTGTCCTGCTTATGATGGATTCGGGAATCTCACGGTCAAATTTGATTTCAAGAGTGTGAGGGTGAGCTCGGGCTACAGCTTGTGTGGTGCGCATAGGAAAAATTCTACAAGGGATCAGGCTAGAGATTTCGTCACAGCAAAAGCCGTAGAAGTAGCGATAATAGAGAGATATACTACCGACATTACACCGGTGCTCTAGGAAATCAATAGTCGCTATTGATATGTCATCGCCAATAAGCCGGAAAGCCTTCGTCTAACGCGGATAATGCAATACGTCCAGCCCTGTACAAATATGGGAATTATATTCTAATCCAGGTCCGATATGAGATTTGTGATTTGCTCCAAGTCTGATGGAGTAAAATATTTCTTGCTTCTTTGCGTTTTTGGCAATACCAAAAATTTTATCAGACCAACTAAGATTGTTGGATATTTTAATGCCTAAGATGTTAAGGGATGGCGACTTCGAGATATCTTCTCTATAGACGGAAATGGGTTGAGCGGGTGTTACAGTACGTTTGAGTGATAACCGACAACATTGCGTTTCGGAAGCATTAAACTGAACATCTGGCTTCGTTTGTCAACTGTAGCATTCCCACGGGAATCAACTATAGAGTCAAGCGAGTACACGAAATCAAGGGTGCTGTCGTTCGCAAAATTATGAATAAGATTGAAAGTGAGAGCTAGCAGATTATTAATAAAAATGAAGAAGAGAGTAGGAGAGAGCACATAACCGTGCAGTACACCGTCATGCATTATAAAACGGTCAGAAGTAACTCCGGCCAATATAACTTGAATTGAACGGCAGACAAGAGCGTCTAGACCTAATGCCTGAAGTTTAGCTAAAAGAGCAGGATGCCAGACTATCGAAGGCCTTCGAGATATTTAATCCGGTGACTTCAGATTCACCCAAATTATGGACACATTGATTCCAACGCTCGGTAAAGAATGTTAGAGAATCACGGTCACTAATAGTTGATTAGTTTCTAAATATTTCATCAACTGGGTGTTGATGAGTATTTCGAAAACCTTCGAAAGAATCGAAGTACATAAGGCAATTGGTCTATAATTCGAGTGATGGCTAGCCTCTCCTTCTTTGAGTTTTAGCTGAACATGTGCAAGTTTTCATGCAGAAGGAAAGCCTCCTGTCGAATAGAAGAGGTGAAATAATTTGTGTAGAGGCTTAGGTAAAGAAGAGCGAAATACCATCAGGCCCAGCAGCCTTAGGCACATTGAGACTTGCGAGCACTTTGAAAATCTCTCTTGTGCGGAAATGCAACGGTCTTTGACTGTAGTTGCATGTCGGTGGAGAAAGAGGAACTTGCGAAGAAGGTAGTAAGAAAAAAATCGCAGCAAACTTAGCTGCAAACAAATTGGCTTTATCCACGGATTCCCTGTACACTGCGTTGTGAATTAGGGGCGTTACCGAAAAATTAATGAAGTTGTTGACTGTTTTAACAAAAGACCAGAAGCTCTTGCTACTCTTTTGACTAGTAAAGATTTTCTGTCTAATGCTTTGGTCGAATTGGAATTCGCTGTCTGAATAATATACTTACAGGTGTTAGATCTATCTCAATTCAGCCGAATGGCACAGTTTATAAGACTGAAATGCAGCGTCCTTATCTTTTATGGCTATATAACAGTCATTTTTATACCAAAATGTATGGTTAGGTTTAATATTTTTGAATTTGTGCGGAATGAAGCTACGCATCCTGAACCATAAGATGTTGATAATGATTTCAGAACAGCACTCAAAATCTTTCGAGGAAAACACTCAGACCGGTCTAACTCTCAAATGAATTTGATAAGTGAAGCTCAATCAGTTTGATCATAGTGCCACACCAATCGCTTTTTATGAGGGTGACTGGTGGGTTTCAGTGATGATATGGAGAATTGGGCCGAAACGAGAAAATGATCCGAGCTGCCAAGAGAAGATGACACTTACGTTTAGTACTTGTCAGGATGAGATGTTAGAAATATTGTATTTATTTGTCTGAATTCTTCTGCTTTTTGTTTGTGTTCTGGACTTTCTGAACAGGGATAACAATTAATAGAGAACTCTCCACTCACCAACGATTTATTTATTATGTCAACCAAAGTAACACTCCAATTATTCCAGTTGTCGAATATCATGTAGATACTAATTGAATTATAGTCCCGTTTTTTATACATGCTTTACAGATATCTTTCACCTTATTATACTCCACTCTTCAAAAACAAATACATAGTCAATTTCATCAGGTTTATAGTCACCAAATTGAATTTCTTTTATATCAGCTTTCACTTCATTCAAGATAGAGTTTATTATGAGACACCACATTTCCCCCTGATTATTAGCTTCATTAATTTTATTTATTATTTCATGATTTTTGGCTATATTATTCTATGCTTATCTCTCACTTTTTTATATCTTATCCTGCAATTTTCCGCTTTTTTAACACAATTAATTCCTTACTATATAATACGAATTTGTTTTCTTTTTTGTATATATATTTCTTTCTTTACACTAAAAACTGTTTCATAACCTGCAGGATAATATTGTTAAAATTCTCAACACAGTCATTCAAACTCTCAATAAATACCACTCTTTCCAATTCTATCTTTCTCAATTCATTTGCGAGCTCATTTTTCTTTTTATACTTAAAAATATCAAAACTATATCTGAGGAATTATAGTATCCCTGAGTTTAATAATTTAAATGTGGCTGGTATGGGATATTAAAACAAGTGTTCTTCTTTTCACCAACGTTTCCCGTTATATTTCAACTCTTCTTCAGAGCTATAAAAATACATAAAAAAAATTCATTTAACAACAGTAATACATTAAAATTATCTATCAATTACCTCAAGATATTACAAATAGGAATTATAATAATTATTATTAAAATTACACATTAAAACAAATTAACAAATTTTAAGGAGCATCCAAAAAATCTAAACAATTTTACGGCTGTCAAATAGCACCCTAGAAAAAAATACAGGAAAACAGATAGTCTAGTACTAGTATAACAAAGTGGGAGTAAGACCTTATCAAAACTAGACTAACATCAATCTCTTTTATCATAATCATATCATATGAGTTTAATAGTGTCCTATAGACTGGATTTAGGTTTAAAGTATCAGTCTGCAAATTAATGTTGTTGTCTTTTAGCTGTATGTATATCATTTCACTATTCCGTTTGTACCAATTTTTTTCATACGGGTTTTCCAATAAGAGGTATTATTTTGATATTCAAAGAAAAATGCCATTTTTTGAGATAAATGATCGGATCTTTCTTTCATTATAAAGAGGAAGGTATGCCGTTAATAATGGAAAATAACATCAGCCAAATGACCACCACGACCACGCCTACAGGATCATATCCTTTTCATGAAATTTTCCATAACCAAATCGCAAAGTGGCTGCCCTATGTCCTCGATAGCCTCACGAATTCCATTAGGTCTTGAATCGACGGTGGGCTGTTGGCGTAGATCTTCTCTTTCACGTGGCCACAAAGGAAGAAGTCGCAAGGTGTTAAGTCACAAGATCTCGGTGGCCAATTGTGATCACCTCTTCGAGAGATAACACGGTCCGGAAACTTTTCCCGTAAAAGATCAATGGTTTCGTTGCTTGTGTGGCACGTAGCGCCGTCTTGTTGAAAGTAAACGTTTTCCAGATCAATACCATCCAATTCCGGCCATAAAAAATCATTAATCATCCGCAATCCATTCACCGTAACTGTTGCTCCAGCCTCATTTTCGAAAAAGTAAGGTCCAATGACCCCGCGGGACCATTAACCGCACCAAACAGTCACACGTTGAGGATAGAGAGGCTTTTCAACAATAACTCTTGGGTTTTCCGAGCCCCAGATGCGACAATTTTGCTTGTTGACGAAGCCATCGAGGTGGAAATGAGCCTCATCACCCAAGATGAATTTTCGATGGAATTCCGGATCATTTTCATGCATTTCAAGGACCCAATCAGCAAAGACTCGACGTTTTTGATGATCAGCCGGCTTGAGTTCTTGTGTTAACTGAACTTTATAAGCCTTAAGACCCAAATCTTTATGCAAAATACGGTGTAATGAGGTTTGTGGAATGCCTAATTCCAAAGAACAACGAGGAATAAGCAAACCTGGGTTTTCTTCAACACTTTCGGCTACAGCAGCAATATTCTCGGCTGTTCTTGAGCGACGTGCACGGGTTTTATTCTTCACATCACTAACTTGTTCCGACAGCTCGAATTTTTCTACCAATTTCTGTATTGCGGTCCGACAAGGTGCTTCACGACGACCCAAAAATGTTCGAGTTTTACGAACCGTCTCTGCCACATTTTCATCATTTTTATATTGAATTTTAATAATTTCAATGCGTTGTTGAATCGTGTGTCGTTCCATTTTTAGTAATGGCGTAGTTTCTACTTGTCAAATGTTAAAAAGTGACAGCTCCAGAAGTGACATCTACCGAAATAGTGGGATAATTAAAATAACACCTCTTATTGGAAAACCCTTTAGTTCACGATGTTTTTATTATCTCTCTCTTCGAAATGATGCTTGGCTAGGGCTGTCATCTCTTTTTCATACCCGTGTTGGTATAGTCTTTTCTTTAACAATTGTTTAGTCTGGCCAATATAACATGCTTCACTTGACTTGCAATTAATTTTATATACTACATTAGACTGTAATTCATGTGGATCCCGATGTTTAAGTCTGGTGAATAGATTATGAACTTTCTTCGTATTATAGAAAATTACCTGTATATTCTTAGAATACGACGACATTAAGTCTTTTAATTTGTAAGATATCGGTGTCATAAACGGCAGTCTGATATATGTTTTATTTTGAATCTGTAGACAACATATAGCTTGAAGAAAGGTATGGAACATTCCAGTTTATTTAGGGTATGTTTTATTAAGTAGTTCATGACTATGTTGGCAATACATGAGCTAGCAGGATTACCAATAGCTGTTCCATCTAATTGTTGGTACACATTATTATTGAGCTATTATTGAACAGAAAATCGGATACTTCTAGGAATAGTATATCTAATTCAAAGTCCGTATATTGAGATATGGTTAGAGCCGGACTGGCAGTACTGGCGATCGGGCGCTAGCCCGGTGGGCCGGTGGTCTTTGGGCTGGTGGGCTCCACATTAACGTGATAACACGTACTCTGGACGAATGTTGCGACTGCGGTGGGAGGAGAGCTATTGAAATTGAAAAAGTACTTTATTGCATAACCCAAAAGCCTAATACAATAAAGCTATTTAGATAATTAGTCAGAAATGTCCTACAACTCATAAACACTGTCAGGACGCGGAGGCAAGTGGGTATTTCCTAGATAGCATTATATTTGGCAAATTTGGCTTTCGCCTGGCTTTAAAAGCATTCACTTTTTTTGTAAAGCGGTTTACATTACCTATGTTTTGCATCATATCATTTTTATTTCGAAAAACGCACGGAAAATGTAATTTTTATCAGAAGGGTTCAACAAGGCCTTTAATGGTTTGCTATTCCTATGTGTACTTTTAAAACAAATTCGAAATTGAAGAGCAAATATAAAACAGTTTTTAAATTTTGTTTTTATTTTCTAATTGTAAAAAAACAAAAAATTTATTTCATGTAACTCAATTTTGAAGTAGAGTATATATGTAGATGGTCATGGTATATTACAGTCAGCGTTTACTTAAATGACAAATTTCCAGTATTAGAAATTACCCAAATATTAGAAACAGCCTGAATGTTTCCACCTTTGGTGAAGCAGTGGCATTGTTTTTGTTCCTATATTGGGCCATATAAGTAGGTAAGTGATGGAGCGATTGAATTTCTAAACGGTTACAAAAAGATTCCAAAACCAAAGAGTAGTTCTTTCACACAGAGCCGTAACAACTCGTTTTGGCGCCTGATCAATAAAATTCTCAACAAATCTTATATAATTTGAACTACACTATTTTGACGTGGTATATCAACTGACTGTACAAAGTTGAGCAACAATTGATCATGAGAAGAATAATAAATAATATTTATTGCACATAAAATTATTAGTTGATATTAATTTTTTGCGAGTAAAGTACATTTAAAAACAGGTGAATCAATTTGATAGAAATATTTGCAAGATTTTATTGATGAACTTTTTTAGCTTTTTCGTCACGAATTAGTTTATAATATTCTCAAAATGGCAAGCATTCCTGTCATTTCTTTTTCTTGACCCATTGTAGATGACAGGAAATTTTTTATGAACTTGAATTTTTTGAAACTTCTTTCACATGAAGTTATCGTCATTGACAATGTTACAAAAGCTCTGAATGCGATTTCGACATTTAGATAGGACTCTTGGTGGCTATAGTCGTGAATTTATTGAAACAAATCCCAAACCAGTTTTTCTCAGACTATCACCGTACATTTTGTAATAAGATCGCCAGAAAGGAATCTAAAATCTTCTGAAACTTGTTCCAACATTTTATATCTCCTCGTCAGTTAGAATAAAAGAACAGCAATCGATTCAAAAATTGGTGTACGAAGCTCTTGTTTTGTGGCGGCAATATTGACATCACTCATTATTTTGTGATTCACAAAGTTCGAGTCGCTTCTTTTTTCTTGTTTCTTTAGCGTTTGCTGGTATAACATTATCTTTAGAAAATTTTGGCAAAAATTTCTTCCATGTCAGGATCACGAATCAATCTCAGCCTTGTCAAGCGGGTAAATTCAGATCGAGAGCAAAACATTTATTTAACAGTAAAACTCAAATATTATTATATTTGTCGAAGGCAAATGTTATTAATGTTATTTTTTTCGCCCACAATAATTTTTTTTTTACGAGCAACGCCCCTCCGGCTCAACGTCTGCTTCACTTGCCTTACTCTTGTTACAGCTGTGTAAAAAAAATTGTTGGTCTCTCGTATCCTGCTTCCGCAGAGAAACCCTGTTTTATTATACCCTAGATGAAATCTAAAGGGTATAATTAGTTTGTCATTCCGTTTGTAACACCTCGAAATATTGATTAGTAGAGCAAAATCGATTGGACACCCATGCATAATGTTAAAAATTATTTTGATTTTTTTATGTCCGTTCGTCTGTCCGTCTGTCCGTCCGTCCGTCCGCCTGTCTATCTGTGCGCACGATAACTCGAGAAGGCGTAAACTTAGAGAGCTGAAATTTTGTACACGGACTTTAAAAAAAAAGTAAAATTAAGTTAGAAAATGAGACAAATCGGGTAACTCCTTTGTGGGGTTGCCATACAAAACTTTCATTTTCCACTATTTATTTGGACACTGCCTGAGAACGCATTGACATAGAGAGCTGAAATTTGGTACATGGTGTTTTCATAATAATAGCAAATAATATTTCAAAAGTGGACTAAATCGGGCAACTGTTTCTTGGTGTTGCCATATAAAAATTTAGGTTTTTTACATATACTGTGAAAACTATCAGTCCTAGACATTTTTATTGTACTAAAAACTTCTTCAGAATACGAAATCCTATAAAATTGCTTATAATCAAGTTTTCTGTCCGACAAACCGTTCTAGAAATATATACGAGAAACCACTTCAAAAATCAAACTTGCATATATGGGTGACCATACGAAATTTTATGCGGGCATTCATTTATGGCATCATAAGAATTTGTCTTAGACCAATTCTAGCTTTTTTAATTTTAAGTGTTAAACGGCCAACCGCTCCTACACATATTCTGTGCATACATATTTCCTGTATAAATTTCTTCTTTCTTTCTTCTTATTTAGCATCGAATTCAATATTCATAGAAAACGTTGTCTTGCTCTCCTTGTGCTCAGCCTAATAATTTGGGTTATTTGCCTCTTATAAAAAAGTCATTTTTGAAGACCCTTGGGGGCTGGCTTGTCATTATTTGCCCGGGCCGATTTGATGACCCAGTCCGGCCCTGGATATGGTTATCCACTCCTCTTTGACTATGTGCTGTTAATTACTCTTACTTCTATATGGATGGTTCATTGCTGTTATGACATAATCTATTAAGGTTCTTGATACATCAGTTACCCTTGTAAATTCAAGCCCATTTTTAGTACAACAAAATAAGGAAAAAATAATAATAATAATAAACAATTGTGAAAAGACACAATGCCTAGCTAGCACCCTTTACCTTACTGGAAACCTTTTCATATTTTCAATTTATATTAGTTTTAATAAATTCGTAAACTTAGTCTTATTTTAAAAGTTCAAAGTTTTGTTTCTGCCTGTCAACTATGATTCAACCAATTTTAGTTCCAAAGGCGTGTTTGTAATTTAGAAAGACAGCTAATATGGCGTTTCCAGCATATTTCCTTTTTCCATTCAAAAGCAACCAATTCTGGGCCGTTTCACACGAGTGCTTGTACCGAAACCCCGATTTCTCATCAAATATTATATGATTTCTTTCAATGTATTCTATTAATTGATCTACCACAAAATGCTCTAAGATTTTCTTCCGAACGTTAGTACAGGTAGTTGCGTTAATTACTTTTCTTATCGGTAACTGATTCCTTCAAATTCTTAGGGAAAATCCCATTTTGAAATGTTAAGATCTCTCAATTGAGTTGTATATCATTCATTTCAACAGTAAAAACTCTAAAATCCATATTTTTACTACATTTTCTAACACATAAGCTCGCATATACAGAATAGCATTTTCAACCTACATGGGACTGTATCCTTTCTTGTAATATACTGCATATTAGGGGTATATTGAATTGAATTGAATTGACTGATGTATATATACTTTTCATGAAAAAGGCATTGAATCTGTTCGCTTGGTTGCTTTGCAATTACCATTTTTAAATATTATAAATCTGAAAAATAAATATTAGTAGCTCGCAATAGTTTTTGAGGAAAAATACTGTTGTTAGGTGGGACGCATGTAAAAATGCACATATAGCAGACGATCATAAGCATTATATCAGCATATCAATAAAAATGAGCACTTGTTCGGTGAGTAATGCTGCATACATTGTAGTACTGCAGTCTTATCGCATTTTTAGTAATAAATAAATAAATAAATTACGTAAAACTGTGAACTTACTCTGAAAAAAAAAATAAATAAATAAAAATACATTCCGACTGACAACTGCCGATGTATAAAATTAATCAACTATAACTAAAAATAAAATTATCATTTTTCTCATAATCGATCAGCCCATATTTTTAATCAATATATTCCCGTAAATGTGTGATCGTATAATTTCATTTCTGATTAAGTCCATTTGTCATTATGAAGTTAATTATAATAGAACCAACAAACAAAAAAGTTTGGAGTGTATGTATGTTTAATTTGCGTTATTACAATTATTTTGAAAAAAACTAGACAGTATAATCTAGTACATATGCTTGGCACGTAACACAGATTTGCAGAGGAAAAAGTTAGAATATTGACAGTCAACAATAATAATCTAAAAGATAGAAAAACATTTTGGATTAGGGATATAAAAGTAGCAGATATACAATTGGAAAGGAAACTGACCTTTAATCATTCAGATGCGACCAGAGCTCCAAACAGGAATGAGTGAATTGTGTTCTAAAAAATAAATAATTGACGTCGGGGTACCTCAGGACTTCATCCAAGGGCCAATACTATTAAAGCTGTATACTTCAAACCAACTTCGAAACTAGAATGAGACAGCACTTCTTTATTCAGATGAATCCCGTCACTTACGCCCAATCTGACTGCTCACGTTTGGCAGTAAACAAATGAACTTCTAAAATAAGTGACCAAAACTCGGAGTCAATTTGCATTCAAAAACCTTCTGCTAAAAGAAAAATTCTCAAAGTATGCACGGACTCTACAAAATTGAAAATGGTACTTTACGAAACAACATCACTTCAATATAAAGGGTTTTCCAATAACAGGTGTTATTTTAATTAGCCCGCTATTTCGGTAGATGTCACTTTTGGAGCTGTCATTTTTTGACATTTCACAAGTAGAAACTTAGAAACTACGCCATTAATAAAAATGGAACGATACACGATTCAACAACGCATTGAAATTATTAAAATTCGCTATAAAAATGGTGAAAATGTGGCAGAGACGGTTCGTAAAACTCGAACATTTTTGGGTCGTCGCGAAGAGCCTTGTCGGACCGCAATACAGAAATTGGTAGAAAAATTCGAGCTGTCGGGACAAGTTAGTGATGTGAAGAATAAAACCCGTGCACGTCGCTCAAGAACAGCCGAGAATATTGCTGCTGTAGCCGAAAGTGTTGAAGAAAACCCAGGTTTGTCCATTCTTCGTCGTTCTTTGGAATTAGGCATTCCACAAACGTCATTACACCGTATTTTGCATAAAGATTTGGGTCTTAAGGCTTATAAAGTTCAGTTAACACAAGAACTCAAGCCGGCCGATCATCAACAACGTCAAGTCTTTGCTGATTGGGTCCTTGAAATGCATGAAAATGATCCGGAATTCCATTGAAAACTCATCTTGAGTGATGAGGCCCATTTCCACCTCGATGGCTTCGTCAACAAGCAAAATTGTCGCATCTGGGCCTCGGAAAACCCAAGAGTTATTTTTGAAAAGCCTCTCTATCCTCAACGTGTGACTGTTTAGTGCGGTTTATGGTCCCGCGGGGTCATTGGACCTTACTTTTTCGAAAATGAGGCTGGAGCAACAGTTACGGTGAATGGATTGCGCTATCGACAGATGATTAATGATTTTTTATGGCTGGAATTGGATGGTATTGATCTGGATAACGTTTACTTTCAACAAGACGGCGCTACATGCCGTACAAGCAACGAAACCATTGATCTTTTGCGGGAAAAGTTTCCGGACCGTGTTATCTCTCGAAGAGATGATCACAATTGGCCACCGAAATCTTGTGACTTAACACCTTGCGACTTCTTCCTTTGGGGCCACGTGAAAGAGAAGGTCTACGCCAACAGCCCAGCGTCAATTCAAGACCTCAAAGATGGAATTCGTGAGGCTATCGAGGCCATAGGGCAGCCACTTTGCCATTTGGTTATGGAAAATTTCATGAAAAGGATATGGTCCTGTAGGCGTGGTCGTGGTGGTCATTTGGCTGATGTTATTAGCGGCATATCTTCCTCTTTATAATGAAATAAAGATCCGATCATTTATCTGAAAAAATGGCATTTTTCTTTGAATATCAAAATAACACCTCTTATTGGAAAACCCTTTATATCTGCACGTCATCAGCGTAAAGGTGAACTTTTGAAAAAATTTCAAGCATTTCTAGTTCGTTTACATCGGCTGACTTCAGGCATGGGTAAAGTACAACACAGTCCTTGGCGGCTGCTGTCTGTACGTCATGTGTAGGTTTGTCTCCAAATCACTCCTCAATATAGCATGCTACGATCGAAATTATAGTCCTTCTTGCCTTATTGGAGAGTACTGCAGTCGCTTCGAAAATAAAAGCTTACTTCGGAAGTTAAGATTAATAATGGTCCAATACAAGCATATGTTCTCTTAACCGGAGCTGCTATATGTACTCCAGGGGGTCGAAATTTCATTTACTTTGCTGACCTCAGGCTCACGGACATTTGTAGAAAAATCTGCAAATTGGTTGTAACTTTTTAACTAAACGAAACTTTTTAAAAAGTAAAAATTTCTTACTCACTATCAAATGCAACATAGGACTTCGTTTTAATGTTGAAATAAAAGTCTGGGTGCATATAATATTGCTTAATATATTTGATGAATATGTTTTCTGGGACCGGTGCACCCTTACAATTAGTGAAACCGTCAAATTCGTCGAAGGCGATGCCCGAGTCAAGAAAAACTGCAGAGTTTCCCAGTGCCGGTATTACCAAAGACTTACCAATAAAGTTTTAAAGGCAAGTATTAAAGACGAATTGCCCACATCCAATAGACAATTGCATATGCCATGTCCGCTTCTGTCTTTAAGACATGTCTTAACTTTGTCTTGTGTTTTCTGTCAAAGCTAGATGGCGCTGACTAATTTTGCACTAAACATTTGCCAAATGCCTTTAAGACAAGTCTTTATGAAAGTCGTTAAGGTAAGTTTTCATGATTGTCTTTAAGACAAGTCTTCATATGAGTTTGTTTTCCGCTAATAACAACATAAACGTACAGCGATGAATGCGCAACGTTCATTGTAATTACACTTTATGACTTGAGTTACAGAACTTCCGTTCAATAATTTAAGTTTTAATTTATTTTACTTTGAGAAACCCAAGCATCTAAGTCTGTAAATAGTGGGTTCACATTATTGTGAGTATCTTCGAAAGTAATTCTACAAGATGACTCACTGTTTCTTCGTATAAAAGTAAAATATAAGACCGTAGTGGTTTCCATTAAATTTAACAACCTCCACAATTCGAGGTGATGATCCTCAGCAAATTGTTATAAGGAAACCACTTTGCATTTTCATATACACGCACTTTACTTGCACCCATTTCACTTTTTATATAGTTTTTTACTTGAAGAGAACCGTAGATCGAATGAAATTAATTTGACAATTTTCCCTTTATAAAATGATAACATAATTGTATTAAATTAATAAGCCAAGGAATAAACTTAATACCAGAATTGGATAATTCAAACTATCAAGTACAGTTAGCCAGTGAATGAAAATTCCAAGAAATTAACTTCAAGAAAGGCAAGGAAAAATCTCTGTGGCGCACACACGGTATACATAAGACCAAAAACAACAAAAACACTACACTTATTTCGGAGTAGGTTCCACTGTGTGGCATACCTTGAGTTCTGTAAACGGCCGTGATTCACACTTTACTTTGGTAGAACTAGTTGGAACTTTGTTGCTGCGTTCCTTTTCTCGTTCTGAATGAATCTGTATTATTCGACGACAGAATGATGTCATAATTTATTTCTGTGCTCATAGAAAAGGAACGCAACGGAAGAGAACCACTTCAACTGTTTGACATTTCTTCCATTTGATAAAAGCAACTATAAATTCGTAAAAATTGTTGTTTATGGAAAAATAAAGCCATTTTCCAACAAAAGCAACTTAAATTCAACTATTACCATCTCATAAAAATTGTAAAGAACACATTCACGAATCCAAATTAAAATCGTTGTGCTTGAATCCCGAAAAAACTCAGGTTCATTCAGAACGATTCGGAGTCCGATGCGATGACAGATTGAAACTAAGTCGTTTAGCCCGAGAAAAGGAACGACATGAATTGAAAAAAATCATTCTGAACGAGAAAAGGAACGCAGCTTGTAATAAATGATATTTCTCTTTGGTGGATTGTAGCTCGTTGATGTTGCCACCATCGCCGATTTCAAATACAATGAAAAAGTATGACAAGTTATGAAATTTATACTTTGTTTGTATGCACCGCAACTAAAATTTTCCGTATTATTTTAAATCAAGTTTTGTTTTTTTTACAAGTTATAAATAATAATATGAATTTAAGAAAAAAGTCTTACATTTTCGGATTTTAAAAATATTTTAGTATAAATGTAAGCCTTTAGTGTTATAAAAGCTGCGAATATAGTGACCCTTTATTACTTTTATAATATATTTCGTTTCCACAGATTTTATAACCTAAAATTTATCGAAATTTTTTATCTTTTATATCTAAATTTTTAACCGTGCAGTATCATGTTACCATGAACAAATTTCTCTGATAATCAAATAGAGCATGGCTACTAAAAATACACCATGAAAATATGAGGGAAATTTAAAAATTACTAGGGCTTCAAGCGCAATGGTACTGACTTTTTCACTTTGTATGATAATTTCTAGCCATTAGAATTTCGAATAAATCCCATGATCTACTTTCTGTAGCCAAAATCTAAGAGCTAATAGATTGTTTTACTGCTTGAAAAATTGATCATCATTTACATCGCAGGGGTTAGGAGACCCCATGGATGCCGAGACAATGCATAAAAATGGCACTGGTCACAAGCTAAAGGAATTGCATCGCTTGGTAATAACTCTTGGGCCAACTGAATTTTGTGTATGGAAACATCCTCAGATTAAATTTTAAAATGTGTCGTAGCGATATTCTGGAGATGGCCAATCGAGTCGTACGTCGACGAGTAAAAACAGGCGAATTATTGCTGATATTTTCGCGTACAGCTTCCATAGCTTGTTAATTGCGAACAGGTCGATTAACATTTGTTCGTGGCTCATCAAATACTGCATCCCGCTCCTCAAAATGGGTTATTAAGTTTCTTGTCATGTTTGCATTGGGAACGGTGGCAGTATTAAAATTCTGACGGCATTTTCTTTATGTTGTAATAATAGATCGTCTGGAATATAAATAAAATTCAAGAATTTTGACACGTTCTAGCACTGAGTATGAAAACATTATAAAATTTTTTTCAATCTGAAAAAAAAAAGTTATTTTTTTTTTTACAAGAAAGTTATGATAAGTGTTTTAAGTCAGTCATTCCAAGTATGCCCAAGCTGTATAAACAAATTTTCTTAACGAATTCCGTCATAAAAAAAAAAAGAAGAAGAAAACTTGTTTCATTTTTTTTTAATCTTTCAATTTTTAAATATTCACTAAGACCGATATTCGGCAAAGCCTTATTCACTAAAATTTATGCACAAATTAAAAACAGGAAGAAATAACTCTTTTTATCGCTCCTATTAATGCAACTTTAGCTCTGTTTGATCCTAAAAGCTCACTCATTTGTGTCCTGTGTTCACAATAAATATCACCAAGATTAGTCCTATATGTCGCAACAAAGATTCGAGAGGAATTTTAATGAAGTCGTTGATTGGATGTCTGTCAACACTTCTGCATAAGGCATAGAGTAACCTAAGCAATCGTGCACTATCCAGTTTAAATCTTGGAAATCCATTTTCGGTGGCCAGTTATGATGGGGTGATATTTCGTTTAATAACGCAGTTTAGACGTCGCGTTTATCTGATATCTTTCAGATCGCGATAAAAATAAAATTTCGCACTAAATAGCTCACTGCACTCTGCCGAAACACATGGAACCGATACATCTATGGGGGTTAGTTATATGCAATTTTTGTAAGCAACGCCTTTATGTATATGCAACATAGTCACGGT
The DNA here is from genome assembly GCA_963924295.1 of Dioctria rufipes. Lineage (NCBI taxonomy): Eukaryota > Metazoa > Arthropoda > Insecta > Diptera > Asilidae > Dioctria > Dioctria rufipes. Next base: position 83,716,872 of record OZ002742.1, read on the forward strand.
GTCGTAGCCACCACAATTCAAGTCGATTCACAGTCATCCACGCTGACAAGATTTTAATCTCAAGCGATAAATAACGCTGAAACGTTTAGCAGCGTTAGTTTACGAGTTGTTTCTTACCCCGGCCATTAGATGAAGTTTTTGGTATTTTGCAGTTTTCGTTTCATTTTACACCTCTCACTGCCATTTCTTTGCACTTAAAAACGAATTATCGTGGAGGCATTTTATGTGGCGCAGAAAGTGACAAGACAAATGTTACCAATGCAATGCCAAGTTACGACGATGATGTGATGCTGCCTGGATCGACTCTATAGGTATGCATGCACTCAGGCTCTCTGCATCTGGAGTCTGAGACTCTGTTGGAAACTTAATCTGATTCACAGCAAGCATGGTGCATTATAAAACAAAAAAGTTACTCAATTTAACCTTTGTCGTCCACCTCGTGTCGTATTTCATTTAAAATTCAACCGGTAATTTTACGTATTTCCTGTTAAGTGAAAATCACTTTTATTCTTCACGTTTTACAACTCTTTGAAGTTGTAACAAAGTATGGGATGGTAACTAAATTGATTGTAACATAAATAGTTTCTTAGGTAACAAGATTGTTTTTTTTTTGTTTTTTTTTTTTGTTTTTTTAAATGAGCTAAAGGAAATTTAATAGTCTAATTTACCTTGATTGTGAAAATTTCTTTTTTATCAGTTAACTTGTGCTTGATATGACGATTAGAAAAAGTCAACTGTTATTCTCCCGCGTAAATCGCTACGTCGATGGAACACAATCGGATAAAAATCCATTTTTGTCATGTCACAAATTGAAATCTTTTGGTGTAATTGTCTACCTAATAATGATATATAGCATTTACGGAAGGGATTAAATTCCAGTTTACAGCTTTAAACGCGCCAACTGGGATGCTTATAAAAGATAAATTTCTAACAATTTATCAATAGTAAATGTGGAGCCCGCCACTATAAATTAAACTACTAAAATTAATCATATGATCACTAATATGTAAGTGTGTGATTAATGAAGTGATTAATCAATCTATCTTAAAAATTTCAGTAAATACTTACTACAATAAATCGGTCTCTTCCAAGCCATGTACTAAATCTAATCTGCCTAAGAAATACTGCTAGGCAAAAACTAATTAAGCGATACCGAACAAATGCCCGCAATAACGAGGTTAAAGAATTGACAAAAACTATAAAACGCGAAATATCAATTCAGTTGGAATAATAAATTGGCAAGTTTAATCAAAACTGATAAGCCGTTCTGGAATATAACAAAACTCATTATAAACAAAAATAGATGTGTCTCTACCCTTAAATATCAAGGCAACAAATTTATTACAAATTTGGAAAAAGCTCAAGTCTAAGCAAATTGTTTTTCAAATAACCACCATATAGCACATGACTTAATTAATAATAATACAAAATGTTAGTCCAGCAAAGGGCTAACGAATTTTCTGTGAATGTGGCATCTTTGGACTAGGAAATCAATCTAAAACTCAGTCAAGTAGGAGCTGATCAAAAAACTTCGACATATAGAAGTAAGCGGGTTTGATAACAATAAAGGAAATTGTATCAAGGCTATACGGAAAGTTGCATTAGTTTTTCTTACCTTGATCTTCAATTGTTGCTTGAAATTAAAATATTTTCCTTCTCAATGAAAAGAACACACGGTAGTCACACGGGATTTATATCAACGATCATTTACGGAGCAATGATCATGGCATAGCTCGTGTGTTATTGCATCATTGGCGCAATGGTCATTCATTTCGTCATTGCACCAATTACGCTCCCACAAGCTCATTCGTAATTATGCATTGCTCGTCATTCCTCTTGCCGATAAGTTCACTTTCAGTGGTGAGAAACTGGAAAAATCAGCTGATTTTGCACACATCCCTGCCAGAATGTAAATAGACTTAGAACCAAAACCTCTACTGTCTATTTAAACTCTTTTTTATCGGACTGTGACATTGTGATTTTCACTGACACTTGGCTTTGTGCATCAATTTTTGACAAGGAACTTTTTTCTGATGAGTTTAGTGGTTTTCGTCGCGATAGACATCAGCTACAGTGCCCGATTGGGGGTGGTGTTTTGATTGCAACCAAGAAAGATTTGCTGATTGAAACTATTGATGTGAATGGTTCTAGCTCCTTGGAATTCTTATGTGTCCAGATTAAATCTTATGCTTCCTGGTTTTATATAATTGTTCTGTATATACCTACGGGATCTAATTCTTCTGTTTACAAGGACTATGTTAGCTGCATCAATTCGGTTTTTGACATGTTGAGTTCAGATGATGGTATGGTTGTTCTTGGCTTGAGGAAGGCTCTTTTATTCCAACAAAGTTTACGTCTGTGCTGGAATACGATACTCTGGATGTGCTATCTTCTTGTGGGCTTAAGGAAGTAAATGGATTTTGGATCTTGTTTTTGTTAATGATGACTCCAATGCTTGTGTTACTCGTTCATTGGATCCTTTGGTGAGTGAGGTTCCTGATCATCTGGCTCTTGTCCTGTATGTCGACGATGTTTATGGTGATACTCCTACTTATTTTTTAGTTTTTGATTTTGATTTTACTAGAGCAGATTTTGAAAAATTGAAGTTGATACTTGGCAATATTGATTAGTCTACCTTGTTTAATGTTTCAGATGTTGATTCTTGTTTGTTAATTTTTTATAAATTAATTTTCAAATGTTTCCTTGACGCTGTACCTATTCGTAAAGCTAAGAACTATAGTTCTACTCCTAATTGGTTCGATAATAGTCTACGTAATTTGCGTAATGCGCGTAATAAGGCGTGGATAATATATAGTAATTCTAAATCTATGAGTGATTATCGTAATTATTCTTGTCTTAGAAAACAGTTTAAGGAGGAGGCTCAAAGGGCGTATACTTCTTACATAAATAACGTCCAAAATAATATTAAATATGATCCCAAGCGTTTTTGGAATTTTGTTAATGCTAAGCGTAAATGCGATGATTATCCCAACAGCCTGTCCTTTTTGAACAGTTCCAGTCATGATCCGTCTCTTATATCTAATTATTTTGCGGATTATTTCTCCAAATCTTTCAGTGTTGACAATGGCAATACATATGATTTTTCTTATGTGTTGTCTTGCATGTCTAATTGTTCTAGCCTAGATATTAATATTCGCTGTATTAGTGAACATATGTTATGTGAGCATGTTCATGAGTTGGATTCTTCTTGTTCTGTTGGACCGGATGGTATTCCTAGCATTGATCTCAAACAATGTTTTTATAGTCTTTCGCGTCCGCTTCTTTATTTATTTAATTTATCTTTGTCAACGGGTGTACTTCCTGATGCTTGGAAATCATCATTTGTTATTCCTGTTTTTAAAAATGGAAAGAGAGACTTGGTTAGAAATTATAGACCTATTGCTAAATTGTCTGTTATACCCAAGATTTTTGAAAGCATGGTGTGTGAACTACTGAAATTCGAATGTAAGCCATTAATTAGCTCAAAACAACATGGCTTCATTAAGGGTAGATCAACATCAATCAACTTGACACTTTTAGCATCTTCCATTGCTAATACCATTGAGAAGCGATTGCAGACTGACTGTGTCTATACTGATTTCTCTAAAGCCTTTGACAAGCTTTCCCACAGAGTACTGCTGTTTAAGCTGTTAAAAATTGGTTTTCTCCATTGTTGGTTGATTGGATCTCATCCTATTTAAGTGGTAGAAATTTTAAAGTGCTCTTCAGAATGTTGTTTGTACGCAGTCTAGAGTACCACAGGGAAGCCATCTGGGTCCCTTATTGTTTGTCTTATTTATTAATGATCTTGTATCTGTGATGAAATTCTGCGAAATTTTAATATATGCTGACGATGTTAAGATCTTCAAACAGATTCATTCACCGAATGATTGTGTACTGTTGCAAAATGATGTATGTGCTTTAAATTTGTAGTGTAAGAGTAATAATTTATTTCTTAATATTCTCAAATGTAATGTTATTGTCTGTAGACGTAAGTTTCCTCCTTTTGCATACCAGTACACATAGACAATGTTTCTATAAATGTAGTGGACCACATTAAGGATCTGGGCATTATCTTTGAGTCAAAGCTTACTTTTTCTCGCCATCTTGATTTTATTATTGTAGAGCCTTTTCAACGCTTGGGTTTGTTACTCGCTGGGCTAAGGAATTTAATGACCCGTACGCATTGCGTTCCTTGTATGATTCACTCGTGAGGTCTATACTGGAATACGGCTGTCAAGTGTGGAGTCCTTATTACAATGTACATATTAATAGAATTGAATCTGTACAGAAAAATTTTCTACGTTTTGCCCTTCGTCACCTTCCGTGGATTGATAGGTTTGAGCTTCCACCATATTCTGATCGTCTGCTCTTAATTAATATGACGTTGCTCCATAAGAAGCGTGAGTTCTTATTGTGTGTTTTCATTCATAAAGTTTTGACTGGATTAATAGATTCTCCTGAAATTCTTAAATCAATTTTTTAAGGTACCGCGATATTCTTTTCATTAAGAGTCATCAAACGAATTATGGATTTTATGAGCCCCTCAGTAATATGTGTAGAATTTACAACAAATATTTAAATATTTTAGATTTCAATATTGATTTAAGAGCAATCAGGAATTTGATTCTTTGAAGGTGTTTGTGATTATATTTTTTGTTGATTTATCACAAACAAATTTTGTTTTTTTTTTTTGTTTTTTAATTTATACACTATGGTACTTTATATATAAGTCAGATTATATTTATATATGTTGGCTAAATAAATAAAAAGATGTGATTTGTGAAATTTGTTAATTTAAAATATTGGATTTTTGTTTTTCACTTTTAACTATGTATTTCATTTATAATATTTATACAATCGAATACAAGGCTCAATTCCATTTTTCACAAATTACTTCACAATTCAGTTTTTAATTTACAAAATTGACAACTGCCATTAGTCAAATCGAGTTACCGTTTCGTGTGCTTGCCTTACCAAGCAATGATCATTCGATCGATTATGTAATTCGATGAATGATCATTCTAGCATGTCTTGTACCTAGGGTATAAAGTAATTGCCGTCCCAAAACCTAACAAACCAACGGATAACACTAACTCTTATCTGTGGTTTATTTCTTGCTACAGCAGACTGAAATTCATTGAGAATGCCAAAAAAATCGAATTTTTCGACCAACGATCAGAGAAATCTCATCAGTATGGTTATCTCTGATCACCTACCATAGAAGTTCAATGATGGAGGTCACCCAATTGCCAAAATTTCAAATTTTTCTACATTCTCAATGCATTTTAGTAATTCATTGAAATTATTTTCAATGAATTTCAGTCTGCAGTAGACGAGAAATAAACCACCTATAAGATTTTTCTTGGTTTATCCAAGTGCCGTATGGCGACAATGGGGAATAATCACTCAATTTGAAAATTGCAACTGTTGCTACCATATAATTCACACTTGCTTTTAATAAAACGTATTTATATGGACAATTGGGTGACACTATCATCGAACTTCTATGGTAGGCGATCAGAGATGACCATACTGATGAGACCTCTCTGATCGCTGGGTCGAAAAGTTCGATTTTTTCTGGATTAACTCTTATTGCCCAATCAGCCTTTTTCCCAATATTCGGTAAAATGTTTGAAAAGCTAATTAAAATCCAACTAGCAAAATACCTGGACGAACATTATATTCTACCAAAGGGCCAAAACAGTTTTAGCACCACACATTCACTTCTTAGAATTAAGAGGCATTTTAAAAATAAATTTAGTCAGCAAATTCAAGCTGCATTTGATACAATGTGGCATGACGCACTCATTTACAAATTGATACTATTCGGTTTTCCTTCTAATTTAAGCGATTACATGGGTTTCGAGGTTTAAAGAAAGCATTTTTTTTAATTTTTTATCTAATATTACAATATGTCTAGAATATTTTCCTAAAGTTTCAAGTCAATCGGAGTAGCTTAGCTATTATTTGTTTGTCTTTCTCGCTCGTTTTTTTTTCACTTTCTAAGGGTCACCTATTTTAAATATATTATTTTAATATGCCCTGATCATTACAACTGCAGCATGATATCAGCTTTATGTAGCTGAAATCGACGATTGTATGTAAGTTAAAAAAAAATTGTTTCTTTCCTTTTATTCCCACTTTAAACTTTAATCGGTTTTTTTCTAAAAACACTATTTTCAACTCCGTGGACACGATAACTCAAAAACTAATGCACCGATTTTATCGAAATTTTGCACACTTCTTCAAAATAGGATTGACTAGTGACTGAACGAAGGTTTTCTTTTTTTTCGATTGCAACTAATTTTACAAGACTATACGTAGTGCAAATTGCAGAGATGGGCGTAGTGCATTAAATTTTCAGTGCATTAATTATTTCATTAGCACTAGAGGCCTGTGTGATAGTTAAAAGCCAGGTTGCACTATCACTAAATGGTTAGTGGTAGTGCAAATTTTTTATCACTATCACTAAACGAATAGTGGTAATGCATAGTCTATTGCATTATCACTAAACGATTAGTGGTAGTGCAAAGTCTATTGCATTATCACTAAACGATTAGTGGTAGTGCAGAGTATATTGCATTATCACTAAACGATTAGTGGTAGTGCAAATACTTTTCACTATCAATGAGTGATAATGAATTCGTGCATTGGTAGTGCAAACATCTTTCACTAGCACTGAACGACAATTTAATGGTACGCATATGCAGCACTACGCGTAGCTCGTTCGATCAAAATTAGTGTTAATTGTTAATGAATCATCTCCATCTCCGCAAAACAGAAAACTGAACGGAAGGTTTTTTATTCTGTATGTTCGCTCGTTGCTAGTTCAGTGCTAGTGAAAGATGTTTGCACTACCAATGCACGAATTCATTATCACTTATTGATAGTGAAAAGTATTTGCACTACCACTAATGGTTTAGTGATAATGCAATAGACTCTGCACTACCACTAATCGTTTAGTGATAATGCAATAGACTATGCATTACCACTAATCGTTTAGTGATAATGCAATAGACTATGCATTACCACTATTCGTTTAGTGATAGTGATAAAAAATTTGCACTACCACTAATCATTTAGTGATAGTGCAACCTATATTTTAACTATCATTAAAATTTAGTGTTGCTGCCATTTTAGTGGTAATGCAAAAACGCCCATCTCTGGTAAATTGTACCAAATATTGTACTTTTTTGCATACAACTCTGCCAAAAATTCAAATTTAAATTTCTTTTTAAATACCTCGTTCAGTCACGAACTATGCTTATCTACTAACAAAAAAGTTTTTTTTTTAATTTCTGATAGGGCTGTAATGAGTTATCCTGACCACAGCGAGGACACTTTTTCTTGAGGGGTCTCCGCAAACCAGGTCCCACCGGCTGAATTTTCGAAATTTTTGAATGAAAATTTTATAAAATATTCTTTATATGCTTAAAATTTTGAATATAATAATTTATTTATTATACAAAAAAAATTGAGAAAATATGCTTTTTTTAGCCATCGAAACCCATGTAAACCCTTAATAGATAGCAACTTGTAAATAGTTTTCTGAGAGAACATTTAGGGTTTTTGTACAAAATTCTTCCTCTGATATCAAACCAGAGCTCGCGTGTGTACCACAAGGCTCCGTGGTTGGTCCAATCCTATACAAAAATTTTATGCCTGATAGTCCAGCCTTAAACAACTGTAATATTACTATCTTCGCTGACGACACGGGGATATATTCATCATCTGTTAAACCAACAGTAATAACCAGCAATCTTCAGATTGTTTCAGATACTATACATATTTATCGCTATTTTTACAAATGGAAAATAAAAATAAGCCATATCAAAACGCAAGCGATGTTCTTTATCCGAAAACATAAAAGCACAAATCTTCCTACAAACAACTTGAATCTATACGGACATGATATTCCTTGGACAGAGAATATATAAAATACCTTTGAATTACACTAGATAAAAGCAAAACTATTTTACGGTGACCCTGTTTGGTGTAAATGCAAAGAAACTTAAAATTTCCTAAAATAAAATATTAAGAGCAATGGTAAACCTCCCTTGGGATTTCTCTACCTTATCGCTACACAACTTAGCAAAATTTAAAGCTGGTTACTGATAAAGTAAATATAATTTCTGACCAGTTCTTTGACAGATGTAATTATTCAGCGAACCTATGAATTAATAAATGAACTAAGACCAATTTAGCACCCTCTAAGGCAAAATGTAGTAAATTGAAATATGTTTGTAGGATAAGATCTCAAAGGTCTTTTTATAACTTTTGTGTACCATGGGTGGTACATTGAGAGTTCAACTTTCAGACAGCTTGTGAATTATTTATTGATTCAAGTAACACACGTATGTTTTTATATCCCAGATATCATTCCGTTTGTAACGCACAGAAATAATGCTGGTAGAACAAAATAGGTTGGATACCTACGCATAATATTAAAAGTTACTTTGATTTTTACATATCCGTCTGACCGTCTGTTCGTCCGTCTGTCTGTCCGTCTTCACGATAATTCGAGAATGTGTTCACTTAGAGAGCAGCTGAGTTTTGTACAGGGGGCTTTTTAGAAAGAAAAAAAAAAAGTAAATTTTAGTTCGGAATACAAAAATTTCGTTTTTCACTATTTGGACACTGCCTGAGAATGTGTCAACGTAGAGAGCTGAAATTTTGTTCACAGTGTATACAGAAGTTTTGTTTTTCGATGAGATAAAGACAGTTCAAGTTTCTCAAGAACAATTTTTGGCCAATGAAAAAATTAAAGCCCGTCTGATTTTGATGCTGACAAAAATATTCGAAGAGGCTGCTTTTACTGTTCAGCAGGCTGAAAAAGATGCGGATGGCTTGATGTCAACAAGGCGATTTCCTTAATTTCATCATTCGATGGTGTTCATATCGTTGGCGAAGATGCCACTCTTTTGCTGACAGCATTAGTATCATGCAAAATCAACATTTACCTTCGCAAACCGGGGAGTGGCAGAACTGCTGAAAGAGTGTATTCCACGAATAGTTTGAAAGTGAAGGAAGCAGCCGAAAACATTCTATTTTTACTTCCGGTTAGCGGCTGTGACACGACATCATCCCTCTTCAACCTAGGAAAAACAAAAGTTTTTTCATTTGTCAAAAAAAAAAAAAGGACTCAATACCATCATTAGCATCTTCAAAGATCAGAATGCTAAACCAGAAGACATCGCAGACTCTGAAGGATGCTTTCTCGTTGTTTTGTATGGTGATAAACTGGAAGAGGCAGCCTTGGAAGAAGTCTGATACCAACGTTTCGCAAAATCGACAATAAAAAGCATATTTAACTTAGCTTCTTTACCACCAACGAACGACGCTGAACGATACCATGCGTTAAGGACCTATTACCAAGTCCAAAAATGGTGTGGTATCCAAAAACATCCATCCGGTTGGGGCTGGAAACTTAGTACCTACTAATGGGCTCACTCCAGTACCAATGTCAGAGAAACCTGCTCTAGATACCTTATTAAATGTCATTTCATGGAATTGCAAAAGGGATGCGGTGGAGGATGTTGATGTGTTTGAAGTGTTCTGCTGTATGTTTTAGAATAATGTTCATGTTTTCGCCGCTGTAGCTTATTCACATTCAGTTTATTTAGAGAACAACTACACAATTAAATTCTACAATTTATAATTATGACAGGACCTACGATAATTCGACAAACGAAACTTAATACTTAATATTACACTAATATTTATATTTATTAAACTTAACTATTTTTGAAATACAAAAAAAGAAACAACAGAATCAATGTTCTATGTATGAAACTTATCTGATTCCTCAACGTCCTGAACACATATAAACCAATAAAATTCATCCCAATCCTGCCTACAGCCGTCCTACATATTATATGAGCTGAAATTAAATACAAAATACATTAATTACATATAAATTAACCAAAATATCATAAACTTACCAAATCATATACATCTCCAGTATATTTACAATTTTCGTAATGTCATCTAATGACATTACGTCAAACAGCTGGTGTCGTCACAATCGTTACAAATCAGAGGTGGACCAAAATGACCCAAGCGTTGCCAGGGCAACACATTATGGAGCTGGCACATAGCTGTTCACGGCAGCTATAAAGGGGCGGCGAGCCGCAGCAAAATCACCCATTCGGTTTTCAGAATTTAATCTGAAAGCATCCTCCACCATAGTCTAATCTGTTTCCTATCCTTTGAACAAAAGTATAATTTTGTTTATTCCTTCATATAGAAGTTTAAATCTATTATTGTAGCATCCAGTTTTTGCCGCATATTATAATTTCAGAGTTTTATCTGAAAATATGCTCCGTCAGAGTCTAATCGGAATACCCGTCCTCGGAGTAAAAGTATAATTTTGTTCTATCCTTCATATAGAAGTCTAATTCTATTAAAATCCACACTCCCCCAATTGTGTGATAGAAGTTTAATTCTGCTTACACGCTCCAGGACGTTGCGACTGAAGTATACTTCTGCGCATACGTTTTGACATTCGCTGTACCAGAAGCATAATCTTGCTTACACGCTTCAGCACGTTGCAGCCGAAGTTTAATTCTGCTACACCGTCGCTCTCTTTCTCAGAAATTCCTATTCTGAGCTTAAATTTGTCGCTAACTAATTTCGAATAAGTAAAAACTTTCTTCTTCTTCTTTCCAGAAACGAAAATAAGGACAGAGAGTGTGGGTACAGTAGCACGAATTTAATATTGAATTTTTATTTTGAATTTTTAAATTGTCATCATTATTGTTCTTGTTGAATTTTAACTGAATTTTAATAGTATTAGTAGTTATTAAGTTATTGTTGAATTGAATTTTTAATTAATTCAATTGTGATATTTACGTTAGTGAATTCATCAAAATTTATATTTGAAATTAAAGCTGAGTTATCCATTACTAAACCGGCACCCTCCCTTACGTTCGAGACTAGATCTCACATTTACTGTTGAAAAAGCGGCTTATATTAACATCCGCGGCCATCCCACCGATTTTCGTCAAATTTTGCTCACTCATTCTTATTAACTCACAAATGACGAATATCAAAATAATTTTAAGCGGTAACTTATATTTTATGAGATATTTAACTTTAAAATTCCCGAAATTGACACTACAGTCTTCACTACACATTTGACATTTTCACAAATAATTTACTCTTCTTTTTCCTTTAAGTGCACAACAAGCATGAAATTCATCTTATTGATGGGTATATACATACCTTCCGAACAGTAGGGTTACCAGCATTTCGTTTTGTTATTCATTCCGAATTTTCAGTTGATGTGTATTTAAATAGAATGAAATAGAAAAACATTTACTAAAAAGCACACACACACATACATGCTGACGCGCGCACACACCCACGCGCGCGGAGCGGACCGGAGCGTAACGCGCGTGTTAGTGTGTATGCGCATTTGCCTGTGTGTGAGTGTGTTGCCCGGTTTGCCGGACCTGGTTGACAGTTTGTGTGCATGTGGTTCTTTAATAAATAAAAAAAAGCAATGCTGGTAACAAAAATATTCGGAGGGTATGTATATACCCATCAATAAGATGAATTTAATGCTTGTTCTGCACTTAAAAAAAGAAGAAGAGTAAATTATTTGTGAAAATGTCAAATGTGTTGTGAAGTGTGTAGTGTAAATTTCGGGAATTTTAAAGTTAAATATCTCATAAAATATAAGTTACCGCTCAAAATTATATTGTTATTCTCATTTGTGAGTTAATAAGAATGAGTGAGTAAAGTTTGACGAAAATCGGAGGATGGCCGCGGATGTTATAATTCGGAAAGCTATATAACAAGGATCGGAAATTACGTGCATTGCTGCTTCTCTTTATGTAATTTGGGAGAGCGTACAAAAATTGACCTTCAGTAGTTCGATATTTAAAACTCTGCTGAATTAAATTAAGTATTCTTGATGATAGCACAAAATTAATTTTATTAAATAAGTAAATAGGCTTCGGTTATAAATTATATTCCGCAGAAACAGTAGTATTCTTACTCCCAAATATGACTTAAGTGCACAACCAAAGAGAGACATGGTCATAGCTCTTCAAACCAAATGTATAACGAATGGCAGAGTTAAAAGCAACATTTAGCTTTCTCCAGGTGGTAGAATCGAGTGCATCAGAAATCTTAAATTCATAAGTTATGAGAGGCACTACAAATGATTTTACCAAAAACATGCGGGTATTTTGAGGAGTATATACTGCAGATGCTGAGAGCTTACCGAGGGTAGTAAATACTCTGCAAATAACACGGTCAAGATAAGCACTCCAGCTTAAAGTTTGATTGAATACTATACCCAGGTTATTAACTGATTTGTTATATGGGATAACTCCATAATTAATCTTCAAAGCAGGGAAAAAAGATCTATCAAGCTCAACTTTAAATATAACTATTGAGGTGGACTTTGAATCGTAAGATTTAGCTTATTCTGCAGTGCCCAAGAATGTATGTGCATAAGATCGGTATTGGCGCAGTATACTGCATCATCAGTTAATTCCAGTGGCTTAGAGATATAAAGTTTAAATTCATCAGCATATACATGAAATTTACAATGTTTGACTACCAAAATAAAGTCTTTAATGAACATAGTAAACAGTAATGGGCCTAAAATTGATCCTTGAGGAACTCCAGCAAGAACGGGAAGAAAATGAGAGGCTCTATTTCCGCTGCTTTAGGCCACTAAGGTAAGAGATTGTAATCTTACAGCCAGATAAGGAAACATTGAAGTGAGCTACGAACTTATTAAACAAATCTATGTGATCCATATTTTCAAAAGCCTTAAAGAACTCCAGCAGTATAAGTACTGTCGCCATATTAGATAGAATCAATTGAATTACGACTGTCATCGGATTTTTAAATCAAAGCAGTCGTGTAGCTATGCTTAACTCACTAGCATGTATATAAACATTGAATAAATAACTAATAAGGAAACTGCATATCGGGTAAAAACGTAAGCATCTCAGCGAAATGTATTAGTGTGCTCTGTTTGTATTCGTTTCATCATAGCAGTAATTAAATTCTGACATTCAGAAAGGGCACATTTTTCATAATCCAAATTCCTATGTAAAATAAACAAATTTTTAGCTCCCCCTTATTTTCAGATAATATTTCTTGGCGTTGCCTTTGTATGACTGGAATAATTTAGGCACCAACTGACAATTCAATTGTAAACAAATAAACCGGCATTGGTAAAATGTTAAATCTTTTACCATGGCTCTTTATTTTTATAGATATTTCACTTTTATTTTGTTTAAAACAATATAATTAATAAGTAAAGCTATTAAGCTTACTTGAAGAATGCTTTCCCACGACAATAACTCCGTTTGTTCCTGCAGCACAGCACAGCGCACTTCATTATGTTAATTTAGGACTCCGGAGTCTCTATTGCACAAAATGTCGTTCACAAAAGGAATATTCCGCACTTATTTCACACTACTATTCATAAAAATCACGTTTAATTAATTATTTATCCCAATATCGCGAATTGAAATCCGAAACTTATTTTGAAATAATATGAAATGTCAGAATGTTGAACTGACACAAAATAGGCAGTAGGCCCTCTTGTCATTTCTCCCCCCCCCCCCCCTCCCGACCATAGGTCACACTGTCATTGAAATGCTTAAACACGTACACTGTATTCGCACGATACCCCGCTTCCTTATTAGTTATTTATTCAATGTATATAAATGAACTGATCGTTGAACCAAAAATGCATGAAAGGAAATGGCACCAATTTCATAAAGAATACTTTCCCACTGAACTGTAACGTTTAGGATGGCGGAATTGCGTGAGGCTCAGCAGTATTTATTTACAGAACTGGAAACTTAGTAATATATTTGACAGTTCTTTACTTTTCATGAAAAATTTGTATAACTGAACATGACCACAGATTTTCCTTCTATAAATAAACCATTTCTTCCAAAGTATCCTTGTAAAAAACACTTCCTTCGACTCATAATTAAAATTTAAAAACAAAGTCCCAAATATTGTGTTGATAAATCCGGTAAATCCCACTGACAGATATTTGAGTAAATCCATTGGCATGAAATCCACAAATAATTGAAATTTCGCGCCAGCTTTCTACACTGACAGTGAGATCATAATTTCTGAAATCAAAACTGGTGCCACATGAAACAGAAGATCAGTCAGTCCATTTATATACATGTCAGTGGTTTAACTCTGAAGCCAGATTGATATTTTGATATCAAGTTATTATTTTCAATATAACTTAAGATTTGATTATGCAGTATTTTCTCAAACACCTTAGAGAAGACTGGAAGAATAGAGATAGAACGGGGTATGCTGATTAACATTTTTTAAGAATTGATATTATCTTAGCTAATTTCCACTTTTTGGGGAAGCAGGAGGAAGTTATGATAGCGTTTAAGTTGTATGTAAGATAAACAAAATAGATAGAATAGCTTACTTACAAAAAATGTAGGGAATATGGGACATTTTTGTCGTAGGATCATCCGTTGAGGAATTAATTCAAATTTTTTGTACCATGCCCGGAATTTAATAACATATTAAAATCGTTTCTATCCCACTCCTTTTTGTTGGACAAAAACCCCTATTGACTGGACTATAGCATACAAGTTGTATCTAAACGTTTTCTAAAATTTAGTTGATGGCAGATTTTGCGTCAGAAGTGTATACATATGTGCACAGTAAAAAATTTCCACAATTGTTGTCACAAAATTAGGTTTTTTTCCCTAAAATGTAGGGAATATTCCTTACATTTTAGGGAAAAATACTTAAGCTTTGTGGCAAAAATTGTGCAAATTTTTTACAGTGTACGTTGTTAAACAATTGTAAAAACATCTTCAAATATTTTTTTTTTTTACATAATAAAATTATAATTTCGCGATGTATTGCGAATTATGATGAATAAATTAAGTATGTATAGAACTTCTGAGCAAAACTTTTCAACAACTTATTTTTTATAAATTGTCAGATACAACTTTTATGCTTAGGACGGACGTATTATTAAAGTCTTTACTTAGCCAAAATAACACTTACTAGCGTATTCATTAATACTTGAGCGAAATTGGCATCAAGTGCAGCAGTCTTAAATTTATACCTAACGCATTCTGTTCGTTTTCCTACAAAGCTTGATATAGACGAGCTGATAAGGTTACAACTTAAAAATTGCAGATTATCACTGCTGCCTGACTTTAATCCTGAGCTACGACAACTACGCAAAATTTTTCATTAAAATTTCATAAATGAGCTCAAGTATCATCAATTTAAAGAATAAAACTATTGAGGTTTATTAAACTAGTTGTGAATAACCAGTAAACCCATTCGTTTCGGCAACTCTAAGTCTTTCCTTGCCTCCAATATCCTATTCCCTGGTGGTATGGCTCTCTAAAAAACAAATTGGGATATAAACTTAATGCATTTAAATGCATACACTATCTCAATATAGAAGAAGATGAAAATGTAAAACTGTGGGCCTAAGTTAAGTATGCTCCGTTAATTTGAATATTGAGTCTGATTTTAAATAAATGGTTGATTCCTTTGAAGATAGAGCAATTTTTCTTAGGTATACCCAGTAAACCATATTAATTGCACCTTTGCACAGCTTTTAATTAATTCATTTTAATTAAACACTTATAAGATTTCGTATACAAAAATAATATTTTTAATTATTTTGTCTGTTACAGCATGTGATTGTCATCCTATTGGATCATCAGGAAAAACATGCAATCATACATCTGGGCAGTGTCCTTGTAAGGATGGAGTTACGGGACTGACTTGCAACAGATGTGCCAGAGGATATCAGCAGAGCAGATCACATATTGCTCCATGCATAAGTAAGTGTTTGTCTTACAAAACTTTGTTAAGTCTCTGTAATCTAGTAAATCTGCAATTTTGCAGAGATACCACGGATAATAAGTGCCGTTCAGCCGCAAAATACAGCCCCAGAGCCTAATCATAGTGAGCCCAGCTCCTCTTATCGACCCGACGGAGGAAGGGGTAAGTAAGTGTTTTTTTTCCTTTTTTGTTTCCGTTTTCTTTCTACTATGTACATAATCATTTCACATGTATGTAGATAAACTTTATGCACATAATATGACATAATACATGCAAATCTCAATTAACTGGAACACTCTGGTAGGAAGCTCCAAAGAATTATGGCACCAACCATGAGAATAGCTTTTATATCAAGAATCTGCAGACGCTTCTAAAATGTGGGAATAAGTGGCTTTTTCAGCAGATATCTGTTTGAGTTTATCTGCTGGAACGTTGCTTATCTTCAATCTCAATTTTAAGGGATATTTTGTACTTAGGACGTAAGATGAAGAGATGATTTCTAAGCGTTATTCTCTCAATACGTATACAGTTCAAATTTCCACAAGCATAATGGTACCCATGCATCATGTATGCACTTTTATGTTATGATAAGAGTGTTACTAATCTCTATAACTACAGACTGCAGCTTAAGAAAATGTCCACTTGAATTTATTATTGTATAGATACTGTGTATAGGGCTATTTCACAATCTATTCCTAAATATTCTCTTTTACGTAAGAATTTGAGTTTATGTTTCAGTACTTGATGTCAGTAGAATTCTAACTGACTTTTCTAAACTAATGGTGTTACAAAATCCACCGTTTTTCAAATTCGTGGTATACTCTCAAATTTTGAAAAGAACTTTGTTTTCTTCGGCCAAATCACTTTTATGGTTCAATATGACACAGGATTTTCGTCTTGTGACGGAATATTTCCCGTCATGAGAGTATGCTGTAATCTGTACTTGAAGCCTTTACATTTAAATTAAAAGCTGGTTCATCGCAATACAAGTTACACAAAAAGCTAGTACGAAAATGACAACAATCAAGATTGGCTGTATACTCGTAAATCAGAAATAGGGATTTTTTACGTACTAGCTTATTTCACTCGCTAAAATGTTATACCAGTAAATAATTAACTAACCCAAATTCGTTCAAATATTCTTGCAAAAATAGTGCATTCTTTTCTACGACTCGGTATTAGCACTGCCACCGAATATGTCATTTTCCTTCCTACCTGAATATAATGTTTTTTGTTGTGACCGCGTAAGTCGGAGGGGTGGTTGTGTGGCCATCTACGTGAAAGATTGTTTGAAAGCCAAGTTTATCATCAGCTCTAATCCTGGAAATGAACTTGAGTTTCTGTGAAATTAACTTAAATGGGCACAAATGCGCGTTCGCAGCTCTCTACTGTCCACCTAATTGCTTTGATGAATATTTTGCTGCTAAATTTTAATATACCATAGCAGATTTATTGGCACAATGCAACAATGAAATGTATTCTGGAAACTTTGGATATGACAATATTGAACTCGCTTCCAACATATTTTAATACTCAAAATATATCACAACTAGGCTCCGCTCATTATGGGCCCAATTTTATATACATATCTTTAATACCTACATTACGAAATCGGTGTTCCTCACGATATGGAAAATAGCGCACGTACTTCCTATCCATAAGAGGGCTGTGGCTACAACTCCTGCTGATTATAGATCCATCACCTTGCTTTGTTTTCTTTCAAAGGCTCTAGAGAAGCAACTATATTAGCAGGTTCAACACTACACACTGCAAAACAAACTCATAAGTAGCTGTCAATCTGGGTTTCGACGCAAGTATAGCTGCGAAAGTGCTTTCGATAAAGTCACAACAGACATACGCGTTGCACTTGATGGAAGAGAGATTTGTATTCTGGCGGTTTTAGACTTTTCCAAAGGTTTCGACAGTGTTTGCCATGCAAACTTGCTAGAAAAATTGTTTAATAAATTCCATTTCTCGTGTCGAGCTCTTCAATTAATCAAGGAATTCATAAACGGGCGATCGCAAAAGGATACCATTGTGGACAATAGCTACTCAAATTTTCTTCCTCTGTCTTGTAGTGTACCACAAAGTTCTATTCTTAGTCCTCTATTCTTCAGCCTATACATCAATAATCTGCCTGAAATAATACAAGATGTCAATATTCATATGTATGCTGACGACGCTGAGGTCTCCAGATCATATCGAAGACTGTGTGGCTCAGATGAACAGCGATTTACATAATATACACATCTGGTCGATTGACAATAAACTTAAACTAAATCCAAGTAAGTCATAGTGCATCGCTTTTTCCTTTGGTACTTTTGACTCTTAATCACTTCCTCCTATTCTTTTGATTGTTTTTCAATTCCCTATGTGGATAAAGTCCGCAACCACGGAGTAACCCTGAACTCTAATATGAAGTGTAGTGTTCTTGTCAACTCTAACCTATCAACGATTTACGCAACCTTCCGCCGCCTATGGTTATCTGCTGGAATGTTTTTCCCTAAGGCACGCTGTTATCTCGTTAAGTCTCTAATATTATAGCATTTCACACACGGTTCACTTCTTTTCCTAATGCTAGATTCACACTGCTCCAGAAAATTACATGTTGCATTTAACGATTGCGTAAGGTTTGTATTCGAGTTGCTCTATTAAAGTATATCTAAAGCGTAGAGCATTATTCTTTCCTTTTCAACTTACTACACAACTCTCCGCCCGCTTACTTGAGGACCATGTTTCAACCCTTGAACTCTACCAAGGTTACAAGGTGCTAATTCCACTTTTTTATACTCTGTTCTTGATAGATCTTATATTGTTCAAATTACTCAAATGTGGAATTCATTACCACACAGCATCCAGAAGACTAACTCGATTGGTACTCTCAGGCATCTTCTTGTAAATATTGTGACATAATTGGGTTTGTTGTTTTTTTCTTCTTCTTCTTACGCACAGACTTTGGATTTTCTTATTCTCATTTGATATAATTTTTTTCGTTTTTATTTTGTTTTTTATCTTAGTTTTACGAATTTATCATTTGCTCATTTGCTCTTTTCCAAGTTTTTGTTGTTGTTGTATTTTTTAACATTTAATTTAGATTTTTCTTTTATTTGCTCTTGTATTATTGTATTCCACTCAAATGGGTACTAAGAAAAAGATTTTGTAAATCTTGTAGTATGTCTTCTATTCTAGACCTTTTCGTAACTGTGTTGTGAACCAAATTAGTCCCCCCGATAATTTTGACCACGATTTTCTCTATATGACCTATGATTTTCAGGTGGAGTCTATTCCTCAGTCAAGCGAGTTTAGATATGGCGATTACGGTAACATGAACTATTATGGTCACGGTAACATGAACTATAATGGTCTTTGTAATCAATGCATGATACTGCCTTGAGGGAATATATATAACTGTGCTACCATTGACGAAAACGCGAATTGTCTTACCGAGTATCTTAAATATTTATATGATAAGTATGTTCCCATCAGAGTCCGTAAAAAGCGTAACCGGAGGTGTCTGTAGTAAAATGTCTTAAACGGACATAAAATGTTACATCGAGCGGCTGTAGTCGATGAGTGCAGTGAGGAGTGAACGAAACCATGATATAGCGTTTTGCTTTGCATACTGTAGTACTTCTATATTTATGTCGTAGGATTTGCGTACTCCTTAAAATGCTGCATCCGCACTTTAGTGATGCTGTTGGAACTACATCGAAAAGTTCATTTTAAAATTTTTTGCTGAAAAAATTAGGATTGATGAATATAGCTTCCCATAGTGTTCATGCAACATATCACTGTTCCATGTTTGGCTACGTTCAGCACTTGTCAGGTAGCCAGCCTGCATTTATCCCTTCGCCGCTAAAACTTTAGGTGATTTCTGTACAGTTGAAAGGCCAGACTCGTCGGCGTTCCAAATCATTGTTGGTTGAATATCACTTGCCTTCATTACCTCTTCTAGAATAAAAAAAAAAAAACTTGTCCAATTCTGGCTTGTTAAAGCCTTGTGGTTTGCTCGCGGATGTTTTTTCGGAAAGCCGAGCAGCCATTCCTAGCTAGGAATTTTTGTCTATTTCGAAAAGCATTGGGTAATCTTATTCATCTAGGCTAGCTGAAAGGCAAGTTTCCTGATTTCGTCGCAAGTTAAACGAAAAACTCTGGATTCTAACAACTTTATGTGCGACACCAGATCCATTTCAAGATGCAAGGGGAATGTAATTTCAAAACGATTAAGGGCTTTTTGGACACCTTTGGCTCTTTCATTAGTTCCTTGAGCACTTCTTCTTAATGTTGCTTGTAGAACTCAATCCGTTTTCGCAGGTTTCAATCATCCCATTTATTTTTTATTCACAGCCTCGATTGCTACCCTTAAATCTAGTTGGACATTTTTTGCATTAAAACAAGATTAACGAAGAGCAAATAACTAAAACGAGTACGAACATACACAGCGTTACGTGTTTACCTTTTTATTACAGTAACACGTTTTTCACAAGTCCCTTTGATTTTTTCTAAAAACAAAAATTTTCACATTTACTTTTAACAATATTTTATCACTGATACGCTTAGCTTTCACAGAAAGCGCCAAAATTGACTAGATCTTTCGCAACTTTACTCTTTGTGAGGTCTGTACTGAGTGGCGTACTTCACAATATTGCTCTTATAGTCCAGTCATTATACACTTTTGAAATTGCAAGTGAACCGAGCCAGCTGATTTTTTGATATTGTGTAGGGGGCTTAGAAAAAAAATTGTCGACTAAGATTTCCCATGAGATTTCTCCGCCATCTTGGGTAAATTTGATGTTTTTGCGATAACTCGGCTGGCTCTCCGTCATGATACGAAAATTGTGATTGTACTTTTTTGTTGTTTTTTTTACGCTGTACAATTTAGGTGGTATGAATTTTTCACCTAGCGTTGATCGTTGTTGAGATATCGTACGAGAAAGCAAAAAATTAAGACACTGTAAATTGAAGAATTTTAAGAATTTTTATTTTTAACGATTCCAAATCAAATTACAAATACAAGAAGAAAAAACAACCGTCTCATCCGGGGTTTGAAACCGGGACCTTCCGCTTGCCGGGCGACTGCTCTTACCACTGAGCTAACGAGACAGATGATTTTCCCTCTTGCATCTATCAATTTGTAATTAGCCTACTAAGCCACGTTGCTTTCAGCTGGCATTAACCAGTAACGATGAAAGCGCACAAATGCAGATACAAGAGGGAAAATCATCTGTCTCGTTAGCTCAGTGGTAAGAGCAGTCGCCCGGCAAGCGGAAGGTCCCGGTTTCAAACACCGGATGAGACGGTTGTTTTTTCTTCTTGTATTTGTAATTTGATTTGGAATCGTTAAAAATAAAAATTCTTAAAATTCTTCAATTCTCCATCATTGACCGATTCTAAAAGTGTAGGTTCGATTCCAGTCCGGAATAAATAAAACACTGTAAATTGTTTTTTGCTGTTCTTTTCTTTCTCGTGATACATATCGAAAAAATTTCCATTATCAAACTTGTATGGCATGTTAATACCTGCAATATCATCTTTTTCTTCTTCCTTTTTTAGACTGCAAATAACGGAACAAGCAATCCCTACTTTTCTGCACCCAAAGGCAGCTTCACGTTTTCCCTTCCACATGCACGATATGAGCTTTAAAAGCTCAAGTGGCGCGGGTTCAGCAAAGCTGAGAAACTGGTTGAAGTCCATGATGTCTTCATCGCCAACCCCATTCCTGAGGATCCTTGTAAAACCCGAACCACGTTTGCACCTGTAGATACGTACTGAATATATGACGTACTGCGTTTTTCGTTGGTGGGAGTAGTGAGAGGTGGCTTCAGCGTTGCCAATTGAGATAAAAATCGGCTAATTTGGCCGATTTTGAGCTTTTACCTTAGCCGACAGCCGATTTTTAGCCGATTTTGATATCTCTTCAGCCGATTTTGGGATTGACGAAAATTTCACTTGGTTTGGTGTGGTGCTTTGTTGATCGGATGTATTTTACGCCATTTTCTTGGATGAAAACGTGGATTTTTTTCGCTCGTGATTGTGCGAAATTGGTGCGTCGTGGATAATGACTTCCTAAGAGAAAAATGTTCACAACAGAGCACTAATATCCCTGAAAGAAAGAAGGGAATAAATATATGCGAAATGTAGTCACTGTGGTGTATGTGACCCGAGTGCATGAAAATGGGTTTTCCTGCGATAAAAATGTCCCGAGAAAGTTTTCTGAATCAGGATAGTACTCTCGTCGAGACCTTTTTGCTGAGTTCGCATTTACATTCATTCGAGGACTTTGAATTATTTTGTATAGAATGGAATTTTGGAATGTGCCGGTTTTTAAAATCTGTTTAGCCGATTTCAGCCGATTTTCTAGATACATTTAGCCGAATTTAGAAAGAAATTATTGGCAACACTGGGTGGCTTAATTTATTTTTTGTCACTGATTTAGCAAAGCGGTGGAATCGCATAACATTTTAAGATTTTCCTTGCTTATTTCCGTCATATATCGCTATGAGGAATTGTTCTCCTGTGGTAGTCAGAACCTCCGGATCGACTTTTTCTTGTTTGAATAATTCCACCGATGACCATAGCTCCAAATGCTTTTCAAAAGTGTTGATGAATTTTGATTTGCCAATATTGAAAAAAGACGATGTGGTATCGCAACCGCTAAAAGCATGAAGGAAAATTATGTTGTCGAGAACGGACTTATCATACGTCAAACCAGTCGGATAGTAGAGTTTTGCGGGTGTGTTTCCGTTGCCTAGTTTATACGTTTGTTTTGTTCTGCGCGGGTCCACTTAATAAAACCCAAAGATCGGTGTCTTCGCCGACGATTTCAACAATTTCAACACAGTCATAAATCGATGCTTCTTCAATTTCCGCGGTCAAGATAAGGGTATCTGCATCCTCAAAAGCCTGTTCAACTTTGATTTCGACTTTTGCAAATAACGGCGAAGCATTTGTATAAAGTTATCTTTGTTTGTGACTCTTGCAAGAAACTTCTCTTGGTTAGCTTTTGGAGCTGTAATTTCATCAAATCTAAATTCTGGCGAATAGTTCTTTCTCAAACGTCGTACTCTTTCTGAAGTGTTGGTTCCTGCGATACTCATTACATTCGGATAACCTTTGAATATAATTGAGACGTTCTCTTCAAAGTGTTGTTGAACATTCTGAGCAGAAAGACTGTGAACCAGGACCGTCGAAACGAAGAAGAGTATAAATATTAAAAACGGAACGGACCTCCATTCATTTCCATCTTTTACAACACAAAAACATGCGTGTGATTCATAATTTTATTGTTTTATTTACTTATATTGTACTTTAATAATCTCCTCTACAGTCTCTTAATGTTTTACTTTCTGGCGAGCTAAATGTCGGAATTTTTGTCTAAAAAAAGAAGAAAAAAAAGAGGACATTGCAGGTATTAACATGCCCTACAAGTTTGATAATGGACATGTTTTCGATATGTATTACGAGAAAGAAGAAAACAGAAAAAAAACAAGCTATACCTACAGTATCTTAATTTTTTGCTTTCTCGTCCGATATCTCAACATACCATACCACTTAAATTGTACAGCGTAAAAAAAGCAACAAAAAAGTATATAATCACAATTTTCGTATCATGACGGAAAGCCGATTTATCGCAAAAAAAAAAACAAATTTACCCCTTTTTTCAAGATGGCTGCGAAACCTCATAGAAAATCTTTTAGTCGACAATTTCAAGTTAAGCTTTTCTACAGAATATCCAAAAATCAGCTTGCTCGGTTCACTTGCCATTTTTCCGCTTGTCATCTTATCATAGTATGTTATTGTTTCTCTTGGATTTGTATATCATCTCTTTTATAGCTATACCTTCTTTTTAGTACGATATAAGATTGTAAATCTTGTGTACATAACCATATTGAATAAATTATTATTATTATTATTATTATTATTGTAGGACAACTTCCCCTCTTAGATCATATAACAAAAAGGATAGGCTATGAGGAAGAAAAACTTAAACATTTTTCCTTATGTGGTAGAGCCGCATCGATGTATTCATTTTAGTCATGGAAGTAGAAAACTACGATATTTTCACACCGGGCATATAATTTAGAGGTTGAAACTTTATTTAGTATTGTAGAAAATCAATAGAAGAGATCCTATTATATCGCACAATTTTAAATTAGTTTTTAAATTTATAAGTTTATAATATTTTCATTACTTTTTAAATTTTTACGAATTTTCCTAGTGCCCCGTTTATTTTCTGACAATATTTTTTGGCGATGCCTTTGTATGGCTTTTGTAACTTAAGGCAACAATGACAATTCTATTTTAAACAAATGAAACGGCATTGGAAGATATTAAATTTTTGTGCCAGACTGTTTATTGTTATAAATATTTCACTGTTATTTTATTTAAAACACTATGATTTATTATTGAAAGAATTAAACTTCTGTGAAAAATGATTTCCAAAGAGAATATCTCCGGTTGTTTCTACAGCAGAGCACAGCGAACTTCATCACGATATTTCAGGACTCCAGGGTTTCGATATGTAAAATCTCGTTCATGAAATAATATTTCACTACTGTATCACACGATTATTAAGTATAAATCACTTCTAATTACTTGTATAACACAAAATTACTAAATCAAATCCGAACTTGTTTTCGTAAAATCTGAAATGTCAGAAATAAATCAGAATTGTCGAACTGTCGAACAACAAGGCGATCCCCCTCTTGTTATTTCCCCTTCGTGCCGCAAAAAACGATGCTTATCACATGCACACGAATTTTACACAGCTTAGCCTATCCTTTTTGTTATATTATCTAAGCTTCCCCTACAGTTAAAAGAGAATTTTTCTTGTTGTACTAAAACCGCAATAAATTTGAAAGTAAAATATAACTGCAAAGCCCCGATTTTGTTTTCTAGGCATACTCTTTTCACAAAATATTAATGTGAGTTCGAGTTCTAATATATTTTGTTTCCGTTTGAATTTCGAATATTTCTAAGATAAGGGAGAATATTCAATTTATTCTAAGCAAGTTCTTTTCTGTGCTACTACAATACCTAACTGCAAAATTTACTTCAGAAACTACACGTGTGACAACGTAATTAAATCTCTTAACATAGCACTGAGAAATAGAGGTTTGGGATCCCGAGGGATCCCCCGAACGTAGGCCAAGTCAGTGCCCATTGTTCACCCTCCAGACCCATGAGTGATCGCTCATAGGTCCCAACCGGACGCTCCTGTAAATTTCAGTATTTGACCCCAGCCCTCCTTGCCGGCATCGTGTAGCTCGTCCAGGATGTATGAGGAATCTGTAACGTATTCCTGAGAGTGCCGGACAGTGATAAAGAAAGTGGCTCACTGTTTCGGACTACTCTTCACAACTCCTGCATGTATTATCATCAACAGGTCTCATCCTGTGAAGGTGACCCCTGAGAGAGGAGTGCCCAGTAAAAATGGACACCAGAGTTCTAAGTGTTGGCTTCTTAAATCCTAGGAGCTTATTCGTTTGATTCGAGTTTGGTTTACCCCACAGTTCCTTTGTTGATCTACCCGAGGGATATTCTAACCAAAGGCGACTGTATTGGCGGTCAGCCCAGCTTGAAATAATTGAGAGAAGGTGTTTTGTCGCAATCCCGACTGAAGAGGCAGGTTCCTCCGAGGCTGCACCAAGACGAGCAAGCTCGTTTGCCGTTTCATTCCCACTAATGTTGCTGTGTCCCGGCACCCACTGTACTATCACCTTGTCATTCCGAGAAAGGGAATTCAGGGTAGTTTTGCACTCCATTAATAGTTTGGCGGTTATAAAGTGTTTAGACAAAGCCTTGACAGCTGCTTGGCTATCTTAACAGATGGCTATCTCCTGACTTCTGCCTGGAAAACCGTGGCATGGCTTTCAAGGTACATGGCGAATTCAATCTCAGACTCCTCGCAGAAAACTCCGCCTCCGGTGCCTTCATCGGACTTAGAGCCATCAATATGAACTGTAATTAGGTTTGTCAATTATTGAAGCATGGAATGTGATTCACATTCTGCCCTGAATGGAATTCTAGATTCAAAATTGCTTTTCAGCATGGTTTCGAGGAGGTGGTCGCTGTCCCTGTCGATGCAAGGTGCGATAGACTGCACAAACTCATAAAGGGATTCATGTGGAACTCTTGTTCCCGTATGAAGCCAGCCAAGATTCTTATCGCTGTAGTCGACGCCCTCTGCTTAATATATATTTGCACTGGGTGTATGTTGAGGACAACCTCTAGAGTCCGAGTGCTAGTTGACTTAAAAGCGTCGATTGTGCTGAAAAAACACAGCACTAACTTTTATTCATACCTGACCAGCTAATAAATTAACAGTTATTGTTCTGAACGCATTTATCATATTTGCTTTATCTAAAATTCAATTGATAAATCAGCTCTTCGTAATCATGTGTTCTTGTCATTTCTCATTAATATATTATGCAATGTTTATGGTTTTGTTTTTTTTAGTGAATAAAAGAGAGGTCTTTTCTTCTGACCTCATTATAATTTCTATTAAGGGTGCTTTAGTACAAGGACAATAAAACACACAAATCATAACCAAACCCCCTAACGAAGAATTCTAGTGAGCCAGAGATGCGGAATTTCAGAAAAAATCACGCACTATCTTACTTAATCTCTTAAAATGTTCTTTTTATTCAAATTTTCTAGTTATTTTGGATTTAGGACAGTTTCGAATGGTCTGCCTCAGTTTACATCATAAATCCGATTTTAATCTAAAAATGTTCCGCATTCACAAAAAACAACTTTTGGAAAACCGATGAACTTGATATCTCTCTCTCTCTTTGAATGAAATAAGCAATAAAGAAAGAAGGCTTTAAGATGTACCAACTCGTATTTAGTTTCACACGTACTACTAAATCTTGAGGAGATATAAATTTATAGTTTAGTTTTATGATTTGTGCATTTCCTTATCGACACTGGTATAGTTTCAACCATCAACATTATGAAGAAAATTATTGATGATGAAGCAGTCGATTGAGTGAATGATTTATTTTTAGAACTGCATCATATGCATTTGTATGTAGATATATCCACAATCTTTGAATAGAATTCATTAAGTTATTCAAAAAATGGCAGCAAATTGAGATTTATAAATACATTTTATTGTATTAAGATTCTTCAAAACTGGTTACTACATTTTCTAAAATAATCAAAAATTAAAGAAAGTTAAGCTAACTTAGAGATTCTAATGTTTTAAAATTAAGAAAAAATTATGTTAAGTAACGATAGTTAAAAACTAATCCAAGAAGAGATGAATTATATAAATGTTAACTGTGTATAACATGGTTTGATACATCTCTATTAAAATTTAAGAATCCTAGTCATACTGTTTCTTGTTTCTAAAGAGTCATGAAATTGATTTGCTCATATCATACTGCTCTTGGTGATGAGGCATTTCTAAGAAGCTGTGATTTCTAACGAGGCGATCCAGAATAAATGTGATAATCGCATTCAAAAAAATGTAATTGATTTACTGCACCTTACAAGCATTCCCAAGGAACAAATTTAGCAGCCATATGGTTGCGAAAATTGGATCTGTGTTTTAAAAGGGCTTTATAATAAAGGGTTCTCCAATAAGAGGTGTTATTTTGATATTCAAAGAAAAATGCCATTATTTGAGATAAATGATAGGATCTTTATTTCATTATAAAGAGGAAGGTAAGCCGTTAATAAGGGAAAATAACATCAGCCAAATAACCACCACGACCACGCCTACAGGACCATATCCTTTTCATGAAATTTTCCATAACCAAATCGCAAAGTGGCTGCTCTATGTCCTCGATAGCCTCACGAATTCCATCTTTGAGGTCTTGAATCGACGCTGGGCTGTTGGCATAGACCTTCTCTTTCACGTGGCCCCAAAGGAACAAGTCGCAAGGTGTTAAGTCACAAGATCTCGGTGGCCAATTGTGATCACTTCTTCGAGAGATAACACGGTCCAGAAACTTTTCCCGTATAAGATCAATGGTTTCGTTGCTTGTGTGGCACGTAGCGCCATCTTGTTGAAAGTAAACGTTGTCCAGGTCAATTCTATCCAATTCCGGCCATAAAAAATCATTTGTGAAATTCTTTTATTTCACGTGAATGTAGATGTAAACGCAGTCAAGGTTTTAAACCCTGGCTGTTAATTGATGGGGTGTACGCGGTACATAAACCACTACACCAGAAAAAATTCTGAAAGGTAACGGGTTAATTATAAAAATGAAAAATGCCGATATCTGATTGAAAACAAACTGATTAATTTATTTGACTTGTTCCTCTTTATATTTAAAATTTATTTAAAGTAATTCTTGCTAATCCAGCATTTCCTCACTGTCGCAAGTCGTGCTTGAAAATTATAGAATTTGCTGATGGTGAGAAAATGCGTGGTTGAAATTATCGAAGAATTCACATATGGAGCAATGAACTTTGTGCATATCCAACAAATTGATTGAATGACATGTAATAAGCTGTAAGTATGTGCTGACAATAAATTTGTTGGATATGCACGTACAATGACCTTACATTATTTTAATTCTAAGATTGTTCATTCTCCTCCCCGTTGAACACTCGTTCAACTTAGTTAGATCTGCAAGACGCGATTTGGACTTCTTGGTTGTGGCATCGGTTTGGTCACCCTTGGGTTGCAATACTTTGTTCTAGACGTCCATCCGAGATATACTGCTATGACAATGATGAGGCTCAGAGCGAGATAACTTACGCCGATATGATGAATCGCATCCGTGTAAGTCTGATGTGGCAGGACCGATAGGTTTAGCGACTTAAGTTGTTTTTGCAGATCTTCTAGTGATCCCAGTTCGCCAGAATATCGAGGGCTATCAGCTAGCGTTATTGGTC
This sequence comes from Dioctria rufipes, assembly GCA_963924295.1. Lineage (NCBI taxonomy): Eukaryota > Metazoa > Arthropoda > Insecta > Diptera > Asilidae > Dioctria > Dioctria rufipes. The sequence continues at coordinate 83,745,549 of OZ002742.1, forward strand.
TCTGCTCGGGAGCTATGTTTTCGTAGAACAGCCCGAGCTTCGTATATGAAGTTTTCGAGTTGCTTGAATAAATTTGGTGCCCATGTATGGTAACGTAGTCCTCCTTTATTACACAATTTGGCTTGATTTTTAGAAGACCAGAGTTATTCAAGACGATTGGGAAGACTTCACCATCACAGACTACGTTAATTAAGGTTTTGAACCTTAGAGCAAATATCCAGTCATTGGTGTTAGACAATTTTATCCAAATGGGTTGTTCTTGTACTTCAGTTAGTTTACATTGTGGTAGGACTGGGTTGTTGTTGAGTAGTTCGATCTCGCATCCGCTTATGTTGGCTCCTTTATGATATATTGGATGGAGCTGGTTGCAGAGATGGCGTGAATCTTCAAGCGCTATGCATGAGTACAGGTCTTGCTCTTTTAGGGGATAGTACTCATTTCGATGCGGAGTTACTGCCAAGTAAGGAGAATGTGATTCTATTGCGATGAATGAATTGTTGATACAAATAGGTATTGGTATCACTCTAAATAGGTCGAAATTCTCTCCATTTATCAATGGCAGCAATATTTGAAATATGACATGGTCATTAACAATTCCAGCCTTGGCCGTCATTATGTGGTATAATTCTAACACATTCTCTTGATTAATCGGAAGCCGGAAGTTTGGTGGCAAATTGTTTCGAATTATCATAATTTCTTGCCTTAGCTGTTTACCCGAGAATAACAGCGGGTTTATTTTTCCATGGCGAGTGTCTGTAAGTACTTCAATAATTGCTGATTGAAATCGTTGGAGGTTGCTAGAGACGAGTGACATTTGGATTGCCAATGAACTGAATAAATGCTGGATCTTGGTTTGCTGACCTTGTTCGTCTTCATTGTTTATTCGGCCGATTATTTGACGTATTTGAGCATCTAGCGCCTTGAACTTCTGTTCTGCCGTCGCTTGGTCGTGTTTGATGATGTTTATGGTTGAATCGATTACAGATGTTTGATTTTTCAAGAGCCCTAGGAGATGTTGTTCATTCTCCTGAACCGACTTTATTGTTCTGGACATTTCTTCTGCATATTGGGAATCGAGAACGCCGAACAATGCGTTCGCTATATTACCGACGACGTTGATTGCCCCTCTTTTTTGTCTGTCTAGGAGGTGTTGCTGCGATATCAACTCATTCTCTTTGTTTAATTCTTCCAGTATATGCTCAAATTGGTGAACTAATTGTAGGCACGAGCCCTTGTTAGTTATAATCAATTGATTGCACAGGTGTTGTAAAGCTGTGGTCCCGTTTTTTAGTGTGCTGAATTCCATCCAATAAGGCTGCAAATCGTAGTATACTATCAGCTTCCACTCAGTTGTTATTAGGTTTATTGTTCCGAGATTTTCAAAGTGCATGCCAAGTTGGGTCTTAAATTGGGTAACTTCAACAGGATCTCCTTTTATAACTGGGAGTACGAGACAGGCAAGCAATAATGTTACTATTGAGCTACCTAGCGATGATCGTACTCTTTTTCTAGGTGACTGATTTGTTGTGGTGGGATTTTCAGCAGCATTGTGGTCTATACTGTGTCGTTTTGGAGGAGGTTGTTTAATCTGTTCCTCTTGATCTGCTAGGAATTCACTTGTATGCTCTTCTTCACATGGTAAAGGGGCGAGCTTATGCATTGCGCGTCGTAATATATTCGTTGAAGTACGCACGTCGGCTACCCGTACTCGGCCGTCGTTGCCCTTGTGTACTTCTACAATCCTCCCTAAAGGCCATTTCATTACTGGTGCATTGTCTTCTTTTATCACAACTATTGTCCCTGGCTTAACATCTTGAGATGCTTGCTTCCACTTAAAACGATGTTGAAGCTCATGCAAGTATTCGACTGACCAACGTTTCCAGAATTGCTGCTTGAGGTGAGATACTGCCTTCCAGTGTCTCAATAGGTTGACGTTAGTAGGTTTCGCTTGAGCATCTACTGGGGTGGTTAATGGTTCCCCTACTAAAAAGTGCCCAGGAGTGAGTGCTGTGAGGTCATTTGGATCTGAAGACATTGCCGTCAGAGGACGTGAATTGAGGATTGCTTCTATTTCTATAATTGCAGTTTCTAATTCCTCATATGTGAGCGATGCTGATGAGACGCTTCGTTGTAGCAGGTGTTTGGCTGACTTGACTGCAGCCTCCCACAACCCACCGAAGTGAGGGGCTCTTGGTGGAATGAAATGAAAATCGAGATTCTTGTTGCTACAAAATGATGTTATTTTCTCCTGAGCTGGGTCTGAATATATCTGATCCTGCAGTTCTGCTAATTGATTTTTTGCGCCTACAAAATTTGTGGCGTTATCACAGAATATATTTCTACAGTGTCCCCTTCTACCAATAAAACGTTTTAACGCTCCAATGAAAGCGTCGGTTGAAAGGTCGCTTACTACTTCCAGGTGTACAGCCTTTGTGGCAAAGCAACAAAACACTGCGACATAGGCTTTATGCGGTCGCTTGCCTCTTATTTTGTAGTGAACCCAGAGAGGACCACAGAAATCAACGCCTGAGTTGATGAATGGCCGGGCTGGTTGAACTCTCAATGGTGGAAGGTTGCCCATTATTTGTGTTAGCAATTGTGGTTTGCTTCTTGCGCATTTGACGCAATGTTGTACCACAGCACGCGCGAGGGTCTTACCCTTAATAGGCCAAAACCGCTGTCTTGTTTTGGATAGTAACCCCTGTGGGCCAACGTGGTAGTTTTCTCGATGCGTATCGACCATTAAGAATTTGGTTAATTCGTGTGCATAGGGCAGCAAGATAGGATGTTTTGCGTCATATGAAAGGATGGAAGCTTCCAAACGACCTCCTACTCGTAAGATACCTCTATCATCTAAAAACGGAGACAGAGTGGCCAATGAACTTGTTTTGTTATCCTCATTGTATCGCTGTAGATGGTGAATATCTTCCTTGAATTCTTTTTCTTGCATTTTACCTACGATGAAGAATAATGAATCATCCATCTCTTTAGCAGTAAGTGACCTTCCCTTCATGAGTTTATCACCTAGTCCTTTACTTCTTTTGATAAATCGTAGAATATATCCAACCACCCGTTGTAGCTTGCGGAAGGAATTCTTGTGATTTATCTTATGTATAAAGTGGATTGAACTGTCTTCATCTTCGATTGGTACAGTTACAGGGAAAGCCGATGCCTTTCTTTCTTCGTTACACTGAGCACTCTTTTTATAAGGCGGGGGCCATATGCATTCGTTTCCATGCAGATATAGAGGGCCGTAGAACCAAAGATTGCAGGTTTTTAACTTCTCTGGGTCGATTCCCCTGGACAGAACATCAGCAGGATTTTCTTTGGATGGTACGTGTCTCCATTGTTCGGGGATTGAAGTTTCTTGAATGGCTGCAATTCTATTTGCTACAAAGGTCTGGAACGAAGTGGATGTAGCGTTTATCCAGGCAAGCGTGATTTCTGAATCAGTCCAGAGATAACTAGGTGTTTCTCTGAAGTTCAAGTCTCCTTTTACTCGGGCCATTAACTCTGCGGCTAACTTGGCAGCACATAGCTCTAACCGTGGGAGACTTAGCTTTTTTGTTGGAGCGACTCTTGATTTTGCACATAGAAGATTGACAATGATTCTTCCTTCACTATTGATAGAGCGCACATATATAACGGCGCCATATGCCTTCTCAGAAGCATCAGCAAATCCATGCAGTTGTATTGATCTCGGTACTTCAGTTGAGAGGACATGTCTTGAAAACTGTATATTGTTCAGTGTTTTCAGACTATCTCGAAACCTCGTCCATTTAGTGTAACGTTCGATGGGAAGAGCGGCGTCCCAGTCAAGTTTAAGCATCCACAATTCCTGAAGGAATATTTTAGCAGTAACTATAATGGGCGACAAGATCCCAAGGGGATCAAATAACCGAGCAATTTCTGATGCGACTGTCCTTTTCGTTACCTTATTAGTAGATTCCCAATTGCTTCTTACACAAAACTTATCTGTTTTTGGCATCCATGTTAGGCCGAGAGTTTTAACAGAGTGGTCCTTTTCATCTGTGAAGTTTAGTTGAATTTCTTGATCTCCTAAAGGTATATTCTGCAGCAATCGTGGATGGTTTGCGCACCATTTTCGTAGTTTGAAACCTGCTTCTTTGAGTACACCGATTAGTTGTGTTTGCATCTCGAGAGTAGTGGCGAGGGAGTTAGCGCCAGTCATAACGTCGTCTACATAGAATCCTGTTTGTAGTATTTCGCTTCCAACTGGATATTTAGTTGCTTCTATTTGGGCTAACCGTTGAAGACATTTCATGGCTAAGTATGGTGCTGCAGATGTGCCATATGTAACAGTACATAGTTGGAAGCATTTCAGCGTTTGGTTTGGATCACTTCTCCATAAGATGGCTTGGTATTTTCTGTCTTCTTCATGTACCCTCACTTGCCGATACATTTTTTGTATATCCGCTGTGAATACAAAACGTGGCAAGCGAAACCGAAGAAGTGTGGTAAATAGGTCATTCTGTATTGTTGGACCTTTGTGTAAGATGTCATTTAATGAAATGTTTGTGGAGGTTTTCGTTGACGCATCGAAAACCACTCTTAGTTTTGTGGTGCTACTATCTGGCTTTATTACACAATGATGAGGAAGAAAGTAGTGTTGTGATGAAATGTGTCTTGAACTGACTTCTTCCATGTGCCCTAGTCGTATGTATTCGTCCATAAACTCGATATACTGTTTTCGTAAGTCTTCATTTCTTGCAAGCCTTTTTTCTAAGGCATTAAATCTTCTTAGGGCAATGTCTCTTGACTGGCCGAGGGTGCTTGGGTCTCCTGCAAATGGTAGGCGTACAATAAATCGTCCGGTCTCATCCCGCTGAAACGTTTGGTTGAAGTGTGCTTCGCATTGTTTTTCTGAAAGCGTGAAATTTTTTCTTGGAACTTCTTCCGCTTCCTCAATCTTCCAGAATCTTTCGATGGCCTTGTCTAAATCTACCTCAGAATCTGTACATATTCCACAAGTTGCCACAGCTGCCGTTGTACCACTAGTCTTGCCAGCTACGATCCAACCAAAAACAGTGTTTTGTAAGGTTGGCAGATTTGGTCCCAAACTGATTTGTCCAATAGATAAAAGTTGAAGATAAAACTCGGCTCCGAGGAGAAGGTCAATGCGATCTGGTTGATCGAATGCTGGATCGGCTAGTGCGATATTCTGTGGTATTTTCCAAGATGATGTGTCCATTGGTTGACTGGGTTGATTTGAAATTATATGAGTGAGGACAAAGGCCTCCAATCTGGTAGAAAATCCATTTATTCTGGAGTTCAATGTGGCACTTATTCTCTTCTGTGAGTGCTGCTTTAAACTTCCAATGCCTTGTATGTGCAATGATTCTTGCGTTGGGTTCACACCTAGCCTTTTAACAATTCTTGTGGTAATCAGGTTTATTTGTGAACCTGAATCAAGGATGGCACGGCATTCTATTTCCTTACCACTGTCACTCACTAATTTAACCCGTGCGGTACTCAGAAGTACATGATTCATCTTTTCTTTGTTCTTGTAGGCAGTTAAAGCAAGTGGCTGATTGCTTATCCCGATGTTAACTGAAGGAGAAGGGATGAACTCCTGAACGTTAGGCCTTAATTGATGATCTGCTGGCTTGTTGAATGCCCTCGGAGGTTCAGTCATTTGAGTTTGCTCTATGTGCACTAGGGTGTTATGCCTCTTAGCGCATCTGGTGCATCCTCTGAGGGTACAAGTCGAAACCGAATGACCTGGCTTTAGACAATTAATGCACAGGTTGTGTTTACGTAGTAAATTCAGCCTGCAGCTGGGTGACATTCGCAGGAATCTACTGCAGTGAAACAGTTGGTGCTTATCACTGCATGCTGCACATCTTTGATTTGATGATATTGTTGATGTTAGAGTTTTGGCTGTACTCTGTCTTTTGTTATAGTCATCTGGACCCTTTCCCTTATGGCCCAGTGCTTCCAGAGATTGAAAACGAGTTTCAAGAAATGCCAGAAATTCCTTAAGTGATTGAATCTTCTTTGGCTTGGCTAGCGATTGCTCGTAAAGCTGGTGTGTGGTCTTATCCACTTTTTTGAGCAAAATGTGGAGCAGGAGTGGATCCCAATTGTTGGTAGGTATGCCAAGATTTTCCAATCCTAATATGCACTCTTGCGTTGTGTCATGCATTGTCTTTATTGATGTAGCAGATGAGGTTTCTGCTGCATGAGATGACTGGTTTAGTAATTTGTTGATGAGTGCTGCGACTAATAATCTTTTGTTCTCGTATCTGTCCTGTAATAATTTCCAGGCGGTCGAGTAATTTTCATCAGATAGCGTAAAGTGTCTCACCAACTTCTCAGCTTCCCCCACTAGATTCATCTTCAAGTACCACATCTTTTGACAATTGCTCATTGTTTGATTGTGAACCATCTGAGAGAACAGATCGAAGAATTGTCGCCATTTTGCGTAGTCGCCATCAAACTTTGGTAGCGTTATTTTTGGTAAACTTGCAATAGCTGTATTAGATGCTGGAGCCTGTGTTGATGGCAGTGGAGTATGGCCTTGTTTTTCTATTATTGCAGATAATTCGATTAGATGGCGATGCACAATGTCTTCTAGCTGAATATAGCCTTTGGTATCATAACCCAGTGTGGCGGGGTCCTCTACTAGCTCCCATATGGCGCTGTTTTGCTCTTCCACTTGGAACCAGTAGTGCTGAATTGTCTTGATTTTTAACTCGAAGAAGGACTGTGGATGTTGTTCGGGGTCCAAATTCTCGAGTGTGGCGAGTAAGCGATAAAGTGACTGAATTATCACTCCTTGTCTTCTCATTATTCTGGTTATTTCTGATAATGGCTTAGCAGATTCAGATAAATTGCCTGCTACCAAGGTCTTGGGCATAACTCCCTTGGAAGCTCCTTTTGTGGTTGATTTATTCGTGAATTGGTTTTGTTGTTCATCGTTGGTCATTGAAATTAGTGGCTCTTCAGATGTTTGACTATTGGCGTCTTTCTTCAATTGCATGATTTGTTCTGTGAAATGTGCAACATATTGTTCATACAATTGAGCCGTAGTTTCATAGCATCCCGTGGTGAAGTATGAATGACTTATAGGCGGAGAAGGCAGATTTCTGATTTCTTCATCGATCTTCTCGAAAAGCGACCATGCTGCTTCTAGACGGCGAAGCCTCTCTTCATAGTACGTTACTGTTGTTTTCCTGTCGAGTGGATCTTTATCGTAATTAGAAGTGACTTGTTTCACTCCTTTCGCATATTCCTTTTGCTCAGCAGCTAACTGATCCATATCTCTGGATTGCGTACCCTTTGACATGTTTCTTCTTGTAGAACTTGAAATTCTTCTGGATTGTAGCAAGCCGAAATCTCAGAAATGATGGTTGATGTGATTCAAGTGTTACACTTAAATCACGTCGGGGTCACCAAAAAATGTGAAATTCTTTTATTTCACGTGAATGTAGATGTAAACGCAGTCAAGGTTTTAAACCCTGGCTGTTAATTGATGGGGTGTACGCGGTACATAAACCACTACACCAGAAAAAATTCTGAAAGGTAACGGGTTAATTATAAAAATGAAAAATGCCGATATCTGATTGAAAACAAACTGATTAATTTATTTGACTTGTTCCTCTTTATATTTAAAATTTATTTAAAGTAATTCTTGCTAATCCAGCATTTCCTCACTGTCGCAAGTCGTGCTTGAAAATTATAGAATTTGCTGATGGTGAGAAAATGCGTGGTTGAAATTATCGAAGAATTCACATATGGAGCAATGAACTTTGTGCATATCCAACAAATTGATTGAATGACATGTAATAAGCTGTAAGTATGTGCTGACAATAAATTTGTTGGATATGCACGTACAATGACCTTACATTATTTTAATTCTAAGATTGTTCATCATTAATCATCTATCGATAGCGCAATCCACTCACCGTAACTGTTGCTCCAGCCTCATTTTCGAAAAAGTAAGGCCAATGACCACGCGGGACCATAAACCGCGCCAAACAGTCACACGTTGAGGATAGAGAGGCTTTTCAACAATAACTCTTGGGTTTTCCGAGCCCCAGATGCGACAATTTTGCTTGTTGACGAAGCCATCGAGGTGGAAATGGGCCTCATCACTCAAGATGAGTTTTCGCTGGAATTCCTGATCATTTTCATGCATTTCAAGGACCCAATCAGCAAAGACTCGACGTTGTTGATGATCGGCCGGCTTGAGTTCTTGTGTTAACTGAACTTTATAAGCCTTAAGACCCAAATCTTTATGCAAAATACGGTGTAATGACGTTTGTGGAATGCCTAATTCCAAAGAACGACGAGGATGGGACAAACCTGGGTTTTTTTCAACACTTTCGGCTACTGCAGCAATATTCTCGGCTGTTCTTGAGCGACGTACACGGGTTTTATTCTTCACATCACTAACTTGTCCCGACAGCTCGAATTTTTCTACCAATTTCTGTATTGCGGTCCGAAAAGGTGCTTCACGACAACCCAAAAATGTTCGAGTTTTACGAACCGTCTCTGCCACATTTTCACCATTTTTATAGTGAATTTTAATAATTTCAATGCGTTGTTGAATCGTGTATCGTCCCATTTTTATTAATGGCGTAGTTTCTACTTGTCAAATGTCAAAAAATGACAGCTCAAAGAGTGACATCTACCGAAATAGAGGGCTAATTAAAATAACACCTCTTATTGGAAAACCCTTTAGATTCAAGTGGCAAAATTATTTTATAAAAGCTATAAGGTATGCTTTTAGGTTTTTTATACTAAAATGTTTTATAATGCACTGTTAGGAATGCTTTCCAAACTAGGTATAAAACTGTTTGGCTTCGAGAGCCATTTATCTAAATCCTATTAAAACACTTTCGCTCTGGATGTTATTAAGTTGTATAAAGCTTTCATAAAGCCTTAGAAAACTGCATTAGGAGTCATTATAAAACAATTTATTGTCGACAGAAAATCAGTAGCAAGAGCAGCAGTTACAAAACAATTTGGCTATCCTGAAGCAGCATTGGAACCTTTTTAAAACTTGCGAACTATTTTGTTTTAAACGGGTTCTGAGAAATTGTTTTTCTATTTTTCTCAATTTTTTGATTTTTTTCATTTTTTCATTTCTTTTCTTTGTTCTATTTTTTCATTTGCTTTTCAAGTCACTCAATTTCGCTATTTGGGACCTGTTGATGAGTCAAAACCAAGACTTGAAACTTGTCACCAAAAATATAATGGGTCGTGTGATGAAATAACAAATTAAATGTTTTTTAGATTTTGCTATCTACCGGAGAATACAAATAAATTCCTTCTTCAACAAATTTAATAAAACCATAGCAATAGGTATGTTCGATGAAAACACCGTGCAAATTTTTCCCTACAATTTTCCCGGGGTTTTGTGCACTCATTGAACAAGTTTTTAAAATACCGGGTAAAGCTAGTGTAATGACATTTCTCTGACAGTTCCCCTGAGTATAATTAATTGTAAAAAGTTTTTTATAAAATGGATGAAGAGAAATAAAATGTGCTCTAGCTATTTATCTATTTCTTTTCTTCTAATTTTTGCTTATTTTTGCTCAAGAAGTAATTTTTTATGCCCCAATCAGGAACATATTGCAAGTGACAGTTCTCAAGTGACAAATGTCAAAACATTACTCCAAGAAAATTTTGGTGTAAGCTCGGGGTAGCCCAGGTTTTTCAAAAACAAGATAGTCTGGCCCGTTGTAGCCCTAATATTTATGACTATTTCGCGTCATGTCATATTTTAATTTGCGAAATATTCAGAGAGAGAGCCAATTACTTCGGAAATCGCTACACAAAATTTTGCCTCATGTTGCGTTCTCTCTCAAAGTTTTACTACATCACATTCGTCTCCCAATTACTCTGATTATAATTCCAGAAGTTATTTCGACATTTTTGTTGATGAAGAAGGTTTAGAAATAAGAGATAACTTGTCTGTAAAATTGGATGACATTATAGCTCCTGCATTAACGAACGAAAATAATTTAAGTGATGATTGTGGTATGATGATATAAAAAATGAAAACGTTCAACAAGAAATGGAATCTTGGGGTTATACTCACCTAAGCAGTCGAGAAAAATTGTTTTTTCAAACATGTCATATTTTTATAGATTCATCTGTTGTCTATTAGCCTACAATTTTTTTTTTTTAATTCGCGGCAAAATCGAAATTATAGGCATTTATACATACCTTAAACCGGGTTTTACCTACCTACATATGATTATCCTACAAGTTCCTTGTTTTAATATTTACTGTAAGTTACTCTACTCACAGAATAAAGAAAGATATGTAGCCATTTTATGAAATGTTAATGCATGCTGAACGAAGCTTTTTTGGGCATGCAATAGTAAGTAGCACATATCTGCTTTTTTTATTAGTTTAAACTTTAAATGCATTTTTCTCAAAACATGGTTTTCAAAATCGGTGCAACGAAATTTTCCTATTTTCTTTCAATTGATTTGGTTCAAATTTTCTACATTGGTTGAAAACTATATTATCTAGTATGCTGTCGTTAGCGTTTTTTCATATCTTGTAATTAAGAATATTTATTTTAAAAATAATGTCAAAAATTTTGTCCGAATATCGGGATTTCAACTTTGAATAGCTACCATTTTCCTAGAAATTATTATTTTGAAAAACGTCTACGACAAGTACTAAATAATATAGTTTTCAACCAATATACAAAATTTTAGCGAAGTCGATTGAAAGAAAATAGGAAAATTTTGTGACACCGAAAAAGCTTTCTTCGATGACTATGGTCAACAGAAATGGACACCTACCACAATGGATTAGTTTTTTTTTAAAGATTATTGATTTTTTGTTATAAAATAAAAACAAAATATTTCTGCCAAACTATTTACTTAAAACATAAAAAAAGTCCCAAAAGTTGAGGAAAAAATTACTTTCAGCTGGATATAACCCCTTAGGGGTTTCTTTCGCAATATTAATGAATCAAAAATAATTTTTTTAAATATCAACATTGACAGATTGCCAGTATACACAAGCTCTAAAGAAGAATTTTGGCCTACCTTTTAATATCCTTGAAATATCCCTTTTTCATCATAGAATAATTGCTATTTACAGTGGAAAGGGCAAGCCTGGTGATGTCTGGTGTCTCCATTTGTTGATGAATTAAGAGAAAAGAAATTATAGAAAATGGCATCGATATCAATGGAAAGAAAAATAAACGTTGTATTATTACAACTATTAGAATATATTAGAATATAAATTTAAATCAATATATAAATCGCACAGTTTCGAATGGTATGTGCGATACAATACTTGACGGAGACCTCTCACATTTATTGACGGTATTTCCTGAGGCCTGCTGCTGATACTGTTTACTGTATGAGAAATCATGTAGGTATTTGTTCCAAAATTATTGCAATAATACCTACCGCTTCTAAAACGTCAGTAAATTTATCCATCCATCCTATTTATTGTCTTAAAAATACACAATTTTAAACGATATCTTTTTTCAATACGATTGTTGTATTGTATTTTACATAAGACAAACTTCTTAGATATTACTGGTCGGGATTAGTATCGTTTTTAGGAGCTCTATAATAGTTCTGTAAGAAACGAAATTTCGCTTTATTGAGGTTATGAAGGAAACTGAAGTATTTTATTAAGGTTCTAAAAAAAAAACCAAAAGACCTGCATGGTTTTATTAAGGTTTTCAGAGTAACTAAATAGTTTTGTAAAATTCTCAATCACGAAAATCTGATTTAATGGTTTTATAGAAGTTTTAGAAAAAAACTATTTTGTTTTATTAGAGCTCTGGAAAGAGCTGAATTGTTGTTTTAATATTAGCCATTTATTTTATAAATTATAAGAGCTGCGAATACCACAAATTTGCGAAAGCATATATATTTGTCGCATATATGAATTTTATGCTAAAAAAATAAATTAAGGGTTTATTCTGAAAATTTTAAAAATACCTTTAGGGTAGAATATCAAATTATCTAATAATCCCAATTATAACGGACCTTAGAGAAATGTTATAAATTTTCACGAATTTACAGGCACGTTGTACTATTTCGAGCTATATTTAAAACTTTTACCAAAAAATTTGATTGGCAATAAATTTAATTGCATATATTTGGCGTAAATTTTATTTTACTTTAAGTAGTCGAAAATTTCAATACATTACTAATATATTTGAAATATCTGAATAAACTTATAAAGATAAATACTTGTTCATTTATAGGATAATATCGCATACCAGCAAAATTATTTGTATGCATATTTTATATGAAGAAAAAAAAATCACATATATTGTAAAAAATATAATATCCATGTCTAACAGATACACTTAAACCTCTTTAATATATGACTATGTAAATTCGGAGAACGTTTTCACAGCAATAATAAATCAGTTTTATAAACGCTGCTAGAATGTTTACGCAACACCCTTTTACAAAAACCTCCTTTTAAAAGATGTTTTATATGTGCTCCTAGAGCATTCCCCGGAGTAACTTAAGTATCGCATTAAAGTTCTATAAAGTGGTTCCCATTACCTTTATACAGTGGCCCAAATTGGCTTTATAGAGGATTTATATAAACTGGAAGAAGGTTATCAGTACTAACGTTATAAAACGTAAAGTTTTATTAAAGGCTGTGAGAATACTCTTACAACTCTTACAAAAGTTGAATTGTTCATTGGGTTTGAAAGCGAAAAAACGAATTATTACGTCTAGTTTCTTAATTTCCTAATTTCCAGAAACTTAAAAGATGGCAGCTTGAATCAATGGGGAAAACATAGAGCATCTCAAAGCAAGGCTCGGCATATCTAAGCAATATTGCAATTTAGTAATAGGTCTATAACTAGATGTCACAATTATTCCATTTCCGAGGCTCGGGAAAATACCGCGAACAATATAGTTATGTGTTTCTTTTTTCTTTTTCTTTTTTTTTTATTATTAAGTCAAGCTCAGGGGATACCATATAATGAAAAGCACACAGCATGCCAAGAAAAAGGTAGGGAACGGAAAGCTTGAGGAGAGTGGCGAAGTGCTAACTTGTATCACTCTTGAACTTTCACTAATTGTAAGCCGGAGGAAAGACAGAAGATGGTAGACTGTTCCATATTTGGACAATACGGGATAAGAAATCCTAACGGATTTTTACTGTATGGCCAAAACTATTTTGAAGGGTAAATGATGTATGCGGGTTGCAGGACTAGTATTGCGTGCAAGAATCCATCTACAAAGCATCAGACTAGATATTTCATCGGAACATTGACTATGCATGTAGAGATAAAGGAGCGAAAGCCATCCAAAATTTTGCCACATCGCCAATGAGCTTGAAAGCTCTCTTTTGGGTAATATCCAATGAAGCTAAGGCTTTGCGACCAGCCCAGGCCCAGATATGGGAATTGTACTCAATTCTAGGTCTGATGTAGGACCTGTAAAGGAGCCCTAGATTCGATGGATTCAAACAATTTTTATGCCTTTCAAGAAACTTAAGACAACAGAGAAGATATGATCTCTCCAGCTTAACACTAGAGCACACGCCCCCCCTCCCCCCGACTTGGATCATGGGAGCTCGCGTAGGAGATATACGTACCCGATTTTTGAAGTAGTTTTTCTCAGTCAAACAGAGTGGAAAATAAAAGAGTGTTGATAATTCTAAAAGAGGATCTTTATCGCAGTTATATAAAATAACAACAAAAGTTTTTAACACTTTCTTATATACTAGCTAGAACATAAACGAAAAATGTCAATATAAATCTCTTTGAAATTCAATCAGGCTTATTAAAAAGGAAACAAACTGATCCTTAGGCATTATTTTCATTATTTTCGTTATGTTTTTGACAGTCTGAACATATAACTATTTGATGATCAGCCACTGTGTGTAATAAAGTTCGGAGATCTATGTGAAAAGGAATCTTTTTATTGCGGGACCAACCGAATTATTTATTCTTCATGAGGTCTCTAGCCGTAGGTTATAAGAAACCGTGTAGTTATCGTATGGTCAACACCCTGTAGTTATCGTATGGTCAACTCTTGTAAATATCACTGTTTTCCATGTCTCTACCAGTACAATTTGGTCTATTTATTGTTTTGAGCAGTTAGTGAAGATAGGTAGTTTTTGCACATTTGTACCGGAATTAGAAATATTCCTTCTTGTCATGGATCTTTGCAGTTCAATACACACAGCGGAGAAAAAAGTTTCGTTATTTTTTTTTTTATTATTATAAACAACTAAACTATTCTATATAAGTAAACTAATACTAAATTAAAAAATAATAGCATCTAAAAAATATTAACCATATTTATTACCTTTTGACAATCACACGCTCAGGGCCCAGTTCCAAGTTCCACTAAACTGAACTTTACATGGTCGTACAAGCACACCAAGCGACAGTAAGTTACTTATTGCGTAGACTGATTATTAAATTAAGCTTATCTAGGAGTTCAGGATGATATCTCAGCTGCACACATTACATAATATGCAGCAAAGTAAAACACTGGGTGACATGTCTCCCCCGCGCGAGTTAAATGATTATTATCTTTTGATAATAAAAAAAAATCAAATATAGAAAACACGAAATTTATTTTAAGATATTAACTTTATTTAACCGAGGTTAAGCTTCAGCTCAACCTTTTCCGTTCAAATATTAGAATTTAACTAACTTATTTAATTTCCCAGAAATTATACCTCAGCTTACTTTAATACAAATATCTTATTTTTACAGAAAATTGCATTTGTCTTATCGTACTTTGCTTTTGTACAAAAATGCTGACGCTGTGTGATTTAGTTCAACGTTTTGTGGGAACGTTGAATTTGATGAAATGTGATATTTTTGTTTTTCATGAACATTACCGGATTTTAAACAGGAGTATCAAAGAAGCAAGCGAAATCAAGGTTACTGTAATCGGTAAAACTATGGATGGGATTGAAAGTAAGGAAAGCAGATCATTAATGAAAATGAAGAAGACAGACGGAGATATAACAGAACCCTGGGGCACACTGGTATTTATGGGGTTAGATTCAGATGTAATGCCATTTAGTACAATCCATATGTATTAGGCAACTGGAAAAAAATTTTCAATTCATAATTGAAGAGGAAGAATAGACCAAATGCTTCAATTTTGGCTAAAAGGGCAGAATGTCAGACTCTGTCAAAACTCATTGAAATATACAGGATAACTAATTTTGACTCACCAAAATTGTGAAGACTACGTTTCCAACGTTCCGTAAGAAAAATCAGTTAGTTTGCAGATGAGCGTCCAGTTCGGAAGCCATATTGGCGATCGATGATGAGCTGATTGGTTTCTGAATACTTCATGAATTTGAAGTTAATGATAGATTCAAAAACCTTTGAAATAATCGAAGCGATCACAATTGGTCGATAATTTGTGCAATCGCTACCCTCTCTTTTCTTACAAATACACTGAACATGAGCTAGTTTCTAGATAGTTGGAAAGTTTTCGGTCGTATAAAATAAGTAGAGTAGTTCTCGCAAAGGTTTGGCCAAGGTTAAGGTTAGCTTTCTATACACTGATCCCTTTTAAGGACTTTGAATATATCTCTAATACGAATGTGGATTGGTTCTTATATACATCCCCACGTAAGATGTAAAATGACTATCTAGTGAAGTGGGTGGAAGAAAGGTAGACCATGACTTTTTAGGTTTTTCTCGATTAAATTTGGTCTAGTTTCTAGTAAAAATCTAAAATTTGAGGGTTGTTGAAGTAAAGGATGGAAAATCTGCGCAATTCCTAATGAAATACTGAAAATTTCAAATTCAAATTGTTTACCCATATAAAATATCATATGTCATTTACATATACATACAAGAAACAGATAATGTATTTAAAACAAAAAAAAAAAGGAAGAGAAAAGAAAGTCTGATTTTAATTGTAAGTAAGTGTATGAGAGCATATAAAATATTAACTCACTAAAATATTTTATTTACGTATTGTACTATTGCTTATAAGATGTTAACAATTGGTACCTCAGAGAATAGTTGTAAAATGTATATAATATATAAAAAAATACAAGGAAATAGAAATCGCTCGAAGATCTTGGAATAAGATCCAGATGACAAACAAAAGAAGCCAGATTGTTTATACGTTTGATTCCAAGGGGCATGGAGTTGCAGAAATTAATCTCGTGAACATAGAATGATCTTCGACTCTGTAGACCAATATGTCTAGGTACGATCTTGACCTGAACGATGTGGCAAAATTAAGTTTTTTCAAAAAGATACCGAGGCTGCTCGTTGTACATTAAGCAGAAAAGAAAGAGTACTCTGCGGTATTTAAGATATTGATTCAGACTGCATATGGATGGTAAAGGGGGATATATGATCGTATCTACGAAGATTGAAAACGTAGCGAACACACGAGTTAAACGCAACATTAAGTTTGCGCGAGCATACTACATTCATACAGCCATACACTACCACTCCATACATAATTAAGGGTACCAGCAAGGTTTTAACAAGCTTCAGTCGAACCTGTTGTGGTGTGATTGAAGCAGATGGTCACAGGCTACGTAAGCCGCCATAGATTTTACTTAACACTGCATTTATGTACATGTTCATCCCAAGTGAGAGTGCTTTGTTCATAGATAAGCCCAAATGTTTAATAATATCAGAGTACGGGAAAATCATATTATTCAGAACAATAGGCGAGAAATCGCGAATGTCCAGTCTACATTTGTAAATAATAACAAATAATAGACTGAAATTTCATTAGATTAAGAACCAGGCCAAAAAGAGTGCCCAAGATAAGACAGTTTCCAGATCTTCATTAACGCTGGAAGTACCATCTTCTAGTAGCCCAACGGATCGCGACTGGTATAACTGTACATCATCTGCATACAGGAGTATGTTTGAAGTACTAATGCAATATCATTTATAAACAATGCGAAAAGGGATGGAGCCACAATAGATCCTTGTGGTATCCCACACCTAGTTCTGATCAGGATAAAAAGAAGCCCATTCACTCGGACCCTTTGATCTCGATTAGATAGATAACTGCAGATGAGTTTTGTACTCAGTGAGGAAAACTTAAAAGTATTACAAAATTTATAATATAGTTTTGCATGATCAACCGAATCAAAGGTCTTGGCGAAATCAAGAAGCACCAAAATGGAAGCCAAATCGGAGTCCATAGCAATTCTTATATCATCAGCAACTTTGAGGAGAGCTGAAATGCAACCATGATTTTCCCGAAGGCCGGATTGCCAAGGGATCAAAAGCTTTTCAACAGCCAGTTCAGAAGCTTTTCAAATATTTTGGAATTGATTTAGGGGAGGCTTATTGACAAAACATCCTCAAGACACAGATTACTCCTTATTTTAGGAACGGGGACTACTAGGACTTATTTCCACAGATGGGGAGTAGGTGAAGGTAGTAATACAAGTGCTAAATATGTGATTAACATAAAGGAGTATGTGAGGCAGAATATCTTTGAGAAATCATAGAGGAATCTCATCAATACCCGTAGCATTAGAACTGATCGAGTATGCAGCCTTTAGCACCTCATCATAGGCAACACATCTAAAGTTGAATACAACTGTGCTACCTTTCACTGCTGATGGTGGAGTGCTTTAAAAGGTAGAACTGGGATTTATAACAAAGTCTTGTATTGGGCTTAAACTTATAATAGTTCACTTTGGAGGTACGAACAGCCATTGTGGTAATGTTCCTTAACCTACGAAAACGATCCCAGTTTTCCTCGTTCCGAATTCGTCTCCAAAGTTGATATAAACAATCCCGTTCTGCTATTAAATTGGCAATGTGGTTGTTAAACAATGGAACAGATCGATGGCAAGGCCAAGTGTGAAGAGGAACATGCTTTTCGCAAAGAGATTTCACCAAGGTGTTGGAGTGAGCGACTTGATCATCAGAACTGATAAGAGAGAAAACTGTGTCCCATGGGAGAGATGGAATGTCGTTCACAGCCCATTTAGATTAATACGGTTGTAATCTCTATAACTAATTGAAATAATTTCATTCAAGGGTGGAGATTAAAGTTCGTAAATTAAGAAGATAAGGTCATGGAGTAAAATTTCAGGTACAGAAAACTGATTGAAGAATAAGACCTTATCACGATCAGCCATCAGGAAGACATCAATAAGAGAAGGTTACGAAGAGAACATTACGAACATAATATGAATTTTTCCAAAGGTTTTTGTATAGGCAATATATTTTATCTGTAGAGGCTGGTATAAAATCTAATAGTAATACGTTTAGGTCCTTTATAAAGTGTAAACGAAAAACATCGGGCTTTCCTAAAGTTTTGCATTATAACAATAATAAATTTTATGACCTTCAGAGCAGCTGTAACCTTTTGCAGATTATTTTGAATCTATATATGATACGGTCATTTACCAAAAATATGAAGCTTTCTAATACATATCCCACTGAAATGAGCCTAGATGAGAATGTAGCTAAATCCCCGAAGGAAATTAGTAATATTTTTGCTACATACTTCAAATCGACTTATGATGATAGTCCTTTAAGTCATGTTGACTATTATTCTGGTAGCTCTTCTGTAGTAAATCATTTACCTATAACCCTTCCTCAAGTTGTAGCTGAGGATGTAGAACGTATTATTTCGTCGTTGGATATCAATAAGAATGCTGGTCCAGATGGGATACCAAATATGTTTTATAAAAATTGTTCTTCAAACCTGGCGTATCCGATTTCAAAATTATTTAATTTGTCTATTAAAGAACGATTTTTCCCTACTAATTTGAAGCATCATTTTGTCTACCCAGTTTTTAAATCGGGTGTTAAAGAGACTGTCAGAAACTACCGACCTGTCTCCGTGTCAATTGCCTTGGCTCTTATGTTTGAAAAATTAGTATATAATATGGTATATTCACAACTCAAGTCTCACATATCTAATAACCAACATGGTTTTTTGCCAGGTAGGTCTACAGTCACTAATTTATCTATATTTACTGATGCTATTGCTGTAGCACTAAATGAGGGAGAACAAATTGATGCCTTTTATGCTGATATGAGTAAGACTTTTGACAGGATAAATCATTCTGTCGTGCTTAGCAAGATGCTTAGCATGGGTTTTGATAACAATGCTGTTGAATGGTTTGAGTCATACTTGTCTAATCGTTGCTTAAGTGTGGTAATAAATGGTTTTAAATCAGACTCGTTCACCCAGCCTTCTGGAGTCCCTCAAGGCACTATACTTAGACCACTAATATTCTTAATTTATATTAATGATCTACCAGATACAATTAGCTCATCTTGCTTGTTATATGCTGATGATGAGAAAATATATAGAACAATAAAGGAGCCACAAGATTGCATTCAGCTGCAATATGACATTGAACAGTTACTCAGCTGGTGTAAAAATAATTTGCTTTCTTTGAATTTTAGCAAATGCAAATGTATTACCTTTACTAGAAAATTGAATGTTATGCACTGGAATTATCACCTTGATGGTATTCCTATAACTAAGGTGACTGATATTTGCGATCTTGGTGTGATTTTTGATGACAAGCTTTTATTTGACAAGCACATAAATAATATCACTAATAAGGCTCTTAAATCCCTTGGTTTTATTTTACGATGTACGAAATCTTTTAAACAAGTTCAATCGTTCAAAGTGCTTTACGTTAGTCTCGTAAGGAGTATTTTAGAGTATGCGTCCCTTATATGGAACCCTTTTTATGCTACATATGCCCAAAAAATTGAGGGCATTCAGAGACGCTTTACTCGGTTCATACTATTCAAATTTGATCAGTCCAATTATGAATATAACGATAGATTAACAAGACTGTCTATGACAACTTTACTTAATCGGCGTTCATATCTTGACGAATTATTCCTATTTAAGTTCCTTAATAATAAAATTGATGCTCCTGATATTCTCCCAAAAATTTGCATAAATGTTCCATCTCGTCCTACACGTCAACTACTAGTATTCAATCCTGAATCACATCGCACAAATATAAGATTGAAGTCTGCTATCATTAGAATTCAAAGGTCTCATAATGATTATTTCAATGATCTTGATCTTTTCAATTCTTGTCCTACAACTTATAAACGCAATGCCATGGATAAAATGCTTTTTTAGATGGTGTTTCTCCTTTTCATATGTATACTTTTATTTTTGTCTCTTGCTATTATTTTTTTTCCTGTTCTCAATATATCTCCTTCTTTCATTCCATCATTTATTTTTTGGTTTTACTCTTGATATTTATTATTAAGTATTAAGTAGTAGTTTAAAATTTTTTTTTACTTTAAACTTTTTTTCCTTTTTTGAATTTGAATTGAAGTTATTTTTGTTTTGTTCTTAATTTTCTATTTCCTTATTAGTTTTTTATATACATATTATACAGATCATTTTTTTTTTAATTTTGAATTTATTTCATTACTTGTAGTATAATATTTTATTTTTTACTATTTTTTATTATTGAGTTTTCTAACGTTTATTTTTACATCTTTTATTTTTTCTAATTTTGTCTAATTTTTATTTCTTTTTATTAGTTACATTGCCTTAGCTTTAGTTGTAGTTTAGTATTTAAATTTTACTCTTTGTTTTAATTTAAGTTTAGTCGCTTTTTCTAGCAATTAGATATAGATCCTTTTTTCTCTCTTAATTTAAGTCGGTAGTAAGTAATTGGTGTAAGCTGTTTACTATCGAATGAACTTCTTAATAAAATAAAAAAAAAATAAAAAAAATACTACTTATGGCTATTTCAATAATGCTTCCCACTCTTTTGAGGGCAATTCATTGGAAATTGGCTGCATTTCACTTGATGATGCTGATGTACTTAATGCCCTTAAAGATTTGAAATGTAGTTTCAATGTTGATGCTGAAGAAATTTGCTCATCTTTACTTATTAATTGCGCTAATTCTTTGCCTTGCGGTCTAACCAAGATTTATAATTTATCTCTGAGTACTGGTCAATTTTTAGATGAATGGAAAGTTTCTTACATAACTCAAATACATAAGTCTGGACCTAAAAACCTGGTATCCAATTATCGGGAAGTATCCATTATGAATAATATTCCGAAAGTGTTAGATTCCTTCGTTAATTCAAAATTATTCTTTTTAGTTATAGAAATTATAGCGCTACAGCAACACGGTTTCGTTTCTGGCAGATCATGTGCATCTAATTTAGCCATATTCTCGAATTACACTTTAAATAAAATTGAAGATGGTAATCAGGTTGATGCAGTTTACACTGATTTTACCAAAGCATTTGACAGGGTTTCTTTATTAGCGTTGATTTTCAAATTTCAGTTGCTTGTTTTTCATTCATCGGATTTCCTCATATTTAAGCGATCGGAAACAATATGTCAAAATTGATCACCTTAAATCTAGAATAATCAATATCAACTCAGGTGTTCCTCAGGGTAGCCATTTGGGCCCTTTACTATTTGTATTATTTATTAATGATGTAGTTAATCATATTCATTTTTCAAACTTTCTAATTTTTTCTGTTGATCTCAAACTTTATACTAGAATAACGTCTACAAATGATTTTATGCTGCTTCAAAGTGACATTGATAATTTTTTTGTTTGGTGTGCGAATAATAAACTTTGAGAGTTTTGCTATGCAAATTTATAGCGAAATTGACTCAGATTGCTGCTAAGTTTGCAGCTTGAGAATTGCGTGGAAAAAACTCTTTATGCAAACGAAAAATCTTTGAAAAAAGAAATTTTATTGCAAAAAGATGGCGTTTCATATAAGCAGGAACAGTATAATCGTCAGTACGGATTGGTTCCTGCCTGCCATATACGCCAAAGCAAACAGCCAAGCTGACCTCATATATAGACTATGAATAATTTTTAAGTGTGAATTATATGAGGCGAAATACTACGTATTTACTTGAATGCCTAGCAAGATTAACCCTATGCGGGACTACCATTACATAGAAAGTTTTGCTATGAAAATTCATAGCGAAATAAGTCAATTTGAAATTGACTCAGTCTATATATGAGGTCAGCTTGGCTGTTTGCTTTGGCGTATATGGCAGGCAGAAACCAAGCCGTACTGACGATTATACGGTTCCTGCTTATATGAAACGCCCTATTTTTGCAATAAAATTTCTTTTTTCAAAGATTTTTCGTTTGCATAAAGAGTTTTTCCACGCCATAATAAGCTTGACCTTAATATTTCAAAATATAAGATCGTGTCTTTCCATCGGAATTTAAATCCAGTCATATTTAATTATAAAATCAATAATAATCTTCTTCGGAGAGTTAGTGAGGTGAAAATTTAGAGGTCACATTTGATAGAAAATTATCTTTTGTCCCCCACATTGGAACGATTGTTTCTAGAGCA
Source organism: Dioctria rufipes (assembly GCA_963924295.1). Taxonomy (NCBI): domain Eukaryota; kingdom Metazoa; phylum Arthropoda; class Insecta; order Diptera; family Asilidae; genus Dioctria; species Dioctria rufipes. The sequence goes on from OZ002742.1 coordinate 83,767,833, forward strand.
AACAGAAACCTGGGGTTCTTAAAACAGAATTCTAAGGAATTTAGTGATTTGGGTACTTTGAAAGTCCTTTATTTTTCTTTAGTGAGGTCTGTAGTTGAGTATACATCCGCTATTTGGTGTCCATTTTAATGTAGTCGTATAGAGCGAATTGAGTCTGTTCAGAGATCATTTTCTAAATTTGCTTAATTTAAATCTCATTTTGGAAGTAATACTACTCCTCAGTATCCTACAAGATGCTTGCTTTTGGGTATGTTGACTTTAGAACTCAGAAGACAAGATATCTCATATAAAATAAAGTGCCCCCAGCTCTTGTCATTAATTTTTATATAATCTCCAAAGAGAGTTATACGTCCGAGGAACTTGCTTTATTAATCACATCATAGAACTAATTATGGTAGTTATGAAGTAATCTCAAATTGTATTTCTCAATTCAATTCGGTCATCTTGTTGATTTGACAATGTATTTCAAAAAAGTCATCTATGAGCAATATAACTCTTGAATTATGTATGCATATTATTATACTCAATTTTTTTTTCCTTTTATTTTTACACCGATATTATTATTTTTAAAGTTTTTGACACTTGTTAAGATTATAGTTGAGTACATGAAATGTCTGTAAGATTCATACCTCTGTAGACAATAAATAAATAGAACGCATTATTGCCATAATATTTTTAAGACTATACATACGTCACCCGGGAAAGGGGAATTTTCAACACTAATATAATAAAAATATGTAAAACACGTTAAGTAAGTATAATAGAATATTTAAATACACCATATGATAGATTTTTTCGTTAAATAAATTCTGTTTGTCATAGTTTTGGGCAAAAAATTTTAAGTTGCTTTTATCTTAAAACAATATTCTAATACAATGTAATTAATGACATTCAATCGTCCTCCTTTGCATAAAATCCTCAAAGGAAAACATCAATAAATATAGCAATTTGGATAATCTAATCGGAGCGACAGCTATTGCGTCAATAAATCTGCATCTGGTTAATTAATCAAAGCGCGAACTCGTTGCCTACCACTTGCTGGAAAATCATGACGATAAATTAACAGTTTTAATAAAATCTCAATTGCCATTCTAAACTTTTAATTAAGTGTCAACTCTAGAATATGTCAGGCAGGCTATTTCACGCCTAATAGGCATCATTGACCTTTGAATTCCTGACATGCTACTCTAAAGGATTATAGACCAGATGGAAATTTTTTTTTTCAATTTTTTGTGGTTAATACTCCGTCTAATTTCTACCCTGTGTGTATATACTCATACATATATATTCATATTATATGCATGCTATTTCAGGACCAGAGTTTCATAACATCCTCGCATTTGCACATTAATCATTTGTTTTCATCATCAGGCGCCGTTGTATATTGTAAGATGATGAGGGTCAGCAAATCTTTAAGTGATGTTTTAGAGGATATGGTAGTAGCAACAGTAGCAGAAACCATAAATATCTACCCTTCTCCAGCATAAGCCATTTGTGAATTAAATTATTGGCTTTCGAATCCACAAATTAACAACAACTGTGAGTGCGCCTGTAAAATTAATACCGAAGCGCCCAAGTTATTTTTAGTAAGCAAACATTTCTTAATCTTAAGCAGCCAGCACTCGTGCCCTCCGTAGCCGTGAAAATACCTACATCGAACCGCGGTCTGCATCGGATCTAAATATGCTCAGCGATTCCGTAAATAACTTGCGTGGTTCGCGGCCTTTCGCTGCGCCAAGCATCATGACAAAGATACTTTACAAATTACCATACAATTACATGCAATCTCTGGTATGGAACAATTGGAGGATTTATTGCCGACAGGAATGCGACGACGATATCTAAGGAGAATCATGACACGATTTGTTGATTGTGACGTCTTTTTCGGCTCCTTTTGCATGCTAGTAGAAAGAAGAAAAAAATACTAAACCATCTGGAATTGATTTTAAAGGAGGTTTTATCTAAATTGGGCAGATAACAATTTGTTGGTTCCTTTCATGTATATTCCAGACTTTGATCACTCTGTATAAAATATGCAATGATCAGAAATTTTTGGGCTGACCTCTTTAAAACGTTTTCATTATAGTGAAGAAATTCGAATGCGTACTTGAGATAATTTGCATTAAAGTGCAACATATACTCGGCCAGAAACAAACAGATGCTGGTTTCTACCTTACTTATTAGAATTAGCAATCAGTATGAAACATTCCAGTTATTCTTATCTCCTAAAGCTGCCGGCAATCAATAACAACCCCATACAGAATTATGTAGTACCTAAGTACTAAGAAGTCCACCCTTGAAATTAACAGATTTCTTAAAACAACAAGGGTTGACTTTTTGGAAGTTGAAATTGTTTGATCCTTTTCAAGTACAAATAAAGGTTGGGAAGGGTAAATAATTTTGTAATCTTGGGTCAATAAAGACGGGATATAAATAGTAAGTTACAGCAACGCTGATTTACATCCGTCGCAGAATTCTGTAACTGTACGGAGTTTGAGAAGTGTCAGAAATGCTTAGATTTAGATGTATTTCCAGTTTGTACATGATAAGATAATTTAAGAAATATTCTTTAATTATCGATAGCACCAGTAGATAGTTTTATAGAACATCCTTCATAAATATGTTTAGCGTAGTTGCGCATTTCGCCAAAGTTCTGAAAAAAAAATGTTATATTTGGCGTTTCTCATTTCTTTGAGCATGCCAGACACAGGGGCGGATCAAGCTAAGGAGCACGGGGGCGCCCCCCCCCCTTCTGAAGACCACCGCAAAAAATTGCAGTAGATCTTCTGAATCTTTCTTAACAAAAGGTTTCACATCTATTCTACTGCACCTTTTGCAAAAAACGTAACAATTTCTGGAAGCGTTCAATATAATACATTTAGAAACGCAGGCCCTAGCTAGCATTTTGTCCTTCGGTCATGATTGTTGAAGCCTATAAAGAAAACAGGAAGCGCGGATTCCTATACATGAGCGTCGCTTTGTTCGGGGTGTTTGAAGCAGGACAGAGCCTATTCATCTTAACGCGATGGAAGGTTTGTTTTAATTGAAAACAGCTGCCAAAGGGTCTTTGATAAGCTTTCCATGTAAAGACGGCTTCTTAGAACATTATCGGCGCGGCGTGGCAAAAAAAAACCTTTAAAGAAACAATTATAACTCGTCATTGGAGAAATTCAACGAAACTATACACAACGACGAAGAAGTCATTGCGCATTGTTCTAGTGAGTGTTAATATATTTAATGCAAGAGATTAATTTATAAATAAATTTTTTTTTATTTCGTAAAATGCCCAAACATTAAATAAAAACAAAATATATCTGCAGATTGGGAAGTCTTAATGAGTATCCTAGAGAATTTGATGGTCGGCCTGTTTTGCTTCAAGGAATGTTGATGTATGCATATTTGAATTTAGTACAATTCTAAGTCTTGGGCATGCGTGAATACATACGGTATTTACAAAGCAGATCTTAACAATAGCAAAATCGCTTTTGGTTTAACGATAAGTGCAACCAAGCAATAAAAGCGAAAAAGTCTGCTTTTTACACCTATCAATTGCATCAATATCCAGAACTGAAACACTATCCAAAGAGAAAAATTTCTTTTTGACCAGAACGTTAGAATATTGACAAGACGAAAAGGCAGCAAAGGTCACTGGTGAAAACCATCAGGAGCAACTTTTCAATTGCTGGAAACAATCTCACGTTCAGCCTATTCCCAAGAAAGGAATTAGAATCACTTCGATTCTTAAAAAGGCTCTTGAATCTATCATTAACTTCAAATTAATGAAGTATCTAGAAACTAATCAAACCTACAACAATCGCCAATATGGCTTTTTGGTTCTTTTTTTTCTGACTTTTCTTATGGAACATTGAAGCCTTAGTCTTCTCAATTTTGGTGAGTCCATAATCATTGCCATAAATATTTCAAAGACCTTTGATAGTGTCTGGAGTTCAAACCTTTTAGCCAAACTTAAAGCACTTGGACTCGCTCGTCCTCTTCTATTATGAATGTAAAGTGTTTTATCTGGTCGCTTAATACGGATTATATTAGATGGTGTTACATCTGAACCTCATCGCATAAGTGCCGGTGGGCTCAAGGCTCTGTTATCTCTCAAATTTTCTATCTAATTTTCATTATTGATCTGCTTTCCCTTACTTTCAATCCCATCCATTGTTTTGCCGATGACAGTACCCTTGGTTTCGCTTACTCCCTTGACAACCTTGGGGACTACAGAGGAAATGTCACATCTGTCAAACTATCCTCGCTTAGAGCAAACCGAATCGCATCGAATTCAATACATCTAAGTTCCAAAGCTGTCCCATTTCTCTAAAACAATGTTTCCACTTCCGCATCTTTTGATGGAGCACTTCTTGAGGATATACCGTCTTTATGCATTATATTAATATTTGCAGTATGTTAAGCTGAACAGATCACAACTTCTCTGTTGCGAAATAAGCAACGAATCATCGTGGATTTCTGAAAAGGTGTAAGAAATATTTTAGCCTATCGGTTCTAGCGCTCCTCTACAAGTCCTACATCAGACCTAGAATGGAGTACAATTTCCATACGTGGGCCGGGGCTGGTCGTAGAGCCGTAGCTTCGATGAATATTGTCAAAAAGGGAGTTTTCAGCACATTGGCGATGTGGCAAAAACTTGTTCTATGGACTTACATGAGCACCGCTGCAATGTTGGTTGCTTTTCGTTCCTATATTACTACATGCAGGATCAATGTTTTGATGAAATATCTAGTATGATCCCGGATTCCTCCATATAATACTCACACTGCAAGCCACGCACATCCTTTTACCCTCGAAAATACTTTCAGTCGCGTGCGAACGTGGAACAGTCTCCAATCTTCTGTCTTTTCTCCGACATGCAATCTGCGAAAGTTTAGGGGTGACATACATCAGCACTTTCGCCACCCTCCTCACGTTCCCTAATTCTTTTTTTTTTATCACCTTCTTGCCATGCTGTGCTTTGCATCATAGTTCATAGGATATCTGCCGAGCTTGGCTTAATAATATAAAAAACAAAACAAGAGACACTTTCTAAACCTATCGACGAAGTTAAGTAAATGTAAATTTTTAATTCTTGCATTTTACAAAGATACAATTTATTATGATTCGTGAATTTGAATAAAGTACGTTTCCCCAGTGTTACTAACTAAAATAGATGATTGGGAAGTTTTTCACTTTCACCATTTACAAACCAAAACAAAATAAATAATCTGACATCCCCTTTGACTTTTCGGTGTGGCAAAGATCCTTGAGCAACTTTCTTCGTTGCAAGTGGTAGCCACTTGCTAATCTGTTCGACTCGTATCCTTTAAATGACACATTTTGTGCATTTGACATATGCGAGTGGTGGCGTATCTTCAAACTTATGTTCAGTTTTCTGCATATACCATTTTTAAACCATAGTTGCCCATCTATCTATTAAAAGAGCTAAGCTTAGGACATTCAAGCCCAGAAGTTTTCATTCAATTGATGTCGAGAATCTGCACCAAGAAATAACATCTATCGAATGGGACTATATGTATATATGCAACGAACAATTCCACGGAGCAAATAAAGTATTTTAATAGCGCTCTTTTAAGTCTGTATAATGAATTTGTGCCAGAACGAACTATTACAACTCGTTATTGGTTGCCATGGATAAACAATAATATTAAATCATTAATAATTGAACGCAATCTTGCCTATAATCTCTGCAGAAGTTTTGGTGGCTCAGAGCTAAAAAGAAACTATAAAAGATTACGAAACATTACTACAGCTGTGATTCGGAAAGCGAAATCAAATGCAATAGGCTCGGATTATATACGATTCCTTAAAATCATCTTGCCTTTTATAATTAGACCAATGGTACATATTTGCAACACAGTCATTACAACATTATCATTTCCGACATAAAGGAATATTGCAAAGGTTTATTCTATGAAGAAAGTAAATAAACGCTCTGCACCAAAAGACTTCACTTCTTCCACTACTATCTAAAGTTCTAGAGGGGTTACTCTATGAGCAGATTAATACTTATACGGAGTTTCATTGTCTGATCGCAAAGTGGCAGTGTGGCTTCAGACCTAAGCACAGTACTGCTACTGCTTTATTACATCTTAATGAATCTGTTAGATAAAATATTGAACTACGAAAAGCCACAATACTATGCTTATTCGATTTTTTCACGACCTTCGATTCTGTCAATTTTCAATTCTTTATCAAAAATTGGTGACTCAGTTCAATGTTAATCAGTCTGCAGCGAACTTTATATGGTCCTATTTAACTCACCGTAAGCAGGCTACTGTCTTGTATGCGGCCTCGTCAAAACTGTTACCTCTTCCATCGGGTGTCCCACAAGGGTAAATATTGGATCCATTCTTATTTACGATGTATATTAATGATATCGTGATAGTTCCTAAATACTCTTTCATCATACTGTATGCTGATGATTTACAATTATTCCTGTCATCATCTAAGACTAATGCTCCTGCCGATATCTCTCACTTTAATCAGGATCTTTCTCATATATATATAGCTGGTCGCTGAGTAACAAGTTATCACTGAACCCTAATAAAACTCAGAGCATAATTCTTTTCAATCAGCGACTTGACGTTTCATCCTTTCCATCTCTTTATCTAAATGGCACGTATTGAACATAAGATCGTGGTTAAGAATTTATGAATTTTTATTAATAGCGACTTGTCCTGGCAAGGTAATATCAATGCTACTGTGTCCAAAGTTGAGAAGCTTGTGGCGACATGCAGGGTATCCCCCAGATTGCTACGCGAACGACTCATTAAGATTTTGTCCATATTGTTACTTACCAGGTCATAGGAAACTAAACGTGGCATTCCTTGCATGCGCTAGATATACGTTACGATAAGTTGGATCACTGCTTCGACTACCTATTATGCGTTATGATGCATAATATAATCAATAATAATTCGGCCGAATTCCCTAAGCATAATATTGAATTTCTCTCATCACAACGTATGCTATTATTGCGCGTTCTTCGTGCCATTTTTTCCTATATAGTTCTTCCACTTTTTTCATCTATGGAGTCTGAGTCTGGAACAGTCTCCCAGTTCATGTTCGGGCACTTCCGAGTCTGCGGGGTTTTAGGATGGAAGCCTTAAGTTACTTTTTTTTCTATTCTTTTCTACTATATATGGCTTATTATTTTATTAGTTTTTATTTTTCCTTTGTCATTCCGTTTGTAACACCTCGAAATAATGATCGTAGAGTAAAATGGATTGAACACCCACGCATAATATTAAAAGTTATTTTGATTTTTGCATATCCGTCCGTCCGTCTGTGCGCAAGATAACTCGAGAACGCGTATACTTAGAGAGCTGAAATTTTGTACACAGCTTTAAAAACAAAAAGTAAAATTAAGTTCGAAAATGAGACAAATGGGGCAACTCCTTTGTGGGGTGCCATACAAAAATTTCGTTTTCCACTATATATTTGGACACTGCCTGAGAACGCGTCGACATAGAGAGCTGAAATTTGCTACGTCGTGTTTTCATTGTACTAGAAAAAAAAATTTCAAAAATGAACTAAATCGGGCAACTCCTTCTTGGTGTTGCCATATAAAAATTTAGGTATTTTACGTATACGTTGAAAACGATCAGTCCAAGACATTTTTATTGTACTAAAAACTTCTTCAGAATACGAAATTCTATAAAATTGGTTATAATCATTTTTTCTGTGCGACAAACCGTTCTAGAAATATATGCGAAAAACAACTTCAAAAATTCAACTTGCATAGATCGGTAATTTTACGAAATTTTATACAGGCATTCATCTAGGGTATCATAAGAATTGGTCCTAGACCAATTCTAGCTTTTTTACTTGTTTTTTTTTCTATTTTTTTTCTAATTTCTTATTTTGTAACTTTTCTTTGTGTTTCAGTATTTTTTTTTTCTGAATTATGTTATTATACGCATAATTTTTATTAAACCTATGCACTATAGTATGCACATATTAATGAGTCATAGGTCTCAGTTGTGCAAATTAATAAAGCAAATTTATTTATTTTTTTTATTTATGCCTGGGGTTGATTGACTCAGTGGACGGGGTTATTTAACTATATCAATTTAATAAAGTAACAAGCATAAAAAAAAAATAATCATTTATTACGAAATAAAAAACTTCAACATTTTTAAAATAATCTGTATGTGGTAAGGGTGCAGAGGTCCTAAACACATACTATGCTTCGGATGAAAGCATATATGATAATAGCGGTGTATATGCTGAACGATTATGATGGGACTACGACTGCACCAGCCCCATTCGTACATAAGAAATTAATTTGGAATAATTAGCCCATTTGAGGTTAAATTGATGAATGATAAAATTTTGATGATATGGGTGATTTCAATGGATCTCCAAGAACTTAGAATTATTAAAGATAAAAGGGTTGTATGGATGACAGGATTCCTAATAATTTCCGAGAACTTTCATGTACTTATATAGTGACAGGGTGGGTTTTATAAAAGTGCAGCTTTTTGGCCATTACTTCCTGGTAACGGCAATGTATAAAAGTAGAGGATATGTAGCGGTCTATAGTATGCTCCAGTTTATTAGTAATTGGGGAGTCTGGAGATAGGTTTTTTGGGTGTGCTGTGTATGAGCCTTTCCAGACGTTTCGCTCCAGCCACGGAGCTCTTCAGCAGTATTCCTCACTTTAAGCTTAGCCATAAATAACCTTTTTGTAATCAGTTTTCTTCACATCTTGAGATGTATTCGATCTTTCTGTTTTTGGTTTGTAGATCCTCTTCATTCTAAATGTAAGAAAAGAATTAGTAGTCATCTGTAACTTAACAGATAAGCAAAATGAAAACGCAACATGGGTTGGCTGACTCATGAGTCGTTTAAGCTACGCTGTGTGTCAATAAGCCCACACCCGACAAAAAGTTACACCAATGAGAGGAAAATCAAATTACGAACATTATTAACCAATGCATACACTTTTAATTAAATCCTGCTGACAACCCAACATCATGAGCGTATAAGCTATAAGACAATTTAAATATCAAATAAAATTTTAACTCGCGTGCTTGTATTTTTTTTTTTTTTTTAATTCCGTTAACGACGCGCGCTAGCTTTGACGACACGACTATTGCTACACTGGGCGGGTCCCTGCACTGAATATACAGTCAAATTCATACAGCTTCTTTGTCAATGTTTAATGAGTTAAACGCAAGGAGTCTACATACCCATATAGCCAACTAATCCCGGTCAACTAAACAACTTATGAAAACTTCTAAATTGTGACTACAAGAATTTTATATTTAACTATTCTAAATTAAATTATTAATACAAAACGAAAAACAACCGCCAGGACCTTCCGCTTCCCGGGCGCGGAAGGTCCCGGTTTCAAACCCCGGACGAGGCAGTTATTTTTTCTCTTGTATTTATAATTTAACGGAATCGTTAAAAATAAAATTCTTCTATTCTTCAACTGACATCCATTCTAAAAATTGTGAATTTGGTTCCCATACGGCAAAAATAAATTCAAAATTGTTTTGTTATATTTTAGTTAAGAATGGCATATAAATTAGACCACCTTTGGGGAGCTAAGGAACCAAACTCAAAATTATTGGCAGATCATTTTTCAATATAGAGGATAGTTTAGGCATTAAGTTAGGTTACATGTAATGACCAGCAACTTTTTCTAAAGAATACTGAGGACCACGACATATCTACTACTTAGGACTAGTTGCGTTACTGCGAGCATCCGTTTTATAACTTGGGAAGTGTTTCTCAGGAGTTTTTAGTAAACCCGTAATAATGATGTGAAAGTCGAGGTGATTTACAGTAAAAATGTTGAATAAACTTTTTCCGTCTGGAGTGCATTGGTTTTTCTTGTAATCCGCCAATTGTTTTCTGTAGGTACTTAAGAAAGCTTCGTTTCGTAATCTCACAATGTAAAGTGTACTAACATTGTATGTAATTTTCCATTTCCTTCAAACTATTTATACCAGCGGGGGACTGCTTTTCTGGTAACAATTAAAGGCCAGGCTAATAATTTATCTCGATAAAGGCTACAAAGAGGTAGGATCCGAAACGTATGATGGGCAGGCGCGTAAACAGGCGTGTCACGCGTTTTTATATAGTGTCGAAAAGTCATCTATCATACCTATCCTAGGACAGTAAGTAATTTTGGAATGCATACTTATTTTAGTATTTCATTGTTTAGAAAATGGCACGTAATGCTTAGCAGCCCACTTATGAAGATGCTTTTATAGTTTTGTTGCACCGATTACTCATATATATGAAAAAGCACACAATTTCGAGTTTAAAAAGTCTTATTGTTTCTAAGAAATTGGTGAGCGATCATCAATTTATTTTTACTTATCTGATTTTCCGACCGATGCAGGAAAATCGCTGTCAATACATGTAGTCGAAAAATTGGGAGTAGGTAGCATTGCAAAGACAAGTAGAATAGAATTTATTAATGCAAAGACGTACACAAGATATTACAATCTTTTTTAGTACATTGTTATGTGGTAAATGAACTAAGAAACTCAAAAACAAAAGCAAATTAAAAACATTAACTTATAAAAGAATAATAAAATACTAAAAACAAAAATAAAAGAGATACTAATAAATAAGCAATACAAAAAAAATATATATATATATATAAAAAATATGTTAAAATATAAATAAGTAAACAAGCAATGTTATACAGGTAGTTAGATAGAAAAAAAAAACAATAAATGTAAAGAGAAGAAAGACGATAATTAAAAACAAGTTAATATAATAATAAATAAAATAATAATAATAACAATAATTGTTAAGTTTTTAAGGAAACAATAAAAGAGTGAAAGAACCAAGCATCGAAGTTGTTGTCAGCGCTCAGGGAGCTTAGGTCACTGGGCAGTAGCCCAGACAGAGAAATGGCACCTCAGTAACCCCTTGAATATGCCGAAGCAACCGGCGCGTTTTGAATATTAGCTGGTAAGTTATTCCATAGACGAAAGATCTGAACATAGTAAGAATCCTCAAAGATGGCTCTGCGAAACCGTGGCATGACCAAATTTCGATTCCTGGCTGATTGAAAGAACTGAATATTATTAAGCAAATATTTTGGGTTGTTCGTGCGTAGTAAATTAAACAAAAAGTAAAGCGCTTTTCGGTTGAGATAAGTGGACAGTGAGCAACCAAGAAGCTGTAATTTATAGGGCGTCACATGGTCGAATCTGCGTAGGGCAAAGATAAATCTGATGCAGTCGTTGAAGGCAATTTCAAGCTTACGTCTACATATGCTGTCAAGCTTAGGAAACAGTAAGCTGCCAAACGTGAAGTGTGGCAAAAGAAGACTTTTAGCTAGCCGTGGTCGCATTTCTTTGCTTAATAGGTAGTTAGCGGCGATTGTGAAAGAAGAAGATACTGAAATTTCATTAGTTTTTTTTATTTTGAGCTTTTGAAACAGATTTTTATCGAGAACATTTTATATTATTTTGAAAGAATTGCAATGGATCAAAGTGTGGAAAGGAAAAATTTAAAATACAGAAATTAACTAAATTAAAATTAAACTAAATGCCAAAAATATCACAACTTAACCATTTGTATTCAAGCTCCTCGAAATATCCATCCGAACCATGTCTGTTTTCTCAACTCGTCTATACTAGTTGTCTTGTAAATCATAAATTATTTTATGATTTCGCACTTCCTCAATGAATTTTTCATCAAAGTTCAGTGTTTTGAAATTGACCTCACTTCTTACAACCTTGACAAACATAAATGCCACAAAAATTGCATTCGTTTGATTTTGTTGGTAGTACTGCAGCGACGACGGCAAAATTAGAAATTGATTAATTCCAACGACAATTTCGTCGACCGCTGACCGTCTCCCATCGTAATTTGCCCACTCGCATAAGACGCTGTGCTTTTAGAAGTATGACAGCGGCATTTTTTCGTCGTTTGCCGTTGCCCGTCGCAATTGTATTTAAGTCTTGACTTTTTGTTTTACGGTTCTACTAGTAGAACCTCAGTTCCACGTCTAGCCATCCGTTGATTTTTCATAGCGACACTGATTCAAACCTGAATTGTTCAAAATTTTTACTTTCGTAGGGAAGCATTAAATTTTTCTTAGAAATACACTTGCAAATTGTTCTTAAGAATAACGGTCCAAACGAATTGGTGCATTGATTCTGGTGGTTCACTCTTTCGGACAGGGGCACAAGCATTAAGTTATCTTAGAAAGATCTGAAAATTTTTCTTTAGATTTTTCATGCACTATTGGCGGCGGACATGGTTCCAAACGAGTTATATTGATTCAGGTGCCTTGGCTGATCTGGGTCGCTAAAGATATTTATTAGCGTTGACAAGCATACATTTTGTTCTTAGAAATTTAGTTGAACATTTTTCTTTCAAATTTTTATACACTATTGGTTGCTGAAAACGATCAGTTGGATTGATTCGAGTGCCGCTAAAATTGATTCTGCAATTTTTCTTCAGAATTGTTACGGCAAAACTATAAAAGTAAAATTCGTTCACTTCTATGGGAGAAGAATAAACTTGCTACACTAGTTAGATTGAGGTAGAAATAGTAGGGAAATTGAAAAGCAGAAGACTGATAAGACATTGATAATTTTTTTCAGACTAAAGCAAGATGAATTAAGTTCCCATCAAAAGAAATTCAGTGACATATCAAGCACTTCTACTCCTATTCCTTTGAATATGAATCAAGGTGCAAGCTCTCACTCTCAGTCATTTACTTCACTCTTGACAGAATTTGTTGTATCAAATCTATTTTTACAATCTTTGCACGAGAAAGAGTATCTGGATATGAGTCCTTAATGTCTGTCCACTCTGAAATCGACACTGATGTGGTTACATTATCGACAGGTTTTCCAAATCAAACCGAAAATTGGGTTTTGTGATATCTAACTTAAATATGATAAAAAAAAAACAATTTGAAAACGACTACTTCCTACTTTTTCCGTGCCCCCCCCCCCCCCACCCCCCACCCCCCCCCCCCCCCCCCAATCCGGCTGAAGGTCTGGGTACGCGCCTGATGATGGGGTACTGGTTTCCTTCAAAATCTTCTATGTTCATATCCTTGAACTCATGTATATGTTAATTAATAAAAACATCTTCCAGAAATACTTACAAATAATTAAATTTTTTTTCCTGATCCGGATTAGAGGAGATTACCGCTTGATGTGGATATTAAAAACAGTTACAAATGTGCACAGTTTATAGTTTCTATTTTGATATTTTCTGAAGATTGAAAACATAGCAATTTGATGATTTGTTTCCATAAGAAAAATGATGACTCAATAGAGGCGCTTTATAGGGTAAAATAAAATTAAAATTTCCAATGCCTCAGTTCAGTATTGAAAAAAACGCAGCTTATGTCATTTTCAACCTTACGTTGAACTCAGTTCCTGTAAGTTTTTTTTTTTTTTTTTTTTTTAAATACACCCGATTATGAATTAAATAGTGAACGGGAAATATCCCTTCTGCAGAAAGTCTTTAAAATTTCCTATGAATATAAAGTTGAGCGGTATCCTTGTTGTGTTCTTTTATGTTTTAACCTTTTTTTTTATCATATTTCGTATAGCGTTTATGAGTATTAGCAGACTGATCCCCATAACTTTCTATTTTTTTAATTTTGTCCATGTTAATTGGCCCATAATTTTCGAACACGTATATATATTTGAATTCTGCAAGTAATAATCTGTCATTATCTTAATGCCATATCATTTTCAAAATCTCTTTCAAGTCCACGGAAAATTCACAAGACAAATTTGCTAATAAAATGGTATGTCTTCTTGTTTGTACGGCTGTAGCTGCCATGGAGAATTTCCACCTGAAAGGAGTTATTCAGTCCTTGCTTGAAACCCACGTCCCGTCTTTCGTCTGTTCTATTAACGAAAATATTTCTGGGATCGAACAAGAACCCCCCCCCCCCCCCCCAACCGCCTTCCACTGTAGCAGCCACAGCCCAAAGCTAGAAGATATTTTATTTTATCGGCAGTTCAAATCACTTGTTAGATGCTTTAAGTAAAATCAAAATATATAATCAAACAGAAAATTTCCTGTCGAGGTTCAAGGCATTACAATATTTACCAATGTCGCAATAAGACGCTATTCAAGCTATAAATACAATTCCTCTGGGTAAGCTTTGTACTAGATTAAATTCAGGGACATAATTGCGTTCTAAAATATTTTTCACGACAGATGTTGTCAATAGATTACCTCCCAGATCGTATTTCTGAACAAGCCGAGTGATACCATAGAAAACCATCGTTATTTCAAGAGTACGTGCCTACAAGCAATAAAACTATGAATCCAAGGGTTATGTCAGTAATCAAAAAGGTTTGAGAAAAAAAAATAAGGAAGCGAATTAAATTACAGGAACTAACCACTTGAGATTCAAATCAGAAAAACTTTGCAGGAAAGGGTTGTTGTACTTGTATCGGACCTTCTTGACATCTAATATCCAGCTTAGGATAACAAACGAGGACCGATTTTAACTCTCTTCATACACCGCACTTGACTAACTTATATATTTCATGCTACCTGGAAGGCTGGAACAAGAGTTTTGCTAACTTATTAAAAATGTTTTCAATTAAGATGCATTTGAAATGACAGAATTGAATTAATCCAAGTATATGAAAATAGAAAGGAGCATTTATGTCTGTGCAGAGAATAAAAATAAACCTGAAGCAGAGGCAAAAAACAAATAACAAAATGGTAATCGGAAATTTAGATTATCAGGAAAAAAATTGTAATCTGCAGAAGATCTGGAGAATATAGATTTACAAATCCATTTTTCCTTTATATTATGTTTTGAATTATTTTTGGACACTATATGAATAACTTGGGAAAAAGTTTTCAAATTGTCTGTTTCTGTTGTAGAATCTGTCGTTCTCTACAATTCGTAATAAATTATAAAACTTTAAATACAATTTCTTTTCTTTCCACTCCCACTCTTATTTATTTGTGTTAAGAAATTAATCCGGTTTTTGAAATTCTCTATAGTTTTAATAAATAATTTAAATTTTTGCAACTTTTCATTCTTCACATGAACTTTTTCCAAGAAGATTTTCATTCTCGTCGAACAGTCCAGGCTAATAGGCTTTTGATACAAGTGCTGGTCTGTTGAGATCTTCAATGATGAAATGATTACTATTTGCATTTGATGCAAGTGTTACCTCTTGAACATAAGGGAAATCATAGAATAGAAACAGTATCAGGTTTTTTCAATACTTTTTCCTCACTAAACTACTTTCAAAATGAATACTACAAATTAAGCTACTTTAAGGTCTGTAACTATTTTGTATAATTCATCATCCAATGCTTGCATTCAAGTTTCATACTTTTGCGTACTTTGCTTCGGAAAATGGAAAAATCTTCTTTCTAAAAATATATCAGCAAAGCATTACACATTTTTATTTCTTCAACGGTATTTTATTTAAAGTTTCAAAAAGATAAAACAAGAATATAGGTACTAATCGAGTAATTATAATTCAAACAATTATCCAAATGAAGAAGGCAAGGCGTGTTAATAAAAATATAAAATTTCGTTCAACTTAAAACCCAACAGAAAACGCAAAATTATTAAAAATTTGCAAAATGAAAGCCACTTTAAAGCTATGCTGGTACCAAAATTTCTATTAAAAACTCCAGGGTTGTAAATTAGCGGACTCATTTGTCATATCAACTCATCGCTCAACTCAGGACTTAAGTCCGCTCAATCATTGAGTCCGCTCAACAATTGAGCGATGGTTTATCGCTCGAAACTTGAGCGGACTCACTGGTTGAGCGGACTCAATCTTGAGCGGACTCAATGCTTGAGCGGACTCATTGCTTGATCGGCTTGAGTGGACTGAAGTCTTGAGCGGACTCACCATTTGAGTTGAGCGGACTCAAATCATGTTTTAAATAACATAAGGAAAATCTGATTTAATTTAAATTGATACTGAAACTGAAATTTTAATTAAATAAGAAAAGCACACAAAAAAGTCATTCATTATATTATATTAATTTAGGTTTTGCTATTTTTCTTAGCCAGCATTTCTTCTTCTTCTCAATATAATGCACAACTGTACTTATTCAATAATGTGTAAAGACCGTATAGTATTTTCCCATACTTGAAAATGATATGATTCAATTTATGGCGATTCTACTTACAATTATGTGAAATATGAAGAGAAAGAAATATGCACATGAGGAAACTCATTTAAGTTTTATAGCCGAAAATAAGTCTTAACTTCAGATTTGAAAAGTTCTGTTATGAACATTATAATTGTCATTGTCTGATTTTTAGATCCTAGATAAAATCTATAGGGTCTGTCTTCTTCGAAAAGACTGGAAATAATGCTTCAGATTTGGCTACAATTTTAAAATAAAGTCTTAAGATTAGGTATACTTATTTTTTCTAAAATAAAATATGGAACATTTACCAGCTGATCAACTCTTACTGGTTTTCCAATGCCTGCGAAAATCTCGATTTTCTAATAGCCACAACCCTTCACCCCCAATTTAAAATGTCTTTCGTCAGAAAGAATTTTCGCGAAAAGGTGATATGGTTGAGAAATTTATTATTTCCGAAATTAATGAAAGCCTGCAATGTTTCGACAAGAATACCCAATCCCAAAATAACAATCAATCTACGCCATTTTGGGGATTCACATTGTGAAGATGATCAAAATACAATGGAGGGTCAGAAATTGTTCTTGAAGTATAATATTTCCACGACAAAACCTCGAGCGTATTTGAAAACAAACGTTTGTCGGTGATAAAAAGTCTTTTAATCGAATACAACACAGCACTGCCTAGTAGTGCTTCGGCAGAAACATTATTTAGCATAGGCAAATTAACGTTAACTCCTAATAGATGTCGTCTAAATGACGACAATTTTGAAATGCAAGTGATGCTACATATCAATGGAAAAAATATAAAGTAAGACGCTGTTCTATGGAAAAATGTAAGTACAATTTCCTTGAATTCAATTATAACATTTTCAAGTATGGTATTTTACTCACAGGTTTTACAATTTGTTGAATTTGTACATTATATTGACATGTCGGCTAAAAAAATAGCAAAACCTGAAATAAGATAATATAATGAATGACTTTTTGTGAGCTTTTTTTATTTGAGTTTCAGTCTCAATTTTAATTAAATCAGATTTTCCTTATGTTATTTAAAACATTTTTTTTTGTCCGCTCAACTCAAATTATGAGTCCGCTCAAGTCGGTCAAGCAGTGAGTCCGCTCAAGATTGAGTCCGTTCAACCAGTGAGTCCGCTCAAGTCCATTCAAGAATTGAGTCCGCTCAAGATTGAGTCCGCTCAACCAGTGAGTCCGCTCAAATTTCTAGCGATGAACCACCGCTCAACTGTTGAACGGACTCAATGATTGAGCGGACTCACTGCTTGAGTTGAGCGCTGAGTTGAGTCAAAATTTGAGTCCTTTACATCCCTGAAAAACTCAACAAGAATCAAGTACAAATATCAGAAATTGAAATAAATCCCAGTGTTAAGTTATTATTAAAACAAAAATTAATTCAATTCCAAATTAGTTTCAAAAATTAAATATATTCAAAACCCAATGAAAGAATTTCACACAAAACATTCTTTAATGCGCGTACTCATTTCACTTATTCCATTCTTATTTGGTTCAATCCACTACCCAAAATCACCAAAAACGTAAATTCCGATAACTTTTAAAGTATAATCTCGTTGAAGCGCCTGGCTACCACATCCGGATGGTACGTTCAGACGTGGTATCTCGACAGTGCGTCCATGTGGTCTGGTTCAGACAGACCAAAGATTACAATTCAGCTCATTTGAGTGAACTGGTTTAACAATATGGACGACGAAGGAATTTCTACATTTAATGTTAAGATACAGGCAGCCCTAGAGAGTGAAATAAAGAAAAGGATTACCACTTCAAAGAGAAAACTGGACCCATTTCACTTTTTCTCATTTTGTCGCGGCAAACAGTAAACCGTGAGCACAAAAGTCAACACAAATTACTAACGTCTGAGTTCCGACTTCTGACTGGTATCATGAGGAGCTGAAACGCAGACGTTTACATTTAGATTCCACATCTCGTAGTTGGGAAAAAAGCAGGAGCGGCTGACAGATGCGGCAGTCTGACGATTCAACGAAATCGTACCTTTACGCAGGCTCAATATGTTATATCGAATCAACATAGAGTACGGCTCGACGAGCCTTTGCCAGAATTCCCACTGCTCATAGATAATCGTTTGCTGTTACTTGGTATAAATTTCGTAGCTGCAAATGCGATGGCCACTCCCGCTAAGCAAAATTTCAGAAGGGTAAAATACTAATAGGTCTGTAATCGGTATTTTTGGAACAGGTATGACCTTCGAAAACATTCACATAAAACACGTATTGCAAGAGGGAAAAGTAGGAATATAACTGTACATATACAATTTTAGAAACTTGTTTGTTGGAGAGACTTCTAGTGTTAGTTATAGTCTAAGATTTTTGCAAATGAGATTGTAGTTGTCACTATAACCTTAAACAGCAAAATTTTATTGATTAGTCCGAACAGCGATATTTACAGAAGATATGTACCAATCTTTTGAACCATGTAGATAAACAGTCTCAATTAAGTTATCCTTTTAATGACTTGGAGGAGTTTTTGCCACTCAGTTATTAGTCCTATTATAATATGTGTATATACAAAGATTAAATTTCACATTCTGGTTGAAATTGTATTTACTATTTCTATGAAAATGCCGTGAACCATTCAAAAAATAACTAAGAACGAAGCAGTATATCGAGTAAAAACTTAAGCTCCTCACGAAATGCATTAGTGCGCGGCGTTTATATTCGTTTCGTCATGGCAGTAGTGAAATCATGACAATTTGAAGGGGTCATTTCTTACGATTCAAAACTATGAAAATCTTGTATACTAGCAATATTACTAATGAACATTTAAAAAATAGAGTATATCAAAAACTTTTGTATATTGATTAAAATAAACAAAGCGCTTGCGACTTCTTTTGTTGAGCACACCTGAAATAAATAAAAAACATTAGAATTGGATATAAAATGTATTTCATACTTCCCTTAATTTCTGCACTCCAATATCCTCCAGGTCATCCTGCAATGTTAGGAACTAAACTGAAATTAAAAGAAAATACATAAATTAATACAATTGCATGTAAATGCAACTATTGAAAATTATCGCGAAATTCATATACTGCACATATTAAACATTTGCAAAACATGCAAATAAGTTTACATACGCAAATTACATGAATTCGCAAACTGCAGAAAAACTACAATTGATAAAAATCAACAATTTGCACCATTGTTGACATTTTACAAATCATTTTCCAACATGAATAATTTATCAAAATTTGCATATTTCCTGCAAATTATTCATGCTGAAACTTACATATAATTAATAATAAACACTTTAAGAATGACAAAATGTACTCACCTATATAATTAATCCCTAATTATGGCGAAAAACACAAGAAAACAACACGGCACTGACGAACTGAAATATCGCGATCGCGACTGTCAAATTGACTCGCGGAAAAATCAACTTGATGAAATCAAATGCGCGCAACCTGTTGAGCAAACTTAGAAAGCGTGAATTTCACCAGGTAAGCAGATATTTAAGAAAAATATGAAATTAATTCCCGTAATGAGTGGGAAAGAGAAAGAGGTGAGAATGATATGCAAGAAATCAGAGAAATATTTTCGTTCCACATTGGAAATTGTCATAATATGGCAGGGAGTCGCCATCTTGATAATTTCCGAAAAAAGTAAAATATCTAAATAAATAAATTAGGAAAATTCGTAGATAATTTAAAATAAATTAGATGAAAGTAATGGGCACATTTTAAAATTGTAAAAGTCGAGAAAGTACGAAAAGGATACTAAATTCGTAATTTCCTTGTGGAATCTATTAAAAAATGGCCACTCAGAGGCTATAAAAAGGAAGCGAGCCCTAAGAACCCTCTCATTTGTAATAGCGATCTTACATGCATAAGCATACGATCAAGTGGTTCTTCTGTTCAATTTTCAGTTTTTCTTCAATTTTCAGCAATTTAGCATAGGATAAAAGGTACCAAATCTTAAGGTACATTATCACACATGCTTAAATTTTTGTGCAGTTAGTATTGGCGAAGGGGCAACATTGTAAAGATAAGTATTGTGTGGAAACTAACAAATAGTGTATAAATTTAAGTGGTAGATTTCTTGCATAAATTTAAAAACAATGCGAAATCAGGCATTTTAATAATACATGCAACGAAACAAAATAGTTAACTTAAGTTAAGAATTAAAGTGAATTGCAAGTAGTACATGAATAGTGGTAAATTCGTGCAAACTTCTAAAATTGCATTTAATTAAATATATGCCAAGATGTGGCATGTTAATACATATGCAATTGGAATGTAGACACAGAATATGAAAGTGCAGTGAACTAATAATAAATTTAGATTTAGTGATTAATGTAAATTGGAAAAAAAGGATCAATAAAGGCAACAGTGAACACAATCCCACATATCTCTAATTTTACATACCGCTACACTACCCACCTGAATGTTGTAATTTAGCTGTGGTTATCAATTACAGCTACATTACACAACACCTTTTTTTTATATAAGAAAAATCTAGGGCTGTCATTGAAAAGACGAAACCTTCTGACATTTATCGAATAAACAAATCACACATGATCTTACACTTATATTTTAAAAAAAATGTTCAGGAATAATTATAAAACAAGATGATATATTTTTTCAAATATATTCACTTGCCTAAAAAGCGATATTTCGCTGGAATTTCGACAATTATTCCGCAACATTGCACCGCACAATTATAGCTTAATAGCTTTAATTTCGCAAAATACTGAACTCAATAAAACTATACATTTCAATCTTCCGAAACAACAAAATTTCCAATATACAGGGTGTCCCGTAAGTGGTGTAATATCCGAAAGAGACGGATAGGTCATGCTTAGATGATTATGTAGGGAGGGGGGGGGGTGAATCTTAACGGTTTCCGAGATCACAGGAAGAAATTTGGGTATTATTTTATAAATCACCCTCCTCCTCGCCCTTCCTTTCTGTTTTGAAGTTATGGTGCAACAAGTTAAAATTTTCGAATTTTCACTCGTTTTTTATTTAACTACTATTTTTATCAAAAACACGTCATCAATATCAATTTTTTTTTCTAAATGACCTATCACCCTTTTGCGTTTTTCGCACTTTTTTTTTAAGCATGTATTAGCGAAAATGGCTGAAAGGTTCAATAAGTGCCAGAAAGTAGGCAATTATTTTTTGGAAATAACCTTTTTTAGCCATTTTCGCTGGATATTTTTATGAAAATGTAATTTTAACTTTGTTGAACCATAACTTCAAAACGGAAAAGAGGAGGGAAAAATGTATAGACCATTAGAAAGGCCCAACGATTGTCTATCTATCAAATCGTTTGGATTACCTCCCCCCCCCCCCCCCCCCCCCACCCATACAATTTTTTGTTAGTCTGAGTATGATCTATTTCTATCCTTCGTATATTACACCACTTACCGGACACCCTGTATAATATTTACTTAAATCATTAAATTTTACAAAGTTTGACTAAACTCCCGGAACTCTAAAATGTTTACTTTTCGTACCCTATATTCGCTCGATATCCGCCTTCCTTGTTAAATATTTATTCAATGACGTCAACGCGTTCTCAGGCAGTGTCCAGATATATAGTGAAAAACAAAATTTTAGTATGGCAAGCCTATGAAGGAGGTACGTGGTTATTTTCGAATTAAAATTTACAATTTTATTAAAAAAACCGTATGTAATATGTCAGCTCTCTATGTGAACGCGTTCTGCTTCTGGCTTTATTGGCAGGATAGACAGAAGATAGATAGAAGGACGGATGTGCAAACATCAAAGTAACGTTACAATACATTTTGTTCATTATTTTAATTTGATTTTTCATATATGATATAAAAATGGTTGAAAATAATTAACACATTGTATCTTCTGATTAGTTTTTAAATTTAAATCATTAGGGGTATTCACTCTTTAATGTATCAGTGTAACCGATGTAAATATACAACAAGAATTTACAACAAAGAGTGAACACACTCTTCAGCCTTTAGCTTACTTCGAAGTGTAATTATGGGAACATGGTGATAAAATGGCAGACCGTAGGAGCTCTCCCCGGCCCCGGAAAAATTGAGAAAATTCTCAAAATTCCTAGGATTCATAGTTACCCTAGAAAGAAAGAATTGTGAAGATCCGGTTAAAAATAGCTCAGATAAAAGCTAAAGTATCTCAACATTTATGAAAAGAACGGCTTAAATTAAGGAAATGCCGGTTTTTCATAGAATTTTTTATCCGTTTGGGTTGTTTCCCAAGTTGTTATTTCTACTATTACTACTTAATTATACACTATTTCAGTATAATGTCAGCTGATAAAATGAAGCCTGTTTTGTTGGGAACGGTTATTTCTAATTAGTTTTCGGCTCAGGCTAATAGTTTAGGAGAAATGTTAATAAGAGTAGAACAACCTCCTTTTACGGAAATCTTTGCCGCTTTTTGCCGTGACAAAATGTAAAAATTTACAATTTACCTTTACGGAATAACAGTGGTTCGGAGGAATTTTTTTATAAAGATTAAAAAGTTTCGTAATCGAACACTTATGCCTATGATTGAAAAAAAAAAATTAGAAAAATAACTCATATGTAGTAATGGCGTATATGTGACCCAGAAGGGGAAAAACAGTGAACTTCGGGAGTAAAAGCTCAGTGTGGAAATATCTCGAATTGAAAATAAAAATTTTCTAATAGATAGAAAATTGTATTACCTTTAATTTAGATGCAAAATTCTTTCTATAGGGGCATCTATTATGATGCAGGGTCCGATAAAGTAAAAAAGTGGTTTTCAGTTAAAATGTAATCAAGTTTTAGAGGGTTGAAAAAATATACTATGGAGTATAACGGATTGAAATTTAAAAAACGCCATTCGATAGAGCTCAGCGGGGGCTTTAAATAGACGCTCCACATGTCATATTTGTTGTTTGAGGAGGGTGGGGGTAACAACCCCGAACCCCAAAATACCCCCACTCGAAACTTTTTTTTCGATAAGTTTAATCGCCTTGTCGAACTAAAGACGAATATCAAGTTCGTTTTTTGAACGGTCCCCTCCTCATCCTGCAAGAAAGTTTCAAATTTTGAAAATAATTAAATCTAATTTCTGAATTTTAAATACTATTATTAAGTAATTTAGGGCGGAAAAAGAAAATCGATCGCACCAATTTGTTTTTCGGTGAGGTTTTATTAAGTTTTCCAGAAAGTTTCATGCTCTTTGATGCGCCATTACTGATGTTTTGGGCTCACAAACTTGCAATACCTTTTTTTGTGGGGGAAAACCGTGATCAGAGCTGGGCAATACTTAAGTAAAAAAATACTTAAGTACTATTTAAAGTACATTTTCTTTACTTAAGACTTATTACTCAATACTTTTGAAATGCCCTACTTAGTACTTGAACATAAGTACTTGCTTCTATTTATTTATACTTAAGACTTAGTTTACTTTACTTAAGTATTTCTGAGTCTATTAAGTACCTAGAAATTACTAACTCTTCGTAGAAAAGCAAAGACAATCTCTAGCGCAACTTCTCTTTTGTTGAGTTTTAAAGCACACAAAGAACTATCAAAGTATATGCCGCACTCACTCGTCAAGGGAGAACCTTAGACAACCTAATACCATACAAATAAGACTGGGCAAGTAGAACAAAAATCAAGGGTAAGCAAGCAATGCCTTGTTCCAGTATCAAATCAACGATATCTCGACCTGATGTAGGGACGGCCAAAATTTTTTCTTAGAAACTTAGAGGAAATTTTTACCTTAGAATTTTTATGCATTATTGGAGGCGACAATGAGTGCTTGTGCGGATCTATAATAGTTTTTATGAGTGTAGCAATGAGAAGTGATAATTTTACTCTACGTGTAGGGACGAAAGTAGCCACTGATTACTATACATATTATAGTTTCCAAAAAGTATTTATTTATTAATATCTATTAACTGAACTCTATAAACTTCATTATAATACTGCCAATGAACAAAGATTCTATAAAAGTACTTTAAAAAGTACTTCAAAAAGTACTCAGTACTTTTTATAAACTAAGTACTTAGGTCTTCGGTACTTGTACTTAAGTACTTTTTCTTTGATACTTGCCCAGCTCTGACCGTGATGCGGGCATTTTTTTATGGATCCACACTTATTAGGAAATTATTTTACGAAATTTCAGGAAGATAAGGTGTCCTTTGTCAATTTAAAAATAATAAAAACTTTAAACATTTTACATGCCTACTTTCCGCCGTCTACCGGCAGTCTTTGTAAACTCACGAACATGGTACTTATATCCTCAGCAATCTACATATCTCTTTATCATTTGTATTTGATCCGAATGAATTTGGCACTTCCAATCAAATTTTGCGTCAATTTAACAGCAACAATTCCCACTAAAATTTGCAAATTTGAGCATTTTCTAAGGCAATTTTTACTTTCTTCCGTGTCCTGGCATATGAGTCCCTTTTTTGGAAAGACCTCATTGAGTACATAACAAAAAATTAGTTATTTTTTTTTACCACCCCACTGTTCGGTCGATATGGCGCAAAAAACCGTCTTTGCCACCTCTCGAGATTTCCTTGAACCATTTCCAACATGTTATAAAGGGTTTTCCAATAACAGGTGTTATTTTAATTAGCCCGCTATTTCGGTAGATGTCACTTTTGGAGCTGTCATTTTTTGACATTTGACAAGTAGAAACTACGCCATAAATAAAAATGGAACGATACACGATTCAACAACGCATTGAAATTATTAAAATTCACTAAAAAAATGGTGAAAATGTGGCAGAGACGGTTCGTAAAACTCGAACATTTTTGGGTCGTCGTGAAGCACCTTGTCGGACCGCAATACAGGAATTCGTAGAAAAATTCGAGCTGTCGGGACAAGTTAGTGATGTGAAGAATAAAACCCGTGCACGTCGCTCAAGAACAGCCGAGAATATTGCTGCTGTAGCCGAAAGTGTTGAAGAAAACCCAGGTTTGTCCATTGCTCGTCGTTCTTTGGAATTAGGCATTCCACAAACGTCATTACACCGTATTTTGCATAAAGATTTGGGTTTTAAGGCTTATAAAGTTCAGTTAATACAAGAACTCAAGCCGGCTGATCATCAACAACGTCGAGTCTTTGCTGATTGGGTCCTTGAAATGCATGAAAATGATCCGGAATTCCATCGAAAACTCATCTTGAGGGATGAGGCATATTTCCACCTCGATGGCTTCGTCAAGAAGCAAAATTGTCGCATCTGGGGCTCGGAAAACCCAAGAGTTATTGTTGAAAATCCTCTCTATCCTCAACGTGTGACTGTTTGGTGCGGTTTATGGTCCCGCGGGGTCATTGGACCTTACTTTTTCGAAAATGAGGCTGGAGCAACAGTTACGGTGAATGGATTGCGCTATCGGTGAATGGATTGCGCTACTTTCAACAAGACGGCGCTACGTGCCATACAAGCAACGAAACCATTGATCTTTTACGGGAAAAGTTTCCGGACCGTGTTATCTCTCGAAGAGGTGATCACAATTAGCCACCGAGATCTTGTGACTTCTTCCTTTGGGGCCACGTGAAAGAGAAGGTCTACGCCAACAGCCCAGCGTCGATTCAAGACCTCAAAGATGGAATTCGTGAGGCTATCGAGGACATAGGGCAGCCACTTTGCGATTTGGTTATGGAAAATTTAATGAAAAGGATATGGTCCTATAGGCGTGGTCGTGGTGGTCATTTGGCTGATGTTATTTTCCATTCCATTCCTTCCTCTTTATAATGCAATAAAGATTCGATCATTTATTTCAAAAAATGGCATTTTTCTTTGAATATCATAATAACACCTCTTATTGGAAAATCCTTTATTAGGCATATTAATCCTTAGTTTGTCTGCTATTTCAAAATAAGAATGCAAAAAAAGTGCTAGAGGTCCCCAGTAGAAAAAAAAAAACTATACAAACATATATTATACTATTATTAACAAAAAACAACATTTTATTATAAAAAATATAAAACATTCTTTACATTTGAACCAGAAAAATCAGTTTCTCCGTTTTCGAGATATAATTTTTTGAAAATGACGTTTCATCGTTAAATTACGAAATTTCTAATCCATCTTGGGGTGGGGCGTGGGATGGGATCACAATAAATATGGGTGAGCTATTTTGCTATTCCCTACCAACTGTAAAAGTTTCATCCAAATCGGAGAGGGTCGGGTTCGAAGGTGATCGTGTTTGTGTGGATTGGCTGATAGATGTCAGAAACCGCTGACGAATTTTAGAATTTGAATGTAATTTAACCTAAAATACGAAGATATATTTTGTGAATTTTACTTTTTCTAAATATTGAATTTTCCACATTTTAGCTACTTGTGCATAAAAAATTAACAACCCTTGCATACAAAAAATATTTTGGTTATTAGGTAGTTGTGAAATATTGTTAGAAATCTATATTTCAAATTTTATTAAAATCGTTAAACGAAATCTATTTAAGTATTCAAAAAGAACTCATTCCTTGGACCTGTATGCTAAAAAAATTAACTCACTAATGAAAGGGTTAATGTCGGTTAATTCCCAAGTAATCGTGCGATCAGACGTACTGACATGCAAAAATAAAAATTCCTTATAATATTAAGCATGGGTATCCCATTATTATTTTATGCATTTCAAATGAAAAGAGATGCTTAGCACATCCTATATTTTCATTTCACGTATCAATCGGTGATTTAATAGTAAACACACGAGTCTGCTATCGATCCAGGTTAAAAAAGAAAACAACAATAGTTCAGAACCAACGTAGAATTGTAAGTCTAAGAACAACAATTGTCTAGAAGTATTTGAGTGTTCTGCTAGTCCTATCCTACAAGAAATATTTTTATTTAACTAAATTATGTGCTTAAAGGGATTTTGATTTTATTTAAAATTTTCTTTAAAATAATAACAAATTTATACCAATACAATAAAATCTAAATATGGTTTATATTTTTTTCAAAGAATGCGGAAAATGCAAGGCAGGCACAAAAAGATTAAATCTAAACAAGTTCTGCAAGAGAGATTACGGTAAGTTGACGAACATAATTAATATATGTACATAGATGCAAAATGATATATTCAAATTGTCTGCAATACATTCATAAATTTATTAAAAATTTCCAGCAATAATGGCAAAAGTGATAGGAAGAGATACCAGTTCAGAAGTAAGCAGCGAACAGTATTCGAAAGGAAGTCAGGAAGAAATGGTCAAATTCGCCATCAACGTTCAAGCGATATTCAAGAAGAGTTCACCGATGGCAGGATCTACGAGCTCTCTATTAAGGAGAGGGCCCATGACATGGTCAATTCCACTGAAAGATCTAGAGTGTCGATGTCCGCGGATTAAAATGAACAAGTAAGATATTTTTTTCCTTTCTATTAAAACTTTCATATAAAAATAATAATTTGGTTCTGAGTAATGTTGCAAATGATATTTTGCTTACGCAGTTCTAATCTCTTAACTTTGGCGGAAACTTTTTATTAAAAGATCTTTTGTTCTAGCAAATTCGAAATTCAATTTATTTAGTAGTGCGCCCGACATATCGATTTTTTATGTTAATGTTAATGTTTATTTATTTATTTATTTATTTCATTTTTGTCTACCGATTACACTATCTTACAGACAAGCACTTAATCTATTAATTAATTCAAGAAGAGTTAACATTTCCATAATTATCGAAAATACAGCATTTAAAATTATCTCTTGGCATAGTAATATCTATAATGGACAAAAATTTATTAAAAATTGAGGAACAATTGGTAATAGGCTCGTGATTACCATAATTTGTTCTATGATGAGGAGTGTATAGCAAGCACCTAGATCGAATTGGCCTTTCCGGAGCATATATACTAATTAATGATAATAATTCGGGCGAGTTAATTCTGTAATGCAAAATATCTTTAACAAATATCGCACAGTTAACCTCCCGTCGCAGATCCAATTGAGGTAAACCCAACAGTAAACATCTTATAGAATATGAAGGTAAATTATCATATCGGTAGTTGCATTTGTAAAGCGCAAATCGAGTGAAACTTTTCTGTATAGATTCAAGACGGTCCATATGAACCTTGTAATAAGAACACCAAACGACACATGCATATTCTAAAATAGACCTCACGAGAATGAAGTAGAGCACTTTAAGAGTCTGAACATCTCTGAAGTCTTTAGAATTACGCTTAAGGAATCCTAGACATTTACGAGCTTTACAAACTATAAACTCAACGTGAGGAAAGTAACTCAATTTAGTGTCATGTATAACTCCCAAGTCATTAATTTCAAAAACCCTAGGAAGAGTACTGCCATTTATAAGATAATCAAAAACTATTGGGTTGGATAAACGATAAAATAACATAGTTTTACATTTACCAATATTTAAGTGAAAGTTGTTTAAAAAGCACCAATCAGAAATACTATTACGATCTCGTTGAAGGAGTGCGCAATCATTAACAGAATTGACTTTTAAAAACAATTTCAAGTCGTCAGCAAACATCAAGCATTTACTAGATTTGAAACTTACGACTATATCGTTAATAAAAAGCAAGAAGAGCAGAAGACCTAAAGGGCTACCCTGCGGAACTCCGGAATTAGCGTTAATCTCTCTGGAGAGAATCCGACCAATTTTGACATATTGTTTACGATCAGTCAGATAGGATTCTATTCATTTAAAAAAAGATGAGTGAAATCCAAGTATACTAAGTTTATATAAAAGAACAGAAATATTAATCCTATCAAATGCTTTAGAGAAATCCGTGTAAATAACATCAACTTGAAATGACTCTTCCATAGCATTAATAGCATAATGTGAAAAGGAAGTTAAATTAGTTGCACATGATCGTCCAGAAATAAATCCATGCTGTTCAAATGCAATAATTTCTTTAGTTAAAAATGCAACTTTAGAGTTAATCAACGAATCAAGAATTTTAGGAATTGTCTTCAGAACAGAGACACCTCTATAATTTTTTATGTCATCTTTTTGCCCCGATTTAAATATTGGTGTAATGAAAATTGAAGTTAAAGAATGTGCCAAGGTATCAGTGCATTTTTTCATTAGAGAAGTACATAAAAAATCAGTGTCACACTTTGTACTAGGTTTCAAATTCCTTAAGCACTGTAGTACTTCGCTGGTAGATAAAGAGATTGCACCGATGTCAAGAGAAGACGGAGGCGTAAAATCAGTAACATTAAGATAAGCAGAATCATTACTGTACACGGATTCGAAATAATCAGCAAACAGATCACAACTAGATTCTAAATTAAAGGACTTTTTGTTGTCATATTGCAACATTTTAGGAAGACCTATAAAATTACGTTTTGTATTTATAAATGACCAAAATGCCTTGCTATTGGATTTAATACTGCATTCCATAGACCAAACGTATTGGTTATACATAAATCTAAGTAAGAAGTTATATTCACGTCTAAGCTGACAGTATTTTATTCTATCGGAAAGATCACCAGACTTTTGTAAAGCTTTATGTGCCTTATTTTTCGCATTTTTAAGTTTTATAAGACTTTTATTAAACCATTTTGGATGTTTATTGGATGAAATTTTCTTAATAGGAACATGAATTTTGAGACCTTTATGAATAACTTCTAGGAACCTGCTATTGCTATACATTTGATGTAAATCATCAGAGTGTATCAAATTCCACTCATAATTTGAAAAATAGTTATTAAGATTATGGTAATCTGCCTTATCAAAATTATACTCAAAGATGTCCACTTCGTTACAGTGAGAATAAAATTCATAAACAGAGATGGAAAGATTAACAGCTTTATGATGAAAATCAATAGGCGTTAAAGGAGTACTTATTTCATAAACTTCAAATTTTAATTCATTACTTATAATTCGATTCGATTGAATTAAATCTATCCCTACCAAATTATCTACCACGAAACATTCTATTTCAGATGTGACATCCTTTGGAATTAACATAGATTCCTCTACATTCCATTGCCAGTTAATATTAGGCAAATTAAAATCACCACAATAACATAAAAAATTATCATCGTCATACTTCTCAAATAGTGACAAAGCATTATTTACATGACTCTTATATAGTTCCATTGAAGAAGAAGGTGGGATTTAACTTACGCAAATATCCACGAAGATAGAATTAAAACAAGATGATACTCGTACGCAAGAAACTTTTCTTGAAGTAATACATACCCCCAAAACTAAACTTGCGTATAAAGAGAAAGAAAGCATTTAAAACGAAAGGGTTGCAAGCTAAAATTTTCGGCTGGTCTATAGTTATAAATGTCAGACTTCCTGCCCATTCTAGCGAAAAAGAATAATTTACAGGATATATATCTGCAATTGTAGTATCCCTAAGAATTATATATTTGCTAAAGCTGATATGGGATAATAAAACAAGTTTTCTTTTCGCCATCGTTTCCCGTTATATTTTAACGCTTCATCAGGGCTGAAAATACATACACAAGAATTCATTGGAACAACAGTAACCCTTAAAAATATCTATACATTACCTCAAGAAAGTTACCAATAGGAACTAGAATTAAAATCACACATTAAAAATTAAACACCATAAAAAGAGCATCACATAAATATAAAAACATTTTTACGGCTGTCAGATAGCATACTAGATATAAATACAGGACTTATTAGTCTAGTAACAAAGTGGGAACAAGACAATATCAAAACTGAAAGATATCATTACTCATTATAGTGTTTTTGTACGAGTTAATAAAAGTCATATAGACTGGATTTAAGTTTACTGTATCTGTCCGCAAAGTAATGCTGTTGTCAGAGAGCTGTATGTGTGTCATTTCACTAATAACCAATTGCTCTCATAGTCAACGATGTACGCATTCTCAAAATCAAAACAATGATTACCTTTTTCAAAATGATGTTTGGCTAAGGTTGTCATCTCTTTTTTCTGACTGTTGGGTATTTCTGCAATCATATCCATGTTGGTATAGTCTTTTCTTTAACAGTTGTTTCGTCTGGTTATTGTGTATATTTGAATTTTTTACAAAGTATTGAGTGATCACTCTATTAACAAAGAATTTGGGATAGTTATTCAAATCACGTTTCTTTATTGATGTAGAGGACAATCCGAGAGAAAATTCAATATTCAACCAGAATTTGTGAGTTTCAAATACCAATCAGTATCTACGGAGCCATCATCTTTCATAATTACGCACACATCTAGAAATGGTAATCTATTATCTGTCTCTGCTTCAAATATAAACTGCAGCTTTTCGTTAAAATCATTAAATTGGCTCACTACTATGCTTAATTATCCTTAGATACTGCTAAAATAGAATCATGGACATATAGCTTGAAGAATGGTATTTATTGTATGTTTTATTAAATAGTTCATGACTATGTTAACAATAAATTCATGAGCTAGCAGGATTACCATTGGCGTAGGGGCCAGGGTGCCCCCCACCCCCAGAATGTGGACTGGACCACCCCAGGAAATTATGAAAATTCCCAAAAAATATTCGTTAGCTCGTACAATCTTAGGCCTAATTAAATTCAATCAGTTCGGATCGGAATCGAAAGGGCTTTAACGAATTCTTTCCTTCAAGAAAAGTGTGAGGTTAGATTAATTAGCGCCCTCTCCAAACACATCACTTTCTTATAACTTGTAGCGGTCACACATCGCATTTCGTAACACAGACTCAAACCTATTGTGACTAGCTTTTTAATTTACATTAATTTCCATCGTTAAATATTGTGGTTGTTGCATCTACTTCTTTGTCATGGCGCCTAAATGTATGTTATGGGGGACGTTCTTCAATAAGAAAAACATTGGGTTCAAGTGCGTCGATTGCCAAAAACATTATCATGCCTCATGCTGTAAGCTTTCTTCTGAGTTGATATCTAGTATTGCTAACGGAGCGGTTGGCTTTCGTTGTCAAAACTGTGGAATGGCTAGCATAAATAATTCCTACACAGGTGGTGATTCTGACTCTGAAGACACGAACACATCTGGAGGGTGATTCTGATCTTTTGTCGTACTATTTAGTCGTCAATTTTGACATATTTAGTCGTACTTTTTGTTTCAACACAGTTCATTTTGTGTCTTCACTATTATCTTCCACAAAATGAACTATAATGAACTTTCGGTGAACAAACGTCAAACAACACGACTAAATATACGACAAATTAGTCAACTGCTCCTAGAGGTTGTGACAAAAATTTTATACTGGTAAATAAAAATTCTACACCTAACTAGAGCATTAAAAGTGCTTAAATTCGAAATATTATTTTGAATTTGTAATGTGAAGTGACATTTTCAGTTCACTCCACGTCATGCAAGGGTTGCTGACCTGAATAAAAACACGAAAAAATCAGTAGAAAAGTTCATTTCATTTAGTCGTATGTTTTGACATTCAAGTACGACAAAAGATCAGAATCACCCTCCTGGTCTTCTTGCAGTGGTTAATCGTATGGGTAAGGAAATTGAACGTATTAAATCCAAGCAGGATGAGTTCAATAAATCAGTGCAAAATTTTCCTTGCGAGTATTGCATACAGGAATTAGTTTACAAGGGATCAGACAAGATATTTCATCGGAACATTGACCATGCATGTAGCGATAAAGAAGCGAAAGACATCCAATATTGCGGCGGCACTCGATTGAGTTGATATGACAAGTTATTGACACATTGTGATTGAGCTTAAAGGTTCTCTTTTGGACAATATCCAATTAAGCTAAGGCTATACGGCCAGCCCCAGCCCAGATATGAGAAATGTATTCCATTCTAGGTCTGTTATATTACTTGTAGAGGAGCGCTGGATTTGATGTGCTAAGGCTACAGAGAAGATTTGATCTGTCCAGCTAACTTACTGGTAATATTAATGCCTAGAATGGATAACGACGGTGTGTCGTAAATCAATGTTCCATCAAAAGAAGTGGGAATGGAAAAATTATTATGATCTTGTTTTAATTATATGAGACAGCTTTGGGACTTAGATGCATTGAATTTTACGCGATTTGCCTTGCCCCAAGCAAGGATAATGGCAGGCAGGATCGTTATTTAATGATCTAATCATGTAATCTCGTTTAACACATGCGGCATTCCCTTGAGTCCGCAAAAGTGTCAAAGAAGTAAGCAAAATCAAGGGTACTGCCATCGCCGAAACTATGGATTTGATTAACAGTAACGGAAAGAAGAGGAGGGGAGAGACCAAGAGCTTTAAGTTTGGCTTGAATGCCAGACTCTATCAGACGCCTTTGAAATATCTACTTGCTAAGGAAAATTGAATTTTTTGTGTCAATTGTAAGGAAATATTTTCTAAACTTTTGGATGTATGATATTTCCCATAATTTTGTATGGGGAGAGGAAATTATTCCCTTATCCTTTTTTTTATATTTTTCTGGCCAGAAATCCTACAAGTGGGAGAATTCGCACGATCTCCCAACAGTGCCTTCACTCCACTCACTCCAAGTCAGAGTTGAGCAAAAAAATGTAAAGGATTCGCGGGTACTACGAGTAGTGTTGCCAAGATGTAGATTGCCAAACTTATTTGTTTAGATTTATTTCGTGCTCTACATTCATCATTAAACCTATTAAAATACCACTGGAAGCCCCAGCATATACTCACGAAAGCACATTAAAGGGAAAACCGATGAGTATGTGAGAGAAACGCTTAAGCAAGCCAAAGCGAAATGGAAAAAGCTTCCCACATAAGTAACCGAAAATATCCGCTTAATTAAAGTAAGAACCAGTGTCCACTGATTACCGCACCCGTACAACGGTGTTGGGAGCTTCAGAGAATTTCAAAACTTTTCAACGTGAAAAATTTGATTTTATACATATTTTAATCTTCCTTCATTGCTTACTTATCTTATATTCTAAAGCTAAAAGATTACTCTTCTCTCATCTACGAACTCTAGCTAGCAGCGTGTACGCCTACCCTAACGAAGTCAGCCAAATTATTCCCAGATAATAATTTACAGTGTGTCAGTTTCAAGCGTACACCTTTAAATGGAACTGAAATAATGAAACCATTACAGAGTAAATATAATTTTTATTCAGACACCGAATAATTTCTTCACTTCATATGAAAATATTAATTTTGTAAGCTTTCGTGGGCCCCCAGAAACTGTGCCCCCCCCCCCCCCCGACGTGGCGGTGCCTGCGGGTGCGGTTATTACGCCAGTGTTGGGGATACTGCATTCGTGAATGCCTTTCTTATTTTACTCTCAATATTATATAAAATGTACTCACAAGTAGCATTTGTCATCCGAAAATATGCATAAAGTCTCTTAGGTCGCTTACACATCGAAAAACGAAAACGAACGAATAAACAGTTCCACACCGAAAATTCGTTTATGCTTACACATCAAAAACGAACGAATAAAAGTTAGGTTGGGTTTCTATCAAATGTAAATAAACGGAAATGAGGTTATGTAAGAACGAAAAGAATATTCGTTCGTGTGTGGAAGATAGTATGGAACGAAAATATACTTGACAGTTCGGAACGAAAATTTGTTTCTCGTACGAATGAACATGAGAATGTGTTTTAATTGAATTAAAGCTTTAAATATGAATATTTTTTTATTGAAACTGCAATTAGAATAAATATCCAATATTTTATTACATGTATTGCGTAAAATTTCTGTTAGTTTAGGACAAAATTTGTGTTATTCGGTTTAGTGTTTTCGTTTTCGTTTTTCGATGTGCAAACGGCCTAAAGGTGTTCACTAAACCAGTGAGGAAATTCACCGAAAATTTTCCTTCTTTTATTAATTGGATGGAGGCAATTCTCTCTTTCGTTTTGAAAAAATTGTTGAATTTAAAATAAGAATTTTCGTATAGCAAACTCACTTTGGCCTTGAGATGGACATGTTTAACTCTCACATAGCAACCGCCCGAAACCACTTCGAATTGAACAGAAATCAGATCATTACCGTTTTCGTACTTGCTACTTACTCTAGAAAGAGTTTTCAAGTTTTTACGCACGCAACCACACCGCTTCAAGCCTCTCCACGGTGAACACAGCCTAAGGGGACTTCAAGACTGCCTCTTGAGAACAATATCAAGATGCTTGCACTTGCTAATGATTATTTGTGATATTAAATTTTATTAAATTGATTAAATAAGCCAATACTCTCAATTTTGTTCTCACTTTATAAAAAAAAACTTCAGCAGATTACTCCTAGCCACTCTGAAGTTCACATTGAAAATGGGAAATGCGTTACTTCGGACAATAGTGGAAAAATCTACAGTTTAGATTCGTAGAAAATTAGAAGAAATCAGCCCTTGTTGCACTTCTACTGGAGCTCATCAAATAATCTTTTATCTTATTTCCAAGTGATGGCTATAGAAGCTCTTGAGTTATTTACTTGTGTCTTTAGTTATTTTACTGGATAGATCAGTGAATATTCTTCTAAAGAGCTGCCAAATGATGTCTAGGAAAGCGATTA
Organism: Dioctria rufipes; assembly: GCA_963924295.1. Taxonomy (NCBI): domain Eukaryota; kingdom Metazoa; phylum Arthropoda; class Insecta; order Diptera; family Asilidae; genus Dioctria; species Dioctria rufipes. The sequence goes on from OZ002742.1 coordinate 83,803,329, forward strand.
AAATGTTCTTACAGAAGCACTGGTTTTTCGACGCATTGGGTAGGTATAATATGTATGTATGTATTATACATGCGTATGTTCATACTTAACTAGAAATGTATATATATCTTCCACAACTTTTAGCTCTCAATTATGAATGTCTTGCAATCTATAAAATACAGTGTCGACTATACCTCAGGGGTTACAGGTAGTGACTTCCCTTTCTAAATGTATATTAAATAAAGGGCCCCTAAAATTTTTGCCGGTGCGCCCCTGAATTTTTATCTACGTCACTGCTTGGCAGATATTCTTAATAATATTCAAGAATCAATTCGACAATCCACTTTTTAAAACCTTATTGGACTCGACCCCTAGACCTGAATATTTGCGCTTGGAATTAGAACTAATATTAAACTATTTCCATTATTGTATTCAAGAACTATAAAGCACCGATCACATGTGTAATTAAAAAAAATATTTGCGTTTGATTGGTAGAGGAGGCCACTTGAATGTTCCCATTAAAATTTCATCAAAAGATCACTAATTAATTTATATTCTTCTTTAAATTACAGATCATATCTTATTCTGGGTAAAGACTCAGAAGCACCAACAGGTTACCTCGGAATTGGACCCAGATCAATTGTCATTGAGTGGAAGGATGAGTGGTATCGGCGTATGAAACGCTTCCAAAGGCGAGCCCGAAGTTGCGACTGAAAATGAAATTCTTGAAACGTAAATGTATTTGTATGATCACATTTAAGACTCATTTATTTATTTGTAAATTTATTTATGTTTATATAAATAGTATAACCATGCCATAGATGTAAATTAGATTTAGTTGGGCAAATCGAATATGTGCCCATTTTGTAACAGCTCTTGATCTAGAGTGTATATGTATTTACTCAAGTTAACGACGTACCACTGGGATTTTACCGATTACTTACAGTGTCCAAAGAGTGTAGCGCAAAGTACAAAACTTAAGTTGTCCTTCATTATTCATATGTATTCCCCAGGTGCAGTTACTACATTAAAAACATTACCTTTATGCTATATATAAGTGTGTATATGCTTTGTATTTTTAATTTTCTCATAATTCAGTTAAATTTAAACTTAAAAATGTTGGTCCCGATGAACTTTTTGGATCCTCAAGTAATCGAAAGTCTTTCTTAGTTTTTGTACATAATAGAAACACTTGTAACTTAATGAATTGTACCGATAACCTGAGTTGAAATATTTGTTTAAAAATTTTTTTAATTAAATGAATGCTAAAAATCATTCTACATCATGTAAACAAGTTAAGCGCATAATTGAAAACACAAGCAAAGGTGCCGAAAAGATTTCTCTTTTCTGTTTAAATTTAAGTAGTATACCAAGAAAAGCTGGCACTCACACACACACACATCACGCCAGAGCCCACGCCATATCATCTTTTCAATAACACACTCACACCCCCCCCCACACACACACATGTACAGTATTATAATTATTTTATAATTAGGTTTTTTAGTAAATAATATATGATTATGATAAATATGTAATAAAAACGATATTCAGATATTGTAAAGTGAGAAAATTTCGAGTCTATTAGTCGCTTGTGCCACCGTAGTGATATCATCTCTCAGTGTTTACCTTTTCTTTTTGTTCCTAGGATAAACATATATAACAACAACCACAACAAAAACAACAACAACAGACAAAGAATGCAGAGTAGAATTTTCACTTTGCTAAATTATAATGTAATTTGATCCAATTTGTAAGAATATTAAAGTTTCATGTTGTTTCTTGTCTAAATAAACTCTTTATCCATGTACAACTTTTAAAATTGTTTATATTTTGTTACTAGAGTTGAAAGAATACACCGCACTTGCTTGTTACGAGCTATTATATTACTGAGATGAAAATAATTCATACACTAAGTGTGTAATAAGGTCATTAAAAACGATTTGCTCATTTTACTAACCTCTAATGATGAACTTTACCTTCATTGTCTGTGCTTAATTAACTTTAATGAGTTTGTATTAAAACGCTTCGTAACTCAATAACAATTTGTTGAATTATTCTACTAGTAACTATTACCAAATAACTAGTTATTAAAAATGATTTTCATGATACTGATGACTCATTCTAGCGTAAAGACTCATTTTTTTAGGCAAATCATTTGTATTGTCTCGTAATCGCCATCTGATATGATTCGTAATGGATCAAACAACCTTAAAATGGACTGGAAGCTTGATTCTAAAATCCAACTCTAGAGTGATTAGGCTCCGTCGCAGATAATAACAAAAAGGGATGCTAATAAGCTAAATTAATCCTTATTTGACCGTGAAAATTTTAGACTTCTATCACCTGAGTAAGGTATCCAGTACCCTCACATAACTTGGATGCAAATTAGTGCATGAATAAAAAAAAATGGTGAAAAGTCCTTTTGGCGAGTATTGTGCAGGGCAATAACAGTCTTAGATGATCGGAAAATTTAGCAGAATCAGATAATTACAAGCGCTTGGTTACTGGCAACTTGACTTCTGCTGTCCATCTACCAGCAAAACTAAGATAGTCATATACAGGATTCCACTGGAGACCTAGAGCCTTTACTGTACCTTCATCAGTAAGTGAAAGAGAAGCCTTAGTTTTACGGAGCTCCATTAGGATTGCTTTAAGAACAGCATCGGAATTAGAAACACCCTCAGTAGCGCACAAATTTAAGAGTGAACTATGTTGAGATCAACTTCTTTATCATATCTAGTAAGCAGATTGTCCATGTAAAAGTAAGTTAGTAAGTACGACTGCCGCAGTTTCTGGAGAAAAGATGTCGCTCTCTATCAGCCTTAGAGTCACCTACCACACGAACGCAAATATCTAAGAACTTAAAAGCTAAGCACTCTTGGGATTCTCGCCATATTAGTTCAAAACGAACTGATAGCAAGGAAAAGCAACATAATTAATTATGCACAAACATCATTAGCCCTTCAACAAACCATGTGCACATAATGCATAGGAAATCGTCTTATACAGGGTGATTCAGATCAAGATACCTTCCGGTATACCACGCGATCCCTTGGGGTAAGCTGATCATAAAAATTGTTCCACATACCCCCCCCCCCCCCCCCTCTAGGCTAACCTTCCTTTAGAAGTTGTGGCCAGTTAAAGATTTCGCCAATATTCGTGAACCCTGATGTGAATAAATGAATATAACTTTTGAACCACCCTATAGATTTTGGTTATTGTTGGCTCATTAAGTAGCCCAGAATAGTAGCTGTCGAAAAGTGTATTTTTTAATTAAGCATCTTTAAATTATTCTCAAATATTTTCAAAATTTTCATTTTTTTACACACGAATTTCATAAATACCATTACATATTTATTTCAAAACCTTTCTTCCATGTAACCCAAATTTATTGCTTCTTATTAATGTCCCTACTACCCTCTATCACTGGAACAGTTTCAGCACTGGAGGTTTATTGACACATTCACGCCAGATCATAAAATTGCATACAGACATAGAAGATCCTACGTACCTACCTCTGATTATTATTATTATTTTGTTCTAGGGGAATGGTTCTAAATTAGCTGAATATAGCTCAGGTATTACTATATCGTTTTTGCTGATTAACTACTACACATAAGCTCCTGCTCATGTCGTCAAATGAATGAGAGAGACGGGACATTTTTGCAAGCATAAATTTTCAAATGCAAGATTGGGAAGCAAACAGAAAAATCCATATCGTTTTGACGACGTGGTTTTACCATGCATTGTAGATTGGGCATAAGAGTACCATACCTTCAGAAAATTTTAACCAAAGCAATTGTGGGTCCAGTCATAAAATACCCTAAGTACCTACCTGTGATTATTGGTTTAATGCAATTTTATGATCTGGCTTGAATCTGCCAATAAAATTCCAGTGCTGAAACTGATACAGGTATTGGCATACATGAGGATAGTAGTTACATGGAAGAAAGATTTTGAAAAAAATAACGGTATTTAAGAAATTTGTGTGTAAAAAAATCAAAATTATGAAAATATTTGAGAATAATTTTAGAGATGCTTAATTAAAAAATACAGAGTACCGCGTGGTATACCGGAAGGTATCTTGATCTGAATCACCCTGTATATACGTGTCAAAAGTTTAAATCCTTACCTTGTGCAGCTAGATCTAATGCAGTAAAGTCTAAGATCATATGCCTCAACTGTTTGAACAATGGTCACCAGTCCGGCTCGTACCGCAGCATACACTCGTGCCGCATTTGTGATGAACATCATCACACATATCTGTAATCTGCGTCACCACTCGTCAACAAGTATTGCTCGCTACTACTATCGTGGATATTTTGGTGTCAGCGACCACCTCATGTTCTATTCAGCACTGGCTCTCATGTATATTTCGTGAAGGAGACCTGCGTGTTGCATCTTAAGGTAAGCTGATCTTCTCATGCTACCACAGGCATAGGTGTCTCTTCTGGAGGTCACTCAAAAGGATCAGTATCATTGCTTTTATTTTCACTGGTAAGCGACTTCTCAATTACAATTCAAGCGTTAATCCTGTCTATGATTACTAACGAGCTCCCCTATAACAGGATTCAATAGGATACTGTATTCTTATTTGAGCCACCATCATCTGGCAGATCCACAGTTTATCAGGTCTGCTTCCATTGATATCTTGCTAGGATCAGGTGAATTAGGCGCTGGATACTTTTTGGTCAAGCTCAGACAATAGATACTCCGACAACTAATGTCGCTACAGTGTCTCTGCACGCAAACGCAGCCCTCAATGAAGTTGTTTCCAAACTTTTGGAGTTAAAAGACATCCCAAGCACAAAAAATCGAATAGATGAAGAGCAAAACTGTGAGAAGGTATTCGCGGAGACTCACTGTAGACTCCTGAGTGGGTGGTATGTAGATGAATTACCTTTCAGGCAACACCTACCATTTGAAAATTCACGTAACGCTGCTATCAAAGCTTTACATCATGTAGAAGCCCAGATCGTTAGAGATAAAAGTCTACCTGATCAATATAAGGCATTTATGAGACAATTCGTGGACTTACGCCACATGGACGAAACATATCCTATTCCGCCTCCTGAAAAATCATATTACATGCCTCATCAATCTATAATAAAACAATCTAGCACTCCAGTCAAGCTCAGGTTAGTGTTCAATGCATAGAAAAAGAGTTCGAGTGGAATTACCCTTCGTAACACTCAGATGAGTGGCCCCCAGTTACAATCAGCTTTAGTAATGATATTGTTACGTTTTCGCACCCATCGCTTCGCAATGACAGCCGACGTGGCTAAAATGTAACGACAAATCAGGGTTTTCAAGGAACATTGAGAGTTTCAGAGAACTGTTTAGCGTAAATCTTCTGATGATCTTATCAAGGATTACGTGTTACTGTCTGTAACTTATGGCGTTGCTTCTGCTTCGAATCTCGCAGTCAAATGTCTGCAACAAGTGGCTATAGATGAGGGAAAGGATCATCCACTTGCTACGGCAGTCGTATTCACTGACTCTTACATGGACAATCTGCTTACTGGATGTGATAACGAAGTTAAGCTCAACATAGTTCGCTCTCAAATTTGTGCGCTACTGAAGCGAGGCTGTTTCGAGTTACGTAAGTGAGTTTCTAATTCTGATGCAGTTCTTAAAGAAATTCCAATAGAGCTCCCTGAAACAAAGATTTCTCATTCACTTGTTGATGAAGGTAAAGTAAAGGCTCTAGGCATCCAGTGGAATTCTGTATATTACTACCTTAGCTTTGCTGTCCATCTACCAGAAGTCAAGTTACCAGTAACTAAAAGCACGTTATTATTCGATTCAGCAAAACTTTTCGATCCCCTAGGACTGTGATCGCCATGCGCAATCCTCGCTAAAAGGATGTTTCAACAGCTATGGAGACCAAAGATAGATTGGGATAATGAAGTTCGTGGCCACACTTTACATCAATGGATTCACTACAGACGTAATTTGAAATGCCTATCTAATCTTCGAATTCCGAGATGGCTAGGAATGGGACAAGTTGGTGCTGTTACAGACTTATATTGTTTACCAGATGCCCCACAGGCTGCTTACGCGGCTGAAATTTATGCCCGCACAATCTTCTCTGACGGATCAATCGTTTTAAAACTAGTCATCGCTAAGGCCTCTAGCTGTAACCGCTTTACCTCACTTAGAATTGTGTGCTGCCTTCTTACTAGCTGAATTCTTGGAGCAGGTATGTACATCAATCAGCAATCAGTTTCGGTGCACTTATGTCTGGATAGACTTCACAGTTACTTTGGCCTGGACTCAGTAAATGGGCAACTTTCATCACAAACCGAGTTGCACATATTCAAAAGGTTCTGGCCGCTCAAAATTGGAGCTCAACTGATAACCCTGCTGACTGCACATCCCGCAGTATACTTCCTGGGAAACTTTTATATCATCCTTTATGGTGGACAGGACCGCACCACCATGGCTTAGCGGACCAGAGCATTCATAGCAATTTCACCAGAATACATCGTACGAAGCAGAGTTCGATATACGCTCCAACAGCAGTACTACAAATCCAAATTACTATGCAGGCAGGTGATCTTCTCGGCATGTACTCATCACTTTCTAAGCTAAAATGCATATCCGCAGATATATTACGCTTTTCTTATAACTGTAAATGTCAAAGTATTGTCAATGTCAAGTAATGTAAACACACGCCAAGGATGCCTCAAGCAGACAGAGTTCAACAATGCTTTCGAATTTTTGTATAAGAACAAAAAACCACTCTCAACTAGAAGTAAACTTATCAAACTTCGCCCTTTTATGAATAGGAAGGGAGTGCTCCGAGTATGAAATTTTTTAAATGAACTTGCATGCAAGATGATAAGATATTAATCAAACTGCTTTCTGTTGTCAAATTTATAATCGCGTTGGAAGGTAGCTTGGCTGCAAGCTGTACTATCTCGTGAAACCCCCGGGTTGGTGCGTTAGCACCAAACAGGGGTACAGCTGTTCATGCAAATTTTTGCTGCCGACTGGGGATCTCTTGTTTCTATTCTGTAAGTTTCTTGGTAATGTATCGCGGTTCAATATGGAAAAATTTGATGCGCGTTTAGAATTATAGCAATGTTAACATCTGAATCTTTGGATTATTTTCAATCTTTGGTAAGGTTTACTTTTTCCAATGCCTAAATTTTGCTATCACGGATGCAAATTAGCGATAGCTTTCACGACGCTTTTTTCTGCAACTGAGAAAAATCTTAGGCAAGATTTCATTTTATTTTGAAGACCGAATGTGCAAGATTGGTCTTTTCGATTTGAAAGCGGTTGGAAGGCCTGAGCCCAAGATGGGAACACTGACCGCGACGTGTTATCATACGTTACTAACAGGGCCACATTTACCATAAGGCGTATTAGGCGCCGCAAGCTGGGGCCACATTTTGAAACCTCACTCCTCACAAACAACAATATAAAAAAACGGCATCATTATTGTTGGAAAATAAAATACTGTTAAATGCTAAGATTAGACCTAACATAAAACTAGAGCCCGGCTGAAAAATTTGCCTCCAATTGAAATACATGTACATGTGCATATATTGTAATTTCCTTAAACATATTATAATACACAGAAGTGTGGGTATCGTAGAAAATTCGTGTACATAAGTGAATCCGAAAAACCACTAATAATATCTCGGAGGGGAGTTCATAAGGAAGGACAGAAAATACAGAAGATAATGAGATGCAATATAAAAAGAAAACCAAAAACCATCAAAAGAATCAGTGGAAGCTATGACGATATATAAGTGAGTGGCAGCGTGTAGAAATGTCATGAAATATGTACTCCTATTGGAAGTAATTGACTGTAGCACTGCGCCTTCATGGGTTCTGCTTGCTTTTTATAACTGCACTGTGCTCCCACACTAAAGTACTTGCACCCAACACAAATATCTGCCGGCATCACTTCATTTAGCTTATCAACATTCCTGTTTGTTATACTATATTCTCAGATTCTTTCCTTAGATAAATAAAAAGATTACTCTTTGGACTTTTTACCGGGTTAAACTTAATTTTGTTCAAGAAAGGTTTTTTTGGGATTCTCCGGTATATAGCAAAAGCTAAAAAATGTTTTTAATTGGTTATTTCATCACACAACCCATTAATTTTTGGTGACAAGTTTCAAGTCTTGGTTTGACTCATCAACAGGTCCCAAATAGCGAAATTGGGTGATTTGAAAAACAAATGAAAAAAATGGAAAAAAGAAGAAAGAAATGAAAAGTTTGAGAAAAATAGAAAAAGAACATTTTTTTTTTTTTTTTAAATATATATACACTGCCGGATTACCGGATTACCGGCACTTGAAAATTTTGCTTCGTTTCGAATATTGTTTGGGTTTTAAGGGTCGCATGGCAATAAAAATTGGTTATATACATGCAGTTACAATAATTCTCCTTTACAATGATGAATCATCTGCAGAGAGTTTGAATTTTTCTAACAATGCAGTTCTGAGAAAACCTTTTCCGTTTTTGGGCTACTTAAAGAGGGACACTTGATTACCGGCACCAGTTGCTTTCCGACTATTGAAGTGAAACAAAAGAAAGTGTTTGTAGTTATCTTAAGCATTTGTGATTAAGAAATATTTAAAAACGGTTTGAAGCTCTAGGTCTTATTTTATTTAAAATGGGACGTGGGAAAAGTCTTACACGCGAGGAAATTGAAAAAATTATTGCGTTTAAAGAAGAAAATTTGTCAAATCGGGAAATAGCGCGGAGACTTGGAAGACACCCATCAACCATTGATGCTTTCATCAAAAATTCCAAGAACTATGGCAAACAGTGAAAAGGAACGTCACAAAAACGCCAGATTAAATTTTTGTCAAAAAATGATCGAGGACGGTTTTAATTGGGAAAAAGTGGTTTTTTCAGACGAAAAAAAATTTAATATGGATGGTCCTGATGGATATAGGCTCTATTTCCACGATCTGAGGAAGGAGGAGAAGTATTTATCCAGACGTCATAGTGCTCTGGGTGCTGTCATGGTATGGGGAGCCATTTCCTATAGAGGAGTTATTGATCTGGTTGTTGTGGATGGTCGGCAGGACTCACGGAAGTACATTGAGCTACTTCGAGAAGAAAAAATAAAAATAGATGAGATCTTCGATGGAGAAAACTGGAAAAACTTGGTTCCAGGACAATGACATCCAAATATTGGAATGGCCCGCATTGTCTCCGGACTTAAACATAATTTAAAATCTCTGGGGATGGCTATCTCGTCGAATTTACAGCGGTGGAAAACAGTTCAATAGCAGAAACGAGTTAATTTTAGAATTGAAAAAAGTCTGGGATGAAATTCCATTAAGTGTTGTGTTGTGTTGGAATGTATAATTCGATGAGAAAAAGATGTATTAGTATTGTACGTAATAATGGAGGTCATATTGATTACTAATTATTAAAAATCTTCCTTATTTAATGTTGCTTATCAATTTTATTCGCGCTGCCGGTAATCAAGTGTCCCTCTTTAAGTAGCCCAAAAACGGAAAAGGTTTTCTCAGAACTGCATTGTTAGAAAAATTCAAACTCTCTGCGGATGATTCATCATTGTAAAGGAGAATTATTGTAACTGCAGGTATATAACCAAATTTTATTGCCATGCGACCCTTAAAACCCAAACAATATTCGAAACGAAGCAAAATTTTCAAGTGCCGGTAATCAAGTGTCCGGCAGTGTATATATGTATATTATATATAAAACCAACAGGAACTACTGAATTCCATAAAATGCATGTATCTGAGCAAACCGCAAACGAGGCAAAAAACTATTCGGGTATCAGCTAGTTCGCTTCCTTTATCAACAACATTTCAACGACAGTAGAATAGAATTTGAGAATTTGAAATAGAATTGGGGGTTTGTTTTAATTTATCGCTATTCCTTATTTTTGAGGCCAGCCATTCCCTTTAACTCGTACACGAATTTGTCTATTTCTTTACTATTTTCGACACTCTCGTAGACCCACTTTTCGTCATCACAGCGAGCTGAAATTTAGTACACAGGTTCATGTCGCGTGACAATTTCCATGGAAAACCCGGAAAATCGGGAAAAATCATTTGAAAATTTGGTACAAATTTGATTAGTTCAGTTTCAGGAAAAATGCAGAGTTTTCCGATTTTCTAAATTATGCAGGATCAAGTTCCCTATCAACTGGCATCATTACTTTCTCTCCGACAATGGTGAAAACTTGCAGAAAAAATCGAGGAAAATTCATGTAAAACGCTTTTCCGGAGTTTTTCCGACCAAGGAAGCGTTTGAGCGTTTTGAAACCTAAGACAAAGTTATAGAGCGAAATGAGTTGCATAAAGTTGTTTTTGTGGGAAATTGCATGGAAAGCCTGGAAAAGCGGGAAAATCATCGGAAAAATTTTCATCTATATGATTAGTGATAAATCTGTTTCAGGAAAAATGCAGAATTTTCCCATTTAGTTAACGTGCAAAAGGCAGAAAATAAAATAAGTAAAAAACGAGTTTTCAAACAAAACTGAGGCCAAGTCGCATGAAAAAGTAGATAATAAACTTTTCTTCACACACAGAGGTGGACTCAGATTTTATTCGCTGACAATCACCGATATATTTCAGTAAGATCAATCAGAGGTAATAAGTGATTTGATTTATAAAGAGAAAGAATATTCAAGAGAAATATCCCAATCAAAAAATCTGAGTCCACCTCTGTGTGTGAAGAAAAGTTTATTATCTACTTTTTCAGGCGACTTGGCCTCAGTTTTGTTTGAAGACTTGTTTTTTACTTATTTTATTCTATTTTAATTCTAAGGTTCTATCGCATTCGCAGTCGCATGATTGGACCGTTCCTAATCGAAATTGGTTGTACCCTTATAGGGCCTGTATTTTATTTTATTACCATATGCACATCACGCAAAAGGTACACGCAACAAGTGCGAGGCTGGCTCATTAGTCTTATAGGAGCCACCCGTGATAAGTTAATTTTGGAAATAAATGATAGAGCAAAAAACTATTCAAACATATTTAGATCCTTTTTCAAAATAATTGATGCCTTAGTTGGCACTTGTTATATCGCGAGGAACAACTGAAGGGAATTAATCAATCAAACACCACTTTACTTCAATATAAGAGAAAACTGATTTTAATTATTTTATTATATTAAAAACTCTTTCACAAAAATGCTGTATATTTTCTTTATACTAACAGTATACTATCATACTAAGACGAAATCCCTTTTGGGATTTTTGAGGTGCGCGCGCCGCGAATATTTTAACTAGCCTCTGCGTATATTTTCTTCACTCCAAAAGCGATAGCGACAAACAAAAAAAATGCTTGATTAGCAGATATGTACTTACACTGATCGTGTGCAAAAAAAAAAGGCGACTCGAGAAGCGATAGCCAGAAACAGAAAATGCTTAATTCGCATATATTTACTTATTCGGGCAACTCAAGAGTTTATGTTGCGATCTAGCTTGCAATACAAAGTATTCTTGTAATCAAAAATTGAAATTGGAGCCTCAGTCACGTTGACTGGAATGTGATTGAGGATGTAAGTACATGTGAAAAGATTTATTTGTTTTATTTTCAGTTTTAATTACGATTGAAAAATTGAAATTGTTGGGGATCGAATTGTTGGTGATCGATTCACAACATCCCTCCCCCCTTTTAAAAAGAAAACTGAAATTCTGAAGTTTTCGAAAAAAAAATGTTTTCGAAGCGAACGCACCTCAAATTTGGCTAAAGATAACATTTAAGTATATTTGGTTATTTGTAATTACTTTTATGAAATATATTTTTTGTATTATTATTTAATATATAAGTATCTTTGTTTTATATAAAATAATATTTTTTTTGTATAAATGGTTATAATAGTATAATGAACTTTTACTTCATGTTACTTATGGTAAATCAACAAAAAAAAATTTTTTCGCTTTTCTTTTCCGTTGCGTAATTGTATAATTATGGATAGAAAAATATTTTTGGTTGTTTAGTGTTACAGTAATAATTTTTATCCTACATCCTAATGAGATAAAAAGTCATTTAGGCATGATCCAAAACAAATATATTATCAAAAATTTTTTTTTTTTTTTTTTAAATATAAGAGAAATATAAAATTTATTCATTTTTTCTTTCTTTATCATATAGTATCGTATATAACTACAAGTTTTGTTTGTATTCACTTTTCCTTTTTTTCATATTCTTATTTTTATTTACTCTTCTTTATATTCTACAATATTTTTAAAATGAAATAACTAAATTTATATATACATATACCATGAGTGAAGTAACTTTTTCTGATTTAAACCTTTAGTGTGAGTTTAGTCGACTTGGTCTGACTTTTGTCCTCGTTTATTTCAACATTTTCTTCGTGGTCTTGTGTCTTTTGGTTGTCTTTTTTAAAATGAATGTTTTCGCGTATTTTCCCAAGGGACAATTTACGCCAAGTAAAAAGTTTGTACAATGCAAAAGCAAGTATTATCAATAGTAAAATATAGCCTAGGGAGTAGTGGTGGACATGATGAGTATTTATACTGTCTTGGGGAATGTCTAATTTTTCTTGGCCTCTAATGGCTTGCAATAATGTGTCCAGATCATTTCTGGCCGAATACTTAAGCACGGCAGTTTGTGGTTGATCAGGATAATCTGACCTTACAGAGAAATTCAAAAAATTTTGTGTAATATTAAATGCCGGAATAAATAAGTTCGGTTCCATGGTTTCCTTTATATTATTAGCTTGTATCGTAAGTTCTTTACTACGTAAATAACATTCACGAGGGATATGAACAATGCCAGTATTTTTTAAAACCAAAGGATTTATTTTGTCCTTACAAATAATGTCTACAACTATATCTTTATCGATGGAGAATAACCAGTTATTGGCAGTAGCCAATTGAATCCAGAATGAATTGAGTTTAGTTAATTTGATAGTGCAAATGTCTGATGCGGGGTTTTCTCTTCTGAGTAGGGTAATTTCGCACAGGTGGTTCCTAGAGAGCGAGTTTAAAAGCGGATGATGCAATTGACATAAATATTCTAAACTATTTTCTATATGACAACTTACGAGATCATTTTTGTTAAGACTATAATAATGCTCTCTGTTATAATCTACTGCTAGAAATTCAGTAGAAGGCTGAATATAAACGAATGTCTTGTTAAAATGTGTGGGCAAAGGAATTACTTTATATAATTGGTACTTTGCATTGAAGGGTAAGGGAATAGTAAGCTCAAAAATTATTCTATTTTTATGTATTGCAGTGCTCATTCTGGCAATTTTGTATACTTTTAGTAGATTGTTATCTCCTGGATTTACTGGTAATGATAAAGAGCTTGGTATTTCCTTTTGAATTGTTTGTAGTATAGTTTCTAGCTGATAGGGTGTTAAGATGGAGGGATGAGATTTTTCGTGTCGGGCATCTGTAACTAAATCTATAAGGATGGATTGTGTTGACAACATCCGGAACAGGATCAAAGTAATTAAGGTGGAAATTGATTCAATTTCCATAATAGCCTCGTTAGTTAAATTAGAATCCGACAGACTTTGAAGTTTGGAGGCAATGGTAACGTATTGCGCATTAATAGTAGCGAGTGTCTTATTGAACACGTTTACAGTAGAATCTAATAGGTAGGTATTGTTTCTCACTAGATTTTCCAAATGTTTGTCGTTTTTACGTAATAGATCTATTTGGTCGTCATAATACTTTGCGTCCTCGTCATTTAAAATTCCGAAAAGTGATTTACTTACGACGCCTATTATATTGAACAAACCACGTTTTTGTCGGATACGGTTTTCCAGAAGGTTATTTTTTTGAGCTATGTCTGAAGTAATATGGTTAATTTCTGCAACTATGGTTATACATATCTGTGTTAAATTCTCATGCTTTTTTAGCGTTCCACAAATTTTGTTTAATTGAGTAACATACCATTGTATATATTTTAATTCTGTTCTCAAAGTATCAAGATCAAAATATGAGACAACTTTCCATTCATTAGAATACAGCTTCACTTCCCCCACTTGTTCGAAGTACATTCCCGGATTGTCGTTGATCGGTGTTACCTTGGCATTCTGAGCCGTAGCAACTGCAACCCAGATTAGAAAAAGTTTTGTATCCATTTTCTGAAACGAGTGTTTTTACACTTATAAGTTTTATTCAATAAACAGCTTTAAATTATTGTTGTGAATAGTTTTGTTCTTTTTTCCTAGTTTAATTGTTGTAGTTTCGACCGAATTGGTCTTAACAACGTTATAGGGTCCCTCCCATAATGGTGAGAGTTTACTTCTTTTCTGATTTCTTAGTAACACTTTATCTCCTATTTTAAATTGACAGGGTTTAGTACCTTTATCATAATAAATCTTACACTTTTCCTTTACGGTGTTTAGTGAATCTTTGGCTATTTGATACCCGTGCTGTAATCTGGACCGTAACTCATTAACATAGTCTTCGTAGTTATAGCAAACTTGGGGCTCTACTGTAAGCGTAGAGGGAATTCTTGCAGGGAAACCGTAGAGGAGTTCGAAGGGAGTTAAGTTTGTACTGCTGTGTGGCGTAGTATTATACGTAAACATTGAGTATGGGATCCATGAATCCCAGTTCATAGCATCTCTATCGACATAATGTCGAAGATATTCCGCTAATGTACGGTGGCTTCGCTCTAAAGCTCCGTTTGATTGCGGGTGGTACGGTGTAGTTTGAAGTTTCTTAATTTTCAATAATTTGCATGTTTCCTGAAATAATTTGCTCAAAAAGTTCGACCCTTGATCTGTGAGAATAAAAGCCGGTAGACCAAATTGACATATTATTCCTTTTACAAACGTCTCCGCTATTGTATGAGCTTCCGCGTTCTTAATTGGGAACGCAGAGGAAAACTTGGTTAAATCGTCTTGGAAAGTTAAGATATAACGATTTCCTTCATAACTAGTATTCAGTGGGCCAACGATATCGAGGGCCACTCGCTCAAATGGTCTCGAGCTCGTAGTAGTTATTTTCATCGGCAAAGGCGATTTCTTACAAAGCTTGTTCCTTTGACAAGATGGACATTTTCTTATATAATCCTTTATATCTTGAAACATGGTGGGCCAACTAAAACATTGTTTTAATCGCTTAAACGTACGCGATATGCCCTGGTGACCTCCGAGAGGATTATCATGAAACTCGCGGAGTACTTTATCTATTTCGTCTCGGCTAACTAACTTTGTGTTATTGTCCACGTATAAGGTACAGATTATCTTATTAGGTTCGAATATATATGAGCACATTTTTCTTATATTTTCCAATGAGCTTTGGTCTACTGTAGTTATTAATATATTTACTCTACTTAAATTGTGTAGCAGACTATATGATAGAGCGAATGGGTAGGAAAGCTTTTGAAACAATATAACTTGATCCATTCGACTTCTTAATTTTAATTTCACTAACCTGAGGGTTGGTACTATCGCCGATACACTCTTTTACTTTATCTTTTAAATTCCCAGTAGGGGTTAAGATAACAAATTTGTGCGTTATTTTATTTAAGTCTATCAATGAATCTTGGTTTATTTTTACATCTGAACTAAGTACTTCAGTTTTCAAGAAATTTTCATAGGTTACATTTTCTCCCATTTCATTTGCTTTTATTTTCGTTGCTGAAACTGGAAGCACGTTATCTTCTTCCCTTTTTTTCATTTGGTGACGGGTAACTACCATTATATCGTTTTTGCTGTTAATCTGAGTCACGTCTTCAGTAGGATTGTCTATTTTTATACGACTTAAAGCATCCGCATTGATGTTATATTTTCCTGGTTTATACAATATCTCATATGAATATTCCTCCAGTCGAATTCGCCATCGTATTAATCGAGAAGTAGGATTTTTAAGGCCAAGGAGCCATATAAGCGGTTTGTGATCCGTTATTATCTTGAAGTTTTTACCATATAGGTAAGGTCTAAATTGTTCCACTGCAAACACAATTGCCAACAGCTCTTTTTCCGTAGTAGTGTATCTAGTCTCCGCAGGATTAAGGGTTCGACTGGCAAAACACACTGGTTTGTCTGTCCCAATATTTCCCTGCGAAAGTACTGCGCCAACAGCTTGATCTTTGGCGTCAGTGGTCACTAAAAACTCACGGTCGAACTGAGGATACGCAAGAACAGGTGCAGTTGTCAACTTTTCCTTCAGACAACGAAAGGCTTCATCGCAGAAAGTATCCCACTTGAACGGAGTGTTTTTCTTTAATAAACTTGTCAGTGGCTTCGATATTTTCGCGAAGTTATCGATAAAGCGCCTATAATATCCCGCAAGTCCGAGAAAAGACCTAACATCCTTTTCGCGTTTTGGTATGGGATATAACGTTATCGATTCTAACTTCTTTGGATCAGGTTTCAATCCTTTTTCGCTTACGATATGTCCTAGGTACATTAGTTCTTTCCTCAAAAAGTTACATTTGTCGGGCTGTAGTTTAAGTTTATGTCGGTTAAGACGTTCTAGAACACGTATCAATTTCTCGTTATGATCATTTAAATTATAGCCATGTATTACTATGTCGTCCATATATATAAAGCAATGAATACCTTGGAGGCCAGTCATGACATTATTCATGAGCCTCTGAAAAGTGGCAGGAGAGTTCTTTAAACCGAATGGCATTCGGTTATAGTGAAAATGCCCAAAAGGAGTGCTAAAGGCAGTCTTTTCTTTACACGGAGAAAAAAGAGCTGGTTAAAATTAATAAAATACAGTTCAAACCAACAATTTTCACATTTAAAAAGGCGCCAATAGTAAAAACGTTCAAATCCGAAAGCTTTTCACTTTTGCTTCAAAAGTCTCATATTCAAATGTTCATTTTATTCATATTGAACAACAACGATATTTGTTTCAAAAGTTTTTCCTTTTATTTAGTCAATAACATGTCACGTTTGATTTGAATAATAACGCTTTCAAGATAAATGTTAATTTTCATTTGCCCCAAAAGTCCATCGTTATTAATTTGAAGAGACAACGTTTCATATTATTGCACTGTGTTTTATGCTAAAATAATAAAAATCAGGGCTTCAAAATAAGGTAATAGTAAATAAAAAGACTTTTATACACACACTGAATATATTTATATCTTTATATATTACACATTATACATATTTGTTGTTAAAAAAAAGTTCAGAAGAATCAGGTTAATACATTTAAATTGATACATTTTGCAATTGAACAGAACATGATTAATTTTTTTTTTCAATTTCCCATTAATTACGAAATATAAAAAAAACAGATTCAAAGTGTCTTATTTCTAATTAAAGCCATTCCATTTGTCATATTGTAAATATGCATAGGAGGACTAGTAAAATAGTTTATATTAAAAATTAATAGCTTGCCTTCATTGTGACCCATTTCAAAGCTTTGATAATGATCATTAAATTTAAGAACTTTTATTTCATTACATATAAGAAAGAATTCAATGTTTCTGTTTATAATTAAGTCTAATATTTTATACACTTTCATAATAACGGACGTAGATGTGGTCAAATATAAGTGTTTTTGATAAATATTTCCTTTATATATTACTTTATCCGGCATATATGCAAAAGTATAGTCGAATGATTCATTGGGAGATAAGTCACAATATTGTGGAAGTAATAGAAGATTTTTAGGTGTACCTTTATCGTACTTAATATCTGTAGGAAATCCCTGGTTATCTTTAATAAAATGTGTGAAATGTAGAGACGCTTTTATTGCCAAAGAATACGAAATATTTCGTCTTGACGTTATTGTGCGAGCATATTGTTTAAAAGATTTATGTTTAGCTTCGAACCTAAAGCACCACAGATATTTAAGGGGACCACTTTTACGTACAGTCGTTGGATAATGAAGCAAAAAGTGGTGTTTGGGCTTTAAGTCTCCAAATAGTTTTATATATTGCATATGGTGTTCTTCAATAATTTTTTGTAGAATACTAATATCTGATTCAGAAAATTCCATAGACATAACCATGTCAATAAGTTTTATCAATAAACATAGTAAATGCCAATATTTATTATCTGATGATACGAGACCTCCTATTAAAAGAGGTAGAAAGTGAATAAAATGCCACACCTCCCGCGCTGACATTTTCAAATTATTCTTTTGCAGGCGGTTAAATTGGAGAGGTCCAGATAAATTATCTATTTCTGTAATTCCATATGCAAACATTTTTTTTCTATAATTTATCGTTTCAAGTGAGATAATATTGGCTTCAATTAATTTGAGTAAGACCTTACAAATCTCATAATGGCATATTCCCTCAAATAAGTCATGCATTAAATCGACAGAAAAATTCTGAACAACGTGAAATGAAGGAATTGAATTAAATATGCTTTCTTGTGTGATCCCCGTTAATCTGAAATTGTCCACAGCAATATGTTGAACGTATTGTTGTTCATCTCTTAGAAAACTTGCATGCTCAACAATGTCGGTTTTCATATTAGCTTTTGGTCGATTGCATAATCGACAGAATTTGTCAGTGTTGAAAGATTTCGAAAACCCCAGTAAACTTTTTACACCTAAATTATCACCTAAAATAAGCCCAAGTACAAAATAAAGTCGGTGTCTTTTCCCAGAAATATTAACTTCTATTCCGTTTGTTTCTAACGATTTTATTTCATCTACCAAAAAATAAAAAGAGGAATCATTTCCGTGCTCTGATATATATTTAGTTTTAATAAATCCCGCTGAAAAAATATAATTTAAATTGGATAAAAGGTGCACTGGAATAACGGGAAATGTATAATATATCGAACAAAGACTATCTTGTACTGAGTGACTTCCTAAGGGGTTATTAACCTCAAAGTCATCAGTGTAAAGTAAAAAGGGAATGACAGTTTTATCTGTTCCAATTAGGGTTTTCTTTGCATTAAAAAGATCACCGTTTATAAAGTTACAAAACTTTTCGCATTTTTCCAGTTGTCTCATATTATCTAAAGTAGCTTCAAGAACACCTGGACGTTCAAAAAATTTCCTGAATTGAAAGTCTAATGACAAAAAGTGACCTTTTACAATAACTTCATCTAAGGTGGGTTTACCGTGTATTCGCGTTTCCTGAATTTCATTGTTAATAGTATAGGCTATAGGTGAATTAAAAAAATCTTTGTTTTGCATGTGCTGCATATATCGATATTCGGTTTTTATATTTTTGAAAGGTTTTGAGCAACTGTTTATTACATCTCGACACGTGTCTTTTTCGTCCAAAATATTACAGTTTCTCAGCGTATCGACAATGCACGTAGATATTTCAGTAACCTTGCTTTGAATTATTCTTGCATCTTTTCTACTCATGTTGAACTTCGAGTACAGCTCCGACGTAAAATTCAAAGTTAAACTTTTTAGTTTTTCTACACTGTTAATATTATTAAAGGGAGCAACTGGCGACTGTAATATAGGATTCTTAGTTGAATTCGAGCTTAAATTGACATTTAGAGATTGTGAAGTATGAGTTGAAGGACTTGAATGACCAGGATTTGATAATAAAGGTAAATTCATATCTTTGGCGCTAAAAGCGCTACAATTTTTATGTGTAACAAGTAAATGTTTTTTGAATGCTTTACGATTTGAGAAGGTTTGAAAGCACTTATATTGACCACATTTGTACGTACTTACTGTTTGTAATTCATGATCTTTTTTTAAATGATCTATGAGTTCAACAACCAAGGTAACTTCAAATTTGCATAGTGAACATAGATACATTATTTAAATAAATATACTGTAGCTTTAACAAGACAATTTAAGAGATTGAAAAAAGTATCTGATATAAAATATTTAGTTAACATTTTCGAGGTATGTAATCAATCCAGAAACTTGTGGAAAAGGGTTTTCATGACCCGTGGTAAATTAAAAAAAAAACCGTTGGAAAAAGGTCCAAACACCAGATGAATATTTCGGATATTCTAAATTAAAAACTTGAAATACTTTGAAACATGTATCTAGGGCGGATAAATAGTTCATAAATTTTAGCTTTTTTCCGTCAAAGTACACGTAAAATTCATCAATTAATTTCAAACTGGGGCCTACAACAATAACAATGGGTTGCAATGTTACCTTTTCTTCATAAAATCTTTTCCTTATATCGGCGAGTCCTGATTCAAAATCTTGAATATCTGTTATATGAAGAATAAGTGACTCCTTTGCCTCCTTAATAGTAATTTTTCTCTTGGTGTGAACCTTTCCTTCAGTCTCCTTTCTCAATCTACTTGAGGGAATGATTACTGCATTCAGAAGAAGAGTAATTATGCAATCTCTGGCATCTGAAATACTCAAAAGTACAATAGTTTATCACACAAACATTTTTTTTATTTAATTTTTTACCTTCCGTCAAATTTGCTTCCAAATCCTTTAGTAACCCAAGTGACTCTTTATCACGAATTTTTTCGCGGAAAAAAGGAATAATTATTTTAACAAACGAGTCCCATTTTTCAAATAAACAATTGCTTTTTGACGGATAACAGTGTTCAAAGTCTACGTCAATCTAAAAAAGTTTTTTTTTTAATTAATATGGAAATACAAAATATATTTTTTCCAAATTAATTAATCAAATTAATATTTAAAATTACTTACAAGCTTAGGTCCCAGTTCGGCGTGTTTATATAGAGGCCAGATAAGTATAACTCCCTCCACCAAATCTTGCGAAGTGAGTATTTGCGAACGACGATATGCAGCTGTTTTACGCCATTTATCGATGACTTCTTCATCAGGTTTACTATTGTATTTAAGCCACAATTGAAGGCTTTTCGAAATAGTTTGGTCTATTTCTCCTATTTGATTCTGCGATGTAGTAGATATTGAGACTGATTGAACATGACTCGTCTTTCTAATTTTGTTCTTTAAATTGAAATAGCGGTCATGAAGCTTACCGCCAGGCCTCTTGTTTTGTCGGTCCCTAGATACGTAATACGTTTCCTACAAAACTAGTTCTAAAAGGTTTATAATGTTAAAAAATCGCATTTTAAAACCTACTGGATTTTCTCCAGGAAAAGTTTCAGCTATCTTAGCACTAATTTTAATTAATTCACTGACTGTCAGCCTCTCATGTTTTGCTAAAAGTGCGTCAATTATAACATTTGTGATATTTTGTTGGTCTGTTGGAGATAGACATTTTGTCGACTGGTAGTTGTTAATCGCTAGTTTGCCTTTCGAGCTTTGTTGTAATATTTCTTCAATATTTATCTAAAAACAGGCAATCTTAATATTAATCGAACTTATGAACATAGAAATACTACATACATCAAATATCGATTGGGCACATGAAACTGAAGAAGTAGGTGTAGTTGGCAATGTTCTTATCCAATTAAATACACCGGAATCAAGAAAAGGTGAATCATTATTGGACTGAAAATTTTAATCACATTGTAAATTAGAGTTTTTTCATTAATAACAATTAATTTAATACAAGGTGTCTCATATGAAGTGGAAACTTTTCATCGCTGGGATCGAGAGAAATTTGTATGATAAGAGGTGGTCGCACCTAAATGCTATAGTCATAGTGCGTCGTTTCGGCATTAGAAGGCATTTCAGATTTTTAATGTTTTTTCGCTTCATACTATGTAAATTTCTTATTATTAAATAATAAAAAATTTTGTCCTGTTATTGGTTTAGGATGATACAATAAATCGTCAAGCTTTTCAAATAATGCCTAACCACCTGTTCAGCCTGTTCTTCGGGAATTATAGAGCGGTAAAAAAAATAGGCCCACTTTTTTATAAAACAATTTAACGTTCTCTCTATTAAAATGGTAGACAAATATAGCCAATTCTTGTTCACTTTTCTTATTTTGTAGTCTTAGAATTCCCAAATAATTCTGGATGATTTTATAACTGTACTGTACATTAAAAAAATATATGTAAAACCACAAACACCGTCTTACTGGCAAAACGGCAAATTTCACTTTCCACTTCAGCATACAAATTTATGCCAGTATCGACCACAGATATAACCCTGTGATAAGGTTGGCACTTTATACGCAGAACTACTCTATCATTATATATATATATAATTAAATAATCGTAATTTCA
The DNA here is from genome assembly GCA_963924295.1 of Dioctria rufipes. NCBI lineage: Eukaryota > Metazoa > Arthropoda > Insecta > Diptera > Asilidae > Dioctria > Dioctria rufipes. The sequence goes on from OZ002742.1 coordinate 83,825,279, forward strand.
ACTTACCAACTGCTTAACCCACGAGCTTAATTTTGCCCGAAATTTTGCTTTTAATCCAATAAAATCAAATGTTGGGAAAATTTGTTGGATATCCTGTTCGGTAAGATATTGAAGTTCTTCAACACCTACGCCTGCCTCTGTGTAAATATATTGATTGCGCACTAGTAGTAAGTTTTAAGTAACTATATATTTTTAATAAAATGCACCTTTCAATTTTAAGTATATTGATTCCAGTTCCCACGACTTTAATAAATTCAACAACTCTTTATCTTTTCCACTGTCCACAATTGTATTTTCCAAGTAAAGCACATGAATGTCATCACTTTGTTTGGCTTGTTCCATGTTTATTCATCGAACAAAATTCCAACATCAACTAACAAGTGCCAAGCCAACCAACGAAATGATGTTAGAATTCACAGTTTTCACAATAACAGCACGGAGTCAAACACATATAAAATATACTCGTGTGTAATACATAACTCAACTGTCCTCAGTGCACATTAAACAACAATTATAAATATCTACGCACAATTTCAATGACTCACGACCATATTACTTATCGTTGCAATGCATAGTTCACCAAAAATTTTGAGTGTATGTGTAATTTTTGATGAACTTATAAGAAAAATAGAAATTAAGCTAGAAGACATGTTTTAACCTGCCACTCTACATTACCCAAACGCGCACACTTTTAACTAAAATACTTCATACATTCGACGCAAATGCGAATTATTTAAATCAACATTATGAACTTTTGGTTCAAATACTAAAGACAGTTTGATTGAAAAAACTGTTTGTTTAAGGAACATATAATTCATCAAAAATTTTAAGTGTGTGTGTAAGTTCTGATGAACTTGTCAGAAAAATAGAAATAAAAGTAGCAGAAAAATTCTTAGCCTGCATCTTGACATTAGCCAAATGCGCACACTTTTGACTAAAACACTGCGTACATTCGAAACAAATGGAGTTTTTTAAATCAACATGATGAACTTTTGGTTCAAATACTTATGGCAGTTTGATTGAAAAACCTGTTTGTTTAATAAACTGCCAAAAACTTATTTATTTAAGGTAAATACTAGCCCATTTATTTTAAATAGCTCTGATTTCAAACGTGTTTTTCAAACTGATGAGCTTTTAATTTTTCATTTAATTCAAATACAATTTATTTGAATGAAAAGAAAAATTTTTGGTTTGAATGGAAACAATTAAAAGTGCATTTAAACGTTCGACGTATTCAACTGAAATATCAATTTTTCTCTCAGTGTATGTTCGTTACTCATAGGTATTTGATGGAATCCCTTCGCTAGATCTAGCGAGCTGAAGTATTTAGACCGACCCAACTGATCTAATATATCTGATATATTAGGCAGTGGGTACGCGTCTCCTACGGTGATTTCATTCAACCTGCGGAAATCGACCACAACTCTCCACTGCTTATTTCCGGCGCTATCGGCCTTCTTGGGGACCAAGAGTAGTGGCGAATTCCATGGGCTGTAACTTGGGCTGATAATTCCATCGTTTAGCATTTCTTGAACCTGTTTATCAACTTCAGCCTTTTGGCGTTCTGGCAGACGATAGGGTTTAACATAAATTGGGGGTCTGTCTAGAGGAGTATGAATTTCGTGCTTTATAGCATCAGTGCAGGTAAGAACGTCTCCTTTCAAGTAAAATAGGTGGTTATATTTTCTACAAATGCTTAATATAGAATTTTTTTCTTCATTATTGCAGTGATCAAGCTTAAGCAATTCTTCTAATTTCTTGAGTCTATTGACTACCGGATCTTCCTCGCAATTCATGGCTAAAATACTGTAGTTATCTAAATTATCGTACTGGGCTTTTATATCGTTTACGTTTAACTCAATATCATTTTCATTACAGTTTAGAATTGAAACTTTCGCTATCAAATTCTCTGACCGGACCATTGTATTACCTAAATATACACCAGGTTTTACTTCCTTTTTAAAGTAAACAAAGTCGCCATCACGGGTCGTGGGCAAATTTATAATTGCTTCACTTCTGGCCGGGAGGGTAATCTTATTCATTTTATGAACACGTGCTGAAATTTCCTTGGGACCACTTACATTCGGTTTAATTTTATTAAATTGTTCAGCAGGTATTCTGCTGGGGTCCCTATATTTAATACATAATTCCAATTTGTTGGTTAAATAATCTATCCTAGCATTATATTTACTCAAGAAATCATTTCCAAGCAGGCCGTCATATTTCAAATTAGAATTTTCAGGTATAAAATGATACAAATGTTCAAAGTTATATTTGTTAGTTCCGTCAGTTAACTGAAAAGTACCTAGAGCCTGGCCAATAGTTGCAACAGATTCTCCTGATAAAGTCGATATGACGCACCTTTGCAAATGTGCACTGTCATTTAAAGGCACATTATTTGATTTAACTAAGCTAATTTCGGCGCCCGTATCTATAAGGAATGTAGAGTAAGGCTTTTGGGAAGGAATAAATGGTACACACACACTCAATGAATTTTCAAACTTTTTTAACATTATAGATACATTAAAAGTATTTTCTTTGTCGTAAGTTTTTACAACTCGTTTTGTATTTCGGCTGTTACTTGCTGCATTCGGTTGCGGGAGGGTCTGCCGGCTGTTCCCACCCGCGCTCTTTCGTTTCCCTTGTATTGAGATTCACGTTGATCTTGAACTTGATTGGTTTGATTTTCAATAATGTGAGCGCTATGAGCATTTGGAGCGTAGTCAACATTTCGACGAACGGGCTGAGACATGACACTGTTGCGACGGCCTCGAGTGTAAGCTTCACTAGCTCTATACAAATTTTGTTGAGGATTTTGATTAGAACTTGACTTAGAATTGGGTACATTATTTCGCCCCATTCTTGCATAGCAATTGTTAATAGTATGGTTGGGCTTCCTACAGTAACTACAAACGATATGCTGAACCTCTCTTTTTATCTGTGCCGGTTTGAAATTTGGTAGGTTCCTATTGTAATAGCAATTATCTTTAAAATGTCCCATACGACCACAGATTTGACAGCTCGGAAGGGGAGGCCTTGAGATACTTCGATTAAATTGTGTTGTTTGGGGAGTACGTTCCAACCTATTAGAATGGTCTATAGCAAATTCTATAGCCTTTCGCAAACTATTTTCTGCTCGAGCTTTTACCAGTAACCTAACCCGCTCATTTCTCAGGCCGTCTTCGAAAGTTTGTATAGCCAACTTTTCATTTTCATTGAGTAGGAATTTCTGGGCTTCTGTCTCAGTCACGCTTTCGTACGTACTGGTATTCAAACTAGACAATAACTTGGAAACCTTTTCTCCGAAATCTCTAACATTTTCCCGAAAACTTTGCCTTGCGGCTAACAATTCGTTTTGGGCAACTGAACGTGATTTTACTTGCGAAAACTCTCCCTTGAGAGCATTTTTAAGATCTTCCCATTTTTCAAATGTTTTATATTTGATAAATTCATACGTGGCGCCACTTAATCGAGTTCTTACTATGTTAAGATACAACTGTTTATCCTGTTCGGAAACGCTTGAAGTGAACAATAAATTACAACAAACCAAAAACTTGTGTAATTCTGTGGAGTCACCATTGTACTCTGGTATCATACACCTGACATCAGAAAGACTAATTGATTTGATTTCGTCTTCGTTTGCCATGGTGAATGATTCCGAGTGGAAAGGTAACTCCTCAAACTCTCGAACGAGTTTGGCGCGACGTCGGGAAAGAATTGTTTTACGAGTTAAGATACAGATTTTAGACAAACTCAGAACTTTGAAGAAATTGTTGAATTTCACAGATAAAACTTCACTTGGGGATCAAGCACTTCACTTTGGAATCAACATGTATAAAAATTTGATATATATATAATCTCCACCGTGTTAATATATAATATAGTATAATAATATATAATAATAGTATAATATAGTAATATATATAATAATAGTATGATAACTAGAAATATTTTCAATTTACAATTATTAAGACTTACTGAGACTTATGAAGGCAAAGAAAAATTTTCCGTCTTAAGTCAAAAAAAGAAATTTCTTCGTGATATACGTAGTTGAAGTCGTCACTGGTTTAACGTCGTTGTGTTGTTATTGTTACTACGATTTGGTGATTTCCTGTAGGGCTATAGGGAAAATCTCGTATGTCAATTACTTATTACAGATGTGCTCTTTAGTAAATCATAAAATTTCAAATGCTTGCTGTTGTATATTTTGCATCATTTATTGGCTGTTGTGGCGCGCCGTTCCTCGTCTTTATGATGTTATTCCTCTTAATATTTTAACTTTTTTTTTTTATCACTTGATCATTTATTACTTGATCATTTATTTCTTTCACTTTGATAGCCGTTTGGTGTGTAATTATTATTTTTTTTTTTTTTTTCTTTGGGCATGGCAGGTCTTACTAACCTTTACCAATATCCCACCGCTGCCACCATTTGTTATATCGCGAGGAACAACTGAAGGGAATTAATCAATCAAACACCACTTTACTTCAATATAAGAGAAAACTGATTTTAATTATTTTATTATATTAAAAACTCTTTCACAAAAATGCTGTATATTTTCTTTATACTAACAGTATACTATCATACTAAGACGAAATCCCTTTTGGGATTTTTGAGGTGCGCGCGCCGCGAATATTTTAACTAGCCTCTGCGTATATTTTCTTCACTCCAAAAGCGATAGCGACAAACAAAAAAAATGCTTGATTAGCAGATATGTACTTACACTGATCGTGTGCAAAAAAAAAAGGCGACTCGAGAAGCGATAGCCAGAAACAGAAAATGCTTAATTCGCATATATTTACTTATTCGGGCAACTCAAGAGTTTATGTTGCGATCTAGCTTGCAATACAAAGTATTCTTGTAATCAAAAATTGAAATTGGAGCCTCAGTCACGTTGACTGGAATGTGATTGAGGATGTAAGTACATGTGAAAAGATTTATTTGTTTTATTTTCAGTTTTAATTACGATTGAAAAATTGAAATTGTTGGGGATCGAATTGTTGGTGATCGATTCACAACACACTTGATGGAACTTGTTAATAGTATTAAAAATGTTAAAAAATTAAACGCTTGTTTTCGTTCCACAAAAATAATTTTTTAATTTTAATAATTAATTAAAGTTTTGCGACGCGTTTCACCCTATTTAGGCATTCTCAAGCACTTGTAAAAATTATAAGAATTTTTTTTTGGAAAAACATATAAATCAAGATAAGGCTTGTTTTAAGAAAATTTTACAAACTTATGGTACTGATATTGATTCAGAAAAATTTATTGCTGAAGCTAAGCAATTTTTAATAATGATAAAGGAAGAAAATTTTTTAATTAAAATTATGTATAATTTTATAAACGAAGGGTTAAGGTCTATTTTTCCGAACGTAGAAACAAAACAATTTTAACAATATTTTTGACGATACTTATTTCTAATGCAAGTGCTAAACGCTCATTTTCGGCGTTGAAACGAATAAGAAATTATTTACGAAGTAACTTACGTAAATCTAGCATCACAACTTCGCCTGATGTAAGGCTGAACTACAATAGAGGTAAATAACTTCACGAAATTAAACGAGACTGAAGTTTACTTACGAAAAAGTGATATTTTTAACGTAAATATATATCACATTCTGTAAGAGTTATTATTTTGATATTTAATGTTTTCAATTTTCAAAAGTGCTAAAACTGAAAAAAATTAACAAATGGAAGTTGATTTAATTGAAGATTTATGCTTGCTATTAATTCGCAGTACTATTTTTACTCCATTTTAATTTTTACATTGCACTTTTAATCTTTCAGTAATAATTTATTTGTTTGAATCACTGACATATAATAAGAATGGACTGAGCATTCTTGCTTCAAAATATTGAACAGGCTGTGAAAACCCTTTATTTCGTACAATTGCACACCGATTTATAATTAGTCATTATTTGTCGATGGGAAACACTAAAGATGTTGTAAAATAGTATTGCATTAAATGAAAATTGTTTAGGAAGTTAAACTCGTTTTAATTAACACAAAACTTAATTTTTAATATTACTGAAAAATGTGTTTCACTGCAGATTTGATGTCAAATATTCTTGAGCTTGTAAGAAATAGACGTATATAAATAATATATTTTATGCATTTTTATGTCAATTCCCATGCATTCAAATCAATACAGCCGTACTGTTTCCAAAAATTGGTTACAGTTCAGTGTACATTTTGAGATTGAAAGAGAAAAATAGATTTTAGCCAAAATTTGTGCCATTTTTGACTATAGGAATTAGATAGGATGGCTCAGTCCATTCTTATTATATGTCAGTGGGATGGCTCAGTCCATTCTTATTATATGTCAGTGGTTTGAATACATCGCGATTCTTAGCGCACTATACTTACGGAAAATTGGTTAATTAAACTTAACGAAAGTTCCTCTCACACGACTTAAATTAAAAGGCGCGTTCGCTATACGTAAGTAAATGTACTTACGTATACCTCTATTGTAGTCCAGCCTGTAGTTGAAACTATCTCATAATTTGTCGTCAATTTATCATGAAAATCATTAATTTGTCGAGCCGTGTTTTTTAAAGAAAACTGGATGTGGTGCTTAGTTGATGTAAATTTAGCACCACAACAATTTTTCTTTAGAAAAGAGGACACGACAAACTTAAGGTTTTCACTAGTGTTTCTTCTCGAGAAATTCTCGAGAAAATAGTTTATTCTCGAGAAAGTCTCCAACTCTCAAGTCGCAACCAGGATATCGGAGATTGTTGTTACCTAATAGTCCCGTCCTACCAGTAGCTGACAGTACTGTATAGAAATCATAGGAATACGTAACAAATTAAATCGAAAATCGATAGTAGCAAAAACAGGAAGAAATGTGTGGTGAGCTCTCGACTTTTTTTCCTTAGAATATAAATTCTGGTTATTTTAGAAGCTGTTGTCGGTGTGTTGAGAACTAAGTCAGTGGCGTAGCGAGGAGAGGGCAAGAGGGGCATCATGCCCCGGGCGCCACTCACAAAGGGGCGCCAAATTGTCCGCAAAACAAAAATTGGTGGATAATTTTTATTATAATTGATTTCTGGAAAATATATTTTATATTTAGTGCCAGTGTAATATAATAAATGTTAATTCGTAAATAAAATGGAAAAAAAGGAACACTAATAGTGTAAATCAAACCTTAATAATATATTCATAATAGAACTGGAACGTCTCTACTGGCTGGGCTGACTCGACCTGTGTCTGTCAGCACTTCCTTATGGCATCTACGCTGTGTGGTTACATAAATTAACTGCTTTCTTGATTTGTCTGATAAAATAATATTGTTACGTGCAATAGAAAGAGACAACTGGTGACATCTACTGGCAATGGAGAAGTAAACGACTTTAGGTTCGGAGAATTGATTATGGTATCTACAGGAAGGTTCAGGAATAGAATGAATAGAATGAATAGAACAGTCAAGAAGCTTCTGGAAAATAGAACACTCGAGAATAATCTGGAGAGTTTCTAGGGTATAAATATAACAGTTGTCATAGCGAGAATAAGAGTCTTGTCTTAGACGTTGCAGTGTTAACAAGTGAAAGTAATAAACGTGCGAAAGTGTTGTAATTAGATTGCGATAATTGAAAGTACAGTATTAGCGATAATTAGAGTTGAGTTGATTAATTGAAAGTTTGTGAATTGTATAAGATTAGAGTGAAATAAAGAACTTGTATATTAACTATTTAATATTCTGTTTTAAATAACGAACCAAAAGCCACGCTCGCAACAATATGTTATAATAACTATTTGCAGTGTACAAATTACAAACGTTCTTCTTTCAGAACACTATTTATCTTTATTTCTATAAACGCAATGTAGCTTACGTTTGTTATTTTAAAACGATAACAATAACAGTCTAATGTACTTATATGTACAGTCACGGAAAAAAGTATCCGGAAAATAACAACTAAAAGATCGTCTATTTTTTAATATAGATACTTCTCAGACACACAACAAATACGGCGTTTTGTCGTTTCTAGGAAAGGACCCAAGCGCCGTATTTGTTGTGTGTCTCAGAAGTATCTGTATTAAAAAATAGACGATCGTCGATCCTTTAGTTGTTATTTTCCGGATACTTTTTTTTCGTGACTGTACATATCCGTGACACATGCGACAGGCTGTGTCCGCAACAAATTAGGGAAATACCCGAAATATTAACGTTTAAGTTATTTTGTGCGTGCATTTTTCAGTTTTGCATCCTTGTCATTGCGCTCCGCTTAGAATAAAAATGAAATGTTATTAAATATTAAATGTTATATGTTATAAGTTTAATGTTAGCATAAATTGTAGTGTATTTTTCACTGTGTTACTACCTTTCAAGTTCAAGGCATTCTTGGTAAGTAATAAAACAAGTAAGATTACTTACTACATCTGCTCGACGATTCTATTATTCAGTAAATAGGGTATGAAAAAATTTGTTAAGAGTGTTCAATAAAACAATTGAAGAAATAGAAAATATTCTATTTTTGTTACTATTTATTTTTTATTTAGACCATGTCAACGCCAGAAAAAAAACTAAGCGGTTCCCAGAATCGGAAAAGAAAACTACAGCAAGAAAAAGAAGCTCTGAAATCTAGAGTAATAATGGAATCATACTTAGGAAAAAAATCGCAAAAAGAAAATCCAGAAGATAAAAAGGATGAAGATGTAAAATCAGATTCAGAGACAGAACCAGATTCAGGTTGTACACCTACTGCTGCTGAGCTTTTATGTACTAATAACACAACTCAACAAATACAAGACTCTGAAGAAGGTGACCCAAGTACATCAGAAATGATAAATCCATGTTCACATCTAATAAAAAGCACAGAAAATACAACAGAAACACATGCTGTAATTCGGGACGTTCTGGAGTTCAAGGTTGTTGCTTATTTAAAATTTAGCAACAATCTTCCAATAATATCGAACCAACTTCGAAAAGAAATGATTATTCGTGGATCTTGCACATTTCAAAACGAAGCCAGTTTAAATGCAGCAACAGCATCAACTAATCGTCTAATGCCAAAGTCTTGGTTTTCTCGACGGCTCGGTAATGAAGAGGAGGGAACTGAAGTTAACCGATCTTGGTTATTATATTCACCAAAAAATAATGCGGCGTTCTGCTTTTGTTGCTTACTGTTTATTACATCAAATTCCGTTACACAATCATCTTTCGTAACATCTGCTGGTTTTAATAAATGGAAGAAAAAAGATAAATTGATTAGCCATGAAAGAAGTCCAAATCACCGAAAATCACTTACGGCTTGGAAAGAAACAGAACGAAGATTAATAAGTAGAACGGGAATTGATGTATCATTAGAAGCGAACATTCAGTCCGAAAAAGAACGGTGGCGAAATATATTACAAAGAATATTAGCTTGCATGAGGTATTTAATTATACAAAATCTTCTCTACGTGGCCATGTTGAAAAACTAGCTCTTCAAGATGGTACAAACGTTGGAAACCTATTATCTTTACTTAGACTTGCAGCTCAGTTTAATCCACTACTAGCAAATCATCTTAAACATGCCACAGAAACTCAAAAAACTGTCTCATATTTGTCACCACAGATTCAAAATGAATTCATTCATCTTCTGGCATCTACAGTTCGAAATCAACTAATAAACGATATCAAAAGATATAAATATTATGGACTTTTTTTTTATTCAACTCCTGATATCTCTCATCGAGAACAAATGTCCCAAGTCGTTAGGTATGTAGATGTTGATTTTATCAATAAAAAAGTTTCCATCAAAGAATCTTTTTTGCTAAAGATGCAGTCTCGATCGAAAATACAATTTTAGAGAAATTAAATTCAGATGAAATTTCATTAACAAACTGCAGATCACAATGTTACGATAATGCTGCCGTGATGGCAGGTCACATATCTGGCGTTCAACAAAGAATAATGGAAAAAAATCATAAAGCATTATTTGTAAATTGTGATAACCATTCCTTGAATTTACTAGGAGTTACTGCAGCTAAACAGGATCCAATTGTTGTGACATGTTTTGGAATAATTGAAAACATATATCTCTTTTTCTCACGTTCAACGTTACGATGGGTATTATTAAAAAATGCTTTAACAAAAACTGTCAAACGTGAATCTGAATCACGATGGAGCGCCAGAATACAAGCGGTTAGCGTTATCGTCGATGGGCTAGAGAATTTAGAAAAATTAGCAGAGGACACTACCACTACAAGTGACACCAGAAGTGAAGCCACAATTCTGTTGCAAAATATACTATCTTTTAGTTTCATAACTTTAGACCATTTCTGGTATGAAATCTTAAGGACGATTGATCGTGTGCAGCTCAGATTACAAGATTCTAGAATGAATTTTAGAGAAGCGTTCCATGATCTTGAATGATTAGCGACTGAACTAGCCGAAATTCGAGACAAGCTCTGTGAAGAAGCAATAGAAAAAGCGAAGTTTCTTTGTGAAAAATGGGATATCGATACAACAATACGTGTAAGAAGACGCCGCAAAATTCCCGGAGAATTGGCTAGAGATGTTGGTCTTTCCGCAGAAAGTGAAATTTCTCGCGTTATAAAAAGCGTTCTTGACCGTCTCCAACAAGAAATATGTACACGATTTACACGATTAAGTGACCTTAATTTCAAATTTGGATTTCTACTAGACGTTGACAATTTACTAAACAAGGATAATGTTGATAACGACCTTGAAAAAAATTGTAAAAATTTGCGTGAATTTTGTAATACAGATTTCAATGGAATAGATCTCTTTATCGAATTATGTGACTGTAAAATGTTACTCCGGAATAGAAAAAAAATTGAACCTAAGACTCCATTAGAATTTCTTACTTTTATAATCTCGAAATGGAGAAGATGTTTTTCCAAATCTGAGAGTGGCACTTCAAATACTGCTGACTATCTCAGTATCAATTGCTAGCTGCGAACGTTCATTCTGCAAATTATAATTAATTTTGACATATTTTCGATCAACGATGGGACAAGATCGCCTAAGTGACCTAGCATTTTTAAGTGTGGAAAAAGAAAAATTTGAAATGATCAACTATGATAATATTATTGATAAATTTTCTTCATCAAAAGCAAGGAAAATTTATATATAGTAATTAGTTTTATTAATGTATTATAATCATATTCTTATTAAATATATGTATCTCCTTAGAAATAATAAATATTTACTTTTTTATTGTTTTAAAACTGCGTGTTTTTAAAATATTTCTTTATAAATATGTAAAATAAATAATAGGTATCTTTTGAACTAATTCTATATGATCATATTCATTTCAAAATCTAGTCATGTTTTATCAATTACATTTTTTGTCTCAAATTTAAAGCCTAGCTTGAGCCTATGACTTTATTTATTTATTAATTTGCGAGTATATTTTACATATAATATTATATGGTTTTCGAATGGCGGGGGAGAAGGGCGCTAAAAAGGTATTGTGCCCCGGGCGCGAGTTAAGCTCGCTACGCCCCTGAGCTAAGTACAGGCATGTAATAGCAATTAACAGAGATATAATGTATACAATACTAACTTTTCCTACCGATAAGTCTTACACAATTCTCAGAAGTTTATTAAGGTCACATTTTCAGAAGAATAGTATAAACTGAGATAACGGATATGAAAATCCCAAAATGAAGCGGTACGAAAGCTGGCCCCATAATGGTCCCCTAATTGAAAGCTCTATACATTCTCTCTCTCTCTCTGCTGTATTATGCCACATAATTTCTTTGCAACCTTTTTTACTGATAGCTTTCTTTGGTTGAATATAAAGTTAAAGAGCTTTGAAAAAGTGATCCGGGCTTAGGTATATGGAGATTTTCATATCTAGTTGTATGTTGTTGAATGAATTTGTTCTACGTATAATATTTGTATAACTTATAAGTTAATATGTTCAAAATGGTACAACTATGTCCATCTGGCGAGGTGAGGCAATATAATCAATACTTCAACCTATGTTGTTAATGGGGCAACACCAGATTTCCAAACAATAGATTGGTTGTATGATATTGGGCAAAGTAATATATTAAAGAAATATTTTATTACTTCAACATCTTTATTTAGCATTGAATATTTTCTAGTTTTTCTAATCAAAAATACATTTCTTCATTCGCAATGAATATATTTTTTTGATTTTTTTATCGGGTAAAGTTTATATTTGTTCAACTAGGCCTTTTTTGGTATTCTCTGGTAGAAACAAACCGAAACAAAATCATTTGATTTAGGGCGGCAAAGTTTCAAGTCTTCATTCGACTCATTTGAGTGACTCGAAACAGAAATTAATGAAAATAGGAGAATACAAAGAAAATTTTCCATTCTTCTATTTCCATTTTGTTTTTCGTTTTTTGTCACTCAATTTTGTTCCTTTGTACCTGTTGATGAGTAGAACCAAAACTTGAAATGTTGCCGCCCTAAATAAAATAATTGTGTTATAAAATAAATAATAAAAAAAATCCTTTTTGTGCTTTTCTTTTGTACTGGAGAATCCCAAAAAGGCCTACTTGACCAAATATTACTTCATTCAGTAGAGTTAATAAAAAAAAAGAGGAAAATAAAAAATAACATAAATGAAAACAAAAGTACGCAATAACACTTCTTATTTGAACATTGAAATTGTTTGAAATTTCTATTGCATCTGGAAGATAAACTAAAAGATATTTTATGTCTTTAAGTCCAACTTGGTTCAATTTAATTGGTAGATTGCTTTGAAATATGGACTGTTTCAGAAAACAACCGACCAGCTATCCCCGTTTCCATTACTCATCACCAGGTAAACAAAATTAGGAACCGCTGGTAAGACTGCATTATAAAAAGTTGTGCACGTATAATTGCAAGCCATTAAATTCAAAATGCTTATGGAGTAAAAATTAGTTCTTTCCACCCATATGGAAAAGCCGAATATGTTTCAAAGAGGCTTAGCTTCAAAGTTGAAAATTCCGAAGACGACCATTCAAAATGTTCTCAGTAAATTTCGAGAATCTTGTAGTGTCTAGAGAAAGTCCGGGTCAGTAAGGAAATCAGGTTCGATAGATTAAAAATTGGTCAAAGAAGTGGCAGACAACTTTAAATGAAATGCCAACACATCGTTGAGCGATATGGCTGATAAAGCTGGAATGCCATATGCTACGGTGCATCGAATTAAAAAAAAAAAAAAAGAAGGCCTACGAAGTTGCCATATTCAGAAAACACCGAACAGAATACCAGAAAAGAACAAATTTGCAAAATACAGGAGCCGAATTTTGTATGAAAATTTCCTAATGAAATTTGGCTTAGGTGGAAACGAGCTTCAGAATCTTTTCTTTCATTCTTTAGAAAGCACGATGTATCAGCTTTGTTTTGGCCGGATTTAGCAACTTGCTACTATGACAGAAAAGCGAGAAATTTCTACGATGCCAAATGCTTATCCGCAGTACCCAAGGAGCAAATCCCCCAAATTGTCCAAAACTAAGATTGGTCTAATATTGACAGGAAATTTAAAACAAAACCAAAAAACTCTCCGCTAACATAGCCATTTTTAAGAGTCAGTATAAAAGAGCGTCCGATACGTTCGAAACTGTCTGTACAAAATTTAATGAAGCACGTAAAGCAAAAAGTTCACCAATTTTATAGCACGTAGTAATTATATCTTGTCGGTTGTGAATTATAGATAATTAAGCAATAGTTCAATAAAAATTATTTCATAACAAAAACAAAAGGTTTTTCTTGTTGCTTTCATTATTCATAGGTGGTCGTTTTTTTTTTTTTAACAGTCCTTAAATTGTTCGTTGTTCCAAGTTTATTTCTATACCAGCTGTCATCAAAATTTACTCCGAAATAAATTGTGCCTTTGCTACAGACATTTTATAATAAACCATAAAAGGCTTTTTTTATAATGCAATATCGTTGCAACTACATGGAGCAATCCAAGACTTTGGCAAAATTGATTTTAATTTACTCTACGTGGCACTATTCTTAGCCAAATGGAGGAATCCAATTTTAAATACAGTTTAAATACAATTTCAGTACGCGTATCAAAATAATATTTAATAAGTGAAAAATCCAGAATTGGTCTAAGATCAAGTCTTATGATACCCTATCTGTAAGAGTTTGATTTTCGAAGAAAAAATTATTTTAACAAATTTTATAGGATTTCAAATTCTGAAGAAGTTTTTAGTACAATAAAAATGTCTAGAACTGATCGTTTTCACAGTATACGTAAAAAATCTAAATTTTCATATAGCAATACCAAGAAGGAGTCGCCCGATTTACTCCTTATTAAAGCTCTATTCACTATTACTATGAAAACTAAAGGGTCTTCCAATAAGAGGTGTTACTTTGATATTCAAAGAAAAATGCCATTTTTTGAGATAAATGATCGGATCTTTATTTCATTATAAAGAGGAAGGTATGCCGTTAATAATGGAAAATAACATCAGCCAAATGACCACCACGACCACGCCTACAGGACTATATCCTTTTCATGAAATTTTCCATAACCAAATCGCAAAGTGGCTACCCTATGTCCTCGATAGCCTCACGAATTCCATCTTTGAGGTCTTGAGTCGACGCTAGGCTGTTGGCGTAGACCTTCTCATTCACGTGGCCCCAAAGGAAGAAGTCACAAGATCTCGGTGGCCAATTGTGATCACCTCTTCGAGAGATAACACGGTCCGGAAACTTTTCCCGTAAAAGATCAATGGTTTCGTTGCTTGTATGGCACGTAGCGCCGTCTTGTTGAAAGTAAACGTTGTCCAGATCAATACCATCCAATTCCGGCCATAAAAAATCATTAATCATTTGTCAATAGCGCAATCCATTCACCGCAACTGTTGCTCCAGCCTCATTTTCGAGAAAGTAAGGTCCAATGACCCCACGGGACCATAAACCGCACAAAACAGTTACACGTTGAGGATAGAGAGGCTTTTCAACAATAACTCTTGGGTTTTCCGAGCCCCAGATGGGACAATTTTGCTTGTTGACGAAGCCATCGAGGTGGAAATGGGCCTCATCACTCAAGATGAGTTTTCGATGGAATTCCGGATCATTTTCATGCATTTCAAGGACCCAATCAGCAAAGACTCGACGTTGTTGATGATCGGCCGGCTTGAGTTCTTGTGTTAACTGAACTTTATAAGCCTTAAGACCCAAATCTTTATGCAAAATACGGTGTAATGACGTTTGTGGAATGCCTAATTCCAAAGAACGACAAGGAATGGACAAACCTGGGTTTTCTTCAACACTTTCGGCTATAGCAGCAATATTCTCGGCTGTTCTTGAGCGACATGCACGGGTTTTATTCTTCGCATCAATAACTTGCCCCGACAGCTCGAATTTTTCTACCAATTTCTGTATTGCGGTCCGACAAGTTGCTTCACGACGACCCAAAAATGTTCGAGTTTTACGAACCGTCTCTGCCACATTTTCACCATTTTTATAGTGAATTTTAATAATTTCAATGCGTTGTTGAATCATGTGTTGTTCCATTTTTATTAATGGCGTAGTTTCTACTTGTCAAGTGTCAAAAAATGACAGCTCCAAAAGTGACATCTACCGAAATAGCGGGCTAATTAAAATAACACCTCTGATTGGAAAACCCTTTACAAAATTTCATGTCTGTTCATCGTCGCGTTCTCAGGCAGTATTTAAATATGAAAAACAATTTATGTATTACAACCGTACGAAGAAGTTACCCGATCTGTCCCATTTTCGAACTTAAATTTACTTTATTTTTCTAAAAAACGCCCGTGTGCAAAATTTCAGCTCCTTAAGTGAACGCGAACTCGAGCTATTGTAAGAACGGACAGACAGATTGGCAGACTGACGAACGGACATACGGACCACAAGCGTATTTAGGGGGGAGCAGGGGAAGCGATCGCTCCCCTTGGTCATATCATCAAAAGGTGGCGTCTTCCTACCAACGAAATTTGAGATTATACGGATTTAAGCATAAATATACAGAATCTCTGATTTTCGTATGAAGCAGTTTATTTTTAATATACTTAAGTATAATTCTAAAAACAGTGGATATTTATTTCGCTCTAAGTTAAAGAGTATTCGCCGCAGAACGGGTTTTGTGATTCTACAGAATTTTTGTATGTATATGTAATACCTACTACCAAACAATACAACGAAATTTTAACCGTTCTTAGTTTCCCTCTCCTAAAAATTGTATCCACTACTACAATATGGAAAAGAAATGCACATCGGAAAGATGTGACTGACATAGGCAGCCTTTATTTAAAATAATTTTTTTCCTCTGAATTTTCTTGAAAATTTTTCTTCACTACACAATTTTTATGAGCATAGGGCTGGTTTAGACGGTGTAGTTTTTCCGTTGCGTGATCGCCCATTCTGTTTTGTGCAAGAAGGGAAAAACTTGCTGTGCCTTAACTCGGTATAGTTTTTGCACGGCGCGCACGAAAACAGGAGCAGTCGCTTATTTCGTCGTCTATAACATTCTTCTCTGGGTGGCGTTCACGTTGGCTGGAAGTTATTTGGACTGTTAATATTTTTATTGAATATCTTCCGCATGATTATTACCATATAATAATAACTTCCAAAACTCAAATTATAAAAACATAATTTCTATTTTAGATATGAATATGAGTTCTAGCTGAAGGCGATCTGGAAATGGATTTGAGTTTAGAAAAATGGCAGTCTTGCTTTTTTAAATGCTTACGGAAGCAGCGATAGCGAAGATAATTTAATTTTTACAGGCTTACATATTAAGCGCTGTATCGGGCCTTCTACAACTTGCATGTACAAAAAGACAAAGCGAAGAAATATCAGTGGTTCATTTAAATATTTAACGCTCGAATTAAGTGCAGAGGGCCACTTTTCATATGTGCTGCAATTAATCTCTTTCGTTCACATATTGTCCACGTAATATTTGAATTTTATTGCGTATGTGTTGTACAGTAATTGCTATATTACTTTTTTGTAGTTCACTTCAAAGCACTTCAAGAGATTTTTCTCTCTTCTCTCTTTTTATATAGTCTTTATATTTTGTATTGTGCAGCTCTCAGATCCTTGATAATATAACAGTTTTTCAACTAATTGAGTGTTCCATCTTAAGCTCATTTTATTCTTTTCCTACGCAAAACTTTTCAATTAAAATCCCAATTTAAAAACACAGTAATAATTACACTCAATATATTTCACCGCCAATGGTTCAACAATTTTTCTGAACTCCCCCGAATGTAAAAACAAGTGAAAGAGAAATTGTTATGGAATTATAAAGAGTGACTGGCTTGGACGTAAAGTCCAGACTGTCAGCATGAGCTGACAGAACACTCGACGGACAGCGTTAACTGCAGGGCGGCATGCTAGCTCGCCTCGGCTCATTGGCGGAGAGTGTGGGGAGGTTCCACGAAAAAAACCTGCCGCTGCCGTCAACCATAATCGAAAAAAAACTCGTGCCTATCCAACAAAAGCCGGCACACATTCGGTCCTGTAGGGACCCTTACGTCACTTACCTATATACCTTGTGGAAGGCGCAGATGTTTTGCCTTCTTTGCCGGCCCCATCCTCCCATCTGACTCTGAGGGGCATAATTATTCAGAGTCCCTACGAATTCTTCTACGAAAACTCACTGACCAAATCTATGGGCCAGTACAATTAGATTTTCAATTTAAATTTGAGTGAACACATAGATAAGTCTACGAATATACCGTTACACGTGAATCATTTATATAAACGACACTCGTTAGTAGTAAATTAAATAGTTCCTTAACTGATCGAAAACAACAAAGATATCTTAACCAATTCAATAAAAACTAGTTAAGGACCTGCAGAGTAATATTCAAAGAAAAAAATATATAACTAAATGGCAACAACTTACATGTTTTAATTGATGGGAATCCCACGCAGAGGCGCCTCCGTTGTTATTCCGCTATGCCATTGCTTCCGCTAAATGTAATTGTAGTTCAGACATTAAAATTTAAAAAAATGCGTAAAAGTCAATTGATGGTAGCATGGATGATCTTATCTGAATCATTTCCGGGCCACAACAAGTGTTGACGCGGCCTTTTAATCGTAGCAATACTAAAATGAGACGTTAAAATTTCACTATCTGATCTAGCTTCTTGCACACTATACAAAACACAGATGTTATGGAAATACTTCGTATATTCAAAACTCCAAAGTAGACCTATATATCCGACTAATTCATCATCAGTAGATTTAAATTTAAAATAGGATTCAAAAATGTCGATTAGTATATCCCATTATGAGTAGCCCTTCGTAAACATTGTTCTTTAGCTCATACTCTGTGGTACTCGTTCGTGGATTTCATTTATAACCTTTATGGAGTTGTTAACAACTGGTACAAATAGGTCAGATACTGTTACATAGCCTCGAATTCTGCCGAGCTCTTCAACAGTTTCAATGCTGAACAACGCCCGATGTGTTATTTCAAATCTCTCTATTTCCCAGCGATTGATGTAAAATATAAGACTCCGCTGACGTTTTAGATAGACCGGAGGCTCACGCTCGTGTAACTTGCATATTTCTCTTACAATGTGATACGCTATAATCTTATATCTGAGTCCCTGTTTACCACAGCAAGTTCCCAAAAATTTTGCAATATAAACTTACAAGGATGATACCACCAATAATTTGTGGATGGATGTACATATAGCGCATCCCGTGAATAATTATTTTCCAAACTTTGATGACGCGAAAATGAGCCGATGAAATTTTCCTGGACCGATCAGTACGCTGGACGATTTGCCAAAAAGACAGATGTAATCAGTCTTCTTCTTCTGCTTCGCATCCGCATGTCATCTCGAACTTGAGGAAATGCATCTCTCTCGGTCGGGGTGCGTTCAAGTTTTCTGCTATGGACAACAGCCAGCCGGCCTACACGCTTCAGTATGTCATGTAGCATATGGCTATATGCAATACGCTACGACCATAACAAAATTCATAAAAATAAAAAATTTTCTGAACTCCCCCGAACTCATAGAAAGCAATTGAAAGAGAAATTGATAAAAACTTCATGTTCGTGCGCGATGCTCGGGTGCTGTTCTGGGCGCGACCTCCCCCATCACCGCTCATTTCCCTCTCGCACTTTTTTCGAGCGCGGCGCGCAAAAACCACACCGTTTCTTAAGAAGTATTATGGAAATTTTTCCTCTTAATTTGTATGGTCTAGTTATGGCATGAGCGGCATTTTCCGAAAATGAAAATTGGGCATGCAAATAATTTTGCTACTACATTTTCGATTTTGTGCAATTCCTTCAGAAATTTTCTATTCAGCCGATGGAAACAATTTCTGTTGATTATTGAGTTTGGTTAAAATAAAAATTTACATATGTATAATATAACTGCGCGTGTGTGTCAAGTATAAGCCATTAAATATTGAGAAACTATTGTGTAGGTTTGCATTTTAATTTTCATATTAATTTTTAACGTGTAAATTTATGCATAAATACGTAATGTCAATTCCGCCTCCATGGCAAATTTTGATCATAAATTGGAAAATGGTAGGTTATGTGCAGAAAAAAGTTTTGTGTAAATCACGACTATTTAACAAAATACTTGTCAGTTCCCGACACCAGTAAAATTGTAAAGATTGATACGAAAGGTAGGTAGTGATTCGCTACTAAAAGAGATCCATATGACAACACTAAACATCTGTACGTATTTATAATTGAAATTGCTTATAATATTAATGCAGTTGCAGACACTTTGATGAGGTTTTACTATATTTTTCTCTATACGAACGAACGTGTATCCCTTGTGTATGGAAGTAAAGGGTTTTCCAATAAGAGGTGTTATTTTAATTAGCCCGCTATTTCGGTAGAGGTCACTTTTGGAGCTGTCATTTTTTGACATTTGACAAGTAGAAACAAACTACTACGGTACACGATTCAACAACGCATTGAAATTAAAAAAATTCACTATAAAAATGGTGAAAATGTGGCAGAGACGGTTCGTAAAACTCGAACATTTTTGGGTCGTCGTGAAGCACCTTGTCGGACCGCAATACAGAAATTGGTAGAAAAATTCGAGCTGTCGGGACAAGTTAGTGATGTGAAGAATAAAACCCGTGCACGTCGCTCAAGAACAGCCGAGAATATTGCTGCTGTAGCCGAAAGTGTTGAAGAAAACCAAGGTTTGTCCATTCCTCGTCGTTCTTTGGAATTAGGCATTCCACAAACGTCTTTACACCGTATTTTGCATAAAGATTTGGGTCTTAAGGCTTATAAAGTTCAGTTAACACAAGAACTCAAGCCGTCCGATCATCAACAACGTCGAGTCTTTGCTGATTGGGTCCTTGAAATGCATGAAAATGATCCGGAATTCCATCGAAAACTCATCTTGAGTGATGAGGCCCATTTCCACCTCGATGGCTTCGTCAACAAGCAAAATTGTCGCATCTGGGGCTCGGAAAACCCAAGAATTATTGTTGAAAAGGCTCTCTATCCTCAACGTGTGACTGTTTGGTGCGGTTTATGGTCCCGCGGGGTCATTAGACCTTACTTTTTCGAAAATGAGGCTGGAGCAACAGTTACGGTGAATGAATTGCGCTATCGACATATGATTAATGATTTTTTATGACCGGAATTGGATGGTGTTGCTCTGAACAACGTTTACTTTCAACAAGACGGCGCTACGTGCCATACAAGCAACGAAACCATTGATCTTTTACGGGAAAAGTTTCCGGACCGTGTTATCTCTCGAAGAGGTGATCACAATTGGCCACCGAGATCTTGTGACTTAACACCTTGCGACTTCTTCCTTTGGGGCCACGTGAAAGTGAAGGTCTACGCCAACAGCCCAGCGTCGATTGAAGACCTCAAAGATGGAATTCGTGAGGCTATCGAGGACATAGGGCAGCCACTTTGCGATTTGGTTATGGAAAATTTCATGAAAAGGATATGGTCCTGTAGGCGTGGTCGTGGTGGTCATTTGGCTGATGTTATTTTCCATTATTAACGGCATATCTTCCTCTTTATAATGAAATAAAGATCAGATCAGTTATCTCAAAATAACACCTCTTATTGGAAAGCCCTTTATTTATATAGTAGTCGCGAAAAGATTTATCCTTTAGCTATAGATGGCGTCAAGTCTAAAATTTGATAATATTTCTCATTATCCTTAAAGGTTCGCATATAAAAACTAATTACGTATCCGTGTGTACTTAAGCTAAAGTAACAATGTTATTAAATTAAAAACTAACTTAGGTGAACCTAACACATAAACATTTAAAAAATTTAGAAACCTTTAAAATTTGACCAATTGCGGAATCTACTATATAAAAAGGAAACAGTTTCAAACACCATTTTCTGCCACTATATACCTTCGTATATAAAGGGCATAATAACCATAATGAATTCCCTCCTTGCATAACATTTTGTACGAGAGAGTTTTTGTACGAGAGAGTGTTTTTCACTGAAAACGACAATGGACTGAAGTGGATTGATTATGACATGCTTTTAGATAATTTTGAAAGAATGAAACCTGAACGAAGGAGTTGCTATTTTTGTTTATAATTCATATGTAGATCCATATGTACATATATGGTGCATATTTATATTAATTTTATTTTGAAATAATAGATTTGGCTATGTTATCCTTTAATATAAAATGTGTTTGGAAAATATAAAAGTTAAATTTAGTTTTATGCAGTGGCCCCTTTTTTTAATATGCTCGCTCCCCTAAATGTTTAAATCTAGATACGCCTCTGAGATGGACATGCAAAAATCCAAATAAATTTGCGTAGATGTCCAACCAATTTTTTCCTACTAGCATTATTTCAAGGTGTTACAAATGGACTGACAAACTTAGTATAAAACTATTTTCAAGTATTTCATGTGTTTCATGCCCCATGTATAAACAAATTTCATTTGGGGTAAACCAATACTAACTTTTGTGGTAAAAATATGACATGGGGCAAAAATGACATTATTTATCTCGTTACATATATAACTTAGAGAAAAGCTGATTAAAGAATTTAATTCAACTGCAGTAATAATCTCAAAAACCATACTTAACTCAAAATATCACATTTGGTGGATGGGGCAAACTAATATTCAGGCGACGATATACCTAGTAGCACTATATGTACTATTATATGAACACCTGTAAGATATTGTCAAAATACTCAGAAATTTGATAAGTTCTTGTCTTTTCTTTTCTTTTTTTATTAACCCACACTTTTATTATTTTTATACGGGACCATTTTTCCCATTTTGAGCGGATAAATTTCAGAAATATTTCGTCCTGACGAGTTAATTGCTTTTATCAAAGAAACTTTTAAATTTTTCACCCATACACCACATTAATTGGTGTGCTATAGTGTATCAAACGCCTGTCAAGATGCAAAATATCTCTCTGTATTGCAAGATACTTAGCAGCAAAAGACTAGAAAGAGCAAATATTAACAGCTATTTAGAATTCAAATTCGAATTCCAAAAAGTAATTAAATTACAAAATTTTACCGCTTTCTTATTCCGAACTACTTTCTTATATCTCAATGACGAATTTCGACCTCAAACTAAAACTATGATCACGTTAACATACTCAACATCAATCGATGAATGTTGCAGCGCTGCAATGAACTGTTGTTATAGGTGATGTTAATGAACAAAAATCTCCTGTTTTCATTAAATTGAAATTGTTTCCATATTTACTCCCTGTCAGATTTTGTAGATTGCCGCAGGTGCATAGCGTGAACATGACACTTCAGTAAGAACGAGTCTAGGTGCTCTTAAAAGTTTATGAGAATAAAATCGATACAGCATGAAATGTTGGTTCTTGTCACTTTTGTGATATGAAAACGCTTTGAACTCGGATAAAGTTAAATTTTCTTAATTTTCCTATTATGTAAAAATGTTCTGCTTTGGGCATTTCTTTTTATTTCTCTCTTGGTTGGTGTAAGACCAAAATTAATGTCTGATATTCTTTTATAGGGTGACGTAAAGTTAAGATTTATGTTCATGTATATATGTATAGGTGTGTGACATTTTTCTCAAGCTATGTTGTTAACCCTGTTAAAAAAAAAAGAGTTTAAATTTAACACCTAAAAAACGGTTTCTGTTACTTCTTTCCAAAATCTGGTCCGTTTTATTTTAACTTAGTATGAATTTCCATCTTTTGTTAATTTCGCTAACTTTCTTTTCGCGATTTTATTTAATAATGCTCCAAATTTTGTACTGGAACCTCTGAATGTTGTTTGGTTTCGTCATTTGTCGAGTTTCTTCTATGTGGTACCAATATGAGCTGTTGATTTGCGAAGCTTTGAATTTTATTCGAAAGTCCGAAGCTTCGAAGATCGAAGCTTGAAAGTTTCGAAGTTTCGAACGTTAGAAATTCGAAGCTTCGAAGATACCATGAGACCGTGATTCAAAATTTGTAATGCTAATTTGACCCACTTCCTGTTGAGACATTGAATTAAAATTTGGCACACTTATTTATCTTGCATGACAATATACTTAAACACTTATATAATATAAAATCAAAATGGCGTCTACAAGATGGCGGCCAAATTTTGTCATTATTGCCCGATTCGACTCAAAATCAATATCTTGGAATATTTGAGGTCACGGCTTACGAATATTTGGTCAAAACTGAAAATTTAAAGACGGCGACGCCAATATGTCTGAAATATATTGCCATTTATTGCTTGATTCGACTTTTAATCGATATATGGGATTTATTGGATTGTAAAATGTACTAATGGAAAAATTGAGTTTTGCTAAAGTATTTAACCTCAGAGGATATGAAATGATCTAGGGCTTGGAAGTTGGCCCTCCAAAACAGGAATGTTTTACCAATGAAGTACCGAAGTATGATAGAGAATTCGACAGAACTCAAATGTACGATGTTTGGCATAATTTCGAATTTATTTTGCGGTGATAAATCAACTATTGGTGCAATCCAGGGGCACGTTCAACTGAATTTAGAAATACTAAAACAGTCTGTAAAAAATATTTACAATGGATAAATTTATTTGAAAAATAATTAAATTGGGATTTAAAATTTAAATTAAATTTCATAACTCAATTCAAAAGTATCATTTACATTCTTATTATACCCTGTTTGGTATTGTTCAGTCTACCTCCTACAAAGAGACAAAACAGTATGCACAAAGAATTTTAATCTTTAAAAAAATTCATAATAAGCACTTATACGATGCTAGAACAATGAATCGCTTTCGTCCAGCGACGTCCCAACTTCTCACCAATCATATTTATTTCCTGAAATATACAAAAACTTAATTATTTCCAATAAAAATACACAAAATAAGACAAAATCACCAAAATCCCACTTCCATCCGTGTGTCAAAACTGAGAGGTATGAACTTACGAAAGCAATCTTTGCCAAGGCAACATATCATGGTGCTGAGACGCTGCGGCTCACAGCGGCTATAAAAAGGTGACAAGCCGAAGAAAAAACCCACATTCTTGTTTCAGAATTTACTCTGAACATATCCTCCACCAGAACTTAATCTGTTACCTATCATTTGGAAAAATCTAGTTTTGCGTCCACCTGAGCAGAAATCTAATTCTGCTGCAGAAATTTACTTTTGCTTCAGTTTTATCCTTCACTTGAGCAGGAATTTACTCCTGCTGCAGAGATCTACTACTGCTTCATTTCCATCCTTCGCCTGAGCAGGAATTTACTTCTGCTTCACTCTTATCTTCCATCTAAGTACGAATTTACTCTTGCTGCAGAAATTTACTTCTGCTTCACTTTAATCGTTCACCTGAGCAGGAATTTAGTCCTTCTGCAGAAATCTACATTTCTATCCTTCACCTAGTAGGAATTTATTTCTGCTGCAGAAATTTATTTCTGCTTCATTTTCATCCACATCTGAGCAGAAATTTAATTTTGCAGCACAGACAAAAATTTCTATTTTATTGCACCTACACAGGGCATGATAGTTCGATTCTGTTTCAAGATATAGGAATTTTAACCATTTTCATATAAATCAGTACAATGCTTACATTTTGGACCATATCACATTTTAAATTTTATGTATATCAGTAATTTTACTACTAACAGAATTGCCTTTTACCTCCTAGAAGCAATTTTTGAAACTATGTAAAACTAAATCGAAAAATTGATAATTTAGTTAGGAAGTTAGATACTATATGGTAAGATAACTAAATTTAAAAGTGAAAAACCTCCAGATCCACCCAAATGATTCATAAGAAAAATACCCCAAACTTACGGCCTTTCAGAAAAACCTAACTTAAGAACCCAGACTCCAGAGTCCAGAATCTAGAAGGATTCGTCGGACAGTAAAAATTAATCTAACCATTTCCTAGGATTTTATATTCTGAAGAAGTTTCCATATAATAAAATTGTCTGGGACTAATTAATTTTACGGTATGGCAAGCCAAGAAGGGGTTGTCCGACTTAGTCCATTTTTATACCTTAGATGAAGTCTATAGGGTATACTAAGTTTGTAATTTCTTTGCAATACCTAGAAATAATGTTGGTAGAACAAAATGGATTGGACACCCATGCATAAAATTAAAATTTATTTGGATTTTTGCATGTCAGTCCGTCCGCACGATAACTCGAGAACTCGTTTGTAGAGGGCTGAAATTTTGCACACAGGCTTTTAAAAGAAAAGTAAAATTAAGTTCGAAAATGGGCCGAATCGGGCAATTCCTTCGTATGGTTGGCATACAAAAATTTGTTGACTATATATTTTGGCACGTCCTGAGAACGCCGCGACGTAGAGAGCTGAAATTTGGTGCATGGTGTTTTCATAGCAATAGTAAAAAAAGTTTCAAAAATGGTCTAAATAGAGTAACCCCTTCTTGGTATCGCCATATAAAAATTTTGGTTTCTTACATATACTGTGACAACGATCAGTTCTAGACGTTGTTATTGTACCGAAAAGTTCTTCAGAATATGAAATCCTATGGAATTTGCTACAATCATTTTTGTTCTCCGACGAGCCGTTCTAGAGATATATGCGAAAAACCACTACCAAAATAAAACTTGCGCAGATGTGTGACCATACGAAATTACAAACGAACATTCATCTAGGTATCTTAGACCAATTTTAGAATTTTTGCTTGTTGTAATTGCATTTACTATTTTTATAAAAATGCGTGTGTAAAATTTCAGCACACTACATCGATGCGTTCACATCCAGTGTCCAAGAGAGTATAGCGGAAATGGAAATTTTTGTGTGGGGATACTACGAAGGAAGTACCTGACTTGTCCCACTTTCAAACTTAAATCTACAATTGTTTTAAAAAGGCCATATGGAAAATTCCAGCTTTCTAAATAACACATTTCCATTTTCGAGTTATGTTGTGGAGGAACGGACGGACGGACAAACAGACAGATGGACATGAAAAACTCAAAATAACACCTAACAGGGTCATAGGACCGATGAAATTTCCACATCGATTGAATTCAGAATTTCTTACAAACCGAACCTTTAAATAAATTAGTGAATTTTACTTCTAACATTAATGTTGAGAATTGTTTGCAGGTGGATAACCAGTTCAAAATGGTTGCCAAATGAAGCAAAACTTAGATTAAAAATTCTGGAAGACTGGAATGGACGCAATAGTCCTGTGAGATGACCAGCTGGATCACCAGATTTAAGTTCTCTAGACTTTGTGGGGCTATCTAAAAACACAAATTTAACGCGGAGAAGTTAATTCAATAGTTGGCTATACACAAAAGGAATTATCGACGGATCCGATCCGCCGAGGACCTGTTCCACTAACCAACTCTACATATTAGTGAGCAAAATGAGTTAATCATTTACGTGGAACAATCCCTTCGTGGAACGTTTCCGTTGATTCAAGTCCATCATCGGTCATTAACAGTACAGTTTTTGTAGGAAAAGGTCTGCGGTCTTTTCAGTTATATTAAAATTCTAAAATTGGAGTGAAAAAAATCTGTTTTTACAGAATTCATTAATATGTATGCCTCATTCATGCGTAGATAATTTTTGGAATCTTCTGATTCATTTATCCGGAGTAACATCTGCAGCCACTACAGCAATTTGTTTTTTGCTGTTCGGGGGCATTTAAATGACTGATCCAGCATGAGAATCCCCAGATCTTTCAAACAAACAAGAAAGACCAAGTCCGGGGATCAGATCCGTCGAAAACAAAATAAAATCATACGATCAATTTTACCGCGTGTCTCATATACTGAAAGGCGGATAGTTCTGTGGACTGGGTTCGCTGATTAGATCCGTCATGTTAAAGGGTGACGGCGGAATGAATTCCGCAGATCAGATCTATTGGATTTAATCCGCAAACAAAGTCCGTAAAAAACTTCGCTCATATATGGCCAACTAATAGCGTAATTAAGAAGTAAAATAAACGCAGCAGCAGAAAATATTCGAAGTATGCTGCGCTCAGAGAGAATAAAAAGAGAAGAGCACGAGCAGTTCCATCACACATGTAGATAATTTTGAAAATATTTTTTAAATCTAGCATTATAATAGTTTTATTTTATTATGTAGGTATGATTGTATTGTATTAATAATTAATTTTAATACAAAAAAAAACAAATCGCGGTAGTTTATGACTTCTATTTGTATGCAAACCCTTTTGTAATTAACTTTGTCTGCCACTCACCATAAATTAGTTTTTTTTTTGTTCTTGTAATTAAGATTGTTTGAGAATTGTTTTGAAATTAGGAAACCAAACCATTATTTTTATTTTCTCCTATAGTAGAGAGTTCATCGGCAATACAAAAAGCGGACAGCAGTAAAATATCATAATTGCCAAATATTCGAGCATCGCACTGCATTTCATAGTTTTACATATTTGCTCTGGTAGTCATAAAACCAAACCAGTGAAAGCAACTCCTGAGACAAATCACCAATCATGAGATAGTAGCAACGTAGATTTACTAAATACTAATTAAAATAATAATTTATTTAGTTTTGAAGAAATTAGTAGTCTTCTGAAGGAGTTCTTGCAGAACTTTCTGCGCGTCAAAACAAATCTGACCAATTCAACGTCATACCTAAGTTATTAAATATATTTATAATGAACTAAAGTAATAAGCTAAAGGTAATCACTTAGAATGCTAGGTGCATTCGTACTAAAAGATTTAATCTTCCAAGTTCTTAACCAGAGACAAAATCGGTGTTGGTCATTTCAGCGAAACTTGTCTCAAACCTAATTATACTCTTAGTCTTAGTCATCCAAACTTCCTGTGCTATCCGTTAGACGCAATTACATACTGGGCTGGAGGAGTAGTATTAATAATTAGCAAAAATCTGAACTATATTTTATTGCCATGCTTAAGTCTTAAATACATGGAAACAGTAGGGGTCAAAATTATGTAAGTCTATTAATGTATTTCTGTTTATTTTCTCGCTGGAAATGGAAATAAAATCAAAAACTCTGATCTTAATCGCTTATTTAAAAATCAAAATTGCTTTTCCTAATTGGCAGTAATTTAAATTGCAGAAACTATGCCTGGAACTGCCTGCGTGCACATAACTGAGGCAATATTCTTAACATTTTATGTAGTATGAGAAATATATAAATTGTTTTTCTACCCGATTAGACTTACTCGTAGTATATACCAACCAGTCCTTGTATGGAATACATTTATACTTGCTATTTATCTTAGTAATGGGCCGACTTTAATATGCCAACCGATTACTGTTAACAAACTATTATCTATGTAATCATTTATTGGTTGCATATCTATTTGAATCTCCCCCGCAAGTACCAAGGCTATATTTCTAAAAAGGCTAATTGATACCTGTTTAGGAAAATTGTATCCATTAACACCAGCTTTGTAAATCCATCCTCAAAGAATATACAAAATCCGGAGACCATTGGCCCAACTAGGTAGAGGCCAGGGTGGGCCCCCGAAAATGCGGACTGCCCCCTCCCCAATAGAAATTATGTAAATTCCCAAAAAACATTTGTTAATGCGTACAATTTTAGTCCTAATTAAATTAAATCCGTTCGGATTGGAATCGAATAGACTTTATCCAGCTCTTTTCCTCAAGAAAACCTATTATAAACTTTTTAAGATTTAAAAAAAACTATTCTGAGATTGCTCTGATTCCATTGAATTTTGACAAAGACGTGATCCGTAGGACAAATCATGCAGAACTATATTGACAATTTTAATTGATAACCTTTGATATCAATGAAATTTTGAAAATTTCGTCAAACTTTGTTTATGATTTTCCGGAAAAAAGCTCTTTAAGCTATTTCGATTCTAATCCCAACGGATTCAGTAATAAAGTTAATTTTATCTTTATAAGGAAGGAATATTTACTGCGCAATTAAAAACTTCAGTAATATTTTTCTTAATTTACATTATGGAATAAAACTAAAATTTGTCTAGAACCTAGTCGAGTCTCGAAAAGGAGAAGGCAATCGGAGGGAGCAAAAGTCTTCCATTATAGGTAAAAGCAATTTAGTAGACTTTTCATCAGATACAAAGCCAAGGCCATCCGAATATTGGAAAATACATATTTACAACCAAGTGAAGGATAACACTATCACTAACTTAAAAAAATAAGTTTGAAAATCTATCTTTGGCACAGTCAGTTGACTCATTTATAAAGTTGTACCTGAAACATGGGAGAAGCATTTGTAGAAAACTATAAAAATGTTTTCAATGTAGACATTTCCGCTGAAACAAAATTAATGAAAAATATATTCCAAAACAAGAGCAGTGTAGTAAATTTGAAAAGACTGAAAACCGAAATTAATAAAGACTTCTGCCAAATTTTATACAAGTAGCTGCAAGCAGCTTTGGCTCTTCCTGTCAGCTCGGCCGGTTGTGAACGGAGCTTCTGTATCGAGTTAAAACTGTGTTCATCATTACATTTTCTATATTAACATAACATTAAAAAAATAGTTAGATAGTACCCATATACATACATGTACAAACTTATCACAGCAAGAATTTCGCTAGTCTCATATTCTAAGATCTTCACATGGTTTCACTTTGTATATCTTTTTGCATTTTATTTTGCATATCAGCAAAATTATTCTGACTGAAATGATAAAGCCAGACGAAAGTCGACACCGGTGAGATAATTGAAGGAATGCGCGTGCGAACTTTGTGGCTAGGGAAATTCTTTCATTCTGTGGTAAGTTATTTGTGAATTTTGGTATTTAGCTAATTAGGCATTTTTGTAACATTATAAAAAGCGAATTTCAATAAAGAATTAGTTAGTTGCTACGATACAGTGAACCAAGACTTTTAATTTTACCTCAAGTGAGTCTGCTTGAGGCACTGTAACTCCGACAGCTTTCTGGTGTACCGGTTTAAGAGCCGCTGCACCCACAACACTACTTACGGTGTAACACCCTAAGTTCTGCACAGCAATATCGAGGCAAAAGAGCCAAGATCAACATTTGGTGACCCCGACGTGATTTCTTCCGAAGAGATAATCACCACCCGCAAACACTAGTCATGAGTCTAGATGAGCTCGCAGTTCAGCAGCACAACACAGGAGAAGACATAAAGGCTATTGCTAGCAATTATGGCAAGGACACTTCATCACGAAAGAACCAAACGTATCTTGAAGTAAGGTTGACGACGCTTGATGAACTCTGGAAACAATTTGATGAAGTCGACACTGAGATTCGAAATGTGTATGGGGCAAAATTGGAGCATGCCTATTTCGCAAAGGCTTATTATGACGGCATAAAACAAAAATACGAGAAGACAAGACGAGACATCATGGACAGGCTTACAGAGCTGAAGAAGCTAAATCCCAGTAGTACAGCCGAGGATAAGAGGAACCAGCCGACCTCAGATGACAAAAAACAAGAAACACAAGAGAAGCCAACTGGAGAAAATCCACGAGTAGAAGAACCTCGCAGTAACATCAAGACAAGCACATCTTTTGACGCCAGCAATAATATCTCCAAAATAAAGCAACGGCAGCAAACAATAATGAATGCCTTGCGCAGAATGCTCACTGGGATAACAGCTGCAACCCAGCAGCCTCAAGCACAACAGTTCTATCAACTTAAAATACGCACGGTTGAGAGATACTGGGATGATATTCAACAGTTACACTACTCAATATGGGAATCAGTTGAAGATCCCAGCATATCAGAGTTTGAAGAATATTTCAGTCTAGAGGAGGATACACAGAAGGTCTTACTGGAGTTGCATGCTGGTTTAAGTCAGCACGCCATCGCATCCTCACCAATGGTGAACGCAACCTCAATCATGAAGCTTCCGAAAATAGTCTTACCAAAGTTCGATGGTGACTATTTGAAGTGGCGACCATTTTACGACCTCTTCAACGAAGTGGTACACAAACAAGCAATGGTCGACTCGCAGAAAATGTGGTACTTAAAGAGCAGCTTATCGGGAGAAGCCGAAAAACTTGTGCGACATCTTACTATCTCAGATGCAAACTACACTGCTGCATGGAAGATCATTAAGGAACGTTACGAGAACATTAGATTGCTGGTAACTGCACTGTTGAACAAATTACTGTCACAAACAACAGTAACTTATGAGAGTGCGCCTGCAATTAAGGCGTTACACGACATAACGCAAGAATGCCTCCTTGGTCTAGAGAATTTAGGAATCAACACAAGCCATTGGGATCCACTGTTGTTGCACATATTGGTCAAGAAATTGGACAGAGTAACACACACGCTCTATGAGCAATCTCTCACTCAGCCCAGAGCATTGCAATCACTCAAAGGCTTCCAAAACTTCTTAGAGATGCGCTTTCAGTCTTTGGAAGCTCTAGGAAATAAGGGTAGATCAATGGAAGATCCTCATAAAAGGACAACCATATCCAGGTCTTTCACATCTGTCTCGGCTGGACCAACATGTATTCTGTGCAAAGGCAATCATCAAATCTTTGCCTGCCAGAAATTCATTCAACTAACGCCAAACAAACGCTTCGGCGTAATTAAAGATTTAAACATTTGCGTTAATTGCCTCAAGGCCGGACACAGGGCCGACACTTGTCCATCAAGAACGTGCACAAAATGCTCTAAACGACACAACACATTACTGCATATAGAGACACCTCCTCCAAGATCAACCATCTCAGCACAGCAGCCTAGCAGGAATAACTACATGACAGGTACGATGGCACAATTAGCATCAAATCAATCCACATCATTCGACGACCAACTTAAATCAATCTCGTTGACAACGAAAAGCCTTCAAGCTCCAAAGGGCTACATATTTCTTAGCACAGTCATGGTAAATCTGGTCAATAACCAGGGCAAATGCGTGGAATGCAGAGCCATATTGGATTCCGGCTCCCAGCTTAACTTCATGACGGACAAGATGGCAAAACAACTGAATCTATCTGGAGTTTCCGAGTTACTATATATTGAAGGCATTGGCCAACGCAAGCAACAATCTCAACGCAGAGTTAGCATATTACTACAGTCGAAAATAAGTGGATTTGCTGTTAGAATTGAAGCTCATGTACTTCCGAAAATTATTTCACCACAACCAGCAAAATCCATAGACACTTCAACATGGCCAGTACCACACAACATAAGATTAGCGGACCCGAACTTTAACCAGCCGGGCCCAATAGACCTCCTCATTGGTGCAGAGATCTATTACTCAATCTTGTCGGTGGGACAAATCAAATTGGGAGAAACGCTACCAACAATGCAGAATACAGTTTTCGGGTGGGCCATAGCAGGCAAAACTAATGGTGTCCCACAGAGTAAAGCAGCGTGCGGAATATGTACCGAAGATGAAGCTCTTGATCAGCAGATTGAGAAATTTTGGCGCCTGGAAGACACCGAAGGAGCCAATAAGAACAATTTCACTACAGCAGAAAGAAATTGTGAAGCACACTTCATTCAGGCTACCTATAGAGACCAATACGGCCGTTTCTCTGTCAGTTTGCCTTTTGCAGATAGCCCCACAGCATTGGGGGAATCAAAGGATATCGCCTATAGACGGTTTCTGTCATTGGAACGTAAGCTTTCCAAGGACTCAGAACTCAAGACAGCATATTCCAATTTCATGGAAGAATACGCAAAGCTAGGACATATGGAGGAAGTCGACTTAACTAGAATCGAGAAGCCATACTACTTCCTTCCACATCATTGCATCGCTAAGCCTGAGAGTAGCACGACGAAACTCCGAGTGGTATTCGACGCTTCAGCCAAAACATCATCCAACATATCCCTAAATGACGTCCTACACACGGGTCCCATAGTACAAGATGAACTGTTTTCCATCCAATTGCGTTTTCGCCTGCCAAGATATGTATTCACCGCCGACATCGAGAAAATGTACCGGCAAGTCAATGTGGTACAATCTGAGAGAAAATATCAATTGATTTGGTGGAGAGCTGATCCCAGCCAGAGCATCAAATGCTTTCAACTCAACACGGTCACGTATGGAACTACCAGCGCCCCATATCTGGCCACGAAATGTCTACAGAAATTAGCAGACGACCACGCCGAAAGTCACCCACTAGCTTCAAAGGTGCTGAAACATGATTTTTATGTAGACGATGTTCTCACGGGAACAAACAATCTCTCAGACGCCATTGAGACACAGCGACAATTACAATTATCATTGCACACAGCCGGCTTTAAGTTACGAAAGTGGTGCGCAAACCATCCACGCTTAATGCGTGATATAGCCCACGAAGATAAAGAAATACAGTTAGACTTTGCAAACAAGGTGGAGGAGCATATAAAAACTGTTGGTCTGATTTGGCTACCCAAGACTGACGACCTTAGCATAAAGGCGTCCTGGATCGATGGCCGACGGATTACTAAGAGAACAGCGTACTCAGACATAGCCCATTTATATGACCCGTTGGGAATAATGGCTCCAGTTGTGGTAGTAGCCAAACTATTTCTCCAGAAGTTATGGACTTTGAAGCTGGACTGGGACGCCGCATTGCCCCAGGAATTATACACGTCATGGACCAAGTTTCGTGAGGGCTTGAAAACCTTGAATACCATAAGATTTCCTAGACATGTTTTCTCTCATCGAATTCCGAAGTGCACGCAAATTCACATATGCGTAATGCATCAGAGAAAGCATATGGAGCTGCTGCATATGTGAGATCAGTTGATAAGAATGACCTCATTACAGTTCGACTACTCTGTGCGAAATCTAGAGTAGCCCCTGCAAATCAGACAACGTTACCGCGACTGGAACTGTGCGCAGCAAAACTGGGAGCTGACCTGTCTCGAAGAATCAGCACAGATTTGAGCATCGCAAATCAGGACATCTATTTATGGAGCGATTCCGAAATTGTCTTGGCTTGGATAAACTCCATGTCCTCATCGTTTCACACATTTGTGGCCAATCGAGTGGCTAGAATTCAAGATGTCACCACTTCCACCCAATGGCGCCATGTGAATTCCAAGGAGAACCCAGCGGATGTATTGTCAAGAGGCCTAGCTCCAGAGAAATTAAGCGGGTCAACATTATGGTTTTACGGTCCCATGTTTCTACACGGAGCAGAATCAATATGGCCCAATCCATACAGAAGCAATGATACAGATTACACAGTCGAACATAAGCGAACTGCTTTGTCAACAGTAGTCACCCCCAGCTCGGCAAGTATCATAAGCGCAATCGACCATGGGAATTCATTCAGAAAGCTACAACGTGTCATGGCCTATATCTTACGCTTCATAGCTCATACGAAGAAAAAGTTTCAAGGAGAAATTAACGGGAAAGCGTTAAGCAGTGAAGAATTAGATGAAGCTCAAGCATTAATTATAAAAACAATGCAGGAGCAACCTTTCATGCAGGACATTGCAAATATAAAACTCTATGGTGAGGTGAGCAAAAACAGCTCTTTGAGCAGTCTAACTCCATTCCTGGATGACCGAGACATCCTGAGAGTTGGTGGACGATTACAAGCATCAACACTTGGGTTCGATTCTAAGCACCCTATGCTACTACCATACGGACATCAGTTCACTAAACTCCTTCTTAATGACATACATAAGGAGAACCATCATGTAGGACCACAAACTCTTCTTGCAATGGCAAGACAAAAATATTGGCCACTGAAAGGAAAAATCCTGGCTCGCTCTGTTGTCCAGCATTGCGTTCATTGCACAAGAGCAAACCCAAAGATGCTATCGCAATTAATGGGAAACTTGCCGGCCGACCGTGTGCAACCCGCCAGACCATTCGTGAACTCTGGGGTCGATTTCTGCGGACCCATTTGGACGCATTTCAAAATAAGAGGAAAACGACCACAAAAGAGTTACATAGCTGTTTTCTGCTGCTTCGCGACCAAGGCCACCCATCTAGATGTTGTAAGTGATCTCACAACACTAGGATTCATTGGAGCACTCAAATGGTTCACGGAACGACGAGGGCATTGCCGCAAGATTTATTGTGACAACGCCACGAACTTCGTGGGCGCCAGAAACCAACTCACAGAAGTACGAAAAATGCTCGAAGGTGAAGAGATGGATGGAAAAATAGCAACAACTTGCAGCACAAACGGCACTGATTTCCATCTAATCCCTCCCCGAGCCCCACACTTTGGCGGCCTATGGGAAGCAGCTGTAAAATCAGCCAAGCATCTCTTGCAGCGAACGTTAACGTCAGCTTCGCTGACCTATGAAGAATTAGAAACCACCGTCATTGAAATCGAGGCAATTTTGAATTCACGTCCGATAACACCACTATCGACGAATCCCAGTGATCTAACAGCATTGACCCCAGGTCACTTGCTCATTGGGGAGCCTCTGACGAGCACAATGGACGGAACTGCAACCCCGCAACACTCAAACATCATCACCCGTTGGAAACTCGTTTCTCATCTCAAACAGGAGTTCTGGAGAAGATGGTCTAGCGAATATCTAAATCAACTACAGCAACGGTACAAATGGAAGCAACGCTGCCACAATGTCCAACCTAACACAATGGTGATTATCAAAGAAGACAATCTTCCACCCCTCAAATGGCCGCTTGGACGAATTGTGAAAACATACACAGGACCCGACAATTTGGTACGCGTCGCTGATGTACGCACTGCAAATGGGACACTACGACGCGCTATTCACAAACTAGCGCCTTTACCTATGAACGAGGATCAAGAAGAAGATGAAATCGAACCGCCCAGTTCAAACACCATAGAAGATATAGAAGCACAAGGAACTGTTCGACCAGCGAGCGATCAAAGTAACCCGCATCGCAGGTCAATTTCCATTAATTCGACATCGAGTCAAACTAGGGAGACTTCTCTAACAGACACAGCTCCTAGAAAAAGGCAACGACGATCCATCGGATCAGCATTCGTTTCATTGTTCCTTGTCTGTCTCACATTCTCGACAACTAGAAGTGCACCTGTTGAAACGACCCCTTTCAAGTCGCAGCCAGGCATTTATTTTGAAGGCCTAGGCTCTACCAACATAATATCCAGCGAGTGGAACCTGGTGGCATATTACGACATGCAACCTTTCTGGAAAGAGTTCGATGCACTCGTCAACTCCAGTCGCATACTTAAAACCGTATGTGATCAAATAATTGAGAGGAATGCATGTGAACAAATCATGGAGCACCTCCAATTTCTAACTAAGGAACTCTCAGCAAATAATGAGCTATTATTACCAACAGAAAACAAAGGCAGAGCAAAAAGAGGTGCCATAAATTTCATAGGTAATATCGCGAATACCCTGTTCGGAGTGTTAGACTCTGAGTATGCAGAAGCCATGTCTAAAACGATCAACGAAATCAAGCAAAACGAGAATCACTTAGTAGCCCTTATCAAGAATCAAACTTCAATCATTGATGCGACCATCAACATCATGCGGAAGAACCAAGAGACGATAGACAAGCAGTTCAGGAATTGGGAGATTCATCTCAACAAGATCTCTGCAGACATGAATGGCATACACCAAGACATTTATCAGGAGAAACTATCAAATGTCTTCATCACGTTGGCAATGCAAGCCATGTTGACAGCTTCAAATTTTCAAAGAATCCAAGGCGTCATCCTAGACGTACTAGTGGATACTCATAACGGAAAAATCAGTCCACAACTGATCACGCCAGATCAGATGCGTCAGGAATTAACCACAATCAAAGGTCATCTTCCTTCATCATTAAAGCTGCCACTAACAATAGATGACGTCTTGCAATTTTACAATTTAATGACAATCGAAGGAAGACCAACGGCCGAACACATCATCTTTAAACTCAGACTCCCTTTATGCACACTCGAGGATTTTGAATTGTTTAGCATCATTCCAGTTCCGACATTGATCAACAACACGTTCTTAGCCATACAACCATCATTCCCATACTTGGTGGTGAATCTCCATCGAGACCAATATTACCCACTCACCGAGCATAGTCTCCAGGCATGCCGCACCATCACCAGAGGTCGACACTTATGCAAGCAACATCATCCCATATATCATAAGGGATCTGCCCTCGGGGCTTTTGAGATAGATTTCATCAACCACCTACCACAATCCCCCACGTGCAAAATTGTTCAAACGGGAGATGGCCCACACTGGACTCAACTTCATAATCCAAATGAATGGCTGTTTGCTTTGAAAGAAAAAACCACGATCAATGTCGTATGTGAAGACACAGTCAACCAAATGGCCATCGAAGGATCAGGTATTTTAAGACTTCAAAAGGAATGTATCATCAAACAGCCTCTGATCACCATACGCGGCCACAATGCTTTCCCGACCAGTTCAA
The DNA here is from genome assembly GCA_963924295.1 of Dioctria rufipes. Lineage (NCBI taxonomy): Eukaryota > Metazoa > Arthropoda > Insecta > Diptera > Asilidae > Dioctria > Dioctria rufipes. The sequence goes on from OZ002742.1 coordinate 83,862,860, forward strand.
GGATGTCGTACATACCTACCACAAATCTAACTCAACAAGTGAAATTGGAGGGACCACGTCCTAACATATCAGACGGACCTGATTTCAAACCACAAGGGACAGAATTAGAATCCATTCAAAAACAAATTCAACAGCTCCACATCGATCTTCCAACAATTCACCCTCACTATGTTCATCAATTTGCTATTGGCTATACGGGTTTGGCATTGGTATGTGCCATTATCATCTTCATAATTTGGACTTACAAATCCCGCATTTGTTCCCGGATTCCAACTAAGCCAACCCCACAACCGAGGCGATACATCAGTCAAGCGGATTGCACCTCAGATCAAGATGAAGAAAAACAAGTTCCCGATTTCAACATAGATTTCAACAGTTGAATTCATCATTCAACGCGGGGGAGGATGTTCATCATTACATTTTCTATATTAACATAACATTAAAAAAATAGTTAGATAGTACCCATATACATACATGTACAAACTTATCACAGCAAGAATTTCGCTAGTCTCATAATCTAAGATCTTCACATGGTTTCACTTTGTATATCTTTTTGCATTTTATTTTGCATATCAGCAAAATTATTCTGACTGAAATGATAAAGCCAGACGAAAGTCGACACCGGTGAGATAATTGAAGGAATGCGCGTGCGAACTTTGTGGCTAGGGAAATTCTTTCATTCTGTGGTAAGTTATTTGTGAATTTTGGTATTTAGCTAATTAGGCATTTTTGTAACATTATAAAAAGCGAATTTCAATAAAGAATTAGTTAGTTGCTACGATACAGTGAACCAAGACTTTTAATTTTACCTCAAGTGAGTCTGCTTGAGGCACTGTAACTCCGACAGCTTTCTGGTGTACAGGTTTAAGAGCCGCTGCACCCACAACACTACTTACGGTGTAACACCCTAAGTTTTGCACAGCAATATCGAGGCAAAAGAGCCAAGATCAACAAACTGGTTTAGAGTAACTTCTTCAGCAGAGGTTTTCGAACATGGCACTTATAAACATTGCAAATGAGATAATTTAAAAACAAACTAACAGTGCAACAGGTGCTAAATAAGTTTGCAAAAAAAGACCCGTAAACTAAAGCGTGTACAGACTTTAACTATCTCTATATTAGTGCTTAATAAAAACGTAAATAATTGATCTAAAATATGTATCTAACCTCAGACCTGTAAAGTACTTAAGGGCATTGGTAATTAAGTATTAGTGCCAGTATCAGGACCTGTACTTAAATGTTTTTTTAGTACAAGTCCCGGTACTGGTACTCAAAAAATTCTCAAGTACAAGTCCCGATACTGGTACTTAACGCACTTATTACAAATACCGCCATAACGCGAAGTACTTCAGATCTTGTAAATTACTTAAATACGCCTTCTAATAATAGAGGTTATCTGCACCTCGATAGTGCTTCAAAAAATCTTATCGCTTCAGTAAAATAGAAAGAAAACTAGCGCAATAAATGAGTAACTGTAGGATAGAAATTGGCATGCTGAATCGATATCCTTTGTTGAGAAGGTTTGCAATCAAGTGCTACAATCTGCTCTCTTTCTCCGGATATGTGGAGCGGTGATTTTCATTTGCAGGTCTTATAAATGCTACACAAAGGCAATCATAATCTGATGTGACATTTGTTTTTCTACAGGCAAACTCAATTACTGTATGAACAACTTCCAAAATTATGTAGAAATTAAAATAGCAGAAGTTTATACGATATTTTATGATATTTCATAAATGAAAACCTCATCTAGTTATTTAATTATTTATTAAATTTTACAAAATTTCTGATTTGAATTTTCGAATGCTCTTGAGCCTTATAAGTACTACCTGGACTTATACTTGAAAATGTTTAAGTACCAGTACCGGAACTTGTACCTAAAAGATTTGAACTATGAGTCCTGGAGTACTGGTACTTGTAATAAATACTGGGTATTAGGCAGGGCGTCACTATCATATCAGTTTCATGTATGGAACTTGAGGATTCTAATTTATTTTCCTTAATACCTGAGAGAAGCAAAGGAGGGGATGTGGAAAACAAAAGTCTCTGTTAATTAAACGACACCACTTTCTTTTATTTTTCTTTTAAATCGTGCAAATTTTATTTCATTTTTCAAGTAAACACTACTGCCTATGATATAAAAAAAAAATTAAATCGTGTTGGTTGTTTGGAGTGGATTGTAGGGAATAGATGAGTGTCGCTTGGGTTCATTCGTATTAAAGAAATAATACACTTTCACTCAGTTCGCCAATTACATTATGTACTAATCTATTTTCACAATAATTTAAATATCCGACTAAAACCATTTCGTAAATACTCGACGCCGCCGTTGGTCTCGATAAGCAATAAATATCGCCCGATCGCCGATTGTTAACTGACTAGTTATCCAAAAATTGATTGAATGCTGATGACTTATACTAACTGATAAGCGATGTACAATGCTTTTCTCTCTCCGGGTGCTCAATAACATTCAACGAAAATTATAATAAGAAATAGGAAACAATTGAGAACTGTTCGTTGACGGCCCTATATCAAAAGCTTTACTTATTAAAATCGCCCCGAATGAGCACACGTACTTGCATTTCCAGTAGATTAAAAGTGCTGCTCGAGTTTTTTTGCGGAGTTAAGGTTTCCGAAGTATGAAGAGTACATTTTACAAAAATAGTGACGCGATGTCTGCGACTTGTAAAATGAAAATTATTTTATATAGAATAATTTATTATTTTATTTTTTGCGTGCAGAGCTATTTTAGCGGAAATTATGTTCTAAAATTTAGTTTATGTTTCTTGTGGGTTCTAACTAACTAACTAACTAACTAACTTTAGAAATTTTATGGTTTTTTGTTTAATCTGTGCAATTTCATTGGCTTTAGGCATTATATCAACATCTTTCAAGTGCTCAGAGAAATGCATAACAAAAGTCGGTCAAATACCCATGAGCTGGTATACTTCGCAAACAAAATGTTTGTTAAAACCTATGTACGAAAGTTGGGGGACCTGGCACACCCCAGAAAAAAGTTATAGTTACGCCAATGCCGGGGACTGTTCAAAATCTAATCGCTTTGATTTGATCGAATATTAATATTTCGTATTGAAAAATCTAGTAAAAAAGCGATAATTAAAAAGCCAACGGACCAGGCTAAGTGCCGTTTTAACTTGAAAAAATTCTTCCATAGAAAATGGATTACAATAAGACAAACATATTCATATTCAAATTCAGATCAACATTTTAAACTACAAAATTAAGTTGCAAATAGAAATTAAAGAAGAATTAACAAGCTAGAACGTGTATTACAGGGTCAGAAAAGATTAATATGCTCGCAAAACCTTTCATTAAAAATCATTACCTTACTAGTAAGGACTTGTTGACGAAGTCGAGCAAATTTGGTTGATCAAAGTTTCTCATAAAACCAAAATATATTTTCAACATAATTAAAATACTTTTCTAGCTTCATTAAAACAAAAAAATTATCAAAAACTCTTTTCTAAAAGGTATTATAGTATTCACATGGGGTCGATTAAATCTGATATCCACAAAATGCCCGCAGGGTTACCACAGGACTTAGTTTTGGGGCCCATTCTTTATAATATATATATATATATATTAAAGTCAAAACACGAAATCTGTCAAAGCCAGATTTTACTAGAAAATCCTAATCTAACAAAGCTTTCTCGGTAAATCCAGTTTTAACTAAAATAATTCAGTTAAATCTAAAATTAACGGAATGCAATTAATACTACTAGTATTAACAAAAGATTAGTTAATTCCGCTTCTGGATGAATTCTCACACAGTTTTTAGTTAAACTTAGAGCTGACTGGCTGCTCTTAGTAAATCGCATTACGATTGAATCTCTCACCGTTAGACCTTGATGTTTAGTAAAACTCTTTTGTTATAATTATGTAATGTTGGAAGTAATGTGAATTGATTGTCTTCATTGACTGGCCTATTATTCATATCAATGTTTTCCAACATAATTAGAGCTATAATTAATCTCTTAATTAAGTTCTTTTCCTTATTAAGCAAAGAAATTGTAACATTTTCCATTAAATTTACCGGAATCACAAATAAAATGAAAAAAGGTACATCTATGTATACGAAACAATTCAGACTTTATGGAACTTTTTTAGCTGCTTGCCAAAAATTACAGTTATTTACCGTCTCTAATTTTTGCTTTGAAATATATTTAATCGGTTTTTATAAAAATCATTACTACAAATCAAAAAATATTATTGAATTAAGCACTTTTATTGCTCTAATTAGGTGTAGAATATCCATTTACCACAATATAAAATTTTTGTCACAACCTCTTGAGCAGTTGACTAATTTGTCACATATTTAGGCGTGTTTTTTGACGTTTGTTCGCCGAAAATTCATTTAAGTTCATTTTGTGATAAATAATAGTGAAGATACAAAATGAACTGTGTTAAAAAAAAAGTACTACAAAAGTGAGGTGAATATGTCAAAATTTACACGTAAAATGTAAAGGGTTTTCCAATAAGAGGTGTTATTTTGATATTCAAAGAAAAATGCCATTTTTTCAGATAAACGATCGGATCTTTATTTCATTATAAAGAGGAATGTATGCCGTTAATAATGGAAAATAACATCAGCCAAATGACTACCACGACCACGCCTACAGTACCATATCCTTTTCATGAAATTTTCCATAACCAAATCGCAAAGTGGCCCTATGTCCTCGATAGCGTCACGAATTCCATCTTTGAGGTCTTGAATCGACGCTGGGCTGTTGGCGTGGACCTGCTCTTTCAAGTGGCCCCAAAGGAAGAAGTCGCAAGGTGTTAAGTCATAAGATCTCCCTGGCCAATTGTGATCACCTCTTCTAGAGATAACATGGTCCGGAAACTTTTCCCGTAAAAGATCAATGGTTTCGTTGCTTGTATGACACGTAGCGCCGTCTTGTTGAAAGTAAACGTTGTCTACATCAATACCATCCAATTCCGGCCATAAAAAATCATTAATCATCTGTCGATAGCGCAATCCATTCACCGTAACTGTTGCTCCAGCCTCATTTTCGAAAAAGTAAGGTCCAATGACCCCGCGGGACCATAAACCGCACCAAACAGTCACACGTTGAGGATAGAGAGGCTTTTCAACAACAACTCTTGGGTTTTCCGAGCCCCAGATGCGACAATTTTACTTGTTGACGAAGCCATCGAGGTGGAAATGGGCCTCATCACTCAAGATGAGTTTTCGATGGAATTCCGGATCATTTTCATGCATTTCAAGGACCCACTCAGCAAAGACTCGACGTTGTTGATGATCGGCCGGTTTGAGTTCTTGTGTCAACTGAACTTTATAAGCCTTAAGACCCAAATCTTTATGCAAAATACGGCGTAAAGACGTTTGTGGGATGCCTAATTCCAAAGAACGACGAATGGATAAACCTGGGTTTTCTTCAACACTTTCGGCTACAGCAGCAATATTCTCGGCTGTTCTTGAGCGACGTGCACGTGTTTTATTCTTCACATCACTAACTTGTCCCGACAGCTCGAATTTTTCTACCAATTTCTGTATTGCGGTCCGACAAGGTGCTTCACAACGACCCAAACATGTTCGAGTTTTACGAACCGTCTCTGCCACATTTTCACCATTTTTGTAGTGAATTTTAATAATTTCAATGCGTTGTTGAATCATGTATCGTTTCATTTTTAGTAATGGCGTAGTTTCTACTTGTCAAATGTAAAAAAATGACAGCTCCAAAAGTGACGTCTACCGAAATAGCGGGCTAATTAAAATAACACCTCTTATTGGAAAACCCTTTACTACAAAAGATCATAACTAATCACGCTCCGGTGCCTGTCGTACGGTTCACTCCATCAGAAAACTCTATAAGGAAATCAGAAAGCACTAAATATGCAATAAACGATGAAATCACGTATGAGTCTGTACTCCATGTACCTAGTAGCGCACCGTGGATTTGGTTTTGAGGAGGACCATAGATGTATTCAATCCAAATAGGTCGGAAAAATAGGGCTCTAAAATTTCGACCTGTGAGCACTTCATAACTGTTTCTTTTGAATTGTTTTCTTTATCTTCAAGAAATTAACCATAATTTCATAAATATTGAAATCCATGCATTTGTGGCGTTTTTACAAAATTTTAAAAAGAAGACCATATGATCATACATTGGAATTATAAATGTCGACGTATATTGTACGTTAGAATATAAATGTACGTCTGAAACTAACAGAAAATTTACAAAATAACCTGCCGAAAGGTATTCCCAATATTTTTCCTGTTTGAAAATTTTATGCTATTTGAATGAATTTTTTACATCAATAAATTCTTTATTACATTTAAAACATTTTTGATACAATTTCTTTCGAGTCCATTTTTTGTTAAGATTTGTTATTTTTCTTAAATACGGAAACCAAAAAAAGGGAAAATCTATTTTGGTCGTGTGGGGGATTAGTAATAGCTGCGTTTCACTAAATTTTGTAATTTTATATGCTGATTCAACTATGAAATGAATTGAATTTGCTTTCTGCCACATAATTTAAAAGATATTCATCGTGGTGTGTATCAAGTTAAGAAATTAGTTCCAGAGTAGTAGTGAACTAGTAGTAGCGGAACTAAAAGTAATGGCATACAAGAAATTTCTCATACACCCTCAAAGTCTTATTTTAGACGCAAAAAAACCTGTTATTTGGTAGGTCCATGTATATAATAATTTTATAATTCCTCCATTTTTTATTTGATGTCGAATTTTTTCTGGTATATGAAAAAAGAGAGAGAGGCCTTTGTAACCATATGTGACTTATTTTGTTGTGATGAAAAGTCACGAAGTTATAGACGAAAACATTTCAAAGTTTACAATTTTTTACACATTTTTAATAAATTGTATAACTTATATTACAGACCCCTGACTCAGAAAGTTTGTGTCTGTGCGCCTGAGAGTGCCTTTCGTGACGAAAGAGTTTTAGGGTAGTAAACGTGGATGGATTTTCATGGGTTTTTTTTATTTAGAATGAGTGAAGCTTTCCGAAAATTTTCTTATGTGTTGGAGGTTTTGGCGTGGAGGTGCTAACTACCACCCTTGGGGCTGGCCAATTTGGACCGTGTGTGATATTAGTCGAGAGTCGATTTTTGAGCGTCGATTTTCAGGGTCGATTTTCGAGGGACGAGTCTCAAGAGTAATATGTCGAGAGATGTATTTTATTTATAAAAGTTATTTATTTTTAAAGTTTTTTAATATATTTTATTTCAACTTTGACAACAATTTTACGGAATTTTTTTTCTACAATTATTTTTTTTTTTTTTTTTCAGTTTATATCATTAATAGCGAATTCGATTTCGTGTCTAATGAGCATTTGTTGACTAAAATCGGTTAAAATTTAACTGAACTGGGATTTTACACTGAAAACTATGACAATGGGAAAAGATGCAATAAATAACCACAACTAAAACAACAACAACTGCAACAAGCTCGAAATGCCTTGTCAGCAATATCAATTTAGAATTAAGCGTATTAGTAACTTATGCCTATAATACAGCAGTTCTAATGACAATTTGATTTAGAATGCAAGGCGTTATGTATCCTTGTTACCTTTGTGAATGGGATAGCACTGAACAGAAATTTAATTGTGAGTACAAAAAGTGAATTTTGATGGACATGTTGCAGCTCATTTCACCGTAGGCACTCAAAAATTCGTGTATAACTTTTACGTAGTCGGAACTTTTCTGGTTGCTAAGGAAATTATTATTGCACAATGAAAAAATACTCGTATTACAGGCTCATCTTTCCACAATACTCAATTTGATTGCAAAATCATTGTCCCGTATAATTTTCCTAATTTCTGACCCCACGAATATTCCTGAAAATTAACCAAAATACATTGGAATAAAGTAGGTACTTATTGCCAACAAGTGAAGAGATAGAATACTTCTTTAATTTTATCTTCACTCAATCCTGGAAACTTTGTTGTGAGATGCTTCACTGTCGACGTTCAATTTCTTTCACGAACTGCTTCATATAGTCAAGCTTTAAATGCAGTGGCTGTAGGATGATACCTTCGGGCCTTTGGGATGTTAAACTTCGAAATGTTTTCGTCTGTCACTTTGTGACTTTTCATCATAACGAAATAAAGAACATATGGTTACAAAGGCCTATCTCTTTTCTTTCATGGTATGAAAATGCGACATCGAAATAAAAATGAGTTATGATTATTTTTATTATTTTTTATACATACAGGGTGATTCAGATAAGAATACCTTCCGGTATACCATGCGATTCCTTGAGGTAAGTTGATAAAAAAATTGTTCCACGTACCCCCCCCCCCCCCCCCCCGCGGAAACCAGCCAGTTGAAGATATTCGTGAACCCTGATGGGAATAAATGAGTATAACTTTTGAACCACACTATAGATTTTGGTTATTATTAAATAGCCAAGAATAGTAGCTGTCGAAAAGTGTATTACTCTGTATTTTTTAATTAAGCATCTTTAAATTATTCTCAAATATTTCCAAAACATTGATTTCTTTACACACAAAAGTTTTTTAAATAAATAACGGTATTTATGAAATTGTGTGTAAAACAAATCAATTTTTTGGAAATATTTGAGAATAATTTTAAGTTGCTTAATTATATTCTTGGCTGTTTAATAAGCCAACAATAACCAATCTATAGTGTGGCTCAAAAGTTATATTTACTTATTCACATCAGGGTTCACGAATATTGGCGGAATCTTCAATTGGCCACAACTCCTAAAGGAAGGTTTGGGGGGGGGGGGGACAATTTTTTGATCATATGTACATGGGCTTTACCAATAACGGTTTTTTTTTGTCTCAAATAAGATTTTGAGGGTGTATGAGAAATTTCTTGTAGGCCACTAGTTTTGGTTCCACTAGACAATATTTTCACTGTAACAGAGTTATCGGATTTTGTAATAATAACAGATTATATTTTTTTCCTGTTTTGTAAATGACAGAGAAAAACAACTGACCTCTTGGAGAGATTGGTCCCGTGCAAACCCCCCCCCCCTCCCCCCTAAATTACACTGTCTTACAAAAATTGAAATTTATTTAGCGTAGAATTAAAGGAGATGTAAATTTTGTGCACAGCATTTCTTTTAGATGAAGTTACTATTATATTTATACATACCTACATATAATCGTATACAAAATGTATGTACGTTAAATAACATTAGTTAAAGGGAGCAAAATATTACGTGCGATATAAATATTTTCACTCACATTTATTTTCATTCCATTTCGCACTAATTAATTTGTCAATGCCGGTTGTCTGTTTCAGCCCAACAAAGATTTAAATAATGAAATTCATGTTGTTAATTTTGTAGCAGTTTTCTGCAACTGATTATAACTCAATTTCCCGCCAAATTTGTACCAAACTATTATTGTAAATAATTCAATTTAATGCAGCACAGCTCATTTTAATAAATTGCTTCTGTGAAATGCTGACGAGTTAATGTGAATAAGCTTTTGGAGTGAACACTGACTCCATACCATGGTCAATTTGTGGGCAAGTAAAACCTTCTGGCTGAGTGTAAAATTTTTGTAATTACATACAATGCAGGGTGCTGGAAGCATTAAAATACGTTACATATATAGCCGCCACAGCAGTATCCATTCATTTGTAGCGCGCAATTTATTATTCAAGCTCGGAGAAATGATTTATCCAACGTAAATCTTTTTCTCACTCTCAAGTACCTACCAAGTAATTACATTTAAAGACCAATTCTGGGCGAGTTCCTAATGAGGCTAGTCAGCGAATTCTTCTCACTGCAGTCTGATTTAACTGGGATGGATGGAGCTTCGACTTTAATTGTGCCTGCATTTTAAGGCAGGTGTATTTCTGCAGGTTTAAATGAAAAATAATTGTGTATGGTAAAAGGAAAACAAATTAGTTCTGATATGAAAAAAAAATTGTAGAATTGTTAATAGTTTGGGTTTGATATGTTAATTTTATCAAGAATGTAATATCTTAATACTTCACTTTTGAAATTACTTGAAATTCTCCAGTAAACGGTTTATTATATACAAGAAGATTAACTTTGTCGAGTACAAATAAAGAGAACACGTTTTGCATCTCAGAAGAAATTTTGTTTTTAATTGAAAGTATGTATTATTATTAATGCAAATAAGTGCAAATAATTATGAATATTAATTTAATTTATACATAATAGTAAAGATTTGAAGAATGGTGTAGACCTAACTACCGATCGAAAGGTCTACATAAATTTTTTTCGTATCCATTTGTTTAACGATATAATGCGTGATTTTGTATTTTGCAAAGAACACGGTGTGATCTTTTTCTTCTGAGACCATTACTTCAAATCACCTTCCTGAAGAGGAAAATATTTCGGAAGTGTTTTAAAGACGATTATTAAGGCTTTCCTTAAGGTGATGTGATGCTATTTTTATTAAAGATGATTCTATAAAGTAGGTACAAGTGGATTCTTTTCTTTGAATATTGTACACAGAACACCATGGGATTACCCAACTTGCAACTTGCTCTAAGTACCTTACAATAAGAATTGCTGATTTTTTGAAAATCCCACTCTAAAGATAATACTAATTATTGTTATTAATTATTTCTATATTTGCTTTCGGGGAGGGATCCAAAGTTACTAGCCCTTAAGTGGTCCTCTCAATATGATAACTGATCTTACTCCTTTGGGGAATACGAAAGTGGAGCCTCTAACAAAGCTTTTACGAATATGGCACACATTACTGTTATATGATTTTCAAAGTTTCGTCTTTTTATTATTTCCATTCTATTATTTTATCTTCTTAAATTTCTTTAATTATTTATTTGTTTACAATTTCATTTGTCAAACGACTATTTTATGTTTTACACTGTCTGTCGTTCTGCTATATTCTAACTATTTTGTTTGCTTATCTATGTGATTTCCATACCTGGTAGAATCCAGCGAGGGGATCAGGAGGTGCGCGTCTCTCCCCCTGAAGACTACTAAAACAAATTGCAGTAGATCTTCTGAATTTTGATTAACAAAATTAGTTGCTGATTGGTCGGTCTGTTTTGCTTCAAGGGATTTTGATGAATGCAGTTAAGTACTTCGTAACATTTCAAGTCTTGGCATGCGTGAATACACTCCGTATTCCTAAACAGGTCTCAACGATAGCAAAATCGTTCATCGCTTTAAGATAAGTGCAACCAAGTAATAAAAAAACGATAAAGTCTGCTTTTCGCACCTATTCAGAGAAAAATTTCTTTTTGGCCAGAATCTTGGCAAGCCGCAGAGACAGCAAAGGTTTCTGGTCCCTGGTCAAGACCATCAAGAACAATTTCAGCAGTTCCTCTATACCGTCATTGAAAAATGGTGAGGTAGTTGTTGCCTCCCTGGATAAAGCTAATATTAGGGCTGCTAGATTCGCTTTACGTTTTTGTCTTTTCTCCACTTTAAAAACATATCTCCCGTGTGGATGTGAAGAGCCAATGCACATCCGTACGAGAGATATGTTCAAGATCTTTTAGAACATCAACATCTCCAAAGGGGCAGATCCTAATGGTTTTTCGGCCCGTAATTAAAAGCTGTTACTCGTCTTTGGTTAAACCTTTCCGCAAAAATATTCTACTTGTCTTTTTTGACAAAAAATGTCCAACTGCTTGGAAACTATCTGTTATTGAGCCTATTCTCAAGAAAGCAGAGGGTAGCGATCCCTCAAATTATCGCCCAATAACAATCACTTCGGTTCTTTCTAAGGTTTATGTGTCTATCATTAACTTCAAATTAATAAAATATCTATAAACGAATCAACTCATCAACGATCACCAATATGGCTTCCGGACAGGACGCTCACCTTGAAACTTGCAGCCTTTACAAAATCGTTGATCTTCATTGAAATCTTTAATCTTTCCTCATCTTTTTTATTATGGATTGAAAGTCTTTTATCCGGTCACGTAATGCGAATTGTACTAGATTGTGTTTCATCAGAACCTCACCCTATAAATTCCGGTGTACCTCAGGGCTCTGCTATCTCTCTATCTATATCTCTTTTTAATTAGCAGTAATGATGTGCTTTCCATTACTTTCAATCCCATTCATAGTTTTGTTGATGGCAGTACTCTTCATTTCCCTTACTCCTTTGACACTCTTGCGGACTCCAGAGGGAATGCCAAATCTATCAAATCACATTGCAAGATCAGATAATTAAATAACGACGATAATATCAATTCTTTCTTTGCAAAGCACTTCGCGTCGAATTCAATGCACAAAGCTGTCTCATCTCTTTGAAACAAGAGCATCACTTAACTACTCCAGTTTCTTTTGATGGAGCATTAATTTCCGATTCACAGTTGCTAAGTATTCTTGCCATTAATATTTCCTGTTAGTTAAACTGGGTAGACCACATCTTCTCTGTTGCCAAAGAAGCATAGAAATGTCTTGGAACTCTGAAAATGTGTAAGAAATATTCAGCCCGTCAAATACAGCGCTCCTTTGTATTTCCTACATCAGACCTGGAATGGAATACAACTCCCATGTATGGACCGGCGCTTGTCGTACAGCCTTAGCTTCATTAGATATTTTCCAGAAGAGAGCCTTCAAGCTCACTGGCAATTTGGCAATTAATTGTTATATGGACTCGCTCGAGGACCGCCGCAATGTTGAATACATGGTCGAAGTTCTACTGAAATATTTTGTCTGATCTATTGTAGAATGATTCCTGAACGCATGAGCATCTTAAGCCAAGTGGGGGCTCTAGGCACTATAGGATATGGGCCCCCCTAACAGAAATTACTTTCTAAGATACTTTGGATTATCAACAGCAATAGTAACATTTGTTCAAGAAGGAACTTTTTTTTTTGATTCTCCGGTATATAGCAAAAGCTCAAAAATGTTTTTAATTTGTTATTTCGTCACACAACTCATTAACTTTGGGTGACAAGTTTCAAGTCTTAGTTTGACTCATCAACAGGTCCCAAATAGCGAAATTGAGTGACTTGAAAAAACAAATGAAAAATTAGAACGAAGAAAGGAAATGAAAAATTGAGAAAAAAAAAATTATTAAAAAAAAATAAAAAAATTGTTTAAAAAAAACAGATTCATTCGAAACGAATAGAACCTGTATTCGCCCGCAGTGGGCTGAAAAAGAAAACTAGAAAGGAAGAAGAAGAAGCGTTTCGTGTTAGCAGAAAACCTTACACTCATCGGTGCATCTTGGTTTTCTGCTTGCTGTTGTGTGACGGAATAACAAATTAAAAACATTTTTTAGCTTTTACTGTATACCGGAGAATCAAAAAAAAGTTCCTTCTTGAACAAATATAAGTTTAACCCGGTGAAAAAATCTTATAGAGTAGTCTTTATTTTTATTAGTAATAGTAACGTACAGTATATTAAGGCCTATCGCGCACTGGAGACTTTTTGTCACCACAGTCAATTCCATAGGCTAAAGTGACGTGACAGCTCTGGCTAGCAACTTTTGGGTGACGAAACTATCATCGCGTCTTTACGATTATATGATTGTGCACGCCACTGGTAACATTTTTGTCGCCCCTTGACTGGCATTGTTTTGGGAGATGCAAGGAAGAAACTTACGTATCTTTATTTGAAAAATATATGTTGCAACGATAGTGTGAGAGGAAGATATAAATAATGAAACATTAACACAGGAAGTACAAAAGAGACCACCCCCATATAGAGGCGGATCCAGCAAAAGGGCGCGGGGGCGACCCCCCCCCCCGTTCCCCGAAGACCACTGCAAAAATTGCAGTAGAACTTCTGAATTTTTCCTAATAAAATGATTCACATCTATTCTACTGCACCTTTTGTAGAAAACGTAACAATTTCTGGAAGCGTTCAATATAATACATTTAGAAACGCAGGCCCTAGCTAGCATCTTGGCCTTCGGTCATGATTGTTGAAGCCTATAAAGAAAACAGGAAGCGCGGATTCCTGTACATGAGCGTCGCTTTGTTCGGGATGTTTGAAGCAGGACAGAGCCTATTCATCTTAACGCGATGGAAGGTTTGTTTTAATTGAAAACAGCTGCCAAAGGGTCTTTGATAAGCCTTCCATGTAAAGACGGCTTCTTAGAACATTATCGGCGCGGCGTGGCAAAAAAAAAACCTTTAAAGAAACAATTATAACTCGTCATTGGAGAAATTCAACTAAACTATACACAACGACGAAAAAGTCATTGTGCATTGTTGTAGTGAGTGTTAATATATTTAATGCAAGAGATTAATTTATAAATAATTGTTTTTATTAATTCGTAAAATGCTATAGATTTTATAGAATACTTAGTCCAAACGTTAAATAAAAACAAATAAAAACTCTAGATTGGGAAAGTATCAATGAGTATCCTAGAGAATTTGATTGGTCGGTCTGTTTTACTTCAAGGGATGTTTATGAATGCATATTTAAATTTAGTACAATTCTAAGTCTTGGGCATGCTTGAAGACATTCAGTAATTATACAGCAGATCATAACAACAACAAAATCATTCTTAGTTTAACGATAAGTACAACCAAGCAATAAAATAGAAATAGACTTCTTTTCGCACCTATGAATTGCATCCATGTCCAGAACTGAAACACTATCCAAAGAGAACAATTTCCTTTTGGCCAGAATAGTAGAATCTTGGGAAGACCCAAAGGCAGCAAAGGTTCCTGGTCCCTGGTCAAAACCATCAGGAGCAACTTCAGCAGTTCCTCTATTCCTTCACTAGTTTACAATGAAGTGATTGTTGACTCCCTGAATAAAACTAATATTTTGAATGTTAGATTCACTTCAAATTCTCCTTTTCCAGCCACTTCACATCTTCCTTGTGTGCAAGAGCCAATACACATCCGTACGAAAAATATGTTCAAGGTCCTTGAGGAGATCAACATCTTCATAGCTGCAGGTCCTGATTGTTTCAAACCCCCGCTAAATAAAACCTGTGCCTCATTATTATCTAAAGCTCTGCGAAAACTATTCTACTTGTCTTATTCGACAGGAAAATTTCCAATTGCTTTGAAACCACCTTACGTTTAGCCTATTTCCAAGAAAGAAAAAGGTAGCGATCCCTCAAGTAATCGATCAATTGCAATTACTTCGATTCTTTTAAAGGTTTTTTAATCTATCATTACCTCTAAATAAATGTAGTATCTAGATACTAATCAAACCCTCAACGATCGCCAATATCGCTTTTCTTTTTATGACTGTTATTCTGGAACGTTGAAGCCGTAGTTTTCACAATTTTGGTGAGCCCATAATCGTTGCCAGAAATATTTGAAAGACCTTTGATAGTGTCTGGAGTTTAGCCCCTTTAGCCAAACTTAAAGCACTTGGCCTCTCTCGTCGTCTTCTATTATGAATGTAAATTGTTTTATCTGGTCGCTTAATACGGATTATATTAGATGGTGTTACATCTCAATCTCAGCCAATAAATGCCGGGGTGCCTCAGGGCTCTGCTATCTCTCCATCTCTCTTCTCAATTTTCATTAATGATCTGCTTTCCCTTACTCTCAATCCCATCCATTGTTTTGCCGATGACAGTACCCTTGGTTTCGCTTACTCCCTTGACAACCTTGGCGACTACAGAGGAAATGTTGCATTTGTCAAACTAGAATGTATGATTAGATCCGTGAATAACCACCTGGGTAATATCCTCGCTTAGAGCAAATCGAATCGCATCAAATTCAATACATCTAAGTTCTAAAGCTGTCCCATCTCTTTAAAACAAGATCATAATGTTTCCACTCCCCCGTTTCTTTTGATGGAATACTTCTTGACGATGCACCGTCTTTATGCATTCTTGACATTAATATTTTCAGTATGTTAAGCTGAGCAGACCACAACTTCTCTGTTGCCAAATAAGCAACGAAATATCTTAGATTTCTAAAAACTAGAATGGAGTACAATTTCCATATGTAGGCCGGGGCTGGACGTATAGCCGTAGCTTCGTTGGATATTGTCAAAAAGGGAGCCTTCAGCTCATTGGCGATGTAGCAAAAGCTTGTTCTATGGACTTATATGAGCACCGCCGCAATGTTGGTTGCCTTTCGTTTCTATTATGCTACATGCATGATCAATGTTTTGATCAAATATCTAGTATGATCCCGGATTCCTCCATGTAATACTCGCACTGCAAGCCACGCACATCCTTTTACCCTTCAAAATATTTTCGATCGTGTGCGAATGTGGAACAGTTTCCAATCTTCTGCCTTTTCTCCGACATGCAATCTGCGAAAGTTTAAGGGTGACATACATCAGCACCTTCGCCACCCTCCTCACGTTCCCTAATTCATTTCTTTATCACCTTCTTGGTTTAATAATATAAAAATTAAAAGAAGTCAGACTTTCTTAGCTTGCGGACGAAGTTTTATACGTACAAGGAATGTATTGCATCTATTCTGTGAGTGCTATTTTGAATAAATGTAAATTTTTAATTCCTGTATTTTACAAAGATACAATTTATGATGATTCGTGAATTTGAATAAAGTACGTTTCCCTAGTTTTATTAACTAAAATGGATGATTGGGAAGTTTTACACTGTCACCATTTACAAACCAAAACAAAATGATTAATCTAACATCCCCTTTGACTTTTCGGAGTAGCAAGGAACCATGAGCAACTTTCTTCGTTGCGAGTGGTAGCCACTTGCTAATCTGTTCGATTCGTATCTTTTAATCTTTTAAATGATGCATTTTGTGCATTTGACAGGTGGTGGCATGTTTTAAAACTTTTGTTCAGTTTTCAGCATATACCATTTTTAAACCATAGTTGCGCCCCCCCCCCCCTCACCAGAAACGTGGATCCGCCACTGCCCCTATATAACAAAACTTTGAAGGAATACTCTGATAGCAATTGAAAACTGTGAGAAGAAACATCCATGATAACATTTATAGACCTTAGAGTTACAGCAAATCTCTTTTCGGGTTCAATTGATGATCGTATATAGGAACTTTGATAAGTTATAGCAGGTTTCAAAATCTGTAGTGAAATCTTTCAGCACTCGTACGGAAAATCAACGTATTTTTTAAGGATAGGATTCATCAAACATTAAGTGAAATTTTCCACTAAGCAGCCTTTCGCTCCAAATAAAGCAGAATTCACATTATGATGACATGCATTTTGTACAAAAAATGTGAGGGAAAGTTTATTGAAATTTAAATGCTGCCGAAGCAATCATTGCAATACCTCACACATACGCTCCCCTCTAGTTTTTATGGTAAAAATCGCAAACTGTCAAACAGTCACACTGTCAAATTATAAATTGTCAAGTTTTTAAACGTCAATCCACTTCGATCCACTCAAGTGCTCCCATGAAAATAATTCCAGTCCACTACCGAACTAACGCCGGTGAAAATAATTCCTGTCCGGTCCGTGTTCACATGGCAGATTATCTCACTCCAAAGTACGCTAATCCACTCCAGTCCGATTTTTCTTCTATAAAATCTGAAATCGCCAAACGGCAGAGTTGACATTGACACCGGAGATGAAATTTTCAATCTATTTGCCAACTTTACCCAAAGGCGGAATTTTTCTAGCAAATTATAAAGGAAAAGTTCCACTGCAGTGAATCTGTGGACGCACTGCTACCTGCCGGTGGACGGAAAACAATCTCAAAAATAATTTCAATATTTTCTATAAAGAAATATTTAAAAACTTTTAATTTCGCAATATTTAATTACAACTCAAAACTTACATTTATTTATTTCGACAAATAATTTGACTTGACAGATGTATGTGCCATAAAATTATAGTAACAAGATCAATATGGCAGCACGAGTAGTCGAAATTGACAAATTAGGGTTGCCAATAACAGTTTTTTCGTTTCAGTAAATAAAAAAAATGCTTGAGGTCTTTATGGTTCCGGACACGCACATGTTGACAAATCGATGTCTGGAAAAAATGCAGAGTGCGCTTGCTTCTCTCGTCGCTCATAAATAAATTTCGGTATACGATGTACTATCTCCCTCACAATTTGTGCAAAACTTGCATGTCATGATAATATAAATCCTGCTTAACAAGAAACAACAGTACACACATTTTTGCTGATTACCAAATTGAGTTTGGCGATTGAAAACATAACATGAAAAAATTCCGGAAATTTAGAAAGTAGTTTTTACGAAAATTTATTGCCATATATAAAAGTGCGAATAAATTCGACGGTCTACTTTCAGTAGACAAATTCTAACAGCTAAACTAACTTGTAGGTTGTGTTACTGATTGAAGAATTGGTCATCGGTTGGTCTACTATCACAGTGGCCAGGGAGCTCCAGCGATCGTGGGTGCTGGGCCCGAGCAAAGCTGGCCATGCGTAAAGATGGCTCTGCCTGCACGCATATCCTTCGAATGTTTTGGCCGTACAGTAAAATTCCGTGAAAATTTTTTATCCAGAACTGTGCGAATGTGGGACAGTCTACCTTATTCTGGCTTTGGTCCGGCATACGAATTGCCAAATTGTAGGGATAACATAAATCAGCTCCTCCGCCATTCTCCTCACGTTCTTTAACTCCTTCCCCTATCCACTTTCTGTCATGCTGCACTTTGCATCATTGGAGATACTTAATACAAAAAAGTCAAATTTTCTTAACTTTTCTATGAAGTTATATTTGTATAATGCAACTCTGTTCTGTGCTGTGCCTGCTATTTTAAATACACAGTTAAAAAAACCGTGTTGTCTTTACGCCTACTCAGTGTCGAATAAGGTCCCACCATTTTGATTGCTGTCAGATTTATCCATTTGGATATTTACATTTAGAGTTAAAATTTAACTCCAGATTAGAACAATTTACGATCTTTTCAGGTGTCTCTTAAAAACACCCAAAATATAAATAAATTGAATACGACCAGTTCTTCTAAAACAAATTTTCGGTGTGAATTATAATTTTCAATGGTGTTAGAAGACAACGTTATGTGGATTCAATCAGTATCACCTTTGAGTGTAAGCTTGTAACACCATTAATATGAAAACAAGAATTTTAATATCCAAAGATCTGAACGAAATTTTGCAGAAGGGAAACCACAAAAAAATTGAAAATTGCGACTTAAGTCAGCACAAATTTCATAAATATTCTTCTTTTTAATTAATTGTTAAAATTAACATTTGCATCCTTGGGAGGAATATAATTTCGAGATACTTAACTTAGCTGAAAGAGTTAAGTATCTAAAATTTATATCTGTAAGGTTCTGAAACGGAAACTAAGAAAAAGGAAACTTCAAAATTTGAAAAATAAGTCGGAAGTTGCTTAGATATAACCAGAGAAAATAGCAAAAAAAAACTATTCAGCATTATTCCAAAACTTTATTTATATGATGACAATAAATTTCCCGAATTTTGAATAAAAAAAAACATCTGTAGCTTTAAAAATTATTTCCATAACAATAAGACAAATAAAAAAACATAATAATATTTGGTAAATTTCACTGTCACAGCACATTTAAATCACTTACCTTCTAAAATATTAATCACTTTAATTTCATCAGTTTTCACTACCACATATTTTCTAATTTCATTAAAAACTACTCTGACCAAAACCTGAATAACTACTGACAAATGAGAGCACATCGTCGGAAGAATATTGGTTTGTCGTTTATGCCATCTTGTCATAATGCTGGAAAACACATTTTAATGTTTTACCATCAATTAAAAAATATCTGCCCGATAGGATTATATTATTTTGCACTATTGTTACTCCGATTTATTAGATTACTAAGACTGCTTGAATTAGGCTTCCTACTAAAGTAGTTTAGGAGCTATAATTAATTTAATTCAGTATGAGTTTGTCGTATACGCCAACTTATCAAAGGTTATTTTTCTCCATATACGTACGACAAAATAACAGCACGTACGCCACTCCAATATTGAATAAAGTTTGAAATTGTATATTCATACCACAAAAGATTTTCATAATTTTATGGAAATTACCTCGAGAAACAGCTACAATTGCTAAGACCAATAATGTTATATGAGCATAAAAGTTAAATAAAATGAATATCAAAAGTTTGTTCTGTATGGCAACACCAAGAAGGGGTTGCCCAATTTAGTTCATTTTTAAAATTTCATTAACTATTTTTATGAAATTCCTGTGAAAAAAATTTCAACTATCTGCGTCGTGTCCAAAGATATAATGAAACCCCAAATTTTTGTATGGTAATACGAAGAAAGGGTTGCAGGATTTTTCCCATTTTGGAACCTTAATTTATTTGTTTTTTAAAAAAGGCCATGTACAAAATTTCAGCACCCTTAGTTGTGCTCACGAGTTATCGTGCGGACGAACAGACGGATATGCAAAAATAAAAATAAATTTTAATTTTATGTATGATTGTCCAATCTATTTTGCTCTGCTATTATTTCTTTGCATTACAAACGGAATGACAGAATTATTATACCCTATGATTTCATCATCTAGCTAGGGTATAAAAATTCAATAGAACTTATCACAGCTTATTATATTATTTTTGTTTAAGTGGAATCACTTTAATTTGTTTGTAATACTGTTAGTACTTTGTAATAATCATTACCAGATACTAATAATATGGATGAAATAAAGAAATTGATTTATGATGAAAACATAACTAAAAAACATTCCTTACGGAACATGAAACAAGAAAACTAATAAACTTAACTCTAGTTCATATGCATTAAATTTGTTGAAATTCGTTAAAGATGGAGATGTATTTAATTTATTTGTAAAATACTCTTGGTCTATTGCTAGTATAAAGCTAATAAGCTGTTAATATCGGTAATATTTTCTCTTGAAATAGACTTACTTTTATTTTGAATTATATTTAATTTTTGATTAATCAAGTATTTCGCTGTTCGCAAAGTTTTCTTTCTTGGTATTTTTAGTAAAGATGTGGTTTTATATCCAAGGTCAGGTTAGGTTAGGTTAGGTTAGGTAAGGGGGGTGCCGCAATACAACTAGCCTGCATCACTTAGACCTCTAGTGGGTCCATTGTGCCCCTAGGTCCCATGGGATAACGTTTTAAAGCCGCTTCAGATCAATCCTGCTTCCCTTGGGGAACTCAAGATATCTCCAATACTCTTCACCTAGATCCATCCGGCTTCTCTCAGAAAACTCAGGACACATCTAAATTACTTCTTTTGCAGTTGCCCAACACTTGAAAAGAAGTAACTACTTATTTTATTCATTAGAGCGGGGCATTCGCAAAACACATGTTGGACGGATTCGATTTCCTCCGAGTCCTTACAGCTCCTGCAGAAATCGTTCGTCGCTATCCCCAGTCTTCTGGCATGGTCACCTATGGCCCAGTGAACCGTAAGGACCCTTACTAGATTCCTGGTGTTTGTTCTGCTGCCATTAAGCAGCTCCTTGTCTTTGTCTTTTGTCATGTGCAGACCACAATTGACTCGCAATACGGCAGGTATCCCTGTTGGTCCACCCGAGGCTTGCTTTTGATAGGCGCCCCTGATGATTTCCTCTTTTATTGTTCCGATTGGGATCCTCACAAAAGCTACCGCTGCGGAGCTATCCAATTCAGACCCTTTTTTGGCCAACTCATCAGCCATCTCATTGTCTGAGATATCCTTATGTCCAGGTACCCAGTATAGGGTCACCTTGTGCCCTGTAGCCCGAAGGCTAGTCTTGCATAAGTGCACCAATTTTGATTTTATCAGCACAGCATCCAGCGCCTTGATGGCTGCCTGGCTATCTGTATATATGCATATGTGCCGTGATGGCGCTCTGCGCATAGATACCAATATTGCCGCCTGATAAATCGCTGCGAGTTCTGCCTGAAAAACACTGCATTTGTATAACCATTATAGTTTTAAATTGAAGTGAGATTAAATCAGATCTTTCGTATCGTAAAAATTTTAATTTTGTAAAAGCTATTTGTGCAATATGCAAATTGCAAGATTTGTTACAGTACCTTTTAAGGTCTGATGGTTGCCTTTGAATCAATTTAAGCGTTACATTTTTATACGAAATAATTTTATGATATCTTAGTAGTGTAAGGGGCTATAGATTTCAAGATTTTTAATGTTTCTATCTATAACACTATGGGCGCAGTCAACTTCTTGAATTAAGCATTTGGTCGAGGATTTTTGCTCAATAGTTTTCAGATTAGCCTGATTGCGAAGAAAATAAAGTAGGGCAGTTGTTTTTGTTTTGCGCTATGCAATAGCCACTCCAAAGGGAAATGTACTGTCGCCAATGTTTTTATACTTTTTGGTTTATTAAGGAAAATTATAATTATACCTATATATTTACGACAAACCAAGTCTAAAATATTTTTTTATTTTATTGTCGTATGTTGATTGCCTTTTCCTACTTTTCTATGCACGTACGACATAACAGAATTGAATACATATTTATTTGCTTTAACGTACATATGTTTGTCGCTTAGATACGTACGACAAATCAATACTCAGCCAAAAATAATTGCAATTTACAAGAAAATATTGTCGTACTTTATAAAAATTGGCGTTTACGACATACCAATATTTACAAGTGCTGGTTTTTACGGATGTGCGACAAAGGTACTGTTCATTATCTCAACAACCTTTAGAGTTAAGAAAAAACCGATCACAGATTCAGAAAGAACGCAGTCAAAAATCTATAAATCACCGTTTAGATCAAAAACGTCCAATTTGGCATATACGACAAACCAATACTCGGCCGACGACATTCTATCTTGAATTACACCAGACTCTGTTTTTCTTATCTCATTTCTGCATTCATGGGGGGAAAAAATTTGAAATGTTCAGTTATGCTTAAAAATAAACACCACTGACATATAATATGGACTGCTTAACTTTCTATTTCATGCGGGCTCAATTGCTTATGTCAAAAAAAGTTGCCAACATTGAAAAAATCATTGGCGGAAAGTTGAAAAATTGAGCACGTAGCTCGAAAAGCTATTATAATAAAACGTTTCGAATTTAGGCCTCACATATTATCAATATATTACCTTTGGTAAAACAATTATATCAATAAAAACCATAAGGAATTAATTTAAAAACATTTATTTCGAAGGACCCACTTATTTATTTGTTGTTTGCAGTTCTCCTCAGTTGGTACTTGGTGCTTAGACCGAAAGAGTCAGCAATATAGCAGTGAGCCCACTTTTTGCAATGTATTTCTATTAACGTAATCAGTCCATATTATACATGTCAGTGATAAACACCAATCGGTGTCAAATTTAACAACATTTGACTGCAGAATATTCCAGGTAAATTCAATAGAAAATGTACCAACAATTTATACCATTTTGTATAAAGTTCATTCCAAAAGAAGTGAAAGATAAAAACATAATGGATTTTAAAGAAAACTTTATAACTAAATACTAAAAGGATGAAAATTTAATTTTCAGTGTAATATTGTGCGAAACAGCGCCATAAAGAGAAGGGAACATTTTTAACACTTTTCGAATTTAATAATAAGTTAATCCGGCAATTTTTAAGTGCGTAGTATTTAAAGTACGTAGCGCTTTATTTCAAGTATTTTGTAGTAACAAATTTTGATTAATTCGTGACTTTGAACAAAATATATTTCCTATTTTTGAGGCCAGCCATTCCCTTTAACTCAGTGAGCTGAAATTTGGTACACAGGTTCATGTCGCGTGACAATTGAATCTGTCAAAATTTGAACCGGAAATTTCCATGGAAAACCCGGAAAATCGGGTAAACTCATTTGAAAATTTGGTACCAATTTAAATAGTGATAAATCCGTTTCAGGAAAAATGCAGAGTTTTCCGATTTTTCCGAAAAATTTTCCGGAATTTTCGGACTTTTCCGGTAAAAAAGTTTTCTAAATTATGCAGGATCAAGTTTGCTATCAACTGGCATCATTACTTTCTCTCCGACAATGGTGAAAACTTGCAGAAAAAATCGAGGAAAATTCATGTAAAACGCTTTTCCGGAGTTTTTACGACCAAAGAAGCGTTTGAGCGTTTTGCAACCTAAGACAAAGTTGTAGAGCGAAATGAGTTGCATAAAGTTGCTTTTGTGGAAAACTCCATGGAAAACCCGGAAAAGCGGGAAAATCATCGGAAAAATTTTCATCTATATGATTAGTGATAAATCTGTTTCAGGAAAAATGCAGAATTTTCCAATTTAGTTAACGTGAAAAAGGCAGAAAATAAAATAAGTAAAAAACGAGTTTTCAAACAAAACTGAGGACTTTTCTTCACACACAGAGGCGGACTCAGATTTTATTCGCTGACAATCACCGATATATTTCAGTATGATCAATCAGAGGTAATAAGTGATTTGATTCATGAAGAGAAATGTCAGAGGTGGACTCAGATTGTTTGATTGGGACATTTCTCTTGAATATTCTTTCTCTTCATGAATCAGATCACTTATTACCTCTAATTGATCTTACTGAAGTATATCGGTGATTGTCAGCGAATAAAATCTGAGTCCACCTCTGTGTGTGAAGAAAAGTTTATTTTCTACTTTTTCATTCGACTTGGCCTTAGTTTTGTTTGAAAACTCGTTTTTTACTTATTTTTACTAACTAAAATGGATGATTTGCAAGTTTTACACTTTCTCCATTTACAAATCAAAACAAAATAAATCATTTAACACCTTGATTGGCTTTTGTGAGTAGCAAAAGTTGAATCTTGAGCTACTCTCCCTATTCGTTGTTTTTCAAATGATAAATTTTGTGCATTTGATATTTGGTGGCGAGTGTCCTCGAACTTTTGATCTGTTTCCCCAGTTTATACAATTTTGGATCTGTTTCCGCACAGTTGCACCCCCCCCCCTCATAAAAATTCTGGATCCTTCACTGTCATATGTTTTACTGATTTTCTCTTCTTTATTTACTACATTTTTCATTTTAATTTGTTCTTCCTTCTTAACGTTACTAAATTGTTCTGCCATTATTTCCTTACGTATTTACTTTATTATTATCTTAGTTTTATTTTTGGAATTCTTAGTAAATACACAGAATTAAATATACATATAAAATCTTCAAATCTTTGCACACAAGCACATAGGTAGATATATAGATTATTGTTATGTTTTTGTGTTAATTGGAAGTAAAATATTCAGATTTTTCATGATGAATAGAACTTTTTAGAAAGATGCATGCAAAGAGATCGGGCCAATATACAAACTGTTTTATGGTTTGATGCGGCTACCTTAAAGCTAGATTTTAAATACTCATGTGTATAGTCATCAGATTTCAGATGCAGTTTAATGTCAAATATTTGGACTTTTGTGACATGGAATTTCGCAGAATGAATGGACAACATTCAACAATTTTTTAGGAAATGATCTAGAAGAGTAATTAGGGTATTTACCATTGGTACTAACGGCGAAAAAAGTTATGGTTGCAGTTGTAAGGAGTTCAGATATCTGCTATTCTAATCCTTAGAAGCTTAAAATAAAGAGATCATAGGAAAGCTGATAATCCATTTTTCTTAGACTTAAACGTTTGCTTTAAATTAGTTTCAAAAAGATATATTGTGAAGGAGTAATATGGCGAAAGATAAGTGTTTATATTTCATAGATTTAATGGTGACTCATCAAGATCCTTGTGGCTTGGCCGCAGCACTAGTTACGCTATGCCGATTCTGGCCCCATTTTTCCATACAAAAAGTGTCCAGTTAATTCCAACTATTTTGGTGGTTCTGGGCCACTGAGGGGATTCCGTATAGTGGTCTACGTCACAGGGCGTACCTGGGGAATTCCTTTCCTACCGTCTGGTTGACCAGGAGATGACATCGACTGGTTAGCTGGCCCCCGTAAGCTGTTCAAGCTCTTGTCTTAAGTGATTTTTTAATAAAATAATGTTTGGTTTGTAAACAAAATTCGCACTAATTAATATTAGTAATAATTCCTAGGATATTTTTGTTCATGCCAGTACTAGGAACTAAAATTTTCATCAG
The DNA here is from genome assembly GCA_963924295.1 of Dioctria rufipes. Lineage (NCBI taxonomy): Eukaryota > Metazoa > Arthropoda > Insecta > Diptera > Asilidae > Dioctria > Dioctria rufipes. The sequence continues at coordinate 83,888,656 of OZ002742.1, forward strand.
AAATCCTCTACGGTTCGAGATACTAGTAACCTTACCTTCTCGGTGTAATTAATATTAGTAGCTGATAAAAACAAAAGCAACAACAACTATAACCTAAGTTGTGGATTAAAGATTTGATGGTATTAATCTGTAGGCATCTTTTATGAAAAAGATGGAACCATGTGATGATATATCTAAAAATAGATCAGGTGAAGGTGGTTGGGGTGAATGTAGGTAGATATGTTGACTTTGCAGGTGTAATGCTTATAATTTGGTTCCTTGCATAGATATATTCGGACAGCCGAGTAATGTAAACAAATTCGTACAGCCGAAAAATGTAAACAGAATCCCAGTCGAATCATGTAAACATAATTCGCACAGACCCGAGTAAAGTAAACAAATTTATGAAAGATTCCCAATTTCTTTAGCGGAAAAAACAACAACTGATATTTTGTCTTAGATGAGTAGTTATAATTGAAAATTTCTTTTGCTGATAAAAGATCAACAACAACTATAACGTAAGTTGTGGTCTGTACGTATCTTTTAAAAACAAGAGTGATCATGATATTCGATATCTAAAAAGAGATCACGGCTGCTTGGGATGGTAAGAATGGAAATTAAAGCCTAGAAAATTTTCGGTGTAGGGATGTGCGTATACTGAAAAGTCTTATCAGAAATCCACTACGGGCTATGACTTTCGTGATATTAGCGATCATACCTTTTCTGATGTAATTCATATTACTAATAATTCAGGTCTAGGCTATTATGTTAAGCATTAAGTTGAGAATTGGTTAAATTAAAAGCTTTGATGAGCTATAATATTAATGTAGGATGATGTGGCGACTTAGATGAGTAATGAAAATTGTATAGGTGCAGCCTTGGTAGAAAATTTTTAGTCCTCAAGTGTAATGGCATGACTGGTAATTTTATATCAAACAAACTCGCACAGCTGAGAAAAGTAAACAAGTTGAGCGATTTTTTTGTGTCTATTAGAAAGGTTTCCGTTCAGTAAAAATCTTATCAGCAATGCCGCTTCATATTTATATCCTCTAAGGTATCATCATACGAAATGGTGTTGTATCAGGAAGGAAGACCAGTTGCTAATTCTCCAAATGCAATAGTGAAGACCGTGATACTATAAGTTAAAAGCTTTGACATAATTCTAGTAGGATATAGAAGCTTTGGTGAAGACCGTGGCGATGGTCGAGAGTGGGTAGTGTTATTCACTTATTTTTAAATCTTACCATGAAATCATTAGGTTCGTTGGGAGTGGATTAAATTAAAAGTTTTAATGAAAGAAGGTGGTATGATTATATTAATTTAGTTTTGGATGAGTAGTGGAGTGTTGTAATATATCTCACTCTAACTCATTAGGAAGCTTTAGTGAATATCGTTCTTTGAAACCATCTCGCTCTCTCATAACATCTGTCTCTCTCCAGCACACATGTTTGAGGTGGCCTTGGTCATATTCCTGACAGCTTTGAGCTTGGTTGTCTGCTTTATGTACTATGAGTATAGTATGGTTGCTTGGAATTATCAGGCTTGTTGTTGAACGGGGCTATATAACCTGTTGGCTGAGATCCTTAGTGGTTGGATGGGATCTTTGGTTGGATATATATGTGTGCAGCTGAGGTGTATTAACAAGAATATTGTGAATTAAAATAAAAGCTTTCATGATTGGTATGAGCAAAACCCTGAAATATACTTCACAAGCCATGAAACAGACTCCCTCACTAGTACATGACAGCCCCAGCGGAGTCCTGACATTCTAAAATATTTACAGTGATCTTATGTAAAACAGGCAAAATTTTGATTTCAAAAGCTCCTCCGCCCTAAACTACCATTCATACAGAAATTTGGACTTCCATAAGAAATAGCATGCGATTTTGCTGTCGAACTCTCATCACCTAACCAGAAAAGATCACTTTGCTAAACAGTTACTCTAGAAAGCTTTCGTATGGCAAAACTGAACAGTCCATTATACCAGATCACAAAAAATCAGGTTTTTGCTTCATCCATACGACTTCCACTACTCATCTAAGTCCACCTATCATCCTATATTAATATCATAGCAATATCTTCCTAGAAAGCTTTAAATTGGTAAGATTTTACTTTTTTTATAAGGTGTGGCTACTCAAACCACTTTCGGGCTATGCTAAAAAGCTACTCTAGAAAGATTTCAAGTGGCAACATTGACCGTTCCATTACACTTAATTATAAAAAAAATGTTTGATAAGGCTTTTACTGCATCCATACAACTACCACTACTCATCTAAGATATTCCTCAAATCAACATATCATTCTACCGCCTTCTTTTATTAAACCCTTAAATCCATCCCAATATTACGGCAGCTTAATGTTATTGTCATCGATTCAAAATTTTTTTATGCATTTCAGTTATATTTAAGCCTTGGATCATGAAGCCGTGAGAGTACTTTGCCCCAATCAAATAAACACATATATACCTCCAATCCATTGTACAACATACATCGATCCAATTCCTCATACCAAAACCCCTGAGAATACTTCCCAAGCCATGAAACAGAAATCTATTTGGGAGTCCGCTTTCTAAAATGTTCTATATTGACACTTATGGAAAACTGCCAAACATTGACTTTATATATGATAGATCCTAACTTACTATCCATAGAACAAAAGAGTCTTCTAGTAATTTACAGCTTAGTTTCTTACCTTCCCAAAGGATACACTTACCATATTTCTTACTTAACAAAATAATAAAATAGATTTGATTAAAAAGTAACCTTACCATTTTACGCTCACTAACTCTCAGCTGAATGTGCGTCTATGTGCAAGCGGAGTCCGTATCTGTAGGCAGCTACATTCGATATCATTAGCCCACGGCATGATTACTCAGCAGAGAGCTCTTGATTGAGGAATCGTAGTCATTTGGTTAAGATAAATTTTTTTAAATAATTTTGTTAGGAATGGTATAAACATTTTATTTTGGTTCGGAAGATAAGAAAGTAGGCTTAAGATTATCAGAACACCACATTTCTGTATGAATGGTAGTTTAGGGCGGAGGAGCTATTCAAATCAAAATTTTGCCTGTTTTACATAAGATCACTGTAAATATTTTAGAATGTCAGGACTCCGCTGGGGCTCTCATGTACTAGTGAGGGAGTCTGTTTCATGGCTTGTGAAGTATATTTCAGGGTTTTGCTCATACCAATCATGAAAGCTTTTATTTTAATTCACAATATTCTTGTTAATACACCTCAGCTGCACACATATATATCAAACCAAAGATCCACACCCATGATCAGTAAAGTCACCCCACCCAACCACTAAAAATCTCAGCCAACAACAAGGCTGATAATTCCAAGCAACCATACTATACTCATAGTATATAAAGCAAACAACCAAGCTCAAAGCTGTCATGAATATGACCAAGGCCACCTCAAACAAGTGTGCTGGAGAGAGACAGATGTTATGAGAGGGCGAGATGGTTTCAAAGTACGATATTCACTAAAGCTTCCTAATGAGTTAGAGCGAGATATATTACAACACTCCACTACTCATCCAGTACTAAATTAATGTAATCATACCACCTTCTTTCATTAAAACTTTTAATTTAATCCACTCCCAACCAACCTAATGATTTCATGGTAAGATTTAAAAATAAGTGAATAACACTACCCACTCTCGACCATCGCCACGGTCTTCACCAAAGCTTCTATATCCTACTAGAATTATGTCAAAGCTTTTAACTTATAGTATCACGGTCTTCACTATTGCATTTGGAGAATTAGCAACTGGTCTTCCTTCCTGATACAACACCATTTCGTATGATGATACCTTAGAGGATATAAATATGAAGCGGCATTGCTGATAAGATTTTTACTGAACGGAAAACTTTCTAATAGACACAAAAAAATCGCTCAACTTGTTTACTTTTCTCAGCTGTGCGAGTTTGTTTGATATAAAATTACCAGTCATGCCATTACACTTGAGGACTAAAAATTTTCTACCAAGGCTGCACCTATACAATTTTCATTACTCATCTAAGTCGCCACATCATCCTACATTAATATTATAGCTCATCAAAGCTTTTAATTTAACCAATTCTCAACTTAATGCTTAACATAATAGCCTAGACCTGAATTATTAGTAATATGAATTACATCAGAAAAGGTATGATCGCTAATATCACGAAAGTCATAGCCCGTAGTGGATTTCTGATAAGACTTTTCAGTATACGCACATCCCTACACCGAAAATTTTCTAGGCTTTAATTTCCATTCTTACCATCCCAAGCAGCCGTGATCTCTTTTTAGATATCGAATATCATGATCACTCTTGTTTTTAAAAGATACGTACAGACCACAACTTACGTTATAGTTGTTGTTGATCTTTTATCAGCAAAAGAAATTTTCAATTATAACTACTCATCTAAGACAAAATATCAGTTGTTGTTTTTTCCGCTAAAGAAATTGGGAATCTTTCATAAATTTGTTTACTTTACTCGGGTCTGTGCGAATTATGTTTACATGATTCGACTGGGATTCTGTTTACATTTTTCGGCTGTACGAATTTGTTTACATTACTCGGCTGTCCGAATATATCTATGCAAGGAACCAAATTATAAGCATTACACCTGCAAAGTCAACATATCTACCTACATTCACCCCAACCACCTTCGCCTGATCTATTTTTAGATATTTCATCACATGGTCCCATCAAGTCCATAAAAGTTGCCTACAGATTAATATCATCAAATCTTTAATCCACAATTTAGGTTATAGTTGTTGTTGCTTTTGTTTTTTTTTTCAGCTACTAATATTAATTAAACCGAGAAGGTAAGGTTACTAGTATCTCGAAGCGTAGAGGATTTCTGATGAAAATTTTACTCCCTTGTACTGGCATGAACAAAAATATCCTAGGAATTATTACTAATATTAATTAGTGCGAATTTTGTTTACATTACTCGGCTGCGGTTTTGTTTACACTATTCGGCTATGTGAATTAGATTATCGGCCTGAAGACGGACATATCCAAGTCAACATACTTTACCTACATACATGGTAGAGCGCCTCGGATTTTACAAAACCAAGCATTCTCGGTTCGATTCCAGCAAAAATTCAACATTATTTTATTAAAAAACCATTTAAGACAAGAACTTGACCAGCTTACGGGGGCCAGCTAACCAGTTGATGTCATCTCCTGGTCAGCCAGACTGTAGGAAAAGAATTCCCCAGGTAGGCCCTGTGACGTAGACCGCTATATGGAATCCCCTCAGTGGCCCAGAACCACCAAAATAGTTGGAATTAACTGGACACTTTTTGTATGGAAAAAGTGAGGCAGAACCGGCATAGTATAACTAGTGGCATCCTATTTTATTTCCATTCTGTATTTAATAGCTCCAGTTTCAGCTGTTGGAGTATTTTGTGTGCTAAGATTGGTTTTGAACTAATACATTACAGCCCTCAAATGCCATCTTAATCGCCAGATTCAAAACCCCATTGAGAATATATAACAATTACCAATTAGCGAGTGCGGAAAATAGTAATAATACAATAGCGCCGACAGTACTCTCTAATTAATCAAATTTTAATGGAATCGAATACCGGAACAATAATAGAATCGCGGGTTTCAACAAAACTCTCTTGACATTAGCTCTGTTTAGAGATTTTTTGCGTCTCCGAACTGTCTGGGTCTCCAGTGACCAAAAAATTAGTCTCTGGAGGCCAAAGTCTCACCGTGTAGCTTCACCTTTATGATGCTCTAGATGAATGCCCGTATGTAATATCGTATGGTCACTCATATGTGCAAATTTGAGAAAAGTGATTATACGCAATTCCATAAAATTTTATAATCTGATCAATTTTCAGTACAATAAAAACGTGTGGGAGTAATCGTTTTCACAGTATACATAAAAAACCTAATTTTTTGTATGGACAAGAAAAGGTTGCGCGATTTAGAGCATTTTTAAATTTATTTTGCTATCGGTATGTAAGGGGTATGCATAAAATTTCAGCTCTACGTTGACGCGTTCTCAGGCAATAGCCAAATTATTTGAAAATTTGGTACAAATTTGATTCGTTTCAAGAAAAATGCAGAGTTCTCCGAATTTTCCGTAAAAATTTTCCGGAATTTTCTGACTTTTCCGGAAAATTTTCTAAATTATGCAGGATCAAGTTCCCTATCAACTGGCATCATTACTTTCTCTCCAACAATGATGAAAACTTGCAGAAAAAATCGAGGAAAATTCATGTAAAACGCTTTTCCGGAGTTTTTCCGACCAAGGAAGCGTTTGAGCGTTTTGCAACCTAAGACAAAGTTATAGAGCGAAATGAGCTGCATAAAGTTGCTTTTGTGGAAAACTCCATGTAAAACCCGGAAAAGCGGTAAAATTATCGGAAAAATTTTCATCGATATGATAAGTGATAAATCTGTTTCAGGAAAAATGCAGAATTTTCCAATTTTTCTTGAAAATTTTCCGAAAATTTCCGGAATTTACGACTTTTTCGGACAGTTTTCCAACAAAAAAGTTTTATAAGCTATGCGGAATCATTTTTTTCCGTCCTACTGGCATCAATACTTTCTCTTCAACAATCATAAAAACTTGCATGAAAAATCGAGGAAAATTCATGTAAATTTTTAAAAAAACTCGTAGTAATAGGAAAAGTCTGTAGAAAATCGGGAAAATCTGTGTTATATGGGATCAAGTTAGAATACAGCTAAAAAGCCCTGTTTAAAACATATTTTGAATTTCAGAAAACCGTTGCAGTACTTCAACGATTTGTTACTTGAAAAATTTTTGTTTTCGGATCGGCACCAAACATGATTTAAAATATCGGCAATGATAAGCTGAACAAAAACTTCCAGCAACCACGGTGCTGACTTCCAATCATCTCATCGTAACTGCCTTCAAAATTGCAAATTTTTCGAAACCTCGGTAAACCGTAGTCCGAGTTATCGAAACTCTTCGGATTGTGTTCGAAGTACGGTCAATCGATTGGAAACTCTCGAGTCGTATGGACGCAAAAAAATTTCACTGCGAATATTTAAAAATTGACTCAAAATAAAGAAGAAAGAAAGAAATATAAGGATAAATATAAGAAAAATTAAATGAAAACGGAAAATTAAAAAGAAAGTAAGAAACTAAAATTAAATTAGAATTAAGTAAAAATATAATTAAGTTCGGTTAAATTGATATTAGAACAATTTAGTTAACGTGAAAAAGGCAGAAAATAAAATAAGTAAAAAATGAGTTTTCAAACAAAACTGAGGCCAAGCCGCATGAAAAAGTAGAAAATGAACTTTTCTTCACACACAGAGGTGAAATCAGATTTTTTGATTGGGACATTTCTCTTGAATATTATTTCTCTTCATGAATCAAATCACTTATTACCTCTGATTGATCATACTGAAATATATCGGTGATTGTCAGCGAATAAAATCTGAGTCCACCTCTGTGTGTGAAGAAAAGTTTATTTTCCTACTTTTTCATGAGGCTTGGCCTCAGTTTTGTTTGAAAACTCGTTTTTTACTTATTTTTATCACGAAAGAGATTTACAAGTTGATTTTTATAAAATGAACTACTTACGGGATTTATCCCGTTTTTGATCTACTGAATAAAATTACGTCAATCCTCATTCCTCTTTTAAAGTAAACGTGTAGCAGGAAATACTATTTCAGTTACAGGAGTGTCAATCTTAATATTATAAAAGTAATTATAACATGAAAAATATTAACGAATTTGGAAAACCAGCACCCGTAGCATTTACAAATATGTTTGGGAAAACCTATTTACGAAATATTATAAAAATTAGTGTATACATGAAAAAGCCTTTTGGACCGGGAGAAAAATAATTCGATTTTTTGGGGTTTTTGATTTGCGAAAAAAAAAACGCAACGTTCTAGTTACTTGCCGTGTATTGTTCCTAAACAAATGTTTGCGCAATACATTGCTTATACTTTACTTTTATTAAAACGTTTGCCCGTTTTTTCATGTTTCCAACTTTTCAAGAAATTTACGTAGGTGTACACCGAACAAAGTAAATGCCTATAGTCATAGAGTAAAGAAATCTATAAAGACCGAAAATATATGGCGGAAATTCTCATAGATTTTGTCCACAACAGCCGCATCTAAATGCGCCGCCTTTCTGAAACTATACTACTGAAAATGTATTTGCTTATCGTGATTACTGCCATCTGTCTGCCCAGCTCTACATTGATTTCCTATGCACTTGCATGTATTCTGATATGGAACTTTGAAAGTTCTTTAGTTTATAGAGAAATATTTCATACGAAGCTTGATCGTGTGCATGCAAATGTATTTAAAAATGAAAATATTTGTGGCTTGCTTGTTTTTGTTTTTTTATGACTGCATCTACTTGCATTGGACAACTACAACAGCAAGCAATACTAAAAAAATTTGTTGCGATTTTCACTTCTGAGTATAGAGAATGGTAGATTTCATATTTTTAATTGCTATCTTTATGATTTTGTTTAAGACTTTATTGATTTTATTGATTTGCTACTAATGGTGGATAAATTTGTTTCGTCGCATATTTTCATTTGATCCTGTGATAAACTGTTTTTAGGAAGACTAAAAGACGGTTGCATATACATGGGTATACTTGCAGGATTAAATGAAAGGTAAAATTGTGAGGTTTCCAGATATTTTATGGTACATGTACATATGCAAGGGTGTTTAGTAAGTAGTATGTAAAGAAAATTATAGTTTGATGCTTCGTTTGGACAACAGAGGGGAGGTTTTCTGACTTTAGATACTTTCTCCATTAACCTCCTGTAACTTTCTTGTTGCGCATTCTCTAAAGATAACTGTCATGTCTAAAATTTCCAATAAATGTCCAATCACCTCTCCCAGTCTCCATTTTAATTTGTCAGCAGTTACAGGACGACTATACTTTTAAAATTTATGAGTTTTATTCGAACTTATAAAAAGGAAATGTCTTTTTGGATTTATATTTTTAAAATCAGAAATAATAATTAAAAATTTATCTTTATTTTAAAAATCCACAATAGATATCTGAAAATGAATTTTATTTTAAAAATCAAATATAAAAATCAAGAAAAAGTCTATACTAATTATTATGATCCCTTAGATGAAAGCACGTATGTAATTTTCATCCACCACACCCATATGCCGTGCAATCTTCGGCATATTTAATATGAACCGCCAAAGTATTTTTCACACGAAAAACAATTTTGTGAAATGAAAATCATTTTATGCTTTTTATTTATGATTTTCAAAATAAAACTCAAATCCCGATTTTGATTTTTGATTTTTTAAATAAAAATCAGTTTTTAATTTTTAATTTTGATTATTATAAAAAGAATCAGAAAATAATCATATGATTTTGTTTAAACATTCATAACCGTTACGGTCCCTGAAAAAATTGAAAAAATATTTGTCTATGAAGGATCGGACTCGTACTGATTGACGAAATTCAATTTTCAAACGATACATTCGAAAAATAAAAATATATACAGTATATTGCTACTGTCGGTATGAAAATGAATATTGTCGTTAAGTTCAAAATGAAGGCTTCAAGGCTTCAAAAAATTCGCAAAATCAAATATCTTGCTCCATGTACATCACTTCAAAGTTATGTCTTATTAGAAAGTTTTTTAGGAAACAGAAGAAAATTGTCATTGGTAGTGGAGGGGTAGAAATATGGGATACCTATTATAGTTTTAATGCTAACAGGCCCCAAATTAAAAATATCCAAGAAATAAATGGTATAAAGATAGAAAATTTGGTGTACTTATCAGTGATATTAACATAAATAATGTAGACTATAACACGCTCAAAATTTATTTATTCAAACAAAAAATATCAAAATTAGAAATTTCCAAAATAGGGTAATAATATAAGACTGTATTATAATATCAAAAATAAACGAAAAAATGTGCAGTATCAGTGATACTAACACGTTAATATTATATAACAATTTTAATATACTGTATAACTCTATTATGGGCCTATAAAAGTCATCATCATCATCTAGAATACTGCTTTAACAGTTGGTAGAAATACGAGATAGTGTCATATTATTACCAGCCAAGTGTCTCATATTGCAACCAATTGATTTTTTCAGTAAAATTAGTAATTTTGTTAGAAAAACTCAAGCATTTCTGTAATATATAATTATATTCTAAAACTAAAGTAAATATAACGTAGCTTACCGTATTCGTTTGTTCGAAACTCGGAAAATATACATATATAAACTGAAAAGCAAAACATGTGAAAGAAAACCTTTCAGTTATGCCCTAATAACGAAATATCCGCCGGCTATTTCAAAACCTTCGCAGTACTAACAGCAATGCTAGCCTAGCTACGCTTTAGATATCAATAGCATAGCAAGATCAAAACCCCGGTATCTCAAATTGCTACCATATATCATATTTCTACCCCGTCCTCTACTATTTGTATACACATTATTAAAACAATACATAAAGCTGTTTTAATTCTTTTTATAGTTCCGGACCCAAAAGGTAAAAATGGGTACCCTATTACCAGTCCTGGGCAAGTACCAAAGTAAAAGTACTTAAGTACAAGTACAAGTACCGAAGGCCTGAGTACTTCAGCGTAAGTACAAAAAGTACTTGTAACTAAGTACTAAATCTATAAAAAGTACTGAGTGCTTTTTAAAGTACTTTTTAAATTACTTTTTTAGAATCTTTGTACGTTGGCAGTAATATAATGTAGTTTATCGAGTTCAGTTAATAGATATTAATAAATAAATGCATTTTGAAAACTATAATATTTATAGTAACCAGTGGCTACTACTTATAGTTTTTTATATTTTTCGACGCTGCAAGTAGAGTAAAACTTTCACCTCTCACTACTACACTTTTAAAAACTATTAGAGGTTCGCCCAAGCACCTATTATCACCTCCAATAATGCATAATAATTCTAAGGAAAAAATTTGTAAGACAAAATTGAGACCTTCCCTACATCAGGTCGAGGCGTCGTTGATTTTATATTGAAGCGAGGCAGTGCTTGCTTACACTTGGTTATGTCCATTGACGTATATAATATGCTTGTGTCAGAAAGAGTTCTTACGTCGGTGCCAACATTGAAAAAATCATTTACGGGAAATTGAAAAACTGAGCACGCAGCTCGAAAGTGATTTTAATAAAACACTTAGAATTTCTTCTGTATTTCGACGAATCCACTAATTTATTTATTGTTTTCAGTTCTCTCTCAGTTGGTACTTGGTGCTTAGACCGAAGGGGTCAGCAGTATAGAAGGGAGCCCACTATCTGCAATGTATTTCTATGAACGTAGTGAGTCTCAGTCTATATTATACATGTCAGTGGTTATGTCATCAAGTCGAGGCATCGTCAATTCTATATACGAGCGAGACGTTACTGGATTTTGTTCTACTTGCGCGGTCTTGTTTGTATGGTATTAGTTTGTCTAAGGTTCTACCTTAACGCGTAAGTACGGCAGCTTGCCAGTTCTTTGCGTGTTTTGAAACTCAACACAAAAAGCAGTTGCGCTAGAGATTGTGTTTAATTTTCTACGAAGAGTTAGATATTTGTAGGTATTTAATAGACTCAGAAATACCTAAGTAAAAATCTTGGTACTTAAGTACAAAACTATGTCTTAAGTACAAGTAAATAGAAGCAGTTACATATGTTCAAGTACTACGTAGGGGCATTTCAAAAGTATTGAGTATTAAGTCTTAAGTGACACAAATGTACTTTAAGTAGTACTTAAGTCTTTTTTTACTTAAGTATTGCCCAGCTCTGCCTATTACTAAGCCTCCGATGTCCGTCGTCTATCTACCACCAGGCTGTATCGCATGAACCGTAAAAGGTAGGCAGCTGAAATTTTCACAGAGTATGTATTTCTATTGCCGCTAGAACAACAAATATTAAAAATAAATAAAATAAAATTAAAAATTAAATGGGGCCCCCTATAAAAGAAACGTGATTTTTCGGAGTTTTTTTCCTCGTTTTATTCTCATTTATTATTATTATCATAACTAGGCATAATTTTTTCAAATGTCAGCATTATTATTTTGTTTTTCAAAGGACTCCTACGCTCTACTCTTATTTGAAAAAATAAATAAAAAGCACAGAGTTTTAAATTTTGTACGTTGGCACGGAACCCTTCGTGCGCGAGTCCGACTCGCACTTGCCAGATTTTTTATAATTATTAGAACACCACAAATCTTTAGAACAACTTTTGTCTCAAACTATAAAAAATCCAAAAGGATAATTGGGGCTGTCCTTCTGTAACATTAATTAGGTTTTCAAACGCCAAGAACATTTTATCGGGCTAAGAAATTTTAAATAAAGTTAAATTGTGTAAACTAGCGAAAATAATTATTTAATTCTATATTTTGCAAGACATTTTTTTTTAATAAAACGTAGCTTACGTGCACTTCTGCTGAGGCAACTGTGTAAGACAATTGTAGTCTTTCTCAAAGGCACAATGTACACATCTTAACGAAAATATTTCTTTATATTAGGTACGTGATCCGTCGTAGTTTCGACACAATACGTCCCTTAACAAGTCAATTCAATTCGCCTTGGGGAGTTTTGCCTGAGTGTCTAATCATGACTTGGTTTCTTGCTAATAATTATGATTTGTACCACTCCAATAAGTTTCTAGATTCAATTCATTTAGAGCTTCCTCAATCATGACCCATATCCTATGTATTTTGTATGCTATGCATCAAAATCATTCAATTCAAACCAACAAAATTTGCAATTTGGAAGCTCTCATTCGTGTGTGTACGTTTATTACTGACATTTTGTCGTGGCTTATTCCCTCACTTTTACTTCAAATAACTTCTTGATAGATATGTCGGTACATTTTTGTTCAAAAACTTATCTCAATTTTATACTACTCTTTCCATGTAAACATTCTAAGATGATAAATTTAATGATGATTGCAGTGTAAAATCTTGTCCTCTCTTCAATGAAAATATTTATAATATCCTCTGTTGACTGTTTCTCCATGAAACATAGTTCATTACAAGAAGCTTTTTCTAATGAACTTGCTGAAAGGATAATTAACGCCTAAGTATTCTGTCGTGCAGATTTACCCGTACGGCCGGGAAGGTTAAATTTATTAAGTGTACAAGCACCATAAAGCTCACTTCAGACTGCTTTCTATAATTAAGAGAGTGAAGTGCGCGCCACTTCAAAATGGCTTACTTCTTTATATTGAATAACTTCCAAAGGATTTGTAGAAATCCGTTAGTGCAGGATTTCCTGGAGTATAGTGTTAAAAATGCAAACAACTTCAAAGGCTTGAATTTCTATGCTTAACATCCATTGCGATGTACATATATGTGCTTCTTTTTCTTTAGAGAGAGCATAAAGGATTCCAAACAAAAATTACAGTAGCAATATTATTTATAAGTATTTTTATACAGTAATATAGATTTATGTATAAAACATGAATAATGGAACAATTCTGTACAGAATAACTTAGTTTATAAAATAGGATATTTAATAAGGTACTTATAATGTCATTATAAAAACTTCATATTAAGTGTCGTATTCATCAAGCCATTTAATAAAAATTTAATTTAATTTATGGTTTAGTACTACCGTGAGTGAAGGTTGCGGCAGACTTTAAAATAATTATTATATTTGTGTTATCTCATTTTAATATTATTTAATGCAAATATATAACTTCAATTTAATGAAATCCAACCTTCTCTACAAGGCCGTGTATATAGGATGGGTTTCACGGGTTCAAACCCACCCAATCGTTGTAGCTTATACTTTTGTTAATCTAATAAGTCAAATTTTTGCCTACAATTATTTATATGTATGTATCGGCTCACAACAATTTGTTTTGTTATTTTATATCTTTGCTCCGTGGCCGTTTCTGGTAAAACAACTTTAGGAAAAACGTGGGCAATTTATGGAACGAAAATAAACACTCCATTATGTATGTATACATACATCAGTAGATGGTAGCTTCCTTTCATATACCGTAGCTTAATTGCAGTGGTATTTTAAACGTTCTTCATATCGACGCTTGACCGTAAAAGTGTTATAAACGACAAAAACTGCATTTGGCGGAAACAAGAAAAGACTATTTTGGAAGAATAAATAATAAGCCAGTTTTGAAAGCATACAAATTTTATTTAATTTACATTACTTTTCCTTATTAAAAAACACAAATTAATTTTTTCAAGTAAATTAAGTGGAAAAATGGCGCTTAAATCACTAGAACTATATAAAATAAAACACTTATTACAAAGAAAAATGGCGCCTGTTGCAATGTTTTAGACAAATTTTGATCTTATAGTGAAATTGACGTCGTTTATACCAAAAAATTCAAAATGAGGATGGTATTTTGTATCAATCGCCAATCATTACACAATAAAGTTAGCATAGTAAACATGGGAAAGAATAGAAAATAGAAATTGAGTTCCTTGAATGATAGACATACTTATTCCGATTGTGGATTATGGCTATCTTCTTCATCTGATTCAGGTAGCAAATCCAGTTTGGTTTCCTTACATGGAAATGATTCATATTCATTTTTAAATCGTTTTGGAATTATACCTTTTTCCAATAATTTTATTAAATCGTTCCGTTTTGCAACTGAAATGCACAACTGTTGTTTATAAACTCTTTGAGGCTTAGGAGTTTTTTTCCTAGAACTTATTTTTAAAATTCCATTATCAGGAGTGTTTTGGGCGTAATTAAAAAAAACGTTAATTTTATTCGATCCTTTAATAAAGATAAAACGTTTTGCTTCCGATATTTTGAATTTTTCTTTCCTTCCATTTATTGTAATTGTCCTTGGAATATGTTTAACTGATGTCGATTTCCAATCTTGAAACTTTTTATAGGTTAAAGGAATAACGTGATATGGCCGTGGATTTATTCGAGAGTTTGCAATAAGAGTAGGCCATTCCGATGGAGCCCAAACAATCCTTTTTTTCGTAAAGTTTTCTATTGTAGCGTGAACTGAATCCACCGGCATATAAGGATGCCCTGCTGCTAGGAAAGTTAACGAAATTTCTTTAATATTGGTAGATTTATTTTCTAAGAAATAGTGAAGCATTGTTAGAGTTTGTCGATTTTTATTCTGTCCTGGGCAATTATCGCAATATAAGGAAACAGTTTTTATGTTGCTGTTAGTATCAACAATTTACAAGTACCGATAAAGGGCTGAACAAATTTCGTTTGCACCCCGCATTCCATCACATTCTCCCCAAAGAAAGGCAAACGCATCTTGAGTCCCACTTTCATAAACAGTTAAGTTATAATAGGAGTATTTGCGGACGTAATAAAAAAGCATAGTATCCCCGTGTGGGGTATTTAAAACTTTCTGCATATCAAAACTTGCACATAAAAACGAAGAACTAGTTCTTGACTTTTGTTGATCCTGTAAAAATATATTTTTTGCTTCCTCTTTTTGACGAATATGTTATTTTTTGGCTTTCACAAATCACACATTTGTCTTTTCTAGGGACATGTATGCCAATATTATAATCTCTTTTAAATATTTGACGGAAAATACGCTCCGAAACAATTTCATTCCCTTCTTGCTTTTTTTAAAAAATTCTATATAAATTTGAAATGCTTTCAAATTCTGGAGGAAGGTACTTCCTTTTAGTGCTCGATCGGCAATAGTGAGATGGTACAGCAGGTATAGATTCAATAAACTGTTTGATATTTTTTTTTAATACATCTGGTGTGGCATTTCCACTTTTCTTTTTACCGCGCATATCTCTTTTGCATGTATTATCAGATGAGCACTTTTTTATGGTGTAGTTAATAACACTACTGGAAATATTTAAAGTTTTTAGAAGAAACTGTAAGCATATTGGAGTTTTTTTTCATCCACAATTAAGTGATATTTTCGAGTTTCTGATCTAATCGGATCATTTTTTGAACGTCGTCGTTTTACTGGTACTCTATGTATGCAGGATAATAACCAATCTTTCCGCTGAATATATGACTTCGACCAAAAAGTTTCAAAAATATTTTTACGTACTTCCTCACATATTTTCTGACCGCATTTATTCAGACAGTTATTTTTGCATGGATTGCTTTGTACACATCTTGGTTTTTTGCATTTTTTTTATATTTTGATCCACTGCTTTCGCCCGCATTCTGATTGATTAGGTTTTCATTTGGATTTACTCGTGTTTCTTCAATTTGTCGTATTTGATTTCCAGGTTCAAGAAAACTATTTAATTTTTCAATCATTTCGTTTCCGGTAATAACTTCTATTGAATGAATTATCAGTCCTTTCGACTCCAGCGACTTTTCATTAGGAACGGACATTTGGAAGTCTGAAATATTGAGTTCTTATATGCATTAAAATAATAGATTTTTTTTTTCTACACCAGTACACCGAAAATTTTAGGTTAAGCCTGTATAATAAATCTAGACTAGTATTTATGTGGCCGAATCATAGAAATAAAGTCAAATATACAAATATTTAGGTACACATAAAAATTACTGCAAAAATGTAGTGCTCACAACAAACCGAGGATATTGTTTTCCAGATAACTTGACTCATTTTTTTAATTCAAATGTTTCCTATTTATTTCCATAACCTAGTCAGAACCTAGTTTCAATTGACTCGAAATCCATAATTCGGCCGACTGATTTTAATTATCACTACAAACTATCATTTTGCTATATAAATGTAACAAAGCACTCAAAACGTTTAAGTGCGGCGTCGCCAGTACTGGTTACTTTGATCATTTACTAACTGGACTTAAAAAATATTTTTAGCTCATGCAGTACATTTTCAGTCTGAGAGTTCCTTTATCTGTCAGTTGTATTAAATTTTGGCATAACAATTAATGATTCCAAGTTTGTTAATGGTTTTCCACAACACTATTAAATCTTTTTTGCTCTCCATACTCTGTAATCAATAAGAGTACGTATTTATATAAAAAAAAAAAAAAAAAACAAGGAAAAACTTAGAATTGGTCTAAAACCAATTCTTACGATACCGTAGATGAATGCCCGTATGTAATTTCATATGGTCATCCCTCTGTAAAAGTTGGACCGTTAAAGTGATTTTTCCCATCTATATCTAAAACGGTTCGTCGGACAGTAAAAATGATAACCAATTTCAGATTTTACATTCTAAAGCACTCTTCCGTAAAATAAAAATGTCCAGGACTGATCGTTACGGTAATCATCAAAAATCTACAAATCTACATTTTTGTATGGTAACACCAGGTAGAGATTATCCGACGCGTACAAAATTTCAGCTCATTATGATTTAAAGAGAATAAAATCTAAGTCTAACTTATGTTTCCTCGTTAAAACAACCATTTTTATTGTAACTAATTATAATATGGCAACTAGTATTCTCCCTGAGTGCCCCATGGTTTTATATGAGACATTGTAACTTTACATTTTAGGGCATTTTAGATAATTGCATACTTATATCTAAAATGCTCTAAAAAATAAAAAGTTTTTTTTTTATATATTTTTTAAATTAATTGCATTTTTGTCCCCGCAAAAAAATCTAAGAAGCTTTCTCCACTTGAAAGACTCCTGTGACCATTGGCGTAGCTAGGGTTTTCTTGCGGAGGGGGCGGGGATCTAGTACTTGGCCAGCCTGACTCAAAGTTGAAAAAGAATATTCTTCAATCAAGTATTGTTTGTCAAAAATGTGTAAAAGTTTCTATAACGTTAATCAGTGTTAGCTCCAAGTTTCCTTACATCAAGCAAACTATTTTATTATTACCGTTGTTTGATTTTGAGCAAGGGTCCATTTTTTAATAAATATCGCCTATTCATTTGACTGGATTTCATTTCGATTGAATGCAAAATACATGTGATTTGTTTTACATCTACTAGCATTACGATTTCTACTGGAGTGAGAAAACCTTTACAGAAAGAAGAAAAGTTCAACTAACGGCAATAAAACCGTAGATCTAATAGAAGCGAAATTTAATTAATATATGCAGAAACACTTCTGGTTTTGAGAAAAATGCTTCTTATGATAAGAAAATTATTGCTTATACAACGAAACTGACTTGCTACAACGAACAACATTTTACAAGAAGTCAACATAATATATACCTATTAAAAATTAATTTTGAACATTTAAAATAAATAATATAAAAAATATAAAATATAACGAAAAGTAGACTACATTTAAGCAATTCTATTCTTAGGATATATAATCTTTTCTCATATTCTGTATGAAAATTTTCTGCTATTATCATAATCGGAGATAATTTAGAAAATATATTTACTACTATTAATCTAATTTTTCTATATTCAGTTTGAATAAGACGAAGCAATTTGTTTTCTTACATGCAGGAAATGTGTAGTTAGCTCAAAATCGTACCTAACTTCCTTGATACACATGGTGCAGTAAAAGTTTCTCTCAGTGCATTATCGTTTAATTTGACTTCGTCATCATCATTACTATCTTCTAAATTAATATAGTCATAATCATGCTGCTGGAAGGGAATACAACTATTATTTTATTACTTTTCTTGTTAATTTAAATTAAACTTCTTAATGGTATTGTAACAGAAATTGACGAAAACCAATTAAATAAGCTTTAGTTTTCTATTTTTTTCTGCAAATCGGCTAAACAGTTTTCAGTTGTAATTTTTTCTTTTATCAATAGCATTCTCAATGTTAAGCAGAAAATTTTCTCACAGCCGGCGGAACTCACTGGGAGTACTTTAAAAAGTTTACATAAATAAGGCAACACGTTTTTTTTTAAATTTTTTTGCAAATTTTCAGCATTCATCTAATCTTTTTTTAATTAAAGCATGTTTTTCATGACCATTGCTTCCACTTCCAATTTTTAAGATTTTTTTTTATGTCCAATTTAAGAAATGAGTCTACATCGCGAGCTAAAAATAAGTTCTCAAATCGGCGTTTTAGATTTACTATGATATTATCTATTATTTGGTAGTAAATGTTGATTTTCCATTATTCTTCTGGTTGTGTATCGGCTGGCAAATCTAATGTAATGTTTTTGGCCACTGTCGAAAGTTCTTTGTGCACGCCTTTTTTTGGGACTTTAACATATTTTAGCGAAATCTCGTGCTTTTCAGGAACTGCTCGATGTCTGTCCAAATTTTGAACTGATTGCTGCATTCACTATAGCGAGAACTGAGTGAAGGAAATGACAAAATGTGTGTAAGGAAAGACGAATTCTGGTTTCGTAATAATCTTTAGCAATTCGAAATCTTCCACTATGTGCTTGTAACGGTTCTCATTGATTTCTTTTTCTAAAGTTAATTTAATTGAATCATAATTTGCCAGTACTTCTTTGCAGTTTTCGTAGCGACAAATCTATCTAGCAGTACTTAGACCTCCTATTTCATGGCTGGTATGGATTCCGGAGTGCCTTGCAATTTTTGCAGGCTCGCATGATGACCAGGGCCCTATTTCATAAAACTATTAGTCTAATACTAATAATTTCCAAGTTATTAGCTCCAATAAATTATGGACTAATATTATAGTGTCTCATAAAAATTTTCTCGAATACTAATAATTCCCTTGCTACTGTCATAAGAATTATTAGTGCAGCTTGAAATTATTAGTGCAGACTTCCAGACTAATAACTATCAACCTACGGCTGCGATAATAATTATCAGTCACTATCTCGCTGGCCATTATTTGTTTCCAAGCACAGCAAAACTGTAAACAGACAATTAAAAATGTGCATTCAATTTTTACCGGTTTTGAATTTACATTCTGCAGTTTCAAATTATTAAGTGATAAGACTCAGAGAAGAAAGTGTCTGATTTGTTTTTTATAAAAAATTACTTTTGCCTAAATTCGAAAAATTCCTTTAAAAATGTGCTCAAAAGAAGTGAAACTGCATTTACTTAATTTGATTTTAAAAAATAAAAATGTTTTGTTTGGCTCTTTTTCGAGTACCCTGTCAAAGCACAATAAAAGTGATGCTTGGAAGGAAATCCACCAAGAAGCTGTCGCAAGTAGTGTATTCCAAGATAAGCCATGGGGATATATACGTGATGCATTTTGGCCCAATATTAAAAAGTGCACAATGGTGAGTGAGAAATTTTAAATAGAATTCTTGCGGTAATCGTAAATCAAACTTAAATATAGATTGAAGTTGACAATGCAAAACGAACAGGGTCTGGGGGAGGAAAGAAAAACATTTTAAACGAGATCGATGAAAAGGTTCTGGAGATCTTGTCTAAAGATGCACCGGATGTTGTTGGTTTACCAGTGGCGGAATCATTGGAGGACATCCAAGAAGACTCTTTACATACTTCGAAGGAAGCGAGTGATGGACGAAGTGAAAATGCAGGTGTTTCCATATCGAAAGAAACAAGAAAATCACGGAGAACACCTTTTTCACCTTCAGGTAAAATTAGTGGTTTTAGTTACTCATTAAACCACCAAATACAAAAGTTACATCTGCTTTTAGAACCAAAAAGAAAACAAATGCTCTTTGATGACGAAAGGATACTTTCTTTAAGAGAAGAAAAATTAAATCTAGAAATAGAAAACTTAAAAAAGGATAGCCAAAAAAAGGATCTGGAAATAGAAAACTTAAAATTAAAAAATGAACTACTTCAAAAGCAAATTGAGAAAGAGGAATTTGGAAAGGAAGAATTTTATGAAAAAAATCTTGCTGTACAGGAATTTTAAATAAAAATAATAATATTTTCACTTAGCATAGCTTCTTTGTTTTATTCCCTAAAAGAATTAACTAGTTCTTGCTGCCTCAAAATGCCTGCTGTTGATGCTGTTGTTATTTCGTCGTCCGTAGCTTCCTCTTCATTTGATGTTTGCTCACAGTTGAAGTTTGAGAGACCATGTGCGCAACATGTCAAATTACTAAGCGTAACACATGTCTTTATTATATTACAGGCGTAAATAGGCAAGGAAACTTTTCCTTTAAAATACCGATGCTATTTTCAATTAAACACCGTGTACGTTTATGTGCCCTATTGAAAATTTGCACAGCAGTGTCTTCTAGGTCATTATTTTTAGGGGTAATCAACCATTCTTTAAGCGGGTAACCCGAATCGCCTAAAAGTATTGACCGTGGGTGTGGGCGCCAGCCATTTTCCATTTTTCTATATAGTGTACTATTCCTTAATACACGAGAATCGTGCACCTTGCCTGGCCATTTAGCACTGCAATAATAAAATTGTAGGTCAGGTCCACACACTAACATACAGTTAATGGAATGATTTCCGTGACGATCAATAAAACGGTCTTCATTCGTCCTTGGTGCATCAATGTCGATAAGAGTACCATCAATACAGCCAATAACGCCAGGCATGCGCTTTAATAAATAAAATTTTCTTACAACATCGTCGATAGCGTCCGGCCATTTTACTACCAGTGGAAAAACTTTGTCGTTGATTACACTAACCACATCCTTGATTACACGGCAAACAGTGGCTTTTGAGATACCGTGCATATCTGCTATCCCGTGGTACTGGCCTCCATTACCTAACCAATGAAGGGCTGTTAGTAGTCTCTGTTTCGATGATAGAGCACAGTTTCGATTTGTTGGAGTTTCAAGAAAGGGTCCAATTCGTTGCAACAAATATTCAACACTCTCACTACCAATACGGAATTTTTCATTAAATTCGTAACTTGCATTTAGTTCATAATTAATCCTATGCCTAAAAACCCGACGTCGACGTATCCTCACAAGAATATCTTCGTCAAACTCGTCATCACTTTCCGAAAACATTTTCAAACGATTGAAAATAAACAAAAATTATTCCGAAAATATCACAGTTACGGCTAAAAATATAATTTTAATCCTTCGCGAATGAACAACCTCATCTGACTGAACACAGTTTTCTTCAGTGCTGGGCACCGTTAATGAAAACATTAACTTCGTTAATCGTTAATCCGTTACTAAAATAGTTAACTTCGTTAAACGTTAAAGCGTTACTTTACGGAAAATTTAACGGAAGTTAACATTAATCGTTAATCGTTAACTCCTAATAGTAATTGTAATCTTTATAGTATTGGACTAGTGAAATGAGAAAGTATATTCGCGGAGCAATGACTATTGCATAGCTCGTGTGTTATTGAATCCTTGGCGCAATGATCATTCGTTTCGTCATTGCACCAATTACGCCTCCACAAGCTCATTCGTTTGCAATTATACATTACTTGTCATTCCTTATGTCAATAAGTGCGCTTTCAGCGGTGAGGAATTGCAAGTTATTGGAAAAATCAGCTGATTTTCAAGCCACCACTTTCAGATATCATATTTTTCAAGGTAAATTTTGAATATTTTCCAAAGCGAATTATTGAAAAACTTTCTCACATTATATATCCAATACAAGGCTCGATTAAATTTTTCTCCTATTACTTTACAATTCACATTTTTTAATTTACAAAATTGAGAACTGTCATCTGTAAAATCGAATTACCGTCAAGATATCGTGTGCTTGCTTTACCAAGCAATCATCATTCAATTAATTACGTAATTAGATCAATGATAATTCTAGTGCATCATGTGCCTAGGGTATAATACCCTTGCTTATAAAAAAATGTTTTGGTTGGGGAAGTTTAGGTAGGACATGGAAAATAAATATGAAAACAGTACATAAATCTTAGTTTGTTATAATAAATATTTCGGAATCAAATTAAAATTACGGGTAAATCAAAATACTGGAGATCAATTGTGAAAAGCCGCAGCAAATTGGCGTTGTTTATCGTCCAGAAAGTCCAAACCTTTTATCTATGCCCTTTAATAAGACATTACCTAAAGCTGTGCAATTCACAAGACCCCTAGCCTTGATATTCATTAATTTAAATACAGTTGCTGGAATTTGTCGGTAGGAGTGATCCGAGATATGCTTGAGCTTAAAGCGTGATGTCATCTTGCGTGATAGTTTCTATGCACAGAACCTACGCATAGCCACACACATGATCCTCGCGGCGTGTTGTCAGTTTCTTCATAAATTGTAGGTACCCAATTAACGGTTAACGGACATATGCAAAGTTAACGGAAGTTAAAGAGTCCGTTAATATTCTTAAAACTTAATCCGTTACTCGAAAAGTTAACTTCGTTAATTAACGATTAACGGATTAACGGTCTTGTGCCCAGCTCTGGTTTTCTTATTAGTCTACTTTTACCCACGTAATTGGATTAATAAAAAAATTGTTATTAGTTATTAGTGCAGCACTAATAATTATTAGTAAAAGAGCTTCTATGAAACAGAATCTTCGTGCAGTAATAATTTCCCACTAATATTTATTTGCGGTGGAGTAATAACTTATTACTGTGCGAACAATATTTATGAAACACAATGGACTAATAATTTGGAAAATATTGGTAAATTTGCTAATAATTATTAGACTAATAGTTTTATGAAATAGGCCCCAGGTTGTGAGAAGTAAATATCCAAAGCATCAAGGCCGTTAAAAAATGTATTTGGTAGAGATTTAGTTTGTGTGCTAAACAATGGATGAATAGGGCGTAAAGGTGAGTTTCTTTTATAATAATTTGCAGGGCTCTATTTTTACCAGACATGACGACATCACTATCATAAGACTGTGCAAGAATTGAAACATCACACAAATGGTGTTTGTTCAATGTATCCAAATTCAGTTGCTAGTCCTTGCGCATCTCTGGACTTATTTTTAATTTTATAATTTATAATTTAAAAAGTCTAGAAATCTTTCGACTATGTCGAGAATGTTCGCAAATCTTATATGGTTTTTGACAATTGTTCCTTTTAAAAGCACCTGACCTCGTCCACGTTGAAAGAAAACGCCTCATGCTTAATTTCTTGAACAATATCTCTAGAGTGAGGTTCGATATCACTTCAATTATTTCATTCTGCATGTCTGGGCTGTAGTAGTTGTAATGTTTTTCAAAGTGGAGTGAAAATTTGCCGTCATATCTACAAAAAAAATTTGAGCAATTTTCAAGAAATTACCTCCTATTTTTAGAAGATGAAACCTCCCGGCGCCTTCTCAAGGGTAATCCTTCGCCAACAAGTGTTAGTATTATATCAAAGGGCTTAGCCAAGTATTCTATGTTTTTAAAAATTGCTTCCTCTTGCTGTTTCGTAAATTGTTGATGAACATCTCAAAATTCAAAAGGGAGGCGATGATTCTGAGTGATTTTTTAAGGCCTCTGCTAATTTTTTCCAGTTGTTAAAACCACTTTTCACAATTTGGAACCAACTTCAAATGGAGCGAGACAGCTCACTCGTAAAATTTCGTTATGCTTTCCATGTATTTCCTCATGCTTGCGTGGTTGAAACTTAAATATAATTGATCGTTTAATTGGATTTAATAATTTTTGATCGTATTTTTCTGGGTGGGGGCCACCGGTGCC
The DNA here is from genome assembly GCA_963924295.1 of Dioctria rufipes. Classification (NCBI taxonomy): domain Eukaryota; kingdom Metazoa; phylum Arthropoda; class Insecta; order Diptera; family Asilidae; genus Dioctria; species Dioctria rufipes. Next base: position 83,912,907 of record OZ002742.1, read on the forward strand.
GCACCGGATTAACTGGGGTGGTCCGTGCCTACCCGTGCCCCTACCTAGCTACGCCCATGCCTGTGGCAGTTGTTTTTGATTGAAACAAGCTACCCATCGCCCTTACTGAGCTAGTCAGCCAGTTTCAACTGCGACCACTGAGAGAATGTTTTTCACATTAAAGAGGTTGTAATCATGGTTCCATGATTCCACAGGACGCCTGACAGGAATCCACAACTGACAGGACTCCACAACTGACAAGACTCCACGATTGACAGGATTATACGACTGACGGGACTCGCTCTGCTAAGCGTTCAAGAGATTTATTAAAATTGAAATGAATGAAGAAATTTCCCACTTCACAGCAAGAAGGAAAAGACTAAATTTAATTCTGTAATTTTTTCTTTTTTTATAAAAAGTGGACCTTAATATTATTTTTTTGGTTGGAATATAAATATATGTAATAAAAATAAGGTTAAATAAAAAATAACAAGTTTTCAAACATAATTTTTTTTTAATTTCGGAAGCTTTATACGGCAGATCCACGGAGCTCATTGAGTTCATGTTAATTGTCAATTATCTTTCGTGTCTAGAGGATGCCTATTAAGTTAAACCCCACCCATTCGTGATCTATATATAAGGCCTTGCCTCTCTAACAGTAGTATTAAAACACAATTTAAATTTTTATCACATGGCTTGGTGAAGACGGTTATAAATATTAAAAATTTTATTTATGGTACCTCCTCCATCATCGCTGTTGTGCTTAACCAAATATGAAGGAGAATAACAAGTTAAGTTTTCAACAAAGAAAGATATGTCATATACTTTACTCTTTTGCATGTATGGTGGAAAAGAAAATGGCTATGCGGTAGTGCAACTTAGACAACGAGTTGAAAACATAAATTGAGAGAACGTAGTAATTACCCGAATGATAAAATCTTCTTGAATATCTTCAAAATCCTTTCAAACTATTCATAATAATGAATTTTTCGTACATCGAGTCACACTACCTTAATTTTTTAAGAAAAAGATAAATTTCGCTGTGACTAAACTGTTGAATGGAGATGTAAAATTTCTGCTAAAAAAATCCGTCTTCATTTAGACAATTCTTTTGAAAAAAAATTAAAATAGTAAGTATAAATATTTTCCTTACTATTTCGTGATTGGGTAATGCTATTGCAATCCAAAAGAACACGAAATAATATCACAAATGCACAAATGTTATAAGCAGCCTCCTATGGTTCAAAACAATGAACTAATTTATCCGTAAAAAAGGTCCCTGTTCGATTGCTGCTAAATACTAAATAATAGTGGAAAGAATATTATAGGGCATTCACACTAGCCCAAAATTTCGTAATTTCAATGAAATCGGCTCAAAATTATGTAATTTTCCATAAATTTTTTTCAGCTCAATACATCGTAATTTCTACAAAATTGCGCATCGAAATTACGTACTTTGTAACGAACGCATCCCATATTGCTGAAAGAAAGCTAACTTCGCTTCGAAAGATTGACGTTTTGTTATTAGATTCAAGATGGTTGACCGTGGTTAATACTTCGAGAAGGGAACTAACGCGGGGGTTACACCGGCAAGTACAGCTTGCATGCAAGGCTCCCTTACAACACGATTTTTAACTTGACAGCGGAAGGCAGTTCGCTTGATGTCTTATCAGCTTGCATGAAAGTTTATGTAAAAAATGGCATTGAGACGTAAACTCTTGCATATATTTAGAAAATTATGGCAATAAAAGAAGTATCACAATGATAAAATCCCAAGAAAAAAGGAAGATGAAGGTGTTGGTAAATGATGTATGTATGTATTGCAAATAATCCCAGAAGATTTCATTTTCCCGGTATAAATTTGTTAATTTCTCTCAAGCATTTCGTTTCCGCCATTTTGAAAACTGTATAAATGCCAAATTACTATCTCCCAGCTGCCATGATTTTACATCATTCAAGTTCGCTGAAAGTTGCATGGCAGTTGGACTACACGTGCAAGAAGTATGGCAGTGTATGCTGCATACAAGCTGTAGTTGCTGGTGTAACCCCCGGGTAAAGGAGGCGACATGTGATGAAAAAAAGCGTAGCAACTACCGTTCTTCTTCTTGTTTTGTCGAGGTGTCAGAGGCGGCGTTAAAAATTGTTGATGCCTTAAATATCACAACGAATTAATGGCGCGAAAATTCAAGCACATTTCTTAGAAATTCCGCACAATCTTCCGCACCAAGGACCACCCACTGATATGTATATAAATGGACTGACTGATCTTCTGTTTCATGTGGCACCAGTTTTGATTTCAGCAAATATGCTCTCACTGACGATATATTTAAATTATTTGCGAATGTACTTATATATGCATGTCAGTGGAATTTACCAAATTTACCATAAAAGAATTTTAAAAGTATTTTCTTCAACACTGCTTGTTGTATCTATATCTTCGAGTATATATAACTCCTTTTTATATTACTATCATTTAGTCCAATAGCCATTAACCATTTCCTATAAATAATAAATTATCTTTTTTGTAACTACATCTCTGCGCCAAACACACTTCGCGGCTCTTTGTTTTCGAAAAAGTACAGTCAAACACCCTGACAAAATCAAGATGGCGAAAATTTTTGGCAACGCTGACATACATATACTTACTATGGGATATCGTCTCCTTTAATTCTCTCCTCAAAGGGTTCATAGGAGTCATTAGAAGTTCCGCATTTTCTTGATTACTTATAAAGACTACATATACGGAATAATAGCAGAAGTTCTGAAACATATTAATTAGAGTGGATCAATAGAAAAGTTAAGCTACCAAAAAAAGAACAATCATGATTACCTGAAAATCAGCCGCGAGCTGGAAAATTGGGACATATTCTTCGAATTCGGCGAGGTTCTTCGTGAACATCTTCTGCAGAAGCGTTTTCTCCTAGGTCTAAAAAGAAGAAAATCGTAAATACTCATTCGGAAATTTTGAAGGAATTTAAATGTACAAATGACAAGATATCGCTGAAATAAAACATACAGGGTGTCCCACGTAACGTGTTCCCTGAGCATTTTTCTCGAAAATGTGCGGAGATATCGAAAAAGTCCTAATAATAAAAGTTACGCATCGTTAGTCAAGGTTTCCTCTGGCATAGCCAAAGTCCTTGAAAAAGGACTTGGGAAAGGATATATTTAAAAAATGTCCTTTTCGTCCTTATTAAGGATACATTTAGATTGCATTTTTGAATTCCGAAAATAAAACTAAAACGAAAATGTTATATTGAAAATTCCAGTTTAACCCTTTTTTATCGAGATATAAGACCTCAAATTGTACTCTATGCACCGTGTTCCTTTGCCATTTTTCTCGAAAATGCACACAGATATCATCGAAGTGCTAGTAACAAAAGTACCAAAAGCTACCCATCATAAGCCGGGCTAACTTTTGATATGATCAACATTTAAAAACAAAAGCCACACGAAAAAAGGATATCTTCGGTTTGGTCCTTTTCGTACTTTCTGAGGATGTATTTTGGCTACATTGAAGAATTCTTAATAGGTGTACTACTTTTTAACTAATTTGATTTGCAGTTATTCAATGTAGCCAAAATGCATCCTCAGAAAGGACGAAAAGGACCAAACCGAAGATATCCTTTTTTCATATCCTTTTTTGTGTGGCTTTTGTATTTAAATGTTGACCATACCAAAAGATAGCCCCACTCAGAAAAATTTCTTAAGCATAAAATTAAGAATTGTTGGCTTAAATTAACCACGCTTCGAAATTCTTAATTGTAAGGCCGTCTGCTTACGTTTAACTGAAATTTAGCATGTTTTTGTTTTGAAACAAGAATTTTTTGTGTTAAATGAGCATCACATACTTGTGTATAAGCATAGAAAACGTGGTTAAATGAAGCACGCACGCTACTGCAAGTAAGCCCTTGTGTGTTGGTTTAATGTTAGTATGGCGCATGCTTAATTCAACAATGTGTGTGCTTCTTCTAACTGCACTCTCAATTTTGGTAAGTGCGGGTTAATCTGAGCATGAATAGTGCTATACGTAAACCTTGGAGTGATTTAATTTAAGTATGCCGGATGCTCAGTTTAAGAATATATTGGTTAATTTTAGACACATTTTTATATGTGTTGCTTCATTTTAGCATATTTCGTAGCACCAAGTGCTCAAGTTAAACCACGCTACACTTGATTTGAGAACGCCTTTCACGACTTGTGAGCATTTCTCTTACCGGCTTCATTTTGCATCTGTGAATCTAAGCAAAAGCATCTGTTTTTGGTGGAAAAGTAAAACAAATTGTTTGGTGAATTTAAGCGAAAGCTTTGTTATTTGTGATATTGGTGGAAAATTAAAAACATTGGTGTGTTTCGTGAATTTAAGCAAAAATTTCGTGATTTTGGTGGAAAATTAAAAACATTTGTTTGTTTCTTGAATTTAAGCAAAAGTTTCGTGATTTGTGATTTTTGTGGAAAAAGAAATCCATTTTGCGGACATTTAAATAATACAACTTTATTAATTTATGGTAAGTAATTTAATAAATCTTCTCATTTTATTTTTGTGCATGTAAGGTATACACAAGCCAAACCAATTAACTCCACAAAAAACTCTAAATGGAGTTAATGGTTTGGCCCGTGAGTGTCTCATATGCAAAATATTATCCTGATAGATACATACGATAACATCTGTCGATGAAAGAAAAAAATTCTCGTATGCAAAATTTCCTACATACGAATAAATCACTCGGCGCTAATGAGTCAATTCAAAACCCTCGAAAAAGAATCTTACTAAAATTAGCTGAAAACTTTTGTGAAATTTCATAAGACTTTTTATATTCAAAGCAAACATATTACATGCCTCGAAAAAGTGGAGGATGTCCCCGAGGAGTTCTTTATGATAGGCATAGAAATAAGGCAAGAAAATTACGTAGCAAAGATCTACTTCGAAAAGTATCAAAGGACACAGCATCTAATATCGAATCATCTAATAAAGAATCTTCAAATTCACCGGAGATAATAGAAACACATTGCCAATCGGATATAGGTATATAAAGTAATATTTTATTTTATTATTATTATTTTATTATTTTATTTTAAACGTTCAACTTAAATAAATTTAACTTATAGACGAAGAGGAATACCAGAAAATAAAATCTGGGCTGAAGTTTAACTACAACGGTGAAGCAGCTCGAGATCAATATAAAAAAATTGCCAAAAAAAGACTGGAAGAGTTTCGTTCATCTCGACAGAATGATATATTTATGGAATGGCCAATGGTGAAAAGCACCAATGCGAATATATTTGTAAGCATTAAATTTAATAAATTTTATTAAAGATTGACACCGATTTCGACGCTCTACACTCAGGCAAAAGAGATGATCTATTTCTGAAATAGAGTAGTTTCGCTTCAAAATTAAAACCAATTTTAAAAAGTGACTTGCGAGATCCTGTATGCATTAATTTACTTTCATCCCTTGACAAAGATTGTGGAGATGGTATGCTTTCAATTTATTTTATTTATTTAATATATTAAATTACTTCATTTTCCAGATACAAATAATTATGTTATGTTGTCTTCTTTGCACGGTATATTAAAACCGTCAATAAGAACAAAAATAAAAGGAATATCGGCTTCTTAAAATGTTCCTCGGTGGAAGCCAACCATTAAGGATTCCCAGGATAGTTTTGCCGTAAACCTGAAAACCATCAACGATCTTGAAAAAATTATATCGGAAAAAAAGGAAGAGGTGCGAATCTTTGAAAAGGACGATTCAACCTTTTATTATTATTGAAGATGACACAAAATCAAAAATTAATAATTTTTATATTTGACAATGTTTACGTAAAACTTAATAGTTTTGTTCAATGCATTGATGTATACTTTAAAATTTTTCAAGTTTTTTCGTTGAAATATCCTGTAGAATGCGAACAAATTTGGACTTTTGTACAGCAATATTTTTATAACATTACCACAACACATGACAAAAATTGTCCTCAAATTTTTAAATTTATATCTCGGTTAAATTAAAATTCATAATTTTCAATTTAAAAGTTTTTATAAAAGTCCACAAATATGTATTTATTTTCCTTTTTTTAATTTCTCACTTTACTTTATTCAATATATACGTAAAAATAAATACCATGAATAAAATAAGCAACCTATATGTATTTATGCGATACATACTCGTTGCTTGTTTAAGGTTCTATCTTGCAGATATTTACAATTGAAGCAATTTATAAATAATGATCTTGATCTGCTATATTTGTTCACAAAATTTAGATGAAATTAATAATTTAATATGCCATCTTAAAAATGTCCATGGTAAACAAACTGGAAACTTATATATTTGTAAACAGAATTCTTGCACTCAAAGTTTCACATGTATTAATAGTTTTAAAAAACACCAGCATTTAATAACTGGTACTGTATTAAAAGAAATAAATGTGGCTATAAAATCGTTAGGACTAATAGATAATAGTGGACAGAGAGTAAAGGACATATTAGATAAGTGCGTTTCGAATCCTTTTTTAGATTTCAATACCGAATACAAATTATTTAAACGTTTAGAAGAAACTGATGCCCTAAAATTGCCAATGCATTTATAGAGGGAAGATATATAAAAATGGGTTTTTAGTTGCACGTTCTAATGACATAACATTTAATTTATATAAAATCATTGAATGTTTGTTGGTTAACAATTCAATATACTTAACTGTACAACATTATGAAACGAAAGATATTGACCGACATTTCAGAGCTTATGAAATTAAAAATAAATTAGATATCTATTCCATTTTTCATACAACTAGGTTTACGAGTCCTCCACTTCATTCCTGTGTTTTACCAAATGGTAATCGATTTGTTAGAAATAAGTACTTTTATAAATAATTATCTTTGATTCTTCAGAATTAATATAAAATTTTGTCATATGTATGTCAAAAGTTCTTATGTCTTATTGACAAATGTTCATATTAGAGTGCAATATATTATGATAACTTAATAATAATGACTACACTAATGTTTAACTATAGAGCTATAAACTACGAAAGCAATTGTTTGTTCTAAAAAATAAGTTGAATTACAAATATAAAATACCTAAATACATAACACGGTACCGTCTTTTTACTTGCTTTGTATATTTGTTAGGCTTGAATATTATTAGAGGTAAGTATTCGCTTTTTCACTACTATACATATTCAATTTTCTTTTCCGAGGATTTTCAGGTTATACTCCGTAGTAGTACCTGGAATGGCAGAGCCTTGACCAATTTGAATAACCTCCGAAATGAAACCATTCTGTAATTCGCAACAAAGTCCACTATCAATCGAATTCGCTAATCTCGATATAGGTATATGGCCGTATTGGTTACGAATTGTAGAAGTGGGTTAATTTCTAAGGTAATTAAAATTTAGGTCACATTTTCCGTATAAATATATCAATCACGGCACATTCTTAATTCAACAAGCACCATGCTTATTATCAATACTAATTTCAAGGATGAAATATTCTTTGTTTGACAACATATGTGCTTGATCTTAGTATTAATCTACGCTAATTTTAACTGCGCCACATACTTGATTCAAGTTAACTCATGCTAATCCTAAGCATTAATAGTTGTAATTTTAAGAACGGGGCATAGTTAATATGGCAACAGTCGTGCTCATTTCAAGACAGCCTACAAATGCTTAAACTGAGCATGATATTTGCTTACCGTAACCACGCACCGTGGTTGGCTGAATATTATTACCGTCTGTGCTTAATTTAAACCTCGTTTTTGCTTATTTTGAGCAATTATTTTTCTGAGTGCCGGCTTATGATGTGTAACTTTTGTTACTAGCACTTCGATGATATCTGTGTGCATTTTCGAGAAAAATGGCAAAGGAACACGGTGCATAGAGTACAATTTGAGGTCTTATATCTCGATAATAAAGGGTTAAACTGGAATTTTCAATAAAACATTTTCGTTTTAGTTTTATTTGCGGAATTCAAAAATGCAATCTAAATGTATCCTTAATAAGGACAAAAAGGACATTTTTTAAAATATATCCTTTCCCAAGTCCTTTTTCAAGAACTTTGGCTATGCCAGAAGATACCTTGACTAACGATGCGTAACTTTTATTATTAGGACTTTTTCGATATCTCCGCATATTTTCGAGAAAAATGCCCAGGGAACACGTTACGTGGGACACCTTGTATAACAGAGACTGATTTGAAGCTTATAGAAATAGAAGAAAAGCGAAATAAAATACTAGAAAAATATGTATTTTCCAGAGAGATCTTGTAAATAGTTTGCCAAATAAAATGTAAATGTAAGAAGCAGAAATTATAAATATTATAATATAAAAAGTACGGTTTTAGTTTATTTCCAAGCACATGTATAGTATATGCTTATCGCTCTTCTTATATTTTCAGCTGTTGGTGGAGAGTTATTGATTGGAGTTTAATGTTCAGGTTGTTGTCTGCTATTGAGCTTCTCTTATTCTTGGAGATTTCTGATTCATTGGATATTTATGGCGTCGTTATGCTCATTTAAAAGGTTATGCAAGACGTAGCAGGATTTTTTTATTAATGCGTAGTTATTTATATTGTTATCCAGGCCCTTTCCAATTCTCCTGATTCGAGAGAAAGTGTTGGTTCGAAACTGTCATATGTAAACTATATTGAAATACTTTTTCCCATAATAACCGCAACATACCCTGTTCCATTGTGATTTTGTTTTCGTTAAGTAACTATTAGTAGAGCTGCATTTTTCACATGCAGCCTTATCAAGTTTTGAACATGTCGCCGACATTCTCTCCTATAATGCGACATTTGTAATGATAATACTCTCATTTTAAAGTTTACACAAGTTGAATCGACACCATGATAAGCACACGCGATATATTTTAGTTTGTTACTCATAACAATGCAGCTATTATCGCCTTTTCGATCACTTATTTCTGTTCGTTTTAGCAAAAATAATCATTTTCCGTATACATAAAATGTCAAAATATGGCAAGCAGTGAACTGTCAACAAAATTACGAAAAGGCAAGTGAAAACAGGGTCTTGTAATTTGGAAATATTTACTCGAAATTATGTAATTTCAAGCCCAGTGAAAAGTATAGCTGGGAAAAACTCATTGGCTTTTGAGGTATGCCCGAAAATCATTGGCATGGAATTTTCTGTGAGAAAAAATATTTATAGTGAAACAAATCCATAGATTATTAGGTATCTGTATTTTATTAAATAGGTATTGTTCACTGATTCTGACTAAAGCTCACCCAGTCGGGAAATAATGTGTAGAATCATAGATGGTACAAGAAATAGATGTCGCATGTAATACCAAAAGTAAAGTATACAAATTTTATATGGTCCGAAATGGACCATATCATTTGAAGTGATGGATAAGCTGAGTGATTCCTATTTTCTCATATCTGTCATATTGAGGAAATCGATCAAATGTATACAAAATGCTGTTAAAGAAACATTTGCTCTCGGCACGCTCTAAAATATGTTGTGGTCTATTCCAGAATGCACTACCCATTACACAATCTGTATACTTTTCTCTGGTTTATCATGTGTGCTCTTGTGCCATCTATGGTAGAATTTAACTGTATATATTTCGTTCGCTTCTACTGTTTAATATGTTGAAGGGTCTTAAAGAACACTGAGGTCTTCATCCGCCTAAAATGGATTAAAAGAAGGAAAAGGTTCTTAATTTTACACATATGTTTATTTATTCCTTTTATGTGTGTACATCGATTATCCCGGAAATACTGAACTTGTTTGATAGAAACTTACGCTGTTTGAGAGGATGCGGCGGTTGGCTCACAATGTTTTGGTTGAAATCGATAAAATAGATATCTCACTATTTCAATCCCTGATTTTACTGTTTTACATAACGACCGTAATTCTCGCGTTGGAGCATGTGTAGCTATTTATGTTATTAAAGCTGGGTCTTCATAAATTGAACAGCTCGGAGCACGATTCGCAATATAGGGTGGGGCGTTAAGATTTTTGAATAAATCGCAAATTGATTAATGGACTATTTATTTAATCAAAGTTTTTTAATTTTTAAATTGTGCCCCCAATTTTTATTGAAAATGATTTAAAAATGAAAATTCAAAGATGTTTTTTTTAATTTCTCTGGTTTGCGGAGCGGAGCTGCCACAATTTTCAACTAAATTAAATAAATGGTTAACATAAGCTTTTTGAAGTTAATCAGAAGAAAATAACGAATCTAAGACCAATTCTTATGATACCCTAGATGAATGCCCGTATGAAATTTCGTATTGTCACCCTTCTGTGTAAGTTTAATTTTTGAAGTGGTTTTTCGCATATATTTCTAGAACGGTTTGTCGGACAGAAAAAATGATTATAACCAATTTTATGGGATTTTGTATTCTGAAGAAGTTTCTAGTAAAATAAAAATGTCTTGGACTGATCGTTTTCACAGTATACGTAAAAATCCTAAATTTTTATATGGCAACACTAAGAAGGAGTCCATTTTTTTAAATTTTACTTGCTATTACCATATACCAAATTTCAGCTCTCTACATCGACGCGTTCTCAGGCAGTGTCCAAATATATAGTGGAAAACGAGATTTTTGTATGGCAGCCCCACGAAGGAGTTGCCCGATTTGTCTCATTTTCGAACTTTCTTTTTTTAACGTCCGCGTACAAAATTTCAGCTCTCTAAGTATACGCGTTCTCGAGTTATCGTGCGCACAGACGGACGGACGGACGGACATGCAAAAATCAAAATAACTTTTAATTATTATATATATATATATATTATGCGTGGGTGTCCAATTCTTTTTGCTCTACCATCATTATTTCGAGGTGTTACAAACGGAATGTCCTATAGATTTCATCTAGGGTAGAAAAATCAACTTATATCTACGACAATGTGATACAATAGATTGCTTTACCTGCATTTTACCCAACCATTTGTTAGAGTACGTTCCAACACAGTTGATAATTACCCTTGATACGCATTAGGTGCCAGTCGTCTCCCACTTTGAAATTTGCGAAGAAGCAAAAAGAGAATAGAATGCAGGACTTTTCGTTTATTTAATTTTTTAAAATCTCATGCATGTGAAATGTTTCTCCCAAAAATTATGTACATACTAGAGTACTGCAGGTAACACGTAATTATGATATATGTTTGGCATTGTTTTGCTTTCTTATATAAATTATAAATTTACAGGAAAGTAATTCTTTCTTTTTTCACTCAGAGATAAAGGGAAGAACAGTTTCTGATTTCTTAGGAAGGTATGTAAAATAAACACACATTCACTTATTCGTATCTCGTATTTAAATGATAATTATCCACTTCTTATTCTTCTATATAAAATAATGCACAAATCAAAAATCATTAGCTCTCCCTTTTCTAAGTATTCCCTTAAAGGTACATAACATCAGAAATACAACTGATCAATATGTGACGCCTACCTCCCTCTACCAGCGTACCGCCACGATTTAAATCCAATTAAAAAAATTTGGGCTACGGTTAAATCCAAGGTTGGTTCCAGATATACCACCTTCAAATAGATAATATTAAGCAGTTAACAACGGAAGCATTCGAAAAAATTACGGGGGAGAACTGAAAAATCGTTTATCAAAATGCTATAAAAGCTGAGGAAATATTTCTTGGGTATGAAGCCTTTTGGACAAAAGTTAACAGATAAGTCGATTGTTTCCTTATCTGACGATAGTTGTACTTCTGATTGTGTTTTAAGTAGCCACGATGAAGAAGCGGGTCCCTCTACAATGTAAAGTGAGTCAATTTCCAAATCACATTTTTCTCTTCAGAACAAAAGAAAGGCTACCTCTGTTGCATGCTAATTCCTATAGGTCTGACTCAAAATATATAGAAGACAAGGTATTTCCATTAAAATTTTGATACATTGCAGCTGATAACCTGTGACGTAATTCTGTGACTAATATATATACATTTTTATAGGAAAGACAGAGAGGATAGCGAGTATTGTGTCCTCTGCGCCGTACTTTCCTATACATTTCACAATATTACGGCACCTTACAGGGGAACATGGTTCGTAACGGGATTAACTTGTATTCTATATACCTTGGGTCTGACTTTAGCATGTACGAACTTATTCATTGCACGTGCATTGTTATTAATGATATGGCTGAGCATTTGGTTGGTTGCGTTTCTAAGCATGTTTTAAACAAGTAAAAAAGCTAGAATTGGTCTAAGACCAATTCTTACGATACCCTAGATGAATGCCCGTATTAAATTCCGTATGGTCACCGATCTATTCAAGTATTGATTTTGAAGTTGTTTTTCGCATATATTTCTAGAACAGTTTGTCGCACAGACAAAATGATTGTAACCAATTTTATAGGATTTCGTATTCTGCAGAAGTTTTTAGTACCATAAAAATGTCTTGGACTGATCGTTTTCAAAGTATACGTAAAAAACCGAAATTTTTATATGGCAACACCAAGAAAGAGTTGCCCGATTTAGTCCATTTTTGACATTTTATTTCCTAATGTAGTAAAAACATCATGTGCGAAATTTCAGCTCTCTACGTCGACGAGTTCTCAGGCAGTATCCAAATATATAGCGGAAAACGAAATTTTTATATGGCAACCCCACGAAGGAGTTGCCCGATTTGGCTCATTTTCGAACTTAATTTTACTTTTTTTTTTTTTTAAGTCTGTGTACAAAAGTTCAGCTCTCTAAGTGTACGCGTTCTCAAGTTATCGTGCGCACAGACGGACGGACGGACGGACGGACGGACATGCAAAAATCGAAATAACTTTTAATATTATGAATGGGTGTCCAATCCATTTTGCTCTACCATCATTATTTCGAGGTGTTACAAACGGAATGACAAACTTAGTATACCCCTATGATTTCATCTAGGGTATAAAAAGCGTCTATATAATATTTAATTTGTTTGTTCTATTTAACTTTCTTAAATTTTATTTTATGTAAGCTTACAAAATTATAAAATAAACAGAGTGGAACTTAAGGTTTATGAAGAGTTTAGACTTTATGTTATCTGTCTTTGCATCTTAAATATATATTACTAGTATACAGATATTTAAACTTAGCGTAAACATGATAATAGAAGAGGAAAAAGTTAGCAAAACCTCATTGTCTCTTAAGCCTACTTATAAACTACATCTAACTACCATTGAACCAACGTAAGCTACTCGGCGAAATGTATTAGTGTGCTCTGTTTGTATTCGTTTCGTCCAGTTTCGTCATGGCAGTAATTAAATTCTGACATTCTGAAAGGGAAAATTTTTCATAATCCAAATTTCTATGTAAAATAAACAAATTTTTAGCTCTCCCTTATTTTCAGATAATATTTCTTGGCGTTGCCTTTGTATGACTGGAATAATTTAGGCACCAACTGACAATTCAATTGTAAACAAATAAACCGGCATTGGTAAAATGTTAAATCTTTTGCCATGGCTCTTTATTTTTATAGATATTTCACTTTTATTTTGTTTAAAACAATAGAATTAATAAGTAAAGCTATTAAGCTTACTTGAACAATGCTTTCCCACGACAATGACTCCGTTCGTTCCTGCAGCACAGCACAGCGCACTTCATTACGGTTTTTTAAGACTCCGGAGTCTCTATTACATAAATATCCGTTTACAAAAGTATATTTTACACTAATTTTACACTATACACTATTCAAATCCGATAACTTCTTTTCAAAATAATGAAATGACAGAATGTTAAACTGACACAAAATGGCGACAACGCCCTCTTTTCATTTCTCCCCCCCCCCCCCCCCCCCACCGACCGTAGGTCACGCTGTCATTGAACTGCTTAAACACGTACACTGTATTCGCACGATACCCCGCTTCCTTATTAGTTATTTATTCAATGCTAAACACACATAATAACTATTTAGGCCTAATTACCGATTCAAGGGATCGAAAAAGGTTACAGCGGTTGTTTGTGCAAAATTTTTAACTAAACTTATATTAGCAAGCTTATGCAATTCACTTGTGGAAAAGTACCACGGTAGGTTGTATATAATTTTTAATATCTTATTTTGCATGATTTGGAATTTTTAATATGACAGTGAGCACAATTGAACCAAACTGGAGCACCGTACATAATAATGGCGTGGAATATAACTTTATAGATCAAGAGTTTATATTATTTTTTTTATTAAGAGTTGATCTTCTGTTGATTAAAGGATAGAGCATTCTGATATAGATATTTAACTTGTGAATTGTTTGTGCTACATGTGGCTTAAAAGTCAATGTCTTGTCGAGTACTATTCCGAGGTATCTAACATTTTCAACCCATTCAATATAAGACGGGATCTAGGTAAATAGCATGCTTTTCTTTGGCGTGTGAATAGCATAGCTTGTGTTTTGCTACAGTTTATTTTGATTTTCCATCGCATAAAGTAGTTCGATATTGTATTCAATTAATCTTGTAAAGAACGTATAATTTCATTAGTACTTTCCGAAGAGGAGAGGATTGCTGTGTCGTCAGCAAAGATGCATGAGTGGCAGTTTTCAAAGGCGGGAAATCCGCTGTGAATAAGATATAAAGTATCGGACCCAGCACAGAACCTTAGGGAACACCCGCCGCAATTTTCTGTAGTTCAGAGGCTGTGCTTTGGACATTTATCCTGAAAATTTCTATCATATAGGAAATTGTGTATAATTCGACTGAGATATAGCGGAAAATTTATTTTGTGCATCTTGTATATCAGACCGTCATGCCATACTGAGTCAAAGGCTGCTTGGACATCTAGGAGAACTGACTTTTTAACAGTTAGACTATTGTTTATATTATGTGTTATTCTGGTGATAGATAAAACCAAATTGTTTATTGGGAAGTAGGTTTTTATCCGATGCTAATTTCACGATTTTTAATTTGAGAACTTCTTTCAGTATTTTACCTACCGAGCTAAGTAGACTAATAGGTCTGTAGCTAGATGGGTCGTCTGAGGGCTTTTTTGGCTTTGGAATTGGAATTACTTTTGCTGTTTTCCACTTCTTAGGAAAGTGTGATAATTTAAGACACGAGTTTATAATATGCGTTAGATAGACGATCCCAGTGCATGGAAGATTTTTTAGGCAAATGTTTGGAATTTTGTCTAATCCTGGGGATTTTTTAGATTTCAAGCGCTTTATAAGAATCTTGATATAACTTGGCTTGATATAATTTACTTTATCTACAGTGATCGTTTCTCGAGAAATGCTCTCAACGACTTTTGATACCCTAGACGTAGTAATTGTATCGCTAAGATTGACTGAAATATTATTGTTTTCCGCAAATTTCTCTGCAAAAAGATTAACTTTTTCTTTAATTGTAATGAACCTAGAATTTTGCAATTTTAGGGTAGGGACAGATCGATTTTTCTTGCGTAGGACCTTGGCAATTTTCCAGAAGGGCTTAGATTTGTAATCAAAACTGGAGATAAGTTTGCTCCACTTAACATTTCTGTATTTAGAAATTTCAAATTTTATTATCTTATCTATTCTTTTTTATAAGTAGCTAAACGATACCGCTGTCATATCCGACGAATATTATTACGATGGTTAATTAACTCTCTAGTATGTATGTCTAGGAAATTTACAGGTGTTTGTAAAATGTATGCTTGTGCTCGGAACAGCAAGATCGATACCATCATTGAGAAGACTGGTGAAAAATTCTACCATTTCGTCTATTTCCTCATTATGTTCAACTTCATTTAATGAGAAATTTTTAAGACTTAGTTTTAAATTATAATGAATGAAAGTTGAGAAACGGTGCCAATTAGCTCTCTCGAAAGCATAGATCTTTAGATAATTTAATTAAAACAGGTAGATGATCTGACGGAAGATCGTTAATAATGATGGGTGGGGTTACTATTTCTAGGATGTTTGTTAAGAAGACATTTAAAACTGAAGGATTGTGACGGCAAAGGGTACATATGTGCGATCTGGTGGATATAACAAAACAGGAGAAATTGTAGGTAATAGATCATGGAGATATTTCCCCAGAAGTTTGACCGTAGACAGCTCCAAGATTGGTGTCGGCAGTTGAGATCACCACCAATTATGATAGTCTGAGAAGATCAGATTTAAAAGATACTTTTTCAGCTGATTTGAACATCCTCCCGGAAAGTATACAGAAAATATTTTAATGTTAATCTT
This sequence comes from Dioctria rufipes, assembly GCA_963924295.1. Taxonomy (NCBI): domain Eukaryota; kingdom Metazoa; phylum Arthropoda; class Insecta; order Diptera; family Asilidae; genus Dioctria; species Dioctria rufipes. Next base: position 83,928,998 of record OZ002742.1, read on the forward strand.
CAATGAGAATCTCTGATCCATTTGCTTCAATTGTGCTTATACTTGAAACTGGAAGTAATTTAAAGTTTATGTTTTTCTTTATAACTATTGCAACACCACCCCCTCTTGCGCCTTGTCTATCTAACCGATGACAGCAATAACCTGGATTAGAAAATTTAGAATTTAATCCTCTTTCAGTAAGTAAGGCAATATCTATTTTATGTTTCAAGAGAAAATTAAAAAATTCGTCAGTTTTTCTTCGTATACCTCTGGCGTTCCAAGTAACAATTTTCAGATTACTCTTTAACATTATATAAGTATTTAATTGATATTTCTGCAATAACATTAAACTGATCAAACTTATCTTTACAGGATCTTAATTTCGATACTATTTCATTAGTTAGAGATACAATTTCACTATAAGTAAACAGATTAGAATTTGTTTGAGCCTGTTCTACAATGCTAGTCGATTTTACAATGTTAGACCAAGATAGCTTATTTTCCGGTTGAATAATTCTATATACATTATGTTCCTTTCCCTGCAATGAGGGGAAATTGTTTGCATCGAAATTTGGTGTTTGCATATTTGAATGCTGATGCTTTGAATATAGTTCAGTCTTCTAGGGCATTGTGGGTCAGCCGATTTGTGATCACCACGACATTGGCACACTTGTTAATTTCTGCAGTTAGATAGTCATTTGTACGGTGATTACCAGCACAGTTTGCACAAAATGCCTTTACATGGCACAGCTTTTCACCATGACCATATAATTGACAATTATGACATTGTTTGGAACATGACCATATAATTGACAATTATGACATTGTGTTAGTTTGTGAGGAAGCTTACGCTTATAATCCCCCTGCACAATAGTTTTATCCAAAACATTGTATTTGGTTCTTAATTCCTTCATTGATATGGAGTTCCTCTCGAAATAAACTATGTATAGAATAAGACTACCATAGTTAGTTTTCTTAGTCACTGCTTTAACATCGGAGCCATTTAATCCAGCGTTGCATAACACATTTTTAATTGTAGCGGTGTCCATTTGTTCAAGACCAGTTGAAACAGCTTTGAATGGGACTTCATTTTTTGTACTCTGCGTGTAATACTCATTATTTCCCTCATGAAGTACCTATTTGGCAAATTTGTTTGTGCACATCCATCGTTCCAGGCAATATTTTAATACCAAGTGATAATCGCTTCACTGTGTAGTTTACGATGTTCTTACCTTTAAGCAATTCGTGTATTTGCTGCGCTGAGCTTTTAAGCACATTAATTGGGGAAATCCTAGGCCTTGCGGGGGAAGCCTCTGGTGTCTTGTTGTTATCCTCGTCTATTGCAGTGTATAATGCAACAGTCTGCAATGGAGCATAGTAATTGCTGGAAGACGTACTTGGGGTTTCCCTCAATATGGTTTTGCGCTCAGATTTTGCAACACGTGGCAATTTAGATATTTCATTGCACTTCATGACAGAAATTGTTGACCGCTGACCTTTAATATTAATTAACTTGCTGGGTTGAATCATGTATCCACCCAGCAAATCTTCGCTAGAGTAAATTTCAGAGAACGTGCGTTTGTTAATTATATTTGCAATACACAACTTTTCTATTTGTAATTATAGTAACACGTCCGCGCACTCAGAGAGTTGTATTAAGACTGAACTATCTTATTTTTTTTTTTTTGTTTTTGTTCTATGTTGCATTGCATGGCATTTTTTCCGATGTGTTCTTTATATATTACAATACTTAAGAATATTAAAATACTCTAAAATCTGGAATGTAATTTATTTCTTTACAATACATTTTACTGAAAAGCAATTTCAACATTTCATTTTTATAAGAGTGTACTCCAGCGCAGATGAACATATGATGCTCACAAGCTTCCTAGGGACGTTTTATGGAACGTGTATACCAAAGTTAACCTAATGACAAGTTAAGAAGCAGTAGAGCAAAATAAGAAGATAGGACACAGCCGAATAAAATTGGAAATTTTTCGTGTTTTTTAGACCAAAATAAGTAATGTCATGTACTTTCGTCTATTGCATGAATGAGGGAAAAAACTTGGCTATGCACTATTGTAGTGCAACCGAATCAACGAATTAGAAACAAAAATCGAAAGAACGTAGGATTACTCGAACGACAAAATCCTATTAAATTCCTCAAAATCCTTTCAAACTATTCATAATAATGTACATCAGACCACACTACCTTCCATTTTTAAGAAAAAGATAAATTTCGCTTTGGCCCAGATGATGTAAAGTTCTTCTCAAATAAAATTCTGATTTTTCCCGAAAATATCAGAGAATCCAGCATGAGTTCTCCCACTTAATCTCTTCATAGCAAAACGAATGAAAACAGAAACATGTGCTGTTAAAATATCATAGGATTCCAACAACAACATGTGTCCATTTACAGCAACAACATGTCACCAAACATTGTCAATATTGCATGAAAACCGGAATTCACAAAAGCGCGGGAGCAATTTATGAGAGTAAAACGTAAAAACTCCGTCCTTTCTCATTTATTTACGAAATTGAAACATTTGCCATTCTGTTTCGTTGCATGCAACTTGCCCTTTCACATTTTTTATCTTTATTCATAAAAGTTTTAAAGAGAGTTTGATTTTTTTTTCTTTCTTTCTTCCTTTTCTTGCCGTGTGCATTTTAAATATAAAACACTCGGAAATCTTGCCTGCTTCCTAACTTGTCATTAGGTAAACTTTGGGGTATATGTTACAGTCAAAACACGAAATCCGTCAAAACCCGATATTACTAGGAAATTCTAGTTCTAACAAAGTGCTTTCGGTAACTCTAGTTTTAACTAATATAACACAGTTAAAACTAGAATTAACGAGAGCGCTTTGTTAGAGCTAGTATTAACTAAAGAATATTTAGTTAATTCTGGTTTTGGCGGAATTCTCGCACTGGTTTTAGTGAAATCTAGAACTGACGGAATTCTCGCACTGTCTTTAGTCAAATCTAGAACTGACGCGTTAAGATTGAAATCTCTCACCGTTAAACCTTTATGATCATGCTAAACCATTTTTGCTTAGAAAAGGGCTTCTCAATTTTTCGTTAAAATTTTTGTGTGAGTCGCATTTTGATCTTAAAAGTTGATTTGACAATTTCTGTTTAGAATTTTCGTCCATTATTGGTGGCCGGGCTACTGAGAGGCAATCCAAAAACAGTATTGAGAATTCATTTTTTTTTTAGAAATTATTTCGGAAATTCTTTCTCCGGAATCGTTATGCACTATTATTGGTCGACAGTAATTTCAGTTATCTACTTGTAGTTGACTAATGTAGACGCGATACGTAGTGCGCTATCATACACGTTTATTCAAGTTGAGTGACAACATATAAAGTGAGGATTTGTCGAAGAGAAGTTGGAAAGTATGTTTTCTTGAAAAATTAATAAGTTTAAGGAAAAATGAAAACCATTATAATGTAATAACCAAAGATGAATACGTAAACCTTTTGACAGAAGTTGAAGAAGCTCAAGCTGCTTTAAAGAAAACGCTCTTGCAATACCGACGAGTAAAAAGATTTGATATTCTCGAAATTGGTGGTGTGAAAAACTTGATCTCAAAAGGTGAACCTATAAAATATTATTTGCCAGCCGAAGAAATATTCGATGTTATAGAAAGTGCGCATGTGGCTGTAGGTCATGGCGGCCGAGACAGACTGAAAATGGAAACGTCTAGAAAATACGCTAATATAACCATCGAAATGATAAACATTTTTCTCTCGATGTGTGAGACGTGCCAGCAAAAAAAAAAAACCAGAAAGAATAAAGGTCTGGTTTCTATACCTATTCTTCATTTAGAAATGAATAGCCGTTGCCAGGCAGACCTTATTGACATGCAATCTTACGCTGATCAAGAGTTTAAGTTCATTATGGTTTACCAGGATCATTTAACCAAATTTGTTTTGCTGCGGGCGCTTCAGAGTAAGAGAGCTGAAGAAGTTGCCTTACAACTAACTGATATATTCTTGACATTCGGGGCGCCTTCTATTTTACACTCTGATAACGGAAGAGAGTTTGTAAATTCTGTCATAAATAAGCTATTTACATATTGGCCGGAGTGGAAGATTGTTCATGGGAAGCCGCGGCATAGCCAAAGTCAGGGTTCTGTTGAAAGAGAAAATCAGGACATAGAAAATATGTTGGCTTCATGGATGAAAGATAATCATACTACCAATTGGTCTAATGGCCTTCGCTTTGTAAATTTATGACAAATAGAGCATTTCATTCAGGAATGAAGCAATCACCGTACAAAGCTATGTTTGGAGTGGAACCAAGAGTTGGTCTAACGACATCCTCATTACCATCTAATGTTATTAAAACTATCTGCGATGAGGATGATCTTCGGAAAATCATAGATCAGATGTCAGATGCTGGACGCGGCGATATTGGAGAAAAAGAAGAGGGTGATGTGATGATAGCTAATACATCGTCAAATATCTCTCTAGCTAGAAGGGAAGCTGAGCAAAAGTCGATTTCCGCTGCCATACATCCTCCGGTTGATGTAGGAGGTAATATAATTATACCTATTCCAGATGTTGATAGGGCTAAGGCGGACTTACGAAATCTAATCGGAGTCGTGCTCGAAAGAAATGAAGAAGATCTGTACAAAATTGGTACAAAGGATGGAGTTTTGAACAAGCTATATTGCAGGTAGGTTCATTAAACTTCAATAAGCAGATATTTAAATTGGATATATCTATTACATGATTAATATTGTTTTCAGATCTGAATTCGATGTATGCCCCGAAGTTTTCTTGACAGCAGAACAGGTACCACAGGATCATGTGATTTCCCTTAGAACTGCAGCAAAGAAGGAAGCCATAGGAACAGGCCAAGGGTTCGTCCGCTGCGCTTGCAAAAAGCGTTGTATTTCGAAGCGATGTTTATGTATAAAAAAAGGAATTCTTTGCAATTCGAAATGCCATAACAGCATGCCTTGTTGCAATAAGTAGGCTGTATAATGTGAAAAAAGGATTAAAAGAATGTTTACTTAATTACAAATAAAGAGTTTTACTTAACATCAAGGTTTAACGGTGAGAGATTTCAATCCTAACGCAAATTTACTAAGAGCAGCCCGTCAGCTCTAGATTTAACTAAAAACAGTGCGAGAATTCCGTCAGTTCTAGATTTCACTAAAACCAGTGCGAGAATTCCGCCAAAACCAGAATTAACTAAATATTCTTTAGTTAATACTAGTTCTAACAAAGCGCTCTCGTTAATTCTAGTTTTACTGTGTTATATTAGTTAAAACTAGAATTACCGAAAGCGCTTTGTTAGAACTAGAATTTCCTAGTAAAATCGGGCTTTGACGGATTTCGTGTTTTGACGGATCTCGTGTTTTGACGGATTTCGTGTTTTGACTGTAATATATACATAGGAATCTGCAGTTGACATCGCGCGTCGGCTTCTTTCGCCATCATAATTGAATTAATTGAATTTCTTCGGCGAGAGCGGCCGACGGGCGACGATGAATAGCAAAAAGAGCAAAAAACTTGCCCAAACATTACCCATGCTCGAAAAATTATCGAGTGACTTGAAACGTACTCTAATTGTGTGCATATACCGTAATTTGGAGCGCCGCCTACTTTTCATATGCGACTGTTTTCTTACAGCAGAATTGTTTTTATGGTTTGGTAATTCCGTGAGTTTATTTAGAGTACTTTAAAGCATTTTACATGTTATGTATGTAGGTAAGTATACTGCAATATTTTGTATGCAGATAGCCATACCACAGTGTGTGTCGCAGACAAAAAGAACGTTGCTCTAAGAAACAAAAAGAAAAGGCCGCCTGAAAGTTTTTTTTTTTTAAAGCAGGGGGATAGGAGATCTCATTCCAAGCATGAAGTCCATGGCGACACCTATTGTGCTGTGTTTACCAAAACCTTCCTATCATATTGGTGAGGAAGGCTCTACAGCTAATCTACAGATAGAAGGGCAGACCCTGGAGTGTTCAGCCTGCTTTGGGCGAAGGCCGAACAAGCACACAGAAAGTGTTCGGTTTTCTCAGGCTCTCCTTCCAGACAGGACAGACAGTCAGGGCTGTCAAAAACTCCCATCCTTGTAAGATGATCGTGAAGCGAGCTGTGGTCGGTAATGATGCCAACCACAGTTTTACATTGTTTCCTTCCGATCCACCATTAGAAAACCGGATATATTCTTCTTGGGCCCATCAAGAAATAGTTTTGTGCACACGCAAGTACCTGCTTAGTTTCGCGCCCGCTGAATGTTACTAAGCAGCTCTTTCAAGAAAAAATTTCCAGAGCAATGTAAAAACCCTCTAATGGGGACCACACACTTATCAATCTGTTGCTCAACTTGAAGTTGGAACAACGGTTGATCAACTTGACAGCATCCCCACACACTTCTCAATTTCACCTCAACATAGATCTCAAATCAGTTGCTGTTGAATCTTAATAAAGATGGCATCGCAATTAATTAAAAAAAAGAAACAGATCATTATTCTACCAGGTGCCGTTTTAAATTTGAATAAAAAAAAAAGAGAAAAAAAGTGCTTGGGCTAAAAAGTGGTTACTAAATCGTGTTAAATATTCGGAAATGAATTTGCTAAAGCATTTGAGAGAAAATGAGCCCGACGATTTCAAAAATTTTCTCCGTATGGATAGTCAAACTTTTGATCATTTACTGACACTAGTGAAACCCTTAATTAGCACAAAAGATACTTTTATGCGAGACGCTATTAGCGCGGAAGAGAGATTAGTGGTAACTCTGCGTTTTCTTGCCACTGGAAGAAGCTACGAGGATTTAAAATTTAGTGCGGCAATTTCAGAAACATGTTGGGCTATATACAAGGCATTAAAGGAGGAATTAAAGGTAAAATTAATTAAAAGTGAAATTTTTGATCCAAACAAAAAAACAAATAAAAAAAAATTAAAGATATTCACGTAGGTAATTAAAAAAAAAAAGTTATTTTAAAAATCCGTAATTTTTATACTACATAAATTCACTTTTCCTGAAAATGTAAGTATTCGGTTAGAATACGTGGTGTCTGTTGTAGGGACGAACTCGTATTTCCTTCCGATCTTAGTAAGATTGGCTGTTGTAATTGACTTGTAGAAACTTATTTTAATTTTAACTGCTCTGCTGTTGTTCTAAAGAGTGCTTCTTCCTCTTTGTCGTAGCACTTGAGGCGATAGTTTGTCGCACTGGTAAGCTGGGCGAAGCTGACCTCTGACTATTCTGGAAGTAACAAGACAAAATAATTATTGAAATGTAATGAGATACCTGATATAGTTAAGTTTGCTTTTAATATCACTTTCACTACGATAAAACTTGTATAACTATGGTATAATATTTTTTTCAGATTCCATCCTCGCAGATAGACTGGGAGAGCGTTGCAGAGGAATTTAAAAAATTGTGGCAATTCGAAAACTGTATTGGCGCTGTAGATGGCAAGCATGTAGCCATACAAAAGCCCCCAAATAGTGGGTCATATTACTACAATTATAAAGGCGGTTTCAGCGTTGTTTTATTTGCAATAGTAAATGCCAAATACGAATTTATCTACGTTCATACGGGCACAAACGGTCGAGTGTCAGATGGAGGATCTACACAATTTTATGAAAATAACCTTAATATTCCACCACCAAAAATACTCGAAAAGTCAAGAGATTTGTATCCATTTGCTTTTATTGGAGATGAAGCGTTTCCTTTGGAGGAACATCTCTTAAAGCCTTATTCCCAAAAAGGGATCACAAATGATGAAAGAATTTTTAATTATAGACTGTGCCGTGCTAGACGGGTCGTTGAAAATGCTTTTGGCATTTTATCGTCTAGATTTGGAGTATTTCAAAAGCAATTAAGATTAGATATTGCACATGTTGAGGCCGTTGTGCTGTCATCTTGCGCTTTGCACAATTATTTGAGGAGACATTCCAAAGTAGGATATATTTCACCTGGTTCCATTGATCAAGAGGATATAGAAAATGGATGCATTAATCCTGGAAAGTGGAGATCAAGCAAGGCAATGCTTCGAATTCTAACAAATTCTCGCAGAGTTTTAAGCAATAATACTAAAAGTATCAGAAATAATTTTAAAAAATATTACAACAATCAAGGAAAAGTTGAATTTCAGTACAAAATGGCTAATGTACCTTTCCCTCACTCTCAATAAAATATTATAAAAAACTTAATATTTTCTTTATTTCTCACCTGTTCTGATTCTTCCTCGTACTCCCCCGTTGTATTCGAGGAATTTTCATCTGTCAATGTGCATATTCCACTTCTTCCAGTTTCATCTTCAGCCGTAAACTGTAATAGCTCGAAGTACCAAAGCGTAGGAATGTAGACATCGTCTGTAGAGCTACCAGTAGTCCGCGATTCTTTTACCTTCCTCAGCTCTCGTCTAAATGATGTACGCATATTAGTAATGCGATTATATACAAAATTTTTATCAGCCTGGGCATTGATTTCTTTGCATTTTTCAATCAATTCGTTATATGCTAATTCCCGCAAATTTTTATTGCTGAATTCCCGACTTTTCGTGTTCCATAAACATGGAAAACTTTTATACAATTCTATGAATTCTTCCCAGAATCGTTTTTCCTTTATTGAAACCATCTAAACCTAGTACAAATAAATATAAAGATAATATTTATATATCTAACCTAGTATTAAATTACAAAAAACTCTTACAAAACTTTTAAAATTTCGAAGCTCAACGACCAACTTATCTTTCGAAAGCTTCAAATATACTGAAATTGTACCAACAGTTGACCAACATGCCCACACACGCATCAATCCGTTTATGCCAACCACAAGTTGATCTCCGACACCCATCAACAGCTCAACTTCACTCTCAACCAGAGATTGAGGGTTCAACAGGCCCACACACATGTCAATTTATCGCCTCAATTTCAAGTTGAGGTAAAGTTGAGCAATAAATTGATAAGTGTATGGGCTACTTAAGTCCAGGCGAAAGCCGGACATGACATCATTCTTTAATATTAAACGTTGAACCTGCCAATACATCAACTTTTCCCGCATTTTGGAAAGAAAACAAAGCATGCTGATAATCCTCAGGACGAAGGCATGTCCCCTTTTTTGGAATGGGAACTACATTTTCCAGGACATATATATAATACGTTATTTACCTGGATAAATAAATAATTATCTCTTTACAGATATTGGAAAAACTTTGCAAATTTGAAACCGATCATTAAATGTATTACTACTGTGTTCTTCAATTCCAAAAATGGGCAGAAAAAGTTAAGATGGTTATATTAAACAGTCCCTAGCCTCTTCAAAGCAAAAATTCTATATGCACATCCATGCTGAAGGTAAAGGCGTCTTACCTCGCAATAAATAAGTGCATACTTTGCGTAAATATACATACCTTAACCTTTTATCTGAAAATTCACGGAACAAACGATGTTTCCAAACGGCTGATTCTTGAAGTGTTTATCCGGCGATTCTCCTATTTTAGACTTTCTTTAGACTCGAAAGCTTCCACTCGAAAATTTCCTGCTGCTTATACTTCCACTCAAAGGCCCTTGACTATGAATGTTTGTGTTGAAATCGTACGAGGCCTTTCTCATACAAGTAGGGTGCGTATGGGTGGGCATTTATGCACCACCTAACGACTATTTCATGCGTTTCACTCCTGCCACCTTGTACGTCCCACCTGTCTCCTTGCAATTTTATGTCTTCGCGATGTTTTTATTTCCTTCTAATTACGTTTCCTTTTCAACTTTGTTAAGAAGCTACATAAAGCAAGCAGAAGAGACGTTAAATGAACTTAGATAGTATAATTATGTATATTCATTTTGCTGTTTATCATGGCACCAATCCAACTTCATTTTTTCATACCAGACCAGAATAATCGTCCTACATGTCCATTGGTTGACTAACAGCCATAATATAAAGCATTTAATGATATAAAAGCAACGATTTTGTAGGACACACATTTTTGCACTCAAAACTGTTTTAAACAAGTGCTTGTGCGAAAGGTTTTGCCTATGATATACGTATATGCCTTATATGCTTATAAAACTGTAAGATAGTAGCTAAATTAAGGTTAAAAGTTTTGAAATGATATGTGTCTTCACAATATGCTACTTTTCTCGGTGCAAGACGCTATTGAACTTGTTGAACAAAAGCGGGTCAAGTGGTTTTGACTAGTTTTTACTTAGGTATAAATTTGAAATAATGTACCTACATACATAGTATTTAAGCTTATGCTGTCGATTGGCCTTTATACTGGCTTATATGCTGATTTGTTGACAGTTATCTTTTCAGAAACCAAATAGACATTATTCTTGCTTGCGCTACTGGTGTTTTTCATACATAGGTCGCTATTTCGCTCAAACACCATGTTTTCTTGGGCTGGACTGCAATTTCTTGCAACTTAAATGGTGGAAAAAATTTTCGAGGAATGCTAATTAGGTAGGGTTAATATATATATTATCCAATTTGCCTTAAATTAAATATTTCCAGGGCAACTGAATCTGAGATTAATTACCTGGGCTCCCAACATACTAGTCTTCATAAAAATACCTGGCTTTTGTGAGCTTTCGATAACAAAACAGTGCAACAATGCTTGTACTGAAAATTCATTAGTGATATAATTTTACATTTTTTGAGAATAATTTATGACTAAAAAGGAAAAAACAATAAATTATCAAATAACTATCTAGAGTTTTCCATTTAATCAAATTACATTTGTATAAAAATTTTTAAATTTTCATGGTACACAAAGAAAGCATATTCAAAGGAAAGTAATTTAATTAAGTATTTTGATAAACATTAGGAGTTCCAAATTTAAATTTCGGGAAATTGTTATTCACGTAATTTGAGCCGTCCAGATGTTGTTTTCTCTGTATACCTTGAAAATTTTAAAATTTATATACAAATGTAATATAATTTAAAAATTTAATTAAATGCAAAATGAAGGGAAACTCTGGAGAAATGAAGAGAGAAATTATTTTCTATTTTTTTAACGCCGGTTTAGAAACGGTCTTTTTTAAAAATTTTTTTTTTTGTATTTTCTATTTCATTGGATTAGAATATAAATTTTGATTTATTATTATTAGAGCTCTCGGGGGGGGGGGGCGATCGCCCCGATCGTCCCCCGCTGTATCCGCCAGTGTCACACAGCTGGAAACAAATTACATAAAAGCTTGTTTTCTAATTTCTAACAGCAAGCCATCCCAAATGAAAATTTTTATTATTTTGTTAAAACACTATAGTTGCGTAAAATCGAAAAAACTTTTTCGTTTTGTATTGTCACATATTATGTCTCATAAACAATATTTAATATAGTCACAGTAGTGTTAATACTAAGAGTTTGCGATCATCCTTTGAAGAGTTTAAATACATTTTTATGAGAAGTGGCCTTGAGCTATATAATATTTCAGAAACGTGGCTACACCTTAGTATTAGTCATTGTGAGTTTGATTTTCCTGGGTTTTCCTTGCTTCGTAATGATAGGCAGTATGCTGCAGGTGGAGGTGTTGCTATTTATTTAAGAAATAACCTTAAAGAAAAAATAATTTGTGAATCTAATAGCATCTACTTAGTCCCTGAGTATTTGATCATTCAAGTAGTTTCCAATACTACTAAATTATTACTCGCCTGTGTATACAAACAGAACAAAAGATACACAAAAGAACACCTCATACATTTTCATAGAATATTTATAAATGAAGCGAACAGTACAAATAGTTCGCTTCAATCGACAGAACAATTTGTTCTCTCCAGTATATGGGAGTTCTAGAACAAGTTACACAAAATAACACAGCTAGCATAAATATAAGATTCACTGCAAGATAATTTTATTAACAAATTGAAAGCATTGAACCTCAACATAATCAATACTCCTCCAACTCGTATTCATCAAAATGGTGAATCTTTGTTGAATTTTTTTATAGCTGCAGTTTAGGCTTAATCAGTTCGCAGACTACAGTAGCTCTCCCTGGTATCTCGGATCACTTTGTGGTTGTTGTGTCGTTCGCGATTGATTTTATGAAAAATCCCACGAATAATACTTTTTTTATAGAAGTTATAGTAGACTAAACGTGGACGGTCCTTATGCATCTTTAGATAGTAATAACTTTGATCATATATATATATATCTAGTTAATAATATCGACACGTAAATATCCATGTTTACCAATACAATCAATTTACTCTATGACTTCTTTGTTGCACAGAAAAGGATTAAAGTCCGTGTTAAATGGCCTTGGATGAGATCTTGTATAGTAAAACTAATCGGAACAAAATTTTGCTTACTCGCAATGGAAATGGTTTGGTGGTGACAATCTATGATAAAAAATTACGCAATATTACCTCATCTGTCATTCGTAAGACTAAGAAGGAATTTATTATTTATTTAAAAAGACTTAACTTTTCTCTTCCAGCTCGTAAATTATAGCAAAATATTCATAACTTAGATCTAACCAAAAATAATGTCAGTTGTGATGTTGATCCTGATCACTTCAATGCACATTTTACTGGAAATTTTCCGTCTTCCTCCTCTAGTACTACATTGCCTTTTTCCATGCCGGAACTAGTGTAACATGATGTGGATCTAGACAAGCCAACCTTTTCTTTTCATTTTATTTCGAAAGTTGATGGTATTATAGCATTTAAAAGTGTTAAGTCGAATGCCATAGGTTTGGATGGTGTTGACCCAAAATTCACTAGAATTATTTTGCCATTCATTATAAAACATGTAACCTGTAACCTGTAAAACCTGAAATTTTCAATACTATTTTTACCACTTCCAATTTCCCTTCCTTACAGAAGTCCAGTCGCATTACTTCTATTCCATAGGTATGTAGACCTTCTGTGCCAGCCGATTATAGACCAATTAGTATTTTACCTTTCTTTTCTAAGGTGCTGGAAAAAATTATGTCAACAATCTGTGTTTTATTAAGAAGAACAAAGCCCTGTCAGACTTTCAATCTGGTTTTCGGACAAAACATAGCACCGTATCCTCCCTTTTATAAGTTGCTGAAAGAACTCGCCGTGGTATTGAAAATAAAGAAAAAAGCGATACTTGCACTGCTTAACTGACTTTTCGAAAGCTTTTGACTCCGTTGACTTTTCTATACTCTTGTATAAACTTATTTCCCATTATCAAGTTAGCTCTGTAGCTGTTAAGTTAATTCGTAATTACTTAGTAAATCGTAAGTTGAGTGTTAATATCGTTACTCTGCTGCCCTAAGGATAACATTAGGCGTCCCGCAAAGCTCCATCCTTGGGCCCACTCCTTTTCTCCCTATATGTCAATGACCTCCAGACGTGTATCTCTGAGTGCTATACCCAGCTTTATGCTGCTGATGTGCAGATTTCCCTTTCTATTCCCGTTTCACTTATCTCTAGTCATAGTAGTGTATCATCGTGATATAGACACCTCTGTTCTCCCTCCAATGATTATCAATAGTACAGTTATTTTAATTCATGTGCTCCGTAAATATTTACTTTGAAAAGATATGCTCACATATCACAGTTTGCTCGGAAAGTCTTAGGATGTTCCTTGGATATATATTTACAATATCGGATTTGTTTAATGATCCACGGCCAATGCCCGGATTACTTATTAAATTATTATCAATTTTTATCAACTAGTAAAACGCGACAACTATTGATTCTTAACTTAGCTCGAGATCTTTCCCTGTTTATGGTGTTAGAGTAGAGAATGCCTTACATGTTGGTATTTGTCTCGTGTGAATGTTCGCAACTTCAAATTCAAATGCTACATGTTCTTTCACTCGCATAACATATATTTAATCATAGCATGCAAATCTTTATCCTTCTGTATTTATTATTGTTATTATCTTTATTTTCTTTATATTTTTTATTTGTTTAGATTTTCTTTCATTTTCTCATATCATTTATAATTTCTTAATTGTCGGCAATCATTTTTTACACTGTACAATTTTTTTCTTATTTACAAAATTTGATTAGGCACACATAAAAGAGTATTATGGAACTCAAATGTGCTTTTAATAAAGAATTATTATTATTATTAAATTCTTTGTTATTTGATTGACTCAAATTGTTGACAATACCATTGTGACAATAGATATAAACACACATGTATTTGTGATACCTTATATTGTTGCTATTTGTGACAATTGGTTCACATATTAAATGTCGCCATTTTGTCAAACTAAAACTATAATAAAATAATATGTAATATGCATTCAAAATCGAAGTTTAAAAAAAATTCATAAATTTTCGAAAAATGGTTTATTATTAAATCGCTTTGTTATTAATAAACTTGTAAGTAATTTAACAGCCGTTCATGGACCTTACACTGGCAGCAGTCAAATGGAATCACTTAAAAATTATACTCAGACAACAAAGCACTCCTCAAATGTGGTTATTTTCAAAAATTTATGACTAATTTCTTCGCAAAATAAAGTAGAGAGTTTCTTTAGAACAATAACAATTGCAGAGATATATTAATATTTCGTGTAAACAATATATAATTGATGTTCCAAAAATAATAAATAATTAAAATAGATCAAAAATAATACTTGTCATAAAAGGAGTAGAACAGAAAATACTCTCAGTTTTTTTAAGTCCTTGGCCAAGCATCGTTGTCAATATCAAAATGAATCAATTTTGTCTTCAACATATTCTACCACCAAGGCTGATAAACCCTATGTGAAAATAATGTTGGCGCTCATTAAGTTATTTTAGTTATCTATCCGGTAATATAAAAATTTATACTTATATACTTTTTACTTACTTAATAAAGTCATATAAAAAATTAGTTTTAAAAAATCTTCACATATTTTACAAAGGTTTTTTTCTGATTTTATATGAACGAACGAGAATAAGTAAACCTTTGCAACATACCCACAGGTACAAATTTTTTAAAATATTTTTCTAAGTTAGGTACATAAGTTTTTATACTACCGGATAGATAATTAAATTAATTTAACGTTGTTTTCGCATAAAGTTGATGCATTTTGATAGAGAGAACGATGGTAGTGTGATGGATCTGATTGAATCATCGGACCGCTTGCTTCTTTGTTGTACGACCGCACTTGGCTGGTTCTCGGCTTGCTATATCTCCCTGGGATATGGTCTTATCTTCAAACTATTTACACATGATACCTATAATTATTTTTTTAATTATTAAACAATAGTAAAGTCTTCTTCTGTTTTCTGCTAAGTCGTGATAAGTCGTAGCACGCAGAAAGTAAAATTTTATTTCATCTAATGCACCGTCCTCAGCAAAATCTTTGTTCCAGATACATTTCACGGTTATTGAAGATAGGGAAAAAAAATACAATTGAAACTGGAATTATAAGTGGAAATAATAATACCAACTTAACTAATTTAACTTTTAGTTAAACTGGCATAGGAAGCTTAATGTTTCAATTTTCCCAGAGACATTTATTTTCTTCAATACTTTGTCTTTGGACCAAACTTATATCAATTGTCTAAAACACTATAAGTTTGTTTAAATCTGAAAATTTATACATACATAAATAAAAGCACTGGTAATGTACTTTACTTTACCAGTGCTTTTCTAAAATTTATATCTGTTTTACATTTTGGAGTAAGAGATTCAAAGTCACTTAAATTTGAAGTTTTATTTATGATTATTGTTTGAATTTAGCCAGTTTTATAATTTTTGTTCGAAGTCATTTGAAACATCCTTTAATCCTCGGATTTGTGTTTTAATAACCTCCTGATTGTACCTAATAGAATATGTAAAACATATAAATATATAACATTTATTTTTTCACGGTCTGAAGATGTGTATATATTTTTAATATTCCTTACCTACCTACTTTTTAATTATCTTTTCGATTGAATCGTCTAATTTTCTGAAGATTTTAATTATCTCTTCCATAAATATACAGAGGTTCATTTGTGAAACTGCTAAACGATAAGATAAAATTATATTGCCTAGTTATTAGTTAAATAGATATTATTGCTATTAATATTTGAATTTTCCTTTTGAGAAGAGCTTTCATTGTAGTTTTGTGTCGATATAGATCCGTGATTTGATAATTCTTTGTTGAATAGATCATAAAGTTCCTGCTTTCTGTAGAATTCATATTACTTATAGAAAAAGGGAAATAAATTTATCGTTATTAATCGAATTTCATTTTAAAGGGAACCAGCAATACCAATCCTGAGCCAGCAATACCAATCCCGAGGGATATTAAGTTTATAGGATTGAAATACAAGTTCATGATTGCATCAAAGAATTTCCTAGTAATTGTTATATTTCTATTCATAAGGAAGAAAGAAGTTCTGTATTCGGAAATATCGGCCGTCCTTAGTTAGGACAGTATTCTCCTTTTCGTTGACAATAGTCGTTACTAGTTCACTTAGTCGTTACTAGTTCACTGGTAAAAGGTGTCATTTTTTCTATTATAAGATAGATGGCGTTTTGCAAGTCTCCACTTATTTTACTGACATTTCTTTGATTGATCACAATGAGACTTTATTTAGTGTATTCCCGTGGATTTCTTTGACGTCGATACACACTTAGACCTGCGCGGCAACAACCTCATCATCGATATGATGATTTATATCCTTTATAAATAACAATCACTTAACATTTTTAAAAGTATTTCCGATTAATTGTGACTTTAATATCTGTCACTTCGTTTTCTCTACATAAAACTTACATCAACTTTTTACCAGCGTTAAAATGCTATTTTTTGGAGACCGCGTTAAATTTTTCCAATACCCAAATTCCATACTAGGCTTTAGAGTAAAGCCCTTGTTTTGATTGTTAAAAATACTTGACTGTTGGTTCGATTCTGGGTTCACCATTCCATTCTCAGCTTAATTCAATTTCCAAATTTATTGAGGACTCTTATTCTGTGACCTAATCAATTCTTTTAAACGTTATTCTCGAATAGAAAAACACTAATTTAATCAATCCTACCATTTCGAGACACGTTTTTATCTAATTGAAGAAATGAATGAAATAGTGTATCCTATTGAAGTGCGAAAAAATAAGTAATTTTCGACAATTTTTAATGGTAAATATGTGACAAAAACAATGCTATTTTTTTTAAATGAAAGATTTATGCTTATATAACATTTATAAATATTTTATACGAATTTTATTTATTTTTAATATTTAAAAAATAAACACTAGAAATATAATGCTGACGAAAATATATGGGTTACTGGTTGACAGCATTCTGGTTGCAGTTTTCACCTGAAATCAGAAAAAAAGCAATTATTTAGAAATTATAGCCCCGCGGCTATCGCACATCTGGTCGGAGGATTTTTAGATTTTTCTAACAACCTTTAAGTAGAAATATTGAAATTATCTTAAAAACATGAAGTTTTTTTATCTAGAAAAAAAAAAGAAAACAGTTATCAAAAAATTTGACCAGATGTGCGATAGATAATTCAATTCATTCTTGTCAGTTTGCACTTTATTTGATTGCTGTAGGCTATCAATCAGGTCAAAAACCATGGTTTCGAGGAAAACGCGTTTAAAGTTTTAATTACAGGAAAAAGTTAATTTTGTCAAAGGGGGCGGTGCATGGACTTTTTTCAGATTTTTCCACATTAAACGAGAGTAAAATTACTCATAGTTAGATACAGAGCACACTAGACATGAATACTGCGCTTTCGAATGTGATTCACTTTTCAGGAGAAAAATGCTCACAACAGAGTACTAATGAATGTGAAAGAAAGAACGGAAGAAATATATGCACAATATAGGAACTGGGGTGTATATGACCCACGTGCAAAAAACCTGTCTTTCGGCGGTACAAATTCAGTTATTAAGTTAAAATTATAAAAAAAAGTACACCACCCAATTACCAGCTTCTCGCTATTTAATTTGATACGAAACATGACGTATTTTCGATAACCCCCAATGAGGGGTTGTACGACCCCATCCATGAAACAAAGAACGGAAGAAATATATGCAAAATATAGGAACTGGGGTGTATATGACCCAAGTGCAAAAAATCCGTCTTACGGCGGTAAAAAGTCAGTTATGAAGTTAAAATGATCCAAAAAAGCTACACCACACGATAACGGCTTCTCCCTCTTTGATGCGATACCAAACATGATGTATTTTGGACAACCCCCAATTGGAGGTGGTACGACTCCATCCCCAAAAGACCCTTCTCCAGAAATTGTTCACCTATATTTTTGTACTCTAGACCCTAAATCCATAGAAAAAACCCCCAATGCTCTACGACCCTCCCACCCAGAGTTAACCGTCTTTCAATATTTCGATACTTCTCACGTTTTCCCTAACTCCGCAAGTATGTTAAAGAATCGGGAATGGAGAGTTAGGGAGTTTTAATCGTGGAAAACGAAAATTCTCATCTCCCAAATGGCTGGATTATATTAACAACGCCGACGCCGGCGTGGTCGTCGTCGTCGTCGTCAAACGCCGAACAAAACGCCGTCAAGTTACATTAACACTGGGCGGCACCACCGTACATTAATTTCCCATACATTTTATAGCTGAATTATTTGCTTGTAATCTCTGCCGGTTTGCAATAAAATTTTAAATAATAATAAAATTTCCTTTTCCTTCAAGTCAGATTTTTTTAATATAAAATCATTTATTTTCAGAAATGCAAATATTATTTCATTTTTTCATTTTTTTCATAATAAATTTAGATCTTGCATATTGGCAGCAATGGAGCGCCAGCGTTAAAATTACGATTAGAGATGGGTCGACGACAACGCCGACGACGACGACAATGCCAGCATGGGTAATGTAATGCATTTCATACATGCAGTACTGTCTCTTTGAGGAGAGAACTAAAGGAGATGACATCCCATAGTAAAGTATATGTATGGCAGCGTAACCAAAAATTTTCGCCATCTTGATTTTGGCGGAGTGTTTGACTGTCACTTTTCTATAAACAAAGTAAAACACGTAGTTACAAATGGATAATTTACTTTTTATAGGAAATGGTTAATGACTATTGGATAAGAGATAGTAATATAAAAAGGAGTTATATGTGCTCGAAGATTTAGATACAACAAGCCGTGTTGAGGAAAATGCTTTAAAAATAAATAATAATAATAATGCAAATAATTTAGATATGTATATCGTCAGTGAGAGCATACTTGCTGTAATCAAAACTGATGCCACATGAAACAGGAGATCAGTCAGTCCATTTATATACATGTCAGTGGGTGGTGCCGAAGATTGTGCCGAGTTTCTAAGAAATGTGTTTGAATTTTCGCGCCATTAATTTGTTGTGATATTTAAAGCATCAACAATTTTTAACGCCTCCTCTGGCACCTCACAAAAATAAGAAGAAGAACGAAAGTTGCTACGCTTTTTTCATCACATGTCGCCTCCTTTAGTTCTTTCCTCGAAGTACTGTCTCTAAATATTTTTGACATAAAACGACGACCACGCCGTCGTCGGCGTTGTTCATGTAATCCGGCCAAAACTCCCAAACTCTCCGAGTTGCAGAATTCGGCCCCTGAGGCCGAATTCTGTAACACGGAGAATTTGGGAGATGAGAATTGCGTTTTCTTAGAATTCTTAATTCCCTAATTCTCTATTCCCAATTCACTAACATGGTTGGAGAATTAAGGGGGGTTACCAGTGAAATCTTAAAAAACACGAAAAGTTAATACAAATTTACTGCAAATCTGTGCATACTATCATGATAAAAATTGTACATAGGTAGAGAAAATGCATAAACTTAGGTAATGACGTGTCAAAAATAAAGATTTCGGGGTTTTATATGTATTTAATTAGCTTTAGAAAACTCTGGAATTCATGAAATTTGCGAAGTTTAGTACATCAAAACGTAATAATGGTACATGAAATAGATAAATTTGTACTTGAGAATGGAAGATCTTGGGCTGGAAGAGGCAGTGACGGAAAGAAAACCAGACAAAAAATTTTGGTTACTAATATATTTTAGTTTGAAAGTTGCTATTTTCCGAGACAAATAACTACCAAAATTATGATATTATTTCAATGAAAATTCAATTTGTAACAAAGCTCGAACCTTTTTCTGTTTATTTTGAAGAATTCAAATTTTTTAGTGCAATGATAAAGGAAATAAAGTCAATAATGTTAATGATGGTAACGGCAAAAGTTTCTTGGTTTATTATATTTTGCATACAATTTGGCGTTTTCAATTCATTCTATCATCGTCAGATGGAGTAATGTGCTTTTGGAAGGCTTTCATTTGTTTTGGAAGGCTTTCATTTGTTTTGAAAGCTCAGCGGGCTGTAGCTGTATGCTTGGAGAGTGTGTGCCGTAATTTTCTGCATTAGGCATATGTATGTGTGTATATTTCCCGGAATATTTGAATTTTTATCATTGGTAATTTGTTCATTTTTGCTTTTGAGGCGAGAAATTTTTTGCCAATTCTATTAGGGTTATAGGTAACGAATTGTGAGTAACTATTATTTATTCATGGGACGTATTAGTAAAATTCGGGCCAATAATTATGGAATAAAGAAGAGAAAACTGAATATTGTTAGGTATGTAAATCTGTGTATATGAAAAGGAAATAATCCTATAAATGTACAAATTTGTGAAATGTGAATTTGAATTTGTGATATGAAAATGATTTTGATGAAATTTTGGAGGAAGATTGGCTAAATTATAAATAGTTATTTTTTGTTGCGTTCCATTTATGACCGCGTTTTAGTGAAGCTGTAGAAAGGACAAAATGGAACTTTTTAAAGTTTTGAAGAGTTGTTTTTCGAATATTTGTATGTAATTTAGAAAACTGAACGAAAATTGATGAGGTATAGTGAGTTGTCACGATTATATACAGTGTGTACCAATTTTTTGACTACAATCGATTATCTTTCTAGCGACTATAATTACTGCTAAGTACTATTAATTTATGTATGAATTGCTTTTTGCGATTTTCGAAGAAGAAGCATTTTTACAAATTACAAAGAACTTTAGTCGACCAATAAAAGTATCGGCTTTGTACCAATGACATCTTTCTTTTGAAATTATTTTTTTAATTCTTTTTTATCTAAGAGGGAATCTGCTGAAGAATATTTACGCGATTTAATATATATTTCGGTAAAATGAACTTCTTTCTTATAAATGTTTTAATTGAGCTCATTGCACGAAAATTATTATGAGCGTTCCGATAGTTGCCAAAAACCAGATATGACAGATAATGAATTACAAAGAGCAAAGACAAGGTTACTACTAAAATTTTCCGAAAATCAGAAAAACCGGCGAAGCATCGAGGAACACACACGGGATCAAAGTAGTAGTAACAAGTGGTTACAAATAAGGAGAAATCTTCTTACGAGTTCGAATTTTGGCATAATTTGCAGGCGACGTACTGCAAAAGTTGGGAATTTCATCAAATCCATACTTTACACTGACATATCTTACATCTCGGCAATTATATATGGAAAAGATAATGAATCCAATGCCTTGCAGAAATTAGAGACTCAATGTGGTGTCAAAATTAAAGATTGCGGAATATTCATTGACGCAAATTACGAATATTTGGTGGCCACTCCAGACGGCCTGATTATCGACGATGGAATTGTTGAAATAAAGTGTCCCTTTTCAGCAAGAGGAATGGAAGTTGATGATGCTATCCGTAAAAGAAAAATCACCTTCTGGAAGGTGGATAAAAATGCGAAGGATATCACTAAAATTAATAGAAACCATGCATATTACTATCAAATACATGGCCAACTACATATCACCCTAAGAAAATATTGTATATTTGCTGTATGGACTGGCAATGACAAAGATATGAAAGTGGCAACCATACACAGACATGACCAATTCTGGGATGATAATGTGGAAAAACTTAAATCATTTTATACTAAACATCTTCTTGTAGAAATCGCTGATCCTAGATATCCACGGAATATGGAAATAAGAGAAAATCCCTGCTAAATACTCATAAATATAACAGATTTTCATTATTTTCTGATTGGATGTACCGAAATGTATGTAAGTAAATCATAGTATTTAGTATATAAGGGGATTAGAGCTACAGGCGACACCCCTCTACAAAAAAACGAGTGGTGGCAGTTACCTCTGCGGTCACTTGGAAATACTGCTTTACATTTATTTTTAATTTTTTTTTTTAATTGAAATCGTTGCACACTCTTATCTTTTAGTGAATTCTTTTCTGCGACTCGGTGTAACCACCGCCACCGAATCTACCACCACCACACCAGTAGGGAAGGAAAGAGCACGAGAATGGCAGATTTGATGGCAGTGTTAACATCGAGTCGCAGAAAAGAATTCACTATTTGCTATATTGCTAATCTTTCCCAGTTACAGTAACTCCGACTAGGCTAATCTGATTGGATTGCGTTTCTTGAAACATGAAAAATTTTATGCGAACAAAATTGAGGAATTAGATAGAGATAAAATTGTATATATGTACATATGTATATACTAAAACTAGATTTGAAAATCTACCAGACATAGCTCAACCTGAAAATTGTGTTGTTGGTAAATTCAAATCTAATTCTCTAAAGTAGTTCTTTGGATATCTAGTTAATAAAATGGTAATCTGACAACGTGTGAACATTGCAAAAATTATATGGTAGGTATATTACAACTCAGAATTCTTGGAAGAGTTTTATTTGATGACCGGCTTCAATCAAATAAAATTGCCCAAGCAATAAATAGTGCCAGACAAATTACACGGAAAAGTGTCTGATCAACAGCACAGAGACAGAGCATACATTTCGTTCGCTCCTTGCCTGCTCCTCAACAAAATTCTAAGAAAAATCCGACAGCCAAATTTAAAATCTCGCCATACCTATGCAATTCTACACACTGACTCATAAGTCAGCGATTCTACCCCCCTACTGCTGTGTAGATGCCCGACATGCTTTGGAGTACAATACAGACGAATATCATATAGCTTTCCATGTACATATAGTGATTTGTTTCAATTTTAAAATTGCATACTTTTATGCGTTTATGTTCACTAAGCTTTTGGGAACAGAAATCGTGAGCTTTTTTTTGGTGGTAACCTCTCTCCCATTTCTACCCCGCACTCTCTCCGCCCCTTTTCCTAAACCTATCTTGTTCGCGCTGAGCTCTCATTTATTTTGATATCACATACATTCTCCTTCTACTCTCCATTCTCTCGTTATCCCGGAAAAACTCGAGAAAACCTACCCTACTACATCTCTCAAAAACTACCCCAACAAAAAAGAAATTTAAATTTATTTCGACAGTGGAAGGTAATAGACAGATGTACCTCACATATGAAAAAAAAGTCCAACCCTCTACAACAAAAATTGATAACCTTAATCGTCCCAGGCGATTTGCACTTTTTCACATTTCTTACGTTTTCCCTAATTCTCCAACCATGTTAGTGAATTGGGAATAGAGAATTAGGGAATTAAGAATTCTAAGAAAACGCAGTTCTCATCTCCCAAATTCCCAAATTCTCCGTGCTACAGAATCCGGCCCCTGGTGTCACTTGATCAAAATTACTTAACTGCCGCAGCATTTTTAACGCAGCTCTTGCTCGACGTATGGTAAATTGTGTCAATGGCGCCTTAATAGTCGTAGTAAGCCATTTAAGGCTTTTCAGCAAATTCTGTTCTGAAGTACCCAGGTCGTAGGTACGGAGTACCTCATCGAAATAAATTTTCGGGAACTCTATTTCTTCACTTTATTTATTAATTTGTGCACCCGGCAGTGTCACACTTTTTGACTCAAATCAATTATTGTCACCACATATTTTGAATATTTATATTTTTGGGGATTTCCCAACAGTTCTTCTGTGTTTCCTTAAAAACTTCGCTATCACAAAATTCATCAGAATTTTCCATACTACATTCTTTCTGAATTGATACTTCAGCAAAAGCATTTTCGCTTAGTTTTTGTTTATATTTTCTGCTGCACTTAATTATTTCCTTCCACATTAATCACTTTATTTAAATAAATGATAAAAATTAGCACTTTTAAAACAATACTCAATCAGTACCGAAAATTTAAATTTGATATAAATTTTACTTTTTTGATCCCTTATTTTGCAGTTGCTCCATAAAAATGGTCACACGAGTTGACGATAAGGGACAGAGACAGTGCCTTATCCAGAATGTGTTTCATAATTGTCAAAGAGATATGTATGTACAAGGATATATACAAACATGCCATGATATGAAAAACTAAAAAAAGTAATAAAAAACTGCTCATTTTAATATTGTTATCATAATACTGTATTATGTATATGTAAAATTTTAATACATTGATAGCATTGCCTTTTAATAGAAATAAGCTAACTAATTAAAATAAATAAAATTATTTATTTTGAAATAGTTCAAATATTAAAAGATACTATATTATCTCATTTATTTGAATTTAATATTAAATCGATTACATTTTAATAAAAGTTTATAAGAAATTTATTAGCTAAGAATATTTAGTTGTAGTAAACTGTAATAAAAAGTAATATACCTATATATATATATATATATATATATATATATATATATATATATATATATAGGTATATATATATAGCGTATTTACCAATTAAGCAAGAAAAATTCATTCATCGCTGTCCGAAGCAGGCCCACCGCAAAATTACTTACTGTACTAGAATGCAAGCACAGGCAAGAAATATACAGATATCGACGGTAGTGCTAATAAAGTGATGTATGGAAGAGCTCATAGCAAACCTCAATAACTCACTGATCTCGGCTAAATATATCATGGGCACGAACCAAAAATGTTTTTCAATATAGGCGAAAATTCATTTATTTCTTAGAATTTAAATCAACCATATTTCTTCAGAATTCGTGTGATTTATTGGTGACTATATGACAGAAATGAGTTCGATGATCTTCAGTGCTCACAGTTCTCCGCTGCCAGAAAAGTGCAACACTGAAATGGTCCCATCGAAATCGACATTAGTTTGAAATTTGAATCCCGTCCCGATATTTATTTTTAATACTTCAGGACTGGTCAGGCAGCCGAAACCGCTGAGAGTTCTTGCAATTATTCGTTCTTTGACTGCACTTAAGTATACAGGGTTTCCCGTAAGTCGACGTCAAGCCGGAGCCGGGTAATAGACCAAATCGTAACAGTTACCAGAAAAATATAAAAAAAAAAATGTAAGTCATGTATTTTTCAAATTATAGGCATTTCTTTTGTTTTCGAGAAAATGTACACCTTGTGATGGTTTTTTAGCTCCTGGTTGCTACAAATCTTTACTTTTTTTCAATTTAATTTTTCTTATTTAATCCCGAATAGTGCTTATGTAACCTGTTGCTTTAAGTTCTAAGCCAACTGCTCAGCTTGGAAGAAAATGTCACATTTTGCCGAACCAACAATATAAAATTAATAATTCGCTTTAACTGATTATACTGAAAAAACAAATGTACTACGCCAGTAACTTTAAAAGTTGACGCATTTAATAAGGATTATAAAATGGTACAACACTTGCTACACTATTTCTTAGATTACGAGACAAAAAATTTTTTGTTCAAGAAACCCAGTTTCGAAAAATTTCAGTTCACCTACTAAAATTGATTCTAGTGTACCCAAAGCTTGCCTTAAGAGAAGTCAGTACTCAGCAAAAATTTCAATTTAGATGCCAGCGAGCCTATAGGCAATTAAACTTACTATACGCAGGTTTGTGTCCAGAAAGTATGAAAATACATATAAAATTAGCCTAGACCTAGACCACAAGTCACATTAGAGAAATCTAGCGTAAAAGACAGAAACCCAACATGCGACAATTTAAGACGAAAATGAAAATTTGCAGTTCAAAGAAATTGAAAATTTTTAAAGAGAATTAACTCTCCTAAATTTTATTTTGCACATAGTTGTTAAATATGCTATTTTGCTTTATATTTCTAAAACTTTCAACGAAATATTGCAATTTCTCGTCGGTGAAATATCGAGAGAAAAAACAAGTACTATTAGAGTTAAAAAATAAGAAAATACGTTACTAAAAATGAAAAAACTCGACGTTATTTGCTAGATCTAGGCTTTATCTCTCTAAAATAGTCAAAATATAAAGAAATGAGAATACCTACTAAGAGGAATTTGATTTGAAAAAAAAACAATTTTTACCATTTTTTACAAGTTTCCGAGCTAATATCTCCACTCCAATGCATTTTTTTTTATTTTTTTTTCGACGTTATTTACTAGACCTCTTCGTCGCTTTTAATTTAAGATATAAATCATTATCCTGCAACAAATAGTTTGCTAGAAATTCGAATTGAAAAGTGTATGAAACTTGCAAATATTGGTACTGACTCCTCTTAAGAGCGTAACTATAAGATTCTAGTTTGAGTGAGACGGAGAGCCATTACATGAAGTGTGAGTGAAACAGATAGTGACGCTTTCAAGTTAAATATCCTAACTTTTTGTTGAATTTAAGACAAATTTTCCTTAAGCTTAAAATTAAACACCAATTATTTGGATACAAAGATTAATTATTTACAAAAAATTTTCAAACTGCCCTCCTTCAGCTGCATTTCCAATTCGATATCTTCTTAAAAAGTATCGGGTTATCAGACGGGCAATTCTTCCGTTGTTGACAAATTCAACTGCTTCCGTAATTCTGGAGCTCATGTTTTTGTAAAATTAGGTGAGCTATACCTTTGGGCACTCCTGTACTTTCCTGGATTGCACGTACCAAAGTAGTTGGGTCTTCTTCAACTGCGTGAAGTACTACGTCCTCGTAAGGTAAGAAAAGAAATTTTTCGAAACTGGGTTTCCTTGAATAACAATTTTTTTTCCGTAATCTAAGAAATAATGTAGCAAGTGTTATACCATTTTAGAATCCTTATTAAATGCGTCAACTTTTAAAGTTACTTGCCAGACTGGCGTAGTACATTTTTTTTCAGTACAGTCAGTTAAAGTTCAACGAATTATTAATTTTATATTGTTGGTTCGGCAAAATGTGACATTTTCTTCCAAGCTGGAGCAGTTGGTTTAGAACTTAAAGCAACAGGTTACATAAGCACTATTCGAGATTACATAAGAAAAATAAAATTGAAAAAAGTAAAGATTTGTAGCAACAGGAGCTAAAAAACCATCACAAGGTGTACATTTTCCCGAAAACAAAAGAAATGCCTATAATTTGAAAAATACATGACTTAGATTTTTTTTTATATTTTTCTGGTAACTGTTACGATTTGGTCTATCACCCGGTTCCGGCTTGATGTCTTCTTACGGGACACCCTGTATAGGCACTGTCGTTCTTTGCATTCCATGAACTGAATTTATTGAAGTAAGTTTAAATTTCTCTGTGCACTCGCATGTTATCGTCGATTTGGATTAACTTCCTAGTATTCTTCCTACTGGTATGCTGTACATTTTCCCTACTTGCAATTTTAATGCAATTTCAATGCAATTTTTACCTCAATAAATACTTTGCAATTTTCTTAAATACGGAAACCAAAAAATGTAAAATCTAATTGGATTGTGCCGATTAGTGATAGCCGCTTAGACGTTATTTCCCTAGAGGTGCGATTTGTACCCATGCAATTAAATTTCGTTAAAGTTTGTAATTTTGTATACGTATCCAACTATTAAAAAAAGCAAATCTTTCATTAATGTTTAGCTCAACTCATCCACCTCTCACAACCAGTTCATCCATTAAGATTGTAGACAGAATTTGCTCCGACCGTCTCTAGCCACCAATAAACCACATGAATTCTGAAGATATATGGTCGATTTCTATTCTAAGAAATAGATCAATTCTTTCCTCCACTGAAAACAAGACAAAAATTCGCGCGCGTTGATGTACCTAGATCTACGCTGATAAAATTTTTTAGCTAACAAGCCTACCCAGCAAACAATTCGGCGAACGTCCGCAACAGCGAAACTTAAGCGACAATAGTGCTTCACAATGCGAAACATGAGAGTAAATGCAACAAAGCTAAACATTATTTATGTTATCGAAGCTGTATAAAAACGAAACGAACGCGAATATAAATTCTGTTCGCTTTTATTCATCTCACATAAACACGTGCATGTGCGCTGTTTTGTATCCGAACTTCTGAGAATTTTACAGTTTCAAGATTTTCGGTTCATTTTTATACCCTAGATGAAATCATAGGGGTATATTAAGTTTGTCATTCCGTTTGTAACACCTCGAAATAATGATGGTAGAGCAAAATGAATTGGACACCCATTCATAATATTAAAAGTTATTTTGATTTTTGCATGTCCGTCCGTCCGTCCGTCTGTGCGCACGATAACTCGAGAACGCGTATGCTTAGAGAGCTGAAATTTTGTACACGGACTTACAAAAAAAAGTAAAATTAAGTTCGAAAATGAGACAAATCGGGCAACTCCTTCGTGGGGTTACCATATAAAAATTTCGTTTTCCGCTATATATTTGGACACTGCTTGAGAACGCGTCGACGTAGAGAGCTGAAATTTCGTACATGATGTTTTTACCACAATAAAATGTCACAAATGGACTAAATCGGGCAACTCCTTCTTGGTGTTTCCATATAAAAATTTTGGTTTTATACGTATACTTTGAAAACGATCAGTCCAAGACATTTTTATTGTACTAAAAACTTCTGCGGAATACGAAATCCTATAAAATTGGTTATGATCATTTTTTCTGTGCGACAAACCGTTCTAGAAATATATGCGAAAAACGACTTCAAAATCAAACTTGAATAGATCGGTGACCATACGAAATTTAATACGGGCATTCATCTAGCTAGAGGGTATCATAAGAATTGGTCTCAGACCAATTCTAGCTTTTTTACTTGTTCCATTCTGAGTTTGCATTTCAACGTGAGCGCACAGATCAGAAATTTTTGTCGTGTTTGTGTTTTTAAGAGGAGTCAGTACCAAGATTTGCAAGTTTCATACATTTTTCAATGCGAATTTCTGGCAAACTATTTGTACCAGAATAATGACTTATACCTTAAATTAAAGATGACGAAGAGGTCTAGTAAATAACGTCGAGAAAAATAAAAAAATATACATTGGAATGGAGATATTAGCTCGGAAACTTGTAAAAAATGGTAAAAATTGATTTTTTCCAAATCAAATTCCTCTTAGTAGGTATTCTCATTTCTTTAGATTGTGACTATTGTAGAGAGATAAAGCCTAGATCTAGCAAATAACGTCGAGTTTTTTTCATTTTTATGGCGCATTTTTTAATTGTTTAACTCTAATAGTACTTGTTTTTTCTCTCGATATATCACAGATGAGAAATTGCAATATTTCGTTGAAAGTTGTAGAAATATAAAGCAAAATAGCATATTTAACAATTATGTGCAAAATAAAATTTAGGAGAGTTCATTCTCGTTAAAAATTTTCAATTTCTTTGAACTGCAAATTTTCATTTTCGTCTTAAATTGTCGCATGTTTGGTTGCTTCCTTTTACGCTAGATGTGTCTAATGTGACTTATGGTCTAGGTCTACGCTAGTTTTATATGAATTTTCATACTTTCAAGACACAAACCTACGTATAGTAAGTTTTATTGCCTACAGGTTCGCTGGTATCTAAATTGAAATTTTTGCTGAGTACTGACTCCTCTTAAATTGTCGCATGTTTGGTTGCTGCCTTTTACGCTAGATGTCTCTAATGTGACTTATGGTCTAGGTCTACGCTAATTTTATATGAATTTTCATATTTTCAGGACACAAACCTACGTATAGTAAGTTTTATTGCCTACAGGTTCGCTGGTATCTAAATTGAAATTTTTGCTGAGTACTGACTCCTCTTAAGTGAATTGTAAAAGGTGAGTAATTAAAATTATATTTAATTAATAGTAAGGGTAAACTGAGAGGCTACTAGAATATATATGTAGGTACGTAGAAGCATGTTAGTAAATTATATTCATACGTAGATGGGACACGCTGAACAAAGAAATGCAACGCTTGGTTATGATATTAAATGCAACAAAAATATGACAACGTAATTTACATATTTCCATTTGCAGGCGAAAGTTTTCCAAATGCATCAAAATTACTGAATCCAATCACAGAAATAAATTCCGAAAACTTTGGTTATAAAGAGTTTTTATGTATACCACCAGGTGAGAAAACTTTCAATTAAAATATTTGCGGAACTGAATGGTCTTTCATGTACGGAGAACTTTATCCCCACACTTCCACGCAACAACCGAAGGAAACATACACACAAGAAAACTCGTCAAGTGACACAAGTGATGGACTTCTATGCGTAACCAATAGTCGGACGAACAAAACAAGGAAAATACAGATGCCAGAAATATACAGACATCCCTTACCATTTCCGATGACTGTTTATTTAAATCATCAAATAAGAACACGGACAGTGGAATAAATCAAAACCGGAAACGTATAGGTATATGCACCATTTTTTTATAAAATAATTGTAATAAGTAGTTAAGCAATCATAGTAGCATCATCAGTAATATTAGTTTCAATTTTTTAGATGTAAATGACGAAATACTCAAAAAGCTAATAAACATCGAGAAAGATAACAAGATTATGAACCAACGTTTGCTGCAAGAAATTCTTGATTTAAAACACGAAGTAAAACAAATTCAAAAAAGTAAGAGTGGACAACGAAATCTTATTCAATTTGTTGCCTAAACTTCCCATGGAAACAAAAGGAGACTTTCTGCGATTAGAATCAGAGTTAAAGACAGACAGTAAAATTTATGACCAGCTGGTGAGATCTTGAAAATATATGACATTAGATAAACATTTAACAAAAATATTTCCGTCTAGAAAAATAAGTTTATGCAGCAGGGTGGGGATGATTTACATCATTTCATTAAAAGTATTTTCAAGAAAACTCTGCCTGATGAAGTTGCCAAATGCTTTTCATGAAGCGTAAGTTATTACAAATATTTTTATATAAAAAGACACGTAATTAATTAACGCTTTTTGCTAGATACATGCCTAACAAAATTCAACTGCGCAACTGAAGAAAATGTTGAAAAATACATAAAACGGCATTTTCAATACGCCGCCGACCGACTTAACAAACAGAAATCAAAATAATTAATTTCGATACCTACCTGCTGTTATGCAATAATATTTTTTAAGGAAATTAAGACTGAAATTGTTTTTTTTTAAGTGGAGATTTTTTTTTTATTCTGTCGTATGTTTAAAATACAATTTTTGTTAAAAATTCACACATGTTTAATTTTCACTTCCTTTGAAAATTTCCTATTTCCTCACCCGTATCGTAGCAAAAAATTCGACGATGGCAATGAATATAATGATATCGCAATTAGCACTAAAACAGCTATGAGATATCTTTATTTTGTCATATATTTATCAAAAAAAGAAGAAAAGCAAAGCCGAAGTGATTCCACCAATGCAATGGAGCAATATCGCTAATGATTGAGAAATAATTTCATTTGCGAATCGCTAAAGTTATCGCTACCACAGCAGATTAATATTCACTTAGGATACATTTAAATTTATCACATTTTGTCGAAAAAGAAAGGCAAAGTGAATCCGAAGTGATACTATACTAATGTGATACAATGTTCTGTCAACATTTGCTTCCGCTCGAGGTTTCGTTTTCATATCTCATTTGAATTCACTAGCGAAATTTATGTTTCACTTTGTGATATTTTTGCGATTCGCATTGGCTTCGCAAGGTTTGCTGGGTAGACACAACTCACACCTTATTCGAATCGCCTTCAGCAGCCAACAATAATGCACACGAATTCTGAAGAAATATCGTTGATTTAAATTCTAAGAAAGAAATTAATTTTCGCCTATATTGAAAAACATTTTCGGTTCGTGTCCATGATATATTTAGCCGGGATCAGTGAGTTATTGAAGTTTGCTATGAGCTCTTCCATTCATCACTTTCTGAGTACTACCGTCGATATCTGGGTATTTCTTGTCTGTGATGCAAGGATAGTCAATCTTGCTCGCTTTGGTAGGGTTATTAATTTTAAATTAGTTATTGTATAGTATTAATATTATCACTGTTATTCTACACGGCGAGTTTTTTTTAACTTCTTCACATCACTATACATTGGTCCTTCGAGTGGTTACTGTAGAACTACAAATAAGCTGTCCGAATTTAGTATGCAGCATTTTGATGTCCAGGTTTTTTCTTTTTATCAGCCACTGGAACATAGTGCGCAGAGGCTCTGTTTGATTACTTTAACTGAGGAACCAGTGCAGCATGTTAATAATTCAAATTAGTTTACAGCCATTGATAATTATATTCGATAGACGCATTATTGGTTCAGTCACCGATTTCCAACAAGTAGCATCAAGTATTTCAATATCTGGCAAGGGACTACATAGCTACCCACGGTCGTTGATCCAACAGTGCAGCTATCGTTTAGGAAGTTAAGTGCCTTGGAGCAGAGCGCAATCAGCAATACAATTCTGTACAAGGCTATCCCTAGAGAGAAAAGACATTTCAATAATATTGAAACTCGCGGAAATAAGAGTTATTTTATAAGAATTGGTATTATTAGTAAGAGTTGTCTTAAAAATTAGCACAAAAAATTAGACATACAAAAAGCTACAGTTTTCATGTTACCTAAGACTTAATACCTACTAATCCTGAATTTTGGAAACTGTGAGGTCTAGTCTCGGACGTGCGAGTGAGTGTCGGTTTTTAAAAGGACAACTCAGTCGTTAAAAATTTCAAATATAAAATTTTATTCAAACTATACCTTTTCAATTTCAATATGGGAGTAGTAAACTTCAAAGTGGAATAGTAAACTTCAACTTGAGAATAGTAAACTTCAACTTGAGAATAGTAAATTTCAATATGAAAATAGTAAATTTGAATTTGAGGATTTTATTTTTTAATTTAAAAAAATAATTTAATACAAAATATTTTAGAAGAAATTTATTAGTATTGCATATTTTCTAAGTTAAGAGGAGCAGGAACTTTTTTTGAATGCTTGCGATGCAATTGGCACATATTGTTTGTGTGACTGTCTGCAAACCTTCTTCCATGAGGCTTTCTAAGGCTCTTACTCTATATTCTTTGATGATTAAATCGTTTCTGGTGTAAATAATACTTGATAACTTTTTTGATAATTCTCTTTTAACATAAGCTTTCACCATAGACCACACATTTTCAATGGGGTTAAACATTGGACTATAGGGTCCAAGTCTCAGTATCTTGTTTTCATGGAATTCCTGCTTCAGTAAAACTTCTTCAACTTTACTGTGACAAGGTGCATTGTCAATTACCATAACAACTGGTTCACCATGTCTAATCATCGCTTGGCGAAGGCAAGTTTCCATCCACGCTTTTGCATTTTCTTTTTTGAACGGACCTCTTCATATTTCATAATATATAAATCCAATTGTGCAATGAAATGCAGCAATGAGTTCCGCCAATGTAATGCGACAATTTCTCTCAATCATTTCTACGAAATAATCTAAATGAATTTGTGTAATTTTTTCAAATCTTTTCCCTCTTCGTTTGTCTGAAGTTTCACCCTCTGGCATCCAACGATATGCTGTTGACTGAAGAATATTAAGTCGGTGTGCAAGTTGTTTCCAGTCTCCATTCATATTTGACAAAGCAAGTAATTGAGTTTTTTTAGATTCTTTTTCTAATTTTTTAATTCTTGTAGCCATTTTTGACGGCTATCAATTTTAATATAAAAACAAAATTGTAATTATTCTCTAAAATGTAAAGAATTTTTTGAAAACCATCACAAGGATTACTATTTTTATGTAGGTTTCAAGATTTCCCATATTGAAATTTACTATTCTCGTATTGAAATTTACTATTCTCAAGTTGAAGTTTACTATTCCCATATTGAGGGTTATTATTCTCATTTTGAAACTGAAAAGGATGGACTTCATTTGCTTAAAACTAAATATCACAGTGATATGAAATTCAATAAAAAAAGCTTCAAACAAAAATTAAAATAGAACAAAACAAATTGAAAATTCAAATTCAATTTCAACTCCAGTGACGTTGGGGTCTTTCACCGATTTCCATTGATCACGTTTTCTAGCAGAAGTGTTACACTTTTCATGCAGTGCTACACTGAAATTGTTCCATTGACCTGAACTGCTAAAAAAAGTACGTACGTCAAAATGACCCTGCTGCTACACTCGAAAAATCGGC
This sequence comes from Dioctria rufipes, assembly GCA_963924295.1. NCBI lineage: Eukaryota > Metazoa > Arthropoda > Insecta > Diptera > Asilidae > Dioctria > Dioctria rufipes. The sequence continues at coordinate 83,962,969 of OZ002742.1, forward strand.
GGTGTTACACCGGAAATCGCACACATCTACCTCTGAGAAATGTCTCGACTGAATGTCAAAACAAATATTAAGTGATATTAATTTTAAAGCAAGGTAAAGTTGTACTAACTCATTTAATTAACAAAATAAAGTGGAATATCCTGTTAAAAATTTAGTTTCTGCGCTTATCATTATCATGTGCCATACTTCATTCTTTTCCTTTTTTTTTTTGTCAGAAAATGTCAATCTGACAAATTACAAGGATATGAGCTACTATATACATTCTCATCGCGTTAAAAGTTGTTCCATTGAACTCATTCGACATTGATTGGCGTGAACTTTTTTTAAAATATCAATGGAAATCGTTATTATTTCCTCCTTGTTTCATTTAGTTATGAAAAAAAAAGAAGACCTGTTATGGTCGTAGCATACTGCATGCAGCAGTATGCTACACTGAGGCTAGCAGCATGAGGTGGGCGCGGACTGTTTCCTATATGGATGGAGAGCTATACGCGCCGAGCGCACCCGAAAAAAAGAGAAGAAGAAGACTTCCGTCGAGCTGTTTGTCTTTTTTGAGAAAGAAGTTTTTTGCTGGATATCAGGAAAGGTGTGAGAAGGAAAAGAATCCCAAAGTTTTTGGTAAAGAGAAACACAAAAAAAAAGGAAAAATAGAAAAACGTGTGTGTCAATCAGAAATTATCGAAAGCATTTCATAAATCAAAATACTCTGTGTGATTGGATGAGAGGTGCGCTCCCAGAATTTAGGAGATTCGAGAATCCTGCCGAGTACGCCACGTAAAAGCACACGAGCCTCCTTAAAGAAAAACCTGAGTCACCCAGAAATTTTTAGTTTAATTAAAAAGGGCAGCTCAAGAGTCTTAATTCTTGCGGAAGCAGACGTATTTTTTTCATTCAGTCTAACATATAAGGAATGCATGGAGTCCGTTTGTTTTCCATCCCTGCATCTAAGAAACTAGGATCATTGTGCAAATGTCCGGGATACCAGAAATAATAGGACACCCGCTAATGATCTACGCAGCAGTCACCTGGATTTAAGTATAACAATTTTCATGTCAGGTTCAGTTCAAATTTCAGTACTGTATTAGGAGACCAACAGGTCTTAGCAATTCAAATCATATTAAATTTCTCTATCCATAATCATTAGTTTGGCACTGAATATAGGTAGCTCCTTCGAGGGATGGATGTCATGTAAGTCAAATTGATCATATATCTTATTATATTACTACATCTACATATGTATACCTTCCGATTAATATATTATACGTGTCAAGCAAAAGAATGAACCCTTTAAATAGCATTGAAGAGAGTAAACACTAGTCATTGAATTTTTGTATTACCTGACTCTCATTTTTAATTAAATCCGTATATGTTTTCAATATTATTAAATTAATGATAATTCATAATTTTCGGTGAGACAATAAGTCTGCCATGATTTGCAAATTAGAAGGTCATCCCTTCATTTTAATCACTTCAAAAATTAGAAAAATATTTTTGAGATTCGCTTATATTATCGAATCCAATGCGAGGCGCTAAAGTAAATCTTAATTAATGGAAGCTGCCAGAAGATTGTAGGTTGGAGAACTCAATGGTATAATATTGGTATCCTTACATGAATTACATATCAGTCAAACTAAGCGACGGATGCTGTTCCTCTTGTGCGACCAAGTTTTTCTTTTGTTCGCAGTAAACGAAAACTACAATAAAAGTAAAAATGTAAACTAATTATTTTATTAGGAAAGAAATATTTTCCCTAGAATACCTTCCAGTTTAAGTTTATACCCACCTAAGGTCAGAGTCTGTGGCGCATTTATTTTAATTCGCGTATGTTATCGAATCCGGTACTCCGTTTGAAGTCATAAGCACCTGCTCACCACAAATTTTAGGACTGTATTCATCCCGATTTATGTACGATTGAGCATTTATATATACTGAAAAAAAATTATCATCTAAGCTTTAACTGAGTGGTCCACTAGTAGATAAACTTTGCTCAGAATAAGGCTTACTTAGACTAAATGTATGTTTTGTCGAAGGTATGCTGAACTGCTGTTTTTGTATAATAATTTAGAAGTTTTCTTTTATTTTTTTTTTTGCGTTTATATAAGAACTACACAACAGGAGGGGCTGCATATTTCCACTTATTAATGCATTTTCATTGTTTGCACTTTATTTTCCCTGAAGTTAGAACCTTTATCGAGTAAGTCTTATTGTATTTTGTGTAGTGATGTGAAAATACAAGACCAAGACCAAGACTATAATGGTCTTGGTGTTGGTCTTGGTCTTGCAAACTTAGTCTCGGTTTTGCTCTTGGTAAGATTGGTATAATATTGGTCTTGGTCTTGCATAGTCAAGGCTTGGTGTTGGTCTTGGTCTTGTTCTAGCTTTTGGTCTTGCAATTCAGTCTTGGTATTGTCTGCGGTCTTGTAGTAGGTTTTAGCTTTGGGCTGCACAGTCAACTTTTGGTTTTAGTTTTAATCTAGGATTTCGTTTTTTTGCGCAATTCTATAATTGATGTATCATGCCATAAATTTATAAATAGTTAAAAACTACCTTATCCCCGTCTAAATAAATCTTGTCTGTACACGGGATGTGTTATTTGTGTCCTTTTAATCTTTATATAAATAAAATACAATAGTGCTATGACTTGTTATTGAACTATGAAAATGAAAGAGAAAGGAAGCAACAGAAACGACATTTTGTGAATCCAATGTATTATTACATTTCTTTTGCCCAGTTTTTCTCTCAAGTCCTCACAAATTACCAGATTTTTATCTTGCATAATGTGGTCTTACATAATGAGTCTTGGTCTTGCATAATGTGGTCTTGGGCTTGGTCTTGTTAACGTATACATGGTCTTGGTGTTGGTCTTGTGAGCATGTTTACAATCTTAGTCTTGGTATCGGTCTTGCATATTCTGCAAGACCAAGACCAAGACTGCAAGACCAAGACCAATTTTGCTCATCACTAATTTTGTGCAAGTTTATTATAAATATTAATTTTAGTATTAAATGGCATCCAAATGAAAAGGATTAAAGACAATATTTTAGCCTCATTCATATTGTTGTGCAATCGATGTTAGGAGTAGGAAAAGTCAAAAATGAATTTGAGAACTAATACATGTATTATAAAATAAATCGGAGTTTATAACGTAATGTCTAACTAGTTCTTTATTACATTCTCCGTCCTCTCTTCCGGAGCCCGCTCAGGATGACGGTTGAATAGGTCTGCTCCTCCGCTCATTTCAGGTCATCGTCAACACAGGGATACTGTATTATATAGCCCGCAGTATCGCAGGGTGGTTGGGGAAATGGCTTTGGAAGCCGAACACCCGCGCTTCCAATTGAGTAAGTGGTAAGTAGTGTAAAGGTCTCTTCAGGACTGAGTGCGTGCAACGGCCTTTGGTTTGTAGGCACGATTTTTTTTTTGTATATGGCTGGTGGTACAGCGGCAGGTTTTCTTGGAACCTCCCCACACTCTCCGCCAATAGCCGAGGTGAGCTAGCGTGCCGCCCTGCAGTCAATGCTGTCCACCGAGTGATCTGTCAACTCATGCTGGTAGTCTGGACTTCACGTCCAAGTACATCACTCTATATAATTTCTTAACAGACCAGAACTAATCAAGGTATATATATACAAGATATTCCCATTACGAACCACGTTCCGTCATTAGTGAAGAAATATTGTGAAAATATGTAGGAAAGTACGGTACAGAGAACACAATACTCTCTCTCTGTCTTTCCTATGAAAAAGTATATATGTACATTATTCACAGAAATAAATCACAGGCTATCAGCTGCAATGTGTGGGCAGGAGTATTGCAGATTAATCTCTGCGTAGAATTATTCTTCTGCTTCCAGTATCTAGTTATAAGTCCTCTCCTTTTGTATTGCCCGAGCAACGTCTGACGTAACGTCACTTGCTATCATCTAGAAATGTAAATATCAGCCGTGCGTTCAGGTGTACACACCTATGTGCTTTTCAGTACATCGGTGTGCACATCACATGATTTAAAAAGTAGGGATAGCAACTGAACGGTTGGTGTGCACTTCGATTCGAAATGTCATTTTTGAAAGTTCTTTAAGAATAAAACTACACTAAACCTCAAAACTGCTAAGCGTACCTAGACACTATGCTACCAGACCGTAGTGTAAAAATGTGCACACCGATGTGCTGGGGAAATGACAACGCATCGGTCGCCTGAACGACATGCCGTGCGTTCAGGTGTCACACACCGATGTGTTTTGAAGCATTCTGATGTGCATGTCACTTGACTTGAAAAAGTAAGGATACACACCACACCGCACACCGAATTGTCAACTGAACGGTTGGTTTGGTGTGCACTTCGATCCGAAACGTCACTTTTGAAAGTTGTCAGTGTGATTTAAAGTGAACATTTTGCAAATAAAAAGGAAATGAATAACAAAGTTGCATTACTCGGTGCAATTGAAACCTCAAATGAGTTTTGAAACGGATTACCTCTTTTCAGGTATGGTAATAATTACGAACTCATTTATGTAAATAATAAATTTGTAAAATTACAAAGGCATCTGCTATTCAACTGGAGGACGATGATGATAATGATGTTATTATAAGAGCAGGAATTGATTCTTTACAAAGAACTCAACCCAATAGAATGGGAGAATTATGTGGAAATATTGTTAGCAAGTATTCCGACCAAGAATTTCAACGCAATCTCCGAGTGTCGAGAGCTGCTTATGAGTTTTTGCTTGGGAAATTACTATATCATTCCCCGCTTGACGAAATTAAAAGTAGTGTCAATGTGGAAAAACAGCTTCTTGCAGTTATTTGGCTGTTGGCTACTCCTGAATCGTACAGGTAATAAAAATATATATACAGGGTGTTCCGTAAATGTCTTTAATCCTTTAAGGGGATGAAAGTAGAGGTTATTTGGGTCTAAAAAGTCTAGATACTTTTATATCGAACTGCGCTTGGTTTTCGAGTAAAACGATAATATCGATTTTCGAGATTTTGCATACCTTTTCAGAGTAATTTCGTTATAAGTTCTATTGTAATTAATGGATTGTGACGTTCGAACCTTTATTTAAAAGAACACATATTGGCCTTTCTAAGAATGTATAATAAGTTATAACTGTGCCTTCAATTATTTAAAATAAAAACAGTTTTCTCTAGAATTTTTTATTTCACCAAAATTTTTGTCGCGCTTCAGTGTACATTTATTCGAAATATCACCATTGCACGAACTTGGCAAAACTATGAAAAACTTTGCGCATTATGTCCCCTTTCCAAAATGATCTCCCTGAGTGCTATCAACAATAACAATCAAAAGTTATAAACAAACATTTGGAAGATGTGCCCATCTAGGTAACCTTCAGTTTTTTCGTAGGATTCTATCTACTCCTACAGTTTTTAACCTACGACAACCATTTATATGTCATTGTACGGGAATTTGAACTGGCTATTAGATAGGGTACTTTTCGATTTCGAATTTCGCAAATGGAGGGGGTAATTTCGAAAAAATACTTTTTTACCAAACTTGATGTTTACGTAGATTTCGTTATTCCGCATCTTCATTTTTTCGGGAGGGCCAAACTCTGGGAGGGGCGGGAGTTCAAAGTTTCAACTTTAAGCGGCTATATTTGAATAAAAACCACCAAAAATATCTTTTCCATTTATGAATTTAGAACTTACTTGCTAGAACAATGCTCGGTTGAGAAAATATAGCCGCTTAAAGTTGAAACTTTGAACTCCCGCCCCTCCCAGAGTTTGGCCCTCCCGAAAAAATGAAGATGCGGAATAACGAAATCTACGTAAACATCAAGTTTGGTAAAAAAGTATTTTTTCGAAATTACCCCCTCCATTTGCGAAATTCGAAATCGAAAAGTACCCTATCTAATAGCCAGTTCAAATTCCCGTACAATGACATATAAATGGTTGTCGTAGGTTAAAAACTGTAGGAGTAGATAGAATCCTACGAAAAAACTGAAGGTTACCTAGATGGGCACATCTTCCAAATGTTTGCTTATAACTTTTGATTGTTATTGTTGATAGTACTCAGGGAGATCATTTTGGAAAGGGGACATAATGCGCAAAGTTTTTCATAGTTTTGCCAAGTTCGTGCAATGGTGATATTTCGAATAAATGTACACTGAAGCGCGACAAAAATTTTGGTGAAATAAAAAATTCTAGAGAAAACTGTTTTTGTTTTAAATAATTGAAGGCACAGTTATAACTTATTATACATTCTTAGAAAGGCCAATATGTGTTCTTTTAAATAAAGGTTCGAACGTCACAATCCATTAATTACAATAGAACTTATAACGAAATTACTCTGACAAGGTATGCAAAATCTCGAAAATCGATATTATTGATTTACTCGAAAACCAAGCGCAGTTCGATATAAAAGTATCTAGACTTTTTTGACCCAAATAACCTCTACTTTCATCCCCTTAAAGGATTAAAGACATTTACGGAACACCCTGTATATCTATAGAATATTGATTTACATCGTCAATGATCTTATAGGTCGGTTGGAGAAAGATTTGATTTAGCAAAATTAACTTTGTCGAGCTGTTTTTTCAGAATCATAGATTTTCTGAATAAAATTGCAAGTGAAATAATAAAATTTACATCGACAGAAGAAAAAGAAGAAATAAAGGCTCATTTCGAGTCTTTTGATATGCTTGGTGTAATTGGAGCAATTGATGGATGCTACATACCTGCAAAAGTATCACGTCAGCAAAAAGCAGCATATACAAACAGGAAATCCTTCACTTCCGTAACACTTCAAGCTGTTTGTGATCACAAAATGAAGTACTTAGACTGCTTCATTGAATTCCAGAGCTCCGTTCATGATTGCAGAATTTTGAAAAACTCCGACTTGTATGAAAATGTCACAGCAAACCGAGCTAGCTTTTTTTTCAACAGGAGAGAAAATTCTTGGTAATAAGGCTTACCCTTTTCTCACATGGCAGATTGAAGTACATTGCCATGAATTTAACAGAGCAAATGGAGAACAATCTTACTACAAGATATTCAAATTTAATATATCAGATCAAAAGCAATATATATTTCTGAGTATATTTCTTTTTGAATGACTCAAATCCGTCAAAAAATGACAAAGTTATTGAAGTTTAAAAAAACGGAAATTAAAAACGGCGAATCTGGTGATGACGTCACGGTACACAACACGCACGATGCCAGTTTGCACAATATAATATTTATAAGACGATATTTTATGAAATAAATACAAAACAAATCCAATCCCGTGCGCTTACTATCACGGCGGCGCAGCAACTACACTCGCGCTGCGTTAGACCGCGAATTGTATTGTGTATAGTGACGTCATCATGCTAGAGCGCGTTTTTGAGAATGCGGCGCTAAAATAGCTATAACTTCGTCATTTTTTATCCGATTTCAATAATTCTTTCACTGAATTAATTGTTTATTTTGTGATTATGATTCTGCATAATTAACTAAAATAGTCATTGTTCTCCATTCCAGCAAGAATTTTGGCAGCCTGCGTTTTGCATAATGTGTGCTTAACCTTCAATGACAGCAATATTGAGGAATATTTAGTTGATGGTGAAAGCCATGCACGTGAAAATGTCCCCAGTGATGCTGAAATACAGAACCCAGAAAGTATGAAAACTCAACAAGCAGGGGTAATGGAAAGAAATTCAATGGCCGATTATCTTTGGCCTGGAAGGCATAATTAAATTGAAATGTACACTTTATACATGTCTATACAGAAATGAGGTAAATGATGATTTTTGTCAAAAGTGTTCATACTCCAAAAAATATTCATTGTAGTTCTTTCTTACAGGCGAACAAGATAAGATACCATCACTTTGCAGAAATGTATTGAATATACATATTGTTAAATATTTATTTTTCAGTGTATAATTATTAATATTTATGTATATTATATGAATTTTTTTAAATTCTTCTTTCGACATAAATTTCATTTACTACACTGAGAAAAATCTGTCCTTTAAAATCTAAATGATCATCCTATTATTTGTCTTCCTCTTGAAATCAGACAGAATATTTTAAAAACAAGATATTTCCATTTGTCTATAATATAATTCCTTTTGCATTTACATAACCTACCTTTCATTTTAAATGGAATGGTTCTTTTGACACAACTAGAGTGCATTAAAAATACGGCAACATAAATGCGAAAAGAAATTCTATTTGATTCCCAGTTCAAATAGTCAATCATTATAAAATATAAATTTTAGTTTTTAAATGGTTCATTTAAAGACTGTCCTATGAAATAAGAGGAAATTCAATTTATTTGCATTTTCAATTAGTTGGCATCACTTACATTTAAAGAGAATCTGATTTGTTTTAGAGACGCGCATAGACGTGTTTCAGCTTCATTAGTCATTTGAGATCGTGATGGATTGGATTCCGTTGAGAACTCTGTGCTTATTTTTTTGTTTGGTTTTTGTTTATTAGTGTCATACAAGTGAAAATGGACAATTTTATTGTAGATGAAAGTGAAAGTGATCGTGGTGCAACCCAAACTTTTTCTTATGTTGTAGGTGATGTAGAAGTCCCTATTACAGGTAGAAATATTATGACAGAATGGGGATTGCAGGAGGAAACAATTTTACATCTTGAGAAATGTGGTGTGGATATAAATGTGCTTCTAAAAATGAAGCGATATGAAATCAATGAATTGTTTGTATTACCTACTCAGTTTGGTGAAAAAGTAATATTCAGAGATGGGTTGGAAAAATGGAGAGATTTACAGGTGACAGTTCTTCTTTTACTGAAAAGTGTTCTTTAATAAAAAATATTATTTTAAGAATATTCCCTTACGAAGTGTTGCATCAGAAGATACAGAATCGATGGTATCCATTCCAAGTACAAGCCAAAGTTCTAGTCAGGATAACATTGACAATCTGGCAGACCTCGACTTAAAGTTTGTGCTGGAGAAAACTATTAAAGGGAAAATGGTTTTGAATTACTATAAGATACATAAATACTTGGACAATAGTTCGCAGAAAAGTCTTGTTCACTGTATTGTTGAATATTATCAACAAATAAAAAAAAAATGTCATATCGGGATATGCAAACGTGTGCAGAAAAGATTTGTTCTCTATTTCCAAACGAAAATAAGGTATGTAATAATAATTCAGCTCTAAGAGAAATAATGTATTTACCTCAGTAGTTGTGTTGTGTTTTATCTCTTTTTGACACATTTTCATAACTTAGGAAACATACTTTCTTCGTTCACCACGCAAGAAAAATCCAACAGGAAAACTTGTTTCTCGGTGGGTAAATTTCCGTCATATGTACAAGAAGTTTGACTATCAAGAAGACAGCCAGATACTTGGTGAAGTTATAAATAATAATAATGAAAGTGTTCGTGACCTGATAGAAGCCGGTATTTTCCACCAAAGCAATAATACAGAGCAATTTTTAATAATAATATCTTTAGAGGAAGTAGCGGAACTAAAGTTATGGTTGGCTAACAATTGCGAGCCGTGGTCTGTGGTAATAGAATATTGGAAAAAAACCTCCGAACAAAGAACTCGTACCCTTAAAATGTTTAAGGGAGATTTAAACGAAATCATCACGGATTGGCCTAGATACAATGATCCTGTCGGATATCAGTTGGTAATAATAAAGTTAAGAGTTTATTTACAATTTGTTATAACATATTCTTACTTCATTTAGATTGATGTTGATTTTGAAAATATGTTCCCTGGGAAAGGAAATAAGCTTTTACAGGGCTTTGAGTGCTTTACTGAAAATATTTTGAAATACTACGAGTCCCATCTGAAGGATAAACAGAGCAAGGAGATGTACAAAAAATTAATTAATGGAAATCTGGATAAAGGTAAGAAACATATACATACATATGTATAGTGCATAGAAGACTTAACGTATTTCCTGTGTTGCAGATTCAAGAGACGCAGTAATTTGCCTTCTTTTACATGGGGTGATTCATCCTCTTAGGATCAAAAGAGGATTTAAACCATCCATCCTGCAAGGACAAGAAGATTTTCTCATTCATATTGTAACTAACAATGATATGCAGGTAAAAATTGATAAAGCTAAAAAAGTTTTAATAGATAAAGGTCTTAAAATGCAACCAAGAATTATTGTCGTGGGCGAAACAATATATAAGCTAAATGAATTTTACGTTTATTGCGACACTGTTAAACATAAATTACGTTCATTCATTAAATGTGTTGATTGCATAATAAAAATGACATATGTATTTAACTTGGAATACTCACCCATAAGTAAAGCAGTGTGGACATTTCTTACACAATTCTTTTTTGATATTTCTTCTGAAAAATATTCAGAAGTTTTCAATATTTTAAACAAGCTAAACAAGTTTCGGGCTTAAGAAATATTGATAAACATGCTGCTTTGTTTTATGTGTGAGTATTCTGCAAAAAAAATTGATTTGTTAATGCAACATTTAAGTTTAAGCCATGGAGTTCCTTCAATTTTTAGGTATAAATGTAAGCAATTTAAATGTCACCAAGTTTTCCAAAATAAATATTCCTATAGAAAACATATGTCAAAACACGAAAAAGAGATGCAAAATGAACTTCCCGGGGCCATCGAAAGTTTATCTTTTAAGCGTAATAATAATGTTAGAGTAGATAAGCAAAATATAGATAATATTTCCCAATCTGAAAATATAGCTGATTCGTACATAACGTCGCCAGTCGTAGTAGGATCTGATTCCACAATTTCTATTGCGAAAATTGATAGCACTTTAAAGAAATCGGTTCTTAAATTTTCTTTAGAACTACACAGTCGTAGCAATTTATCTAGAAAAGATGTTTTTCACGTGCAGGATAATATTTCTGAATATATATTAGATCCTTTAAGCAAACTTTTTATTGAATTATCTAAGAGCTATGGAGCAGATAAAGACAAAATTCCCGCATCCATAAAACATGTAGGTTTGACTCTTGCAAATATACTTGAAGATATGCGTACTGAATTTAAGTTCTTCAAGTTCATAACTAATGAAGATTTGTACAGGCAGCCAAAAAGTTTTATTATTAGAAACGAACTTTCAGAAATTATATCTAGAGGAGTTCCTATGCTTGCTCCCAATACCATAGAGGGTTGTTTACTTAACATCCGCTTTCAAATAAAAAAATATTTCGAGTGTCCGGGGATACTACAAGCTGCCATGGAAAATATTGAGCGCTTGAAGAACGAAAACAAAATATGTAATTTCCTAAATGGCTACTTGTGGAAAGAAAAATGCTTTCCGACTGGACAAAATTTTATACCATATTTTCTTTATTTTGACGACTTTGAAGTAAACGACCCTTTAAGTTCAAATGCAGGAAAGCACACAATTTGTTTGATATATTACTCTTTTCCCTTTATACCCTCTCATCAAATTTCGCAACTTAGTAATATTTTTGTTGCAGGATTCATAAAATCAAAAGATTTAGCTGAATACGGTACTGAAGTATCACTGCGGGAACTTATCAAAGAACTACATTTTTTAGAAGAAGAGGGAATAGATATAGTGACCAATAATAAAACATTCCATATATATTTAACATTAGGACAAATTCTTGGTGATAACCTCGGTCTTAATGGAATTTTAGGATTTGTGAAATCCTTTAACGCAAATTTTTATTGTAGACGATGTAAAAGTCCAAAGATAAAATGTCAAACTGATATTATAGAGAATGAGGAAAATTTACGTACCAGAGCCAATTACGAGAGTGACATTAATCTTAATGATTGGAAACAAACGGGGGTAAAAGAAAATAGTATTTTTAATTCATTGTCCTTCTACCATGTGACGCAAAATGTTGTTTTTGATATTATGCATGACATCTTCAATGGAATATGTAACTACGAATTGTCAAAAATCTTGTATTATTTTATATATGAAGCAAAGTTTTTTAATTTGGAAACCCTGAATTACCGTAAACAAATGTTTAATTATGGCGATACTGAAATTGGTAACTTAAGTCCACCAATAGAAAAATATCACATTAGTAATGCAAGTTTTAAAATGACAGCGAAAGAAATGAAAACTTTTATGCACCTTATACTTTTAATCATCGGTGATTTAGTCGATAGAGATAATGAAGTTTTCAATTTTTTAAGGACACTTGTGAACTTAATTGATTCTCTTCTGCTTCCGTCTTTTGATGAACAGAAATTAACCCATTTGAGTGAAATTATTTCAAAGCATAATGATATGTATCAGATCATTTTTAAGGAACATCTCAAACCAAAGCAACATTTTCTTATTCACTATCCTGGTATAATTAAAGCTGGTGGTCCAATCAAATACTTGTGGTGTTTTCGGTTTGAAGCCGAGCATAGGCTTCATAAAATGTACTCTCGTTCGATGTCTTCAAGAGTAAATTTGCCGTTAAGTTTAGGTATTAAAGCTTCTCTTCGGTTTTCCAATTATCTTCTTTCCCAAAGTTTTTTTAAAGTCGATCTAATATATAAGGAATCTAAAATATTTAACCTGAAAGAAGAATTTTATTTTTATAATCTTGACACGAATGATTACAAAAATGTAAATTTCGTAGTTCGAAAAATTGAAGATGTTATCTTTAAGGGAAGTCATTACAAAACAGGCCATGTTTTGACGATGTCTAAAGATTATTATTCGGTTGAAGTATTTGAGATAATTGAAATGTTTACAACTAATAAGGATTCTGACCGTCAGCAATGCTATATGGTGTGTAAATTATGGGAAGTTACAAACTACTCTGAATATCTTTTATCCTATGAAATAGGAGATCCCAAGGGCTATGCTATTAAAATGATAAATAATTTCGATGGACCTCCAATTCATTTTTATGTTCTCAACGATGGTAAAAAAGTAATAAGACTGAAGCGTTATTTTTAGACTATGTACAATATACCTGAATTTTTATTATTTTTTGTTTTTTTTTTCGAAGTGTATTTAATTTTTATTAATACTTATTATATTCAGAGATATATTTTATATACCTACCTATACCTGTTATATATTTAAAGCTATGCAAACCTGAATTTTTATAAATTTTATTTGTTTTTGTTTTAATAAAAAAGTGTATTTAATACTTTTTATACATACTTCTCCAGAGATATATATATAATATAATATAATGTATTTTGAAATCCTTGTTTTTGTTTGAAAATGAAGTAATAAAATATTTCTAAAAGACTACCACTACCACTTGTTTATATTTATTAGACCGTATGTCATACATACAGTAAACTGTAGTTATGAAAAGAGTTTATGTACATTAATATTTATATTGCAGTAAATTTTTAAGTGGCTCACTTAAAAAGACAATCATCTCAAAAGTAGCATGTATATCTTTTTAAGGTAAGTGGTTTCAAACTTTTATTATAAAAGGAACATAAATTGTCTCTTATTAAATTGAATGGATAGTACTTGTTACAATAAACATAGATCCATTTAACCCGAAATGCGTTTAATATTAATTTAAATGGAAATCCTTCTTAACCTAAATATATATACTCTAATACCAAAGGGAATTTCTTTTAGCTTTTTAAAAGGATTTTTCTTATTAAATCCATTAGAACGTCCTTTTGGATGATAACCATAAGGTAATCCTTTTATGTTAATACTGTTTTTTTTTGTTTCTATTACGAAATTTTTCTGAGTGTATTAAACTTCTGTAAGCCTTTGTACATCAACTGATTGTGTGTCTTTATCCTGCGTACGTAGGGTGTAGTCTAAATTTGTCAACGTTCCCTATGTTGTATGTATCTCACTAACATATCTCAAATCATTAACTAAATAGTTTGGCGCAATTTTATAATAGATTTAAAAAGCAGTCATTAACACGACATACGATATTTTTAGCCTAAATTTAGTATGGAACCCAATTGAAATTTATGTTAAAAAAAAAATAATTTATTACTGACACAAATCAATTCAAATTCAAAATTTCTTTATCACTTATTGACATAAGAGTCAATTAAATAAACGTTTTTTTTTTTTATACATGTGTTTCTGTAGAAATAGTCAATGTATTACAGTATAAACTATAAAGATGTATTAATAAAAATAAGAAAAGCTTAAGATTAATAAACAAGGCACCACGTAATACAAACTAAAACCTCTTTAGTGGCTGACTTAAAGACTAATACGGAGAACAAAAGTATTTGCTGGCAGGCAATAATAAATACGGAAGAGCGAATAATAAATAAGGATAAATAAGAAATAATTATTACATGAGTCATATATATATATACATACATGGACTATTGTGACAAAAGCAGCCAACCTATACTAAGCTCAAGCGAAGTTAGAGCTAATTAAAATATAAAAATTAATAAAGTAAATTAAATTTTTACAACCTTTCTATCAACTTTGCCATCATTTCCCTATAAGTGTCAGTGGCCTCCTCTAACAATTCATTTTGCTTGTTTATTGCCTCCGTGTATTCGGCATGATGATTATTTTTATTTTCGTTTCTAACGCTTGTAGACGAACAGGTTGATAAAGTGACGAACTGGCTTGCTGTGGCAGTTGGACGGAATGACTGCTTCCAAAAATTTCATCCATTTCGACAATGAATTGAAAAGAGGATCTAACCTCCAGAATTTCTTGGACCAGCCGCATCTTTTGCCCTCATGTATTTGGATTTTAGATAGGACATTTTCCACTTGCATTGCTGACAAGTGTAGCAATGTCCTGCGGAGGTCAGCTCCTTCGAAATTTCCTTCCATACTGCGGAATTTCGGATTGCCGAGCTACCGATTTTATCCGCATTATCTTTATATACCGATAAGAGCAACAATATTGCGGCTCTGGACCATGACGTGTTACTATCTCGAACTTTGGTAATTTTTTTCTCTTATATATTCTCGGTTCGAGGTAATAATTCCTCCGCTATTCTGTAACAGCTGTTTTTCATCATTTGCAAAATTTTTCCATTGATTTGGATGAAAACGATTTCGTTATCTGAAATAAATTATTTTATTAAAAAATTAGTTTTTTACTAAATTACGGAATTTTTACCATCAACCGTATTTTCCTTTTGTAAAAATGAACTGTCTTCATTTATAACGAAATTATAATTTTGTTTCCTTTTTATTTTGTTTATTTACTTAATTAAATTTAATTTCAACACACCGCGCTAAATGTCAACTTTGCAATAATAAAGCACACTAAACGTCAAAATTATTAAACGCACCGAGACACTACGCTAATAGACCGTAGCGTAAA
This sequence comes from Dioctria rufipes, assembly GCA_963924295.1. Lineage (NCBI taxonomy): Eukaryota > Metazoa > Arthropoda > Insecta > Diptera > Asilidae > Dioctria > Dioctria rufipes. Next base: position 83,978,155 of record OZ002742.1, read on the forward strand.
AATGTGCACACCGATGAGCACATTTTGGGCGGCTGAACACTCTGATGTGCTTTTTTGTGCTGGGTGGGGAGGAATGACAACGCTTTGGTCGCCTGAACGACATGGTGTGTAAAAATGTGACATTATGTGACATTCTGCGTGTGGCTGAACGCACGGCAAGAAGTAGATTTGCTTTGATGCATTTTTGATATAATTTGTTTTATTTTATTGATGAATTTTGATATATGTTTTAAATAACCGAGCTGTGGTGAATAGGCAGCAGTTGCAGTTTGGAAATTAGAATATTCGGGTAGATTAATAACAGAAATTCCAACAGACATTCCCGAATTCTGAAATGTGGAAATGTCGGATAGAGATTTTTAGATGAGTATTCTGTGATCATTAATCTAAAACTTGTTACTTTGTCGTTGTCTTTTCACATATTTTTAGAGAAAGTTTGCCTCAAGGGATCAGCGGCCAAGAGATATGTCGAGGACCATTAATGATTATTAACAACAAGTCATCGAGGAATTATGCTTGTAGGATAGAACAGGAACCTTAAAGATTAGGGCGGGAACAGTGTTTTTCGCACGTTTAGGACTAAATCTTTATAGCCACAACAATTTTTAAAAAAAAGGTTGGAAAGTTTGGAAAGAGAGATTTTCAATGATGGGGCCCAACTCACCCTCATAAAAAATTAAAAAACAAAAATCCTTAATCTTTGACTATGGAAATATATGCGCGTGACAAAGATCTAATTTTCTGCCAAATTTAAGATTCTACGTCATATCGCCACATCTCACAGCTCTAAAAATGATTATTTTTATTGTACTTAAAAAGAAAATGGTATTTTATTAATCAGATAATCTAACTGTTTTTAATAGAAAGAGATACGATCACTCTCAATATGATGTTCAAATTCAATTCATAGCTCAGAATTGTTCTTGAAACAAATGGAAACAATTTTCCACATATCGAGTGTACAGAATAAAATCCACTTTTGATTTACACAACTTTTCCTAATTTAAACAATCATTATATTGTAATCCTGTGGTTAATAACACGGTTTAAAAGGCTCGTCGATAGTTTTAATAAAGTTGCAAATGTTGCTATGGATAATGAAAATGCTATAAACTACGAAATATTCAAAAATTTTAACTGAAATAGGCCTTACATGATGTTCCTAAATTTTGACAACAACTACTAATGGAACCTTAGCTGTATTTACTATTATAAGCGATAGATTTTATTCTGAAGCGATATTGCTAGAGCTTAGAATATAGAGAGAACTGAAAGTCTTGATTCCTATAAAATTCGTGTACATGAGCGTGGTTTTTCATAAACATATTTCTCCAATTTCCCCTATCCAAAGACTTCAAATAATAGGGGAAAATAGACAAATTTGTATTCAACAAGAGCTGAGAAACTCCTGGCAAGGTTAACTTAATAATTGTGAATAAATGATTACATTTATTTACTAAGATTAGTTATTTATTTAAGATATACAGTACACAGTAGTTATTCAGCACGTCTGTCGTGCTCTTGAGTTGACTTGATAGTAGTCATGGCAACCATCGCATAAGGCAAATGGCGCATATATACTTAAGGCTAGTTTACAGTACACATGTTTAAAGCTTAGCTTACATATGCTACTTACATCTCAGTTCTTTTAGAGATCAAGTCGGTTTGTTGGCTTTACTATCCTTCCTAATCGGGTGATAACTCTGCCTGGTTGATTGTTTGTCTGTGGATCCCTAGACTTCGTTGGTCTGGGCGAATGACTTAATATAGTCCTCGGTAATTCTGGGGACTCGTTAATTGTGCTTGATTGTGATGATATTGATTCGTCATTGTTGATATTTTCTGCTTCCACTGATTTCTGTTCATCCATAAAGTTTTGCTCGACTTCTATTATGACATTAGGATGCTGTTCAACGTTTGCTTCCGTTTTCCTCAGATGTATTGTATTTCTTCTATACACGTGATATTCTACACCTTTCAGTAGATAAGACCTGGGATGAATTTGTTTCTCGATAACTGCTCGTTTCCACTTTTTCTTAACTATTCGTGTTAGGACTGTATCGCCAATGTTAAATAGTTGTAATTTCATTGATCCGTGATTGGTGTAATTTTTTTGTCTTTCACGCTCTCGTTTCAATTCTAGCGGAACCTCGTTAACTGGTAACTGGCCAGGTAAAAGTGATAACGTTGTTACTGGTATTCTAGACCTTAGGTGCCTTGAGTAGAGTCGTTATGCTGGTGTACCCAATTCTCCTCTCGGTATATTCATAAAATTGAGAATTGCCAGTTGGTAGTCGGTTTTATCATAGTAACATTTCTTCAAATTGTTTTTTGATGTCTGAGCCGCTCTTTCTGCAAGGCCATTGCCTCTCGGATGATGCGGTGAACTTATTTGGTGATCAAACTTCCATTCTTTTACAAAAATTTTAAAACTTGATGCCGTGAATTGAGGACCATTGTCCGATTCTAAAATTCTCGGGATGCCATGTGTTGAGAAAATATTTTTTAAAAACTCTATGAGTTAGTGTCGTTGGTTCTTGTAGTTTCTCGAACTTGATAAACCCTGAGTAACTGTCACTAATTACGATATATTCGTCCCTTTTGAAATGTAACAGGTCCGTGGTAGCAATTTCAAATGGGTAAGCTGGAATTTCTTTATCCCCAATTGGTTCCTTGTTATTATTTCTTTGATGCACTTGGCAGGAACTGCATTGCTGAATGTAGTCATAGATATCTTTATTTAGTTTTGGCCAGAAGATACATTCTTGGCACGTTGTACGCATTTCTCGTAACTGAAGAGTCCGCTGAGAATATGCTTCTGTAGACCAGGTCGCATTTTTTCTGGTATTAGCTCCTTATTTGATTTATATATGATTTCGTCATAAATTGATAATTCATCCCTGAAGTACCAATATGTGTGCACACATTTTAGTGTGTGTTTTATATTGTTAGGCCAACCGTTGAGAATGTATGATGCTAATTGCTGACTCGTTTCAACAGTCTTTGTTAACGTTGTCATTCTGTTAAGTTCATCATTACATATTGATAGTATAAGCTGGATTTGTAGTTCGCTCTCTTCTGAATCGTTGCTTATTGAATTTTCCCAGTCACGCCTTAGTGGATCAACTAAACGCATTGCTGATCCCTTTTTGTACATTACAATTGGGTTATATGTTAATAAGCTCAATCTAATTCGTTGTAAACGAATTGGAGATGAATGTAGTGGCTTGCGAAATATTGATTCAAATGGCTTGTGGTCGGATTCTACTATTAATTGCTTGCCCCAAACGTATTCATGAAATTTTTCACATCCAAGTTTTATTGCTAGTGCTTCCTTTTCCAGTTAGGAATACCTTTGTTGACATTCGGTCAATGATTTAGATGCGTAGGCAACTGGTTTTTTTTAAGCACTACCGCCCCACTTCAGTTGATCTTGCATCGACTTGCAATTTGACCTCATCGTTGACGTCACATAATTTTAAGACTAGTAGTTTTATTATTATTAATTTTAAATTGTCACAAGCGTTTTGTTGATCAATATCCCATATCCACTGCATAGTTTCTTCTAGCAGTCTTCGTAGTGGTTTTGTTATTTTAGAGTAATTTGGCATAAATTTACTTAAGTATGTGAACTTACCCATATTTGCTGTAATTCTTTGCGATTAGTGGGGAGGCTCAGACGGGAGATTGCTTCTGTCCTTTCGGGATCCGTTGACATCTCATCGTTGTTGATGATATGGCCGAGAAAATTTATTTTTGTTTGTTCGAATTTGCTTTTTTTTTTATTTAATTTTAGGCCGTTGTCACGAATTATTTGTAACACTTCATTGGTTGTATTACGTAACTTGTTCACTGTTTTAGCATGTATCAGAATATCGTCTATAAAAACGTCGGCCTTTTTTTAATTTTGAAAATAATGATTGCATTATTTCCTGAAATACTTCTGGAGCTGATAATATGCCAAATGGTAGACGTTTGCAGCAGTATCTACCCCATGGTGTAGCAAATGTCAAAATCTTTTTTGTCCGTTCCGTTACGCGAACCTGCCAAAATCCACGTTTGCAATCTAGAAGTGTGAAGGATTTGGAGCCACATATTCTTGCTGCGATTGATTCGATAATACGCATGGGATGATGTCGACGGAGTATGGTTACGTTACAAATTCGAATTTTGTTATTTTTCCTTACTACAATCATTGGCGACACTGATGGTGTCGGCACTTTTATAGGCTCTATCACATCTAAGTTGATCACTTTTTCTAGTTCGTTTTTTACTTCGTCCATAATTTTATATGGTATTCGACGAGGCAGGCAAATTTCAAACTTTGGATTTGGTTTTAGGTTGATGTCATATTCAAAGTTTTTTAGGCAACCAAGACATTCAAATATTTCTTTTTTTTTGACTGTCTTAATTATTTTTATTAACCCTAATTTTTCACAAGCATTAGCACCTAAAATTGGATTAATGTTCTCATTCACTACTTTAAATGCAACCCTACATGCTGTGTTTGTAATTACACATTTAAGACAGCTTCACCTAGTAATTTAATTTTATGATTACTTACAGATATCAAAGACTTAACTCTACACTTTTTTAATTCTGTCTCTGTGCTTGTAATTAAGCTTTTTGGGGTCACATTAGATTGTGCTCCTGTATCTAGTTACATTGTGCACTCTTTACAAAAATTGAATTTAATCCACAAATTTTCATTTCTTACGTTACTAGAAATTGTACCAACATACATAAAACTGGTATCACCGTTGTCGTACTACTTTCTCTGGGTTGTGTAACTGTATGTATTGGTTTTGATGAATTCTCATTATCATACCTTTTTTGATTTTGTCGATAACATGATTCTCAATGATTCTTTCGTTTACACTTCTTACATATGTGCTTGTAAGCTGGGCAATTACGAATTTCGTGATTTTTACCACAATTTCTGCAGTCAAAGGCTTTAGAGGTGTTAAAACTTTACTTAATTATCTTAATTTCATCTACAATAGTTGTATAATTTCATTTTTTTTCTTGTTGTAATTGAAGAATGTCTGAATTTGTATAATTGTATAAACGTAACTATACTCTTTCTTGTTGAATGACATTCGCAAATAATTTCTGGGTAGACTGTAGTTTCCCATCTGTCAAACTCATTCTCGTTGTTGGACTAGGATAAGACAGAGATATCGCAGCATTTTTGGTGATAAAGTAGATTATTAAACGAAGGAACTATATCTTTTATTCCGCAAGGAGCTCATCCCACTTACTTTTTTTTTTTTTTTTTTTTTTTTTTTTTCTGAAATTAGTGCAGAAATTAGTGCAAACTATTTTCAAGAGGTTTTTTGTGTTTTAATTGAATTAATTAATCGCTCACCTTTAGTGATTTGCGCTGACTGTAATTGCGGGGTATTTGTGGCTTTGCAAATTTGTATAGCTTGCTGCAAGGTTATATCTTGCGACAATAGTTTCAGTCTTAACTCTTCATTGTTAACACCTATAATGAGTTGATCTCGTAAGATGCTGTCGAGCAATTGCTGAAACGCACAATTCTGGGCTTGGAGACGAAGTCTTCATAAAAGTTCGTCGATTGTTTCTCCATCCTCCTTTTGGATTTGATGAAATTTATAGCGCTCAAATATAGTGGTTTACGCTTGCTGAAAAATAATCTTGAAAGATACTTTTTACTTGATCCAAGGATACTTCCGGTGTATCAGCTGGCTGCTGGGAATGGCTGCGTTAGATCCTATTGAGAACATGAAAGTTGCAATATGAATATTTTGCGGTTTTTCCGTAATTTGCGTTGCAATTTCGAAATATTCATATTGTTGTTTCCAAAGCATGCATTCGCTCGACATGTCCTTATCATGCTCGATGACTAGAGGTTTTGGTGGACGCAAGAAATTTACGCTATTTTCAGCAATTATCAACTGAAATCACACTTTTCAACCTCAAACTAATAACTATACTGAATTTGTCAGATTTAATTGTTTGAGTTGGTCGGGTTTCGAAACTATGTGAATAAAAGATTACTTTTATTTACTAAAAGTAGTTATTTATTTAAGATATACAGTACACAGTAGTTATTTGACACGTCTGTCGTGCTCTTGAATTGACTTGACAGTAGTCATGGCAACCATCGCATAAAGCAGATGACGTTTCTGCTGCTCGAGGAATTCTTTTTGTAAGTCTTGGGACATCTTTTTCGTATCACTGATCAGGTATATAGACTGATTTATCCTCATTGGTTTTGCCGTGCTAGTTCCGGCTTCTGGCTCATTATTGATATCAGGAATAATCTCCGGAATGCTTCCAATAATAAAATGAGCAATTATGTAAAATTTTGGGAAAATTAAATACACGTTACCTGTATTATCAGAAGAATCGATTGCATTGAGTATTGTGAATGATGAAGGTCTTGCACCTAATAAGCGATCAAGTGATTCATAACATTCACACGTAGCTCTTCCTTCACCGCTGAATTTATTTTTATAGCTGCCGTATATTCTCTCTTAAGTTCTCCCACTTATTTTCTATTTATGTGGAAGTTTTATCCGCGAATCCTCTGGTTTTGAATTCTTCCTCTATTATTTTAAATGTTTCTTTCCTTCTGTGTCGTTTTCCGTACATTAATTTTAAAATATTTTTTCTTCTATCACTGTCAACAATAATTGAGTTTCTTCATCCGTCCAAAACACCCGAGCTGTCGCCACTTTTACCGCAAGATAAGAACACAAACACACACTCGTACAATTGTGAAACAGATTACAATTTAGTATGCGGCAAACTGTTAGACAACTGCTCCTTATTGTGCATCGCGCATTTAACGCGGCGCGATAGCGTGGCGAAAATTTTTGCCGCGTAGTCATTTCTAATCCTAAGTTTGCTGCTCACTTTCAGTGGTACCAATAAAAAACTTATATTTGATCTAGACATATTAAACGTTTTTGTAACTAAATACTTTATGCTTCCCACTTCTCTCGATATCCCATTTTGTCGATTTTTCTTTACTAGTTACGTTTGCGACAATTAAATTAAGGAGCCTTTGAAAATGATATAAAAAAGTTTTGTCTTTTGTAAAAATAGTCTTGTCAGTTCCGTATACTCGAAAGGATAATTTAGTATAAAATAAAATAATTGTAAAAATTAAATAGTGTAAAGAAATAAAGAGTGTAAGAAAACCATAAAAAAATAATAAAAACCACAATAAAGAAACTTATTCACGACAACACAATTCATGCAAGTTTTTTTTGTAAAAATAAAAAAACAAGAATATTATAACAAGAGGAGCCACAAGCAGTTCTGCTAGGACCCCCTTATTGGTGACCCCGTATACTCGAAAGGATAATTTAGTATAAAATAAAATAATTGTAAAAAGTAAATAGTGTAAAGAAATAAAGAGTGTAAGAAAACCATAAAAAAATAGTAAAAACCACAATAAAGAAACTTATTCACGACAACACAATTCATGCAAGTTTTTTTTTTGTAAAAATAAAAAAACAAGAATATTATAACAAGAGGTGCCACAAGCAGTTCGGCTAGGACCCCCTTATTGGCAACGGCTTCTGGTTTCCCCCCTCCAGTGGTAAGGGACCAGAGCGTTGCTCAAAGACCAAGAAAGCAACCCAGTCGGAGCCAGGATTATTTCCAGCGGAGACCCAGCCCTCCGACTTCATTTTTCAACTGGAACAAAAAAAGCAGTAGCATTAACAGCATAAACAACAACAGCAACATAATCAGCAACAACCGCACCGAAAGCAGCAACAATCTAAAAAAGAATAGCAACAGCAGTACCAATAACAGCAGCAACAATAATCGCAGCACCTGGGAAAAGGACGATAAGTCGTTTAATTCAAAATATTTTCAATTTTATTTTACAAATTTATATATATAAACTTTTATACATATTTCTTTTTGAAGTTTTACAACTACCTTATTTTAAGCAGTTTTTGTTCATACACATTCTCTTCCCTATAAATATTCTTTTACTCCATTCCAATAGTTTTGGTTAGAAATTAAAACTCTTGTAACGTAAACGTAACTTGTGGTAAAAGTCTTTAAGTCTCGTGTCGTGTCGCGTGTCGAATTTTTTTTTCGTGTGTTAAGTTATTGAGTGTTTTGTGTGAGGGAGAGTTTTTAGTGAAACTGAAGTGCATTATGACCTCTGGAGAAGAGAGTATTTCTATTGAGGACACGTCCAATCGCGCTTCGCCGCCGCCAAGGCTTGGCTCCATTTTGGAAAGCCAGCCCGGAGTTATGGTTCGTCCAGCTGGAGGCTCAATTTGAGCTCGCGGGAATTACACAGGACAGGACAAGACGAAATATTACATCGTTCTGAGTGCGTTGGAATCGGACGTGATACGTTTGGTGAGTGATGTCGTTTTGGAGCCACCTGCAGATAATAAGTACACGAAGATAAGAGAAATGTTGATTTCTCGTCTTTCTGGCAGCTGCTAACGCAAATGTCGTTAGGAGATCCTCAGCCGTCACAACTTCTTCGAGAGATGCGCTCCTTGAACCAAGGCCGACTCAGCGACGAGATTTTAAAATCTCTGTGGCTACAACGTCTTGCTGGCAACACGCAAGCATTTTTATCTTGCAACCCCGGAACTCTGGAAGTCCTCGCATCCTGTGCTGATGAGATTGCCGAAGTGAGCACCACTTCCGAGATTTGTACAGTTATTAACCCATTTACAGTTCCTACAGATCCAGCTTACCAGCTTTTAGTCGATCGTATCAACTCTCTAGTGGACGTAATAGAGAAGAAGTTATTTCCTCAACGTCCTCATTCCAGAGAGAGGTTCCGGAGTAAGTCACGGGATAGAAGCAGGAATCATCCTACTTCTCCTAGCAGTGTGACTTCTGGTAAATTTTGTTTGTACCACGACCGTTTTGGTAATAAGGTGACTAAATGTATACATCCTTGTAATTTTTCCAAAATAAATCCTTGTTTTTCAGCTTGTGATTCTGCTTCAACAAACTAATAGGCCCCCCTCCTTTGGCAAGTGGAAGGCAGGGCCCTTCTAGTAATCGCCTCTACATTTTTGACAAATCCACGCGGCAATATTATCTTGTTGATACAGGAGCTGATGTATCGGTTATACCAGTTTCAAAAGCCAGTAAAACATTTAAAAGCAATTTTTATTTAGCAGCAGCAAATTCTACTCCAATTTCCACATATGGTAAGAAAATTTTAACTTTGGATTTGGGTTTACGACGAAATTTTCAATGGCAATTCATTATCGCGGATATTCCAAAACCCATCTTAGGCGCCGATTTCCTTGGGCATTACGGACTGTTGGTGGACGTTAGTAAGCGTCATCTCGTTGACCCCCTAACATCACTCAAAACTCCAGCGCGCCTAGTTAAGGCACAAAATTCTTCTCTTTCGATTCTTGTCAAACCGTCAGTTGATCCTCAGGTACAAAAATTATTGCAGCAATTTCCGTCAATTACGGTTGACAACGGTTTCACTAAACCTGTGGAGCATAAGGTAACTCATCACATCGTTACGAAAGGACCTCCAGTTGTTTCCAAGGCACGCCGTATATCTCCCGAGAAGCTAATTGCGGCCAAAAAGGAGTTCGACTTCCTCCTCGAACAGGGCATTTGTCGCTCCTCCGACAGCGGCTGGTCCTCACCGTTACACATGGTCATGAAGAAGAATGGTGACTGGAGGCCATGTGGGGATTATAGGCGCTTAAACACTTGCACAATCCCAGACCGTTACCCTATCCCACACATTCAGGATTTTGCCCATCAACTCGATGGATGTCTGATTTTCTCAACTTTGGATCTTGCTAAAGCATACCACCAAATTCCTGTAGAACCTGAAGATATTCCTAAAACTGCAATTTGTACACCTTTCGGCTTATTTGAATTTGTTCGAATGACTTTCGGCCTTTGCAATGCAGCGCAAACATTTCAAAGATTTATCCATTCTGTACTGCGCAATTTCCCGTTCTGTTTCGTCTACCTAGGCGATGTCTTAGTAGCATCAAGGACCGAATCCGAACATATTGAGCATTTGAGGCAAATTTTTAGTCGATTTAAAGACCACGGCTTGTTTATTAATATGGACAAGTGCCAATTTTCACTAAAGCAAATTCAATTTCTCGGCCATATAATTAACCGACATGGTATTAAACCTTCCCCTGAGCGAGTGGATGCCATCACCAAGTTTAAACGCCCTCAAACCGTTAAGGAACTACGACGTTTCCTTGGGATGGTAAATTTCTATCGGCGTTTCCTTTCTCATGCAGCTCAACATCAAGCCAAATTAAATGTGTACCTAACTGGATCGAAAAAAGATGGTGCACGTAAAATTGATTGGTCTGAAGATTCCGTGGAAGCTTTCGAGAGTGTTAAACAACACCTAAGCCAAGCTACTCTACTGGCACACCCTTCGACTTCTGCTCCGCTAGCTGTCATGGCAGACGCCTCTGACATAGCACTGGGAGCCGCAGTACAACAAAAAATAGGTTCAGATTGGTAACCATTAGCTTTCTTTTCGGTTAAACTCTCGCAAACTCAGACCAGATATAGTGCTTACGATCGCCAGTTACTTGCCGCTTATGCAGCTATCAAATATTTTCGTTTCTTTTTGGAAGGTAGAAATTTTACTTTATTTTATCATAAGCCTTTAACTTTTGCTTTTAGACAAAAGCTGGACAAAGCCTCTCCTCGTCAGTTGCGGCACTTAGATTTCATTAGCCAGTTTACTACGGACATTCAACATATCTCGGGTAGAGATAACGTAGTAGCTGACGCGCTCTCTCGAATTGACGAAATTCATGTCAACAGCGCAATCCATTTCAAAGCTATCGTTTCCCAGCAAACCACTGACGAGGAGCTTAAACATTTTCTGGAGAACTCGCATCTTAAATTTAAAAAGATCCCTGTTTTAGGTACAGATTTACAAATCTACTGTGAACACTCCGCTAAAGGTACCAGACCCTTTATTCCCGAGGCATTTCGAAAGCAAGTTTTCGAGTCAGTACACTCGCTCGCTCACCCTAGCGTTAGGACCACGGTAAAGATGGCAATTTCACGTTTCTTTTGGCCTTCAATAAAAAAAGATATCCGTAACTGGACCCAAAATTGCCTCCCTTGTCAGAGAAGCGAGGTATTTAGACACGTTAAGAATGCTCCCGGTAAGTTCTCAGTGTCTTCAAATCGTTTCGAGGTTATTCATATTGACCTCATCGGCCCGTTACCGCCTTCTCAAAATTTCAAGTACTGCCTCACCATTATTGATCGATATACGCGATGGCCAGAGGCCATTCCCATCTCGGATATTACAGCAACTACAGTCGCCACGGCACGCTTCCAAAATTGGATTTCACGTTTTGGAATTCCTAAATTCATCGTTACAGACCAGGGTTCACAGTTTGAATCACAACTCTTCTCCGAGCTCTCAAAGTTATTTGGATTCAAACGTAACAGGACTACCGCGTACCATCCCCAGTCTAATGGTTTCATCGAACGTTGGTACAGGACCCTAAAGGCAGCTATCATGTGCTACAAAGAAAAGTCTTGGTCCGAAATTTTACATTTTGTCTTATTCGGGTTACGTTCAGTTTTTAAGGAGGAGTTGGGCGCTACAGCCGCGGAGATGGTTTACGGGGAAAATATTCGTTTACCATATGATTTTTTCAAAAGTGTAGTTCCTTCAAGCCACAAAATGAATTCATAGCAGCCCTCCGAAGTTCTTTGTCTCAAATTAAGCCCGTTCCGGCTTCAGACCATTCGCTAACGAAATTATTTAAATTCAAAAATCTGGACTTTTGCTCTCGCGTCTTTGTACGTACTGACGCTCTTCGGGCCTCTTTACAGCCACCATACGAAGGTCCATACGAGGTTATTAAGAGAACGGAGAAATACTTTACTCTGAGCATTAAAGGAAGAGAAGTCAACATTTCCATTAACCGCCTGAAACCATGTTTTGAAGAGGTGACAGATGTAAACTTGTCAAGTAAACCGCAGCCAGCAAACGATAGTGCAAGCTCGAAGGATGACATCGCTCAACCAAACGTCTCAATTCCTTGCCGTTCGGTCAGCTTTTCTGACAACGATACTAGTCTTCACCAGCACGTAACCCGTTCTGGACGAACCATAAACGTTCCTGCTCGTTATCGCTAGACTCTTCCGGTCTTGCTGGTGGGGGAGTATTGTGGCGACGTCCATATTAAACGTTTTTGTAACTAAATACTTTATGCTTCCCACTTCACTCGATATCCCATTTTGTTGATTTTTCTTTACTAGTTACGTTTGCGACAATTATATTAAAGAGCCTTTGAAAATGATAAAAAAAAGTTTTGTCTTTTGTAAAAATAGTCTTGTCAGTTCCGTATACTCGAAAGGATAATTTAGTATAAAATAAAATAATTGTAAAAATTAAATAGTGTAAAGAAAAAAGAGTGTAAGAAAACCATAAAAAAATAATAAAAACCACAATAAAGAAACTTATTCACGACAACACAATTCATGCAAGTTTTTTTTGTAAAAATAAAAAAACAAGAATATTATAACAAGAGGAGCCACAAGCAGTTCTGCTAGGACCCCCTTAAACCTCAGACTAAAATATGTAGTACCAATATAAGCACTAATTCTACCCATCCGGTAAGTTTTGACAAATAATGTAAGAAAAAGTTATAGAATTAGTAAAAAAACATCAAATTTTATATAATAAGGCGCACCAGGAATATAAAAGGTTGGATCTGAAGGAAGATGTCTGGAAAAGCATTGCAAAGGATATGAAATTAACAGGTAAATAAAAAATGTTTTATCTTTTTATATTTACATAGTGGCAATCTACCTCAATTCGAGTTAAATAGAAATGAATGAAAGAACTTCCTTTTTTTTTAGTGGATGAAGTTAAAGGGCGCTGGAAGTCATTGCGTGATAGTTTTTTCTGGCATAGAAGGACTATGTGCACAGCATCAGGAAGAGCAGCAAAGTCGCCAGGAAGGAAATTGAAGTACTTCGACCAAATGCTTTTCCTCGTCGATATTCCAGTAAAATATTTATTTTTAGTCTTGATATTTATTTAAATACCGTATTTTACAGCACAAGCGGAAATTTCAGCCGTAAGGTAATCGAGGAAATTTCTTTCGGAGAACTTGGAAATAAGCAGCGATGGTTGCTTGTTATTCGACGAGCCGTTTGGAAATTCATCGAATGCAATTCGGCAGGAACCAGTGCCTTCACAACCACCGTCCCCAATCGAAAAGGACGCGGATGCGCCATTTATTGCTCGTCAGCTGCCATCATCAGCATCGCGAGCATCAATTCCATCGGGAAACAGTGCAGCTCGCCCACCTCCTGGTACTAAAAGAAAAGCAAGAGTGCGGGATAATCTGCTATTCGAAAGCACACATAAAGATATGAGCAGCTTGATAAAGACTGTAAAACAATCATTTGAAACCATCAATCATGTTTCGAGTTTCTTCAGCAGCATGGCCGTCCTTGTCAGCGATAATAATTTAAGTTTTGAACGCTTTAGCGGCTTGCAAGTGAAAGTGATGAAAAGTGTTCACGAAGAAATAAAGAATCAAACAGAATAAAATAAAACTAAAACAGTAATTATTTGAGAAATGTGTGCCTTTATTTAAAAAAAAATTAATCGTAATAAGTATATTTTTGTGTTGATATGCAGAACGTGACGCGTTGAATCTTGTGAAAAGTCTAGTTTGTGGTAATTGCGCACATTATTTCCTCCAAAGACCTTCTGTTACTGTACCTCCTTCGAAACTGTCAACATAATTGGTTGAACAATAATCACCGTCATGCATTTTTACAAAATTATGTAAAACGACAACAGCTTTTACTATTAGTTCGGCAATTTGGGGGAAACAAATTTAAGAGAACTCGCCATCTTGGCGTCATAACTCCAAACGTATTTTATATTTTTAAATGAGCGTTTGATAGATTCTTATTAAAATTATCTTTCTTTTTGGATAGCATTCGTCCAGGATATGGGCGGATTATACTTATGTGTACGCATGGTATAAAAGTCTACAGCTATTTTTTTGTTCCATTCGTCGTTGTTTGGTTGGCTCAAATATATTGGATATAAAGTCTCCCAAATTATGCTGCACGTTTTCAAAATAATTTCTCAGATTGTTGACACTCTAACACTAATGTCAAAACTGTCCTGTCTGTGCCGTTTTGTCCCTTGTTCAAATTGGTAATCTGTGTCACAGCGTGGCGGAACAATTTCACTGCTCAATTAGCCACGTTGTCGCGCCGTGCACTAAAGTGTAATCTGTTTCAGTCTTAAGCGCTAATACGGATTCATTCCGGATTGAACTCCACATGGAAACATAGTACATATATCTTGTTGCCCCGTTCGATTCTACTACACGCCTGTACTAAGCTCTCACACAGCGACAACAGATTGCAACAAAACCAGAATTTGACTACGCTAAATTTTATCACACATTTCCTGTTCTCTCTATATTCTAAGTGCTACGGTTAGAATTTTCTTAAATAGCCCGTCATAGTCGACGAAAATATTGCAACTATACCAGCGTTAAGTCTTGAGGCCCGATCTTCAAATATACCAAATGAATATTAATATTCTCAAATGTAATGTTATTGTCTTTAGCCGTAAGTTTTCTCCTTTTGTGTACCAGTATCACATAGACAATGTAGTAGACCACATTAAGGATCTGGGCATTATATTTGACTAAAAGCTTACTTTTTCTCGCCATCTTGATTTTATTATTGGTACAGCCTTTTCAATGCTTGGGTTTGTCAGACGCTGGGCTAAGGAATTTAATGACCTGTACGCATTGCGTTCCGTGTATGATTCATTCGTCAGGTCTATACTGGAATGCGGCTGTCAAGTGTGGAGTCCTTATTACAGTGTACATATTAATAGGATTGAATCTATACAGAAAAAGTTTGTACGTTTTGCCCTTCGTCACCTTCCGTGGATTGATAGGTTTGAGCAAGGTATATGTATAGAAGAAACAAGGTATGCCCATTAAAATTTTGACATATCACAGCTGATCAAACAGCTGATAGTCTGTGACGTACTTCAGTGAATGAACAAAAAAGAAAAAGGAAATCTGACAGTGACAGTACAGAATATTCTCTATTAAATATTCTTCTAAAAAATTATTTCTTTTAAGTAATTAAGAGATTTCAAAAGTTTCTAGTGCATTTTAAATATCGAGTGCTACCGGTCAGAAATTTAAAAGCGCCCTGAAATTAGTTTCGAACTTCAATAATACAAATTGTTGATGAGAAAAATTATGAAAACAGGGAAAATCGTACGTATCGCAATTTGGACATGCTCTCATTGCTGGGATTGGCAGGTATCCAAGAAAATGGACAAGGCGAAATTGAAAAAGTTTAAGATTAAGCCATTCTTAAAGATTGTCAACTATAATCACTTGATGCCTGCACGTTACACAGTTGAAGATATTACATTTTAAAAGGTGTCAGTCAAGGACCTGAAGGATCCAGTTAAGAGGAAAACAGAACGTTTCCAGACAAGAGAAAAGTTTTAATAGAAGTACAGGGCTAATAAAGATAAAGGGTTCTTCTATAAGTTCCGTTTATAGGTGGTATCTCTACATATTAGCGCGAACCATTTTTTT
This sequence comes from Dioctria rufipes, assembly GCA_963924295.1. NCBI lineage: Eukaryota > Metazoa > Arthropoda > Insecta > Diptera > Asilidae > Dioctria > Dioctria rufipes. The sequence continues at coordinate 83,993,754 of OZ002742.1, forward strand.
AAGATCTTATTAAATTTAATAAAGGATAATGTAAAACATGAAGTGCATGTATTATTTCTGATTTCAGCAAGGTATTTACGAAATTTATTTAAAGAATTTGCAATGTGGTAATATAAAAAGAATAATTGAATAACATAGTTTTGGGATCCCGTCCTTTGTACCCTGTAGGAAGAAACGTCATTTGTAAATTGAAACGCCTGTCGGATAGGCAAAAGTTTAAAGATGTTTCTGTAGTTATTGGCTACACTCAGCGGTAATTAACAGATCCAGGCTGAGGGTTTTGAATTCTTGTGATGTGTAATTTGTATAACATTCATTTCAGAAGTGTGAGTCTGGTTTTCAATATTGCAGCTGCGGCTGGATGAATAATTTTTTCTGCTGTTTATTGAGCTTGAATTTGCCTGTTGTTTATTTAACTTTTTCTATTGATTGCTTCAGTTGGATTGGCACTTGCCATGAGCATCTTTGTATCAATGCCAGGCAAGGTTAAAATTATCTCGAGTCTTTAATGTTGCTTCATAATAGTTTGTTGGCGTCTTAATCATTGTATTGATTTCGACAGTGGTGGAAACGTTGAGATTAGGCATATACAGTCATTTTTAAAGAAAGGTTACTGTTATGATGGAATACTGTTAAACTCAAAAGGCGACAGGATCATTTATGCAACGATCACAAGACATCATAAATAGAATCTATTTCGCGTAACTTCGACAAATAAATATCCATTCTTCAAGAAATTGAAATAACCTCTACGAACGCCCAGCAGCATTGACAAGTACAGTATAAATAGAAATATTTCAGCAAACATCCCATATATCGCTGCATATAGCATGTAGTACATACCCTCAAAATCCACTGCAGTAAATAGTCCAACCTAGGAACTTAAACAACAGATAATTAACTGTAATTGACAAAGCAATCAGGAGTGAAAATCTTTCTGAAAATGATACTTTTACGTTAATCACATCCAACACATTGCTTAGCATCGTAGAACTAGAGCAAGGTACCCTCCCTATATACTTTTTGATTTATCAACGATAGTACAGATGTCCAGCAATTTTGGCTTAACAAAAAGTGGCATTTAGAGAAACATTTATAGCACCTTGCTTATTTGACTATCCTCATAAAAACAATCTGCAGGATCTGGTCAATTTGCTCGCATTACAGGTATACAGGAACCGTTACCACCAAAACAAATAACATTGCTCATCTTTGCAGATGAAACGAGGAGAACAATTGTTTGCAAGCAATTTGCACCTGGTGGTGAACGTACTCGTAGATTTAGAGAAATCTCGGAAGGGGTTCTTTTAACTGGACATAAGCTTTCTGGTGTTAAATTTGGACTACTAGGTCTGCACATCTGAATTTTATTAGTGATATAATATATGTATATATATAGAATTACATAGCTTTAAGTCGTTAGAATTGAGAGGGTAAATATTGGCATGTCTTCAATCTTTTTGTCTAAATAGCAGTTAATACATTTTGGGCGTAATGGTTTGGCGTTTTGTAAATAAGTTCATGGCACCTGGATGGATTTTTATACGTTTTCAAAACCTTTGCCACTCATGCGCATATTACGGAATTAAATTGGAAATCTCATTAAGTTTTTTATACCCCACATAGATGAAATCTAAACGGTATACTAAGTTTGTCATTCCGTTTGTAAGACCTAAAAATAATTAGCTGTGTTCTTTTGTGTCCGCAGAACAAAAGATACACAAAAGAGCGCCTCATACATTTCAATAGAAAGATTTAAATGAAGCGAACAGTACAAATAGTCCGCTTCAATCCATAGAACAATTTGTTCTCTTCAGTATATGGGAGTTCTAGAACAAGGTACACGAAAGAACAAGAGCTATTATAGTAGAGCAAAATGGATTGGATATCCGTCCGTCTTTTACGTATATTGTGAAAACGATCAGTCCTACACATTTCTATTGTATTAAAAACTTCTTCAGAATCTGAAATTCTGCAAAATTGCTTATAATCATTTTTTCCGTCTGACGAACCATTCTAGAAATATATGCCCAAAAACCACTTCAAAAATCAAAATTGCTCAAATGAGTGACCATACGAAATTCATTCCTCAAGGGTATCATAAGAATTGGTCTTGCATCAATTTTAGCTTTTTTACTTGTTATTGAATAATTTTACTAATTGTTGAAATGATTACTTACCACTTTCGTTTCACATTTGAGTAAATTGGTTCAAAAATAAAGGCTGTTGTAAAATGATTGGAATTGTGAAAAAATGAAACACCCTATAATTTCTATTTTACTGTTTTAATGGTCTTTCTCTTTTCCTTGTGCTGCTTATTTAACAAATTTTTATTCAAATTCTTAATTCTGAAATACATCCTGCATTTGAAAAACAGTTTTTTAGCTTTTTCTTCTAATTTTATATTTTGGGATGCTTTTATATGGTGAATTACGAATTCATTTTCTAAATATATTTTATACTTATTTATGTTCTTAAATATTTCCTCTAATTTATAAATTTCTTTTAAAAATGCCTCATTGGGCTTTATAAGACCCCCTTCCGAAATTTCGTCTACCCATGTATGGGTCGAAGATGTGCCTGGATCGGCAGTCGCATTTGTAAGGTTACATTTTTTGATTATGTACCCCGCGCATCCTCTTAAAACTCATCAAAGTTTATCATTTCGAGTTGATCGTCATCCTCGCATTTTCAGGTGATTCTGGTGTTGGAACTGTATGCAACAATTTGGAGGTAAACATATCAATAGATATGTTGTTGTTGGATTCAAAATTGCTGACTCTTTCTCCTATGTTGCTATAAGAACTAACCTGCTGGGTTATATCCGAACGCCCTATTAATTTTAGATTTATTAGTAAATAAAATAAAAATGTTGAATAAGTAAATATTTCTACAAGTGATATCAGGGGCGGATTTCCCTATAGGCCGAGTAGGCCCGGGCCTAGGGCGGCAGATTTAGGGGGCGGCGATTTTTTCTTGTAGTTGTGGGTATTTCATTACATTTTTATACTTTTTCGTTTTTTTAAATAAAATAATTCGTTGGAAAGTGTTATTTTTAATTCTACTCCATTTTTTTCAAATCTACTCCGATTTATGAGGCAGCCTACTCCGCTAATTCTAGCCTGGGGTCCCTTCACTGGATATAGATCATTCAATTTTTCGTGTTTTACAGGGAGTAGGGGGGCGGCAATCTGCCATAGGCCTAGGGCGGCCAAGTGATCAAATCCGCCCCTGAGTGATATACAACCATCAATGTACTTCCTAGATCTAAAAAAAACGGGACAACACAAACATTGAGTGTTTAGTAATTATTTACAACTTGGTTAGTTTCAAAGAAAATAAAGTTTTACAATTACCTAAAATACATGAACGGAGCCTATACTTAAATTCTAAAGGTGTTGGGTGATAATGAAGACCACCTTTAGCCCGTATAACACCAAAAAAGTGCTCCAGTTCGTCCTGACTTAATCTGGAGGTTAGTACATATTTAATGTTGTACTTTTTTTTAGGATATCAAATAGTTGAGGTAGTGACGAATTATTAAGAACGATACCCTTTTGGAAAGGAAGCAAAGTTCTACCTCTTGGCGTTCTAAGTTTCTTAATTGTTTCAGTCATTTCCGCAATTATATTATTGTGAGCGTTAATGGATAGTCCGTAGGCTTTCACTCTATCCCTAGAATCAGCAGATGGGCAGCTCGAGTTGAAAAGATCAAACCAGTCATTAACCAATTTTAGGAAAGCACTACAATGAATGGCATGTGGTGACTTAATTTTCCCATGCTTGACATACCTAACAATGCACTTTGAGACAGAGTGAGAAAGTAATTGTGTAGCTAGCTTCACTTTCTGACGCCCTGCACGTTTAACACTCAGATGTTCTAGTGTTAGTTTAGGACACATTTTTAAATCGGATCTCTCCAGAAGTAATATCTCCTTTACTGGTCCGGAATCGATAACCTTATCTTCTAAAAGAAAACCTGAATCGACGAAATGGTTTCTAATTAATTTTATTAAGTGCGGGGTATCAGCAAAAAAGAAAATCTTGTCCAACTCATTGTCTGAACATTGGATGAATGGTTGTTTCTCACTAATATCTAATTCCCTCCATAAGGCCACATTAGTTGGTCCCATGTCGGAAACTATCGCAACCACGCAGAAAGATATTTCCTGAAGTGATTCCAGAATACTTTTCAAAACACTGTAAGACATAGGTGTGTCGAAATTATAATAAATTACTTGCTTCCAGTTTGTGAATAGTCCTCGTACCATAGCTACTTGCGCATAGTTGCTCGGCTGTAAAACCTGGTCAACTGACTTGTCATATTCATAGCAAGATTTAACTTTCATCTCATCAAATGAAAGCACACATATCTTGTCTATTTCATTGTAATTAGCTTCCGCTAATAGCTTTATGATATTAACCAATATTCCTGGCTTTAGAATTAATTTTGATGACCACCTCCCCAAGGTAGACCTGCCAGGCAAAGGGTAGCTTCTCTTCCTTAACAACCGATAGCTTCGGGGACTAGCTGACCCAATATTCGATTGGTGAAATTGTGACATCACGACTCGAGCTAGCAGCAAATGAACAAGTAATTAAACGATTTGCAATAACTAAGCATTTTACTTCGCACAGTAAAATGCTTGGCGATTGCGAATTGTTTACTTGTAAACTGTCGCATCCACTGCTGTATGTAACTGGGTATTGAGTCATGGTTAAGTAATTCACTTCGCATAGTGAAATACTCAGCTGGGCTCACTGTTTGTTTACATACAGTATTGGGGGCTCCCGCTGTCGGCAGTGGTTAGCGTAATACTTTGTAATTATGATTGCAAGGTATTGCGCTGGTCACTGGGTCAAAGTCGCTTCCGCCTGGTTGAATGGAGGTAAGCACGGTCGTTTCGATAGATCGGGTTGCGTAGTTAGAAGTTAGTTTAGTTTAATAAAAGATACGGTTCGGTGTTCAATTAGTTGAGTTAAGATTCTGAAGCTCGATCGCGAGTAACTGTTTTTGTAATAGTCAAGTAAAGTCAGTAAATAAAGTTTTAACTTAGAATTACGCGAGTGTTTTTATTGGAGTGCTTATGGGACACGACATTTGGCGCAGCCTGTAAAAGTTTAAGTGAGGTATGGTGATTTTTGTTTTTGGTGTTTTTTAATATAAATTTTTTTTTTTTTTAAGCGGTTTTTAGGTATTGTGATTGTCGAAATTAATTTCTGTTATTCTGGGAGTTAACGCTTTTTAGGTGCTCCATTTTTGCTTAAACAATTTGTACGTTAATTAAATAGGTGCAAAGCCATATTTGGCTTCGCCATTTAATTAACAACAAATTGTACGTTAATTAAATTGGTGCAAAGCCTCATTTGGCTTCGCCATTTATTTAACATTACTTTTTAGCTACTCCATTTTTGTTTTGTAGGAGTTATGCTTTTTAGCTACTCCAGGTTACTCTTTTCAGGATAAAGTATTGGAAAAAATCTTTGCTCTTATTTTCGACGTTCTAAGAGGATCTTTTTTCCAGGAGATGGTTACCACGTAAGTTGTATAGAAACACTGTCGATTATACAGTTGCCATGAGGTTTGGTGGGTTGATAATGATATTTGTAAAAATATTGTTTATCTATCAATGATTTTCTTTTTGGCACGATGGAGTTCTCTCAATTATATTGAGAGTCCACCCGTACTTAAAGAAATATTTTTAAATTTCTGCATCACCTATGTATGTAAATACATCACATCACAAGCTCTTAACAGGAAACTGTATGCTAGTCATTCCATAATGTTTATTAATTCTCGACAAAGCATTTTCCAAGTGTTTAACTATGCTTTCCGGGCTTACTTCCAAATTTTGCATCCATATCTACACGAGTTAAATAATCCAGGGCTCCGTATAACACTGTTTTTCCTCTCGTTCGCTGCGTACTGGTTTTTTCCCTCTGTTACCGTATTATATCCCACGTTGAACTTCTAAGGCTAACACTACACAAAATACATGCAATCTTTCTTAACATCTAAGTCTTAAGGTATCTTATTATACATAGTAATCATTATTGTTCTTTAATTATAAACTGCGATATCTAAACATTATATTTTCGAACTTGATGACTTTTTCTTTTAACTTGTACGAACTTGTTAACTGTCACTCGTTCTATGCATTTACAACATATTCACATTTCTTGTTAATTTTTTTTTAACTTCTCTTTTCTTTTTAATCTCTTAATTCTTTTTTTTTTTAAGCTTCTCTTTATTTTAAAACTCTTATTTCTTCCTTTTTATTCAATTATTCTTGCAACATTTCAATTTTTCCTTTCTTATTCACTTATTCTTATAAAATCTTTAGTTTTTCTTCTTGTTCTTCTATACGTACATATATATATTTCTTTTCAAATATCTTCTATTACCTTTTTATCTGTAAATTTACCTTAAAATGGGCACTGGGTTTTCTTTATACCACCTTTCATACCTTCCTGTCCATATCAAGCTCCGCTCATCGAACTGCTCCTGAAATTAGAGGGAATTTGGTGGAAAAAATCTTTGGTTAAGTCTCCCTATTCCTGGGTCATAACCATTACTTACCTTGTACCATCCGGCGTAACTTGGCGTAATATTTTCCCTTTCGGTCCTATTTCGGGCTACCGTTTCTATCTGACGAACATATTTTGGTAGCTCCAACTTACCCTTTTGCGACATCTCCTGAGATCGCCGTCGTTGCAGATGGAAGCTGTAACTGCCCTTATGGTTCCGTACTGGTCGTCTGGAAAATTTACGAGACCTCCGTTGTCTATGCGTAGAATTCCGCGTTTCTACGAAACAGGCGGTGGCATTAGCAATTCTTACGAATGACCTTGCATCCTCTATTCCGTTGTACCCATAACCTTTCTGTTGTACCCTCCCTTCTTCACAAATTTTTTTGGCTCTTACATTGTCCAATACCGCACTGTCGTAAGCTATGGTCCAAGTCTTCTCCCCTTGTTGTGGCTGGACTGGCTCATCCAATATGGGTATACTTTTCTCCCCCTGTCCTGAGGCTTCCTTTACATTACATTTTATATTCTTCCGGTTGCTGTCTGGGTTACTGATATCTGGTCTGCTGTTTTCTGCCACGTTCCTGTGGGCCTCCTCTATTCTGGCATGGAACTGATTTCTAGGACTGTAATTATTGGATATATTTCTAAAAACGGAACTTTCTCTCTGCACTTCGTTGGCATCTTGAATCCACAATTTCCTATTTACACAATCGATCACAGCTTTGTCACTGAGGAAATCCATCCCCAATATTCCGTCAACCGGTATTGAATCTGTGTTGTGTATTACCTGGAACTCGCATTCTTGCTTACCCCTACCTACGTGAAGATGCGCCTTGCAGGTTCCAATTGACCGTTGCTGAGCTCCAAACAGCCCTCCAATCGTGATACATTTATGTTTTTGTATCAGTGTATCCATCCTTATTTTATTTACCTTAACTAAATTGCAGGTGGATCCCGTATCCACCAATAATGTAAGCTTATCTTCTAGTCCAATGTCGGTTACTCTTTTCAGATGCACCATCATCAACAAGCAGTTGGAGTGATCACAGAAAATTTAAGGTTGTTCATTGTATGAAAGGGCAACAAGGATAAGCTCTAGTTTCGTTATCTATATGGAAATTGTTTGTAAAAAAAAAGCCTTAAGGTATAATTAGATTAAGCGAAGTAATAAAATTTTTCAAGTAATGTACAAAGAAGAAGATAACTTACCATTTTATGTATTTTTATAGTTAATACTATTACTGAATTATGTAGCTACTGCACTGAACATAGAAATTATCGTACTTACATGAGATTCCAAAACTTACAGTTTATAATAACATAAAGAAATAGTGTGAAATAGATAATAGAATATAGAATGGAAATTAAATTTATGTATAGTAAATAACGATTACCTGAGTTCCCTAAGAATTAGAAGAAATGAAATGGATGTAGTCAAAAAGAAAAAAGATATTTGTTAACACGATTGTGAAGAAAAACTAAGGGAAATAGAGTATAAGATAGAAATTAAAAAAAAATATAGGAAAGATAATTAAATGTAAGAAGAAAATAAGAAAGAAATTAAACGAGAAGAGAAAAAGATAAGAGAAATAACTATATACATAAAAAGAAATATTGTAAAGAAAAGAAACGCATATGGTAAAGTAATTAAAAGGAATGTAAAAGAAAAAATTTTTTGTTAGCAATGAGAAAAAAAATTATGTATGAAAAAAAAAATATAATAAGAAAAAAATAGAAGAATAGAACAGAAATTGTATGTAAACCGAACCATAGTTATAAAAATTGGTTAAATGATAGTGAATATTGTACCTTAGTTTTGTGTAATTTAGTTACGTTAGGTATTGTAACCTAACTGAGCACCACGATCTGATTCCTCTGGGGAATCAGTTTTTTCTCAGGGGGGAGGAATGTCGTGACCCAATATTCGATTGGTGAAATTGTGACATCACGACTCGAGCTAGCAGCAAATGAACAAGTAATTAAACGATTTGCAATAACTAAGCATTTTACTTCGCACAGTAAAATGCTTGGCGATTGCGAATTGTTTACTTGTAAACTGTCGCATCCACTGCTGTATGTAACTGGGTATTGAGTCATGGTTAAGTAATTCACTTCGCATAGTGAAATACTCAGCTGGGCTCACTGTTTGTTTACATACAGTATTGGGGGCTCCCGCTGTCGGCAGTGGTTAGCGTAATACTTTGTAATTATGATTGCAAGGTATTGCGCTGGTCACTGGGTCAAAGTCGCTTCCGCCTGGTTGAATGGAGGTAAGCACGGTCGTTTCGATAGATCGGGTTGCGTAGTTAGAAGTTAGTTTAGTTTAATAAAAGATACGGTTCGGTGTTCAATTAGTTGAGTTAAGATTCTGAAGCTCGATCGCGAGTAACTGTTTTTGTAATAGTCAAGTAAAGTCAGTAAATAAAGTTTTAACTTAGAATTACCCGAGTGTTTTTATTGGAGTGCTTATGGGACACGACAATATAGCGAAGGAAATATCTTCATCAGTCCATCTCAAGAATCTTGTGGGTTGTTGTAATCTCCTTAATTGACCGGGAGTGAATATTTTGTCAAGTTGATGCCGCTCTGACTGAAAACGGTTTGTTTTCTTAACTAACCTTTTGTTTGCCGTCTTTAATTTTCGCACTTCGGTCTCCAAGCTCATTATTTTAAGCTCTCGTGCGCTTTCAATTTCTACCCTGAAATAATTCAATTGCAACAAGTAAATTAGTAAAGTAAAGTAGGAAATTACTCTGTTTGGACTGCAGTATCGGCAAGGCTACTTATGGCCACATTTTTCTCCATTTCTTCGTGTTTCTCTAGTGCCGTCTTTAATTTTCGCACTTCGGCCTCCAAGCTTATTATTTTAAGCTCTCGTCCGCTTTCAATTTCTACCCTGAAATAATCAAATCAAATCAAATCAGCATTTATTTATGATAATTCAATGCAACAAGTAAATTAGTAAAGTAAAATTGGAAATTACTCTGTTTGGACTGCAATATCGGCAAGGCTACTTATGGCCTCATTTTCTTCATTTCTTCTTTTTTCTGTTTGCCTTGAATTAATACCTCCTCTTGAATGGACTCCTCGTTGTGAAGAAATTCTGCCTCTGTCTCTTCTGTAGCTTCCGGTAAACAATCCGAAATGGATTCTTGTTGTTTTAACCTTTTTAGAAAAACATAGTTTATCTTAAATGGTATAATTAACGAAATTAGTTACCTATCGTAGGAGGTAATTGTTTCTTGAGCAAACTCATTCGTCCTTTTGATTCTTGGTGAAGATCCTTTTATTTTGTGAGAAACATTCACTGATGGTACAACACCCTCTTTCAAGCGCCTTTTGTGTTTTGGTACATTTAAAAGAATGTCCTGTAGTCTATAGTCACTTTCTAGAAAATGTTCCGAGCAAACTCGAGCGTAATTCACGTTAATGTTTCCTTTATCTCTGCCACATGCCTTAATCCATTCACTAAGCACCTTTGAGTTTTTAGGAAATACATGAAACAATGCATTTTCCTCTCCGGAGTCTTTTTTCCAACAATTTTCGCAATGCAAAATAGAGCACTTCATAATTGTCACAAATATCACAACACAAATCACACAAAATAATTTATTAAAACACAACAAACTTTTCCAAACAACGGTAGTACAAGTGCAAAGAATTTTGACACATTACAGCTGATGCCCTGTGACGTACTTCAGTGAATGAAGAAAAAGGGAAAAAGAGTTTTAACAAAAATGGCGGAACGTGGTTCGAGTCGGGAATACCTTGTCTTCTATATACCTTGGGTTTGAGCTTCCACAATATTCTGATCATCTGGATTTAATTAATATGACGTCGCTCCGTAAGAGGCGAGAGTTCTTATTGTGTGTTTTTATTCATAAAGTTTTGACTGGATTAATAGATTCTCCTGAAATTCTTAAATCAATTTCGTTGAATGTTCCTGGTAGAATTTTAAGGTACCGCGATATTCTTTTCATTAAGAGTCATCGAACGAATTATGGATTTTATGAGCCCCTCAATAATATGTGTAGAATTTACAACAAATATTCATATATTTTAGATTTCAAAATTGATTCAAGAGTAATTAGAAATTTGATTCTTTGAAGGGGTTTGTGATTTTATTTTTTATTGATTTATCGTAAACAAAAAAAAATTTTTTTTTTAATTTCTACACTATGGTACTTTATATATAAGTCAAATAATATTTATATATGTTGGCTAAATAAATAAATAAAAAAAAACACAAATCTAAATGGTCGCCTTCGACAAAAAAATGGTATTGCTGGCTGGCTGGAGCATAGAAAATTGGGACATACGTATTGCCAGAGAACATATAACTTAACAAGAAGCTTTATCTGACGTCTAAAAATGCATAAGTTGTATGGTTATTGGGAAAGGTGGTAACAGACGAGAAGAAGCAAAGATTTGAGACTGAGAAAATATTGCTGTTCTCTCTATTCTCCACCACCCCACAGCTATACACACGCCGACGCCAGCAGCCATGCACAGTTTTATGTTTCACTGTGCTGCCCAGATGAAGAGGCGAGCCGGTTGTTCTATTAATTTAAGTATGTACCCGAAAATTTTTCATAAGAACTTTTGACAGCATATTTTGGCTACCTACATTCATGAAAATATTTAGCCCAATCACACGAATCAATGCAACTGACAGTGATTATGACTAGACTGCTTGTCGCCCACCAATTCCTATCCCATCCGCTCATCTTACTATTCTCCCTCTGTTCTGCTGCAATGTAATGTACAAAATGAAAATTCTCTCAAACAAAGTGTTCTTAATGAAACCGGTCTCTTAGAGAAGAGGTAAAAGAAGCAAAGAGAACACGCAATGCAATGCATGGGCAAAGTTAACCTAATGACAAGTTAAGAATCTGTAGAGCAAAATTGGAAAATTTTTGGAGTTTTTTACAATGAAACAAGTAATTTCATATACTTTCGTCTTTTGCATTAATGGGGGAAAAGAACTTGGCTATGCACTATTGTAGTGCAACTGAGACAACGAGTTAAAAACAAAAATCGAGAGAACGTAGGATTACCCGAACGAAAAAATCTTATTAAATCCCTCAAAATCCTTTCAACCTATTCATAATAATGTACATAAGGTCACACTACCTCCCATTTTTAAGAAAAAGATAATTTTCGCTTTGGCCCAGATACTGAAAGGAGATGTCAAATTCCTCTCAAATAAAATTCTCATTTTTCCTGAAAATATCAGAGAATCCAGCATGAGTTTCTCCCACTTAATCTCTTCATAGCAAAACGAATGTAAACAGAAACACGTGCTGTTCAAATATCATAGGATTACAGCAACAACATGTGTCCTTCTAGTCCTTTTACAACAACAACATGTGTCCTAACATTATCAATATTTCATGAAAACCGGTTTTCACAAAAGCGTGGGAGCATTTTATGAGAGTAAAACGTGAAAACTCCGCCCCTTCTCATTTATTTACGAAAATGAAACATTTGCCATTCTGTTTCGTTGCATGCAACTTTGGCTTTCACATTTTTTATCTTTATTCATAAAAGTTTTAAAGAGAGTTTGAGTTTTTTTTTCTTTCTTTCTTCCTTTTCTTGCCGAGAGAATTTTAAATGTAAATGCAAATGCTGTGCTGGGGCTTTGATTTGATGATGATGACCCGTCAGCCGCCCCTCACCACTGGTGACTGGCGGTGGGCAGCCATTCAAAGCGGTGAGTGGCGGATGGTTAACAAGCAGAGAGTTTTCATACAATTTGTGAGAGCGGGTCGTAATGGAACGACCCACCATATAAAACTTTTCAATATATGAGATGCGTATTCTTTCTGTTAGATATTCTTTGATATTACGAAATGGAACCGTATATTTTCACGGTCTAAGAGCTATTTTCAAGTGGATCTTCAATGAGCTTTATGTATAAATTAGAAAAGTAATAAAATAATACTTTCCTCATATTTGCTGTCCGAATGATATCTTTCAGAATAGGCATTTGTCTTGAAAAAGGAGTAGGTTAGATTTGCATGAAGGACAGATCTGTTTACATAACATTTTCCCAGTATATTTTTTACCAGATTATGTTAAATATTTTGAAAAGTAGAAAAAGTTATTGTGTCTATGTGATTTACATGCGCAGTTAGACCAAGTTTTTTTTTTTAGATTCGAACTAATTTCAATTCCAGTAGATTTTTCCAGCACAGCATGCCGTATGAAAGCATTTGATGTATTAAACCCCATGACTAGTTCCCTATCTTGTCGGAAGATTTTGTAAACATTAATACCGTTTAAGGATAAGGTTAACCTTTAAAGGAGCCAGAATTTAGATATAGGTATACATAGGATATCCATGAAGAATTGATTAGTGAAACAATTTAGGAGGAATTTGAGCTTTATTGTAACCAACATGAAAATATTATGTTTAAGCCTTATGGTATGTACATTTAAAAAAAAACAGTGCTATACCCTGACAGCAAACCATAAGCAATGTTCCTAATTAAATTTTTCAAGAATCTCATTTACCATAATTTTTTTAATTAAAATTAAATCTTCATATGTATGTATTAATAATATTGAAATTCGACGTTAAGGTGATTTTTAAAAAATCTAATTACGGCGAATAATTTCGCCTGTCTGTCGAATGGAGATATTAGCTTGGAAACTTGTAAAAAATGGTAAAAATTGAAGTTTTTTAGATCAAATTGCTTAGTCGACATCGGAATAATACATTTAGTTTCATTTGTGAAAAGTTGGCTCCAAATTTGACACCAAACCCCTTCAGGTTTCAAGAAAGCATTAGCGACGAAATAAAAGTGGCAATTACACTTTATAAACTGAGTTCATGTGCAGAATAAAGAAGTACTTCGAAATCAATTTGGTGTACATAAAAGCACTGTCAAAAAATGTGTTTACCAGTTTTGTAACATTATGATTATCATATTTCTATACAATGAAATTTATATACTCAGTGGAGATGATGCGACTAAAATTATTAAAGATTTCGAGGAAAGAAATAATTTATCACAAGTCTTAGTCACTGTCGATGGGACACATATTCCAGTAACAGCAACATTTGACGGATAAAAAACAACCATCAAATAGAATTCGTATGAAATCAAAAAGCAATTGGCAAATTATATTTTTTCATAGTTATTTCAATTTCAGCCTACGAAGTTAATTGATAATAAAGTTATACCTGTATATACAAGGTGTCCCGTAAGTCGACGTCAAGCCGGAACCGGGTGATAGACCAAATCGTAACAGTTACCAGAAAAATATTAAAAAAAATGTAAGTCATGTATTTTTCAAATTATAGGCATTTCTTTTGTTTTCGAGAAAATGTACACCTTGTGATGGTTTTTTAGCTCCTGTTGCTACAAATCTTTATTTTTTGTTTTTCAATTTTATTTTTCTTATGTAATCCCGAATAGTGCTTATGTAACCTGTTGCTTTAAGTTCTAAGCCAACTGCTCCAGCTTGGAAGAAAATGTCACATTTTGCCGAACCAAGAATAGCAAATTAATAATTCGTTGAACTTTAACTGACTGTACTGAAAAAAAAAAAAAAATGTACTACGCCAGTCTGGCAAGTAACTTTAAAAGTTGACGCATTTAATAAGTATTCTAAAATGGTACAACACTGGCTACATTATTTCTTAGATTACGGAAAAAAAAATTTTTTTCTTCAAGAAACCCAGTTTCGAAAAATTTCTTTTCACCTACTAAAATTGATTCTAGTGTACCCAAAGCTTGCCTTAAGAGCGTAACTTTAAGATTCTAGCTTGAGTGGGACGGAGAGTCAATCCATGAAGTGTGAGTGAGACAGATAGTGACTTATGGTGCTTATGCAACCTGTTGCTTTAAATTCTAAGCCAACTGCTCCAGCTTTGAAGAAAATGTCACATTTTGATTGTACTGAAACAAAAATGTACTATGCCAGTTTGGCAAGTAAATTTAAAAGTATTCCGTATTCGTTCGTGTTATTTCGTACTTTCGACTTTTTGCTTCGTTTATTGGACTTGTTTGCTTGTAATTGGATTTGGACAGTTTCGATCTCTGTACGGCAAGCTTTGATTTTTTCTGGACTATAATGTGATTGAGTAGTGCCACCATGTCTTTATACACCACACAGGAATATGCCAACATGCAGTTCTTGTATGGGGAATGCAGAGGATATGCTACTGCTGCGGCTAGACTGTATCGCGAGAGATACCCAAATGCTGATCGTTCTCCTGATCATAGAGTTTTTATAAATGTGCACCGTCTACTCTCCACAGAGGGCCGACTTCCAAACAAAGTACATGGTGAAGGAAGAAGTTCCTTACCTTACGAGGACGTAGTACTTCACGCAGTTGAAGAAGACCCAACTACTTCGGTACGTGCAATCCAGGAAAGTACAGGAGTGCCCAAAGGTATAGCTCACCGAACTTTACAAAAACATGAGCTGCAGAATTACGGAAGCAGTTGAATTTGTCAACAACGGAAGAATTGCCCGTCTGATAACCCGATCTTTTTTAAGAAGATGTCGAGCTTGTATTGAAGCTGAAGGAACGAAGTTTGAACATCTTTTGTAAATAATAAATCTTAGCATCCAAATAATTGGTGTTTAATTTTAAAATTAAGGAAAATTTGTCCTAAATTTAACATAAAGTTAGCATCTCTAACTTGAAAGCGTCACTATCTGGCTCACTCACACTTCATGGAATGACTCTCCGTCCCACTCAAGCTATAATCTTAAAGTTACGCTCTTAAGGCAAGCTTTGGGTACACTAGAATCAATTTTAGTAGGTGAAAAGAAATTTTTCGAAACTGGGTTTCTTGAAGAAAAACAATTTTTTCCTTAATCTAAGAAATAATGTAGCAAGTGTTGTACCATTTTAGAATCCTTATTAAATGCGTCAACTTTTAACGTTACTTGCCAAGCTGGCGTAGTATTAAGCGCAAAGCGTAATGTTAACAGCAAGAATTTAACCGATAATATCCAATTGAGCCCTAAAGAATTATTACAAAAACTAAGCTATACGGAATGATTTGTCTTATGTAATCCGTCCTGAATGGATTGGAGACCAAAACTCAATTACGCTAACACTATTCATGGAGGATACCCAAGTATTCTTTTCGGAATTGAAAAACAAAGCTTAAGCTAAAGCAATTCACTGATGATGTGTAATCAATCCTCACGGGATTGGAACAAAAATTAAACTATCCCAACTTATTTATCTTATGTAATCAATCGTTCAGGGATTGGAGAAAAAAAATTAATTAAACTAACACTATTCATTGAGGATACAGCCCAAAATCCAAGTTCATGAAAGTTGTTTTAATACGACTCAAAAAAATGTATGCTTGTGATACGAGTTTATATAAACGAAATCTTTGATAGAATCAAAGGATGGATAAGCGGTGTATTATTGACTACGATCGAAACACATACATACATCAAATTAGATTAGCAGAAATTAATCTTTATATACCAATCATTTTCCGTGATATATGGTATGATGCCAATGAATGTCGTCAATATGTTAAAATTCAATCATTACCTCTAACCCTGTTTGATTAAATTAAAACTTTCAAATTTTTATAGTGAATTGTGCTTAGGACTACAGAAAATCCCCTAACTAAACGTTTCTCCAATTGTATTCATTAGAGATGGAATTAAAAATTTATGGTGCTCCTCTTCGATGCCTCTTAGATGTCAGCTTGCGGCTATGAAAGAAACGAAAGCTGTCTTCTTTTATTATTCCTAGTTTGGGTTGTCAAATACCTTCCTAATGGAACACGGTAGGATTACAATGATGAAAAAGGCTCAGCAGTAGTCCGGAAATTTGCGGGCTGGGCTTCAGTATTTTACCTCGCCTGGAGGATATTTACAGTTAAAAACACAGCAATCAGTAACCGCTCATGTGGTGAGAAGATCGAAGCTAAGTTATATGTAGCTTGAAGATTTTGTCACGCCATTCTGATGCGATTTATGTATGTCACTAAGGATATTTTCTAGAGCCACTGTATCACTGTAGCCTGAGATTCTCTCAACACTGCCGTGGCGCTCCCATCCTCATCCACTAATTCTTGGTTAGGTATAAACCATTTTCTTGCAGAATTTTATTTTGAATCGAGTCTCGCGTTTTTTAACATCACCAACTTTTTCTTCTTTTTTTCTATACTGGTTTCTCACAATTTGAGTAATGTTTCCAATATTGGAGTTTTCACTAATAATTAATAAAGTGGGACCTAGTTTTATTCTTTGTCAACATTCTTCAATTTTAACTGCCTATTTGGCTATCATCTTATAAATGAATTTGGATCAAATGAAGAGTTCAATCTACCGGTATTATGACTGTTGTTTAAGCTAAATGTCTCACGTGGAATTTAAGGGTGACGGTTGATTGATCGACAAATCTGAGTTAATTATTTAGGCTGTTTCAAGCATATTTTACATCATCCAGTGCAAATTTATAAATAAAATCTACTGAAATATAACATATTGTAATTTATATTATTTTTTTTTGTTTTTTAATGTTATTTTCCATTTACCTGAATTTTATGGACAGCACAATTTCGGCCAAACTTATAGTTTCCAACTTTTAAGGCCAATTCGCAATCGGCGCAGAAAGCATCATGATATTCCAAAATTAAAGAAAGCATCAAATGATACAGGATGATTCAGATCAAGATACCTTCTGGTATACCACACGATTCCTTGAGGTAAGTTGATCAAAAAATTGTTCCACACATACGCCCCCTAGAAACCTTCCTTTAGGAGTTGTGGCCAGTTGAAGATATTCGTGAACCCCGATGGGAATAAATGAGTATAACTTTTGAACCACCTATAGATTTTGGCTATTGTTGGCTTATTAAATAGCCAAGAATAGTAGCTGTTGAAAAGTGTATTACTCTGTATTTTTTAAGTAAGCATCTTTAAATTATTCTCAAATATTTCCAAAATTTTGATTTTTTTACACACAAAAGGTTTTGAAATAAATAACGGTATTTATGAAATTTGTGTGTAAAAAAAATCAAATTAAAATTCGTAATTTCAGTGCGGGGCATTTTATTTCTTATTTCATTTTTCTGTACCATACCATTTTTAGAGGAATTTTACATCTCCTTTCAGCACTTTGGCCAAAGCGAAATTTATCTTTTTCTTAAAAAAGTGAGGTAGTGTGTTCTGAAGCAAAGATAACCTAATATAAGGAATATAGGACACAGCCGAACAAAATTGGACATTTTTCGTGTTTTTTATAATGAAACAAATAATGTCATATATGTACTTTCATCTTTTGCATGAATAGGGGAAAGAAACTTGGCTATGCATTATTGTAGTGCAACTGAGACAACGAGTTAAAAACAAAAAATCGAGAAAACGACGGATTAGCCGAACGACAAAATCTTATTGAATCCCTCAAAATACTATCCAACTATTCATAATAATGTACTTCGGGTCACACTACCTTCCTTTTTTAAGAAAAAGATAAATTTCGCTTTGGCCATTTTTCCCGAAAATATCAGAGAATCCACCATGAATTTCTTCCACTTAATCTCTTCAGAGTAAAACGAATGTAAACACAAGCACGTGATGTTCAAATATCATAGGAATTACACCAACAAAAATTGATTCTACTATAAAAAACATTGGATAATTCTCTCAATATTGCTGTTTTTTTACGAAAATGAATCATTTGCCATTCTTTCTTTCTATTTCTATTTATTCATAAGAATTTTAAAGAGAGTTTTTCCTTCTTTCTTTCCTTTTCTAGTCGCGTGCATTTTAAATGCAAAACAATTGGAGATTTTGCCATCTTTTTATTGTTAAGTTTTTTTTGGCATAGATATATCGTAGGTTTATTCGAATTGTTTTATATATTGTGGTGGTATATTGGTGGATCTTGGACATTTTTTCGTTTGCACTTAATTTAATAACTTCAGTAAACAGTTTTGACTGTAAGGAATATAAAGGAAATTTCAATTTTGTTAAAATTTGTAGGATGGCATTACAAATGAAAAAGGGAAAAAATTTTATTTGTGCGATAAAAAATTGTGTAAGCACATCAAGGAAAAATCCAGAGCTTCAGTTTTTCTATTTTCCATTATATGGAACAAAATGTTTTTATTTGTGGTGTGATATAATTGGTTTTAATCCGGGTAGTAGTATACATAAATATCTGGAAAAGTTTGCAATTCCGTCAGTTAAGTTGGATGATAATTTTACTTATAACTTCGAAGAAGATCAAAATCTCGTAGTAAATAGAAGTGGAAATAGACATTACGGTAAGAGAAATTTATTTTCTGCGAGCGATGCTAGTGAGCCTGAAAAAAAGAAAAGTACGTCAAGTCCGGATATTTGTGAGAATTTTGAGTTAGTCTTTTAAAAACTACTGAAAGATCATATTCAACCGAAGCTATACCCGACAATCAAATCCAGGAACCTTCATGTACGTTGTGCTTGAATAGAGAGAAAAATATATAAAAAAAAATATATTGGAGAAAAAAATATCTGAAGGTTCTCAAAAAATTGAATATGCAAAAAATTAAGAAGAAAAAAAATTTCTGTAGAAAAAAACTCAAAATAAATATATCAAGTATTATTGATAGTACAAATGCTTCTGAAGTACCAAAAACCATTTGCAAGATGCTATTATCCAGTAAGGGAGTAACTACACAGTTTCCCGAGGACCAACGATTGCTAGCTCAATCAATATATTTTCGATCTCCAACGGTATATTCCTATTTGCGTGACCTAAAATTTAAATTACCGTGTTCTGATACACTAAGAAATTATTTGCCGATCAAAGATATTTCTCCAGGAATATATCGAACTATTACATAGACTAAAACCAATTTTTGAAAAACAATGCCAAATTGCAAGAACAGGAATATTAGTACTAGATGGATTACATATAAGGAAAGATTTCCATTTTCCGTTTCTAGACAACGAGGAAAAAGAAACAAAACAATAAGATTCGATTAAAATCTGTGTTGTGGTATGGCGCTATTTATTATCGAAGACAACTTAATTTTCTCATATTTTCCTAATTTTTGTCAACAGATTGGCGGACCTTTTATGAACCGAAATTCTACCAATGCAGTGATTTAGTTTGCTCTGCTTTCGTTCTCTATTATACTTCTTACTCAATGGTTTTACTTAATTTAGTTTATGGTATGGCATAATGAAATGTTACGATGCGCATCGCCTCTATCATCCCTTTTATCAATTATGTAAAACCAAATCTGAAAATCCTGCTGATTGCCCTTGTTTTTTTAATATGATGGTGAAACTGATGCGTCAGTGCGTTAGAGACTAGTGACATCGGTCTGAATTCCGAGATGCTTTTAAAAGATGCCTTCTTCGGAATTGGTATTATCTTTGACACTTTTCAGCTGATGGGGAAATAACAATTGTTTATAAAGGGTTTTCCAATAAGAGGTGTTATTTTGATATCCAAAGAAAAATGCCATTTTTGAGAAAAATGATGGGATCTTTCATTATAAAGAGGAAGGTATGCCGTTAATAATGGAAAATAACATCAGCCAAATGACCACCTCGACCACGCCTACAGGACCATATCCTTTTCATGAAATTTTCCATAACCAAATCGCAAAGTGGCTGCTCTATGTCCTCGATAGCCTCACGAATTCCATCTTTAAGGTCTTGAATCGACGCTGGGCTGTTGGCGTAGACCTTCTCTTACACGTGGCCCCAAAGGAAGAAGTCGCAAGGTGTTAAGTCACAAGATCTCGTTGGCCAATTGTGATCACCTCTTCGAGAGATAACACGGTCCGGAAACTTTTCCCGTAAAAGATCAATAGTTTCGTTGCTTGTATGGCACGTAGCGCCGTCTTGTTGAAAGTAAACGTTGTCCAGATCAATACCATCCAATTCCGGCCATAAAAAATCATTAATCATCTGTCGATAGCGCAATCCATTCACCGTAACTGTTTCTCCAGCCTCATTTTCGAAAAAGTAAGGTCCAATGACCCCTCGGGACCATAAACCGCACCAAACAGTCACACGTTGAGGATTGAGAGGCTTTTCAATAATAACTCTTGGGTTTTCCGAGCCCCAGATGCGACAATTTTGCTTGTTGACGAAGCCATCGAGGTGGAAATGGGCCTCATCACTCAAGATGAGTTTCCGATGGAATTCCGGATTATTTTCATGCATTTCAAGGACCCAATCAGCAAAGACTCGACGTTGTTGATGATCGGCCGGCTTGAGTTCTTGTGTCAACTGAACTTTATAAGCCTTAAGACCCAAATCTGTATGCAAAATACGGTGTAATGCCTAATTCCAAAGAACGACGAGGAATGGACAAACCTGGGTTTTCTTCAACACT
Organism: Dioctria rufipes; assembly: GCA_963924295.1. Classification (NCBI taxonomy): domain Eukaryota; kingdom Metazoa; phylum Arthropoda; class Insecta; order Diptera; family Asilidae; genus Dioctria; species Dioctria rufipes. Next base: position 84,014,614 of record OZ002742.1, read on the forward strand.
TTCGGCTACAGCAGCAATATTCTCGGCTTTTCTTGAGCGACGTGCACGGGTTTTATTCTTCACATCACTAACTTGTCCCGACAGCTCGAATTTTTCTACCAATTTCTGTATTGTGGTCCGACAAGGTGCTTCACGACGACCGAAAAATGTTCGAGTTTTACGAACAGTCTCTGCCACATTTTCACCATTTTTATAGTGAATTTTAATAATTTCAATGCGTTGTTGAATCGCGTATCGTTCCATTTTTGTGAATGGCGTAGTCTACTTGTCAAATGTCCAAAAATAACAGCTCCAAAAGTGACATCTACCGAAATAGCGGGCCAATTAAAATAACACCTCTTATTGGAAAACCCTTTAGAATATTAATTTTGTCAATAAAATTGAAAACAGTTAGGTAACTGCAATAATAGAAATAGTTACCAGTTTCAACCTGAGCTAAGTTGGGTAAATGCCAAATTAACAAATATTCCATCAATTGTTATCGGCATTATGAAAAGCGATATTTTGGGAAGAGCTCTTATATTTCTGCGACATTTCAGCAGACAGTAATCTATTATGGCGACTTTTAGTTTATATCAAATTGAGAAACGATTAAAAACGAATACTTTTTTCTACAATAAAACTTTTATTTAACTTACACGTGTTTCGATGCAACTGCATCATCTTCAGAGTTCCTCGCCGCTACTGAGGAATAGATTGTATCTACCACATATAACTAAGCGAGTGCAATACGAATTCGTCCTTTTATTTGCATTCGTGCTTTTATTTGCATTTAGCGTTTTCTAGCTTCTTTCTCTACATGTAATATTTTTTGATTATTAATATATTATAATGTCCAGCGTCATTTAAATGTTTTGCAAGACCAGAATCCTGTTTATTATTTTTAAAAGATCTAATATATTCAGAAAATCTTCTACGGAAATCTCTACCTATTTGTCCAATGTAACCACAATCATTACACCATATTCCCCTATTAGCGGAGATATTTATGAACAGTTTACAGAAACTAGTTTTAAAATTAGTCATATATATTCAAAATTTAAATTTGAAATTTATCTCAAAACAACTTTTTGAGATAATGTAATACCAGTAGACTCAAAATGTGCGTACAGTACTAAATTTTCGCTTAATAGATTAATTAATGTCCCGTATGACAATTATGCCTATCAAAAATATAATTAAAAATATTGCAATAAATAACAGATTTAATACTAGATTAATAGATAAAACGTAAAACTGCCCTTTTAAATAATATTTTTCCGAATAATAGTGAGCTTAGTACAAAGAAATGGGTGAAACGACCTTTCGTTGGCAAAACCTCATATAAAATAGCAAAAGTTTTGAAACATAAGTTTAATGTTAATGTAGAGTTCTATAATAAAGGCACAATAAAGAATATATTGGTGAATTTTAAAAGTAAGACTGACAAACTGTTGATATCAGGTGTATATCAAATATGGTGTATTGATTGTGTTGTGTGTTACATTGGACAAACAGGTAGAGATTTCCGTACAAGATTTGCTGAATATATTAGATCTTTTAAAAATAATAAACAGCATTCCGCTGTTGCAAAACCATTTAAATGAAGCTCGGCATTATTGTAGCATTGATAATCTAAAAATTTTACATGTAGAGAAAAAAAGGTAGAAAACTGGATATTTTAGAATCTTTTGAAATTAAAAAGCGCTAAATGCAAATAAAAGTATTCTGAATTTATTTATTTTTTTATTAGTTCGCCACTGTTGAATTTTTTATTGTGATAATTTAATTTATTAGCCAATTGGACGCCAACCATACTCAATTCTTGGTTGTAGACGAATTCGTATTGTACTTGCTTAGTTATCTGTAATGGATACAATTTGATGCCCTCTGAAGATGATGCAGTTTCATCGAAACACGTGTAAGTTAAATAATAATATCTTCCACAAAAGTGTTACGGTTACTTCGATTAATAAAACTTTTAGTTTAGCTGTATTTGGATGTGGGTACGGCTATTTAATAAATGGCAAGCAAATAATAGACCCTTATAAAATGCTTCTTCGTCTAGCCAGTAAAACTATGAATTTTTACGTACACTAGTCTATTTAATTCTTAAAAATAAAAAACCGCCACGTAATCTGAAATAAAAAGAAACCTGTTATTATAAGCGAAATTCTTAATTCATCCAAATACTTATCTGTAAATCTTCCGTTTTTGTCTGAGTCAGTTTTTCTTGAAAAATACATGTTAAAAGCTAAACTTCTATATCTTCAATTGATGCTACCATCACTGTCCACTTCATAGCATGCTCATGTGTCGTCACCTTCAGTGATCTTCACATAGCTGGTGCGCTAAATGAATTGTTGTTATTATCAGTTAATTTGCTCCGATATGTATGTAAATGGAGAAGTTCTGCTTTCAAATTCGGTTTTGGTCATTCATAATTAATTCCTGTATGCATTGCTTGTATTTGCATAGTTTCATTGCTATTGTCTTGTTGTATTTTTTTCCCAATATAACTGAAACTTTAATCTGCATTTTTCGGTTCAAATTACTGTTATATTAATTACGTTGTCCGCGGGACTAGCTGGGGACACATCTATCTGTAATATTGTTATTAGTTAAGCACACTCGGCTTCGATAAGTTTTTGTGGTATTCACGAATCAAATAGAGAGCTCATGTATGCGTTTAATTGAAATTTGTATCCATATAACTCCTGTATTATCTATTTAAATTCCTTAAAAATACCCCTCCGAGACGCCTCGAAGAAAAGTGGTACAGTAGCGGAAGAGCCTCAAGAGATACCTTCAGAGAGAGGAAACCTGAAAAATGATATAGAATACAGGAAAGGTAGAATGCTTTAGAGCAGAGCGGGCGCTATAAAATTTTGCAATAAAATAACAACTATGTATGTTTTTTGTTACATTTACATGTGTGAAATGGGATTTTCAAGAATAACAATAAAATAGGAGTTAATCGCCCTAGAAAGTGGATGAGAAGATTTTACTTACAAATATCTTTTTAGAACTCAAAAATAAGCTAATAAATAGCTAACAAAGGCTAAGTAAATAACAAGAATGGAAAGTATGAAGTATAAATATATAAAAATTTAAAATATAATGTGAATATTTATTGCTATTAGCGATAATCTCGCAATGATAAGTTTTTTCACAGGGTCAATGAATGTCACAGGATGACCGAGTTGTAGGAACCAAAAATCCTAATCACGTACATCTACACTTTATGATATGATTGCAAGTGACAATACTTCTACGAAGAGGTGATAAAATTTATACAGATAACATTATGTCACACACTGAAGCATCATCCATTATATTGCCACAAAGATGTGTAGTGTTTCTGTTGTTGATTTTGTGTCGCAATTTTTTGTTTTGTTCTTTATGACACCTAATACGATAGTTTGGGAGCCAAGCAACAAACTAACGGCACCCAACGTTTTTAGCAATTTTGTCGCCGTCGTTAGGATTTTCCTATATAACATAAATAATCAGGTTTTTATTAAAACTATTTAATTAAATGTCGTAATATTGTAAATAATCCCATGTATCTACATGTCAGCGACTATTACCATGTTTACATGAAGAGTTGAAAGATTGAGTCGAGATTGAGTTGAGCTTTCGACTCGTGTTTTTGAGCACACAGGGTTGAGAGATTCAGTTGAGAACGGGTCGAAATATAGTTGAAGTAACAGTTAAACATAACCGCGTATTTATTGTGTTTTGTGTAATAGAATTATAAAAGCTATAAATTTTCGAATAGATAGGAATTCGTTTAAGTATATTTGTGAAAAAGTTTCTACAGAGTTATCGCCTCTTCCTATCTCTGTACATGATGGTATTCCTGTAGATATGAAAGTTGCAATAGGGATCTATAAACTGATATCATGTGCTGAAAACAGAGTAGTGGAAGACTTGTTTGGTGCACACAAAAGTACAGTCCACAAGTGCATTTACAGCTTCTGTAATGCCATGGTAAAAATATTTCTAAAATATGAAATCAAAATATATAGCGGCAGTGAAGCAAATTCCGTCTTACGAAGCTTTCAGGCAAAAAGTGGAATATCACAAATTTTAGGTGCATAAGATGGCACACACACATACACATTACAATACCATCAGATGGATGTGCAAATTATATGAAATGTGTGGCCTTCGGTTGTTTTGCAAGCATTGATAGACTGCAACTACATGTAAGATTAACCCATTTCAGTTAAACTTATGTAAGACAATGGGCCCTATTCTGTAATTTTTCATAATATTTTATGTTATTTTGTGGCGATAAAATCCCTTCTTCATAAAATGAAAACAAAATATTTTAAAAATTCGTAGTATGTCGTGGTTCCATAAAATTATTTTATTAATTCTTTTATGAACACGTAACATAAAATATTTACATTCCACTATGTTTCTATTACTTTTTGAACAGCTGGTCAATGGACATTTGCGTGATACTCTAACAAATCACCCACCAAATAATCATTTATGAAAGCAGTTGCTGTCTTAATAGCTCTTGAGATACTTGAGATACTCCGGACTGGAGTTTGATACGAACCATGTCCGTAGAAATGCAAAGCAGCAGAAAGATATCCTTTCCGTTCACTTTGTCTTTCCGGTATCAGGCTTTAGTTACTCTATAAGTATTTGAATTTGTGTTCTTACAACGAAACATTTTAGGTATAAATTAGAATTATTCATAAGTTTGCAAAATTAGTTTACAAATCACAATATAAGAAGTTTATTAATTATCCAGCCGGAAGAACTTTTGAAGCCTAAGGTTGGGCAACTCACATGGATCGTAGGAATCACGAAGATATCGTATCCTATGACCTCTTCGATCTCTTCTGCATAAAATTAAAGCCTAGACAAATATAATTAACTTTTTATATTTTACCATACCGCACCAGTGCAAATTTCTACAATTTCTGACAAAATTGTAATTTTTATGTATGGCGGTGAACATTTTAGTTTTTAATTAAAACTATTTTCGCACAACAAATGTTAATTGACGCATGTCATTTTCATAAAATGTGTCAAAATACCTTTAAAATGTGCTGCTTAGGATCTTTTATGTTATTTTCCATAACATGAAATATTTTATGTTACGATGAATAAAATAAAATAAAACTGGTACAGAATAGGATTCTAGGGAAATATTTTATTTTAAGGCATAAAATAAAATAAAATGATAAAATTTTACCAACTGAATAGGGCCCAATCTTTATACAAACAGGTTCATGGATATCACATGTAAACATCCTGGTTCTACTCATGATGCCACAATTCTAAGGGACTCGTTCCTGAACAAAAATATTGAACTCCTTGTATTGGTATTAAAAATTCTAATTTAGAAATTCTTTAATTAATATCTTTTTCAATTAGCCAAAGGAGACAATATATGGAATGGTAGTATCTGCCACCTTTTTTATTGGACACCCCGCATACCCACTTCTGGCATAGATTATAAAGGGATACTCCGGTGTTTTATCTGCCGAAGAGAATTCATTCAACGCATATTTAAATAAAGCCGGTATTGTAGTAGAAAACGCATTTGGGCGCCTTAAGGGTCGTTGGAAATTTTTACAAAAACGAATCAACATGATGTCAACTTTGTCCCGAATATAGTTGCCATTTATGGCATCTTGCATAATCTTCTTCAGCGAAGGAAATTCCCATACAAAGAACTTTGGAATGAAAGTGTTCTAGTCGCAGATAACATTTAATTCAGCCATATCCCGTTAATCAAATGTCCAGTTTAGATGCCGATTAGAAATCATTTGAAACAATATATGGCAAACAATTGTCTTCTAATACATAGTAAAAAAAAGAAAAAAATATGATCCTGACAAGTATTTTTTATTTCATTTTTGAAATCATTAATTATTAATGTATAATAAGTAATAATAAATAAAAGTCGCACTATTGCTTTTTCATTTTCAACCACAAAATAAAGAAGAATATAAGTAAATTATTTGATTGCTTTTAACATAATAAATTCACAGTCTTATATGGACATCAGGTAAATATTTACAGCTCTTGAAAAGTTTGTCTAACTTAGCAAATACAAAATATGCAGATTTCACTACTAAACTTAATCTCATCTTTAATATAACTTAAAAACCTACTAATTCATATTATGACAACAAAAAAAACAGTAATTCAAACACTATATAAAAAAAAAAACATTTCATAAAATGAAAAACACACACACAAAACCAGACTGGAACTTCAAATTTTTCCAGCAATAAATAAACGTATACATATTAAGTGTAAACACAGCATCAAGGATGGCAGTAAGTAAGCCTCGTCTGACCTGAGCCAAACGATACTAAAGTTGCTTAAAGACATATCTTGAGAAATTGTTTTAAAATTCCGTTATATTATTGATACGCTACCAACACTAGATGGAAGAGGAGCTGAGTTACTTTCATTTTTGAGAAAAGGAATTCGGTTATGCTATCATCCAGTATTTCTCTGGTAGCAACGCTAAATTTCTCTTCGAACTCTCTCCCTTTCTCCATATACAAATTGAATTCATAATCAATTAATTCCTTTTGGTTGTCGAAAAACTTCTTATTTAATGCTATTTCTGCGTTTTCTTTATAGTGGTCCCCAATTTCTCGATACATCGACAAAACTTCCTCTTCCAGATACAGATTTGTCGTTTTCGTTGTATTTCTGAATATGACAATATTTATAATTAAATAACAATAGTATGAAATTAAAATATTACCATCTGCTGCTGATGTAGATGGAGTTGGTGAGGTGAATGTATTTTGTTGTGTGTCACCTAAGGTCTCGACTTCTAAGACTTCCTCGACATCTTCAACTAAAAAAAAATACTGTAGTTAAGTAAAAAAAATACACAAGTAAATATATACATACTTCTTGACGTATCTATGCCAGAGTATTTAGCATTTACTGATGGTCGGCAACCAAGCATCCGGTCTAAATCTTCGTAGAAAGGGCACAATTGAATATTACTGCCTCTTTTATTATTCATTTTTTTATATCAATATATTTCTTCTTCAAGTTTTTCCACAACGTTTCAATTTGTTTGTCATTTTCTGTCGTAAACCCTTTTCTTGTAAGTTCTTTTTCTACTTTCTTGTATATCTCCGTATTTCTATACACTTTTCAATCGAAATGGTTAATGGAATTTTGATCTTGCATTATGCTAAGCATCATGGACGTCTTTTCGTATTCCTTCTTCTAGCCATTATTAAAAAATTAGCACAAAAATTAAAACGCAAAATATCCTCGGAAAATATAACCTAATAAAATTTGAAGTGGACACCAAATAGTAAACAAGCAAATAATATACCACAATTTCGACTAGACTCAGTCAACAAAGCGTGGTCGAGCCGTGTCGACCCAATTTCAACTCGAACTGCGGTTACATCGAATTGAACGGGAGTTGAACCATGGGTCAATCCTGCATGTAAGCATGGTATATCTTAAGGAGTAGCTAAATGGAAGGGAAATAACAAAATAAATAAATAAACATGTTTAAATAAGTACCTAAGATATGACTATCGGGATATAATCTCGCGAAGACATCTGTTCCAAGGCATCCAAAGGTAATCCATGGAAGTGCTGTGTTTCTGAAAGTTAAAATGAAAGTTACGTGTAATATTTAAATTATAGTAAATAAATATTCTTATGCCAACCCATGCGAACAGCTGTACTTTTAGTGCATTCGAGAAGAAGAAAAAGACGATTTTTCTCTGAGAGCACTGAGTTATCGGTGGATTATCCTACGAATAAAGAACTTGTAACAATAATATGATTATATACATATCTAAAATAGATAATAAATGTGTAATGTACACACACTAATGTTTGCACATATGTACAGGCATATTATCAAATAATTGAGTGAGCAGAAAATATGTCGCTTATTCTTCGTTTTACTCTGTTTCTGACCTTACTCTCAACTTCAATTTTCTCTGTTGTTTTTTAAAAATTAGTTGTCAGGTTCAAGACTTTTCCAAGACTCCGTTCATAGGACAGCTACTTTCAACCCTTAGTTATCTCATTGTGTAAGATTAATTCAACTGCGTGGGTAAGTATACTGTATACAGTAGAACAGCTTAGAACAAACTACTGAAAAGTGAATTTTAGATTTTTAATTAAAAAAAAATACCTCAAAATTTCTCCCATAAGAGGGAACTATTAAGTATGATACAGAAGTAAATGGGCGAACGATAGCTAGTTGCACAATCTACGAGTTTTATGCAAGTACACATCTCGAAAATCTACTTACAAATGCATTGCTCCATAAACTAAACAGCTGTTTCACCGTAAAGTGTGTTCGTTCATAGAGATGTCATGGACATTGTAATAGGCAAAATGGCTGTAATAATGTTTGTGACAGTTTGACAGTTCTACCAAGCAGAATGTCATGGGAAGTGGAACAAATTCTTATTAGCTTTTTGCTTGTCATTTCGCTTCTTTTCCTCTAGTGCATGCTGTAAGCTATCTTTCTTGCACTTCAGATTTACATTGGAGTCTTTGAATTAAACATTGAAAGCGTATATTAGTTAAAAATTTTGAAAGAGAAAGTGTAGTCACATTATAGAAGTATCCTATTCATGTGACAGGTTTGACAGAACTGTTCTACTGTATGAATATCCTGTGGCGTGGGCTTAGAATATAGAAAATACTGGAAGTGGGTGTCAAATTCTGGTTGGGATAGTATTTATGGTCGTAGAAACTAATTCTACCATCATCTACATAGATGGTAGATGTTTCTAGCCTCGGGCTTTGTTAAGAGCAGAGGTGAGAGGTAATTAACGTTTGCCGGTATGAGAAGGTCCGGCAGATTGTTTATCAGTGGGTTTGAGTGGTTTGGTATTTTTTGAACTTACTTGTTCGCAAGTTCAAATAGGTACTCCTGGATTGGAGTGATGTTGGCTGCCGCATAGACTACTCTGCTGGGAAAGAATTTTCCATTGGCTTCTCTATGGGATCCCGTGCAAGCTCTAAGAATCTTTCTTTCATACTTGCTGAGTCTTTCCATATATGTGGGAGAAATAGTATGCCAGATAAGGAAGCAGTAAGTAATAACAGGTCTAATGAGTTGTTTGTACAACAGAAGTTTGGTCTGAGTTTACAGGCCGTCCTTTATTATTGGACTAAGTAAGCTATATGCGAAATTGGCCTTGCTAATGGTCGCTTTAGCATGGCCATTGCATCTTAACAGTTCATGAAATTTGATAACCAGGTATTTGTGGGGGTTTTATTTTTCCCCTGTTGTAGATGGCTTCAATGGTCTTGGCTTTTGCAGTTTGGCGGTTTTGCCCAGTGAAAGGTTTCCAAATGCAAATCAGTTCAGATTTTTGGACATTTATTTTGATCCCCATTTTCTGTGGTAGGTCTAATTTGTTAAGTTGCAGATTGACTTTATTTGTAGCCAAATTCGTGCATTGGGCATACGTGAAGGAGTCATCAGCGTACAAGAGTGTTGTCCCAATTTCGTTTAGAGGTTGGTCGGAAGTATACAAATTGAAGAGGATTGGGACTAAAATGGAGCCTTGGGGGACACCAGCTTCTATTTCCTTGAGTGATGATTTATGTTCTTCAAGTTCTATATAGAATTTCATAGAAGTTAGGAAACTGTGGATTAACAAATTGAGGTGTGGGGAGAAACCGAACTGATTTACTTTGAAAACAAGCCCTGCTGTCCATACTGAGTCGAATGCCTTTTCGACGTCAAGGAAACAGCCTACGATACATTCGTTCCTATTTAAGGCTACGGTTGCATCCATGTGAATCTTTAGTAGTGGATGGAAGGTGGAGTGTTGTGGTTTGAAACCAAATTGGGAGTCTTTGTGGATTTTTTTTTTTTTACAAGGTGTTTATAACCTATAGTCTAAGGGCGTGGGCATGACTAAACGTCAATTTTATATCTTCATCATAGTTTCGGTTTGATGACACAAGGCATAATTTTTTAACGCTTAAGGCTTAAACACAATTGCGACGGGGGACGACAAACGACGACGAAATGCCGCTGCAGTACGACCAACAAAATCAAACGAATGAAATTATTTTGGCATTTTGTTTTGTCTTTTTGAGGTTGCAGCACGCCGCGGTAATTTCAAAATAAAGAGTTGTGAGGAAGAATTGATTTAGGAAGTGCGAAATCATAAAATAATTTATAATTTACAAGACAGGCAGTATAAACAAGTGGACAAAAAATACATGATGGATTGATATTGCGAGGCGCTTAAATACAAACGGTAAAGTTGTGATATTTTGCATTTAGTTTGATTTTAATTTAGTTAATTTCTGTATTTTCAGGTTTTTTTTTTACACTTTGGCCCGTTGCATTTCTTTCAATATAATATAAAAAAATCTCCTTTTAAAACATTCGAAAGAAATAACAAATGAAATTTCAGTATCTTCTTCTTTCACAATCGCCACTAACTGCCTGTCGTTGCAATTGTGTTTCAAATTTTTCGACTGCCTGTTTTCAAAGCGAGTTTTCTGCTGCCGTCTGCCGCTCTGTCGTCGCAATTGTGAAGCCTAAGTCTCTATAACAATTTTCATAATCTGGCCGTACCATTTCAATTATATTCTGTCGTGCATGCAAGTTTTTGTGGTTCTGTTCACCAGATATTGTGATACATCGTTACTTGGTAGAATTTTTGCTGCAAATCCAGTCATACTGCGACAAATTCTTTCGCCAGATCTTACACTATAACATATAACTAGTTCCGCAATTTATAGGTTCCTAATTTTCCAAGAACTGCTCCATTTTATTTAATAAAATTTTTTTTTATAGTACATCGGATATGCCATTATCCCATTAGCCAACGGTAATTCGTGTATAATATTTTATATCTTTCAGCTTCGATTTTATTAATTTTTTTGGAAACTGCATTGTCGGAATCCAGTACTCAGGTGGATTATTTTACATACACAATTCTTCAATTATTTCTGCTAATCTTTTTTACTTATTTTAGCACAGATTTGCATAATTCTACGGGTATTTGATCAGTCAGAGTCGCCGATGAATTTATTCTGGTACACACAATGTCCCAACTTCTTCTTTGTCTGGTGGTTTCCCCATTAGTCAGTGACCTGCTTCCCTTAATAGAAGCGTATCTAGTCTCTTCGGTACCTATAATGTTCTCTACCATGCTGATATTGGTATATATGCTCCAATTTTTGTGTCCTGAAAATATTAATAAACATGGTTGCATTCAATGATTGTATTAGGTATGTATATAAACTGCCCCGTAGCTCCCATATCTCCCGATATCGTAATTGTATTCTCGGTTTTCCGTTAGATATCTATCTTACTCACCGTAACTTGTATTTTAAGCACAAGCTAATTAATCTTAAAAGTCCTGAGTACCTCTACAGCAAGCTGCAGTTTCTACGCTCACAAAGAGGTATAAATATTTGTATGCCACGCTGCAGATCACAACTTGGAGAGCGCTCTTATTTTGTTCAAGTTCCTCGTAAATGGAACTCATTACCGTCAGAACTTCAGCGCGTGGGCTCCAGCAGTGTTTTTCTTGAATTGTTAAAATCAACCAATTATACCTAAATGCACATTCTACCTTTATCTATTCTTGAAAAACTAATTATGTAAATATAATTTATTGTTCTTTGTTTGTTTTTTTCGCATTTATCTTTCTTTTTTGATTTTCCCAAACTTTTTTTAAACTTTCACTTTTTATCTTGATTAATGACTAGATGTACTTTGTTTTTTTTTTTTTCTTATTAGTCAGTTAGTAGTTATTGTCACTCATTAACCTACCTCAAAATTCTAAACTAGTGATCTGTATATTAATAAGATTTTAAAATCTTTGTACAGTTTAACCGACGTCGACAACATCCTCGACCACTCATGTATTTCTTGAGAATATTCCCATTTTCTCTGAAGACAGTAAGGAGCTCCTAGATACAGTAATCACATTGGAGGATATGATCGCTGCGACAAAGGATCTAAGGCAACACACTTCACCTGGTTATGACGAATTGACTCCAGAATTCTTCATACGTTTCAAAAATTTATTAATTCCTGACCTTTTGGAAGTCTTCAATTCGGCGGTTGAGACACAGTCAGACTTTCCTTTTAGTTGGAGGAGGTCTGTTATGCGATTGATTCCAAAAAAAGGAGATTTGCAGAGGATGGGGAATTAGAGGCCAGTAACAATATGCAATGTGGACTACAAAATCGTCTGCAAAGCGTTAGGGGCGATACTACGCTCAGTGATTACTTCGGTAATACACCCGGATCATTTCTATTGTGTTCCTGGTCGTAGTATCTACGACAACATCGCGATAGCCAAACATTTGTTTGCCTACCATGAACAGACAGGTACACAAATAGCCATGATTTCACTAGACCAACAAAAGGCTTTTGATAGAGTTTCACACGAGTATCTCTTGACTGCTCTCGTCGAGGCATTTGGGTTTGCGCCCAGGTGGCTCGATATCATCGGGACACTGTATAGAGAGTCAGCGATTTTGATTAAGCATCAGAGACAAGCTCTGGCTCCTATCTCGTTTCATCGAGGCCTCTGACAGGGCTGTCCATTGTCATATATGCTTTATGATCTTTTGTTGGAGCCACTACTGGTGAATCTTTGTCGAGTGCTCGGACAATATTCAGTTCATCTACCATATACTAATGTGAGGCCACTTAAGTTGGCATTTTCGTGACAAGAGATGAAGCTTTTCCGGTGGCTCGTGATGTTTTCGAACAGTACGAGCATATAGCGGGCACTAAAATCAACCTTAGTGAGAGTCCAGGCTTGTGGTGTGGAAGGTGGAGATACTCCATTGAACATCCAATGGACTAATACTTCCCTGAAGTATTGAGGTGTGTATCGGACGCGAGAGTAAATCAAATAATAGCCGCATCGCTCTTGAGAAACTCTCTAGAGCTGTAAACTCATGGTGCAGTAGACTGTTTCCATTATCCTTAATGGGAAGGTCAGTCGTGATAAACTATTTGATTACCTCGTCCATCGTTCATCTGATAAAGTCTCAGACGTTTGATGAAGGCTTCGTAGGTCTTCTTCAAACAGAAGCGATAGACGCCTTTTGGTGTGGAAGACGATGGGTTGCTGAAAGCTCACTCTGTCTGCCAGTCAAGATAGGTGGATTAGGTCTCACTAACTTGGTTGTGAAATCAAGGTGTCTCCAAGTGCGTTCATTCCAAAGAGTGTTTTGACAGAGCGACACCTTAATTTCTCAACTGTGGGTAAACGTACTGGGAGGGATCGGCATAGGGGAGTATTACCACCTCCTCTCTGTTCGACCACCCTATCCTCGTGACTGGCCGCAGGATCTAATCTAAACGATTCAGACTTGGGGCAGAATCAGGCCAGCATTTCACTTTACGTGGAATTGCTCTACGGTACACGCAATTCGCGTCGATTCCAATCAGGTTTAATCCTGAATTAATAGATTCAGTGTTCAGTAATGCTCGGGGTTTTGAAGCTGACACGCATACACTGACAGTTCTCGGAGATATTATTGATATCTCTGGAAACTGTCGAATAAGCACTAAAACTCCACAACTACACGACATGGATGCTTCTGCGCGGGAGAGATTTCGCCAACTTGGGACCAGTGACCCTGGCACTAAGTTGGAAGATGCTTTCGTTCTGAACAGATCACCTCACACACCTTTCAACACACTTACAACACGTGTGCTCCGTGACGTACTTATGTCAATAAGACCTCCGGAGTACACAGGATACAACAGATGGCGAACACACCTCGGGGTGAATATGGGCGTGATGGGAGGGATAACTTGCAGAGTAGTCTACAGTTATACTTCTAGTTACAAAGATGCTGATGTAGCATTCAAATTGCTGCATCACAGTCTTGTGCACCCTAATCAGCTGTCACATATTGACCGGCGAGTTTAGAGGATCTGCACAGTTTGTGCTGGTAAAGGTACCCTCTTTCACAGGCTCTTCACTTGCCCAGCTTTGCAAAATCTAATGGAACTCGTACGTGATATGTGTCAGTTGATCCACCCGAATTCCGGCATTACTAGGACATCGTTTCTATGGGGACTAAAGGTTAGTAGTCGGGTGAACTGTTTGATTAGCTTTGTGTTGACACTGGCCAAATCTACAATTCACTTGTACTACATGAGAGTCGGAGATGGGAATCAGAGCACTGACAACACTTCGCACAAGCACTTAAGCCCCACGTCTTTGCCAGATTGAAGAGAGGTTTACGTCTTGAATATCTGGCAACGAACGCAGACACATTCAACTGCACATGGCAACCACTATTCGTCCGTGCAGGACGGAGCTCTTGTCTTTCGCGGGTGATAGCAGGCCACAGCATTTGCAACACTAGTCCACGGGGCTTCTCCCCGCTTAGGAATAGTTGCACATGCTGTGGGAAGGACAAGCACTCTGTTAGAGATACTAAGCTGGAGGGATGATGAGGGCAGTTTGTAGAGGTCTATGATAATACAGGCTGCCCTCGCGGGACTCTATATTTTTTTCGTTCGTTCGACTATTAAGTTTTTAATTCGGTTTCGGTCTCGGTGCTAAATTGCAAAATTGTTTGTTGAAATTCGCTCTTTTGGGTCATTATTTTTATTAGATCATTTTGGAATTTTGGAACTACTTGGAACTGCCACGTACCTAATTGTGAAAATTGGCACTGGTTTAAATTTTTGGTTATAAATTAGATTTTTTTTCAAAATTCTTGTGACCGTTTTCAGACTGTTTTGAGAATTTTGTTTGAATGTGTTTTACTTTGTGTGTCATTTTGTTTTAGTTTTGCGTCATTTATTTAGTTTAATTGTTTTACTTGTCCCTATTGACTTTATAACTTTAGTTTAGCTAGTGCCTTTTTTGCCCTTTGTAGAACCTTTTGCCAACTATTTTTAAGACATTTTGAAAAGAGCCAAAGAGACACCAATAAAGATCAAATTTACATAAAAAAAAATATTATATTTACCCTTTTCTTGTTCTAGTGCCTTATTTTCGTCGAAACTTCAGGAAATTTTTGCAATCGTTCACGATTTTTCTTTGGATATGTTTTTTAAATATGCTGCTTGCTTCAATCAAGCGCCTTTGATGTATTATATTTTTTCTGCTTCTTTTTGTCTTGAACAAGATCTACTTTCAGGAGGCTAGTACTTCTTCTTGGAGTAAGTGGTATTCTTCTTCTTAAAGTCCATTCTACGGGCTAATTTACTCCTTCAATTTATCCTTTATATTTTTCTCTGTATCGTTTTGCATACTCAATTAGTAAAAGTAAGTTTTAATCTTTGCGTGAGAATCCTGTTTCTACCTTCTTCCTGTTATTGATATCCTTCCGTCGTCCCTATACTAATATTTGGTCAGAGTTTTTGCTTTCTGAATTCTCCTTGATGTATTTTTTATCTAATCTATCTATGCTGCCAACCTCTGATCCAAGTATATTGTGATATGTAAAGAAAAACGTATTTTTTATTGGATTATTAATTAAATAAGATCCTGTTTTTAAACAAGGAAAAAAGCTAAAATTGCTATATTCTTACGATACGCTAGATGAATGTCCGTATGCAATTTCGGATGGTCGTGGTAATTTGATTGTTAAAGTGGTTTTTCGTATCTATTTCTAGAACGGTTCGTCGGACAGTAAAACTGATTTGACCAATTTCATAGAATTTTATTTAGTGAAAATCTTTTTAGTACAATAAAAATATCAAGGACTAATCAGTTTCAAAGTATACGTAAAAAACCACAATTTGGTATTGCAACACTAATAAGTAGTTGTCCGATTAAGTCCATTTTGATATCATAGATGATGAAATCATAAGGTAAGTATACTAAGTTTGACATTTCGTTTGTAACGCAAAGAAATAATGATGGTAGAGCAAAATGAATTGAATAATTACATTAAATCTTATATTGGTTTTTGCATGTCCATCTGTCTGTCTGTCTGTACGGCTGCCCATTTATTCGCACGATAACATGAAAACGCATTAACTTAATGAACTGAAATTTTGCACACGGCCTTTTAAACAACAATTTTTAGATTTAAGTTCGAAAATGGGACAAATCGGGTAACTCCTTCGTATACTGCAAGTTTGATTGTTGAAATTTAATGATTTTCGCATCTATTTCTAGAACGGTTCATCTGCCAGTAAAAGTGATTATGTCGACGCACTCTAAGGAAGTGCCCAAATAAATAGTGAAAAGCCCGATTAGTCCAATTTTCAAACTTAAATTTACCTTTTCTTTAAAAAGCCCGTGTACAAAATTTCAGCACTCTAAGTGAACGCGACATCCAAAAATCCAAATAACTTTTAACATTATGCGTGGGTGTCCAACCCAACCCATTTTGCTCTACTAGCATTCTTTTTGTACGTTACAAAAGCAATGACAAACAAAAATGGAAAGAAACGAAAAAAAAAATGGAAAAATTTAGAAAAGTAGAAAAAAAGTGTATTTTGAAATAGTTGAAAAATCAGATTAATTCGAATGATTTAAATCTGTATAAGCCCGCAATGGACTGAAAAAAGAAAAGGACGTAAAGAACTTTACGAATTTGAGTGGGACTGAGGTTTACTTACATTTTTGCTCGAAATAGATGTCACATTCTGTAAGGGAAACATTTAATGTTAAAAATTAATAAATAGAAATTGATTTATGTGATTGAGAATTTTTGCCTTTTATGGGCATTATATAAAAATTATAAGAATAATTTGAAGAAAAATCGGTAGCACCTCCAGAAGCAATATCTCGCTTTCTTAGCTCCTTGCCAAACTATTCTCTTAAAACGGATCACCTCTTTTCGCATCCTTTTTCTATAATAAAATAAAATAATAAGAGTGTTACCGATTTCGTTAATATCATTGGATAAACAGACGTGACCGTAGTAGTGCGCGACTCTTACCACACTTTACTTATGACAATTTGACATTTAAACTTAACGAAAGCTTACTTATCGACGCTTCTGGTTTTTTGGGCAAATCCGTTTATTTTAAGGGGCGCGTCCGCTTTACGTAAGTAACTTTGCTTATGTATACACTTCAAAAGCGATCAAACAGATTTCATCTCATATAAACTCAGAATAAATTCTTAGTACAAATTATATGAGACAAACTCTCTTTAGTACACCCAAGGATGAAAACCAAAATAACTATGAATTTTTACCGGCTAAATTTTAATTTGTTCGAGATGGTTATTTTTGGGATTCTCCTGTATGATAGCAAAAGTCAAACATTTTTTGATTTTTTTGTTTTACATTAACAGGTTGCTAGCGAAATTAAGTTATTTGAAAATTCAGGAATTAAATAAATATTGGTGTTTATTTAATTTTCTTTTTTTTTTGTTTTTCTTTTTAACTTTTATCAACGCATAAGAAAAGGAAGAAGAAGATTTAGAAAAACATAGTGTGCGAAAATAAGTATTAAGAAATTTTGTTTCTGAAAAACCCGAATGACTTGTTAAATTTAGTTGAAAATAATATCCAAAGTTATTAGTCCACATTTTTAATATTACATCCTGAGAAAGCAGAAGTGGGATATACTGGATACCCTATACATACATATATACTGTATAAAATAAAATGAATAAGACGCCAACAATTACGGAGATTAAGCGCCGATTGACGGAGCTTGACCAAGAAACAGGAGGAAATAAGGCCGAGTGGGTTTTATGTTTAGCTTCTGTGATTGGCGACGATGAGATTGAACTGGATGATAGCGAAAAGATCAGAGATGTCTACGATAGAATCGGAAAACTGACGCAGGAGGTGAATGTACTTAAGCAAATGCTGGAGAAAGCAGTAAAAGAGTTTATGGGAACGAAAACCGGGGTTGATCGAACTAATGACCCACCGACGATTCAGATGGACATAAACTTCATAAAAATGGACGCGAAAATCTATGGCCGGTTCATCTTAATCTTTAGAGATATAAAGTGCATTGAAGTAGAGCACAGTCTCGTATTTCCGCATTCCGATCCGCCGATATGATATGAATTACATCCTGCGTAACTGCGACGAATTTTAATTTTATACCACCACCTCGAAAAGAGAGAAAGTTAATGCGATTACGCAAAAATTACTGAACCATGGCATAACCATTCAGTATGAGTCATCAATTGTGCTTGTGACCAGAGAAGGTAAAGCTGATCGATTTTGCATTGATTATCGTGAATTAAATGCAATCACTACGAAACAGCCATTTCCAATGCTGGTTATCGATGAACAATTGGCGTTTTTATCAGGAAATGAGTTCTTTACGTCATTAGATTTACTGTCAGGATATCAACAAATTCCAATAGAGAAGACGTCTAAACAATGCACAGCATTTTCTACGATGGACAAGCATTTAGAATATAACTACATCCCATTTGGGCTTGTTAATGGCCCGAGTGTATTCCATCAGATTGTAAATAATAATATAATCTCACGAATGGAACCAGGATTACGACGATTGGAGAAGTTTTTAAGAATTTTGAGGGCTACAGGCTTTACATTGTGAAACAAGAAGTGTACTTTCTTGGCAGACGAAATAAAATTCCTAGGACATCAAATAAGCAGACATGGAATTAAGCCTGGGTCTCGAAAGACCGAGATTATGAGAGTTTCCAATAATCAATAACATGACGTTCATAGATTTCTCGGTTTGGCTGAATATTTTCGCAAATTTATCGCGGACTTTGCAATGAAAGCTAAGCCTCTTACTATTTTGCTCAAGAAGGAGGAAAAATTTCAATGGACGAAGACGCAGTAAGACGCATTTGAGTTCGAGACGAGTTATACAACGAGCCGTTATTGGTACTTAACGATCCGATTAAACAGAATGAGGTACATACTGACGCGTGTAGTACAGGAGTTGCAGGAGTATTGATGCAACATCAACCTAATCAACCTTCAGTCGACACTGCACCGAAATGAAATAAAAATATCATAGCTACGAGTTAGAGGTGTTAGCTGTGGTATGCAGTTTGGAGAGATTGAGAATTTATTTGCTTGGCAAACATTTTACTGTGGTGCTATCCAAACGACCAAAGTGAGCAACCCATTAAATCCAAGAATTAGTAGATGGTGGCTAAGGTTAACGGAGTTTGACTTCTATGTTATCCATCGTTCAGCGGATCGACTTCGACATGCAGACATTTTAAGTCGTGCTCCCGTGAGTGATGCTATCACACCGACGATAGTTACGCATAAGATTTTCCGTTTTGGATTAAATGCGACAGATTGGCTAGCAACGTTACAGCGATCGGATCCCGAGATAGGCGAAATTATCCAGATCGTAAAAGGCAAACTGGATTCACCTAAATCAACCGGAGGTACGAGAGATTACTCGCTTGTGCGTGAGCGTTTATTCCGAGTAATCGGCAGCGATCTAAAGTGGGTTGTACCAAAAGCAGTGAGAGGGAAAATTTCGCAAACAGCACACGACGGTTCCCGACATTTTTAAGAGGACAAAGTTATTCAGAAACTTCGAAAAAGTTCTTGGTTTCCACGTAATCGGCGTTACATAAAAGCTTACGTGAAGGCATGTTTGGAGCGTCTCTATAATAAGCGCCCGGGAGGAAAGAAGGAAACGCAGCTATACGGAGATGACATTGTACCAATTCTATTTCGAGTGTTACACATGGATCATCTTGGTTCATTTCCACGTATCAGAGCGGGACTTACCCATGTCTTGGGTATTATTGACCATTTCTCGAGGTACATTGTAGTTACAGCGGTGAGTAGTACTAAAACAATTCCAATAATAAAGGCATTACGAGAGTTGACGACATACTAGTACTTCGGCTTGCCAAGGAAGATTGTTACCGACAGGGGAACCGAATTTACGGTGAAATCATTGAAAGACTTCTGTGCGAAAAATGGAATTCAACACGTTCTAAACGCGACACACACATCTCGCGCTAAGGAGGTTATTCAGCATTCTAATCAATCTATTCTGCAATTTATTAGAACAACTACAACGAATAAAACTGAATAAGATCAACGCATAAGAAAACTGCAGTGGGCTTTAAATTTACAGCGGAATCAGAATACAGTTTGCAGTCCAAATGAGGTTGTATTTCAAATAGGATAATGGACGCGTTACAGGATAATGTCGACGAAACTGTAAAGACAACAGATTCTTCAGAAAAGAGACGAGAGATAGCATCAGTACTTGAAGCCGAGAGAATACACTGGAAACACTGGAACGACATAGTACTCCAAAATGATATTAAAAAAGAGTTCTTGTCGTAATTGAACATATTTTCCCAGCAACAGGAGAAAGCAGGAAACTGAAACGTAGTATCGTGGATCGTTTTATGTTGCTGATATTCTGGACCGTGACAGACACTTAGATCCACCGGATTTACAGAAAACTCAGAAACCGTTCAAATCAGTGTACATATACTGCCAAACGAATGAAACCATGGGTGGCTACATTACCAGAATTGGACGATATCGACATCGAGGATGCAGACGAAGATTCCGACGGATTCAGATGTGGATGGCCGAGCTGTCAACCCATAAAAAAAGGAACAAGATTTAGAGAAACATAGACTGCGAAAATAAATATCAAGAAGTTTTGTTTTTGAAAAACCGAATGACTTGTCAAATTTAGTTAAAATATAATATACACATTTTTATTAGTACATCCCAACACTATTTTATTTATTTTTTATTTTTTAAATATACTTTTCATTAAATTAAAATCATGTCTGGGCTTTTCTTCTGGACTGTTTTTATATTTTTATGTATGTTAAATGTATTTTTAAATTAGTTGATAATAACGTTTTTTTACGAATCGACTGGACAAGTCTTATACTTTATTCTATATCAAAAATTGTTTTACCTTTGAATTTAAAATATTAAAATGTGCTGTCAATTATATATATAAAAATCATTGAATAAATAACTAATAAGGAAACGGCATATCGGGTGAAAACGTAAGCCACTCGGCGAAATGTATTAATGTGCTCTGTTTGTATTCGTTTCGTCATGTCAGTAGTTGAATCGTGCAATTTTGAAGGGGGGTATTTCAAAAACTTGAAATAAATTGTATATTTCCAAGTAAACATTTAAAAAATATAGTATATCAAAAAATTCGTTTAGTTAATTTTAAATTACACCAAGACAAATAAATTTATGAGTTTATGCACGAAAATGCTATGTTAATTAATTCCGTTTTAGTAATGTTGAATTAATTAAATGCTTCCTATTCTATTTGGGTATATACTATTTGCAAAATAGCAAATGGAATGTTCATTATATAAACATTGTAATTTGTTTCCAGAGAACACCACGTTAAGGTTAGAGACAGGAGTACTAGTTTCATGTATCATGAGAATATATACAATACATGGTCCCCATGGTCATTATCTTCTATTGTTTTTGACATCTTTGGAATTTTAATAATAAAATATATATATATATGAGGCACTTAATTCATATTCTAAAAGCTAGAGATTCCTCGCCATAGTTTTATCTTTAATATTGAAATATAATATATGAATGAGACTTAATTCGTATTCTCGCTTTTATTGCTTTTGAGATCTCTGTTGAGTTACATAATATAAAGGAATTTAGCTTAATTCACATTCCCTTAATTAAAATGTACTATTTTGTTAAATTTTTGGCGGATGGAGCATTTACCTGAATCTCTTTTGGCTAAGAAGAAATAACGCGTTTGTAAATATTTAGTTGTAATTAATTTAATAAGGGCACTGTCATGGCAGCCCTCATTCATGTGTACTGATTGGTCTTAAAATAATGCTTTTCCTAGGAAGTGCTTTTGAACGTCTATAACAATTTTTAAGAAATTTTCCTTCTGAGGAATGCTTTCTTTCGCTTTTAAAAAATGAAGACGATATCGAAGAGCACTTTCGGTTTGCTCGCAAATATCTTTAACGCTTTTAGAAGGCATTTGAAGGAAGCCTCGACTTTTGTATTCAGCTAGAAATAAAGGTGAAAACTCGCCCTGAAAAGCCGACAAGCATTCCTGACAGTGAAGAGTTTTATTAATTTTGAAAATAACAAAGCCTGCAATATAATGAACAACATTTATTATATACTCTGTCAATCTGGTGGGATATGTTACATAGCTATGTTCGAGTAAAAATTGTTGATTCATAATTCTGTGATCAACAACATCTTCATCATGGTCATAAGCTACCTACACATTTCTTAAAGTACTATTAATTTCTTCTTGAGGATCAGGGCTTTCATAAAAAACAATAAACTGTCTCACCGAAGGATTATTGTTATGAGCCAAACGGATTCGAATAGAACCGAAAAATACCTCTATGTGATCCTGACTTAGTTTATACATTGGTATGAATTTCAATTCTTTAGTCATAATAAATCTTTCATGCAGCGTTTGAATATTGTTAAGACAAGCTATTGTACCTATGAATCCAGTTTTTCTCGGTGTATTTATTAAAAGCGTGCCCGATGGAGGTTTAATTTCTGTTAAGTATTTTATAGCTTCTACAAAATTCCTAATTTCATAATAATTATTGCCAATAGTGCTCGTTTTTTATACTCGTAGGCACTTACGGTACGACTGTTTAGTATGTCGAAAATATCGTTTAGAATCCTTATAAATTTTGAGAGTGGGACACTTCCCATAAACTCTTTCAACTTTAATACATCTCTGCAGAAATCCAAGGCATCTGCAACTGATTTGCTGAAAGTTTGTACTGCTAACTTCACTTTCATCTTTTGCTGCATGAAATATACATACGCACGTCTTAATTTATTACCTAGGAGCATTTCTTCCTTTTCCTGCAGCATGACTAACTTTTCTAGATAGCACCATTTAACTTCATCGTCCATGCTGGTAATAAAAATTTGTAAGTCAGCTAGTGCATTACGCACTAACTTAATCATGTGGCAGTGGCAAGGATTAGGGTGTACTATATGCTTATCATTCCTGCCATCTATCTTGAACCAAATTTTTGCACTGGAATTCCTAATATCACAGCCTAGAAGCTTTGCCGCAGTAATATTTACAGAGGTCCCATCAAAAGTTATGCCAATAACTTTAGCACCTGTCTCTAAAGTGTGCTCGCAGCATAATGAAATTAAATTTCTTTTCTGTTCAGCATTCAGGGACACGATAGGAAAAAGGCGAGAGGTATTTTCCATGGGCTGTTAAACACTAAAATCTGTGTTGCGATTTCTCCACACCCCGAACCATCGCCAACATCAACAAAACCGTAGGAATCTTGTCCATCCCAGTCAATATGTTGTCTGATATGTATCTCATCAAATACAAGATTAATAAATAACGTTTCGCCATTTTTTTTTTTGCTTCATCACACGCGTATTGTATTGCTTGGAACGACTGCGTAATAAGTCCAGGTTTGCAATAATATTTTATACCACTTTCCAAGCGTCCTGGAATGAGGTATACATACACCAAAATGTTCCCTTACATATTCATACGCTTTAGGAGACATCAAATTAAGCGCAAATATTCTTATAGCGGTGTCATATTGCTTGGAGACATGATTTCCTCTACTTCTACATAATTGTCACTGAAAAATGTTCCAATTTGGGCCAATTTTATCTTTCAATATTTCTCCTATCTCCTCAGTAATTAAATTCTTTGTTTTCATTTGCGAAACTAAAGAGTTCAATTTGATATTTTTGCGTGATGAATTCCTAAATTGTTGCTGCAGCCGCTTTATTTCTTTATTCTTCTTAATTACTGCTTTCCTCAACTTAATTAACTATTGGTATCGTCTTTTTTCTCTAGTTCCTTCTTCATCTAATTCGTCCTCTTCTGAGCTTTTCATACACTCTTTAATTGTAATATCTTCAATAATTATATCCTATTGTGATATTTGGAGAGCAAAACTTTAATTGGAGATGTCGAGAATTTTCTTTTAAAAACAAAATTAAACATGCGATCACATAATAAGAAATTTACTGGAGTTATCCGATCATCTACGGTATACAATATCGTCCACGGAGTCCAAAGTAAGCCGACATAACATATTTTTTTTTCACGAATTAAGACTTCAGTATACTAATTACAATTAAAATGACTTAAGCCTCGTTTTCATCCTTAAGTTATATACAAATTTTAACTCTTAATTTGTTCACAATTCTAATTCATGTTCACTTTGTAATATCGAACAGTACAATGGCTTACACAAATAAATGCATTTAGGTAATAATTTCTTATAAATTTAATGCAATTTAAAAGAAATTACGCTTTGTGTCTTGTATTTATTGCTGTTTCTGTCAATATTTGTGCAAAAATAAAGTTAAAAACTCAACCGAAACTTTAATAAAAGATAATAAGATAATTTTGTAGTACCACGTATCTTCGAAAATTCTATTGCAAATTTCGAACTTTTGACTGGACGCCATTCTGGCATATCGCCATTTGACACATTTCAAGGTGAAAAATAATGGAGAAGTTCTTATTTGTTTTAACTGTTATAGGAGTGTTATTAGCACAGAATCAAATTACAAAAATATTAAAAAAACAAAAGCGCGCAATTCCTGCACTTCATAACTTAGTGTCTGTAGGGCGAACTCGCCTTATAAACGGAA
Source organism: Dioctria rufipes (assembly GCA_963924295.1). Classification (NCBI taxonomy): domain Eukaryota; kingdom Metazoa; phylum Arthropoda; class Insecta; order Diptera; family Asilidae; genus Dioctria; species Dioctria rufipes. Next base: position 84,039,124 of record OZ002742.1, read on the forward strand.
ACAGTTTTGGGTTAATCCCATCTATCAAAACAAAGTACTACAAGGAGACTACTTTAATCTTTTTAAAGAAATAAGGGATGACAATGAGAAGTTTTTCAATTAAACTCGATTGACTAAAGTACAGTTTGAAAGATTGTTTTTATTGGTACGTAACAGCATATCGAAATCAAGCTTCCGAACACCACAGCCAGCAGAGCTGAGGCTCTTGTTGACTTTAAGGTATTGCTTATTGCTGAAAGAAAATATCTTTTAATGAAAACATATTTGATATTTATTGCTAGGTATCTTGCAAGTGGAGACAGCTACAGCAGCCCCAATTACGCTTTCCGTATTGGGAAATCCACAGTTTGCAATATTGTTCGAGAGACTACGGAAGTAATTTGGCTTTCTTTAAAAAACGAATATCTATCTATTCCATGCAGAGAAGAATGGAAACAAATAGATTCTGCTTTAAATAGAGTGCAATTTGGCTCTCTTAATGCGACTCAAGAAGCTCTGCGAAATAGGGACATTTTAGCAGATTGGATTTTGAGCAATCCTATTACCCCATGACATTGAAGTTGGTTGTTAACTGAAAAATCACATTGTATGAAATAAATTTAATAAAAAATAAAAGACTAATTTTAATCATTTTATTTAAAAAAATATATATACTCCATGTATAATAAAAACAGGTAAAAAAACACAGATACTTCATGTATGTATGATAAAAAAAGATCTTGGGCACTTTAAACAAAAAAATTGCACGTGCATAAATAAATAAATAATAGATATATAGAATTTACTAAGTCCCAATTTTGTCAGCATCCAAGTATTCATAGTCAAGTAAGAGCTTATTTTAACACAAGTACATTGCAAAATTGGGGGTAAACTCTTCGTTAGTCGATTCTATATCTGTTATTTATTTATTTATGCTATTAACACTTTAAACTATGCTTTTCGCATCTCCAAAATAGCCCGAAGAACCGCGTTTCCTCAAAGTGCTTCCACTTGGAAGTAATTCCACCTGCTGATCCACTTTTGCCACTTTTCTTTAATTTCTTTTTTTCACGCCCATATTTTTCACGTAACCGCTTCCATTCTGCTTGAAGGTCTACAAAAATGTGATCTTATTAAATTCTGTTCTCTAAATAAATTACCGAATTTGCTTACCCGGCGCGGCTAAATCTTCGCCCATAATCAGTACTGAAATTTGCTTCCATCGCTCATTCCGGAATAGGATATCTTTATACTTGGGTAACACAGGATTCCATAATTCTTCTTCATTCCTTACAGCAATTATGAGCTTGCTGTAATCAATATATTTCGAATTTTCCATTATAATGGCTTTGAGAAATAACTTTTGCAGTCATAGGTTAACCGTCTGTCAAAAAGCAGCTGATTATCTGACACTTTAATATTTCCGAACATAATAGTTCATATTCGAGTCAAATGTGTCGCTACGGGTTAATGTTAAGCGAAAAGTACAACATGTTCGAACTTTTGTTCGGCTTAAGTGAATTTGCTAAAGAAATTAGAGTAGTATAGCACCATTTTGAAAGTCAATGGAAAAGATGAGAAGGGAAATGGTTTCGCCTAGTTGATTGAATTACCTTAAGGATGAAAACGAGGCTTTAAAATCTAATTTCTTAAACTGCCTTTTCCAAGATTATATATAGTGATGTGATGGCCCAATATATGGAAGATTCTTCCAGCAGCCAAAGGTATTACAGCAAAATAATCAGCAATTGCTAAACAATAACCTCGCATGGTATTGTTCTGCAACTGTCGGTTGTTTTGCTGATTAGCCCAACAGCTGGCTGCGATGAGCGCTTAGTGGAGCAATCGACGATTACAATAATAATTAACCTCGCATGGTAATTATTATGTAAGGCGATTGTTTACTACTAAGCAACTCAGGTACTGCAACCGGTAGAACAAACGACAAGGTTGTTGTCGTTTGTTTACATCCGCGTTGTTAGTAAAGTTTACTTCCGAATATTGGTGCATAAAAGACCAATGACTGGTCTGGCGAGTGCCGTTAATTGTTCAGTCGCGATTCAACTTTGGTTTTTAGAGTGTCAGGTTGCCGTTCGGTTCGGGTTAGCTTTTTGTGAATGATGTATTAAGTTAGGTCAGTTCCGCGTGGAATAAATATTTTTATATGAGTAATTCGAGTGTTTTTAATTGTTTTATTGTTAAGTGCTATTGGGACACGACATTTGGCGCAGCCGGTAAAAGTTTAAGTGAGGTATGGTGATTTTTGGTGTACTTTAATATAATTATCTTTTTGGATAATAAATTTTTTTTTTTAGCGGTTTTTAGGTATTGTATTTTTTCAAATTAATTTTTGTTATTGTGGGAGTTAACGCTTTTCAGCTGCTCTGTCATAAATTTTCTTTTCTTTTCAGGTTAAATTAAGTCTTGTTTTGTGGTTTTTAGGTTTTTTGTTTTTTGGTGAAATTAATTTACAAATTACAATTACATCATTTGAAGAGTTGATCTTTATCAGCTACTCAACACAAACATACACTGGGAGCAAAGCTAATTTAGCTACTCCAAATACACACACTGGGAGCAAAGCTAATTTAGCTACTCCAAAAACACGCACACTGGGAGCAAAGCTATATTAGCTACTCCAAATACACACACACTGGGAGCAAAGCTAATTTTAGCTACTCCAACATATATTGACGAGATCGAGGAGTTGTGCTTTTACAAGCTACTCCCGCATCCCGAATGAACACCATTCACCATTTTTAGATAAAAAGCTATGTCCGCGTCTTCATCATTATACACAATAATTAACGACGATCTTTCAGGTAACAGATGTCAATTTTAGCATGAAATGGAGTTCGAGAGTAATTTGTAAATTGTGATAAATATCGGTTAGATAAGTTTTCAACGACGCAGGTCGGTTAGAGCGTTGATCACACACGCTTTTCTGTAATTTCTCGCGTTTTGAATAAGTTGTAATAACTGCTTCCAGTAACTACTAGAGTAATTTGATTAACGGGAATAATCTTGGGTTCAAGTAAAATATGGTTTTTTATGTTTGTTGTTATGAACATCAGAAGAAGAAATTATGAATAATATTGAGCATGTTTATATGTATGTACGCAGTATAGCTGAATTGTAATTGAGTGTGTTAATTATATAATAGTTTTGAATGTTGAGGGTTATAATTTTGAAGGCAAATTACTGTAACGAGTTAAACAAAAACAGATAAGAAACCAATAACTGTATATATGATGGCAGACACATATGAAAAAGTTATGGATATGGTGTCCAAATATATTCCCATGTTCTCGGGAGAAAGATCACTGAAGTTAGCAAAGCAAGTGCACCGCTTCCTAAACTGCTGCAAAGATCTTTACGATCGTCTTAAGGCCGAAGAACAAGATATCTTCATGAAATGTGTAAGATATCGGTTGATGGACGATGCATACTATCTGGTGAGTTCAGAGGAGCCAAAAGATTTTGCGGCATTGCAGCAGACCATTAAAACTGCTTATTTGCCTAAAAAGTCCTACAGCGAATTAAGAACCGAAATGATAGCGTGCAGACAAAGACCCGGAGACGACAGTAGGGAATATGCGGACAGATTGAAGGATTTGTTGAATCAAATTAAAGCAGCAGTTTCAGCTAAATATCCAGGTAAAGATGGGGGATTATTGGCAGAGTTGGAAGCGGATGCGATTGCCACATTTAAAGTTGGAATAAGAGATCCGGCTATCATGATGCACTTAACAGGGCGAAAATTCGGCTCATTGGAAGCGTTGAGAGAAGAGGCGGAATTTTACGAAAGGGATGCGAGAAGACTTCAGCTCGGAGGCAATAGGATTTTTTCACAGGAAGGATGCAGAAGTGACAATTTCAACGGAGATGAACCCGCACCTCCCCAAAAACCTTTCTCTACTCTACAACCTCTACAACAGCCAACTCATACAGAATCATACAGAAGAATGCCTAGGAAAGCATATGAATATAGACCCAAGCATTGCTTCAAGTGCGGTCAGCCTGGACACTTTGTCAGAGAGTGCCAACAATTACCTTTCTGTACGGGATGTGAGGAATATGGGCACGAGGTATCCAATTGCCGAATTCATCACGTCAGAGTGGCAAACTGTGCAGTTGGCATACGGGATGAATTCCATTCAGGAAGGGAGGGGCTTTATTGCCAATTCTGCCAAACACGAGACCACTATACGGATATCTGCGTAAAGAAGTATTTAGCAGAGAAAGAAAGGGAAAAGTTAGAAGCTCAGAGTAAATTTATCATCACAGTTCCATCGGACATAGCTTTAGAGGGTGAATTAAGGCTTTTAGTAGATACTGGGTCCTCATGTAATATAATTAAGGTTAATAGTATAAAAAGAAATACGCCAATACAGACGCATGAGAAAATAAGAATTCTAGGACTCTTTGGGTTCGCTAGGAGTTCCATAGGTACATGTCAGGCGAACTTGCATATAGATAACAGTCGGCAGTCTTGTCAATTTCATGCCATTGGTGAAACTGATTCAATTCCAGCCGACGGTATACTTGGAATGGATTTCCTGAGGGACAGAGCTGTTATCGACTGCGTGAATAAGAAATTATGGATACAAGGCGCTGAAGCAAAGAAAGATAGTGCCGGTGGTGGAAACGTCGCAGCTAATGGACAAGCTGTAAACAATACTTTCCAGTGTTACAATCAAGGAAATCCTTTACAAGCCAGAGTAGAGGTGGTTGAAATGAGCATGGAAAAAATCATCAGGCAAGGTGTTAATAACAAAGATGACGAATGGAAATCTAACATGGGCAGGGTAGAGACAGCTCACGACAGTGCGAGACTTCACGAGGTAAGAGTCGAAGAACTTAGGGAGGAGAGGAGGAGGCGAGCTGAATATTATGGCCACAGCGGAAATGAGCTGGAGGTTGGATGTGCATTAGTAAGAGTTGCCAATGCAAGGGCCTATCCTGTTAAAGCTATGAACTCCTCGTATGAACAACACGGACCTCGAAAGTATTCTGAACGAGCTGCATGGCGATATAAGGGTACTAGGAATTTCTATTCTCAGCTACGGAAATCCCAGTGGAGTCTGCAAGAAGGTAAGTCTAAATTTCAACGACATAATAGTATGCCGAAGAGGACAAAAGTACATCAAGGCAGAAGGAAAGTAGGGGAACGGAACTTCATTCATGTTGAAAATGCGACTTTTACTGCAAGTTCGATAACCCCTTACAAGGTAAGTAACGGTTATGACCCGGGAATCGGGGGACGTAACCAAAGAGATGTCCAACAAATTCCCTCTAATTTCAGAAGAAATTCGATGAGCGGAGTTCAATAGTCTATGGCCGGCAACAGATGAAAATGAAGTATGAAGGAAACCCAGTGGGTCCAATGTAAGGTAAATTTGGAGACGTAAAGGTAAGGAAATGTGTTTAAGAAAATTTGTATTAAGAGATTAGAAAAAGAGAGTTATTTAATTACGCAAATAATGAGAATTAAAAAAAAGAAACAGGAGATTTAAAGTGAACAGAAGTTTAAAAAAAATAAAATAAATAAGAGATGTAAAAGAAAGAGAAAGTTAAAAAAGAAAAATTTAGAAGAATAAGACACGTATGAAGCTAATTAATAAATGTTTAAAGTTAGAAATGGAAATCTAAAAAGCAGGCGCAAGAAAGATAAAAAAAAAACGAAAGAGTAATGAAAATAAAGGAATAGAATATGTTAAAATGTTGATATATAAACAAAGAGGTTTTGTAAAGAAAAAAAAAAGTTAAGAAGGGTGTTAAGGAAAGATTGAAAAGAAAAGAAATAATAGCTTAAAACGAAAGAGAAATTAAAAAAAAATGAAAAATATTATTTGAAAAAAAAAGTAGAAGCAAAAAATCTGTAAATCATTGGCAAAGTTATAAGCAAGATTAGGTTAGAAGAATATACATATGTATGAAAGTGTAAATACAAAAAATAAATATATGTAGTAAATGTTTATGGCTTAAAAATATAGAATAAGGGAAACACAGGGAAATCGATAAGAAATTTTTATAAACTGTGTAAAACAACCTCGACGAAGCGGAAGCAGAAGTAGCAGTTGCATCATGACATCAATTTATCCCTGTATATTCTACGTGGAGCAAGCATCAGACCAATAGTGTGGGTGGAAAAATAATGATGAGCACTTGAGAAAAGTGAATCTTTCACCATCGACGACTTTCTTATTTGCATATATTGGCCGAATTCTGAAGGTTGATTTCAAAAGCAGGAAGGGACCGATGAAGTTTAAAAGCAATAGAACTTCGGGAGGAGTCAGAAGTTAGATCTCACCTCTAATTACTGCGAGAAAAGCATGGTATACTCATCCTTGCTCAGTTACACCGACAGTGAGATATCTGAGGGATTCAAAGAAGTTAAGTACCCAAGATCATCTAGTTAAATGGAAGGGGTTAAAAGTAACGGGAAGATTTTACTATACTCAAATAAGTCAAGATTAAAGTAATGTTATGTACGTATGGCATCAAATTCTAAACATATAACTGAATAAATCAAAAGATTTGGGAAACATGTAGAATGCTATGTAGTTGTAAAAAGTACATTACCAGATCCATATAGAGAGAGCAAGTCTATTTTTTTCATGTATGGATGGACTCTTGATATAATCGGGAGAACTCCATCGTACATTTAGAAATAGTACAAAAAATATCTAACAAGTTAGAGATTCAGAGGTCAATGAGAATGAGCACAAAAAAGGAGAAGCCTCCAGTATGGCTAAAGGAAACAATGTCCATTCGTAAAATGAGCATTCGTATAAGCAAAACAGCTCAATCGTAAGTTGATAATCCGTTCTACCCAAAATCCCGCTATTGGAAATACATTTTAACAATCCCGTAGAGAGCAGCCCCACTAAGAAAAAGAGGACTTAGTTTATCCCACGGATATGGTCTAGCTTTTAGTAGCCTGAAATCAAGACCGCACACAACGAACTACACTCATCAAGAAGCAGCCAGGAGCAATCACAGGAGTATTAGGATTATAATTTTATACTTGTCTTTGTGAAAATAGAGCATTATAAACGTCAATAGATTTTAGAAGATTAGGAATCGAATAGAAAATATATTGTAAAGAGGGAAAATTTTGTTAAGCAACAGATGAGCTAAAAATTATTAATGAAAATAAAACAAATGTAATCAGAAAGAAGTGATAGAAGACATCAAAACAGAGAAATAAGGAAATAAAAAGAAAGAGGTTAAAGTGAAATTTGTAAAGGAAAGAAATGAATAAGTAGAAAGCAAATTGTTTGGAAAGACATAAGTGTTAAGTTTATTGGATAAATAAGTATATCAAAATTTGCCGATGATTGAGAGTGCAAAAGCAAAAGTTAAAAGAAACGGATATATTATAAAGTAGTTAAAAGGAAGTGGTAAAAAGCTAATAAGAAAGAAATTAAGTATGAGAAGAAAATAAAAAAAGAAATGAAATGTTCACATCTGTATGTAAAATCGAAAATTGTAGTAGAGATAAGAAAATAAGAAAATTAAAGTAGAAAGTAATGAAAATGTACTACCAAAGAGTATACTAAAATAATGTAAAATGAAAAACAAGTGTAAAAAGTAATATATAGAAATTTTTTTTTTTTTGTGACAATGGAAAAAGAAAAGATAATGTTTAAAGAAAATGTTAGGCAGAAAAGAAGGAAATGTAATAAGTATAAGAAAGATAACAAAATTAAAATAGGAATCAATGTAAAATGTAAAAGAAAAGCGTAATCTGAACCGACCGAAGATTAAAAAATGTTTTTAATTAAGACTGTTGCACTCTCCAGATCTAGTTCCCTGCGGAAACTAGTTTTTCAAAGGGATGTGATGGCCCAATATATGGAAGATTCTTCCAGCAGCCAAAGGTATTACAGCAAAATAATCAGCAATTGCTAAACAATAACCTCGCATGGTATTGTTCTGCAACTGTCGGTTGTTTTGCTGATTAGCCCAACAGCTGGCTGCGATGAGCGCTTAGTGGAGCAATCGACGATTACAATAATAATTAACCTCGCATGGTAATTATTATGTAAGGCGATTGTTTACTACTAAGCAACTCAGGTACTGCAACCGGTAGAACAAACGACAAGGTTGTTGTCGTTTGTTTACATCCGCGTTGTTAGTAAAGTTTACTTCCGAATATTGGTGCATAAAAGACCAATGACTGGTCTGGCGAGTGCCGTTAATTGTTCAGTCGCGATTCAACTTTGGTTTTTAGAGTGTCAGGTTGCCGTTCGGTTCGGGTTAGCTTTTTGTGAATGATGTATTAAGTTAGGTCAGTTCCGCGTGGAATAAATATTTTTATATGAGTAATTCGAGTGTTTTTAATTGTTTTATTGTTAAGTGCTATTGGGACACGACAGTGATATCTAACAAAACTATGGCAAATGTATATTATTTGCACATAAAAAGAAAATATTTCCTTTTACTTTTCATAAATACTCAAACTATTTAACTATTGATTAGAAAAATACCATGTTTCAACTCCATGTATACGCGGCTCGAGTTGAAATTGGGTCAACTTGACACTCGACCACGCTTGGTTGACGTAGTCGAGTCGAAATGGTGTCCTATAAACGCGGATTGTGTAGTCGAGTCCGCAGCTAACAGTTGGGATTTATTTTGTTTGCTCTTTACTCGAAAGTTTTATTGGTTGTATATTTTTTTTGTTTATTTAAACAAAATTTATAACTTTTATAACTTCATCACAAAAAATACCATAAGTAATGTTATGTTTAAAATGTTTAAAATAAAAAAAATACTCACGCTTTCATTTAAATTGATGGTTTCTTCGATTATAGAATCGTGGCTCTGACGTTGTTCTTCATATACCTGCAGGTATTACAGATATTAGGAAATGCTAATTTTTGTTTTTGAAAAGAACATATTCTCAACAAAAAGGAGTTACTTACATTTGTGTTGCAGTCGCCACAAGCAGAAATATCATGGACTGGAATAGCAAGATTTGTCAGTCTTTCGGGACTTTCTCTCATAAAAACAAAAGCTTTGATTGAAATCGTCTTCGATTACACTCAAATGGAGCTAATAAAGAAGTACATATTATTATTAAGATTTTTTTTTTCTGTATAAGTGGTGATGTGTACCTACATATGAAATAAAAATAAATACTTTTAAGTGACTTACAATATTTAAAGATTCAACACAGGGTAAATCTGATGTTTGTTCATCTTCCATGGAGATACTATGGCTTATTGAAGGCTGAATGCAGAATTCTTTTGTTTGCCCTTCTAGTGAATCGTTCCTAATATGGCTATCTTCATAAAACTATTAAAAAGCTTATTAGTAATCTTACCTGAAATATAATATAAAAGATACCATTATTGCTGGATAAGTAGACTAAATGGGCTGGCATTCTCAACAAAGTTCTCAGAATTCCCAATCTGGTTACTTCTACTTGTATTGACACTCTGCGTCTCTTGTGTTACAGAAGAAGTATCCTCAATCGGTTCCCCTTCGTTTATCTATAATAAAGCTTATGAGTATCCTTTGTTTTATGCAATGTAATTAGGCAGCTGTGAGAAATATTGTTAATATTATACTTACTACAGAATTTGAACAGCAATCTTCACATTCAGCAAGGTTATGCAATTGTACTGCAGGGTTTTGCGTACTTTGTTTTTGTTAATGTGGTTTTCGTTGAAATGATCCTCACATACGATGCTTCCTTTTAAAGGTATATAATTCTCCTTTTAAGGTATATAATTCATGCGCACAATAGTTTCAAGCCATATCTTACAAAAGACCTTATCTCGAGGAAACCTAATAAGGAACAACGACTATTTTAGTTAATTATGCAGAATCATAGTAAAACAAAAAACAATTAATTCAGTGAAACAATTATTGAAATCGGATAAAAAATTACGAAGTTATAGCGATTTTAGTTCTGCATTCGCAAAAACGCGCTCTAACATGAACGATCGGCTGATGACGTCATGATACACAGGACAATTCGCGATCTAGCGCAGCGAGAGTGTAGTCGTTGCGCCGCCGTGATAGAAAGCGCTCGGGATTGGATTTGTTTTGGATTTATTTCATAAAGTGTCGTCTTATAAATATTATATTGTACAGAATGGCATCGTGCGTATTGTGTATCGTGACGTCATCACCAGATTCGCGGGCCGCGGCCGTTTTCAATTTCCGTTGTTTTAAACTTAAATAACTCTGTCATTTTTTGACGGAAATGTATATTGCTTTTACTCTGATATATTAAATTTGAATACCTTGTAGTAAGATTGTTCTCCATTAGCAAAATTTGGAATGATGAAAGAAAACTTGAAAAACTATAGCTGTGAATATACGAAATTTAACAGATAACCTCAACGTTTGTAAATTAATTTTTAAATTTTATAATATTTTTTAACTTTTTAAATTTGTAAGAATTTTTTCTAATCCCCATTTATTTTCAGAAAATATTTCTTGGCGTTGCCTTTGTATGACTGGAATAATTTACCCACCAATGACAATTCAATTGTAAACAAACAAACCGGCATTAGTAAAATGCTAATTTTTTGCCAGGGCTGTTTATTTTATAAATATTTCACTTTTATTTTGTTTAATACACTATAAATAATTAGTAAAGCTATTAAAGTTATTTGAAGAATGTTTGACCACGACAATAACTCTCTTCGTTCCGGCAGCACAGCAAAGCGCACTTCATTATGATAATTTAAGACTCCGGAGTCTCTATTACACAAAATATCGTTCACAAATGAATATTTCACACTTATTTCACAGTACTATTACGTAAAAATCACGGTTAATTATTTATTTTTCACAATATCGCGAATTCAAATCTGCGAACTTCTTTTCAAAATTGTGAAATGTCAGAATGTTGAATTGACACCAAATAGCCACTAGGCCCTCTTGTCATTTCTCCCCCCGACCGTAGGTCGCACTGTCATTGAAATGCTTAAACCATTGGATAAATAAATAATAAGGAAACGGCATATTGGGTGAAAACCTAAGCCACTCGGCGAAATGTATTAGTGTGCTGTGTTTGTATTCGTTTCGTCATGGCAGTAGTTAAACCGTGAAATTTTGAAGGGGACATTTTTTATAATCCAAATTGCTATGTAAAATAAACAAATTTTTAGCGCCCCCTTATCTTCAGATAATATTCCTTGGCGTTGCCTATGATAATTTAAGTGCCTGTTTTCAAATAAGTGACCAGCCCTCTTGTCATTTCTCCCCTCGCTCCAAGGGTTTGACTGTCATTGAATTGCCTACTCACGTACACTGTATTCGCGCGAAACCCCGTTTCCTAATTAGTTATTTATTCAATGGCTTAAACACGTACACTGTATTCGCACGATACCCCGCTTCCTTATTAGTTATTTATTCAATGATAAAAATTGACATATACTTTATTTTAGTGCAAAAAATCTTGGTTAATTAGATTTTTGAAAAATTTAATTACGAATGAATGATCGTTGATTTAGTCCGTCTGTGTAGGGTATTACCCTGAAATAATTAACCTTAATACGCTGAAAATAAAAAAAAAATAAAAAATATTTGTTTTTTGCTTTTATTAAATTCCCAAAAACTCATGATAACAAAAATGCAGTGTAGAAATAACTCTAGGTGTAGATATCTTCGATTATAACCTGCATAATGTGTAAATAGTAATTTTGCAAACCTGCTAAGAATTAAGTAAAAAATGTATTTTACTGAGTATTTAATTAAAGGCTCTAAAATGCAGTTGTACTAATTAACATTTTTATTGTATTGTAAGTTCATTGTTAGTTAAAAGTTTTTAATCTTACTTGCTTGCCATTGAAAAAGTTTTCCTAGGCCGGTAAAATTTAATATGAATTTAATAACAACATTGTTACGCTTTTTACTATTTTGAGCGATATATTAAGTTTTCTTTTTTTTTCTTGTTTGTTCAAAAACTACAAAAATGGTAGTAAGTAAATATGTAAGAAGTATGTATGTATATGCAGGTAATTTTTCAAAATTTTCATACACACTCTGAACAATAATGTATCCTTAATAAAGTTATATTATTATTAACTATTTTATTAATATATTTAGTAACTAGATAAAAATAGCTCTGTGTTAATGACAACATTGTTTACTGCTAGACTGTTTACTTCACTATAGATTATATAATCAAATGTAACTTCTTAGCCTAACCTACTTTTGTTATGTTTCAAATATAATGTACTTTTAATTTATATAATATAAACTGATTACAGAGTTTCAAATGGCACATGTTCTAACTATATATTTAAATATTACTGTTATCTGTAATTATTATTAAGATTAAGAGTGTAGTTTTGACTTTCTATTATAATCTACATTATTGTAAGCATATTCTTATTGCATTATATTTGGCAATCACTTTTTTTTTTGTTTTTCTATAAAGCATTTACAAGATCAATTTGTGCATCTTACCTAAAGCGAATTTGAATTTCAAACTTCAATTCTGGAAGATTATAGATACCAAAATCCTATGATTTCTAAATTATTTAGAGTAGCAGCTTGTAATAGAATATAATAAAGATTAAGATTTTTATCACTAATATAAAGAAAAAACAAAAAATGAGCCAGTTTTCAGATGTGAATGCGATTAGAAAAATTTCTTGTTACAGTTATAGACCCCAATTTTAATTTAATACGAGTTTTGTTTAAAATATTCCAAGATCTGTGCCTAACACTAACTAACAGTTGGCACATTGTTATTTAAACAGCATGAAATTAAACTTCTGAAACATTCTTTTAGTATATTCATATAATTAACTATTGGACAGAAAATATAACATTTAAATACTGTGTCAAGTGTGAAAGAATAAAAGCGACATTGTCATCGAAATGCAGCTGAGAGGCGCTTAAATCATATAAAAACAGATGTGGATAAGTGAGATTAGTATGTGTTTTTGATGTTTTTTGAGAACATATGTAGATACCAGAAATTATTATCGTTATTTTAATCAACCCCAATTTACTTATATTTTTTGACATATATGTATACCTATGGATATTGTTGCTACTGAAGCAATATGATAAATTTTTAAAGCTTATATATTGTTGAGAAACATTCTTTCCTTACATTCTTGAAACAGAAACTGTTTTTACATGAAAAACCCTCAATCTCACATCTTGGTTCAGCAATCCTGATATAAAATCTGCCCGCAAGCTATCAGTTTTTGCGTCTTTTTAATTGACCAGTGTTGTGCGTTTACATGTAATTAAGATATGTTTGCAATATATTCGTAAACATAGCGTAAAGATAATAATTATAAAAAATCATAAAAAATATAAATTGACGACAGTTTTGCTTTTTCTTTTAATCAGTGTTAATTTGGAAAGAGTACCAGTAGTATCAGTAGTAAAAGCCCTCCCTTAAACGAATTGCAAAATTGGCCACGGTTTCTGCTTTTTTTACACTTTGCATACACATGCATAAAATATACGTATACATATATGTATATGGATAACTATATACGTCGTAATTGTCAGTTTTTCAACACCTCGTTGGCTTATTTTACATTCGGGTTCCGTTTTATCGTGTTCTAACGTGTTTTCCTATACTACATTAACATTTTTTTATCTTTGATTTGTAATGTTGTGACTCAGGACCAATGCCCCGAATCACAGCCATAAGGTCAATACATTAATATATTGTCGTATGAAATATATTGATGTATTACAGAAAGACCCTGAAAACAAAAAATATTTCAATTCAATTTTAAATAAAAAATAATAAATACAAATTATTCGCGCTGTCAAAAGTTAATACCTTAAGATGGCGACAACTGCATATCAGATTACAGTTTTTTCATGCAAATTAAACTGCATGAAAACTTTTACGTCACTTACATCAGTTATTTTTTGATAATTTCTTTACATCGTTTCACCTATTAGAGTATTTGAAACAAAATGGAATTAATGCAGCTGGTACAATACGAGTTAATCAATTTGCAAATCCGCCATTACTTGGTGATAAGGATATGGCAAAAAAAAAATTCGTGGTTCGTGCGATCAGGTTGTCAGCAGAAATGTTGAAATCGTAGTTGTGGAATGGCAGGATAATAAACCAGTACATCTCGCATCGAATTTTGTTGGTATCGGAAGAGAAAACTCTGCACAAAGATGGAATAAGAAAAGTAAGCTATATGAAAATATTAGCAGACCCGAAATAGTCCAGCTGTATAACATTGGAATGGGAGGAGTAGATCTACTCGATAAATTAATATCATATTATCGAGTTTTTCTTAAATCGAAAAAGTGGACACTTCGAATGTTCACACATTTTCTGGATTTTTCCCTCGCCTCCAGTTGGACAGAGTACAGAAATCAAGAACGAGCAACTCCACACCAAATAATGAGATATTGGACCCTCTGCATTTTAGATTGGAAGTGGCTAATAATTTATTGTACTCCGGGCAGGAGAGGTGCAATGTAAAACGAGGTAAATATTTATAATAAAGAAATGATTCCTCCTGTTTAAATTTTTTAATTTACAGATCGACCATCTAGTAGTAATAATTCACCGGGTCCGTGCGCAAGAACGGCAAAGAGATCTAATGAACAAAGACCAACAAGGGATGTGCAATTCGATAAACTTGACCATATCCCCTTTCATGATGGCAAAAAAGAAGCCAAGTGATGCAAAATGAATTGTAGAGCTGGACGATCTGGAGGAAGAACTCCTTTTTATTGCGGAAAATGTAGTGTGCACTTATGCATTACGAAGGAGAGAAATTGCTTCGAGGTTTTTCATAGATAACTATTGAAAAATATAAAAAATCATTTACCTCTTTTTTTATTTAATTATAATATCTGCATCTCGTTCACATCCGAATTATTATTAATTTCACTATTTTTACTTTTGTTATACTCTCCATGAATTCTTTATTTTGTGTTGAAGTTTAAAAAAAATGTAATAAAATACATTGCTTTTTGTTATCAACAAATGTTTTTTTCAACTAACTTTATTATTAATTTTATTTCTGAAGGTCTCCAATATTGGAAAAAAAAATCTTCAATATCATCTGATAACCAATGTACATTAAAATGTACATCTCCAAAACTCCAAAACGCGTTATTCTCTAAAACAAAATTTTGCAAAAATGATTTATTTGGACTATTTTTACTACGATTTAGTAAAAAATATTTTTTTTCCGCCCGATAACTTAATTGTGTATGAATGGGTTAAGATGGCGAGAACTGCATATCAGATTACAGTTTTTTTCATGCAAATTAAACTGCATGCAAACTTTTTACGTCATGAGAAAGTAAAAAAAGAATAAAAGAGCTATTGAAAAATATCATGGGTAGGTACCTGAGGGCAGCGAGCCTGATCTTCGAGGAGTACTATTTTAGACCATTGCAATGTCAACACGGATCTCGGCTCCTTACCCTATTTTAATTGTGAATAAGCGAATTTTAATAAAATTTAAACGAATCTTAAGTAGAAAACGTTCTCTAAAACACTATGAAATTGATTGAAGAAAGTAGTAAAGTTGAATAAAGCAATAATATCAAATATCTATATAAAATACAATAAATATCATTGAATCGTTTGTGCATTAAACATTCTTTGCGCTAATATAAAATCGTTGTCCCTTTTTTATTTTAATTACTTATCTAAACTGTATGCTCTTCTTCAGAAGCACAGCATACAACATAACAGTAATCATCTATAGGTATGTACATACATTAAACAACTTTAAAAAAAAACATGTATTGTGCCGTTTTGAAAAGGGCCAGAAACTCAGTGAAATCATGAACACATTATGATTTGTGACATCCATAATAGTAGCAATATACAATAACAAGACTCACAGGCCACACAGAAGTAACCGTCCGTAAAGGAAAAAATGGAAAAGCTTTTAGGTGAATGGAGCGAGGACAACAACACCGAAAAAAGCCCGATTATATCAATATTTTTTCCATATTAATAACATATTTGTTCAAGAAAGAACATTTTTTTTTTATTCGCCGGTATATAGCAAAAGCTAAAGATGTTTTTAATTTGTTATTTCATCACACAACCCATTATATTTTTGGTGACAAGTTTCAAGTCTTGGTTTTGACTCATCAACATGTCCCAAACAACGAAATTGAGTAACTTGAAAAACAAATGAAAAAATAGAATAAAGAAAAGAAATGAAAAAATGAAAAAAATTTGAAATTTGAAACTTGTCACCAAAAATATAATGGGTTGTGTGATGAATAACAAATTAAAAACATCTTTAGCTTTTGCTATATACCGGAAATTCTAAATATATTCCTTCTGGAACAAATATAAGTTTACCCCGGTAAACAAATCCGAAGGAGTAATCTCTACTTTTATTTCATATTAATAACATATTTTAATAAATTTTTTTTATTGAATAAGAAAAATATCAATTTGTCATAAATATCAATAAAAATAATGATTTTCTTATAAGATCCATATGAAAATTTTATAAAAATTTCAATTTAATAATTAAAAGAAATTTATTGAATTATTAAATAAAAATGTCAATTAATTTCGCAGTATTTTGATACGTATCTAGTATGAAATATATAAGTTAAGCGTATTTAATATGTCAAATATAATTTTTAGAAAAAAAGAATATTATAATTAAAATATCCACATATTGTGATTACACGTAAATGCGATAATTTTCATGCCCTTGCAAAACGTTATTAGCTCTGACATGTGCATGTCAGTGTTCATTAGTCAAATGTCAAATGTCTAATTTTCAGTCCAGTTTTATGCGCAGACACAACACGACTATGAATTTTTAAATATTGAATTAGTACATAAAAAGTTTTGTTTAGTTACAATTTCTAAAATGAGTGAAAATGAAAACCAAAACAGTTTTGAAACTGAAAACTTGGAAGAGTTAATTGTGATGACAACTGGAAACCAATTCAATGATTGGCCTATTATTGTCGACGGGCAAAAATTTGTAAATACTTAAAATTTATTTGTTTTTATTTGGTTTTCAAGTGCGCTTTTTTTTCAGATTGATATTGATTTTAAGATGAAGTATCCAAATAGTATGTACAATCTTATAAATATGTGGCCAAAATTATCGGAAACATTACAAAAGTACTACGAAAACCATATTAAAGTCAACAGTGATAGGAATCTCTATTCTTCGATGAAAAAAGCAAATGTTGAAAAAAAGTAAATTCTTTTATTAAGGCCATATTACACTATGAGTGTTGCTCACGTGAGTTCTCAAATGGGTTCCCTAAAATGACAGATAACAAAATGTAAAGACGAAAAAAAAAACACTCATGTGAGCGCCATTTTCTGAATTCACATGAATTTCAGTAAAATAGAAACGGTTCTAATTTGCTGTGAGTTAACCTAAAAATTGTACTGTAAAAAGTAGAACATTTTTTCAGAATGAGTATCAGAAATAAGGTATTTTTATAATTTAATAAGAACATAGAGTCAATATAAATATAATTTTAGGTTGAATGGACCAAAGATGATGTTTTGAAGTTGACTGAATTATAGCAGCTTTATCCTTGTATATACGACAGCACCAATAGTCTCTATTCCAATAAATATGCCAGGAATAATGCCTTTTATGAAATTGCGAACAGTCTTAAGAGTATATTGCCTCTTTTTAGTTTTGTTAAGAAAACATTACTTCTCCAGTTTTCTTGTTGAAATAATACACTTGAAGTATTCTCTCGGTCGACTTTTGCATTGTGTTACTTTCCATCCTCTCTTCGAATATAGTTATATTACTAGATCTTCTACTTTCTCCACAGATAAATTTCTTTCTTTTTGAAGTATTTGAAATTTGTTCGCCAAACTACCGAAGGCATTTTCCACGACTCTCCGTGCGCGGCTTAAGCGATAATTAAATACTTTTTCTTCAGTTGTGGATCGCTGCCAATAAGGCTTTGAAGTTCTTGAAGATAGTCTGAAGGCATCGTCTGCAACGATGATATATGGTAGACTAAGTGTAGTTTTTTACAAGACTCCAAGAAGGAAAATTTAACAAGTTTTCTTCAATAGCTCTGTATAACGTGCAGTTATTATAAGCCCCCACATCAACGTACAGAAAATTGTAATCAGTTTCTACCAGAGCTAATAATATAATGTTGTTAAAGCCTTTATCATTGTAATAAAACGAGCCATGACATTTTTCTGCTCTAAAGACGATATGTATCATAGCCACGGCCGAGACCACAGACGCTTTTATTTAATTAAATAGCCAACGAATAATACCAATTATTTTCAAAATGCAGGTGTAAATTAAAACTTTTGTGATGTTTTCCATTGTTACTTTCATTATAGTTGACGTTCACTCATATGATTATTGGTATATTCAAGGTGGGAAGATGTACACTAAGTACACATGTCAGTTTGATGTCATACAACTTTTCATAGGTATATTTCATAAGAGAACTCACGTGAGCAACACTCATAGTGTAATATGGTCATTACTTTAGAAATAAAATGAAAATTTCAAATATACAAATATATATTTTTTTTAAAGATTCTAAAGATTGCATCAAGATAACGCTATTCTACTCAATGCTTAAACCTACCGCTAGAACTTGCTTACAGAAGTCAAGTGATGTATCTTTGTCATGTTTTAAAAAAGCTACTATTAATTACTATTATTAATATATCCAGTAGAGTCAAGGCTGTTATGGTATTTTTTCAAAAAGTATCAACATTTTTTCAATTCTGAAGATCCAAAAAGCTCAATTGTATCAAAATTTTTATTGCAGAAGACTTATTCCTCTCAATAGTTAACAGAGCCACCATTTCAAAATATTAATTTTAATAATTGCAACTCTTTAAAACGCATTGAATTTAAAATATAAAATAGGATTGGCAGTACCTACCAATAAAAACTGTCGCCGATATTGAAGTTTTTGAAATAAAGAACATATGTACTCCTAAATGATTTTGAAAGTCCATTTTTAGTTGTGGAAAGCATTTAAGTCCAGTCATTTTCTGAACATTTCTAATCATATTATATAGGAAGGAATCTAATTTATTTACAGGACCTCCAATTCACATTTATTAGGTATATAAGCAGCGATAAAAATAAAGATCTTTATTATTTATGCATTAAAAGTATATACAAAATTACTGGATTTTTATATTATATATGAAACATATGAATTTAATAACTATTCTTATCAAAAAATTATTTATAAGGGGCGTATCTTACCAATAACTTTCATTATGAAAACAATATAGGTACTGTCGTATATTATCAATACGCTTTTTATAAAACTACTACTCAGTCAAAAATTAATACTTTTGCATATCATAAGTATTGGAGAGATTTTTTAGAGGAATCTTATCAATTTTATAGCGGAAATTTCAGGTTTTTTCTTTGGGTGAACCAGCCTAATATGCCCATGCGGCGCACAATGACAAACCAAGAGAAAACCAAAAGGATCAACGAGGCTTGCCAAAATAGATCTTCTGGCGGTTGCAATGGGTTTGAAAAATTTCAAGACGGTTCAATCTGGATAGCATTAAGATGAAAATTGGGGCTGCAACTGCCAATATTGAGGCAGCTCGTGCATTATCAAAGTATGTAATAAATCCCTCAACCTATTATTCAATAAAAAAAAAAAACTAGAATAAAATTGACCTTATTCATGATTGGTTGAAAAATTTCCCTTCTCCGCAGTAAGATCTTATTTAGAAGGAAATAAATTTATTAATAAGGTGTTGGTCCTGCTGAATAATGCTCTAGGTGATCTAAGTTGGAACTAATGGAAAATGGGTCAAGCTTGAACTTCTTCATTTAAATCAGTGATGTCCAAACTCACATAATTTAATTTAATGAATACTAAAAAAACTTAAGCCTGCGGATATAGGACTGGACATCACTGATTTAAAGCATATAGTTTTCAATAAAAGGCACTGTTCAAGTCAGAAACCATAATAAAAATGACAATGCAATTTATTCCATGATTAATAAATTGCATTCATCGGTCAATTAATTCTTAACTTATTTCAATCACCTTGTAGGAATATTTATGCTTAATAGGTCACCAACTATAATATTGCTGAACACTTCAAATAGTACCAGTTTTAAGTTTTTCATTATTGTTAAGTTAAGTATTAAAATTGTATATAAACCGTGATAGTTTAGTAATAAATCAGTTGCAGTTTATAAGTCAACACACCTTCTTCAGCCCCCACCTGTGGTGAGGTAACAAGTTAAAACTGAACGACGACTATCTCATCAACCAAGGACCGATAAATCTATACATAGTTCAATTACTACTGATATACTTACTATCTGAAAAAATCAGTGAGCTGAAACATTAATTTACAAATATAGAATTCTTTCAGAACAATCGTTTTGGAGATATTAACCAACAAGCAAATAGAAGTCGGTTTACAATTAATAATAATATATCTCAGAAGAGAAAGTAAGTAGAAAAGAACAAAAGATCTCGTCATGTTATGGTCGCGTGTGGGCACGACTGTAGCACCAAGAAGTCAAACGTATACATGGTATGCCACGGTGACTAGCCTGACATATGTCAGTCAGAGAGAGAGAGTAAACCACTTAGATCATAAAACGAAAGGATAGGCTACCTTATATAAAATTCGTGTACGTGTGATAAGCAATTTTTTTGTTGACACGGGAGGGAAATGACAAGAGGGCTGGGTTTTTAGTTTTTGTCAGTTCGATATTTCTGACATTACTCATTTGTCATTTCTTAGGTCGGGTGTTGTTTTAGTGATTTGTGAGTTAAAACATTAATAAAAGTGTTTTATAATTTTGTGATATTGAAAAACTGGTAGAAATAATTTTTCTGTGCAAGAGATTTGTTATAATCGAGACTCCGGAGTCTATAATTATGGTGGTGAAGTGCGCTGTGTTGTGCTGCAGAAACAAGCGGAGTTTGTGTCGTGGCAAAGGATTTTTCAAGCAAGTTTAAAAGTTTTACTAATAAATTATAGTGTTTTAAGTAAAATAAAAGTGAAATAGTTATAAAAATAAACAGCCGTGGTAAAAAAATTAACGTTTTCCAATGCCGGTTTGTTTGCTTACAATTGAATTGTCATTGGGGCTCTTGTTTGATGTCAGGCAAGCAAAGGCAACGACAAGAAAGATTATCAGCAAATAAATGGGGCACTAGGAAAATTCTTAAAAATAGAAAAAAATTTATAAAAAGATATAAAATTAGAAACTTAAAAATGAAACTAATCCCGGTGACAGGAAATTATAAAACTTGTTCTATACTTGATAAAGTTTCAACCACTAAATTATGTACCCGCTCAGAAAATATCGTAGTTTACGACTTTCATGACTAAATCACATCGATGCGATTCTTCTACATGAAGAAAAATGCTTAAGTTTTTCTTCCTCGTTATATGATCTAAGGTAAACCAACGTGCGCCATGTGGGGGAACAAATAGAAGTGGACCAGAGGAGTAGGCCGAAAATGAGTGACAAGGTGAATTTGAATATAATCCTAATTTCGCTACATTGGAAAGTTTTAGTATGAATCCACCAGAATGCCCAAACTTCTTACGGAGTGGAAGCTACCGCATATTTATCAAAAGCTTATTGGTAAGTAACTACTAATTGAATTAAATCTTAGAAATAAATATGTTTTTAAATATGTTTAAAGATATTCAAGTAGGTAACGTTTTATAAGGTGTATAGCTATATAGTTTAATGGTTGTTATTTCAGTTCTGTTGGTAAAATAATTGCATTTCGGATCGCTATTGCTATGAAATTTTGTTTAATATGCACTTAGCGCAGCAGATATACGCACTGTTTAATACCGTTAGTGTGTCGTGTACTGTTTATCTTTAAGCATATCATTTTTTTTATTGTTTCTATTTCCATAAAAGGTTCAACTGTAGTTTTTGTTCTAATTTTATGATTTTCCGTATTTTTTTGTTAGAAAAAGGAATAAATTTAGACGGTTTGCCGTTAATTACTGAAGCAAATCCTGACGGAACATTTTCTCCGGAAGAATTGGAGTTTTAATGCAATTTAGAAGCAAGCTATGTGAATGGAGAGTTGCTAATGTAATAAATTGTATTTTGTACGGAAATCTATCATATATTAAATTAGTTATAGGGTCAGTCCATTTCATGTGTTCAATTGCTTCACATAAAAAAAAATAATAATAATAATAATAATGCTATTGCCCCAATATATTAAAAACAATGAAGGATGCCATTACCATAAACTGCTTCTGAAATATTAAAATTTACGTAAACGTCTGAAAAACGTCGTAAAATCTGTATAGCTTGAGAAACATACAGAGCCGGTTTTGAGTTACTTACATATTAGGACAATAGCATACACAATTTTTTTTTTTAAATGTAAAGCGACCAATTGAAATGGACTAACCATACAAAAATTTGTCATGAGATTTTTATTATTCAAGGGACTCTCGGATAAATTGAATGGGCGACAAATAAAGTAAATATTTGGTTGGAAAAAATTTATGAATGTGTTTCTTCACAAGAAACTTCTTCTTCAACATCATTTCAAATTAATTTAGCCTCATCTTCAACTAATTCAACTTTGACTCTGGAGTTTGTAAGTAATCAAATTAATATTGGTTTTTAACTAATTTAAAAATTTCCTATAAGATTTGGGAGAATTACATTTCAAATAATTGCAATTTGCAACCAGCTTGCAGAGAAAAATTGATAAAACATATTGTGAAGCATTACATTGACCAAAACAGGTTTTTGCACGAAGGAGAGTTTAGTAAAATAAGCGAACAAGTGTGCAAAAAATTTAAAAAGGACGTAAGGAAACATTTTACAACAAATCAGGGAGATACACATATGGAAAGCTGTACATCGCGTATAAGAACAGCATAAGTAAGCTTCAAAGAATCGGATTGTTTCCTAGAGAAAAGCGTGGAAAAAAACGTCCTAAAGATAAAACTCACCTAAAGATAACTTTATTTTACATTTTATATAGTCATATGATTTAAATATATATTTTTAGAAGTATTAGAAGATAATCACGACTGCAAGCAAACGGAAGTCTGGTTAAGGCATCATACAGAACCTTGTTCTGTTGTTGAGGTCAAATGGACTGAAACTGCGGCTTATCGAGCAGAAACCGTGAAAACTTCTAACCGAAATATTTCAGAAATAATAACTCAGTGGCCTGCATGCACCCATGCTAATGGTGCGCGGTTGGTAAATTTTCATATTCATATTAATTTATTTGCTTTAGTATCAATCTTCTAGGTTGACATTGATTTTGAATACTTATTTCCGGGAAAAGGATTTAATTTGCTGCAGGAATGGTCTCAATTTTCTCGTGAGATAATTCCAATTTTCGAGGAGCAAATTACAAGACCGAAGCAGCTTAGAAGCAGTGAAGGAATTAAAAAATTGTCAAAACGAAGGTGTGTATCATTCAAGAAATAATATAATGCATACATATATAATTTCTTTCCCCATTTAGATCAACTGGCCTTAAAAATATGCTTACTACTGCATGCAGTTTTAGTTCCAAATGGGAAAGTGCGGCACCAAATAACTAAAAAGACGTGGAAATTTAGCATTTCAGATAGTCAGAACTCCTCTGTTCTCACCGTTAAAGCCGTAACGATTATAAGAATATATCGTCTGTTCGAAAAGCTAAGTACCTAGAATATAACTTGATTTGTCAGCCTATTATACTTGTTGTTGGTAATGACCTAGATAAAACCGAGTACTACACTGAAAGAAAAACCTATCTTAAAATTTCCCAAGCTGGCTAGGGCAGACATTTTTATATGGGAATGAGAAACTTGTCTTAAATTATATAGTATTTTTCTAACTTATAACTGGCTTAAGGTTAGAGAATTTTATTAAACTGCCTTAAATTAATTAGGCATCGCATCAAAGCGCTTGGCAAAACTTTATCTAAATTTTAACTAAGTTTCCGAAGTAAATATTCAAATTAAACAATATAATAAGGTTTTATTGTGTAAGCGTTAAATTACAAATCCCCCATGCATGAGAACAAACTGTCCATCAATAACATAATTATTGATGTGGTAGCCCGTCATTGTGGTCTCGAGTGTTTTGAAGCGTCAAACTAATTTGTTGGAGAGAGAGTCGTTACCTGGCGCTCTTAGAGAGTAGTCCTTTGCAGTGATTTTGTGCTGACCTTAAGTTTCAAGGCAGGTCGAGACAGGGGGGCGCAATGGCGGCTTCTGACCAATAAGCTCAGTGTAGTGTATAGTGTAAAGTGTATAAAAATATATTATGTTCTTTTAATAATAATTCAGCCCAGCGTAATGAGTGGAATTCAGGTTTGATTCAAATTATTCTACAATTGATGTACCCTGTAGGATTAGGAAAATTTCTTAAGTTCATGGAATATCTCAAAATATGAATTTAAAATCAAATTTCATGACAAATTGTCAACGGTTTGTTATAAATTTTACGCAATACATCCTTTCCAAACAGTCTAGATTTGTATAAAATAACCAAAGCTTGGGCAAATTTAATTCACCGCAGCTTTGTTAGATAAGCTAAAGTAAAAAACCATCCAAGTCTTAGGTGATTAATACAGGCACAATTGTACATTTTATTGTGTTGATGTTAATTCTTGATAAATTTTGCTGAAATTCACATAGGTTGTTGTAAAACACCCAAGGAAATTTTTTTGGGCTCGTGTTTATAGTGCAATCGGTCGCCAAATTGAACACAACAGTGAATAATACAGTGAATAATAGTGAAAAAAAGTGGTTTTTGTATGATTAAATACATTTATTAATTATTTGTGTTATGGTAAAGTTTAATTAAAAAATTGAATAAAATTATTCTAGATGTGTGTAATAAATATATATTTGTTTTTTGTGCTTTTTTGATACTTTTGTTTTCATTGTTATCATTTTGTTGTTTTAATCATGTCTAAATGCAGCGTTTGTAAGCGCTATTTTAAAAGTGTAAAGCTTCTTATTGGTCATTTAAAATTAATTCATGGCTATAACGGAGGCAGTTCCTATCAGTGTACCGAGGATACATATATGTATGCCACCAAACGTTTCAAAATCTCTCAGCGTCTAAAAAACATTTATATAAAGTGCACGACCGTATTTCTGACCTTAATGTTTCTAATTTACATACAGCTGCAACGATTTTTGTAACTAAGCTTAACAGCAATAGCCAATTAACTAACAAAACAATTGAAGGAATACTTTCCAATTTTACAGATATTTTCTCGGAGGTCTTTACTTCAATTAAAAATGCTGTATTGATTGAAGTGATCGATGATAGCAAAACGGAAATAGCTGAGTTAATGGATCAAGTTTTGCATCTCTTCCAACATGTGAATACCGAATACAAATTAATTAGACATTTGTGTGAAAAAAATGTCCTGGAAATACTTTTGTCATTAACAATGAAATAAAAGAAGTTACGAGAAAAGGTATGTCTTCCTTCGATGAAGTAAGTTACACAGGTACTATATTGCCGATTGGATATCAAATTAAATTTTTTTTTCAAAATTCCTCACATTCTAAATGATACCCTGGCATATATGAAATCTCTTGAAATCACTAAGGGTTCAACTATTACTAATTACTTACAGGGAAAGCTCTGGGAGAAAAAGAAAAGTCAATTTACAGATAAAGTAGTTTGTTTTTATATTGATGATTTTGAAACAAAAGATCCAATTTTCTGTCATACAGGTACCCAAACCATCGCTGCTTTCTATTATAATTTTCCAGTGATACCTCCATCAAAATATTCTATCCTGCAAAATATATTTCCAGCAATGTTCGTTAAGAGTAAAGAAATTATCGTTCAATGTATGGACTTATTGATATTTTGCAAAAAATCGAAAAAGAGGGGATAACTATAAATACATGATCAAGAAAAAGAAATTTTAAAAATTATTAGAAAAAGAAATGAAAACTATAAAATAAATGTTGGTAGCAAGGTAAGGAAATTATGCAAAAAATTAATTAAATAATTAAATGAATATCTAAGTGTTTGAGAAACCTGAACTGGGAATTTGAAGAAAATTTTAAAAAGTACTTACTAGCGAAAGAAAAAGAAGGAGAAAAGAAAAAGAAAATTGAAAGGTTGGAGAAAAGAACTGTTTTATGTATTTTTTTTTTAGGTTATATTTGGAATTTATATTTTATATGCAATATATATATAATATATTATTTTGTTTAAGAAAAAGGAAAAAATTTTGGAAATTAATTATGAACTAAAAATCTAAAATCTGAAATAGAAGAAAAAATATTTAAACAAAGTGTGGAATAAAATTCGTGTAGAATGCGTTTGACACGATCTTTGACAAATGGTGACAAGATGATGTCCAACGATGTGTTTAGGGAAGCATATTGGCGAACTTCCATATTGATCATACCAGACAGTTACAGAGGCTACAAAACTGTCGGCGTAAAAAATTTGTATGCACAATCTAATTATATCATTTGTCAAAGACACGCGGAAAGCCATAATCAGTAATTTCGAGTGAAAGTGCCCATCTCCAATTTCCGGTGTTCACTTGTATTTGGCAGCAAAATGAATACTTTATTTATTTGACTTCGTGAAGGTCGACGGCAAATCGATTTTTTTCTTTTCTTTTAGACTTTTCAGATTCTCAGATCATCAAATGCTGATGGTGAATTAAAGAATTCTTCTTTTTAAGAAGGAAGGCCGACTCAAATCGAGGAAATTACTTCATTCTAGGCCAACAAATGCCGACGGCGAATCGATGATTGTGTGTACATTGTGTGCAGATCAGTGAAGGCTGACGGCACCTGACGATTTTTGTTTTAAACAATTCTCCACCGCCAAAGAGCTCGCACGATAATTCGACCTTCTTATTCTAAGTCACCTCCAAATATCAGAGCTTTTCACGGCATTTCGAGGTAGAAACCGGTAAACAAAAGTAAATAAGGAACGCAGTCTGTGAGTAAAGTTGCCATGATCCGGCTCCTTCTAGAGTGGAGAAAACAAGCATTTCGCTTTCCCCCAGAAAAGGCAGCAAGTTTAGCCAACGAAGCTCCGATACTAAGCCAATGCGCTTGAAAATAGAGCTTTTCTGCGCAAATCAAAGCAACTAGGCCAAGTTTCACACCGATGCAACTACTTTTCGGTAGAGCTTCTTTTATCTAAGAAAAGTTCTTCATTAAACATTCAAACAGGCTTTCGCTACACACTGCAAGCTACCTCGGTTGTTGTAGACTATTTTCGCCACAAAGCTTCGCATTCAGTACTTTCTCTATTATTGGGGAAAGAAGATTTATACGACAGCGGACATAGTGTAAGTAAATTGCTCCTTCGTCACCGCCCGGCCAGAGCAATTTTCTATTAAGATAAAACAACGTTACAATATGAAGAATTGCTATCCTTTGTAACACCCTTAGGTCTTACGATTCTAAGTTCAGGTGAATGATACATATTACAGTGTGTAAATTTACTCCAAGACCTTTAAATTTACGTCATTATTGAGTTTCGCTACATGCTCAATTTTACGTCACATTTGAATTTCATTACATGTTTGATTTTACATAACTATTGAATTTTACACCATTGTTGAATATCCAACATGCTGCAAATTAAAATCACTACAATTATTGTAGCTATATTAAAAAAAAATTTTTTTTTTTTTAAGTATAAACTAATGAAGACCACATAAGAGACTATGAAAGTCAATAGCAAAACGGTCTTTCTATGCTCAGATTCAATGGTTGCACTATTTTAGATAAAGGGAGATGCAGGCAAATGGAAGAAGTTTTTTGCACTAGAGTTGAAGAAGTACAATCATTATTCAACCCTAAGCAATGGAATTAGATCAATTCGGACGATAATCCACCAGACTGTGTCTCGAGAGGATTAAGTGCAACCCAAATCAACTCTCATAGCTTATGATGATTGGACCTGCTAAAATGCGTGACAGACTTATATAAAACTAGTACAACTGAACTGGAAATTAAATTACAACACTTATAACAGTAACATCTACCAACAAAATAACCGTACGATTATCAACCATTCACAATATTCGCAATGGCGTTTGATAATAACAACAAGGGATTGAATTATATCTTGAAGCCGTCGTCCAAAGGAATTCATTTAGACGTATACACATCCAAACAAATAGTTTCTCAGGATCGAAATTTCATAATCAGCACTTTTGGCTGATAAATGATGTAGGTCCTTGAGCACCTCACCAAGAATGAGATTTGGATATCACAGGCTAGATTTTTGCCTTCGTTCCAATAAAAAATCGGTTGTTCAAAAAATTTGCGGAGCATTCTTCGCGAAGTTTATGGTTTCGGACATGAACAAAACTAACTTGTTATGTACTTGTTTTCCTCATAAAGCAACAATATATTGCCCTTAGGAAACGAGTTCATTGCTTATATAAGCAAACTTAATTTATCCCCTACATATTCCTCTGGACACTTTAATTTTCTTAATTTTATACTAGAGCGTCACACATTAATTTAAGTATTAAGTGTTTTCGCTATATAAGCTAATATTTAAGTAGATATAAGTTTGTAACTTAAAAATCGGAATGAATAAATTCATTAATAGTTGAGTATTCAAGAAGCTCGGTCTTTTCAATTCGATCATCCTAACAAATTTATTATCAGAAATAAAAATTTTAACAGAAGTTCATTTTCAGAAAAGTGATAGTGCCAATCATTGGTTTTGACTGTCTTTCCTGCATATTATAAAACGAAATGGAATAATTGATTTTGTTGTGAGTAAATAATTGTGATTTTCTTGATTTCTATTGCCTTTCGCTAGTAAACAGCAGGCGATTTTCTTTCCCACTGAATCCACTGTTTCTTATTATAATTACATTTCTGCAAATTCAAACATTTATTTTATTATAACGGGTGGCGCAAAAGTAATGACCCTATTTGGTTCGGCTACAAATTCTTTTCTAAATTAGAAAACTAGAATTAGATTTTTATATATGTGGGAAGCAGCCGAAGCAATATCGACATTCAGGTGGACGAGACGATTGAGCAACACGAGACGAACGAGTGGAAAGAGGAACTGTCACGAGAGAAACGAATGGAACGTGTGCGAGTTTTTTTGACTGGGGAAGGTCTTCAAAAGGTCGTCGCCGTGAAGTTAAGAAGCGCGCAAGCTAGTTTTGATTATAGACAACCTACATACAATTTTTCTTAAATTAAAT
This sequence comes from Dioctria rufipes, assembly GCA_963924295.1. NCBI lineage: Eukaryota > Metazoa > Arthropoda > Insecta > Diptera > Asilidae > Dioctria > Dioctria rufipes. The sequence continues at coordinate 84,068,239 of OZ002742.1, forward strand.
AAAGTACTGTTATATTATCTACAAAAGTAGTTATTTCTCCAACCTGCATCCCAAAGAATTCCTTCTCTCCTGCGGTGAAGATTTTCCACATATATGTGTATTTGTTCCATGAAATTTCGTCGCATTAGGATTTGAAGATGATGTCTCTTAAATTGTGACATCCAGAGTTGATGCACATTTCAGCCATATTTATGACATTTTCCATAACTTGCCGTAACACTTTCTGCGTTGTGTTTTTATCACTGATAAATTATTCCGTAAAAACATTGACACGATTTTTCCACGTTCTTAGGGAGTATAACGGTCCATGTTTATTTTTAGTAATTTTACATTTGTTTACTACACAATTTTCAATAGCAGAATGACAGGAGATGTCATATAAAAAAAAATATAAGTAATTTCTATAGTGCCAGTATTTTTGAGTCACCCGTTAGTTATATATTTGCAAACAAGTTTAAAACAAGTAGAGATATTTTTTCAATTTTTAATTAACTATGTGTAAATGTGTAATTAGTCCAAAACGGTATACACCAATAAATAGATCAGAGTCTCCTACCCCGAATAAACCTGTGAAAAATTAGTTGGTGTTCCAAGATTTAGTTCATTTGGGAAATACGGTACCTACGTCCTAAACACAATCAGACTCCCACTATTTCTATAACGTACGGGTTTGTTTTTCACAAACCAATACGGGAGAATTATACAATGCATTTGCGAAATACGCCTTATTTTATAGTTATAGCAATAGTACGCCTCTGATTGTATTTGGGTAAATATGTACATATACTATATTGCATTTGTATCAGTTGCATTTTCGAGAATTGAGTACTGTATAGAGCAGTGATGCGTAAGCCTATATGGAGTATATAGTTACGTCCCCACATGAAAATCCTGCACCATTTCTATGAAATTATTCCACCTTATTATTTTTCGTCTGCAAATTCATCGGAACTTAAAATAATCCATAATTACAAAAGGATTATGCACGTAATAGACTTAAGTCAATACGAGGACAGTATTAACAAAATTGAATCAAGTATAATTCAGCTCCACGAAAAAACTCAAATTCGTGCAACCCTACTCTATAACCTCAAACATTTAAAAGAAGATTTCAGTAGTATTATTCCACATCATGTGAGCAAACGGGGATTACTCAACATTCTAGGCAAAGGTCTCCGATACTTAACAGGCGTAATGGATAATGACGATCGTAAGGAAATTCAAAAACATTATGAAATAATAGAACAAAACAATAGAAACATTATAAAAAATTTAAACGATCAATTCTCAGTAAATAAGTAGATTTCAGACCAGATAGAAAACATAACCAACCATATTAACGTTGTCCAAGATAAAATAACTAACAAGATTAAGGAATTCGAAAATCATGTAAACAAAATTGATCGAGAATTGAAATTTTTCATAATTACAACAGAAATTAACGAGAACATTAATATTTTGTCAAAGCAAGTCTCAGATATTAAAGAAATAATCTTAGCAAGTAAGTTAGAAATATTACCTACAGATATCTTTACGCAGGAAGAAATTAGAGATAATAGGATCACTGTAGAAATGTTACCTCACATCAAGAACTGTGTGCTTTTTAAAGAAAATGTAATAGTTTTTGTAATATCTATACCAAAATTTGTAAACAGCTCATACTATAGAACACTTATTAAAAAGGTTCCAAATAAAAACGATTCAATAGAAATAAATGCAGATATAGAGAAGGTCATCGTATCTAAACAAACAGTTTTTGTAAACAGAGATAGGAAGCACATTTTGAAAAAGGAACTTATCCCATACCAAGACCAGTGTATTGCAAATTTATTAAATAATAAGAATATGAAGTGTAGTTACCACAAAAATAATTCTGAAGGAATTGAAGTAATATCGGAAAACGTAGTGATTACAAAAAATTTAAATGAGACATTACTGATAAACAACTGTGGAGAACAGTTGGGAATTAAGATAAAGGGAAAAAACATCATCAAATTCGCAAATTGTAAAATCTCAATTGGAACTTTTCGACTGGAGAACGTGGAAGCAGAATACCACAGTAGAGTCCTACCAAACGTGGAACGAAACATTACCATTGAACAAGTTGTAAACGAATTAAATTTGCAGAACATCCTCTTCAAGCACATCAACAATACACGTCAGATTGAAGAAATTCAAGTGAGCAATAATGAAAGATGGCACGTAAGCCTAACTTCAGATTTAGTCGTTGCTGCTGCTGTATTAACCATTGGCCTATACTTAATCGTACGCTACAAGAGAGGGCAAGGGCAAACAAAGGTAAAGATACAACTTGAAAGTCATCGTCAGGAGTCGACGCTTATCCTGCTCCATTTCTATGAAATTATTCCACCTTATTATTTTTCGTCTGCAAATTCATCGAGAAAAGCAAATTCTCACGATCTACGGCCGCAATTTCACTTACCACAGCATTAGCCCAATAAGCATCATGTCGCACCACAGGAAGTTCTCACGGACAGATAGAAACATAAGCCGAGCTCCACATAAAAACTTCCCAAAAGTCGCATTCTTTCACCTCTCCCTGAAAACCAAGAAAGAGCTTGCAAAAAGCTTAAGTTTAAGCCATAGAGGCAGTCTTATCTTATTCTTCGCCCGGAGTAATCATAATAAGTAAATACTAAGCTCGCTAAGTTCGGATATGAGACATAGTGTTAATTCTTGAAAAGTAAATAAAGTTTATTCTTTTGCGTTTTAATTATTTTTTTTTTCTCCTAGCGTTCGACCATTTCACTATATAAATAAGGTGATAAAATGTGGTACTTTGTTTTCAATCATGGTGCTGCGTTGACGTTAAGTCAGTTTTGGCAAGTGTTTGTGAAAGTAAAATAGTATGGCCGATTTTATTAAATTAACATTAGAGAGCTGGGGGACTTGACCATCTTGTTGAAAAATTCATTGGTAAGTGCAGTGCAATTAATTAATCATAAAGCAAAAATTTAATTAATGAGATTTGCATGAAAATGTTGTGAATTTTAAAGGTTGGTTTCGAGGAAATATTGTCTAATTGGTGGCTTAATATCTTTAAATTCTCATGTGTGCAATGTGAAATAGTGTAAATATGATTTTATTTCTGTTTTCATAACGCCTTGTTCTAAGTACATAGACAGTACATAGACCTTAAAATTGCATTAAATAGTATTGAAAAATATAATTTAACTTTGAATATTACCTACACTGTAAAAAATCGGAGTAATTTTACATGAATTTAGTAAACGAAAAGTACTGTAAAATTGCACCTTTTGAGGAAAATTACCGAATTAAGAGAAAAAAATGAGTACTTTTAATGGTTTCAAGCAAAATTAATTCACAAATGTAATTTTACATAAAAAGTGCTGAAATTATTTCATCACTTTTCAACACACTAAAATTAGTTTTCCATATGTGCTATAAAATCACTGCAAAAATAGTAGAAATTTGTTACAGTTCTACATGAAAATAGATTTGTGAATGTTTTATGTGTCCTTAATTTCGAACTGTTGATACTGTGGGCAATTTTTATTTCAGGGAAAGTATGTTGGAGAATTTTCGTCTGAGGTCTCTCAGTTGGATATGACTGGCCCTCTTCAAATCCGAGCGCGCTATTATTGCTTTCGAGCCGTCCTGAATTGTGGAGCTAAATTGTGGAGCATGAACGCACTACTTTTCCGCCATACTTTTATATATCACGTCCACCATTGCCCACGGCAAGCAAGGTCATAATTAAGGTAGAACGTAAGAAGAAATTACAATTGTAATTAACTTGTAAGCCCTGGGCGAGCATCAACATTTCCTAAGATCAATAGATTTTCTCGAAATTTTGCCAGCGAGCCACTCAGCCACAGTATTCTAGTCTCTCGTATCTAAACCCATTCCATGGTTAATTCGTCCAGGTTTCGTCTCCATATGACTTTCAATTTAAAATTATTAAAATTGCAAAGGAGGTCAAGCTAAGCAACAAATTATTAAAATTGCAAAGGAGGTAATTAAAAAAAATAAATAAATAGGTTGGTGTCTGCGAAATTATAAGCTAAACTAAGTTAATCTAAATAAATTAGACCACTCGAAAGTGATCTAAACGCCGTCCAGTCAGATAATACATTTCGGAACTGGCTGGAATCACGGAGGCGGGCGATCACGAGACCGAAAGACAGAACAGACACTCTCGTCTAGAAGTTTCTGGTGTTGCTTGGCAGTTAGCGAAGTTTTTTTTAATGAGTAAAAGTCAAGTGCGATAAAAGTAAAAGGCGATTAGAAAAAAACACAATTAAAGGGAGGATTTAAAAAAAAAAGAAAGTATCGGGAACCTGGAAAAGGATACCAAAGGCCGAAAATTGTACGGATAAGTAGATAAGTATTTTTTTGCATTTCTAAAATTTTTATTCTTTCGTTAATCTTGTGGCTGGCGGGCGCATGGCGATGCGAAAGTAAAGTTTTTTTTACCATGCTATTAAAGTGAATGAAAAAGGTTAATTAAGATGCTCATCCGTGGTATGTAAGTGATAATTCCACACGGCTGTATTAAGGATACTAAACGTATTTTTTTTGTATCGAATACCTATTATTGGATTAAAAATTATAACGTTTCGAATTAAAAATAGGTTTTGTGATTTCGCTCAAAAAAATTACATGGCGCCCATCACTCGCTTAACTATTTAGCGAACCACCCTTCTTACTGAGCTATAACGGGGATCGACGGGATCCCTAGTTGCGCTCAAAAGGGGAGCGTAACAAATTGTACCCCTAGCTGCACTATGTTAATTTGAAGTGTACTGCTGATTCCCATAAAACAGATACTCATCGCTCAGACTGTACTAGTGATTGTCAGAAAGCAGAACGTGTGCGAACATCGGTTACATGGTTGTTTCAGTGAGCGTCCGACTGGTTTTGGTTAAAGAATAAAGGTTCTTCTAGATATCTACCAGCTAATAAGGCACAGTGAGCGTGCTAAAATTTTTAAATTCTGCATGAGTTGAGTGTTAGTATTTAGTCATTATTTACTTTTTTCATTTTATTTGTTCCACATTGATTTCGCATATATGGCTTTGATATGTAGCATATGTACATATATGCATGTCTGTGACTGTGTAAAATTACGACATTTGTAGTGAAAGTGTCGCATTTGATTCTACAAAAATCCCCACGAAGATTGTAAAATTTTTTAATTTGCTTTGAAAATTGATCTTCATATACATATTCAAGAGGTATTTTGATTGCTCATCATCTTCTAAAATTTGGGGTGCTATTTGTTGCTCTGCTGTGCGTAGATATGTTTGTGTATCATTTTTTTTCCGAGATCAAGTGGTTTTAGTTTTATGATTATGAAGGTATACATTTTTTGTTTAGACTGCTGTGTCACTAACTTCTGTCCATCCTTTAATCTATACATTTTTATATCTGAAATTCAGATATAACCATTTTTCAATATTTCTCACCATTCCTCTTCGTAAATAAGTCAATTCCGCGTAATTCATAATATAATTGCGAAATTCTTATTACGCGCATTTAATTCTTCAAAATATTTGTCACTGCAAAATTACTAAATACGCATAGACCAAAATTCGATACGTTACAATCATAAAAATCTCGTTAAAAATAAACAAAAACAATTCTCTTGGAAGAAAATCTTAAACAAAAACAAATTCTCCCGAATTGAAACTAAAAACTTTCAAGTAAATAAAGTCGTAAATCATAAGCTTAATCACCCAAGCGCTTAAAGATAAACAAAAGCTTTCGAATTTCAAATGTTCAAGTGTTCATTGTAAACAAATATCCGATAAATAAGTTAATCACTAAGTAAAAGCCCAAGTGTTTAAAATAAACAACGGATTATTAATAAAAAACGGAATTCAAATTACAAGCCAGAGTGTTTGGGATAAACAAGTCCCTAGTAAACAAAGGGTTTTAAATTTCAAGGCAACATGACTAATTGTTGATCATGAATATCGTCATGCTACAATCAACCAATGGGAGATCAATTCAAATATTGATCGCATGACTAATTGGGAAATAACCAATGGCAAATAGACGGTTGGTATTCCCAAGGTTTATCCCTACTATTGGGAATGATCGCGACTTTTCGATAGCAAAATTCATCCCTATAAAAATGGGATAATAACCTAGGAAAATCAATCGATTACCAAGTTTCTTTGAACAATTATCAAGTTTTTTTGATTAGTTCAATGCATTCAGTTTGCGTTGTACACAAAGGAAAATAATTAAAACCTTTTAAACAGAAAAAAAGAGTCAGTGCAGTGAAATTTATAGAATATAATAATAATAAAGGATTTATATAAAAACGGAGTTTATAAAAAAATAATAATAATAAGACAAAAGTAATTTTAATTATAAAATTGTGGAAAAAATCTTAATAAGTGAAACTTATGTTAACCGATAATATTAAGAATAAACAAAATACAAAACTGGGACTTTTCATTCTAACAAAAGAAAATTGTTGTCAAAGTGAACAAATAAAAACTAACAAAATTGGTGTCAGAAGTGATAAAAAAAAATTAAATTAAACTAACATAATATATTCAACTGGCTAGTTTGTTTCCTGTCTTGTATTCCTGTTTGAGTTGTAGTGATTCTTTTGAATCAAAGGCAACATATGAACAGCATGTAATAAAACATAAGTTTTTGAAAGTAGGAAGGTTTTATTGCTACGACTGCGACTACTTTTCTCTCGCCCAAGTACATAAAACATAAAAACATAGTAGTAAAAATCAGCGATGAAAGCAAATATTCTTGTAACATAAAAATTTGTGCCTTTAGATGTACAGACCAAGTAGTTTTTGTTCGTCATTTGCTTAAACATTCGAACAATGGAGATAAGGTGAAAAGTCCATGGGCTAATTGCATATTTTACTTTAAAAATATGTGGTCTTTTTGCTCTCATTTAAGGCGAGCACATCAATATTTAAATTTCAAGACAAAAACGAAAATTCGATAAATACCGAGAATGGTTTACTTTCGCAGGAGAGCGTGGTATCTCAATATGAAAAACCTGAAAAGAACATTCTGGAAGCGAATAAAATTGCTCCTAATGGGTTGTCTTTTAAGGATCTCTTATTCCACCTCAAAGTGAAATACAATGTACCCGAAAACATTTTATACTTAATATGTAATGAAATAAACAGTGAAACAAGAATGTGTCAAAAATCTTGCTTATCGGACTTAAATTGTCTATTTATTAAATATAAATTCAGCAAACCCCTATCTGATGACATTATTGGGACTATAATTGAAAAAACTTATTGTTGCCTATTAAATACAGCTTACAAAAGAAATATTTCCTTTAAAACGAACGAATACTTTATTGAGCCATTGAAAATTTTATTGGGGAAAAACAAAAAACATATTGATTGTTTTTATCATTACGTTCCAATTTTAAAAACTATAGGGTGAAACAGTACAAAAGAACATACACATACCTTAAAGAAACACACCCTTTAAGGAACGTGTATTCAGACTATAACGATGGTATCATCTACAGAAAAAGCTCATTTTTTAACAACGCTGATAAGAAATTAGAGATAATTTTTTACATGGATTCATTTGAAATGTGCAACGCTCTAGGTTCTGCAAAATCCAAATACAAGTTATTAGCCGTTTACTTTGTATTAGGTAACCTTTCTGTACATAATAAGACAAAAGTTGAAAATATTCAATTAGCACTTCTTTGCAAAGAAAGTTATGTGAAAGAATTCGGTTATGATAAAATATTTCAAAAGGTTCTGGAAAATGTGGGTGTACCTTCAAAAGATGGGTACACAAAAGGCTCAATAATCGCAAGCTCTGCAAATAACTTAGGAGCACACCAAATAGGAGACATTTTAGGAATGAAGTAATATGCAAAGGTACTTTATAAGATAATACGTAATATTTCAAAATGCAAATAAATTAATGAAGACTGAGTTCCAGGTAATGAGCTAGATATTTATGGAAACAGTCTCGTTTTGGAAGAGTACGGCACATGCATTGACGACCTTAGAGTGTTTCACAGACAAAGTTTTGATTTTGTTAGATGAGGATGAAGAATGGTCATAGAGAGAATCAAAACACGTTCAGAAAAGTCCTGTCTTCGAATCAACATTATTATATATACCATCCAATGCAGATAGAAAACATCAATAGACTCCACAGCAAATACCTACATAACGGTTTTTCTATACAATGAAATTCCGAGCTGCAGATCCAACGAAGCTGACCTTTTATCAGTTTGCAGTTCACAAAACTCACTTTCAGATACATTGTCTATGTCCAGCGGAGCTTTATCAGTAACATCCGAAGATGGCAACACTGGTTTTGTAGAATGTAAACATTTATTTACAGACTTCAGAATAGCCTGGAATAAAATTCCAAATCCTATTAAAACGCTGCTTGAAGAGGCAAAGCCATTAGAAATTTATCTTACTGATTTTATTCACTTTTTGATAAATGAAATGCGCGTTGTATCGTTTTACATTCCTGTTCCTATAATGCGTCAAGTGGCCGAGCAAGCTATATCAAAGCATCCTAAGAACTTTGGAACTACTAAAGACAAAGGTCTAATCAATACAGAACCTGCAAGATTGACGTACCACATCAATTACTTAAACAGAAAGTCTTCAAAAAGACCACTGAATACCTTAATTAAGCAAAGTTTAATTTGAAAAATGAAAAGCTTAAAAAAAAGTTTTCCGAATTGGATTGTTGACTTATATGAATCGGATGATGCCCTAGAGCAAGAGACCAGGGAATAGCAAGATAAAGAAAATATAGAAGATATAAATATAAAGACTTAGATAACATGACTATAATTAACGACATAATTGGTGGGTTAACAAATCAAAGCCTTATTAACATCCTTATGGCATTCAAATGCGAAAATTTACCTGATATTTTGCGAAAAATTAAATGGATCGAAGAAATGATGCTGCAGGGGCGCAGACGTAATCAGCTGGCGGAACAAACAAAATTTGGGTTTAATCATAATATTAATCCATGTAGATTCTCAAGACAGAATAAGATCCATCCATACAATTGTGGAGGTCAGAATTTATGAAAACTTGAGAGAGAAAATTTAGGTAGCAGAGAGAACCAAAGTAATAAACATAATACGGACGCTGGACGCAACATCAACAATAATAAGAAGTGCTTCCGGTGTACTGAACTTGGACACTAAGCTAATGGATGTCCTTTGGCTAACAATACAAGGAAGTGCTATAACAGTTTACAGATGGGACACCTAGCCAAGGAAGGTAAAAATAAATACACCTCAAAGTGAATACAATTAATTGTATCGATTATTGTAAAGACGAATACCATAAAATTGTGAACATACATATGTGGAAAATAATCTGATTTTGGACTTTTTGGACTTAGGAAGTGAGTATTATACGATCGTGAATTCGGTGGTTACCAGCTAGGGTAAGTCCGGGAGATTCGGCGCGTCGGGTGATATGGCGCACATCCAATATCTCTCACATTACAGCACCCTGTTACAAACAGCTCGAACCCATCATTTCCTCAGTCTCTCATCACAACTCGTGAAGTTCAGCGATTATTTCCATGAGTGCTGTGATTTTGGTTGAGCAAAAAAAAAAACAATCAATTTTTTCGCAGAAATTTATTTTGTAGTGTGTGTGTTGTTGTTTCTCGGTAAGTATTCACTGGAAATGAACGGCAAAAATAAAAATTTAATAAGAAAGAGCATGATTGTATTTACTGCTTGCAAAAAATACACAAAAGGCAGGCATTATAGTTTTTACAGTGAAAAGTATGGGCATAGTCATAATAGTAGAAATGGCGCAATGGTATTTAGGTGATTTGGTATGGGTACCATATCACCCATGCACTCGTTTGCTTAATAAATACCTTTAAATTAATAGTTATTTTGACCGTTATTATGATTTTATGAGTTGTTTTCTCTATACGGTTTCAGAAATGCCTTTAGTATATAAGAAGAAGGTAAATTTGTTTTGTAATAAGCTTAACACAGGTCACGCGAGTTGCATCACGCACGGAACAAATATTAAGAACATTAGTGCAAAGAAATCACGGGCATGTACACAAATCATTATGTACTAATAATAATTAAGTTTAGGCTAACAAATTTACATTTGTATAAATAAGCTAGCGATACTATAATAAAGGGCGAGTAGTATATTGGCGATTAATCAGCCTGTGTCTTTTATTTAACAGGGCATCTGCTATTTCTAGCTTGCCCAGAAGAAGCGGCGGATCTACTTTTTATAAAGCTTCCCTTCTAGGAGATCTGCTTTTTAAGCTTCTTACCGCATATTCTAATTTTTTTTATTTTAATTTTTCTTTATTTTGAAAATTATTTTTCAAAATTTTTTAAATTTTTTTTTAAAACGAACGCGTTACAGACAGACAGAGTCTGGGCTTTTTTAAGTTTATAATATTTTATATGTATTTCATATAGGGTAGTAAGAATCAAATTAGATTGCGACCAGTTTAAGCTTTCTGCCTACCTCTGACAAAAGTAATATCATTATTCATTATTTTTCGAAATTACAAATATATTAAAATTTTAATATCTAAAGATAGACTAGTTCTCTTGCTTCAAATCTCTCTCAACCTTCAAGTATGATCTGACTTCACAATCTGCTGTCCAAATGAATTACTCAGCAGACTCTTCTGTTTTGATATAGGACACTCAAGCAACTGATAATATTTCCCAAGAGCTCATATTTTATAATCCAATATTTAACCAGGTAAATTGTGGGCTATGTATACAGGTACAATTAAAAGTTTTGATAAAAAAAAATTTCATTTTAAACAGTCTCTTCGGTCGTCAAACGTATATGCAAAACCTAGCGTTCATTCTATTCAGATGAGTAATGCAGCGTCAAAGGGTAGGGGAGACCGGGGTAATTTCGTCCATGGGGTAATTTCGTCCAGTGTGGTTATCTCATCTCCCGTATGATGTATGAACCTGCCATAAGAACTGTAAACGCGTGTTATCATGTCTTCATCGTCAACGAAGTTTTGCGAAGTTTTGGTTTGTTATGTGCCACGATGTGCACTTTACTGTGCGACTTGTGTTTGCGAAGACCGAAAGTTAAATCAAGTGCCCCTCGAAAATTTTTTAAAACAATAATTAATCGCCTGTCAAATAATTATTAAGTAAGTGATTTTTACGTAGAAAAGTGTGCAGAACACGATTGCTGTGACGGATTTTTCAATTTTTTTTATTTCTCCTTAGTATCAAATAATAAAACAAAAAGGTCTGTTGGGGTAATTTCGTCCAGAAGCTACCGGGGTAATTTCGTCACTTTCTATTTCAGGAATATGGTCCGTAATTATATACGTAAAACTACTGCTACCGACAAAGGGCAATTGAAATTGGCAATTGTTGCTATAAGAAAAGATAAACTGAGCATTCGCGAAGCCGCGCGTAGGTTTAAAGTTCCCAGAATGACAAATAACGGCAATAAAATCGAGCGGATTGATGACGTTATCACCAGAAATGTTGGCGTATCCTCGGTGAGTAATGTTTCCTTTTTTGTAATACACGCTGTATATGTAGCAAAGTCCGTTTTCATTATCTAACAGTGGGTTTTAATATAGATTCTGGGAGATAAAGGCGAAATGGCTTTGGTGGCATACCTGGTTGCATGTAACGACATGTACTTTGGGCTGACTGCAAAGGAAACTCGTGGATTAGCTTTCGACTTCGCCAATAAAATGAACGTCAAAATTCCAGCATCGTGGGAAAATTCTCGCATGGCCGGGGAGGGTTGGCTTACCTCATTTTTGAAACGCCATCGGGAGTTATCCGTTCGTAAACCAGAGGCGACAAGTCTAGCACGCGCAACCAGCTTCAATCGTACAAACGTAAACAGATTTTTCACGCTGCTGAAATCTGTAATGGACAAGCATCGTTTTCCAGTACATTGTATATGGAATATGGACGAGACCGGAGTAACAACTGTACAAACACCAGATAGAGTAATCGGACGCCGAGGTGTCAAACAAATTGGGCGAGTCACATCAGCGGAAAGAGGAAGTCTGGTGACTTTGGCGATGGCAGTATCAGCGAGCGGATGTTGTGTACCTCCATTTTTCGTTTTCCCCCGGAAAAATTTCAAAGATCACTTTCTGAACGGTGGACCACCAGGATGTGCCGACGTTGCGAATCAAAGTGGCTGGATGACAGCGGAGCATTTTCTCGAATTTCTGCGGTTCTTTCAATCACATGTGCGAGCATCAGTCGACAATCCAGTGTTGCTAATACTTGACAACCATGAGTCACATTTATCGATCGCTGGACTTGATTTCTGCAAATCAAACGGAATCGTTGTGCTTTCATTACCCCCGCACTGCTCGCACAAACTGCAACCGTTAGATCGCACGGTATTTGGGCCACTAAAGAAAAGCATTAACAGTCACTGCGATCACTGGATGACTTCGAATCCCGGAAAGTCAATGACGATCTATGACATCCCCGGAATCATCGATAAGGCTCTGCCGCTAGCCGTGACATATAAAAATATTGTCTCTGGGTTTAAAAATACTGGCATCGCTCCAATAAATCCAGAAATTTTCGAGGAATGTGAGTTTCTTCCGAGCAGCGTCACCGATCGACCAAATCCAGAGAAAACTTACCCGGCTGAAGGTAACACGAATGGAGCAAATCCCGACACAGCAGCCAACGATGGAGCGGCAGACAATGGAACTGACAACGACGGAGCTTACAACGGCGAAATTGATAACGACAGAGCTGACAACCACGGAGCAAACCCCGAGGATCTCGATTTCACTGCTTCTTCCACTTCTCGCCGAGATGATTCGGCTGACTTGGGTAAAATTCTCGAAAGGATTCGAGCATTTCCGAAAGCCGCTGAAAGAACTCCTACAAGAAGAGGAAGAAAACGAAGATCGACCGCTGTCCTGACCGACTCACCTAATATGAAGAACTTAGCCGCGGAGCAAGCAGAGTCGCTACGGAAAAAACGTAAAAATATTACGCCAAGTAAAAAACCGACTCACCTAATATGAAGAACTTAGCCGCGGAGCAAGCAGAGTCGCTACGGAAAAAACGTAAAAATATTACGCCAAGTAAAAAAGCCTTAAAAGACTGTAAAGTTACGACACCAAAAAAAAGAGGGAGGCCAAGAAAAAATGTCCAAAATTTGGAACCGCAGCCCTCAACGAGCCGGACGCAAAACGTCAACAAAAAAACGAGTCTGAGCAGGTCAGTCTCCAACGAAGTGTGCTGCGTGTGCTTTGCTAATATCGGAAAAAGGGGTTCTGTGAAAAAATGTATTTCCTGTAACGGGAAGGCACATGATAAATGCGTCCGCACGGGAAATACTTACTTCACATGCGTAAATTGCCAAAAAGGCACGACGGACGAGGATTCGAATTAAGTTTCCCTATTTTTTATATATGCAAATAATAAAACATATTTAAAGACTTGTAATAACTGCATTTTTCATTAAAAATTCAATCAGAAATCGAGCGGATGAAATTACCCCGGGAGCGGACGGAATTACCCCAGCATTTTTGAAATTACAAAAGTTGCATTTATTTACAATTAATCAAATAACTCCTAAACAAAGCAAACTAGGTCAACAAATCTTTTTATATATTGTTGGTAAGAGTTCACCCTTTACAATGAAACGGCTCAATCTATAAAAATTTTAAATTTTGGCACAAAAAATCGATAAAGAAAAAAGGTGGACGAAATTACCCCGGTCTCCCCTACATTGTTCAAAATTATTATCAAAAGCATAAGAGACTTACAGGCATAGGAAAAAATCTATTGACTAATATCATAATTTAAAAGGAGTATGATTGTTGCAAGTTTTTAAATCAAGAATTTAATATTTCTGGTGAAAGATTTAAGAATATTGTGAAGGAAATTGTTGAAATGCATATATTGTGTGTCATATTACCCCAAAACTAAGGCAAAATGTTCCCGTAAGTTATGGGAACCATTTAATAGGCTGAAGCGAAATTTGAAAGAGTGTAATGATAAAAATGAACCAAAATCTTCTGAAGACATACTGATTACTTCGCCTGTATCTACTGCTGAGAACTTTCAAGGGAAAATATAGTTTCGGAATCTCACATTGGACCAAAGTCGAAAGTTACTGGAAGGAGACATTTTGCTTTAGAAAACATGAAATAAATACAATTACTGACCAAGGAAGTATTTACACTTATATTTCAAAATATGCCGGGTTGAAAAGTTCAAAGGGTATCATCTATTAGCTTATTGCCGCATTCACAATGCAGAGTGGAGTAGAGTAGCGTAGAGTGGAAACTGGCATCCCTTTTTTCGCACGCAGTAGGGCATATGGCTATCTCTGTTTGGCTCAGAGTAACGCAGAGTGGAGCAGCGTGAAAATAGGTTCTATTCTAATTTCACGCTGCCATTTCCGAAAGCTTATAAATTCGAATTTCGAACTACTAGCATGTAGATGGCGTGGAAAAAAGCTCCATACTTCTTTTTATCATAACTAGCATGTTTTAATGTTATTTTCCGATATAACATTTTTTATGAATGCTAATAAAAAACAAAGGTATTTTTTGCAAACTTCATGATTTAAAAACCAAAAAAATTACGTTAATTTCTATTTAGTTTCGAAGCAATCTGATGGGACCAACAGGTGTCTCCAGTTTCCTTTTTCGAATTTATTGCTTCGACAATGACAGCTGTTTACTTGGTTGATTAGTCGTGTTTGTGGCATTTTGCATCGAAAAATTTATTTAAAATGGAAATGGATGAAATAAAAATGTACGATTTTATTGAAAAAGTTCATGTTGAAGAAGCCTTGTGGAACGTGGCCCATTCGCATTTTAAGCAAGTCGACCACAAAAATGCGATATGGGTAAGAATAGGCGGAGAGCTTGGACTTTCAGGTGTGTGTGATTAACAATTCTAAGTTAGTTCAAAAATCTAAGGAAACAATAATTAATTTTAGGTGATAATGCCTACAATCAATTCAGGAGGATGAGGGAAAATACCGAAGGGAGAAGAAGAAAGCGGAAGAAAATCAGCGAAGTGGAGCGGCCTATTCGAAAGGCAGTAAGTGGCCATACATGGAGGCACTTCGCTTCCTGGACGACAATTACAAAAAACGAAAGTATGTTTAGAAATTTCTGATTTCGTCATAATTCTCACTTCTTCCATTGCAGAATCTGTCAATCTGAAACGTGGAGCTCAAGTGCACCTCGAAATATAAATTTTGTACAGGACACACAAATAGAAGAGTCTGAAGATGCTGTGCTAAACAGTGAAGTGGATATTTTCAATATAAACGAAAGATCAATGTCCATCGAACACGTCGGCAATGAACCGGAAGAGCAACAGCTTGGTGTCACGCGTACTCGATCAGCTCCTCTTGACGTCATGTTGTCAGAAGAGGTGTCTGTTTCGTCACCAGATCCTATTATTAATGAACCAGGTCCAAATGTTATTCGTCCCACGGCATTGCGGCTTACAGCAAGTGGTCCGGCAGCAGGCCCAAGCTCACGTCGTGCTCCGACTTTCACATCTTCTTCGCCTGGACCAGTGCGTATTTTAACATCTCCATGTGGAAATTCTTCTACACATTCAGGAGGAAAAACACCAACACTGGCGGAGGCATTTGCCACCACTTCAAATAACCTCATATCTCTCATGCGGATGCAAAATATGGATAAACAGGCACCTCAAGCTGTTCATCATTACAAACATGTATTGGATTTTGTTGGCCACGTATTTACTAGTACAGTAGAACGCCGATTATCCGAACGCCGATTAACCGAATCGCCAATTATCCGAATCGGTCCTAAGCGTAATATAAAAAATTAAAACCAAGCACTGTAAGTAAGTAATGTAATTTTTGTTTTGTTTTGTTTTGTTGTCACAAGTTGAAACTCGCTGGAGTCCAAATATATTTCAACTGTTATGGTTGAAAGCTAGAGGCAAGACACTACATGTTTTGCGTCGCGCGGCTTCCGTGAAACGCAACGTTTGTTTTTTTTTTTTCAACTCAATAACATTGAATTACTGTTAGTGAGCTCCTCTTTCTCTCATTGTGAAGATCGCTGTTTTGAACGGTTATATGATAAGTGAATAACCAAAATGAGTTCAAAGCGGAAACGTGTCGTCCTATCACTAAAGGTCAAAGTTGAAATAATTAATCAGTTAAAAAAAGGTGTGGCGGGAAAGGTACTGGCAGATAGATTTGGTGTTGGGGCAGCTACAATAACTGATATTAAAAATAACAGTGAAAAAATTTTAAGTTTTGTGACTGCGTTGGAAACTGATGATGGATGTTCGTCGCGAAAAGTAATGAAAAAGGCAAAGGATGAACAGCTTGAGAATGCTGTTTTTACGTGGTTTCTGCAGCAACGATCTATTGGACAACCGATTTCAGGATCGATTTTATGTGAAAAGGCGCGAATGTTCAGTGAAAAAATGGGTGTAGCTGGTTTTAAGGCAA
Organism: Dioctria rufipes; assembly: GCA_963924295.1. Classification (NCBI taxonomy): domain Eukaryota; kingdom Metazoa; phylum Arthropoda; class Insecta; order Diptera; family Asilidae; genus Dioctria; species Dioctria rufipes. The sequence goes on from OZ002742.1 coordinate 84,084,699, forward strand.
GCACTGGATGGATCCGCAATTTCAAGAATAGGCACGGTATTCGGGAACTGGATATTGCTGGCGAAAAACTTTCTGCTGATAGTGAAGCTGCTAATAAATTTGTGGACACCTTTAAAAAAGAAACTGAAAACTACGACCCTGATCTTGTTTACAATGCTGATGAGACTGGTTTGAATTGGAAAGCTTTGTCGAGAAAAACCCTAGCATCTAAAAGAGAACAGAGTGCTCCCGGCCACAAAGTCAGTAAAGATCGCGTCACCATAATGGTCTGCGCTAACTCTACTGGTACCCATCGCCTTCCTCTATTATTGATTGGCAAAGCAAAGAAGCCGAGGGCTTTTAAGAACGTAGCCAAGTTACCAGTGACCTACACTAATCAGAAGAATGCATGGATGGACAGCAGTATTTTTTTGGAGTGGTATGATAAAACCTTTCTTCCTGAAACAAAAAAGTTTAAAACGGAAACAGGAAAAAAGGGAAAAGTTTTGCTAATTATTGACAATGCACCAACGCATCCATCACTTGAGCTTCTCGTGAGAGAAGAAGGGAAATTTAAGTGTCTCTTTTTACCACCTAACGTCACAAGTCTGCTGCAGCCCATGGACCAGGGTGTGATTGAGTGCACGAAACGGCTTTACAGACGACAGTTGCTTCGTAAATTGCTTCTAGCTGAAGAGAACGACGAAGAACGAGTTTTGGATTCGTACAAAAAAATCAACTTGAAAGACTGTTGCTACATGATTGCAGATTCCTGGAACATGGTTAAAAGTGTTTCACTGAAACGAGCTTGGAATAAAATAAACGGCACATCAACGAAAGAGCAACTCCAGTTAGAAAAGCAAGCGAAAGAACGAGAATCAACCGCTGAAGTTATTGAAGACGAACAGGAATTACCGTCAGTAGAAGAGTTTGTAAACATGGCTAATGAAATCGCGGGATGTTCGGAGTGTGATGTCGCTGATATGGAAGAATGGTTGCACTGTGATAAGAACGATCAAGGGTTCCAGATACAGACAGACGATGAAATCGCAGCGAGTGCCATGGACGAACAGGATAATGAAGAGGACGACAATGAGACCGAAAGGGAAGAGGCACAAGACCAAAGTGTACCATCTCACAGCGAAGCGTTTATGTGCTTCGATAACGCCCTGAAGTGGATGGAGCGGCAGCCCGAATGCGACGGTGTACAACTTCTTGCCGTTCGGCGCCTACGTGACCTTGCCGCACGGAAACGCGCTTCAACTTCGAGGCAACTTACTCTGAGCGAGATGTTCAAGTGAGCGCACGGGGTTTCGTATATCATCTGCCGCGGTACTGATGCTCTCCCTCTCTCTATCTCTAGTGCACTACTTCCATATTGTAGAATTGAGTTTGTTAAATTTAATAAAGTTTATTCTATGTGTGACAGTTCGTTTTTCTTTATTACCAGTCTATGTCCGATTATCCGAATTTTCGATTATCCGAATCGACCCCGGTCCCAATTAATTCGGATAATCGGCGTTCTACTGTATTGATACAGAGCAAGCCAAAAAAAAAATGGAAAAAGAAATAATGGAAATTGCGTTTAAATATAATTATAACTTTTCTAATAAAGATATAGATTGAAAGACTGATGTTAAATTTTTAATTCCAAACTTTTATTGTCATCTTTAAGAAAAAAATTATGCATTTTGATTATTGTTTATATAATCCTTAAGGGCATCTCGCAAAGCTATCGCAACATTAGCCGAACGATTTGATGCCATCTGGGGAATGTCCACTAAGTTACTTGTTTGTCCAGTACCACTAATGCTCAATTCTAGCATGGCTGTACGACTGCTTGTCTTCCTAATAAAATTATGGAGACAAACAGTACTTTTTATAATTGAGTTGGCCACTGTTGGACTTGCCGAAATTGTTGTATGGTAAATGCGGAATCTACTGACAAGTATTCCGAATGCCTTTTCTATATGTACCCTTGTTGCTGAAAGACAAGTGTTGAAACGTTCTTTTGCATGTTCTAGGTTTCTTCCACCATAAGGACCCATTAGTCTCTTCTTTAAGGGAAATACATCATCGCCAACGATATAGAACGGAAAACGCGTTAGTGAATTTGGAAGGAAATCATCTTCCGGAAACTCAAGTTCATCATTGAGTAGTTGTTGTCCTAATTCACACCGTCGAAAAATGCCACCTGCAAATACAAGATACTATACAGTGTTACACTTCTTTTTTACGAGTAAACTGGCCATCAGACTCGGACCCGTATGAACCAATGTTGACGTATGAGATATTGTAGCCTGCATCGCATACTGCAAGCAAGACTAAGCTGAAGAACCTTTTGTAATTCCGGTACAGCGTAGCAATAGCACCAACACAGTTCGGCAAACCAGTTTTTATATAAATTTTTGGGCTGTTTCCTTCATTTTGTCTTTAGTAGGTGCTTTTATGTACTCTTCCTGAAGGCATTCACATATTTTTTCTGTTGTTTCTTTTATTATATTATGCACCGTAGACTTCCCGATACGAAAGGCGTACGACAGACTAGCATAGCTCATTCCTGTTGCCAAAAATCTAAACAACAATTCGATGGAATAATTGCAATTTTGTGTTTCAATTTACTTAATGCACAAGCACTACATACCTCAAGGTTATTAATAAACGATCTCTCGCTGACAATGGTGTTCTTATCGAACGTGAGCCCAGTATACCAAGTAGTTTGTTGAATTGCTCCTCTGTCATTCTGGTGTAGTTCTCAAAAGATTCTGCATCTGCCATCTGCATTTCTCGCACAAGATTACATGCATCTCCTTGGCTTTTTCGGCGACGATGAATATCACGAACCCACCATCGTCGTTTCCGCTTTGTCTCTTCCTCCTCAGCTATGACTGCACACTGTGCCATCAAAAGAATGCATACCGATGTGCCAACAATTATTTGATTTGTACTCATTTTCATACAAATAACTCAATTTCAAATTTAACTCAAATGACAGTTCATTTCAAAGTTCGAAACTCACTCTGCGCTGTATTGTGAACAGCTTCACTCTGGACTCAAAGCTCACTCTGCTCCACTCTGCATTGTGAATGCGGCATATGACTTTGATCAATTTTATCCTTTAGCCACAAATAAACTTTTTACTGAGGCGTCCTTCATTAATACAAAACTTATTGAGAAAAGTCGAAATAGAAAATTGAAAGATGTGGAATTCCAAAAGGGTTAAAATTACAAAAGAAAAAATAATTTCTTTATATTTTAGATAAAAACACACTAAACAAAAATAATTTTTAAGACCGAAATTTAATACAAGAAAAGTTGGAAAGTATAAGGGAGCAACTGAGGCAACATAAAAGGACATTGCAACTGTAGAGCGCATCACCACACACACACACCATTAAATTTAATTAAGTAAATCATACAAGCCACCCATAAGGTAATTCACTGCAGTACATGCAGAAAGAATAAAACAAAAAAGAACATTGATCAGGCAAAACACCCATAAGGTGATTCACAGCATTCTTTTGTATATGCAGAATGCACATATGAGTGTCATGTATCAATGAATATACGACGGCAAAGCTTTACGCTATGCCTTTGCTTTGCAATAGGAAAAGCAAAACCAACAGCATATGGTACGATAGTGTAAACGATCAATGAAAAGCATTACATTGTAGCTTTCTTTGTTTACTTCTACCTGCTGAAACTTTGGGTAATGCCCGCTGTGCATTATTTGCATGCACAGCAATTATGATCAATAATTAAATATAGCAATGGCTGAAGGTGTGTGATTGGTTGAAATTAACGAAATAAGTAATGTCAGCACTTTTCATAATATGTAAATTCAGTGTAATTATATGAAATAAATCAGAGTTTATATTGAACTCCACTGGTGCGTATCTATTCTAGATCCTAACTGCGAGCTCCCAAGCTCCAACATGGCTGCACCTAAAGATTTGAGTAATAAAGAAACAAGTTTTCTACACAACCCTTGGTTATTGTAGTTTGTGATTCATTACGCAAGTTTTTGAATATTTGTCTATTATATAATACTTAATGAAAAAATCTAATAAAATATAAACGAAATCCTTAACACTGTATCTTCAATAGATACATCGGTATTGTCGAGATAGTAGTTTAAAAGATTATATTATAAAATACATATAGGTATACTGTGATCTTAACGCGTTAATTCTAAACTTTCAAAGGCATAGGTATATGTTAATGCTAACCTGTCGTAAGACTGTACAAAATTTAGATAGTATTTAAAGTCATTGGTTTCTTTTTATTAACACTTTTACCCAATATTTTAGATGAAATATGCTTTTCGTACGTTACTGTAGAAGACACTTTATATAAAATCAATGACTCACCGCTAACTGCAATAGACATCTGTTTTAAGACTTTTCATGCGTTAAATGCGAAGAACCCCCCCCCCCCCCCCCCCCCAGCGAAGGTATATGGACTCTAATTAAAAATTAGTTTATAGACGCGGACAATAACATAAAATAAAATGTTTAGATTTCTTAGGAGTAGCTATTTCGCATGCAATAAAAACTAACAAATTAACTAGTCCTGAAGTGTCCTTGAAACGACAAAAAGGAAAAGAATCTGTATAGGTCGGCACCGGTGAGAGGCTGCTTGTAAAAGTAATTACCTTTGCCCCTGTTAACTTGGGTTTCTGGGAATAACTCTCAGGCTAAAAGGTATCACGGTGAAAATAAGAAAACTGGGACTGTGTATTTTAGTTGTCAAATAGTCCTCCCGCGTTTCCGAATAGTCAGTTAAAAAAATAAAAGTGGATACGAGTGGTAAAATATTTCGAACAATCTATAAGCTCGTTAGTGGATAATATAGTCTTTTAGGTTTAATATTAGTAATCAGAGTAGTGTAGTCCATCTATAGTATTGAATCTTCATTGTGTGTTATAGTTAGGGTCTAAGTGATCAGTTGAAATGGGTTAAGTGATCAATTATTTAGAGGTCTCAGTGATCGAATGTGTAGACGTAGCATGGATGAGTGTGTGATGTAGATAATAGACATCCTCTCAATGAGTAATTTTACTCATTTCAATCTTTCAATTACCTTGAAGGACCCAATATTGTGCAGGAGCGTGCCTTTCTTCCCCCTGACAATGAATGAGATAGAGCTGTTGAGTGAATAAGTGTCCGCATAGAAAAAAAAACACATTAACAAAAAATAAAAACAAAACAAAATAAATAAATACAAAGTGTCTATCATTTATAATAGTAAACACCAGACATCGTTGATTTCATAATGGAGCGAGGCATTGCTGTCGGTCTCCAATATGTACTGCATACAAATTCTAAAGAAAATATTTCCAGTAAATTTCTAAGAAAAAATTGAAGGCTTCCCTACATCAGGTCCAGGCTGTGGTGCTCATGATTAGTGGAGGCCGTGTGCAATGCAAAATTTTAATAATTTCTCAACAGAGATGAAATCTTGGAGATTCCACATTATTTTTCACTAACGCCAAACTACACAATGTGCCTGCAATATCTTTGTATTATAGAATCTTTGTACGAAACTTTTATATAAATTTTCTCGACTGTAACTTGTTTTTTTTTTTTTTAATCCTGTAAATCATCTCGAGTCACCGTGCATGACTTTGGTTATACAAATTTAATTAATTTTACTGAACTTTTTCATTTTATGGTGATTGAACAATTGTAGTCATCTGAATTTCTTCCTGAGCAACAAAGAAATAAGACCAGAGTTACGGGATTTCTTTGGCTTACGTCCATAACTTGGACTAGGAGTGCTTGCTTAAGCTAAGATCACTAGCCGAGCCTTTTAATATGAAACTTCGTTACTTTTTTTAAAATAAAAACTCCTTGAGTTAGCTTGCACTTTTTTATAGTTCTGATGTTTCACTATATTCCGTTTGTACAGTCGTACATCAAATAAATCGTTGCCAGGGCGACTGAGGTATATGGTCTCACATAAAGTAAAAATCAATAGAAACGTTTTCAAGGTTACGCAAGAAAATCTTTTTACCTCAGTAGTCTTTGCAACGAATAAACTGACTATATAAGTGGGGACTGGCGCTCTAAGCATGGCAGTCCTTCCTGAGCAGACCTAGGTAATGCTTTAAATTACCAATCTGCTAAGCGGTGCTTTAAACTGCTTGTTTGTCACCAATTGTATAGTGCTGTAAACTATACAGTTGGAATTATTATAGATAACAGGAACTATAACCCGCTTTAAGGTTTATAGTATTCCTTATAGCTGAAACAGTTGTACACCGCATTTAAGTATAAAGCTGATAAGCATTATTCAATACAATAAAATTGTGTATGGTGATTTAAACTGTCTCCAGTGCTTTAAACTGACTACAGTACCTGTAAACAATTTATTGAGAACCAATTACACAATAATTGAAATCTCTTTAAATTCAAGAGTTATAATTCGCAAACATTTATAACCCTTCTTATAGTGGATTTATATACCGCTTTAAGGTATATAAATTACTAGACTATAACGCTTTTAGTCATAAATAAATCTAGCCATTACATTTCCTACCATTTCAGATAGAAAATTGCAGCAGTAAAACCAGTAAAACGTTAGTATTAAAATAAAAAAACCGAATTGTTGTTAACTATTATAAGTTTCTGGTGTCAACCAAATGTTAATAGTAAATAAAATATGATTTCAAAACTAACTGAATTGTCATTTACCTAGCACCTTTATTGATTTACAATTTTTTTTGTAAGACGACCTAATAAGAGGTTCGTACACCGTTACTATACTTCTTTCACGTTACACGTTTAAGGCTTAATACATTTTACTTCTTACTTACAGGCAATTCTTTTTAGTTTAGAATAGTTTACCTTACCATTGGTGGGGGGCCAACCTATTCAGAAAATTTTAGAAAATTAACTGCCCAGTATCCTTGAAGTATCGGCTTTTTATTTAGGAGATCTTCGGTCGAATTCCTACTAGCTAAGCAAAATAACAAGTATTACCTATACAAGCTATGTTGGGACATTTCGTTAGAGTATTTCCCCTGTGTTCAAAGAAATTCTATACAGTCATTGGTTCACTTCTAAGTACATAGGAAATAAGCAAACAGAAAGAAGAGAACAAAAAAAAACCCGCATTGCTCAATAAGTAAGTCAACCAACACGTGGGATTTCCCAATTGTGTACAAGTAAACCCAAAAAAATGTACTGTCAGTGGGATAGGTCAGTGCCGTAGCAATTTTTAAAATCGATGTCGTGCTGTCGCGTTTGGATTCTTTGTTCCGACACAGCAATAAATTATATTAATTGTCGGCTAGCTCGGAAAAGACAACAGAAAAAGTTGTTCTAAAAATAAGAATTGGTTAGCCGTATGGGAAATATAATATGATATGCACGAGAATAGAATAATAACGCAAACTAGAAGGCCGCCCTTGTATAATCGGCCCTACAGACTTCCAAATTCGCATAGGGAAGAAATTCACAGGCAGGTTAACGATATGTTGCAAAATAATGTCGTTAGAACAAGTTTCAGCCCTTGGAACACGCCTCTACTTCTCGTGCCAAAAAGAGCTGGCAATAAGCGATGGAGAGTAGTGGTGGATTTCCGTGGTCTAAATGACAGTACTGTAGGCGATGCATATCCGCTGCCCAATATAACGCATATATTGGACCAGCTGGGCAAATCCAAGTACTTTAGCACATTAGACCTGGACAGTGGTTTTCAGCTTTTAGTACACCTTCTGGGCACTATGAATACAAATAGGATGCCGTCTAGGTTAAGTAATGCACCTGCCACCTTCCAGTGTCGTGGCCCGAACTTGTATGCGGATGCGGAACTGAATGGACCAGTAACTGGCAGGTGCATTGTGTGGACTAGCAGTAGGTAATCGCAGAGCGTATTGCTTCATATAGCAAAATTCTGGGCTATTGCGTGCTGTTTACGACTGATGTGTCTAATTACTTCACAGGCACAGCTCTGCGATTGTTTATAAACGATACCAAGCATGTTATTTCGCACAATAATCTGCTTGACGGTTACCGGTTTGTGTACTATATCCCAGCTGCTGACTAGAAAGACAGTGACCAGCTGTTTCGTCAACGGCAGTAGAATATTACCGCATCACAGGTATGTGAGGGTCATGTTCTACTTTCGAGTTCCGCATCTAAGTTAATGAGGTGCACGACTAACTGGAGGTAAGCAGTTGCGTTTTCAATAAAGTAATCGGCGGACGGTAATATCGCGTTACAAGTTAGATGCTAAGAACATATGACTGTGCATAGTTTTTAAGCTTTAAAGTGGATAATAAAGAAATTAGTAAAGAAAAAAATCGATCGTTATCATTGAAATCTCCCGAGTGTAAGTTTTCAGGGAACACGACACCAGTGTTTGATGAAAAACGGGTTGACGGGCTTACAGGGCATTCAATCTTTCGTTTATGTTGACGATATTTTTATCTACGGATACGATCTACGCGATCTCAACGCAAAACTAATAAATTTTTACAACAGTTTATGAAAACATAATTTATAGCTCCAGCCGGAAAAATGTAATTTCATAAAAAGAGAACTCATTTACCTGGGACACGTGATCGCAAAAGATGGTATTAAACCAGACCCCTGTAAAAATGGTGGTGAAAGCTTACCGCAGACCGAAGAAAATAAAGGACGCGAAATCTTTTCTAGGATTCGCAGGATACTACCGGCGTTTTATACCTGACTGTGCAAAAATAACAAAACCTTTAACGAAACTTCCAAAGAAATATGTAGAATTTCAATGGGATGCCTTCTGTGATGAATCATTTAAAATCCTCAAAGAAAATCTAGTCCTCGCATATTCAAATTTTACTGAGGAATTTCTGGTTACATTCGATGACAGTGCCTTAATGAGAGATAGGGAAAGATAGGCTCATCTGCTTCGCGAGCCGCATCTTGAATGCAGCGGAGATAAAATACACAACCACTGAAAAAGAGTTGTTTGCTATAGTTCTCGAGCAGTTTCACCCCACCCCCCCTCCCTAACCTTCCTTTAGGAGATGTGGCCAGTTGAAGATTTCGCCAATATTCGTGAGAATAAATGAGTATAACTTTTGAACCACCCTATAGATTTTGGTTATTGTTAGCTTATTAAATAGCCAAGAATAGTGTATTACTCTGTATTTTTTAAACAAGCATCTTTAAATTATTCTCAAATATTTCCAAAATTTTGATTTTTTTACAAAAGTTTTTGAAATAAATAGTATTTATGAAATTTGTGTAAAAAAAATGAATTTTTTGGAAATATTTGAGAATAATTTAAAGATGCTAAAATTAAAACATACAGAGTAATACACTCCCCGACAACTACTATTCTTGGCTATTTAATAAACTAACAATAACCAGAATCTATAGGGTGGTTCAAAAGTTATACTCATTTATTCTCACGAATATTGGCGAAATCTTAAACTGGCCACAGCTCCTAAAGGAAGGTTTCTAGTGTGGGGGGGGGGGGGGGGGGGGTATGTGGAACAATTTTGTGATCAGCTTACCTCAAGGAATCGCGTGGTATACCGGAAGGTATCTTGATCTGAATCACTCTGTATACAGATCAAGAATGCGTATCAGAAAAATGAAAACCTTATCAACATATCTGGTAACCAAGTTAGTTAGCTACGATGAAAATTGTAGCTAAGAAATGTTCCTAATGTTCAGGCACACACCCAAGTTTCTATCTTTTACCAGAGCAATGCAATGCTTCGGTCCATAAAATCAACGAGGCCTCGATCTGATATAGGGAAGCCCTCAATTTTTTCTTAGAAATTTATTGGACTTTTTTTCTTAGAACTTATACGCATTTTTGAAGGCCTACAAGTTTTTGAGCGTAGTCGCGTAATTATGCAATAAGAAGTTATTTTTAGAAATTTACAGAAAATGTTTCAATAGAATTTTTATTCACTTTGTTAGCCGATTAGAGTTATTTTCAGATACAATACTTTTATTTGTGCCTTTGTCGGCCTAGTCCAATTGCCAATAAATAAGCATTCATTTCTTTTGCCGTTGTCAGCCTTCAATAATGCATAAAACTTCTAAGGAACACATTTCCAGTAAATTTGTAAGAAAAAAATTTCCAGTAAATTTCTAAGAAAGAATTGAGGCCTTCATACATCAGGTCGAGGCATCGCCGATTTTATATTCGAGTGAGACGTTGCAAATTTTTTTAATTGACTCGCAACATGTACATATCGGACTTCTGGCTTTCAATTTTTCTATTCGTTTCCTTATCTGTATATTAACTTATTTGTGATATTATTTGCCATCAAATAATACACGCTTACGTCATCTGCTGAAGACAAGCGTCCAAACTTCAAAATGTTTTTCTCCGAAAACCAATGAACGGTCGTAAAATGTTCGCGCCAACAGCTGTAGATTGAACTTTCGTATCGTCAGTTCTAAACTTCAACTGGCAGCTTCATTTCACGAGTGATGCAATACGCTAGCGGCTAGCTTAAGAGTGAAAATTTTTATTTTTTCTTAAAACACGCATGTTGTGAACGTTGCTGTCAACAGATACAGAACAACTTGAGGTTGAAATGCAGGATCCCATATTTTTATCAGACCTTGCATTTTTAACTGACATGACTAGTCACTTGAACGAGTTTAACTTAAAACTGTAGGGTAAAGGTCAAAATATTGCAAGCTTATATGGGCATTTCAAAGATTTTAAAAGAGAAAGTTGCAGCTATTCAAATCAACATTTGTCAATAGCGACTTTACTTTTTTCCCTAGTTGCAAGGAACATTTGAGGAAATGAAAAATTTTGAGGGAACATCATTTTCATCTCATGTAGAATATATTGAAGATATAATCAAGGAATTTGAAGAACGATATTTCGATTTTGGAAATTTTGAACAAGATATTTTATTTTTTAGTCAACCTTTAACTATTAATATTACACACGTAAATTCCGATTTGCAGTTAGAGTTGTGTGATTTGCAAACAGTTCCCTTGTTTAGTAACAAATGTGAAACAGGATAAGATTTTTTTAAATTATTACCAGAATGAAAGTATCCTAAATTGCGAGACTTTGGTCTTCGAATGGGGTCAATTCTCGGCAGTACTTATTTTTGTGAAAATACCTTTTCAACAATGAAATTTATAAAATCTAAATATAGAAGTTCCATGACGGACAAATCGTTATCAAATTTACTCCGTCTGGCTACTACAAACATTGAAATTGATATAAAGACATTAGTAAAGGAATCAGAGCTACAGCAAAATTCTCATTGAAATACACAATTTTGTTAATATTGTCTAGTATTTCAATAAAACATAGTTGAACAGTAATAAATGTTTTTTTTGTTTTGGGTGTGGCCCGTGCTAAATTTTTATTTTCATATTGCGGCCATCGGGTTCTTAGAGGTTGGACAGCCCTGCTTTAGATAATGGATTACAAGGGACACAACAAGCCCAAGAAAATATTGAGTTATTTGTGCTTCTTAAGGGATGGGGATTTGAGTACGCGTACAATAACTTAATAGGTGCGCTAGTGATGCTTTTGATTTAATCAGTTTTGAAAAAATTTCAATACATATTAATTTTACCTAGAAAAGGGCATAAATATTGGATGCTTGCATTTGCTTACTGAGAGAGACCTCGATAAAAATTTTCAACTAACCGAACTATGGCATTCTTGTGCAATTCAAGGATAAACTCTGTAAATGGAAATCAAAAAACGTAAATAACAGGAAAAATGATCAGTGATTTTATAAATAGTAACAATTTTCCTTTCAAGGGATACATTAATACGCTTGACGAATCTGGGAGCTTAGTAGAAGTTTGGTTTAAAAAATTTATCATTACGTTTCATCTCCGTCATCATCTTCAACAACATTTTCAACGGAATTACCAATTGAAAGTTCAAGTTCATTGCAATCCTTTGCAAAACGAAAAGAGTTTTTTATATAGAGATTAGCATAAACATTTTTGTACTTTAGGATTTGGATTCATATCTCAATGGTGCAGAAAAATGTATTTGGAACACATATGAGAAAAATAACAGAACCTTGTTACCAGCTTGTAGAGAAAAACTGGTGAAATATGTTGTGAGGTACTACGCGGATCAGAACACGTTCTTGCATGACACGACGACGATTTTAATCGACTTGCGGAAAACAGAAAAGATAAATTTGAAAAAGAGCAAAAGGGAGAACGAATTTGTTGTTTTGGGGGAAATTTATTACTGTAAAAGAAATAAGTACCCTTCCGGGAAGACTTTATATAGCTTACAAAAACCACATCCATAAATTGCGAAAAGTATTATTGTTCCCAAGAGAAAAACAGCATAAAAAAAACCTTATTAAATTGAACGAAATAGTGATCTCAGGTAGTGAAATCTTATTTTGGCCGTGTCCATAAATTCAGAATAGTGCCACATGTAAAATATATAATTGAAAAAAAAAAAATACCTTTAACTTGAAAGAAATTTGTGTTTTGAGTGCATATACAATATATATATATATATAAGTGAAATATTAAAAAAAAAATTGCCACTGAAAGGATTAACATAATCCGAATTTATGAATAGAAATTTCGACCCTATATTGAAGGATCTCGTTTCATCATAGTGACGGATCACTCGAGCTTTCGGTGGCTCATGAGTCAAAAGGATTTGTCGGGAAGATTGGCGAGTTAGAGTCTTAAACTCCAGTCCTTCGACTTTACCATTTTTCATAGGAAAGGTTCAGAAAATGTGTTAGCCGACGCCCTCTCCCGGACCGAATTGGAGGAACTTAGTCAGATAAATACCCACCCAACCTTAGAGTTAGACGATCAAGCCTTCCAGGACGCGCAGTATCTGGAGGTAGTGAAAACTGCCAAAGAAAATCAGGCCCAGCTACCTGATGTGCAGGTGAAGGACGGGATTGTGTTTAAGCGGCCCGAGAATGGTTCAGTTAGTGAGCCTCCATGGAAGATTTGGGTACCAGAAATCCTCACAGAATCTCTAATACGGGAAACCCATAATCCACCTCTTTCAGCGCACAGTGAGATTTCAAAAACAATCGAGAAATTGAAGCGGTATTTCTACTGGCCTCGACTAGCTGCCCAAACTGTTAACTTTATTAAAGGATGTCAAAGTTGCAAGGAATACAAGCCCCCTAATCAATGCCTTCGTCCCCCGATGGGTGCCCCAACACTTCCAGTGCGTCCCTGGCAACATATTAACATTGATTTCCTGGGTCCATATCCTCGTTCAAGGGCGGGAAATACAGTCCTTATTATTGTGATAGTTCGATTCACGAAGTTTGTTTTAGTTAGAGCACTAAGAAGTGCACTGATAAGGTTAGTCATTCCCTTCTTAGAAAGGGAAGTGTTCCATCTCTTCGGAGTCCCTGAGTCTCTCGTGTCTGACAATGGGGCACAATTCACGTCGAAGGAATTCAAACGATGCATTGGAACGTATGGCATAAAACATCACCTCACCGCGATTTATACCCCTCAAGCAAATGCCTCCGAGCGGGTCAATCGAAACATTCTAGCAGCAATCCGGGCCTACTTGGACAAAGATCACCGGAGGTGGGATGAGAATTTGTCGGAAATTAGCTGTGCCCTAAGGAATGTCGTCCACGATTTCTCGGGGTATACGCCTTATTATTTGAACTTCGGTCGGCATATGGTCACGCACGCCTCAAATTACGAGATCCTGAGGAAACTCCAAGCCTTAGAGAGCGAGGATCTTAAGGTGGGAGATTCATGCGTGAGAGCGGACATTCGAGCTCAAGTAATCGAGAATTTACGTAAGGCGCAAAGTCGCCACCGTAAACAGTATGACCTAAGTAGCGCTTGCCGGAAGTACTCTCCAGGGCAAGAAATTTACCGCAGGAACTTCACGAAAAGTGACGCAATAAAGAAATTTAACGCGAAGCTAGCCAAGAAATTCCTAAAATGTAGGATCGTATGAGCCGTGGGCCAACCTGGCGGCCGATACACCTCAGAGATAATGCCATTTCTCCCCCCCCCCTCCGATTCCGCGTCAGTATAAACATCCCTTATCCTACATGGTAACCTTCAGACTCGGCTAGGCTACGGGGTATCTGTCCGAGCCTGTCCTGTAACGGTGCGCTCAATTCGCAATTAAAAGCAGTATATAACCGCTCATTAATAGCGCATAAAATTGGAACCAAGTAAACGGAAAGCTCAGATGTTGACACACAGGGTAGCACAAAGAGTAACTTCGAATAGTCCGCACCCCCTTCACTTCAACTCATATTATCCATTCCACTCAAACCAACGCGCTTCAGCAGTCCTCTCAGAAGAAAGGAATAAGAAGATGTTCAAATGCATGCAACTTCAGCATGACAATTCTTTACGAGCCCACCCCATGCTGTCGACTATAAAAAGTGCCTATACATGGCCAACCTAAAAGAAACTTCCAGAAAGCTTCCTATAAAAGGGGAAATGTCGATTTGACATGATCACGTGACACGAGGTACCAAATCGATAACCAAGAGAATAACCGGGCGGTGAGTAAAGTACCATCAAAGTGATGTGCGCCAGCCGATATCAGTAAGGCGGAACATAAATGCGGTAGAATATTCTTTGGATTAGTGACAAAGCTAAGAAAGTCCAATCAAAAGTTAATTCGAGTGGATTACTAGTTAGCCCATAGTAAGGAGCACCACAATCGAAGAAAAATTAAACCGCGCGTTGAAATTCCACGTTCAGATTACGCAAGTGCATACGAGAAGGTGGTGACTCGCACGGGTGAGAATTCCAATATTAAGTTATTATCAGTAATTACTCATCAATTAAATAATTAAATTCCGTAGGTAGAGCTAAAAGCCATAATTAACCTGTGCGCTGAGGTTAGGGTAGATAAAGTGTGTAGTGACAACTTAACGGTAGACGGAGACCAGAATTCCGTCAATTCGTGGCGGTAACGGTCCCGAGAAGAAGGAAGGGTAAAAGGAGGTGTGGCGCACAGTTTGCATGAACTAAAAAATAAAAAACTTTCTTCATAGACTGTAAGTAGAGCATGAATTCACACATAGGTGTCATTTAGCTTTGCGCTTCACGCATACCAACTTTGCCTTTTTTTCCCTCTTAGCAAGTCACATTACATTCTTTTTCTGTCAGAGTCTTTTGAATCATTAAGTGCGTCACATGTAATGCGAAGTAGCCAAAAGATACGAAGTGATTTATATTGTGTTTTCTTATCGAATAAGTTTTCTTTGCAAATGTTAAATAAAATTAAGTCTGAATTTATCATCAATAGTGTTTATTTTATACTGAAACACGTTGGACGTATCAACAAATTGAACGTACCAACAAATGGTGACCCCGACGTGATAAATAACTTTTGGTGAATAGAACCGACAAGCATTTACAACGTGAATTCGATAACAAAGTGGTTCCAGAAAATAATTGCTCCATTTTCAATTATACAGCAATAAAAAGTACCGCTATTTCTACATATTTTGGTGCTGCTGTAACAAACGCAGCAGCCGCAAGCTACATTTCAAACACCGTTATAGGCGGGGCTAACAGTGCTTTCAAAGGAACATATGCCGAAATTTTACAATTCCCCTCCTTCAATACAAGCACAATTTATCGCAAGCTCAACACATCATCAAGTGCTACAAAGTGTACATCGCACAATACGTCGATAAATCATCACAGTAATTCTGACTGAACATATAGCAGACAGCGGCGAACAAATTGCCCACCATCAAGCAAACAGTCCAGGGCGATTTCGCAACGCCACACTCAGGCCATAACATCTTGCTCGTAAAAAACAAAAAAAAAAAAACAAAAAAAAAAGCAAAGTTGGTAGCGTGAAGCGCAAAGCTAAATGACACCTATGTGTGAACTCATGCTCTACTTACAGTCTATGAAGAAAGTTTTTTATTTTTTAGTGTATGCAAACTGTGCGCCACAGGAGGGAAAAGCAGGAACCTCAGGAGACTGTCGAGTCTCCGCGAAATTAACCAGTCAGGAACATCATTGCAAACGAAGCAAAACAAAAAGGGGAAAACCCCGCACTACTAATAATAAGGAATAGGGTACCCGTGACCTCCAGTGACCTGGAGGAGTTAGGAATGTACTATGTCTGTCCTATAGATAGATTTAAATTAAGATCAAGCAGGCCGTGGGTAGCATAAGGTTGTATATAACCTAACTTATAAATTTTATTGAAAAAAAAAACAGGAAAGAAAAACAAAAAAATTCCAGCCGTGTCCACAAATGCATTTGGAGCATAACTGGTAAGTACCTGGCCAAGTCCAGTATATGTATATTCCTTGAAATATATGAAATAAAGAAAATAAAAAACACCAATCCTTTGGAAATATAGTACGGATAGATTATATAACCTATTCATTTGAATTGCAACGTAGGATATATGTATATATACATATAGAAATAGGTTACACAACCTATTCATTGAATTACATAAAATTTTAATATATATATTACATATAGAGAATGGCTTAAAATATATAAGTAGCTGATTTTTTAAATTAAACACCGTTAATTTATCACCAATCTGTCAGTTATAATTTTTTCTACGTATAACCTTATCTGAGTGATTATTTAAATATTTTTTAACTCAATGCATATCACAATGAAATTCAGGATTAAAAACTAAAGGGTAAATAAAAAAAAGCATTATTTAAAAAATTGGTGTATAGTTAACATATTTTCCAAAAGGTTTCCTTATTGATATGAGTGGATAACAAAAGGAGTATTTTCAAAAAATATGCGTTTAATATATGTTAACTCCACACTTACATAATACATATTTGCATTTGAAGGTACAGTATGCTCTATAAACTTATTCAAAAAATCCAGTTGAGCGGGCTTTTAAATACTTGATATGATTATGAGTTTCTGTGAATTAGATGTGTGTGAAGGGGAGAGGTATTTTTTCAAACATTTAATTTGCAAATGTTAGAGTCATAACTAGTTAGTGTTTAAAATATTCTGTCTCAGAATTTTTCGATTGTATTGTAACAAGTCTAGTTTGAAAATATTTGTTTACTTTATCTCTAGTTATTTCAGTAACAAAACATTTCAGACTATGAACAGCCAACTGATGCACAAATTCGGCTAAAGCATCTCACAGAACCTTGGAAGTTGTCGAGGTAAAATGGAAAGAAACTGGTTCGCTGAGAGAAAAGCATTTTCATCAACCAGATAAGATTATCTCTACAATAATATCCAACTGGACATTGTACAAATCTGCCAATGGAGCTCGACTCGTAAGTGGAATATAAAGTTTATCTATCTTGGAATGCTTTAAGAATTTTCAACATATTTTGTAGATTGATATTGACTTTTCCTTCTTTTTTCCTGACAAATTGAAATTGAAATTGAAAAATGGGATACATTTACAGAACTGATTATACCTGTTTTTGAGCAACATTTGAAAGACAAATACACTAAAAGTGCCTTAAAGTAATTAAATTCTATCAAAGACAAATGTAGTTTTATATCTTCTCTTCGTATACTTGCATAATATTAATTATATCAATTTTACAGAACAACAAAACTTAAAGATCACACGTCTTCTTCATGGGATTTTGATCCCTAATGGAAAAGCAAAGAACAAGGTTACCAAGAAGATATGGAAATTCAGCATGGTGGACAGCCAAGAAGCCTTCGTTTCAATTGTGGAGACATTTAATAATTTTAAACCCTTGTTAGACAAGAGGAAGAAAACTTATTTGGAGTACGGACTTACGTATCAACCAATGATTCTTGTTGTAGGTAATGACGATAGTTATAACGAATGAGGACATAATTTACAAATTTAACAAATTTTCGCACGTTCTTTCTTGTGCTTTTAAAATTCATAACGTGTTTAATCTTACATACCAAGAATAAATAAAAGAAACAAAAAGGTGGAAAACTTGTGTTTTTTGTTTTTGTTTAATATTGCTTCTTTAACGTTTTCAAAATGAGTGCATACCACAAAATCTCTTCCAAAACCACAAATTATGTAAAGCACGCAAGTCAAGCGAAAAAGACGGTTTTGTATCACAGTCTAAGGATAAATCTAACAAAAGTAAATAAGAACATATGGTTTAATAAGCAGTGTTTAGAGAGGAATTTGTGCCCTAATTATGTAAAGATTTTCTGTCGGAATACATCAAAACCTGCACAGAAAGCAGTAATGACTGCACAACACATATGGATTCAACAAGAATTAAGAGGATGGTACAGAGCGAGGGACAGCATAGCATTTTATTTGTATATTCTACACAGTACATTGGCAAGCAATATGCACCCAGCAGAATTCTCCACGTTCGACTATCAAACTAGAGATGAGGCTGAAAGAGAAGGTAGGAGAAAACAATTCAATCAGGAATGTAAGCTGCAACGATTAGCATGGAATAAATCTATGACACACACACATCGGATGGCGGATGACGTCACGAGAGACCAAAAGCAGTTCTACGCCCGGATCATTAACCTGACGGACACAAATTTCGACCAGACAGAACAAAAATTACTCAACAAAGGTTTAAAGTACAATCCTAACAGAAAAATCAAAGCAAATGATCTCGAATACTTAGCAGCGCAGACAGAAGTTGCAATCAGAACAATACGCAATAGGAATGATGCAGAATTAACGAGGTTACAGTGCAGAAAAATTATAGAGAAAGAGCATAGGGAAACAATAGGTAAGGTCAATAGATCAAATGATAATGAAACAAACTTAGTTAGGCGAATTACAAAAAAACTAGATGACAATAAATTGATAATACAAAAAGCAGACAAAGGAAATACTTGTGTAATTATGAAGAAAGAGGATTACCTTCAGAAAGTTGAGAATTTTATTATAGAAAACAAATTTACTAAACTTGACAAAGACCCAACTAAGAAATTTAATTGCAATATAAGGCTTAGCTTAGAAAACAGTAAAAATATTTTAGACAATAAAAGAAGTTGGCTGTTAAAAGAAATGAATCCTCAAGCACCTAAACTCACGGGGTACATAAAATTACATAAAGAAAACAATCCAATAAGGCCGGTCGTTTCCAATATTCAGAGTCCCACGTATAAGATATCAAAAGAAATAAATTATATACTCAAAGAAATTTTACCAACTTTTAATTACACAATAAAAAACTCATACGATCTTATTAATAAAATTAAAGATATCGAAGTATCCAGTAATTACAAACTTGTTTCGTTTGATGTCAAAAGTTTCTTTACAAACATACCAGTACCTGAATGTTTCTCTATAGTCTGTGATATTATTGATAAGACATATCTGACCACAATACAAAAAATTGAATTAAAAAGATTGATTGACTTAATTTTAGATTATAATTATTTTAAATTTAATGGAGAATTTTATAAACAGGACAAAGGTCTGGCAATGGGAAACCCACTCTCTCCATTGCTAGCTGACATATTTATGAATTTTATAGAAACAAAAATTTTAAAATATGACTCCAGTTTGGTAAAAAATGTAGGTTATTGGTACAGATATGTAGATGATGTGCTGTGTCTTTGGAAAGGCACAATACGTCAGCTAGAAAAATTTGTCACACTCATAAACAAGATACACCATAAGATACAGTTTACATATGAACTTGAAACAGACAATGCTATAAATTACTTAGATTTAACAATAAAAAACAAAAACAATAAACATGAATTTTCTGTGTATAGAAAGGAAACTTACACAGATACGGTTATCCCTAAAACATCATTTACTTTTAATGGACATAAATACGCGGCTTTCAATAGTATATAATATATATATAATGCTTCAGATACCGATGAACCAAAGGGATAAAAAAGACGAAATAGATATAATTAAACAAATAGCAATTAGTAACGGTTATCTTGAAAAAGAAATTGACAAGCTAATAGAGAAACAAAAAACAAAAAATACAATAAGAAACGCAACAAGTTTAATACCGGATACTAAAGATACCCAAGCCAGATGGGTATCTTTAACATATACTGGAAAACTATCAGAGAAAATCGCGAGAGAATTGGGAAAACATAATATTAAGGTAGGCTTCAAAAAACCCAGTGAGTTTAGGAAATAAAATAATTAAAGTAAAAGACAAAACTGAGGTTCTAGAGAAGAATGGAGTTTATAAATTAAAATGTACGACATGTGAAGGTGTTTACATAGGTCAAACAGGCCGTAAGTTTAAGGAGAGAATTAAGGAACATTTTAACATGAATAATCAGACTTCTAATTTTACAATACGTTTAAGAGAACACAAACATAGTTCAAATGCAGAGGTCGAAATTTTACACATAGAAAAGAAGGGGACGCTGTTAGATTGCTTAGAAAACCTAGAGATAGAGAGAGCTAAATTAAATTATACACATACACTTAACGAATGCATGCCATATAACTCTCCATTGCTGTTACCATTAATAGGTTAGTCTGTAGAATTTTACATTAGTCTACTGAGGATGGCACAAACAGCCGAAACAGCGGTATAGATATTAAGTAAAGTATTTTATATCTTGTATTTGTGGAAGACAACACCTAATAAATACAAGAAGCAAAAAGGTGGAAAACTTGTATTTTTTGTTTTTGTTTAATATTGCTTCTTTAACGTTTTCAAAATACCAAGAAGTGTTTGGACATTTATTCCATCATATTTTTTTGAAATTCAAGACCGGCAGTTAATATCTACAGTTTCAAGTATGCTTCAAAAATAACTTCTCTATTGAATATTCCTTTTAAAATATCTTTTTTTTTTTTTTTTTTTTTTTTTTTTTTTTTTTTTTTTTTTTCATAAAAAATTTATTCATTTAAACTAATAGCAAATGTGTACTTGCTACGTTTGTTCTTCTATTTTCCCTAGCATTAATGATTTATTTTTTCATTTGAAAAGCATACATAAGTATGTTAGGTGCCAATGTGCACAAAACAATTGTCCTCAAACATTTTCAAATTCGAAATCATTTAAGAGGCATTCATCTCGAACGCAATCTTCCAGTGAATTACTAGAGCATTCTAACAAAAACATTTTCCAGTTTGAGTCAGATGAAATAAATATAGGCGCCTGCAATGTACCATGTCACCATGAATTAACTAATGATCTTCAAGACAAAACCGAACTTTTGGGTCAAACATTGTCTACTCTAATGAAAGAAAAATTAAATTAATTAAATTAAATTTAGTTGCAAGGCCACAACATTTTATTCCCAGGCATTTCATGCTGACCAGCCCACCTTCCGTTCACATGGATCTTCAGCCAGCAATATTTTCCTCAAATTAGATTTCTAGTGTTTTAGATTTAATCAGTTGTAATTTGCATTTAATAAAATCGGTTGCAGTAGATTTCTTGTTGTTATTGTTTTTTTTTTAGTTCTGATTAAATAAAATTGATTAACTTATGAAGATTGATGTTATGTTCCTGTATTTTAATCGCTAAACTTCCTGCACGCGCATATAACCCCGTTCCTAAATTTCACTTACCTTTTAAATTTCAATTAAATTCAGCTGCCCAGTCAAATAATTTCGCAATCGCAATAGCAATTGCACATTTTTTTTAACAACTTATCGCAATCAGAACATACAGTAGGTCATATTTCAATTTTGCATTCCCACAAAATTGCTGATTCTTGCTCCTCTTCAGACTTACCTACGGTAAGTAAATTTCCGTCTAAATATTTTGCAGTCAGATTATTTTCGCCGCGCCGTTTAGCAACGTCGAGTACAGAAGTATTAAATCGTCGTCTTGTCATTTTTGTTAATTGCTCGCAGCACTCAGAGTTTTTTTTAGTTCGTTTTGATTGTAAATTGATTGATAAATTATATTAGTTAGTGTATAAATACAAATTTGTGTGAACTTAATAAATAAAGAATAAAGTTATCAATTATTGTGTTGTTAATCAAGAACCCTAACAGTGATATGCATCATGCCAGCATAATCGTAGTTTGGTACAGAGTTTTTAAAAATCGAAATCAGCATTTTCGTACTCCGTAATATCTAAAGTCGAATGGACTGACGGAAAAATATGTGAGGATTAAGAAAAATTTACTAAGAAAATCTACAGATATCCATTCAGGATTGTTAGAATACAGGAACACTCCTTTAGTTAACATGGGGTATACACCTTTAAAGTTATTATTTAATCGTCGTACACGAACAGAACTACCTAGTCATGACAAATTTGATTCCTAAAGTTATTGAGGATAATGATGTAACAATTAAATAACAAAAAGAAAAGATTAGACAATATTACAATCGTGCCACGCGAAAAAGAAAGGAATTTAAAGTAGGTGACCCGACATGGTTTGATAGCAAATGGTATGCTGGAAAAATAATTCAAAAACACTTTAGCCCTCGCTAATTCATTGTGAAATTAAAAGACGGAGGGACATTGAAACGAAACCAGAAACACTTAACGAAAAGATCACATCCGTGTAATGAGTGGCGATCATTACGCATCTCATAACCCCGAGATAAAAGAAGTGTACGGAGTACATCTAATTAATTCAACATTCATAAAATTAATTTCCATTAACAAAAAATAAAATTCATTCACCTCAATTAATTATTACTGAGGTAGCATAATTCATAGAAACGTTGTAAAATAATTTTCTTGCATGAGCGAAAATGTAATGTCAGCATTTGATGCAATTCATTGAACTCATTGCAGTAAGTTGTTTTGTTCTTTTTTGCTTATTGAAATTTCTTTCTTTTTTTTGTTATTCTGAGTTCAATAATTGCTACATTTTTATTGTCAGCAATTTAGTATTATAAATTAAGATTGATCGATTAATTGTAAATGCAGTATTCTGTTGAAAGTACGAATAAAATTATTTATTTTGAGCAGTATTGGTATTTCGTTTGGTTAATTAATATCAACAAGAAGAATAAAAAGGATTCGGCATATAACATTTTCAAATAATTACTCCCACAAGCTTTCAATCAGAAGTCAATAAATTCTTCAAATTAATTGCCGACTCAACTTTTTATGCAATACGCGTATTACCCATAGAACCAAACTTTCAGCACGAGAGCGATTCACATAGGCCATGCTTGACCTACCTTACAGCCAGTGCAGGCTGCTTACATGAATTATGGATACATACATGAATAACTATGCGCAAAGCGCTTAATAAGAGACCCATATATCGAGCACCGCATGTTTCTCCTCGTTTCTAATATGTACATATAATTTACTGTCAATGCACTATACTCGCTTTGTGCAATTTGTTTGGTACCTGACCCATATATGTAGCACTGTATGTTGTAATTCTTGTCATATATATGTATATAACATAAGCCAATAGCCTGCGTTTAATTTCTTTAAGCACAGGGGAAAATTTGTAATAATGGCATGTACAGGGTGTCCCGGACTAATACTGCAACATTTTGCTAAATGATTCCTCTCGTCCAGACAACCAAAAAATTGTATGGCAGGGGGGGGGGCAAAATGTCACCCTACCGACTTACAGGGTGATTAGTGAAATATGCTCTTTTTTCACTAAACACCCTATATCTTAAAAAGTACAGGGTGTACGGTCTACTTGAAGACGGCATTGTATGCAGAACCTTAGGGTCTTTCCTGTGAATGTTAAACCACCCCCCCACCCCCCCCCCCCAACACCAGAGTTATGACGCTTCAAAGTCAAAAATACGTGTTTTTTTTTAATTTTTCCGTTATTATTTTAAAAATACCCCTACTAACATACCTTTTTGTTACAAAATTTCGTAAGCCCAGAGCCTCCTCTTTAATTTAACCCATTACACTTATGCTCTATCTGTAACGGTTAAGGAGCTATCAGCGCTTAATCTCGCACCTATTTACCGCCTAAAAACATGGAATCTCTTGCCTTAGTAACTGAAAACAAGTCATTTTAATACACCTTTGCGTAGTTTTGTCTGAGAAGATCATAGCGGATTTGTATACCTGATTACATCACAGAATGGTTACAGAAAGAGAATAATAACAATCGAGAACTTCGTAAAACAGCCTTTATTTTCATGTCTTTATCTAACTGACTTAATCCCTTTACTACTTCAAAATACTTACCTGGTAACACATGCCATATTATTATGTAGTAATTAAAGCACTAAAAGGGCTGCTTACATCGCACACAAACAAGAGGCAATGAAAGAAAAAGATGCTTTACTGCAGTACCATTGCAACTTGCCTTCTGCACTTGCCGCAGGTAGTTACATTTAACCAATTACATTAATGTCAACCTATCTATTGATTATAGTACGATTGTATTGAAAATGGATTTATACTTACCTCCTGTTGTAATGCAATCTTATACTTTATCAGGTATAAAAGAAAAAATCTACATGTTTTTCCTTCAGTTGATTTGTAATTTCATTTAAGTTGAAGTACAATTATATCAATGTCTTGTTTTTCTAATAACGAATATCGCGATATGATTGTCACATACGTGAATTGTAATTACAACTCTTCTGAAGCTTGCAGAAGATATCAGGAGAGATATCCCTTACGTCGTCAGCCAAATAGAGGAGTTTTCACGAGGATTTTCAATGAGTTGGGACAAAGTGGGAGCTTCCGACATCACCACAGGGATACAAATCCAAGTAGATCAAAGGTCCAAAATGAGCAAGACATGATAATACGAGCTATTGAAAGAAACCCTGGAATAAGTGTGCGGCGCCTTTCCATCCGTTTTGGGATCCCTAGGACTACCGTCAGCAGGATAATTCGGGAGAAGCAACTGCATCCATATCACTACACACCCGTTCATGGTTTGATGCCGCAAGACTGTATTCCGCGGGAGAGATTTTGCCGTTTGATCCTGCATTGTTTGGTGGATGAGGAAAATTTCCTCCGACGAATACTGTGGACGGACGAAGCCTCGTTTCATAGGTCAGGAAGCATAAATTTGCATAATTTGCATTGGTATGCAAGTTCAAATCCGCACAGGCCATTGCAAGTTTACTTCCAACATCGATTTTCCGTCAATGTCTGGGCCGGAGTGTTGGATAACATATTGATTGGTCCTTACATTTTTGAACAAAAGCTGACAGGGGAAAGATATCTGGAGTTTTTACTAAACATACTGCCCGAACTTCTAGAAGATGTAACGCTAGATACTCGACGTGTAATGCTGTTTCAACAGGACGGACCGCCTCCTCACAGTAGTAATGCAGTAACGCGGTGGTTGAATATTCATTACCCCAGGAGGTGGATAGGACGGTTTGGATACATCTCTTGGCCAGCAAGATCTCCAGATCTAACTCCACTGGACTTTTATGTATGGGGCTATGTTAAAAATATAGTCTATGCCACGGAGATCCAAACATTGGATGAATTGAAAAGGCGGATCTCGGATGCCTTCGAACAACTTTGGGAGAACTTGCGCGAAATCGATATTTCGGAGGAAGTGCGAAGGCGTATAAGTTTATGTAGGCAAGTTAGGGGCTCGCACTTTGAAAATTTATTATAAAAATTTAAAATTAGTTTAATTTTGTAGTGTAATAGCTTTTGAGTTATTTATAATTATTAGTTTAAGTGCTTAATACAGTAAGTTAGTTTAAGTTCAAAATCAGTAATAAAACGTGTAATAAAATTAATATCTTTTTTCTTTTCATCACTTATGAAAGGATGTGCAGTTACCATTCTGTGATGTAATCAGGTATACAAATCCGCTATGATCTTCTCAGACAAAACTACGCAAAGGTGTATTAAAATGACTTGTTTTCAGTTACTAAGGCAAGAAATTCCATGTTTTTAGGCGGTAAATAGGTGCGAGATTAAGCGCTGATAACTCCTTAACCGTTACAGATAGAACATAAGTGTAATGGGTTAAATTAAAGAGGAGGCTCTGGGCTTTCGAAATTTTGTAACAAAAAGGTATGTTAGTGGGGGTATTTTTAAAAAATAACGGAAAAAATAAAAAAACAAAAAAAACGAATTTTTGACTTTGAAGCGTCATAACTCTGGAATAGGGGAGCGGTGTGGGAGTGGTTTAACATTCACAGGAAAGACCCTAAGGTTCTGCATACAATGCCGTCTTCAAGTAGACCGTACACCCTGTACTTTTTAAGATATAGGGTGTTTAGTGAAAAAAGAGCATATTTCACTAATCACCCTGTAAGTCGGTAGGTTGACATTTTGCACCCCCCCCCCCTCCTACAATTCAATTTTTTGCTTGTCTGGACGAGAGGAATCATTTGGCAAAATGTTGCAGTATTAGTCCGGAACACCCTGTATATAATACACGTCAATAGCCTGCACAGGGGAAAATGTTTAATATCGCTTACATAGCGATATTGATTATTCCCAATAAATAAAATCAATATATGTATGGAGGCGTGCCCAATTTTGATTGTTAAATTATTAACATTGATTTACCAAATTCTGCTCGATTAGCAAATATCGAGGAAAATCAATGAATCCTCCTGAACAGCGAGTTATTTTTGGTAATGATCAAGAGACCCCCGACCCACGGTAAGGTCTCTTGATCCTAAAGAATCTTAAAACTAAACTAAAAGTTATATACAAAGTGTCTTAAAGCTAAACTAAGATTTATTTGGAAAGTGTCTTAGAGTTAAAAACTATTTGTAGAAGTGTTAATAAATAAAAATTACGGTTATCCCAGACACGGAGTCTCAATTCCAAGATAATAATAATATCAAAGGGCTGGTGAACTTCTCTTTAAAGTACTCCCAGTCCTTGTTGTGAGAAAAAAACTTTAATAAGAACCCCGATCACAACATCCGTTTTGAAAATGAATTAAAAGAAGCAAACAATTGTTTAATATATGATTTAGGTATTTGTGTATATACGAGTACAATTTGAAACATAAAATAAAATTCTTGTTTGGGAAGATATGAGAAAAAAATATTATATCTATAGCATTCGCAAATGAAATGTACTGAAGTTATATTCTAGCGAGCCATTACAGGTTGTTCTTCTTCGCAGTTATTAGTTAGTGTTAGTGTATGTGATCTTACAGCTAATCCTTTGAACCCTTTGTCTATACTTCAATCTGCAGTAGCGCCTCTACAATACAGCAAGTAAATAAATCAAGCTTCGTTTCGCAATCACTAGATAGTTCTATACACGAGGGTTTATCTTTAAAATTTAATAATAAATTTAAGTCACGTTCAAGGGTCTTTTGATTAATTAAATATATAAAATACAAAAAAGATTCTGTATCACAAAAATAGAACAGAACTGCTCGAACTATCAAGCAACATTTTTCGACTTTCTCACGGCCAGGATATAAAAAGTGAGCGATCGATGAATGCTCCTTCATAGTGAAGTGAAGTGTCTAGCAGTGAAGTGCCTCACAGTGAAATTAAATACCTTGCAGTGAAGTGCCCGTAAGTGGTAGCCAGTGTAGTGATCTTGTGCAACAAGTGAAGTGCAGTGACAAGTGGCGCATGTATGCGTAATTATATTAAAATTGAATTTATTAATACTTGTTATTGATTATAACAATCAATTTTAAAAGTGAAATAATTTGAAAACGCATAGTGAAGTGCAGTGTCAGCACTTTAATGCAGAAATATACATATTAATGGCACAATAGTGTGGAATTGATTTAAAAAGCACATTAGTGCAGGACATTTTTTTATTAATTAAAGCAATCAATTAAACAATTGAAATAACTTGAAAACACATAGTGAAGTACAGTGACAGCACATTAGTGCAGGAATATACATATAAACGGCACAATAGTGCGGAACTGATATATAAACAGCACATTAGTGCAGGATATTTTATTGATTAAAACAATCCATTAAACAATTGAAATAATTTGAAAACACATAATTGATTAAAATAATCAATTACACAAGTACAATAATTTAAAATCTCATAGCGAAGTGCAGTGACAAGTGACGCACGCTGTGGAATCTATATATAAACAGCACATTAGTGCCGGATAATTTTTTTTTTTTTTTATTGATTCAAGATCTTATAATAGCACATCAGTGCACAATACTAGAACAAATATACTACTCGAACAAATCACAATATAAGTTCAAAATCGCTAAAATATCAATATAATAATAACAATAATGGGCCTGCTGAACCATATGTCCATATGGATTTAGTCATGGCTCTCATCGCTGCTAGAGACAACGCAACGTCAGATGACGACATTACAGATCGCTCCCCTCCCCACTCCTCTGATAGAAGAGGGTTTGGTAGCAATTCTGACATCTCAGTGCTTAGTAACACCTCCAAATCTAAAAGAAAAACCTTATCATCCAAAGCTAAGGATAAAAAAGAAGGTCAACAAAATAATAAAAAACAAAAACTTAATAGCAAAGCTACTAATCTAAACTTGAATAATAATGAAAATAAGAATAAACAAAAAAAAAATTAAGAAACTAAAATCAGAATTAGCTGCTACTAAACTCAGTGATGTGTTGCCAACTAACCCCTCCGATGTCATCGATGGATCATTGGACCACTTCATGCTTTTAAATCCTAGTGCCGTCCCTAGGTCAGATGATAATGGACAGACCAACATGCTAAACAATATTGAAGCAACCAACTCAAATACATCTAATTTTCCCAGTGCAGTCCCTGGGCCACCAGACCACATCATGTTAACAAATCCTAGTGCCTTCCCTAGGTCAGAAGATCTCATTGGACAACTCAACGCAACAGATTCTGTTACCACCAACTCAAAAGATACCAGCTGTATAAACAACGAGTCTGACTTAAAGGTAGATAAAGTAAAGGGTTTTTCAATAGGGACGCTCGAACTTTGAGAGAGCATAGCGGCCATCTTGGTAATGCGATAGCTGTCAAATTTGGCATGAATATATATTTAGTCATGGCATTTCATCATGGAACGCTACACGCTTCAACAACGCGTAGAAATTGTTAAAATTTATTATCAAAACCAGTGCTCTATTCGCCTAACGTTCCGTGCGGTGCGTACAATTTATGGCGTTCATGGCCGTCCTGCAGAGTCCACAATCCGTCGTTTGATAAAAAAATTTGAGTCAATCGGGTCGGTGATTGATGAAGCAGTTCCTGTACGTAAAAGAAACGCAAGATCGTTGAAGAATATTGTTGCCGTTCGAGACAGTGTGCGAGAAAACCCCAGACAGTCCATTCCGCGTCGTGCGCAAGAACTAGGTCTTTCTGCGACATCAACATGGCGGATTTTGCGCCGAGATTTGGGTTTTCATCCATATAAAGTTCAGTTAACTCAAGAGCTAAAACCCAATGACCACAGGCAGCGCCGTGTATTCGCTGATTGGGCGTTAGAGCATCTGGCAGCTGATCCTGCTTTTGCAAAAAAAATCATCTTCACTGATGAGGCTCATTTCTGGTTAAGCGGCTTTGTTAACAAACAAAATTGCCGGATTTGGTGCGATGAAAATCCGCGGGAGATTCATCAGGTGCCTTTACATTCCGAAAAAGTAACTGTTTGGTGTGGATTTTGGTCCGGCGGTATTATCGGCCCTTATTTCTTTGAAGATGCGCAAGGAGCCGCGCTCACTGTCAATGGTGACCGATATCGGACGATGATAACAAATTTTTTGTGGCCTAGGTTAGGTGGTATGGATCTCACAAAGATGTGGTTCCAACAGGATGGCGCTACTTGCCATACAGCACGGGAAACATTAAATTTATTGAATGGGAAGTTCGAGGGCTTCGTCATCTCGCGTGGTGGCGACATCAACTGGCCGCCGAGATCGTGTGACTTAACACCGCTCGATTACTTTCTGTGGGGCTACGTGAAATCTCTAGTGTACGCACATAAACCACAGTCAATTGCTGCCCTAAAGGCCAACATAACTCGCGTTCTTCGTGAAATTGAGCCCCATTTATGCGAAGACGTCCTCCAAAATTGGTCCACCAGAATACACCATCTACAGCGGAGTCGTGGTGGCCATTTGGCTGATATTATTTTTCACACATAATTTCATTAAATATTCTTTAAAATGTAATAAAAATTGTGGTAATATCACTTAAACAGGTTGTTTTATTTCATTTCAAAGTTCGAGCGCTCTTAATGAAAAACCCTTTACTTAATAATGTTTATAGTAAACAATTAAAAGAAATCACATTTAATTATAACTTACTGCTTGATAAATATAATAAACTAGTTAAGATTATTGAAAATAGTCCCCAAACTAAGAAAACAATAAAATTAAATAATGACAATAATTCTGGAGTCAGTAAACAAAAAATAAAATCGAAAAAAAACAAACTATTTGAATGGCTTTCAGCCAAGTTACATCTCGAATAAAGTAGATATCGAAAATTATAATCAATATATAGTGTTCTTTCCGATAACGAGGATGATAACATGGGTGATCAACCATCCCTAACCACCTCAACAGACACGATTCTCATTCGATCCCCCAAATTACCTAAACCACCTCCAATCGTTACTTATAACTTAAACTTGAAAGACTTCTCAAATACTCGTAAATTTGAATTAGCTATTAATGAGCGAACATTCCTGTTCAAAAAAATTAACAAAAATACTACAGACGTACTAGTTAAAAGTTTAAAGCACTTTAAAATAGCAATTGAGCTTCTTAAAGCCGAAAACATAAATCACTATAGCTATACCCCCAAAAACGAGAAACCAATTAGCATTCTACTAAAATCTCTACATTCATCGTACGATGAACATGATATAACTCTTGAATTCTAAAGAGTATTCTCCAATCTTGAACTAATTAAGGTCTCCCCGTTCTTAAAAAATAACCCAAGAATCAAAGAACCAATATGGCTACTTCAAATAAAAAATGGAGCTGACCCCATGGAGATAATTAAGACTAATTACTTCCTAGGCCAACGAGTATATTTTCACAAATTCAAGCCTACTGCAATAACGCAATGTCGCAGCTGTCAACGTTTCGGGTATGTAGCCTCTAACTGCTCGATGATATATCGTTGTGTTAAATGTAAAGGCAACCATAGCCCAGGGTCCTGCCCAATTCCCCCTAAAAACAGTCCGCTAAACGAAGTTCTTGAAAGAATCGAGAAAAATCCAGATGGATCAATTCGTATCGAAAGGGCGTACTACCCGAATGTGTTAACTGTGGCCAGTCCGCACACCCAGCCAACTACATAAAATGTAGTAAATATCTGGAAATAATTTCTAGAAAACTAGAAAAGCCTCTTCAAAAAAATAATAATTTCTCTAACAGTTATACAAAAAAAATGTGTTCTACGCCTCATTATTTAAAAATAACCAAAGTACACATCACCGCTCATTTAGAGATCCTAATGAATATAACCAGCGACCTGATAACTTACAGTATTTGAATGACGAATGCAACATGCTATTCGGTCTAAATTTATTTGAGTGCCTTCATAAAATCGACAACTTCCTCCCCAGTTATAGAGAGCTTTCAGAGATTAATAGTAAAAGAATGGCGCTATTATCCTTCTTAACTGAACTAACCGTTAGTAGTCCATGTTAAATCAATCCCAAACTTCAATCAACCCCATAAGTAATTTAAAAATCATAACCATTAACGTAAACTCGCTTATCTTAATCCATAAAAGACAGCATCTTAATACTTTTCTGAATCAACATAAGCCTAACATAGTTCTCCTATGTGAAACAATTTGCACTTCAGAAATTATAACTTCATCAGAAATGACAGACTTTCAGATACTGGAGGAGGAACAGCCATATTAATTAAAAACAATATTAAATTTTCCTATTATCATAATCCTATTTGCTACAAACATATCGAAGTTAACATTATTATCATCAATTTAACGCAAAAGAAAACTCTAGCCCTAGTTTCATTATACAATAGAAGCGGTGCTTCACCCATAGCAGAAGATCTCTCTGAATTCCTTAATAATATCAAAGCTGCTGAGATAGTCATCGGGGGTGACTTCAATGCCATTCACCGGTCCTGGGGTAATATTCAGGCCGTCGAAAATACCACGGGGAGTTCTTTATACCACTGGTACACGTCTAATTCCAGTAGCAGAAACCTAACACTAGAATATTCCGACATGCAAACACATTATAATAATTATACTCTTTCATTAATTGACTTCTTTATCATATCTAGCAACATTATGGTAAACCACAATAATAAAGGTAAACTCTCTATCCTAGACTACCCCTCAGACCATGCAGCAGTGGAATTAAATATTACACTCTCCAACAGTCTGATTAATGCAGAAGTAAAAAAAATATTAGATTATGGGAACACAAACTGGTCCATATTTAAAGCACATATAGACCAAAATTTGCCACAACTTCTTGATAACTGTTGCCCCACCGCCTCCGAAATAGACAACGCGATTGATGACCTTGATAGGATACTGATCAACAACAATACATGTATCCCTCTTCCCCGTCTACTGCTTAAAATTATCTGTACAAAAAACAGGCTCAGAAGAAGATGGTTTAAGCAGCAATATAACCCTCAGTTCTTCCTTCTTAAATCACAAATTAAATGTCTCGAAAAAATCATCAAAGACTCAATCAAAATACATTATGTCAACTTTTGGCGCAAAAAACTGTCAAGCATTAAAGTGGATAATAATGCTATAAAAACAGTTAAAAAATTCATGGGCCTGATAAGAAGCAATAGTATCCCACCACTTCAACTGGCCAGCAACACCGAGTTTATCTCTGACAATAAAGATAAAGCAGCCATCCTTGGCAACCACTTCTGTAATATACACAAAGCAAACCTTCACTTGGGAAATGCTAAATCTAGTGCCTTGATTAGTAACTCAGTACAATCAAAATATAAAAATAAACTATCTCCCCTCGTCTCATTTTCCAATATCTTCAAAGCTAATTTTGAAATTAATAATCCATACCCATTTCAAGAGAGACACTCAGACCCCCCCTCTGACCAACAACCAAATCCACTACTACCTGGAAGCATAACCCTTCAAGCCAATAATGTTAATCACATTAAGTTCACCACACCTAATCAAGTCGAGGACCTAATCAGGTCACGAAACAAAAAAAAAAACAGCTGGATATGATAAAATATCTAATTATATGCTTAAAAAATCTCCGCCTTGTCTCTTCATTCATTGGAAACAAGCTATCGTCATCCCTATTCTTAAAACTCATAAACCACCCAGTCTGATTTCTAGCTACAGACCTATCTCCCTTTTGTCATGTATTAGTAAAGTTTATGAAGCATTTCTCCTTGATAAAATTAAATCCCACTGCGACGATAACAATATAATTCCCCAATTTCAATTTGGATTCATGACACAACAATCTACTACACATGCCCTAACAGTACTAATGGAAAAAGTAGGCCACAACCTCAATAACAAAAAACCCACTTTAGCTTGTTCCCTCGATATTGAAAAGGCCTTTGACACGGTATGGATCGAGGGCCTCATTTATAAAATGAAGAACCTCTTCGGTTTTCATGATCATATCTGTAGAATCATATATAATTATTTAATAAATAGATCCTTCATAGTTAGAATACAAGATTGCCTCTCACAGGAATTTGATATAAAGGCAGGAGTACCCCAGGGCTCCCTACTCGGCCCAACCTTATACAACATATTTACTGCCGACCTCCCGAAACCAAATAGGAATGAAAGTAAGGTTAATATAATATGTTATACAGATGACACTCTCATATTTGCTTCTGGCCCGAAAAAACACTCGCTAAAAGCCCAAATCAACAATTACTTAAAAAATCCTCTTAAGTATCTTACTTCCTGGAAAATCAAAATCAACTTCGCCAAATGTGAAGCAATACTCTTTAAAGTCAGAAAAAAAGACTCTCCACCTAATGCTTGGTCTGGTCTCCAAAACTTCCACCTAAAACTTAAGAACCATAATATTCCAGTCAAAAGCCAAATTAAATATCTGGGTATCATTTTTACCGATAATCTACTCTTCTATAGACACATAGACTACATACTCAAAAAAGCAACAAATTGTTTTTGGGCACTAAAAAGAACCTTCAAACCCAACTCTAAGCTGTCCACCAAATTAAAAATTGTCCTCTACAAGCAAATGATAAGACCTACGCTAAGTTATGCATTCCCGATATGGCACAGCATAAGCTCTGCTCAAATGGAGAAACTAAGAATACTTGAACGTAAAATCCTAAGAGACTGTATCAACTATAAGCGTAAACCCGGGACATTGAAATGGATCAGCAACAGGAAACTCTAAACCAAAACCAAAGTTGATAGAATTGACCGGTTCTTAATAAAAATTACGACTAAATTTATAACCAAGCTAGAATACATAGAAAATACACTAATCCAAGACATCAATAGACTACATGACAGAAACGTTAATCAACTGGTCTATAACACCACTCAATGCACCAAATGAAGTTAAGGCCTTCAACCTATAACCGCTGTTGTGTATATATCCTCGGGTTTAATTGCAGACACTATCCGCAGACACTCTGTGTACTCCTCACCTCTCTTTCTGTTAATTCGTTGATATATTCCCTGGGACTGTGTAAATGACACTCAATTGCTTTTTTTTTTGTTTACACTTTTTTTTTAATACACTATCTTCCTTTTTTTTTATACACTATCTTAATTATTAAAGTTACAAAAAAAACTTATAACATTAGAACTTGTCACTTATGCTTAATAGAACAAACAACAACAAAAACAATTGCTGCTTTTTAAGGCTGTATAAATGCTTACAACGCACGACGCAAAAAACATAACGTTCTGGCCGACAATCTCAAATCACAACTTTTTCTTTTGAAAACCAAGATGCACCGCTACCAAAATCACAAAATAAACCTTTTCCCTTTTAAAAACCGACCCTCGGGACTATTTCAAATCGACCGCTTAAAACTGACTGCCTAAAACTGACTGCACTCGACTTGGATTTTCGTAATCGCAAGTCTAGTTGCTCAGGATAGGAAAGTGCTTAATTAGCATTCCTATCCTGAGAAAATTATTTACCGTTGGGCATGTTTAAACATGCCCAGAATTATCGCGACGAACGATGGTTGAAATTGAAATATGATATTTTCGTAAATATCAAACCATCGTCGTGCTATCGTGTATACATTGTTGCGATCACAATGTATGCAGCTCGCGACAATTTGCTGATAGGAGCTTTTTTCGGTGAAGACTTGATCGTTTCAGTCTTCACCGACGTAAAATTTTCATGCGCCCGATATGTATGTATGTATATATGTACATACATATCGTATATACGACAAATCTTACTGAAGGTAAAATTTGTCGTGGGGCTTTTCTTTTTTATTTTTTTTATCGAAACGACTTGGGTTGAAATTTAAAACTTTTATTTTTCCCAAGTCGTTTTGTGGGAAAATATGTTGAAGGAATGTTGCGCGTAGTTGAAGAAATTGCTGATGCAACTTTCTTCGTATGCACAAGAGATAAGCCAACCGTGTCTTTAGGCATGATTGGCTTATGAAAATTGTGATTTGTTTCTTGATGCCTTATGTATACATTTTGTATACATTTTGTATATGTAACATGCCTTCCCCCTACAAAAAAGAGAGTTATTCTTGGAAGAGGAATAACTCTCGGGGTAAGGTGATGATAAAAAGAATTCTGTGTGGACCTCTTAGATTTTGAATTTTCTTATCTGCAGCTCATTAAATTTCGTTGATTAAGGGTTAGATGCTTTTACTGATGGGGATCTTTATCGGGCAAATTCTTGTAGAATTCATTGACGTATCGGTCTTCCGTGTGAAAACAGTCGAGATTCTTTTGTTATTTTGAGCCTATTCACCGAGAGAGAGGAAAGATGTTGTTTTCTATAAAGTTAGAAAAGGAGCCCTGGAGAAGTCCCGCGGGGTTGACCTCCACGTTCTATTCCCTGTACGTGTTGCGTGTTTCCCCCGGGTGGCAGGGTTCACTTCGTTTGGTGTTGTTGGAGGATGGGGAGCGTCCCAGTACCGTATGGGGTGCCCCGGTCGTAG
The DNA here is from genome assembly GCA_963924295.1 of Dioctria rufipes. NCBI lineage: Eukaryota > Metazoa > Arthropoda > Insecta > Diptera > Asilidae > Dioctria > Dioctria rufipes. The sequence continues at coordinate 84,120,484 of OZ002742.1, forward strand.
CTGGGACCTATCATCGGCTGTTGATACCCTTGTTCCCTCACCGGGGGCAGTCTTTGATGGCCGCAGGTAAAAAAAAACTGTTTTTGTTCTTTAAGCCAGTCCTAATTAGTTTTTTTTTTTTTTTTCAGGCGGAGTTTTTTCTCTCGTCGCTGTGCGTGGACTTTGTATGTGCTGCCACATCAGTTGCAAAAAAATACAACTAACAACTCAAATCCTACTCATCCCTCAATACACAACAGCCACTCCCGAATTATTGTCACACCCAAAATAATTCAACTCAAACTAAATATTAAATACACCTTAGACTACACTAATTTCTCAAAATAACATTCACTCATACCCATATCTCTAATACAAATGTAACCTAACCCTAACCTACCACACCTTAACCAAAACCCATCATATTATATCTACTTTTTACGCCTGTTTTTGTAGAAAATAGCAATAAATCATAAACATTATAGTAACATAACAAACTCACTCACCCAAAACCTAATAAACAATCAATAAAGTTTTCTGATAAATGTACCCTTATACATGTAAAAAACACTTATACCAATGATGCATCATATAACTTAGAAATTAAGATTGTTAACTATTAGGCAATAAAAATTCTTGTTTGAAATTCTTGTTTGAATGCTCCTTCATTCATTGGCGAACAGAAAATCCTTCAAGAGATCATCAAAAAACCAGAGGAAAGGATGTACTGGACATCCTCCAATTTTCCATAAATTACTGAGTTACCGCAGGCAGATATTATGATATACAAAGAAATTTGCATTTTTCAAACAACGAAAACTATAATCCGGAAACTCATCCGCAGCCAAAACTCATTAAAATTTGGCATGTTTTTGAGAACATCAATAATAAATGAAAGGGATATTAGCATTGATGAGAGTGTTGTGTGTGGAAAAATTCCATAGAAGCTTGGCATCAAAAAATCGTAGTAAGCTTCTACCAAACCACCGAAGAAAATTGCATCAGCAATTTTCTTCACATACCATTTTCGTTTTCAAAAAAGGTTCCCATGACAAATTTTGCCTTCAGCAAAATTTGTCAGTAGAAATATTTAATAAAAAAAAAAAACTAACAAGAATAAAACCAAAGGCAAACCGTACCTTCAGTACGATTTGTCGTGAAAATTGCAATATGTATGTACGAACGTACATACATATCACAAAAAAGCTTTCATGCTCAGAAATGCGCGCCGCGAAAATACATTATATGTATACGCGCGCCGCGAAAATACATTATATGTATACGCGCGCCGCAATATCAATCGACGGGACGGTGGCTGATGTTTATAAAAGCATCAAATTTCAAGCCTTCGTCCAACGAAAAATAAATGAGAATTTTCTCAGGGTAAAAATGCAACTATGCATTTTTTACCCTGAACGAGGGCTCTTGATCGCGACGAAAGTGATCAGGAGCCGAGTTGAATTTTTAATTTGATTAACGGCGGTTCATCGGGAGGTGAAATTTTTGAAAAAACGAAATCGAGTTGGATTGTTAATTTTCAGTAACGGCAGTAAAAAAAAAGGAACTTAAGAGTCGAGGTTTTGAAAAAAAACGGCGTTAAGAAAAAATAAAAAAAGCTTGGCTCGGGCGGGCGCGCGGTTCGGCAGGAAAAGAAAAAAAAATCGAAAGTTGAATTTTTGTGAAATTGCAAAGAAAAAAAAAATATCAATTAGCCAAAAATATTTGTAATGGTAAAAAGAAATAAGAAATAGTGAAAGGCCAGAAGTGTTCTAGTGAAAATAAGAATAAATGGATAAACGATAAGCAGTGTTTTAATAAAAAAAAAAGGAAAAGAGGTGTTGCCACTTAACAACAGAAGGATACCAGGTGTGTTTGGGCGCGACGACTGTAAGTACAAACATAATTATAACAAGAGCTTGATGCTTTATAAAGGACGCCTAAGTTGGGTACAGTATATCCCACTGAAAAGGGTAAGATTTGGTGTAAAATTTTAATGCTTATGCTAATCTAAATCGGGGTATTTATATTCCAGTATTATATATGCTGGAAATGGAAATGTGATTAACACCAATTATACAGAATTACGAATGACCTCCCGAATAGTTATGTCTTTGATGGAACCGTTGTTGGGAATTTTTATTCCTTCCCGCAATTGGCGGACATACTCATAAAAGAAAAAAAACAGACACATATGGAACTATGCGCATAAACCGCCAAGAAGCTCCCGAACAACTTGAAATAAAACTAAAAAAAGGACAGCGGATTGCATTCCAACGGGGAAAAGTCATGGTTATGAAGTGGAAAGACAAGAGAGATATTTTTCTTCTTTCCACCGTTCATAACCCTGAAACAACGCAGAGTGATAGAGAAGGAAATATAATTTTTAAACCAAAGGTTGTGATTGATTACAACTATACAATGGGAGGTGTTGATTGACTAGATCAACATCTCCATGATTATCCCACCACAAGGAAGAGGGGAAAACAAGTACTACAAAAAAGTTTTCTTCCACCTAATGGATATATCCGTATGGGACGCCTTTGTTCTTTACCAAAAAAATGGAGGCCTAAAAACGAATTTGGAATTCCGCAAAGAGCTTATAGAAAAAATCATCGGAAAGTTTTATACTGGTACCAGAAGAGCTGGAAGACGCAGTGCTGAACCAGGCCCGTTGAGATTGACGGAGACGCATTTCCCGGAGAATATACCGCCAACAGAAAAGAAAAATAAACCCTACAAACTCTCAAGGTACTATTGTAGAAATTGCAATGTGGGATTGTGTGTTGTGCCGTGTTTCATGACGTACCATACTCAAACAAATTTTTAGTTTTTTGTATAATCTTATATAAATAAAATATTTTGAATTAATTTTGTTTTCTATACCTACGCCACTGATAATTTTTATAACATTTAAAAAAAAAATACTTTTATAAATAATTTATAATTTTTTCTAGCTTCTACATATTTTATATTATATAATAGATTCTAGTGTTATGGCCCAATATACAGAAGATTCTTCCGGCAGCCAAATGTATATTCTGGTAGCGATCGGGCAAAGCCCATGATCATGCATACATGGTTGCTTTTTTCTGCTGTCGTCGTCGTCGTCAATGTGTTATAATTGTAGCCCGTAGAAAGTTGAAATTATCTTGTCGTCGTTAGAATTTTTTTACAATTTTGCTATATAAGGTCGGGTAAATTAGAAATAATTTCAAATGAATTCTGATAGTTCAGTGTGTAGTAGCAAGTGCTCGTATAATTACTCGAATAGTTCGTGTAGTGATTTTATTATTGAAAATTATTGTAAAGATGCCTCCACCAAAAGCCAAGAAATCTATGGGAACAACTCTGCTAGAATTCAGAAAGCCGAGTCTGGAAGATATTGTGGTAAGCGACGACGAAGCTCTGAGTCTTCCTACAATGGAGAAGGATATAGCAGTGCAAAACAGCGACGAGGAGGAATTATGCCTGAATCAAGAAGAAGACGACACCACAAGAGGAGAATTTATTTTTATCAGAGAATCGTCCTCAGAAAGTTACGAAACAGACTACAAATATAGTTCAGAGCAGTCGGAAAATGAATTATGGAAGGAAACGGAAAGCAATAAGCGACGAGGAATTTTCTCATTCATCGAAGAACCAAGAACCGAACGAGACCGGGATGGGAACGATTCTATCATTGTGGATGATATTGTGGCACGAGCGAATCATGGTTCAAATGATTCCCATACTGAAGAAATTGACTATAATGGCACTGAAGGAGAAGATGGATGTATAATCATTACCACTTCTCAACTACACACAATCGAACTTTTGAACAATTTTGTATTTAACAATTTACGTCAATAATGTACTTCAATACAAATAAATTAGACTCAAATCACACAAGCATAGGGAACCTGTATATGTAAACTTGTTTTCTCTCTCTCTCTTCTTTTGGTATGTTAAAGCCATAGATTGAAGAAACTCACTCGTTGTTAATCTCTTAAACAAGCCGCATTGTACCTCAATTATATTAAAATTAAACTCATTGTTGAAAGGCTTAATTTTATAATCAAGAATAATCAAATAAATAGTTGTTTTGGAAAAGGAAGCATTTATTCAATTTGGACCCAGGAACAAGTGCCTTCAGTAGCAAAAATTGCACAAAGAGCAAAAACTCTTGCTCTAATCAATGATCACAGCTAAGAAGATTGTATTTTTGATGCAACAAGGAATTTGCAATATGTTAAAAGACCAGAAACTAGTAGAGACCGAATTAGAGCAATTTTCAATAGAGGATTTCGCAAAATTGCTCCAAGACCAAGAATTATTCACGACATATATGCGGCATTGGGTGTGCCAGGAGGATGCAGATTGGATCACAAACAGTTATATAAAATGTTTACCGGACCAGTGCTCATCATCTTCTACCATTGCGACCACATCCATGTCATCCACGACTGCTCGTACTCCAATAGCAGTTGTCGATGTAAATTTGCCGAGTACATCAAAAGGAGTGGCCCAGGAATCGGCAGGAGATATTCTAGATCAATTGTTTCGTCATTCGAATACAGCATCGAGCACTGGTGCAATACAGCAATCTATTGCTCGAAGGGACGGAGATTATGTCATTACTTTCAAGTCGCCAGGAGAATGTGGAGACCGAGTGATCAAATTCGATGTGTACGATTACTCGAAGATATCCAGCTTGCCCAAGGAACAATGGTGGAAACAAGCGACATACAGGAGCACTTTCTTAACTTCATCGCCTGTAGATCAGAAGGAAGTGCTGGTAGAGAAGCTTCTATCGTTGGCAGCAGTAGAATTGAAGAAAATTTCGAAGGTGCAAAAATAGGAAAAAGTGATGCAATCGTTTTATTCTTACAAAAACGACCGACATCACCAGTAAGTCAAATATTCAACACATCAACATGGTTAAAGTCAAAATATAAGTTTTACGATTTGAACAGTGTATTAATTATGCAGTGTTAGATAAGTTGATTCCAAAAAAAAATTCCATATTTGTTTTATCACTCCCAAATGCAGGAAAAAACCTTTTTTTTTTGATGCCGTAATTCATTACTTTATTAACTTTGGACAAATGGGAAATTTCAATAGATATTGCAATTTTCCTATGATGGAATGTATTGACCGCAGAATAATTCTATGGAATGAACCAATGATGGAACCATGTGCTACGGAAACATTAAAAATGATTCTTGGAGGTGATACCGTGAATGCAAAAGTAAAGTATCAAGGAGACGCCGTTATTAAGAGAACACCTGTAATCATCCAATCAAATAATGATATCTTTTCGAAAGATGATGCATTTAGGACCAGAATGTTTAGCTATAATTGAAGATGTTGTCCGTTTTTAAAAAACTGTACGAAAAACCTAATCCAATAAGTTTATATTACTTGTTCATAAAATTTTCAATAAAGATTAATAAAAATACTTATTTGTGTTTTCATATCAAAAATATTTTTATTTTATATTAAATTTACAATTTCAGATTAGTTGCACTTTGCTGCATTATATAAAATTCATCATCGTTATCACTATCGTCATAATTTTTTCCAGTCACATTTCCACTTTTAGTATCCGTGTTACCAAAAAAGGTCTGGCCGTCTGTATATGACTGCGTTGCATTTTCGATGAAGGTCACTTCTAATGGCCAGCTAATTGCGTTGTTTTTAGAGAATGCTGAATTAACATCAAACTGAACTTGACACCGACATTCTATTTTCCAGTAACATGCACTATTAAGATAAGAAACTTGTGCAGTTGCTGTATTTAATTGCGGTGTAACAAATAATCCAATATGTAATTGTGGTTGTCCTTCAAAACTTGTTGCTCCACGTGCTGGATGAAATGCGCCGTAATTTTCTATATTTCACACATATTCCTCTATACATTGATTAATTAATATATAACCTTCCTTATCTTTGTCTAAACCAACATCACCAATTGCAGGTTTATTACTTGAATCGGAAAAAAATTGTAACATCATTGATCCTGGACGAGTAAAAGTTGTTTCCACTGCATTTGTATTACTATTCCAGGGATCTTTTGCAGCTTTTATAAGACCATTTTTAGGTTTGTAGGTGTAATGTACGATTTCCTGGCCCACAGCTGGTTTTATTAAAAATTGATGAAGCTTCTCATCCATACGTTCTACACCATAATTATGAACCATGTATTTGGGTAATGCGCTTCTATCTGGATTTTCAGAACGGTTCCATTCGTGCACATAATATTGTTCGATTGATTGTGGTACACATAATGCATTGCTACTTACATGTGTGTAATATTTGTAGGATCAGAAAAGCGAAACTTAAGATCTGGCAATGCTTATTTGTCTGCTCAATTCTAGCACTCCATTTGTGTTTAATCGTGTGCATACTCAAGACAGTTAGTTGCAGTTTGTAAGCAGCAGTCGAACAGTCAAGTCAAGGCCAAGTTATATGTGAAGTTTGAATAAATAATTAGCATTGTTAAATAAAAGTATTGTGTTGTTTCAATAAACCCCTAGACAACAAAAAGTGGAACCCTACATATTTATTAGCAATTTCTTTGGCATTTATAGGTTTAACGTCTGTTGGTTTCATAGGATTTGTAACATCAACTGTATATTCTTTATTTCGGTCATAAAATTGTTTATTTAAACCTTCACAAATTAAACCAATTGGTACATATTCTGATGTTGCGGTTCCACTTAATTTTATAGCCGTATCAAATGCAGTTCTTGTTCCTAACGGTGTAACTGTATAAGATACTTCTGTAATTGATGCTCCAAAAGGAAGTCCTGCAATTTTTGCGTGACTTAAATAAAATGGTAAAAAATCAACTCGTATTAATGCCAATGGTGTAGTAATATTTTCCACATAATCTGGACTGCCTAATAGAATATTTTCAGTACTATATCCATATGAAATTAATATTCTATTCTTTTTAAATGTAACCGTTGTCGCAGATGATGGTTCACTAGGTCTACTCCAGGTTATATTTGGTAAAGTTGATGACGATCCTCCAGTTCCACGTAATCCGCTCGCATCGGATCTCGCCCCCGTATTAGGCCCACGGCCCGACCCACTCTGTATATTTTCTATCGTATCCATTGGTGTATGTGCGGATGGTTCTGCAGAACCCCTACGAGCAGCTTCAGAAATATCACCAGTATCAATATTACTAAGAATATCTTCAAGAGCTCTAGCTGTACCAGGTATAAGCGGAGGAGAGACTTCGCCTGTATCTGTACCTCCACTAAGGTCTTCAGGGCCCCTATTCTGCATTCTCACTCACTCCACTCACTCACTCACTTACCCGATTTCACGTGTTTCTTTATTCTGGAACGCAAGTGAGTGAAATATTTGTGGCAAAGTGAGTGAGATATTACTACTGGGTATACGGTACTCGACAAGTCAAGTCAAGTGTGTTTTGCGCCGATTTTTATTTGCTTTGTCGTAGTTTCCATCGATGTTTTCTCTATTTGTCCTCGTTTGCTCGTTGGGGCTCATCTTTAGCCCTCAGTTCAATTTTATGTCATCTTTTTTCCTCTTGTTGCTAGTTGTCCTTTGTGACTTCCGAACTTTCAGTTGTAATTGACTTCTTTTCAATTACAGCTGATGCGCCTTATCAGTCGTACCTCATGTCGTTCTCCTTATGGAGTTAGCTGTTAGTATGAGGGCGGGGGAAGGAGATATGAGAGGATAGGATGTGGATACGGTACTCGACACGGTCATTTGTGTTTGATTTGAATAGATCCTCCGCTTTAAACTGCTATACATACAGAAAAATGGTGTTCTGATAATCTTAAGCTTGCTTTATTATCTTTCGAATCGAAATAAAATTTGTATACCTTTCCTAACAAAATTATATATAAAAATTTATCGGAACCAAATGTTTACGATTCCTCAAAAAAAAAACTCTCAGCTGAGTAATCATTGCAATGTCGCTGTGCCGTCATGGCATGCCATGGGCTGATGATATCGAATGTAGCTGCCTACAGATTCGGACTCCGGCTGTACATACGCACATGCAATTATTAGTCAACGTAAAATGGTAAGATTATTTTGTAATTAAAACTATTTTATTATTTTGTTAAGTAAGGTATATAGAAAGTGTAGCCTTTGGGAAGCTAAGGAACCAAGCTGTAAATTCCTAGAAGACTATTTTCCTTTATGGATAGTAGTTTAGGCTCTATACCAAATATAAAGTCACATCAAAAATATTCACCACGAATGTGGTGGATTATTTTATTTTACAGTGTACATCGCATTCCATTTGTTTTCTAGAATACCTAAATGGTGGGTGAGTGAGATCGAAGTGAGTGACTTCTCTCATACAGTCATAAGTGAGTGAGATTGCAGAATAGGGGCCCAGGTCTGAGTTGTTTGGCGGTTAGCGGAGGAGAGACTTCGCCTGTATCTGTACCTCCACTAAGGTCTTCAGGGCCCCTATTCTGCATTCTCACTCACTCCACTCACTCACTCACTTACCCGATTTCACGTGTTTCTTTATTCTGGAACGCAAGTGAGTGAAATATTTGTGGCAAAGTGAGTGAGATATTACTACTGGGTATACGGTACTCGACAAGTCAAGTCAAGTGTGTTTTGCGCCGATTTTTATTTGCTTTGTCGTAGTTTCCATCGATGTTTTCTCTATTTGTCCTCGTTTGCTCGTTGGGGCTCATCTTTAGCCCTCAGTTCAATTTTATGTCATCTTTTTTCCTCTTGTTGCTAGTTGTCCTTTGTGACTTCCGAACTTTCAGTTGTAATTGACTTCTTTTCAATTACAGCTGATGCGCCTTATCAGTCGTACCTCATGTCGTTCTCCTTATGGAGTTAGCTGTTAGTATGAGGGCGGGGGAAGGAGATATGAGAGGATAGGATGTGGATACGGTACTCGACACGGTCATTTGTGTTTGATTTGAATAGATCCTCCGCTTTAAACTGCTATACATACAGAAAAATGGTGTTCTGATAATCTTAAGCTTGCTTTATTATCTTTCGAATCGAAATAAAATTTGTATACCTTTCCTAACAAAATTATATATAAAAATTTATCGGAACCAAATGTTTACGATTCCTCAAAAAAAAAACTCTCAGCTGAGTAATCATTGCAATGTCGCTGTGCCGTCATGGCATGCCATGGGCTGATGATATCGAATGTAGCTGCCTACAGATTCGGACTCCGGCTGTACATACGCACATGCAATTATTAGTCAACGTAAAATGGTAAGATTATTTTGTAATTAAAACTATTTTATTATTTTGTTAAGTAAGGTATATAGAAAGTGTAGCCTTTGGGAAGCTAAGGAACCAAGCTGTAAATTCCTAGAAGACTATTTTCCTTTATGGATAGTAGTTTAGGCTCTATACCAAATATAAAGTCACATCAAAAATATTCACCACGAATGTGGTGGATTATTTTATTTTACAGTGTACATCGCATTCCATTTGTTTTCTAGAATACCTAAATGGTGGGTGAGTGAGATCGAAGTGAGTGACTTCTCTCATACAGTCATAAGTGAGTGAGATTGCAGAATAGGGGCCCAGGTCTGAGTTGTTTGGCGGTTGTTGCGTTGTCGTCGGCTGATCCGGTATCGGCAGGTCGCTTGCTTGGTCCAGGTTGAGTTTGATTAATATTATCGTCTGCAATTACTTCGTCACGATTTATTATATTAATATTACTTGCTTATCACTCTGCTAATATTTGTTTATAACATTGTCCGTCTTTTCTGCATGCTGCGTAAATATGCTTTGCAACGTCTGATTTTTTAAAATCGTTATAGTTAATATATTTAGCGGTTCTGCAGCTGTCGGTTATTTTGCTGATTAGCCCAACAGCTGGCTGCGATGAGCACTTAGTGGAACAATCGCCGATTACGATAATAATTAACCTCGATGGTAATTATTATAGTCACAGCACCGATCATAATTTGATAGATATTCAAAGATATTGTACGGGGTTATTGTTAATATTTTTCATTCGGTCTCATAAAATGTTTTTTTTTTGATAATTCCAGTTATTCTATTGTGAACATTTGCCTGAAAGAAGAGTAAATATATTGTGCTCAATATTTTTGTATATACCGAACTACGTTGCCAAATATTTGCTTTGAGTGAAAGTGAAGTAGGTTTGGGTGGGGTAAAAAGTGCCGCGGGTAAATAGTGTCACTTGTAATTTTTCCTAGAAGGGCATTTCCGTTGAACTATTGCATCATCCCATTCGCTTGATGAATCTTGCACTATTGTGAAATGCGTTCTTAGTAGCTATCTGTCGTTCAATGCGAACAGGAGGTGCTGTAAAAGTTTTAATAAAAGAAAAGTGAATATTTGAAATTCGAAAAGATTTGGTTTAGCGAATATAGGTGAAGATATACCAAGATCACGTAAGTTTATATATATGTGCACTTTAACTTGTGAAATATAATCTTCAATAAGGTAATTATTCTAAATCGTTGCGCTTTTTCATGTGTAATGCTTTTTTTTCTCGAGGGCACTGGTGGGGTAAAATGTGCCAAGTGGCACTTTTTGCCCCCACGTGTAATGGAACATTTTACATTTCATTTATACTACTAATGTTTTTTAGTATGCGTACATATAACCGAAAGATTCAACGTGGGACAGCACCGTCAAATTTGATGAAGCGTGGAGCTGAGCTAGTTTTAAAGGAGAAAGAATCTATACGATCCGTTGCGGCAGATTTGGGATTATGCAGTCGGCTTAAAAAGATTTATCGATCGTGTAAAAGAAAATCCTGAATATATTAATGTCGATTACTCCTCACACATGGTTTTTAATAGTGAGCAAGAAGGAGCTCTTGTGGATTATTTGAAAAGATGATTTCATATATTTTTTGGCTTGACCCCAAAAGATGTCCATCGACTTGCGTACGATTGCGTAATGATATATGACTTGAAGCATCCCCAAAGTGGAATGAAAACAAAATGGTTGGTAGTGATTGGTTTAACGCCTTCTAAGAGAAATAATCGACTAAGTATTAGAAATCCCGAAGCCACCAGCCTAAGTCGAGCAACGGCTTTTAATAAATACAACGTTGATAAGTTTTTTGATATACTCCTTTCGGTTCTAACCCGTAATGACTTCACTGCATCCAGAATATGGAACGTTGATGGAACTGGTGTGTCAACAGTCTCAAAACCGACGAAAATAGTAGTCGAAAAGGGAAAAAGAACTGTTGGTGCTATGACTACTACAGAAAGAGGAACGAACGTTACATTGACTGTAGCAGTTTCTGCAACGGGAACTTCTATTCCGCTAATGTTTATTTTTCCAAGGAAAAAATTTCAGCAACATTTTATACGGGATGGACCACCGGATTGTATTGGTATTGGCAACGGATCTGATTGGATGACAGATGCAGAATTTTACTCATTCATGCAACATTTCATAAAACATACAAAACCGACCAAGGAAGAGCTTGTTCTCCTTTTCTTGGATAACCATCCGTCGCACCTTAATGTAAAGACGTTGGACTTGCCCAAACAGAACGGAGTCGTTATGTTGTCGTTCCCTCCTCGCTGCTCCCACAAACTGCAACCTCTTGATGTATTAGTTTATGGGCCATTTAAAAGATATCTTTCATCTACCCAAGATGCTTGGATGAGGAATCATGCTGGAGTTACCATGACAATTTACGATATACCATCATTCGTTCGAACTGCTCTGCCACTAGCGCTATCACCTGTAAATGTATTGTAGTGTACACATCTGTACATGCATACTACAGATAGAAAGCGCCTCTCAATAATCATGTTCATAACAATAAAGCATAAGACAGTAACATGAGTAATCATTGTACACATGTATATATGTACATTAAGCAAGCGCCATATCATGCCATCATACTTGTAAATATGTAACATGAGGCATGAACATGGAAAATAAAATATAAGGAGTAGTTACACTATAAGAGTTCTGGCGCACTTTTTCCATACAAAAAGTGCAAGGTAGAAACCAACTATTTTGCTGGCTCTAGACCGGGTTCTGGGCCACAGGGGGATTCCGTCTAGTGGTATACGTCACAGGGCCTGCCTGGAGAATTCCTTTCCTACCGTCTGTCTGACCAGGAGATGGCATTAACTTTTTAGTAATAATTCAAGTTTTATTTTTTTTTGCCCATGGTGTGCTGCGCCTAAATGTAGGCTTTTTTATTGTGATTTTGCTGTTTTCAAGTGTTGCACCTTAATGTAGGCTTTTGGTTTTGAACTAATATTAGTAATAATTAAAGTTAATAGTAGGATATTTTTGTTCATGCCAATGGATTCTAGAGCGTTGGGGTGGGGATATTAAGGGGGATAAAATTTTCATCAGAAATCCTCTACGAGCTCTGGTTTTCGAGATATTAGCGATTTGACCTTTTCAGATATAGTTAATATTATTAATAATTCAAGCTACCTAGGATAGTTTTGTTGATGCCAATAGATTCTAGAAGGTGTTAGAGGGGTAGGAGGTTAGAGGAGGAATAAAATTTTTGTTAGAAATCCTCTACGGGCTATGGTTTTCGAGATATTAGTGATTTTACCTTTTTAGATATAATTAATGTTAGTAATAATTCAAGTTTATTTTGCTCATGGGGCGCTGCACCTAAATATAGGCTTTTTATTATGATTTTTTCTTGAGCGTCTAAATGTAGGCTTTTGGTTTTGAACTAATATTAGAAATAATTAAAGTTAATAGTAGGGCATTTTTGTTCATGCCAATGGATTCTAGAGCGTTGGGGTGGGGTTATTAAGGGGGATAAAATTTTCATCAGAAATCCTCTACGAGCTCTGGTTTTCGAGATATTAGCGATTTGACCTTTTCAGATATAGTTAATATTATTAATAATTCAAGCTACCTAGGATAGTTTTGTTGATGCCAATAGATTCTAGAAGGTGTTAGAGGGGTAGGAGGTTAGAGGGGGAATAAAATTTTTGTTAGAAATCCTCTACGGGCTATAGTTTTCGAGATATTAGCGATTTGGTTTTGAATTAATATTACTAATAATTCAAGTTACCCTGGGGAGTTGTAGATATCAGCATGACGTCATCTTGGATTTGCTGTTTTCTTACTTGAATATTCCTTAGCGAGGAATTTGTAGATATCAGAAGTTTTGGATCACTTTCTATGTGGGTTCTGAGGCAGTGATATTCTGGGTATCAAATATTAAATGTTTACCAAACATTAGGCATGCTCCCCTGTTTATGATGTAATTTGATATCACCGCTGTAAACAAATTCGCATTTAAGCTGAATGGTTCATACACACCCGTGTAAACTTCCTGTTTACAAATTCGCATTTTAGCTGAATGAGTCATGCACACCTGTGTTATCAAATTTAAGCAATATCAGCACATTTATTCTTTTCATGTAATTTGATACCACACTTACTGTAGGCAGTCAAAAATTTTATTGTTCCAAGAATTTTACCGATCGAAACTTTTCATTGGAATTCACAAAAAGTAAACAAATTTTCACATTTTCTCTTCATCTTGAAATGTGTTCATGTAAACAATCTCATTTGATATTTGCAAAATTGAACCAGCAGAATAAAGTAATGAAATTTAAGCAATTAATTTGAGTGATTTATGTTTTTTTGTTTATCGTGTAATTCAATATCATCTCAGCATGTAAGCAAATTCGTTGGAATTCATCCTGTGCAATGATTATTGCAGCAGCAGGATCATTCATGTTCACAAACTGTTGCTATAAAAGCCCAAGCAAACTCTTGGGGAGCATCAGTCAGTTTTAGTGAGTCTCAGTGATAGTTTAAAAACCATACAAAAAAAATTAAAAAATGTCTTCGGTGTTAGTAAATAAAAGTTTTCCAATAATTGAAAATTTGCGAAAAGATGTGATGGAGTGTTTAAAAAATTCAGTGAATAAAGACTATATTGTTCAAAAGTGCAATAGAAACATACATAAATTTCAAGTTGCATTTCGGAAGTGCAATAAGAGTGCTAGGAAACGCCATTTTGAGAGCTGTCTCGAGCAAATTAAAGCATTGAGAGCACTATTGAGAACTCCCCGTCGAGGTGGAGGAATTACTCGCGTAAGAAGAAGTGATTTTGTAAAGTGGGAGGAAATAAAGACAGCGTTCGCAGACAGAATTCGACAAGGTGTTATTGCAAATTTAAAACATATCGATCCGAAGCTATTTATGCAAGACGCCGCCAAATTATTTACACGTCGTGTTAAAAATACCTTAAAACATTATTTTAATATTAAAGTTTCTACAACGTTTTGTGGTGAATTTGTTAAAGAAACTGGTGACAATGAAATTATAAAAGACATTAAATACTTCCAAGCGAGAACTGCTCCAATTAGTGCAGATGATAATTTAGAGGACTGGTTTAAATCAAACATTTTGGATCCAATTAACACTCAGCTGGAAGAATTCCAGGAAAAAGACAGTGGCTGGGCACTGCACTCTATAATACATCTAGCAGTACACATCAACAAGTTTGAACAACTCCGAGGATCTTCGTATATACCTCTACCGAAGGAGATTGCATCAAAGAAAGCTTGCATTAATTTGAAAAATAATGATGAAGCATGCTTCGCATGGGCCGTAACATCAGCGCTATATCCTACAACTGTCAGCTCCGATAGGACCTCATCATATCCGCATTATTCTACTGTGCTAAATTTAACTGGGATAACATTTCCCATGACGCTTAAGCAAATAACGCAATTTGAAGGCCAGAACGATTTATCAATAAACGTGTTCATCCTAGAGAAAGAGCGTTTCTTCACCACAGTTCCAGTTAGACTTACAAAACACAGGATGGAGCGACATGTAAATCTCTTAATGCTACAAGATGACTATGACCAGGCTGATGATGATATGGATGATGATGATGGCAGATATCATTTCTGTTGGATTAAAGATCTTTCGCGCCTTGTATCAAAACAAACTTCTAAATATAATGGTAGAAAGTATATATGTGATAGATGTTTGCTCTACTTTTACTCTGCTGAAAAATTAACATCACACACTCCTGAATGCGAGAAACAAAACGACTGTAGGATTATGTTTCCCTCAGAGGAAAAGAAATGGTTGGAATATAAGAATTATAACCATAAGAATCCAGTCCCGTTTTGTGTGTATGCTGATCTTGAATCAATATTGAAGCCGATTCAGGGAAACGAACAAAATACCCAGCGAATCCAGGAACATGAAGTTCACAGCATCGGATTCTATTTCCACTGCAAGCATGATGCTAAGCTCTCATATTACAGAGCATATCGAGGAAAGGACTGTCAACAATGGTTTGCATTAGAATTGCAAAAAATTGTCTCCATAGCTGTACAGAAAAAGCTGAACATCAGGCCAATGCAGCCCCTGACTAAAGAAGAATGGCGTTCACATATGGAAAATACTTGCTGCCATATATGTGAAAAAACGTTTGCAGCCGATGAGGAACGAGTCCGGGATCATTGCCACTTAACAGGTAAATACTGAGAATCATAATTCAATTCATTTTTTTCATAAATTCTTTTAACAGGAAAATACCGAGGGCCAGCGCATAATGCATGCAATCTGATGTATCAAGATTGTCCCATAGTTCCAGTCATTTTTCACAACTTATCTGGATATGATGCTCACTTCATTATTAAGGATATAGCTACATCTATTCCTGGGAAAGTGGATCTCCTACCAATAAATAAAGAAAGATATATCTCGTTCACCAAGCACGTTGAAGGCAGTCATATCAAATTCAGATTCATCGATTCCTTCCGTTTTATGGCAGAATCATTAGATAAGCTATCATCATTGCTACCAATGGATAAATTAAATATTACAAGAGCTGTATGGCGGGAATTGGATGATGATGATTTTAAACTACTTACGCGCAAAGGTGTCTTCCCATACGACTTCGTTGACGATTGGGCAAAATTGGGTTTCCAACACTTACCGGCACAGGAGCAATTCTATAATAAAATGACTGACAGTGATATATCCGCTGAGGACTACAATCATGCTGAAAAGGTCTGGCAGACATTTGAAATACAGACACTTGGCGAATATTCCGATCTATACCTGAAAACTGATGTCCTCCTATTGGCTGATGTCTTCGAGAACTTTCGAGAAGTATGTATGAAGACGTACAATTTGGATCCAGCACATTATTACACCATGCCAGGTCTAACATGGGATGCTATGCTAAAATACACCAAAGTGAAACTAGAGCTGATAACCGACGTAGATATACTGCTTTTCATAGAGAGAGGTATTCGAGGTGGTATAAGTCAATGCTCGAACAGATATAGCAAAGCAAATAATAAATATATGGATGATTTTAAGCCTGATGAGAAAGAGAAATACCTGATGTATTATGATGTAAATAACCTTTATGGATGGGCCATGTCACAGCATTTACCAACCGGAGGATTCAAATGGGTTGATGCTCCCAATATCAATGTTTTCAAGATTCCTGATGATTCACCAATTGGATACATATTCGAAGTAGACTTGGACTATCCTCAACATCTACATGATAAGCATAAGGATTTACCGTTTTGCTCTGAGCATGCAGCACCACCTGGAGCAAAATTAGAAAAGCTTTTGACAACATTACATCCTAAAACTAAATATGTTATACACTACCGAAATTTGAAGCAATGCTTATCACATGGTCTCATCCTGAAAAAAGTGCACCGGGTTCTTCAATTCAACCAATCAGCTTGGCTTAAACCATATATTGACTTAAATACTACCAAACGGAAGCAGGCTACCAGCGATCATGAGAAGGACAGCTATAAGAAGATGAATAATGCAGCTTTTGGTAAAACCATGGAAAATGTTCGCAAGTATAGCGATATAAAGCTTTGCGTAAAGTGGGAAGGTCGCTATGGTGCCAAAGCTCGGATTGCGGCACCCAACTTTCACAGTGCAACGATATTTGATGAGAATTTAGTTGCTGTGGAATTAAGGCGACTCAAAATCTTATTCAATAAGCCCCTCTATATTGGAATGGCAGTCTTGGAAATTTCAAAGATCTGCCTGTATGATTTCCACTACAGTTTTATGCAGCGTGAATTTGGAGATAAATGTAAAGTCATGTATACAGATACAGATTCTCTAATATATGAACTTGAAGAGAAAAATGCATATGAGTTTATGGCCGAAAATATAAACAAATTTGATACAAGTGATTACCCAGAAGATAATCAATTCAATTTATCGCTCGTGAATAAAAAGATTCCTGGTCTAATGAAGGATGAGCTGAATGGGAAAATCATGAGCGAATTTGCAGGCTTGCGCTCGAAAATGTACAGTCTACGAATAAACGATGGTAAAACTGTAAAGAAAGCAAAAGGAGTAAAGACTAATGTAGTCCAGAGGCATATCAATTTCGAAGACTACGTCGAATGTTTGAATAACAAGCGAGTATTAACTGCTAATCAGAGCTCCATACGATCGCATAACCATAATGTCTACACGATCAGCCAAAAGAAAATTGCATTGAATCCATATGATAACAAGCGGTATATTATGAGTGGGACAACGGATACTCTACCATGGGGACATTACTCTATTCAATCAGAACAGCAAGGAGCAGACGCAGAAAAAACATATAATCTAAGGCTAGTCTAAGATATGTATTGTAAATAAAAATTGTATTATAGCTAAAATACCATTTAATGAAATAGTTTGTTTTAATTGTATTATAGTCTAAGATGATGTACACTATTGTAAAATAAAGGAAAATATTATAATTATAGGGTAACCGATTTAAGGAAGCCTAATATAGAATGATACCTTAAGAATTAAATGGTAATCTAGAATGATACCTTAAGAATTAAATGTTAATATTTTTCAATTTATAATAAATCAATAATAATATTTTATATATGGTATTCTTTTATTCAATTTCCCTACTATGTCCAGAGCTCCCGAATAATATTTGCCGACTACCGTGAGCTCCTAATCGGGCGGTTGAGCGTTTTACCCAGAATGTTAGGATGACTTGAGAAAAAAACTTTTACACGTGGACTCGACCTTGACCCGGCATCACCTTTGAAACCGGAAGGGCGTCGGATCCTTGACCTTCATCCGGAAGTGAATTATATATATAAGTGTATAATCAAACATTTCACAGGGACTCCATATTGTTTTTCAAGACAGGTCTGATAACTGCTTAACAGCTTTTAAACAGCTCTGATAACAGCTTAACAGCTTTTAAACAGCTCTGATAACAGCTTAACAGCTTTTAAAACAGGTCTGATAACAGCTTAACAGCTTATAAAACAGGTCTGATAACAGCTTAACACCTTTAAAACAGGTCTGATAACAGCTTAACAGCTTATAAAACAGGTCTGATAACAGCTTAACAGCTTTTAAAACAGGTCTGGTAACAGCTTAACAGCTTTTAAAACAGGTCTGGTAACAGCTTAACAGCTTATAAAACAGCTTTTTCAGCTCATCCACAGATAGAAGGGTAGACCTTAAGAGCTGTTTGAAAAGCTGTTAAGCTGTTACCAGAGCTGTTTGAAAAGCTGTTAAGCTGTTATCAGTGCTGTTTGAAAAGCTGTTAAGCTGTTATCAGACCTGTTTGAAAAGCTGTTTAGCTGTTATCTGACCTGTTTAAAAGCTGTTAAGCTGTTATCAGACCTGTTTTATAAGCTGTTAAGCTGTTATCAGACCTGTTTTAAAAGCTGTTAAGCTGTTATCAGAGCTGTTTAAAAGCTGTTAAGCTGTTATCAGAGCTGTTTAAAAGCTGTTAAGCAGTTATCAGACCTGTCTTGAAAAACAATATGGAGTCCCTGTGAAATGTTTGATTATACACTTATATATATAATTCACTTCCGGATGAAGGTCAAGGATCCGACGCCCTTCCGGTTTCAAAGGTGATGCCGGGTCAAGGTCGAGTCCACGTGTAAAAGTTTTTTTCTCAAGTCATCCTAACATTCTGGGTAAAACGCTCAACCGCCCGATTAGGAGCTCACGGTAGTCGGCAAATATTATTCGGGAGCTCTGGACATAGTAGGGAAATTGAATAAAAGAATACCATATATAAAATATTATTATTGATTTATTATAAATTGAAAAATATTAACATTTAATTCTTAAGGTATCATTCTAGATTACCATTTAATTCTTAAGGTATCATTCTATTAGGCTTCCTTAAATCGGTTACCCTATAATTATAATATTTTCCTTTATTTTACAATAGTGTACATCATCTTAGACTATAATACAATTAAAACAAACTATTTCATTAAATGGTATTTTAGCTATAATACAATTTTTATTTACAATACATATCTTAGACTAGCCTTAGATTATATGTTTTTTCTGCGTCTGCTCCTTGCTGTTCTGATTGAATAGAGTAATGTCCCCATGGTAGAGTATCCGTTGTTCCACTCATAATATACCGCTTGTTATCATATGGATTCAATGCAATTTTCTTTTGGCTGATCGTGTAGACATTATGGTTATGCGATCGTATGGAGCTCTGATTAGCAGTTAATACTCGCTTGTTATTCAAACATTCGACGTAGTCTTCGAAATTGATATGCCTCTGGACTACATTAGTCTTTACTCCTTTTGCTTTCTTTACAGTTTTACCATCGTTTATACGTAGACTGTACATTTTCGAGCGCAAGCCTGCAAATTCGCTCATGATTTTCCCATTCAGCTCATCCTTCATTAGACCAGGAATCTTTTTATTCACGAGCGATAAATTGAATTGATTATCTTCTGGGTAATCACTTGTATCAAATTTGTTTATATTTTCGGCCATAAACTCATATGCATTTTTCTCTTCAAGTTCATATATGAGAGAATCTGTATCTGTATACATGACTTTACATTTATCTCCAAATTCACGCTGCATAAAACTGTAGTGGAAATCATACAGGCATATCTTTGAAATTTCCAAGACTGCCATTCCAATATAGAGGGGCTTATTGAATAAGATTTTGAGGCGCCTTAATTCCACAGCAACTAAATTCTCATCAAATATCGTTGCACTGTGAAAGTTGGGTGCCGCAATCCGAGCTTTGGCACCATAGCGACCTTCCCACTTTACGCAAAGCTTTATATCGCTATACTTGCGAACATTTTCCATGGTTTTACCAAAAGCTGCATTATTCATCTTCTTATAGCTGTCCTTCTCATGATCGCTGGTAGCCTGCTTCCGTTTGGTAGTATTTAAGTCAATATATGGTTTAAGCCAAGCTGATTGGTTGAATTGAAGAACCCGGTGCACTTTTTTCAGGATGAGACCATGTGATAAGCATTGCTTCAAATTTCGGTAGTGTATAACATATTTAGTTTTAGGATGTAATGTTGTCAAAAGCTTTTCTAATTTTGCTCCAGGTGGTGCTGCATGCTCAGAGCAAAACGGTAAATCCTTATGCTTATCATGTAGATGTTGAGGATAGTCCAAGTCTACTTCGAATATGTATCCAATTGGTGAATCATCAGGAATCTTGAAAACATTGATATTGGGAGCATCAACCCATTTGAATCCTCCGGTTGGTAAATGCTGTGACATGGCCCATCCATAAAGGTTATTTACATCATAATACATCAGGTATTTCTCTTTCTCATCAGGCTTAAAATCATCCATATATTTATTATTTGCTTTGCTATATCTGTTCGAGCATTGACTTATACCACCTCGAATACCTCTCTCTATGAAAAGCAGTATATCTACGTCGGTTATCAGCTCTAGTTTCACTTTGGTGTATTTTAGCATAGCATCCCATGTTAGACCTGGCATGGTGTAATAATGTGCTGGATCCAAATTGTACGTCTTCATACATACTTCTCGAAAGTTCTCGAAGACATCAGCCAATAGGAGGACATCAGTTTTCAGGTATAGATCGGAATATTCGCCAAGTGTCTGTATTTCAAATGTCTGCCAGACCTTTTCAGCATGATTGTAGTCCTCAGCGGATATATCACTGTCAGTCATTTTATTATAGAATTGCTCCTGTGCCGGTAAGTGTTGGAAACCCAATTTTGCCCAATCGTCAACGAAGTCGTATGGGAAGACACCTTTGCGCGTAAGTAGTTTAAAATCATCATCATCCAATTCCCGCCATACAGCTCTTGTAATATTTAATTTATCCATTGGTAGCAATGATGATAGCTTATCTAATGATTCTGCCATAAAACGGAAGGAATCGATGAATCTGAATTTGATATGACTGCCTTCAACGTGCTTGGTGAACGAGATATATCTTTCTTTATTTATTGGTAGGAGATCCACTTTCCCAGGAATAGATGTAGCTATATCCTTAATAATGAAGTGAGCATCATATCCAGATAAGTTGTGAAAAATGACTGGAACTATGGGACAATCTTGATACATCAGATTGCATGCATTATGCGCTGGCCCTCGGTATTTTCCTGTTAAAAGAATTTATGAAAAAAATGAATTGAATTATGATTCTCAGTATTTACCTGTTAAGTGGCAATGATCCCGGACTCGTTCCTCATCGGCTGCAAACGTTTTTTCACATATATGGCAGCAAGTATTTTCCATATGTGAACGCC
Organism: Dioctria rufipes; assembly: GCA_963924295.1. Taxonomy (NCBI): domain Eukaryota; kingdom Metazoa; phylum Arthropoda; class Insecta; order Diptera; family Asilidae; genus Dioctria; species Dioctria rufipes. Next base: position 84,141,964 of record OZ002742.1, read on the forward strand.
ATTCTTCTTTAGTCAGGGGCTGCATTGGCCTGATGTTCAGCTTTTTCTGTACAGCTATGGAGACAATTTTTTGCAATTCTAATGCAAACCATTGTTGACAGTCCTTTCCTCGATATGCTCTGTAATATGAGAGCTTAGCATCATGCTTGCAGTGTAAATAGAATCCGATGCTGTGAACTTCATGTTCCTGGATTCGCTGGGTATTTTGTTCGTTTCCCTGAATCGGCTTCAATATTGATTCAAGATCAGCATACACACAAAACGGGACTGGATTCTTATGGTTATAATTCTTATATTCCAACCATTTCTTTTCCTCTGAGGGAAACATAATCCTACAGTCGTTTTGTTTCTCGCATTCAGGAGTGTGTGATGTTAATTTTTCAGCAGAGTAAAAGTAGAGCAAACATCTATCACATATATACTTTCTACCATTATATTTAGAAGTTTGTTTTGATACAAGGCGCGAAAGATCTTTAATCCAACAGAAATGATATCTGCCATCATCATCATCCATATCATCATCAGCCTGGTCATAGTCATCTTGTAGCATTAAGAGATTTACATGTCGCTCCATCCTGTGTTTTGTAAGTCTAACTGGAACTGTGGTGAAGAAACGCTCTTTCTCTAGGATGAACACGTTTATTGATAAATCGTTCTGGCCTTCAAATTGCGTTATTTGCTTAAGCGTCATGGGAAATGTTATCCCAGTTAAATTTAGCACAGTAGAATAATGCGGATATGATGAGGTCCTATCGGAGCTGACAGTTGTAGGATATAGCGCTGATGTTACGGCCCATGCGAAGCATGCTTCATCATTATTTTTCAAATTAATGCAAGCTTTCTTTGATGCAATCTCCTTCGGTAGAGGTATATACGAAGATCCTCGGAGTTGTTCAAACTTGTTGATGTGTACTGCTAGATGTATTATAGAGTGCAGTGCCCAGCCACTGTCTTTTTCCTGGAATTCTTCCAGCTGAGTGTTAATTGGATCCAAAATGTTTGATTTAAACCAGTCCTCTAAATTATCATCTGCACTAATTGGAGCAGTTCTCGCTTGGAAGTATTTAATGTCTTTTATAATTTCATTGTCACCAGTTTCTTTAACAAATTCACCACAAAACGTTGTAGAAACTTTAATATTAAAATAATGTTTTAAGGTATTTTTAACACGACATGTAAATAATTTGGCGGCGTCTTGCATAAATAGCTTCGGATCGATATGTTTTAAATTTGCAATAACACCTTGTCGAATTCTGTCTGCGAACGCTGTCTTTATTTCCTCCCACTTTACAAAATCACTTCTTCTTACGCGAGTAATTCCTCCACCTCGACGGGGAGTTCTCAATAGTGCTCTCAATGCTTTAATTTGCTCGAGACAGCTCTCAAAATGGCGTTTCCTAGCACTCTTATTGCACTTCCGAAATGCAACTTGAAATTTATGTATGTTTCTATTGCACTTTTGAACAATATAGTCTTTATTCACTGAATTTTTTAAACACTCCATCACATCTTTTCGCAAATTTTCAATTATTGAAAAACTTTTATTTACTAACACCGAAGACATTTTTTAATTTTTTTTGTATGGTTTTTAAACTATCACTGAGACTCACTAAAACTGACTGATGCTCCCCAAGAGTTTGCTTGGGCTTTTATAGCAACAGTTTGTGAACATGAATGATCCTGCTGCTGCAATAATCATTGCACAGGATGAATTCCAACGAATTTGCTTACATGCTGAGATGATATTGAATTACACGATAAACAAAAAAACATAAATCACTCAAATTAATTGCTTAAATTTCATTACTTTATTCTGCTGGTTCAATTTTGCAAATATCAAATGAGATTGTTTACATGAACACATTTCAAGATGAAGAGAAAATGTGAAAATTTGTTTACTTTTTGTGAATTCCAATGAAAAGTTTCGATCGGTAAAATTCTTGGAACAATAAAATTTTTGACTGCCTACAGTAAGTGTGGTATCAAATTACATGAAAAGAATAAATGTGCTGATATTGCTTAAATTTGATAACACAGGTGTGCATGACTCATTCAGCTAAAATGCGAATTTGTAAACAGGAAGTTTACACGGGTGTGTATGAACCATTCAGCTTAAATGCGAATTTGTTTACAGCGGTGATATCAAATTACATCATAAACAGGGGAGCATGCCTAATGTTTGGTAAACATTTAATATTTGATACCCAGAATATCACTGCCTCAGAACCCACATAGAAAGTGATCCAAAACTTCTGATATCTACAAATTCCTCGCTAAGGAATATTCAAGTAAGAAAACAGCAAATCCAAGATGACGTCATGCTGATATCTACAACTCCCCAGGGTAACTTGAATTATTAGTAATATTAATTCAAAACCAAATCGCTAATATCTCGAAAACTATAGCCCGTAGAGGATTTCTAACAAAAATTTTATTCCCCCTCTAACCTCCTACCCCTCTAACACCTTCTAGAATCTATTGGCATCAACAAAACTATCCTAGGTAGCTTGAATTATTAATAATATTAACTATATCTGAAAAGGTCAAATCGCTAATATCTCGAAAACCAGAGCTCGTAGAGGATTTCTGATGAAAATTTTATCCCCCTTAATATCCCCACCCCAACGCTCTAGAATCCATTGGCATGAACAAAAATGTCCTACTATTAACTTTAATTATTACTAATATTAGTTCAAAAACAAAAGCCTACATTTAGACGCTCAAGAAAAAATCTTAATAAAAAGCCTATATTTAGGTGCAGCGCCCCATGAGCAAAATAAACTTGAATTATTACTAACATTAACTATATCTAAAAAGGTAAAATCACTAATATCTCGAAAACCATAGCCCGTAGAGGATTTCTAACAAAAATTTTATGCCCCCTCTAACCTCCTACCCCTCTAACACCTTCTAGAATCTATTGGCATCAACAAAACTATCCTAGGTAGCTTGAATTATTAATAATATTAACTATATCTGAAAAGGTCAAATCGCTAATATCTCGAAAACCAGAGCTCGTAGAGGATTTCTGATGAAAATTTTATCCCCCTTAATATCCCCACCCCAACGCTCTAGAATCCATTGGCATGAACAAAAATATCCTACTATTAACTTTAATTATTACTAATATTAGTTCAAAACCAAAAGCCTAAATTAAGGTGCAACACTTGAAAACAGCAAAATCACAATAAAAAAGCCTACATTTAGGCGCAGCACACCATGGGCAAAAAAAAATAAAACTTGAATTATTACTAAAAAGTTAATGCCATCTCCTGGTCAGACAGACGGTAGGAAAGGAATTCTCCAGGCAGGCCCTGTGACGTATACCACTAGACGGAATCCCCCTGTGGCCCAGAACCCGGTCTAGAGCCAGCAAAATAGTTGGTTTCTACCTTGCACTTTTTGTATGGAAAAAGTGCGCCAGAACTCTTATAGTGTAACTACTATAAGGATGAAACGAAGCAAAAAAAAATGCAATACTTCCAATTAATAAATAATCAATTCAAGAACCAGTAATAAGAATAAGTAAGTCAAGCAAAATATTTTCGTAGTAGCAAATATGTGTCACAATAAACAATTAAGTTTATTATTGTGAAAGGTCTTTCGAAAGTAGGAAGCTTGCTAATTTAACAATTTACTTTTGAAATTTCCATTTCTTGCTTATGGAATGACTTTGCATAAGAACAATGTATTACGATTATATAAAAAGACGATACCTAGTAAAATAAAGACAGATTTGATTCAAACGTCTAAGGTAGAATTTCATTTCTCTAATTCGGCTCTTCAGCCTATACCCTGATCGTAAAGCGGCACTTCAGCCTGATCACCCCCTTTAAAGCATAGGCACTAAAGCGGCACATAGCCTTGCCTTGCTTAACACAGAAAACTTTCTGACACTAAAGCGGCAAATCCATAGCCTAAGAGCTAAGTATCGAGTTAAAGCATCGACGAATATATGCATATATATATACCTATAAACATATCACATTATGTAAACGCTTTGAAACAACACGCCGATTTCCATTTAATAGTCATATTTTTTATGAAAGTGATTTTGCGCCATCTTACGTGACTGATCGTCCACAACCGCCGGAAAACACATCTACGGTGGTCATACCAGTGGAGCCGCTTCAACAAACAACTGCTGTGATCCACATTCCATCTTCTCAGAACAGAGTCGAGCCTGTAGCCAGCATCTCATATCATACTAATGCAGAAGGCCTCAGTACGTCGAGATCCGTGATTCCATCTTCTTAGAACAGGGTCGAGCCGATACCCAGCACTTCATATCATACTGATGCAGCAGGCCTCAGTACGTCGAGATACGCCATTCCAACTTCTCAAAACGGATCCGAGCCTGTAGCCAGCATCTCATATCATACTAATGCAGAAGGCATCAGTACGTCGAGATCCGTGATTCCATCTTCTCAGAACAGAGTCGAGCCTGTACCCAGCATTTCATATCATACTGATGCAGCAAGCCCCAGCACATCAAGACCTTCGAACAGGCATAAGTTTTCTCCCGAAGTAGTAAAACCATTGCCAAAAGCGTGCCTACGTAAGGCAGTAATGGGAAAAAGAAGGCGTCGTCGAGCTGCTATATTAACAGATAGCCCAGAGAATAATGAACTTGAGTTGGAGCAAATCGTCAAGGAAAAATGTCCTAAAAGAAAAAGGAGCCAGTGAAGATGAAATTACTGCCTGGAAAGAAACCTCCTAGAATGTCAAGCTCTGAAACCTGAAACCTCCTAGAATGCAAGTTTTGGGCACACGAAAAATGCATTTCCAAAACCATAACAAGTTTTGTATGCCTTATTTGTGAAAGTGATGAAAATTAAGACTTTCGCTATTCCTACCATACATGTATACCTATAAGAAATATACATAAATAATTTTCTACCTCTAATATGTGTTTTTTGAAATTCTTTCCTTTATGGAACTTTTTACCCTCCCGCGGGGAATAAAGTTCCAAATGTGAGCTTGCAAAACTAGGCAGATTATATTCTATTAGAAAATTTATACATGCAAATGGTTTCGTGCAATAGAAAACTGAAGATATCTCTATACATTCTCGCAAAATCAAACCCGTGATTTTTTGCTTGCAGTTGCGTAATACCATAAAGTTTAAAAAGTAACACTTTTAACCCCACCCTACCCATCAGTCACTGACCTGATTTGAACCGGTACGGTTATTACAAAAACATAAAAAAAATTATGAAAAAGAAAAAAACAAAATAAAATAAATCAAGTGAAATAAATAAATAAATTAGTGACTGAGTATTTGACTTATAATTAATGGTGGAAAAAAACAATTAACAAGAAAAAATATTCAAAAAGTGACAGCTGTGAAAAAATTAAAATAAAAAAAAATTTCAAAGCCATTGTGATTGTGTGATTTTCAACAAAAGCAGTTGCTACTTAAACCCTTCAAGTGAAGTTTTATTGGTATAAAAATATAAATGTGCCTGAAGCTAATTTATTTAAATAGAGTGGTTAATTGTGATATAAAAAAATAATAATAAAAAAAAATTTAAAAAAAAATCAAATAGCTGTAAAAAAAATAAATAAAAATTAAAAGGCAAAGTGATTGTGTTATATTCCTCGGTGAATACTTGAACCCTTCAAACGAAGTGGTCAATTAGTTATAATATTATAAAGTTAAAAATGAATAAATGTGCCTGAAGCTACATATTTAAAATAATTTAATAATAATTATTATATATAAAGTAATACAATAATAACAATTGTATATAAAAATAATAATTATATTAAAGTAACAATAACATATTTAAAGTAATATTATAATAATAAACATATGTAATAATAATAATTGTATTAAAAAGAAAAAGAAAATAGTAATAATAAATATATAAAATAAAAATAAGTACTAAAGTAGAAAAACAGTGAAGTGGTACGGTAATAATAAATTCATGGGATTATTTCCCTTTTCATGGAAGACTTCAAAAAACTTATAAAAGCCTATGAAGATACGATTGACTCTTACGAAGAAGACACAGCTTCGCTAGAGTCAACAACGATATCAAACTGTGACAACAGTGACAGCGACTACTCGGTGCGTAATGCCGTGTCCTGCAAAAGGAAGAAGTCTTTGACAAAAAGAGACACCCCAGACAATCCAAATTACAAGATAATGAAAATGACTCTATGCCTGGTTCTAGTGGGGCTGGCCGTGACTCAAGAACAAAAACTGCCTCCAAGCAAGAACTAATGAACGCCCTTATTTCAGCAAATGAAGAAAAGACTATTCTAAGTCAATAGCTTAGAGAACTCTCATGTAGATACAATCAGTTACTGCTCAAGTTTAGTGAAGTGTCAGATAAGTTAGATCAGCTTCTAAATAAAGAAAACACTACCGAAAATATTAATAATCAAATTCATGCAACCACACATTTACCAAAAACATCAAAAACTGATGGCACAATGCAAAACATAAATACAGACGCAGAAAGGGCTCAACTTACTTATACTAACCAAACTCCGCCAACAAATTTAAATACTACTGAAAAATATATAAAATTCCGCCAATTGTGTGTTACAATGTTAACGCAAAGGAATGTACAGTCACCCTAAAATCCCTGCTAGGACATAGTAAGTTCGTTTAAAAAAATAGCAACATGACCCACATCCTAGCTAATAACGTTAATGATTTTAACAAAGTAAAGAACTATTTAAAGCAAACAGATACAAAAACTTACCACTACACCCCAAAAGAAGAAAAGCCGCAATCCATAATAGTTAAAAATATTCCAACATGTTTTGATATGGGCGACATATTTAATGCCCTACAGAAGCAAAAACTCAATATTAATATAATTAAAATTTTCAAATTAAAAAACACGTCAAACTTTTTGGATTAAGATACTTACTTAATCAAGACATATATGTTGAAAAATTTAAAGCCAATAAAATGACGGAGTGCAAGAACTGTCAAAGATTTGGCCATGTGGCAATTAATTGCAACATAGATTACAAGTGTGTAAAATACACTGAGCAGCACCAACCAGGACAATGACCCAAGTCAAACAAAACTGAAAATGAAGAAGATACCCAACCCAGATGCATAAACTGCGGTCAACTTGGTTACCCAGCAAGTTACAGAGGCTGCCCGAAACACATTGAATTGCTACAAAGGAAAAAAGATGCTAAACTTCAGAGAAAAACGAAGCAACTACGTAACTCCCAACATATCGTATTCCCAAACCCTAAAAACTAGTAATAAAATAGTCGAAATAAAAAATCCCACAGTAAATAATAATACCAACATAAATATGTTTAATCAGGAATGTGTGAGAGCTCTTTTGTCTCAACCTCTTCACATGCATTAAAAAAATTGATAATTTTGTTCCTAAATATAAAGAACTCCATGACAAAATTGCGAAACGTCATGCAATGATACAATTAATACTATACTAGACGTCACATTAAATGAAAAGTAACTCATTACTAAAAATACATCTTTTAAATGTAAATTCGCTAATCAGTATTGAAAAAAGATACTGCCTGGAAAATTTTATCAAAACCAACAAATCTGACAGAGTACTTTTAACTGAGACCAAACTCAGTATAAGACACAATCCGCAATTTAAAAATTTACAAAATTGTTAGAAACGACAGAACCGATCAAAGAGGAGGTGGAACAGCCATCTTAATTAAAGGCAACATTCAATTCGAGCATATAAACATACCGAACATAGAACAATGTTACATACATAAAAACTCAAATAAACCCCAATCTAAAAAACATTAATTTCTTTCCTACTCGAATTACACTCAGTACTTTGCGGCTTATTACAAAAACAATTTAGTTACTTACAAACATATGTTCTACCTCTGGTGCAAGGTCGTCGTATTTCAACGTGCGAATTCTTGCGTGCAGTGGTATTATCACATCATTCACTGAAATAATTGAGGTAGATCAGTGATGATTAATTATGTATGTACGTATACCGTTTGTTTTTACATGCAGTGGAAACTGATGTAGGTATGTAGGTATACCATGCCGTAAACTTTTTGTTTTGTTTCCTGATCGGAATATGTGAAATGTTTACTTGCAATGTACTGATGTAGGTAGGTAGGTATGCAATTGATGTTTTTAGATTTGAGTTTTTATGTATGTAACAACAACTCGAAACTACAACAATTAAAATCAAGGAAGCAAATAATTTATTATACCTCACATCACTATACAATAAAAACGGACTAGATTTCAGCACAACAGATCTAAAAAAATACTAGATGCAACAAGTAATGGACACCAAATAATCCGAGGGGACCTCTATTCCACGCATCCTCTGTGGAATATACTCGAAACTACACTTTACCCAATATACCACAAAACTAATACATTCTCATACCTGGACTTCTTCATAATGACAAACACAATAAATACCTACTACTGTCCTAATTTATTGGACAAATTAAAAACACACGATTTTCAATCGGATCAAATGCTGTAGAACTACCTATTTCAACAAATAACGTTATGCCAGCACAACCTGAAATAATCCGTAACTTCCCATCAACAAATTAGAGACATCACCAAAATAACAAAAATCAAAATTAGTATACACCACGAAAACTATTGGAAAAATAAACTAGCGAACATACACAAGAATCAAAACAATAAAAAATATCGTGGGTATAAAATCAATAACCCGGCTCCCCCAATTAACCAACTCAACCAACCCAGATTGCCAACTAACTAATGACTCGGACAAACTCAACGCCATAAATGAACACCTGGAAAACATACACATACAGAACCTAAACATGAGTACGGACATGACACACATTGATAACGAAGTAGACTCTGACTACCAAACCAATTTCACTCCACTAGTATACTTCAATGACAACATCCCTGCTAGTAAGGATATCACAGATATTAACTCCAATCCGTTAAACCAAGACAATAATTTCATTTCATCAGAACACATAAAAGAAATCATTAAATCAATGAACAACAAAAAAAAAACAGTAGCACCGGATTTATTGCCTAATTATCTGATAAGGAAAACAACGAAAAAATTTTGCATCTTCTTAGCTACCTTATTTAATCAACTTTTTAACTTAGGATACTACCCCATCAAATGGAAGAATGCGCACATAATTCCAATAAAAAAACCAGGAAAGACAGCGAATGAAATAGCTAGTTCCTGGCCTATATCACTTCTCTCCTCAATTAGTAAAATTCATGAACTCTTTCTAAAAGAAAAACTCAAAGAACACGGAAAACAAAACAACATACTTCAAAATTTCCAAATGGGATTTAGACCACAGTACTCCAGGTATGCAATTGATGTTTTTAGATTTGAGTTTTTATGTATGTAAAAAATCTCCCCCTTGTAAAAAAATGTGTTATTCTTTGAAGAGGAATAACGCATTAAAACATGATGAAAGGGTTTTATCTTATTGGCAGCACTTCGTTATTGATTTTATATGTATAAATGATGTCGAACTCCGGGACAAGCATACGGTTAGGTCGTTAAGACTAATAAGTACAAGTTCATCTATGTAATAAATTAAATTAAGGTTAGGAATACGTTACAATATTTCTTATATTAGTACAATAAAGTTATAATATTTGATAGTTTGTTTGGCACATATTAAAAATTTCACATTGTAATTGTTTTTTCTTTTCTTTTTATATGGGGCACGGTTAATCATATTGTTTATACACATATTTGTGTGTACATATTTTTCTTTATTACAAGTATTGATAATCGGATTGCTTTCATATATTGTTCTTAATTAATTTTATTAATTATATATATTTGTTTTTTTTTTTATGTTTATACATAAAGTATTTTTCTTAATTAATTTTCTAATATTAGTATACATTTATAGGTATGTTGGTTTTTAAGTTGGTCTCTTTTATAAATTAACATTTTTAGTTTTTATTATTGTACACATATATATTATTTTTAATTCTAATTTATGTGTATATATGTATATATTTTTACAATTATACATACTCGTATGTATGTTTTTATTTTTAATTATAATATACGTATAGGTATAAATATTTGAAAAAAGAAAATTTTTTTGAAGAATTTATATATCAAACAAGGCAGGTATTTCTTATTATTTCTGGTATTTTTATAAATTTATATTCAATGATTAATTAAACTACTTGTAAATTGCGGGGTCTTTTAATTGAATCTAGTTCAAAATTGGTTAAGGATGGTGGAAGTGTATTACAAACTGTTGTGCTCTTGAGTGTTTATTTTATTAAAAATATGGAGAAGAAAATTGGTGCTGCTTTTGACAAGTTGATGGCCTTGGCTAAATCGACTATCCAGCCGGAGAGGAATATTGAAGGTATGCCCTTATATCGAGTGGACCAGCCAATCGAGCCGTACGTGCCTCAGGGGCTGCCTGGGACCTCTCAAGAAGTGCCGGCTTACGTACCTGGACCTAGGAGGCTGACTTTAGAGGAATATCACAGGCGGACTAAGAAGAACTGCGGAGATCAGCCAGATATGGCAAAGAAAACCAAGTCGACCGGAGGAGGTAGGCGTGCTAGGCTAAACCGAGAGTTGCATTATTTCCGGCTTAGGGCTAGTCTAGCCGCTACAACCGAGGAGCGTGCTCAGTATGAAGATTTGGCCAAGGGAAAATTGAAAGAACTTAACGCCTTCAAAAGGGCTAAAAAGAGAAATTCTAAACATAAAAAAAAACAAAAAAAAATATGTCTAAATTATGAAATAAATGATTAGTTATATATTTATTTTCTTTTTCTTTCATTAAACCCAAAAGAAATTTTTACCATTTTTATCCCTGAATAGGTAGGTTGAGGGGTATTATTTTTCTGCATGAGAAGTTCTTCTTTTGAATTTTTTGAATAGGTGCCTACTATTGCTGCATGGGAATTGCAAAAATATATATATATTTATATTTTTTTTTTTACCATTACTCATGGAATGGTTTTAATCTGTTGTTATGTACTGTTGCTCGTCGTTTACCGATTTGAATAACAGTATTAACAGGGGTAAAAGCTTTTACCACGAGATATGGACCTAGCCATATCTGGGAAAGCTTGTGTTTTTTGGTCGGATTTTTCAGTAAAACTTTATCACCTGGTTGGAATGTTACCGGGCGTGACTGTTTATCGTAATAAAGTTTTGACTTTTCCTTGGCGTTGAGCAGATTTTTCCGGGCGATAGCATATGTTTTTTGTAATTTGTACCTAAGAATGTGGTAGTAACTTTCGTGGTTGTAAATGGGCTCTGGTTCTCTTTTCAGATTTGATGGTACATCCGCTGTAAACCCGAACAGACAATCCATTGGAGTGAGCTTAGTGCCGTCATGTGGGCTATTATTGTATACGAAAGCCGCGGTTCTCAGGAATCGATCCCAAACCTTTGGATTTTCGGACACAATAGCTCTTAAATACTCCACTAGAGGTCTGTGGGTTCGTTCAAGTGCGCCATTGGATTGCGGATGATAAGCGGAAGTTTGTAATTTTTTTATTTTTAGAAGTTTACAGACACGTTTGAAAAGATCGCTTAAAAAGTTAGATCCCTGGTCAGTTACTACCTTTTTAGGAATTCGATAACGAGTAATTATCTCATCGAAGAATATTCCTGCTACCGTTTCTGCTTCGCCATTCGGCATGGCATAACAATCTACGAATTTCGTAAGATTGTCTTGGAATGTCAATATGTACTTGTTTCCGGAGTGGATTTCTTCAAGTGGTCCTACTATATCTAAATAGACTTTCTCGAAGGGCATTTGGGCCGTATCTGTTATGATCATTGGCATACGGTATTCCGGGCTAGCCTTCACTTTTTTGGCATTTGGAACATTTCCGAATATATCTTTTAATAGTACTGAGCATATTCTTCCATTTATATTTTCTTTTTATTTTTTTGTACGTTTTAACGACTCCTTGGTGACCACCAAATGCCGAGTCATGATAGTCCTTTAGAATTATTTGAATTTCCTCGGGGTCTGTGATAATTTCAGGTAATTTACTTTGGGAATTTATATAATTATTGCTCGGAGATAATTCGCCGTGTTCAGATATACTACTTCCAGATTGGTTGTTTGTAGTTGATTTGTGTTTCATTGAGTCATTTTGGGGACTCCTTAAACGTTCTTGAATTCTCTGGGGAGTTTTGTGAATTATGTCCTCAATTTCTGTTTCCCTAGCTTGAGCTCGTGTAACAGCATGGCAATGTGCTGGTTTGGACTTCGGTGTAGGCGAAGAACTAGTATCTTCATCGTCTATGTCGGAATCGACACGGTGATGTACATGGGCCTCTACCATGATCGAATTGAGGCTTGTTTGTTTCAGCTGGGCAGGTATTCGACTAAGCGCGTCTGCATTAGTGTTATATTTGCCAGGCTTATATTCAATCTTGTAGTCAAATTCCGAGAGTTTGTGATGAAACCTTACTAATCTTGAAGTCGGATCTTTTACATTGAATACGCTTATGATCTGTGTAAACCGTGAAGGTTCTACCCTGTAAATAACACCTGAAGTTCCTGGCGGCCCATACAATAGCGAGCAACTCTTTTTCTATTGTGGAGTATTTTTGTTCCGCCTTATTTAAACTTCTACTTGCATACGCTATTGGCTTGTCTTTGCCTATTATCCATGCCGTAAACTTTTTGTTTTATTTCCTGATCGGAATATGTGAAATGTTTACTTGCAATGTACTGATGTAGGTAGGTAGGTATGCAATTGATGTTTTTAGATTTGAGTTTTTATGTATGTAACAATAAAAACGGACTAGATTTCAGCACAACAGATCTAAAAAAATACTAGATGCAACAAGTAATGGACACTAAATAATCCGAGGGGACCTCTATTCCACGCATCCTCTGTGGAATATACTCGAAACTACACTTTACCCAATATACCACAAAACTAATACATTCTCATTCCTGGACTTCTTCATAATGACAAACACAATAAATACTTACTACTGTCCTAATTTATTGGACAAATTAAAAACACACGATTTTTAATCGGATCATAATGCTGTAGAACTACCTATTTCAACAAATAACGTTATGCCAGCACAACCTGAAATAATCCGTAACTTCCCATCAACAAATTAGAGACATCACCAAAATAACAAAAATCAAAATTAGTATACACCACGAAAACTATTGGAAAAATAAACTAGCGAACATACACAAGAATCAAAACAATAAAAAATATCGTGGGTATAAAATCAATAACCCGGCTCCCCCAATTAACCAACTCAACCAACCCAGATTGCCAACTAACTAATGACTCGGACAAACTCAACGCCATAAATGAACACCTGGAAAACATACACATACAGAACCTAAACATGAGTACGGACATGACACACATTGATAACGAAGTAGGCTCTGACTATCAAGACAATTTCACTCCACTAGTATACTTCAATGACAACATCTCTGCTAGTAAGGATATCACAGATATTAACTCCAATCCGTTAAACCAAAACAATAATTTCATTTCATCAGAACACATAAAAGAAATCATTAAATCAATGAACAACAAAAAAACAGTAGGACCGGATTTATTGCCTAATTATCTGATAAGGAAAACAACGAAAAAATTTTGCATCTTCTTAGCTACCTTATTTAATCAACTTTTTAACTTAGGATACTACCCCATCAAATGAAAGAATGCGCACATAATTCCAATAAAAAAACCAGGAAAGACAGCGAATGAAATAGCTAGTTACAGGCCTATATCACTTCTCTCCTCAATTAGTAAAATTTATGAACTCTTTCTAAAAGAAAAACTCAAAGAACACGGAGAACAAAACAACATACTTCAAAATTTCCAAATGGGATTTAGACCACAGTACTCCACCTCCCAAGCACTTTCATTATTTATGAACTACACAATAACGAATCTAAACAACAAAAAAGCAACCCTTGCATGTAGTATAGACACTGAAATAGCATTTGATACCACAAGCCCTAATCTATAAAATGAAAACCATGTACAAATTTAACAACCACCTCTGCAAGTTATATATAATTACCTTAAAAACAGAACCTTCCAAGTGAAGATAAATAATACTCTATCCGACACATACTAGGTCCCACATTATATAACATATACACCTCAGACATCCCCTTACAGTCACAACCTTTAAAAACTCTCACATATGCAGACGACATACTGCTATACACTGCAAATTTTAAATACATACCTATGGAAAAACAAATGAACAAATATCTAAAAGAACTGTACAACTACTTCAATAAATGGAAACTTAAGATGAACGTAAATAAATGCCAAACAATGCTAATAATACTTTTTATATAGTTAATTAATGTACACATTATAATTTTTGCAGCCTCCAGAAAGAACTCACAGCAAGAGTCGAAACGTCGGGCCATAGCTTAAATAAAATAAAATGAAAACGTAAGGGAAAAAACCTGGGTTTTCACTGATGATCAGAGATCCCCAATAAGTTACTTCAGTCTTCATGTATCATTCCACCGATCAAAAACGCGAAAATAGCTTACTTTTTAAGTTTGTGCAATGTAATATTAAATTAAAAACATTAAATTAAAAATTCGTACTTTCTCAACACTAGTTATTCAAAAAACTAGGTCAATCAAAAGTAAATAAATGCGGAAATTACTGTTGATGTTGATCCAGATCGATTTCTAAAAAAAAAAAACGTAGCGAACATTGAACTGGATTTTGTTAAAAAAATATAAACTTTACTTTGGAATTCGTATAATTAAAAATTTGTAATTCAATAACGTTTTTTTTTATATTTCCCAATTAACCCTTTGTTAATTAATACGACCCCGTTGTTTTTTGTGTAGTAAATTTCTTCGGAATGCGTTGATCTAGTGAGCTAAAATTTTAATTAGTGTTTTCATGTAAATATTTGTTTTTTTAAATGAACAAAATCGCGGAACACTTTCGTAGGGTTGTCATACAGAAATTGAATTTTCACGTCTGCTACGAAATGGGTACGTGAAATCTAAAAATCAGTAAAAACAAAGTTATTAACATTTTCATTGCTTGATAAAATTGTTTCGAGGAAAATTTAAAAAACGAGCTATTTTTCGAGACAGAGGCGTGTCTAGGCTATGTTTACTGTATTGACATTTTTAAGATACAAACATTTTATTAATAACACAAACATTAATATTTTCATTGAAATAATGTAGAATTTTAATTTAATTACATTCAATTAAATTTAAATATTTGATTTACACATAAATAGCTTTAATTAATGATATAATATAGAGACCAAATAATTTTAATTTAATTCAATGCAATTCAATTAAAATTCCACATAATATTAATGAAAATGGTCTTTATGTTTTCATAAATAAAATGTATAACTATAACTAAGGTAATGAAAGTATCTTGCATTATATCAATGAAATTCTTACAATAAAGGAAGGAAAATTTTACAAAATACATTTCATAAATGTAATGTATAAAATATCATTGGGCTAATGAAAATATTCTTTAAAGCAATGAAGCTTTCTGCGTTGTGTTAATTAAAGCATATACATATGGTATTAATAAAACTTTTGTTGATAGACTTCATTGTTGCTATGAAATTTGTACATTACTATAAAGAAATCACATTTATTATATCAATAACTAATTTCATTGTTACAATGCTAGCTTGCGTTAAAGATTTATAGTTTCAGAAATAATGAATTAACATTCATTAACGTAATGAACCGCTACATTGGAGGTATATTAATGAAAAAAAAAAGTGAGATAATGAACGTTTTCATTGCATTTATGCCTGTTTTTGGCTCAGTGGAAATGTTGGATTTTGCCATTTTATGGAGAAAATCAGGATAGTTCAGTAATTGTCATTAACGAGTTTATGGATGATGAAAACTGCAAGGGTTTCTAGTTTCTACAGAATGACCTAAAACAGTTCTATACCACTTCCACAAATTTTATATCGATAGTGTTATGATGACACGAATACTACAATCATAGTGCATCATCATTTACGTGGCACCTAAATTATTAAATTATTTCAGTGCATATGGTACACTTGAAAAAGTTCATTATAAATTTACACAAATTGTCTGACCGCTCTTCACACGGGCGCCATATTAGTTTTCGCAAGAAGTAGTGTGTATATACATTTTCGGCTGATTACGCTGGTGTCACAAGGGTACCACAAAGTCACGTCGCCAAAGAAAAGTTGAGTTGGAGTTAACATTTCATAGCGGTCGGTTCACGGTTGTATTGCTCGCGACTTCATTTTTTTCAAATTAACTTCTAGCAATGGTGTTAAATTCAATTAATTGAATTTAACGATCAAAGAAATAAAACGATCGAATAAAATAATAAAAAAAAAAAAAAACAAAATGAGGTGTTTATTTATTTAAACTGCTCTTTTCGGCTCCCGTTTCCTCTTCTTCTCCACATGAAGAGCACGAGAGCCGCTGTTATAACAAGAGCAATATTTTCAGCTATTTTAACAAAAAATGCGCAAAATGACGAAATAATTAATTTTCCTGTTTCTTTTTCTTTTTTTAAACAGTAATCGACAAACAAAAAGATTAAATGACTTTTCTTTTTATGTGATTTATCACTTCAACTTCTCAGCACTAGTTTTACTGCATGTTGCGTACTGCATACTTCATACTCTATCAGTGTGACTGCCGCCTTACAGTTGAGATTTGTAAATCCAATATTACCGAAGTTGAAAAAAAAATATATTGTATGTTGTAATTTGTCATAAAAAAATATAACAGTGTTACTTTGCCATTCTACATTAATAATCGGGAGGACATGTTGCAAACGTAGCGTTATTTAGTGGCATATTTATTGTGAAATTCGTGTATAAATAGATAAAATGTATAATTTACATACATTGAAAAATTGAAAGTGAAAATGTAATAACAGAAACTGAATTTATAGACATAAAAGTTAGTAATAATGGACACCTCTTGTAGAGGCAGGTTTTATTTTGGTATGTTGGAGTAGTCATTGTGAAAACAACTTGTAACTGAATACCTGTGAACGTTCCGTTTTTATCCTATAATAAACTTAGTGAAAACTTTATGATAAATGCTTGCTCCAATTTACACAGGGCATTTAAAATGAAAATTCGTTGCTAGGAGCTGAGTGTTTCAACATAAATATTAGTAATCTTGTATGTATTGTATGTAATTTGTATGACTTAAATGAAAGTTGCACTACTTTTACAAATGGTTGTAAAGAAGAAATTTTGTAAACAAAGAAGGCAAGTCAACCAGTGTATATTACGTTTAGATTTTTTGTGCTTTGCGTAAGATATTCTTGTGTTATAGTTTTTACGAAATACGTTTTAAAAATTTAGGTAAAGTAAGGGAAAATGTTGTATAAATAGATTGATGTTGATACGAATAAACACAGTCCAGTTTTGGAAGTTTAAAGAAGGAGTTCTGTCTTTCATCATACCTACATACTTTCCTCCTCCGGATACAGATAGGCTATTGTAAGACGCCATACACTCCAAGTGAGAGAATTAGGTTGAGCATGCTCGCCAATCACTTAATCATCATTTAAATGGTAATAGAAGAGTTTGAATTAATTAATAAGCAGCTGCGAGCAAACATCACAATATCTTAAAATTAAAATTAATAATATCCGAAGGGCAATGAAGATATCTCCAATTTAAATTGTTCACGTAAGTCATGTTACCTCAGCTTAATTGACAGTAATTATGGCATTCGGAACCATTCTTGTGGAGAAGGGAGACAGCTGCGAGGTTTCTGGCTTCTTGGGGTGACTGTTTGGGGCAAAGAAGACTAGGCACGAAGCAACACGAAATGGTTGGAAAACAAGTTTTTTTTTAATAATAGATTTGTTCAAGAAGGGGCTTTTTTTTTATTTTTTATTCTCCGGTATATAGCAGAAGCTAAAATTTTTTTTTTTTTTGTTATTTCATCATACAACCCATTTTATTTTTGGTGACAAGTTTCGAGTCTTGGTTTTGACTCATCAACAGGTACCAAATATCGAAATTGAGTGGCTTGAAAAACAAATGAAAAATAGAACAAAAAAGAAATGAAAAAAACTAAAACATTGAGAAAAATAGAAAAAAAGTTTTTATTAAAAAGAAAATTAAAAAACCAGATTCATTCGAAACGAATCGAACCTGTGTATGCCCGCAATGGGCTGTAAAAGAAAAAAGAGAAAGGCAGAAGAAGAAGCGTTTCGTGTTAGCAGAAAACCTTACACTCATCGGTACAGCTTGGTTTTCTGCCTGCTGTAGACGCTTGAAACAGATCAAATTGATCTCCTCTCATATAAACTCATAATAAATTCTGTGTGTGAATTATATGAGGCAAATACTCCTATATTAAACAAAAACAAAAAACGCCTTCTTGAACAAATATAAGTTTGCCCCGGTAAAAAAATCTTCAAGAGTAATCTCTACTTTTATTTAAATAATAGAGAGAAAAGAACGAAAAGTCATTAAAAGTAAAATCAGCAAAGTCAAAATAAAAGGCATTAAGGAAATGAAGGAATACCGATCGATTCATTAAGAAGAAGGAGCCTCGAAGCAAGTAAAGCAATCAGTAAATACTTCCTAACCTAACTAATAAAATTTTAAAATCATAAATAAAAATGTAAGTACTACTGTCAAAATAGCTTAAGTGAAATGGAAGCAGGACGGCCGTGTCAGGGACAAGTTAGGAGCAATAACAGTATGAAGATTTCTACCCGCCAATAAAATATAATTTTTATAGAATTAAATCCAGAGTTATTAATTAAATTGGTTCCCCTCTTTAATGTAAACTACACAAAAGCTAAACCCCTAGACATTTGGTTTACAACCTAAAAGGCATTTAGATCGAGTTCATAGGCATAAAACATGTGAAAAACATTTGTTATGGATAAAAGATGCAAGGTAACAAAAGAAATTAATATTTTGTTTATGATCCAAATATTTTTCTTTATTCAATGTGAACTTATTATTATCTAAATAACATTACTCTGCACTATCGCAATGCTCCGCCAGAGTATCATATTTCGTTTAACTATATGCTATGATAATCGGAATGCATGATGCTTACTCGGGATGTTTCTGTAGATAAAGTCTTGATTGTTTAATAGCTAAGTAAGCATAATTTTTCAGATAAGAAATGAAACTCAGAACTGTATAATACTGCAGATAGAATTTAGTCTTAAGTTGCTTTAAAATTAATTAATAAAGTTACTCTAACAATGAGAGAGAAGTGGACTGTAACACAAACAGTTTTCAACTGTTAAACCGATTATTTCGAATATTAACAGAAAATATGTTGCATTAAGAAATTTACTATTAAAACAACAAATTTTACGAATTATCGACTTTGTTTCAACAGTCAGAACTCTTGAAAAAAAACTGTTGAATAAAGAGTATAATTTATTAATATAATTTGACAGTTAACAGTTTTTTAGTCATCCTGCTCAAATTGAAAGTAAAAAGTGTGTTAGTAACAGGCCACTGTTAACTTAACAACTGCGACAGTGAAGTACCTATTCAAAATGAAAGAATCTGGTTGTTAAAGCAATAGTACATACTGTTTAAAGAAAGAAAATCCCAGTAAAGTTGATGTCGTTTAAAAACTGACACTGTTGTTTTGACAGCAAATACTTTGAATGAACAGTTGCACAGTTCACATAGAGACTATCAATCCAATAATTTGACTTTTAATTTAAATGTTCAAATATTTCACTGTAAATGTTTTGTAATGTAGCTGCAATCGATAACTACAGCTATATTACGGCATTTAGGTGGACAGTGTAGCGGTTTGAAAAAAAGATATGCGTGCTTATGTTTAATGCTGTGTTTATTCAATAATTCTATGTGTGAAACACTTCAATTTACAAATTCACTATAAATTAATATTTTCACTAATTTATTGTTCATTGTTCGATTGCATATGTAGTCATTATGCCGTATTTTGGCATGTATTTGACTAAATGCAATTTGTAGCCCTTTCTAATTTTACGCGTTATACACTTATTCACTTTGCGCTTATTTTAACTTACTTAACTAATTTGTTTCTATGCATGTATTATTAAAATGCCGAAAGCTGGCATGTATTTAATTTTTATGCAAGAAACTTACATCTACGCACTAATTTAACACAATACTTATCTGTAGAATACAATAACCCCAAAACTTCCTGTCCTCTGCCAACACCCACTGCACACAAAGTTCAAGCATGTAAAAATGTTGTACCTTTAATATGGCACATTTATTTTTATGCTTCTTTGCTGAAAAAATGAAAAAAACTATTTGCTGTTGAGAAACTGTCAAAAACTGAGAAAAACTTGGTTAGAATTATTGCCTTCAATTGTACTTGATGATCGCTGTCGAAAAACTGAGTTAAACTCTTGGATCTTATCCTTATGCATGTATGATCGCTGTCGAAAAACTGAGAGAGATCTTAGAAATTGCCCCCTTTTTATAAGCTCTAAGCGGCCATTTTGACATACGTTCCACAAGAAAAGTGCAAATTAAGCATATTTTTCAACTTTGCTTGACTTATATACTTATGTCAAAATGTGCCAATTTCCTTCAACTAATTTATTTTAAATTATCCATGAATTTTCGTAGTTTATTTTATTAAATAATTTAATTTTTCTGAAATTTATCAAGATGGCGGCTTCTTGCCATATTATGACCCCACTTATTATGGGAATTTAATTTACCTTTTTTCGCGAATATTTGCTTACCTGGTAACTTTCGCGGGTTTTAAGCATTACCAACAGGTAGCGCGTAGCCAACTTCGTCTAATTGACTTTCTCGCGAGTCAATTTGACAGTCGCGATCGCGATATTTTGTTGTGAAAGTGCCGTGTCGTTTGTGTCGTTTTTCTCGGATAATTATGGATTAATTATCCAGGTAAGTGTCTTTTATCACTATTTAAGTGTTTATCTTTAATTATGTGTCAGTTTCAGCATAAATAATTTGCAGGAAATAAGCAAATTCTGCTAAATTATTTATGCTGAAAAATGATTTGTGAAATGTCAACAATGGTATAAATTGTTGATTTTTATTAATTATAATGTATGTGCGTGTTGCAAGTTTTTATGTTTTGCATATTTAAGCATATTTGCATGTTTTGCAAATGTTTATTATGCAGAGCATATGAATTTTGCAACGAAATTACATTGTTTACATTTGCATGTTTTTGTTGTTGTACTGCCAAGAAATTGGTTTCTTGGCAGTTTTGCATGTAATTTGCCTATTTCCATAGTTTTTTATATGCTACTTTGTTATATTAGTTGTTTTAAATTAATATCTATGTCTAATTTTCATTTCAGATGCGTTCCTGACATGGAGGATGTACCTGCAGCTGTAACTGGAGGACTCTGGAAAATCCGAGGGAAGTAAGAAGTATTTAATGGATTTGTTTTAATGTTTTTATTATTATTTCAGGTGTGCTCAACACACCGACTGTCTTAAATTTTAAATCAACAGTTATTTCATTGAAAGAACTGTTGAATATTTTATTTTATCTAAAAATATTTCAGTTTAACAATGTCAGTCTTCTTGAAAGCGTCCGCTTATGTACATGCCTCCCAAGTGAATTGCTGTATACTAATAAAATAATTTAAAAATTATTGTATTAATTTGATATGGTGTTTAGGTTTGTGATACTTAATTATATCGGTAATAATTAGATAAACATAAAAATGTATGAAAATTCTGATGAAAATTTAAATGTGAGTGAAATTCTGAACGTATGTGAAAATCTGAATGTGACTAGTAGCTTGCAAAATGTGAATGATGATGGAGTATTGCTAATTTTAACCACAGAAGACAAGAATTTAATAGATTTACTAAAACGTTGGGGACTAGAAAATATTTACATGCACATAAAAGGTAAGTTTTTATAATAATTCTTTAAAAAGCATGGGCGTAATTATATAAATTGAAAATTAAAGCTGTCTGCCAACAACTTGTCAGATCACTGCTTTACATACAGAGTAAAAAAATAATGTGATCAATTTTCCCGTATGTTTGTTGCTCAGCATATAAAAGCAGTGATCTGATCCGGATCAGCTCATAAAAAACTGTAAAATTGAGTATGGTAATTTAATAAATAAAAAACTCAAATTCAAGATTGAAGATGGGCAGAGCACTATTATTTTTTCATTCTAATTTACAAAAATATTAAGAATGCGTTGACTTACCCGATCTGGTTAGTTCAAATTCAAATTAAAAATTTATTTATTAGATACAAATCTCAGCTTCAGTTCTATATTACAAACGTTAGGTACAGCGATTTAGTGTATTAAAGATAAAGATACAAATAGAAAATAATAGTCTCTAAATTAAAAATTGATGATAATAATTACACAAAAATTACAATAGTTCATTTGAATTACTTTAATTGTCTCATAGCTTATAACATACAGGTGCGAATATAGGAATGGATGAACTTAGGTATTTGAAACTCAGGACTTGGATAAATTGCCCCTCTTATGAATTGATTGGTCTGAAAGCGAAATTCCGAGAGACAGTCAGAGCTTGGAGAAAGGAAATGCTAAATACCTACTAATTTTGCCATTTGTATTTATAATGTACCTACCTACATATTTGTTTAATTTTTACAAATCTTTCGTAATATTTTATTTTATATGCTTTAGTTCTGTGACTATGAGGATAATTTATCCATAAATTCAAGTGTTGTTAATTGGATAAGATGCCGTGACTTTCGGCCTACGTCGCGAAGTTCTAATTGCGATTTAAATTCTTCTATTGACTCAGCTGATATAGAATCAATTACGACGCTGTCTGCTTCCATTTATACTTAGAATTTGTATGATAACATCAAAGTAGATGTAATTTTAAATCAGTTACCAATAATAATAATAATAATACTTTGAAATCCGAACATCAACAAAGTGTATCAAATATTTTAGTCGATTTCCTCGCTGCTTCAAAAGGAACGTTGTCCCATAGAGATCTGGAAGCGATACCAGGTTTAGGAGTCAATATTATCCACTGGGATTTTGTTATGAAATATTGGCTTTCGTAGGAAATATATCGAATAGGATTGGATGAAGGGTTGTAAGTTAATTCACTGTAATAATGAATCATTACCTGCATTCATCATTTCCTTATTAGCGCCACAATATTGTGATTAGTTCAACTGAAGCACATACATCATACATATGTACATTATGCATATATCTATAATAACGACTCATTATCATAATAAGAATCTTGTTACGTACAAGATTACAAATATACATACGTACATACACGATAACGTACTTCTTGAAGAAAGCAAGCAAAACATAAGTACATACATATAACAGACAAACATATAATGAATTGACAAACGCGAGTATGCGCATCAAATTGCATTCCAAGCAATTTCGCGGAGATTCCACCGTCAATTTATTTACGAATTTTTACGTCACATATGGTTCATATGGTTAACCAATTCTATTTTCGTTATATGAAACAACTTTCTCCGTTGTTCTTTTAAAACGATAAATTCTTGGTTGCGTCAACCTTTTTGCGGCAAAACGCCGGCTCTTTGTATACAAAAACACAAACATGGCATGAGACCAATTTCATGCATTATAATGGCACTAGGTTAACCCTGACCTAACCCACAGTCATTACATGCCGCTTATTTTTTTCCTCGCACTAAGTTGAGAAACCTCATGTGTTGATATTTTTACTTGTACATAATTGGGAAATCCATTGTGTAAAGTGAAATAAAAACTGACCAACTTATTGGGCAATAGTGCCGAGTTTTTTTGTAACATTGGTTTCTTCCGTATATATATAGTTGACCAATGGTTGCAAAGAAATTTTTGAATGAAGGGGAAATATTCTTGTGAAACTACTAAATATGGAGGAATATGCAAAATTGACTATTACCAATATATTGAGAAGGCGTTCCCGATATATTCGATTTCTAGAATTCCTATATGGAATTTCCTAGCTAGTTACCCCCATACCAATTTTTATCAATTTTGCTGAGCAATGCCAAAATCCACCTAAATAAAAAGCCGATGCATCTTAGGGACCGGGCAGTCAGTTTTACTAAAATCAGAGAATAAGGTTGACCCCCCACCAGAGATAAGGCAACCTATTCCTAATAAGAACAAACAATATTGTAACTTATAAATTGTATAATGTCGAGAAGTTAAAAGTTGAATTAAACAAGTATTGTCAAAAGGAGTGTTTTTATTAAAAGTATTAAAAAAGTGTTATTGGGCTGGTGAACTTCGTCTTGGAAAAGCACTCCCAGTCCAGTTACGGACGAAACGCCAATAACCCGTAACATCACTATTTTCTATACTTACGTAACTTATATTGTTTGCAATTGTTTAAAAACAAATTTAAGGAAACTTATTTCAACCGTCGCCGTGGGAAAAAATGTAAACCATGTGGAAAAGTTTACGATCGCTACTTTAACGTAATAAGTAAAAGAAGAAAAACTGTACCTGCGGGAGTTATATCCTCAACGTTATAATCAACTGTATTAGGTTACATCCGCTACAGCTTCCTCATAAATCACTTTCCTTATTTCCTAAATTAATTATTTAACGTAATTACACTTGCATTTTCTCACAAAACATAAATTCCAACGACTTTGCATTTTCTCACAGTCTAGGAATATCATATTGCATTAAATTCATTTCAAAGTTCCCATTTAATCATTTTTATACAGTGAAGTGACGAAAAGCTTAAAAAGGTAAAGTCAGTTTGATTCTGTTCTTGACCAAGATGTAGTCGGAAAGCTAAATTTGTATTTGAGACGGTTTTTTGAATAACTATTAAAAGCTTAAAAGTTGGTGTTATTCTTTATTTTATTTTTTTGTGTTGATTAATCGTTTGGAAAATAACTCGGGCTCCTTCCATAAGACCCAAATTTCGATTGAAAATTCTTCTATAGAAATTGATGAAGATATTTCTGAAAGATACAAAGGTTTGGCTGAAACATAATACCAATCCCTCGTACATTGAAAAATGCGAAAAATGGCGACAAACTTTTCACTTTCGTCGTAAAGAATTGCTTCAAAACATCGCGAGCCTTTGATTTGAATGGCCAGTATACAAAGACGCTAACTTAGGACAAATCATGGTTATTAAGTTTTATCGGAAACATAGTGAAAATTTCTTACCATAATATGTATTTATAGATAAACGAAGATTTCAAAATATTGTATCCCGAAGAGAACATGTTACTACTATATATGTGGGAAGATTATATACAAAAAATTACAATTTTCTTTAAGGAAACAATCAAGGACAAAATGTGTTGTCAGCTTTCAGAGCTTCAAAAGAAAGATATAAATGAATGTGAGTAAAACTTTTCAATATGTTTTAATTTTTATATGAATATAACTACTATTGTAATTAAGATTTTCGTCTTTCTTGGAAATAGTTTTAAATAAATTAAATTTCTTTAACCTTCCAGATTCTACTTCTACAAAATGCGGTGATTACACCGTCAGCGCGATTTAATGAAAAATCTTCAAAGAAACTTCGGAAGGTGACAATTCAAGGATCAATGGATTCATTTGTTGAAGAGGTCAACAATATAAATATAAGGGACAAAATGGCCACCGAAAATTTGACACTACAGCCTATCATAATTGCGGCGGGTGAGAGTTTGTCGAAGTTAGTTGTCTTTTACGTATATTTAGATGGAGTTAAATATAAGCATAAATCGTTTTTAACTGCGTTAGACACATGCTTTAAGATTTTCCAAATCTTTAATGTTGAATATCCTATAGAATGTTACGGTGTTTGGCTTTTCCTTCAAAAGTATTTTTTTGAAATTGAGACTAAGTATGATAAGTCTCAATCTAAAGTAAGTGGCTTAATATCTCATTTAAAAAATCGTTTGCCTGCCAATGTGGTAAATATATAAATATAGCACATGTTTTATTGCTACAAAAAGCTCTAAAAAAGAATTTTATGCTTAGATACTAATATGGACTAAACTTACTAGATTTTATTTCATTAGATACTGAAGTCATACTTGTTAGTGTAGGTATTATAATAAATTTTTATGTAATTAAAATTATTTCTTTTATTTCTGGGGGAAGAGGAAATGGCGGATAAGAAAATGGGGAAGGACAAATAGGGAAAATTAAATGTTTTGATTGTTCATACAACAAGTAGAATTGTCAAACACACTGTAATCATATACTGTTGCATCAAAAGCCTGTCTGTTGAAAATAAAGAAGTCGTTTGTTGATATAATCAGAAGAACTGTTTTGAATGTAAAAATAGTTAATTCTCAATGGAGCTAACTGTCAAGATAACGGTTACACTCTTGAATTCTTGACAGTTTAACTGCTCCAATAACAAAACCAGTGGTAAACTAATAATAGTTTCAACTGTTGTTAATTCTTATGTGTTTTCCATCTATTGCACCCACACAATTCGGAAGTCCACTTATAGAATAAAAATCCGTTGCAAATCTTTTCCATGCCGCTTTGTTAGGAGGTGCAAGATAGATACCGCACAATTCTTCCCAAATAGCCTCGCATGTCTCAAGGATGACTTGACGAGCTGTCGATGCTCAAATCCTAAACATCCAGGCTATTGTAAGAAAATTCGCACCTTGTGAAGTAAACCTGAAACTTAAGGATCCAAAATGAAGGCTGTCTTTTTAAACACACTTTCATAAGAACTTACATCAATGTAATCACCAGGCGACATTCCGGTGATATAGGTTTACGTATAGAATTTCTCTTTAACCTGTTCTGCAACAAGTTAATCTGCGTAACGCCCATCCGAGTAAATTTCCTTAACTCGATGTTATTTTCCTCCTTAACCCATTCGCTGCCAAGCCTAAATTATATGAAGTCATTCCCATTGCCATTTATATTTTGCGTGTTATTGTTTACCAAAACCCTGTTATTTCTTGGTAAGTGCACATATATTATCATACATAATCATTTACAAGCAGAAAACTAAAGACGAGTATACTCGTCGTTGGCAATAGGAAGGCAGAAGGACTCGATATCCTTTTTCGTATTTGCGTACGTTTTAGTAGAAAAACAAATAATAAATCATGCAGATGGATAAAACAAAGAAAATGGAATAAAACGAGACACATTGCGAAAATTGGCAACAGTTAGAAATTCACTATTGTCGATTACAGTGTCTCAGCAGATATCGGGATAAAGTAATTTCGCGTATTTTGTTTTCATTTCGTTTTGAAGAAATTTTGCTGTGATATCACACATTGTTATACATATTAGGTATACTCAGCAGATAACGGAATAAAGCAATTCCGCGTATTTTGTTTTCATTTCGAGCTGAGTAACTGCAACATCTCTTTTCAGTAATCACAATAGTTTTGTAGAGTTCAGATCAAGAAATTATTAGTTGTGAAATAAAATTTTGAAGAAATTTTGCTGTGATATTACACATCGCTGTACATATTAGGTATACTTTCAAAGTGAAAATTCTCAATGGGTATATAGCTTATGATTATTTATTTTATCCCTTGTACAATTCAAATTAGTTATAATGGACGACGATATATCAACTGGCAGTGATTTAGATTCAGAAGAAGAATATTTTCTAAATGATAGTGATTCCGAGACTGAATCAGACGACAGTCTATCTCCTATTGCAAAAAAAAGACCACGAATAAATCTGGTGTATGATTCGGAAGAATCAGAAAGTGAAGATGAAGTTCCTAGTACTTCTATCAATGTGCAGTATATAAATGAAGATACTGGAAATGGCAATATGTGGACAGAAGTGGAAAGAGATCCTCCAGTTTTTGAATTTCGAGGAAAGGATCAAGGCTTGAATCTTCCGGGAAAATTACGAACTCCAGGCGAGCTAATTGATATATTCATTTCTGATGAATTTATTGATAAGTTGGTTCAAAGAACTAATGAGCACGCTGCAGAAATAATAGGACGGAAAGGGACACTGAGAAAATCATCAAGATACAATAATTGGGAAGCCACTAATCGCCGGGAAATGCGAAAATTCTGGGCATTGCTTCTTCACATGGGAAACATAAATCTGCCTTCCATTGAGCATTATTGGAAAAAAAGCCATTTCTATAATTTGCCATTTTGGAGAACTCATATGTGCCGAAACCGTTTTCAAATGTTATTACGATGTCTGCACTTTTCGAATAGCACAAACCAAGAAAGTAAGCTACACAATATCGAACCGATTGTTGAACATTTTAATAACGTGATGAATTTAGTGTACAATCCTGGCAAAGATTTAGTTATTGATGAGTCTTTGGTGCTATGGCGTGGTCGTCTTCACTTTCGGCAATATATAAAAATAAAAAAAAATAAATTTGGCGTAAAGTTATACGAATTATGCGAATCACAGGGGATGATACTACGCATACAAATTTATTGCGGAAAATCTGAAATTCGGACGGACCAGCGGAATCACAGTACTTCAGTTGTGTTTTCCCTTATGGACGGCTTTCTTGATATGGGTCATATTTTGTATATGGACAATTTTTACAACTCCGTATCACTATCAAAAGAGTTGACATTGCGCTCGACATATATTTGTGGAACTTTACGATCTAATCGTAAAGGTAATCCAAAAGAATTGGTCAAACAAAAACTGAAGAAGGGCGAGTACAGTTGGAAGCTATCCGAATCGGTCGTTATTTGTAAGTGGAGAGATAAAAGAGATGTACTAACCATATCAAGTATGCACAAAGCTGAGATGGTTGAAGTTGCTAACCGAAATGGACGAATCTCCATCAAACCCAATATTGTAAGGGATTACACAAAAGGTATGGGAGGTGTAGACCGTTCGGATCAAATGCTGTCCTACTATAGTGCTATGAGAAAAACTCTTCGGTGGTATAAAAAAATAGCTGTACACATCATAGAAATGGCTGTGCATAATGCATATATATTGTATTGGCAGCAACCGAACGCAGAAAAGAAAACATCTCTTCAATTTAGAGAAGAAGTTATACAATATTGGCTAAATGGAAGCCAAGATGCAGTCATTCAATCGCATCAATCTACGTCAATCATACCCCAAGAACAAAGTTTCCTTCATTATCTTGAAGCTATTTCTCCCACACATCAAAAGAAAAACCCAACTCGCAAATGTAGAGTTTGTGCAACGAAAAGCATTCGAAAGGAGACTCGATATTACTGTCCGAGCTGTCCTGATAAACCTCCATTATGTATTGGACTTTGTTACAAATCCTATCATGAAGATAAGGTATCATAAGTGATTTAGTTGTTGTTATAAATACACGCTGAAGTTGATTTTTGCGTAAAAGATCATTCTCTATAAGAAATAAAGTATTATTTTTGTAAAAAATTTTATTTGTAGTATTTTTCAAGTTTTTTACATATTTATATTAGCTGTGTTCTTTTGTGTACCTTGTTCTAGAACTCCCATACATTGGAGAGAACAAATTCGTTCTGTCCATTGAAGCCAACTATTTGTTAGTTCGCTTCATTTAAATCTTGTATGAAAATGTAGGGGCGCTGTTCTCCAATTTTTTAGTTGTAGAAGTTGGTCAAACTCAGCTGACAGCTGAAACTATCATAAAAAATTGTTAAACAAATTGTTGACATTTATAATTTGTGAACTGTCACCATTGAATAAAATAACTAATAGTATTATATATATATTATATTAATAATATATATATAATAATATTTATTCAATGTCTGTCAAGCAAGTTTTTAACGAAATTTGTTGGATAATTATTTACTGATAAAACATTGGCTATAGTCTGGGCAACAAAGAATTTCAGACGCCATCTTCAAGGTAGGAGATTCACGGTCTACACAGACCATAAACCCCTCGAAGCTGTCTTCAATGTGATAGACCCTACCTCTCGTTTGGTGAGATTTCATCAAAAACTATCCGAATTCGATTACAACATCGAACACAAACCCGGGAAGTGCAACACTAACACTGATGCACTAAGTGGCATCCCTCACGCATTAAAAGAAGACAGTTTAGGCAATACCTTAACGGTTAAAGCCCTAGTCCACCATTCAATAGACTCAGATGTGGAGGAAGATAATTCCCCAAATTACAGAAGAAATAAAAGCAAATCCGCTCGTTGTTTCGTCGTGACTCGTGCTCAGAAACAAAAGGCTCAAGAGACTATAAATAGCTCTAGCGTGGAGACAGAAGAGCACACGAAAGCAGACCAAAACGAAATTCAACCCACGGAGGCACATATTCACACCCCAGCATCGCTTGATCAAAAAGTAAGTATGGGTAAGACATCCGAAGTAATCACGAGCCCCACAGAGATTCAAACAATCTTAAGAAATTATCACGATTCTCCATTCGGTGGCCATCAGGGCGTCATAAAAACTTACAAACGTATAAGACGCAAGTATTGGTGAAGACACATACTTAGCGTCATTAAAAAATATATTAAAAAATGCCCAAAGTGCCAGACGATGAAAGCATATCCACAATATAAAATACCGATGGTTATCACGGACATCGCAGAACAGTCCTTCGACAAAGTTTACCTCGATACTGTAGGTCACTAAAAGAGACCACATCAGGTAACAAATACATCTTGACCTTCCGAGATAATTTAACAATATTTGTCGACTGGTATGCAATACCTAATGCAGAAGGAGTCAAGGTAGCGCAAGTTTTCTTTGATGAAATCGTTACGCGCTATCGCAACCCAAATAAATACTCACCGATCAGGGAACAAATTTCCTGAGTGAGTTATTCAAAAAGGTGTGTAAGCTTCTAAAGGTAAATAAGTGACAGATTTCGGCATATCATCCACAGTCTAATAGAGCACTAGAGCGTGCCCATAGACCTCTAACAGAATACCTGCGAACAGTCGTAGATGAAAATCCCAAAACATGGGACCAATACCTTCGAACCGCTGCATTCGTGTACAACAATAGTGTATACGAGGGTACTAAGCTTACCCCAATGGACTGCCTTTACGGCTCACAGCGGATGTCCCATCAAATTTTCTGCGGACACAAAAGAACACAGCTATTATGTCTGTGGCAAAAAAAAATTTGCTAATTCAAAAGCCTGCATGTTATAATATATTTAAAGTAGGACGAGTATACTCGTCTTGGCAGTGCGGGATACCCTGCCAAAGACGAGTATACTCGTCCTTGGCAGCGAATGGGTGACTTTGAAGATTTTTGTATAAAAACCATGAAGCTCGCGCTGCTTTTCGGTATTATAGCTTCTTGTCCAAATCTTTTTTCTTTTGTTCAATAAAATCAAATTATTGCGAATAACACAAGCCGCTAATATAAACAGTCTTCTTTTTATTTTATCTTTTCTCGACATAATTAATTAATCCACCACCACAAAAAAATCTAAATATTGAACCTTCAAAAATTGATTGTCAAAACACTACACTGCATCGCATTGTATTCCATGCTAGTAACACTGCTACAGCGCTGCATCGTATTGTGTTTCAGGCTTAAGAATGGTAAGCGCACGCATTAATTCCGTCCCCGTATCCGCCGTGTTGGACTTAGAATTTGTAAGCGCACACATTCAAAAATTTAACACTTCAGCATATCATCCTCAATCGAATGGTACTTTACAAAGATCTCATGGACCATTAGGAGAATACTATTCGACACGCTTAACACCAATGGATTGTCCCTTTGGGTTTACGGCGGAGTTACGGATAAATATTAAGCGCAAAGTCCGACCAATATTATGATAAAGAAAACTATTTTTATATTCTTCTAAATAAAATTCAACAATCCCATAATATATATAAATAGTAAGGACGTCAATAAGAAATATTATGATAAGACAATCCGTGAGGAATCATTACTAATAGGTGATATGGTTCATTTAAAAAACCAAGGTAAAAAGTATCGGACCATACGAAGTAAAGATAGGTTACTTTCCAGTAAATTTAAAAATTCATATAGGTCGGAAGGTGAAAACTGTTCATCCCAAAATAAAGTTAATTTAACCTACAAAAACAGCGTAAATATGTACATTAAGCAAAAAGTCATTTTTTTTATTTTTGAATACTGAATTTACGATTTTTATTTCCTATCAGGTGCTAACTCAAAATGCAACTACTTACTATCTTTGCATTAGGAGCACTCTCCTTAATTAGAGCAGAGATTCCATTAAACCGAACCCAGGTACAGAATACAGGTATCATTTTCGAAGAAGCTAGCAAAGCACTCGTCTACAAGGACCAGTGGCCTATTTTCACTGCAGTAAATATGTCACGAGTTCCCGTATGGGAGGAATACCTGGATTGAAGTGAAAATATCGTGGTAACAATTTGCAATCAGTATATAGTTTTAAACATACATCAAGCCTGTACCTGTAAACGAGACATAAAAAATGTAAAACATATATCAGGTAACATAAGACTAGCACTAAGTAAAATAGAAATGAAACCTAGAAATAAACAGCGGCATACAAGATCATTTGCTAATTTTCTGTTCGGAACGATGGATCAAGAGGATTCGAAAAACATTTACTCTAGGCCAGACAATTTAGAAGGGGATAATAAACAAATTATATCTTTAATAAAGGAGAGATTTAGCATAATAAAAGAAAATTAACCAAACTATAACCATGCTAAATCTGTTATTCTGAGTTGATATGAGATGAGATCAAATTTGTTCTACTTCAAGCGTCTACTGGAGGCAGAAACCGAGCGTGTTGTGAATATAAATCATGATGATGATCAATTGATGTTATCATAGAACGAAACAACCAGTTGATCAGTATTTCCTCATCGAGTTATTGCTTGCGTGATACTAAGTAAGGACGTTGCACAATAAGTACAATGTATACAGGTCTTACTTAAGTATGGCAGCGGTAGCCCCATTAAAAGTTGCACTGTATCGCTTTTCATAACAAACTGAAAATTATTGCTTAAAAATATTCTAATTGTGACGCAACATAGAAATGGTCCATATATGAAACGAACGAGTAAGGTGACATGGTGACTGGCCGGAGAAACCTGTGCGAGTTGTTTCTTAGATCGAAAAGACTCAAGTTAGAAAGACTTTCGGTCGTGCGGCTTCTACTTAAAGATACGGGATTAAAGCGATGAAGTTTTTTTAAATAAACGTTTTCCAATTAAAGCAAAGCTTTTTTTGTGTGTTGTTTTTATAAGGTGAACTTCCCTAATCGAAAGAAATCCAACAAGCGTACTGAAGAGAATAAAGTTTCTGCCAATACGAAACGATTATTTATATTCTTATTTTTTTATTTTCAGCCCACTGCGGGCTTACACAGTTTTAATTCGTTTAGAATTAATCTCGTTTTTTCACATTTTCCAGAAAATTTCTTTTTATTATTTTTGTCGCACTTTTGCGCAACGTTTGGCGAAATTCAAAATTTCAATTTTAAAATGAACGGGGAAGTATAATTAAAGGTTTAGAAGTGAATGGAGAAAAGTTTACTCAGGTTCAACTTGAAAATGGTATTTTAATTTTATTTATTTTTAATAGTTTTATTTTATAAACAAAGTTTTGTTTTAGGCTCCCAAATGCGACTCCCGTTTACTGAGGATTTAGGTAAACAGCTAGCTATAAATTGGGAAGAATTGGTTGCAGGAAACACAGTTCAACAGGTCCCAGATGATCCTAATTGCTTGAATTCTGGCGAACCAGTAAGTGAATCAAGGCTATTCATGAGTTCTTCGACTAATTAAGGTATATTTAAAAAAATATCAATGTCACCTATGAGTATTAAAAGGTTTAATATACTTTTAGGTAAGAAAATATGGCGGAAGGATGAGATGAAGTTTTTAATAAATTCCTATAAAGAGGAGAAGGAAAAATTCAAAAATACGTCATTTAAAAATGATGCTGTGTGGGAAATAATTTCTCAGAGAATGAAACGCAATGGTTTCGATGTTTCAGCCAGTCAATGTAAATTTAAGTTTCAACAATTGAAAAAAAATATACGTCTGCCAAAGACATTAACAAAAAAACTGTAGCTGCACCAATTATATTTGCGTTTATGGACGAATTTGAGGAGTTGTTTTCGAGAGAACACATTGTGTGTCCAGCAGCTGTTGCTGAAAGCATGCAATATACTCCTATGCCAAGCACGAGCGCAGCCGTTCTGGAGGAAAATCGCGGAGTATCGCAAAATGAAGGAGAAACAGACGATTCATCTTTGACAGACACGAGAAGACGACTGTCTATTAATAGAATGTTGCTGGAAGAGTTCCAGTTATATAGAGAGGAGAAAGCTTTGAGGGAGATTGAGAGAAAAGAAGAAAGGAATGCGGACAGGGATGAAAGAAGGCGACAACACGACGAAAATCTTGCAGTTATCAGGCAGGCCGTACAAACGTATAAGGAGATGACGAGCAAACTGCTTGACAAACTTTAGATTAATTCATTTCTAAATTTACAATTCTTTATTTTCTATATATTTAATTCTAAGTTTACAATTCTTTTATGTGTGTATATATATAATAGTAGATTTAGAATAAAATATAAAACCCGATTGGTCGAAGTTTCATTCATTGAACAATTCTTGATCTTGAGCCATAAAATTTCTCAATATTTCACCAGTTCGCCTTGTTTCTAAATTCGGTGCTCTATAAGTAGAGGAACTTGCCTGTGGTATTCCCTCCCGAAGATAAGTATCTCTGCATTCCTCTGGAAACCTGAGGCATACGTTGTGCATCACACAACATGCTAAAATTGTTGCAGGAATTGAATCTAATTTGTTTATGTCTAAATACCGCAATCTCCGCCAACGGCCAAAGAGCAGAGCAAAACTCCTCTCAATTACTTGCCTAGTAGATGAATGTGACTTATTAAATTTTTTCTGCACTTCAGTCAGTCTTCCATTATCAATGAAAGGAGGGATGCACCACTTCATAAGTGGATATGCTTTATCCCCAAAATAACGTCGTTTACTGAAAAAAAATTGTCAGATTCTCTTTCAACTTGTTGAAATATCAATGAATTTTTGAAAATTCGCGCATCGTGGACGGAACTAGTATATCCAACAGAAGAATTTCTGAAAACCATTTTGTGGTCACATATTGCTTGCAAGGTTATCGAATGAAATCTCTTGCGATTAGTGTAGGAATGCGCATGCTCTTTAGGGACTTTGATTGGAACATATGTACCATCTATAGCACCTGTCACATTTTTTAAGCGAGCAATCCTTTCTTAATAACTTCCTTTTCATCATGATCCGGCCAGGTTATCATAGTTGCAGCTATTTGGTTGATGGCATTTATTATGCGAAAAAATGCTCGAGATAGTGTTGCCTTCCCAATATCAAATCTTTCGCCAACTGATCTATTATGAGTTGTGTAATAATAGGCTTCAATGTATTATAGAATTGCTTGTGTTACCTATAACTTTCCGGTGTTGCAAGCAGCCAAGTGACTGCAAGTAATTGAGTTCTTGTGTTAGCTGAACTTTATAAGCCTTAAGACCCAAATCTTTATGCAAAATACGGTGTAATGACGTTTGTGGAATGCCTAATTCCAAAGAACGACGAGGAATTGACAAACCTGGGTTTTCTTAAACACTTTCGGCTACAGCAGCAATATTCTCGGCTGTTCTTGAGCGACGTGCACGGGTTTTATTCTTCACATCACTAACTTGCCCCGACAGCTCGAAGTTTTCTACCAATTTCTGTATTGCGGTCCAACAAGGTGCTTCACGACGACCCAAAAATGTTCGAGTTTTACGAACCGTCTCTGCCACACTTTCACCATTTTTATAGTGAATTTTAATAATTTCAATGCGTTGTTGTATCGTTTATCGTTCCATTTTGGCGTAGTTTCTACTTGTCAAATGTCAAAAAATGACAGCTCCAAAAGTGACATCTACCGAAATAGCGGGCTAATTAAAATAACACCTCTTATAATAGGGTCAACGTTCTGTCGTGTTCAGGGATACAGAATTATTGTAATAAATACATTTTTTAAATTAAAGTTTTGATTTGTGGTTAGGTGAAAATCTATTGGTAGCTTGTATATTAATATCAAAGTTGCCTTAGGTTTTTATTTACTTACTAATCTCTACCATCGATGCAAATCAAAAACATTGGGTATTAATATATATAGTATATGCCAAGCAAATTTTAAGTTTTCCTTGAAATATTTATATAGTAGGTACTTTTTGATTCTTGTGGCATAACTGTAGCTTTGGGGGGTGGGTGTATTGCCTTTATAATGTGGCGCAATTATAATTGAATAAGTGTCAAATATAAAGGAAGGATAAAAACAGTAAGTATTATAAAATTTTATTATTATTGTCTTAAAAATATTCTTTATTTTTAGTGAGCTCTGGCTACAGCAGAAAATGTATTGAAGGATGCTGTTACATATCTAAAACCATACCTGAAAAAGGGGAGCGGAAAATTTTTAATTAAAAGAATTGATCCATCAATTTTCACATGGGCTGACATGCCTAAAACATGGCTAGCTTATCAGTACAATCAGTGAAGAAAATTGCGTCAGCGGTTTTCTCCACATTCCATAGAGTTGAAACAGAATTGTTCCCATGGCAAATTTTGCCTTCAGCAAAATTTGCCAGTGGAAGTGTTTAAGTTGAAAAATAAAATAAAAGACAAATCGTACCTTCAGTGCGATTTGTCGTGGAAATTGCGATATGTATGTACGAACGTACATGCATATCACAGGGAAGCTTTCGCGAAAAGAAGAGCGCGTCGCGAAAATACATTGTATGTATGCGCGGCAATTTTAATCGTCGTGACGGTGGCTGATGTTTATAAAAGCATCAAATGTCAAGTCACCGTCCAACGAAAAATGTTCTGGACTTGTTTAATCAAGTCCAGAATAAATGAAAATTCTCTCGGGGTGAAAATGCAACTATGCATTTTCTGCCCTGAACGAAGGCTCTTGATCGCGACAAAAGTGATCAGGAGCCGAGTTGGGTTTTTAATTTGGTTAACGGCGGTTCGGTAGTCGGATTTTTAAAAGAAAGCGAGTTGAATTAAAAATAGCAGGGTTGAATTTTCGCACTTGGTTCGGCGCGGTCTCGGTTGTGGTAAAAAGTGTACAAAAACAAAAGTAGCTTTTGTTTGAAGTTAAGAAAAGAAGTTTTAAATAAAAATTACAAATAAAGAAACAGAGTGTAATTAAAGTGATCCCCGAATTCAAAGTAATAGATATATATAACAATGCCAAGAAGGCACATTTTCGAAAGTGTTTCGTTTTCCGAAAAATTAAGAAAGGTATAAACATTCATTTCAATTAATAATTTCTTTATTACAAACCCCGGCATAAGCGCCATGTAAATAAATGTTGGGTCAGCGGGGTATTATGTAAGTCAATAAGTAGTAAGCTAATGAGCATTTTCTAAGGATAAGAGGAGGAACCTCATTGAGAGTACCGATGTCAACAAAACCGCTGGCTCCACGTTTCCCACTTAATAGCAAATACTTATCATTTTTCCAAAAAAGCTTACACAACGCTTACAAAGCAATCGTTGAACAAAGTCAGTGAGGCTCATATTCGCATAGACCTCTTTTCAATTCTTGTACCTAAGGAGGTGGAAATAATGAAATATTTAAGTCTATTCTGAATGGATGCCTAACCATACTGATTTTTATGCTCCAAAAATCTGAGGTACAGGATATGCGGAAGCACTCTATTCCTGTATAAGTTCCCAACGATCTTTAGGTTGGATAGAAATTCTGCAGGAATTTATTGGAAACTACAAATAAAATGACTATTAAGGACAATATTGCCCACTAACTTACCTCAATTGGAAATTCAGAAGAATTTTTAATAATTCCTTCTAAATCCAAGGGATTTGGTTTTCTCACAACTTTAAGGCCGGTCCAGACGCTCCGTTTTGCACAACGTTTTGTCTCCGCAGTTCAAGACGTTGCAGACAAAACGTTGCGTGTGGACCGGAAAACTGCGCAGTTTTGAGTCCATCGGGAGGACTGCACAGTTGCAGCGATAACTGAGCTCGTGAGCTCTGAAAACCGTGACCTGCGCAGACATGTCGTTGCGTGTGGACACTTACTCCGTTTTCCAATCCGTTTTGTTCCTCAGTTTTCTCTAATCATCCGACCATGGCAGATCTTCGGTCCCTTGTTAATGTTTCTCGTCGATATGGTTTGAGAAGGTCTTGACGCATAGCGAAGGCTTCATCCGCAACAAAAACATATCTTAAAACTCTGTTTGAACTTCCAATGGTTCGGGGTTTTGGAATTTTTAACTCGTTGTTAACGAGATTTTCATAAAATTGAGTGTTATTTATGACTCCTCCATCTGAGATCCGACCGTTTGTTCCTATATCACAATACAAAAACTCGCAATTGGCATTGGCTATTGCCATAAGAACAACACTGTGGGTTTTTTTGTAATTGAAATAATAGGACCCACTTCCTTTAGGTGGCACAATTCTAATATGTTTTCCGTCAATTGACCCTAAACAATGAGGGAACTGCCACATTCTTTCAAACTCCGCTGCAACTTCCATCCACTCCTCTTCAGTCTTGGGAAACTGAAACAAAACAAAAAAAGAAGAAATATTGCAAGAGTTTAATCCTCATTGAAAATTTGTAAAAATAATAAAAATATGGAGATCAATAATACATTTATTGTTTAATATTTTCAGGTGGAAGACGATGTGCAAGAAACTGTTATTGACAGTGGGCCCAGTGAAGCTGCTACTACCCCTGCTACTCCTGCTTCCGAAGCATCTACGAGTACTTCCCATTCTGTCAATACCTCGCGCAAGTTAACTCGTAACAAGAGGAAGGCTGTTGGGAATGATGATGGCACAACTGAAGTCCTGCAGGTGATAGGGAAGAAACTGGAATCGCTACAGGCAGATGATGCATTTCAGGTATTCGGAAAACATGTGGCTAATAAACTCAGAGACGTCCCGAATTCACAAAACATAATTGCTCAGAAACTAATTTCCGACGTTTTATTCGAAGCTGAGTTGGGTACGCTTACCAGAAATTTTCGAATTGTTGACATGAAAAGCCAGCGACAAGATGATTTTGGTTCAATGAATGACACGAATTATTGGCGTCAACAGAATACGCCACATCAAATCAGAATGCAACAAAATCTTTCTTCACAAGTTGGACAATACCACTCCTTCTCGCAGCAGTCGCAGCCTATGCCACATAACTACGACCCAGAACAAATACCTCACACTCAGGAGTATGAAACAATTGGGCAAATTCCGGCAGTTTCATGCATCATCCCACAGCAAGGTGAACAAGATGTACAGACACGTGCCCACCAAGCCCCTGCCCACTCTCCCGTTGGAACCTACTTGTCATCATTTCAACCAAACTGAAGTATACTTGCGTGCATTTCTATTGCTTACCATAATAACTTTTCTACAATAATAAAGTTTATAATGTTCAATTAAATAATAAATCGTTTATGGAAAATAACAATATTTCTTACCTTCAAGTAATCCTTCTTCAGCACCTTGTAGATAGCTTCACATGTTTCGGGAATGATTTCACTTAGCGATTGTTTTGATATAATTGTTGTGAACTCCAGGTCTTTGTAACTTCTGCCGGTTGCCAAAAATCTTAAAGTTGCTGTTAGCCTTTCATGTGGTGATATTGCTGCTCTCATACAAGTATTTTCTTTCTTGATATGCGGTGTCACTAATTCCAATAAGTAAATATACGTGTCCATGTCCATTCTCAAGTAGTTTCGCCAATCATTAGGTTCGTCACGTAATTCACGCAATAATCTTATATGGGAAAAGTCCCGCCTTTTTAAAAGCCATTTCCGTGACCATTTTGAACGAACGGTTCCTCTGATGTGTTCCAATCTTTTTTTTTTTTACAATACAGCAGGCGAAAATTGACCACAGGAGAACCTCCTCCATGGCGATATCACACAAAACTGAGCGGAAAATACAAGACTGCACCGTCAAGACTGTACCGTCTGGACGCTCAAAGTTGCAACGGTTTCATTCCGTCTTAAAACTGCGCGGATTTAAAACGTTGTGCAAAACGGAGCGTCTGGACCGGCCTTTACATTGCGTTAATAGATTCTTCCCGAATTCTGAAAAGGCTGGGGTACTTATGGGACACAACACTTCAAACCCTTCGCCACATTTACTGTTATTTTTTAAATCTATGCTAATAAACATTAAAAGAATTTACATTACCTGAATTTCCACTTCGTGCCATTCAGTTTGATAGAAC
Source organism: Dioctria rufipes (assembly GCA_963924295.1). Classification (NCBI taxonomy): domain Eukaryota; kingdom Metazoa; phylum Arthropoda; class Insecta; order Diptera; family Asilidae; genus Dioctria; species Dioctria rufipes. Next base: position 84,182,067 of record OZ002742.1, read on the forward strand.
GGTAGAACTGTCAAACTGTCACAAACATTATAACAGCCATTTTGCCTGTTACACTGTCCATAGAACGAACACCACTTTGCAATCAAACAGCTGTTTGGTAATGGAACAATACATTTGCAGACTAGTGCTGAGATGTGTACTTACATAAAACTAATGCTTCTCCCAACCATTGTGCAACTAGCTACTGTTCGTTCATTTACATCCGTATCATACTTAATAGTTCCCTCTTATGGGAGAAATTTTGAGGTTTTTTTTTTTGTAATTAAAATTCTAAAATTCTTTTTTCAGTAGTTTGTTCTAAGCTGGGTTACTGTATAAATATACTGTGACCATAGTGAACTTTGTTTATTCTTGTAGTTTTAACTTTGTACTTTAATATTAAAGATAAGAGTGATATCATTTTCCATGAATTAGTGAATAATTTCATCAGACATCATAAAATTATAATAATTATTATTAATTATTCTCGTGAAACTTGCATATACAAAGTGAGACAGTGCGGCAGATAAGCTTTTATCCCAGTGAAGATGTTTCTACCATTATCCCAGATAAGAAGAAGAAAATACTTGTTTTTCGCCAGTGGCACTAACTTTTAAACTTTTGACTTTTAAAATTTCGTTGTTTACTTTTAGACTTGTGAAATACTTTTGACCGGTTTACTCTTAATTTTGTTTATTATTATGCCGTGAACGTTCATCATTGCTTTTTAGTTTTAATTAATTTTAACACACATAATTAATTAACATTAATGATTAGAAGGAAGCTCCACATATACTGTGAATGTCAAATCGCCACATACGAAAAGCACTAAATTATCTGTGCCCCGAATCATCGAAGTATCGATTTTGCATTATTTTGCTTTCATTAAATATGTTTTCACATAGTCTTGATCTCCGCTCCAACTTCATTTTCTATCCGAGGAAAATAAAAGACTTTCATCCGATATCCTATGTAAGAAGAAGATCACCACGTGTTTTCAGCAAAGTTGCGAATCAACTTAGGTTACTATCACACCAGCGCCACCTTCGACCGAGATAATTACGGATAAGATTATAATTAGCGAAGACTCAAATACGCGAAAATGAAACTGGCCTAAAATTGATATTTGGTGAATATCTAGCGAAGACACACATCGAAATTATTAAGAGTGCCACGCTCAGAACTTTTCCTTATGAACTACTATAATTGACTTGCTTTTCACGCGTTTTTATTAAGTGTTAATGATGAAGGCAAAGGAGCTGAGAATAGATAAAAAAAAAAGACCCGTATCATCTTATAACGAGAGTTCTATTGGTACGACAATGTTATAGTTTGGTGACGTTGTGAAACAAGTTTAAGCAACTGACTGATGAGTACTACCGACATGTCTGCGTCACGTACGAATGGTTTTCAATGTGCTTGGCGGCTTGCGACAATATCAACGGCGCTATTGTAGAGGGGCAAGCAGTGCGAACGATAAGAGATGTCCGATTTATGAAAGGGGATTTGAGTGTTTCGCAGGAATGAGGCAACACATGCGACATAGACATACGACTGAATACAGTGACGAGCTCCAAGCGGAAAGTGCAACGCTAGAACACTATGGACAAAGGAAGAGGAAATTGACCTAGTAAAGCGGGAAGCGCAATGTAAGGAAAGCTTACCACCGGCGGCAATAGTCGATTACCTTCTGCAGCACTCGACGAGAAGCAGGTATGCGATTGCTCCCAGAAGAAAACAGCAGCAGTACAAAGAAAGAGTCATGTGGCGTTCGCACAATTGCCGTTTGAGGAAGAGGTAGCCAACCACATTTATGAGAATGCGGAAAGATAAGATATAGATATAAATCTTGAATTGCAAACTGCTTTGTATGCATTACAAGAAGGGCTCTCTGAGGAAGTAGATAGAGAATTCCTAGAGTGCCTACTATACCAACCCGAACAGGTGACCTTGAATGAGCTCGAGAGATGGTGCCATTCAGTGATTGCCCAGTATCGCCGACGACCAAGAAACCGGATTTCAATACAAACTAAAGCAAGGAATAACCTGATAAACAACATACAAACGCCCGGACTAAGCAGAAAGAGAAAGCAAATTCTAGAATACAAATTGGCCCATATGGATTATTTCAGAGACATGAGAGCCTAAGCCAACAAGCTCATTGACGGTACTATGAATAACACGGAGGAAATATGCCGGATACGCGGGAAGCACTGGACCACTATATTAGTACCTTCACGTGAACATTAAGCGAAGACGTAGAGCCTATCCGTGATAGCGCCGCTGACTTTGTGAGTATAGTAATTCGATAACCGTAGTGTAGGTGGAAAGTACTATCACGAGAAGTAAATCGAACTCCCCGGGTCCTAACGGGATTAGTTTGAAGGATTTTGCCAAGATTAATAGAACAAGGAACCGTGCTCATGTTTAATGCGATGCTGTTACTGGAGCGGATAGCGGCTGTATTTCAGGAATGTCGCACCATCGTTGTCCGGAAAACGAGGCAAAACTTAGACGATGTAAGGAACTAGCGTCCCTTAACCATTGGTTCTGTGTTCATCAGAGTTTTTAACAAAATCTTCGCGCGAAGATTGGGCAGTTCCATTAGTTTGCACTTCAATCAAACAGGGTTTACGAATTTAGACGGATGTTTTCCAAACTGCATCACGATAGAGACGCTCTTTAAAGGGAGAAGAAAAACTAGGCAACCTATGACTCTTATTTCATTAGATTTATCAAAGATCTCACATTGCAGCATAAAAAAGCTCTGCAAAGGATTAACGTGGATAACAACACCAACAAAAAAATACTGGAAAACTTCAGAACGCCTAAAACAGAAATAAGCTGCAACGGACAGCTCATGGGAACTGGGTTAGATGCGGGGGTGCAAGGTGACCCGCTTTCCCCGATTTTCTTCACCATTCTACTGGAGGAATAAACATTGGGAACAACAATAAGATATCGTCGCTTGCGTATGCTGACGACATAGTGACTTTCGCTGAGGACACCGGCAACGCAAATAGGATGCTCCTAACATCAATTGAGTTCCTTAGGAAGAGAAGGCTGTAGCTCAAAGTTCGTAAGTGTAATTCATTGTCCTTGTGCATGGTCCCGAGTAAGAAGAAGGTGTTCGTTTCACCATCAGGGATAAGCTGAACTACTTGAGCCATGCTTTTACATCTCATGAGCTGAGCAACTTCACGAGATCCATACCCTTGATAATGAAAAATCGAATAGTTAAACTAGAGTCCGCATCGCCGCTTATAAAGTTGCAGTGTATCGCATTTCATAACAAACTGAAAATTATTCGGTTTGTTATGAAAGCTCGTAAGCTAAGCAACAAGTGCCTAACTGCTTAAAAATATTCTAATTGTGACGCAACATAGCAATGGCCCATATAACGAATGAGTAAGGTAACATGGTGACTGGCCGGAGTAACTTCTGCGAGTTGTTTCTTAGATCGAAAAGAGTCAAGTTACAAAGACTCTCGGTCGTTCGGCTTCTAGTTAAAGATACGCGATTAAAGCGAAAAAGTGTTTTTAAAATAAATGTTTTCGAGTAAAAGCAAAGATTTTTTGTTGGTTGTTTTTATAAGGTCAACTTCCCTAATCGAAAAAAAAATCCAACAAGCGTACAGTTTTGATTCGTTTCGAATTAATCTGCTTTTTTCACATTTTTCCAGTAAATTTCTTTCTATTATTCTCAATTTTTCCATTTTTTCATTTCTTTTCATTTGTTTTTTCAAGTCATTCAATTTCGCTATTTGGGACCTATTGATGAGTCAAAACCAAGACTTGAAACTTGCCACCCAAAATCATTAAGTTGTTTGATTTTTTTTTCCATTTTGCTGCTGTACCGGAGAATTCAAAAACAGCCTTCTTACACAAGTAGAAATATATCTCTCGGCATAAATGAAATTTACAACTTATTCTTATAAATATTTTTGTACCCGGCTACGTATAAAAATCAGTAAAATGACGAAACCGAAACCGACTTTCTCATTCTAAAGTGATCTGTCAGTGAACATGTATCCGTATGTAGCTCTACCGTGGTGATTTTAAAATAATAATGGTGGAAAAGTTCATGTTGGAATTGGAGGAATTATGTTTCGTCGATTTCGTACATTCAGGAAAGTAGCACTCAAAAAAATATTTTTCCTAATTAAGCTGCAGTAAAGATTTTTATACTTATGGCAGACATCTAAGTCTATAGCAAATGTAATACTGCTCTTCCAACCATAAAATAATTCAATAAACTCATAACAGAAACATTTACTGAGAAGACGAAACTGTAATTTTTATAAATATATTAAACTTTTCTATATCAAGCTTGGCATTATTATTTCTGTACGAAATATTGAATATCCGCTGGAGATATAATATTTTTAGTGTGAACATGAAAAATAAATCATTAAAAACGTAACTACAGCTCCAAAGCCATATAATTATTCTAAAAGCTATTTTATGGCAGCTGTGCATATATTATATAGATGTCAGAAATATAACACAGCTGTATCAAACAATTACTTAGCTACATTTGATTACATATAAAATAAACCCTCAATTCCCAAGAGTACGCAACCGCGTGCAGTCAGTGGGTACATCACGAATTTGTTGACCAATTCTCTCGTTACACTAGTGCAGTGTGCGGTTTTTTAAAATTTAAATTATGTAAATAAATTCGATGTGAATTGTAACGCGTGTGCGAAAAACATTTTTGTTTTCAAGAGCTTACATTTTGATGCCCATCAAATCTTTTACAGGTAAGTACCTTACAACTTTTTTATCATTTATATTTGGCTGTTTATTTAGCCCGTTCCAAAAAATTTATTTTTACCCTTATATTTCTCTCATTATTCCGCATCCAACGAGTGCTCATTCGTCAAAATCGGTGACATAAAATGTTAATCGAAATTTCACAAAAAAGCATGAACTTTGCACTTTTTTCATTCAAAAAATACATTGACACCGATCTTGACGATTGAGAGCTTATTTTAACGAGGAAAGGAATACAAAGCGATGTGAAAAGGAATTTTGCTAAATAAATGTCTAGTTTTTAAAATAGAGCAAAAAAACTGCAAAGGAAAGGCCACCTGAAATCAGGAAAAAGAATTTTGCTAAAAAAATGTCTAGTTTTTAAAATAGAGCAAAAAAACTGCAAAGGAAAGGCCACCTAAAATCAGGCCACACACGAAAAGTTTTTGTGGCATATTTATGAAACTAGCAAGATTCGGTCAGAAATATTCTGCGGTTATATATCTCTCATTATTCCGCGTCCAACGAGTGCTTATTCGTCAAAATCGATGACAAAAAATTTTAATCGAAATTTCACAAAAAAAAGCATGGACTTTGCACTTTTTTCATTCAAAAAATACGTTGGCACCGATCTTGACGATTGAGAGCTTATTTTAACGAGGAAAGGAATACAAAGCGATGTGAAAAGGAATTTTGCTAAAAAAATGTCTAGTTTTTAAAATAGAGCACAAAAACTGCAAAGGAAAGGCCACCTGAAATCAGGCCACACACGAAAAGTTTTTGTGGTATATTTATGAAACTAGCAAGATTAGGTCAGAAATATTTTGCAGTTATATTTCTCTCATTATTCCGCGTCCATCGAGTGCTCATTCGTCAAGATCCGTGACAAAAAATTTTAATCGAAATTTCAGAAAAAAGCATGGACTTTGCACTTTTTTCATTCAAAAATTACGTTGACTCCGATCTTGACGATTGAGAGCTTCTTTTAACGAGGAAAGGAATACAAAGCGATGTGAAAAGGAATTTTGTTAAAAAAATGTCTAGTTTTTAAAATAGAGCAAAAAAACTGCAAAGGAAAGGCCACCTGAAATCAGGCCACACACGAAAAGTTTTTGTGGTATATTTATGAAACTAGCAAGATTAGGTCAGAAATATTTTGCAGTTATATTTCTCTCATTATTCCGCGTCCATCGAGTGCTCATTCGTCAAGATCCGTGACAAAAAATTTTAATCGAAATTTCAGAAAAAAGCATGGACTTTGCACTTTTTTCATTCAAAAATTACGTTGACTCCGATCTTGACGATTGAGAGCTTCTTTTAACGAGGAAAGGAATACAAAGCGATGTGAAAAGGAATTTTGCTAAAAAAATGTCTAGTTTTTAAAATAGAGCAAAAAAACTGCAAAGGAAAGGCCACACAGGCCACTCATATTAGTGTTTTTCACTGGATATGCTTAATAAAAAGTGCAGCAAACGATGGAGACTTGCATCTTTGGTACAGAGCGTGACAGGTCATTTTAAAATGCGGACTTTAGGCTATAATGTGCGATAAATCTCACATAACTACAAAAATATATAACAAAATTAACAACTTTTAATGAGTTAACTACTAACAAAACGATAAAATAGAACCAGATAAATTTTGGTTTATGTTGTAATGTTTTATTTATTTTTACATGGGAAACTATCAAATAATAAATTTTTCTTAACGTCACAGGTCCAGGTCTCGTCAAAAGTTGTTATTTTTCAATTATATGTTTATATGTATATGTAAATATAGTATTTAGTTGAAAAATCAACATGACAAAAAACTTAGAGTTGTTTTCTTCCTTTGGTACATAACTAGTGTAACTCAAGTATATATAGATCTTTTATATAACTGCTCACTTTCAGATAATTTAAGTGACGAAGCTATCAATATTCCGGTTAATATTACAATTGGAACTGATGCCGTTATTCAACATACATTTAAGTATAAAATGTTCAAAGGTATTTATTTTTTCAAAAATAAAATGTACTGATCAATATTAATTATTGATTAGGATATAAAGGCAATTCCTGATATTGAACTACAGATAATAAACCGGAAAAAAGGAGAACTTGATTCTACTGAACGAACAACGGTTGCATAAGCAATTATTAAATATTTAATTCTGCAGAACTATGAAAGAATATATGCTGCAATTAACACTTCTTGAAAAACACAATAATTCTTATTGTAGTTACAGTATAAACAGTTAGGAATTTTCGGAAATTGCTGTAGCAATTACAGACTTGTTACCCACTGATACGACCGGCACATATTTTTTGGCTTCAATCGGACAAGTGCAAGCAAGAGGAAAAATATACACTTCATACACAAAATTAAGCCAAACTCATTCCCAAACGAGCGAAGATACAACATGAGTCAAGTAGGGATTCTAAAAGATAATAGGAATTTGTGATGTGAGTATGCACATAGAAAAACAAACCAATAAATTACAAATCAACTAAAAATGCAAGAATTCACATTCTGTATTATTGCAATATTTAATTGACCTGAAATCCATTGCTCAATTAATCGATCACAATAAATGAGATCGACGATATTATTGCAATTAAGAAAAACATGCGTTCAACCAAATGTATGTCAAAACCATAAGAAGTGACTGCAATTGTTTACACGCGTTTGTTTACATATTTTGCAACCAAAGTTAAGCACATAAGTGCAATTAAGCAATTTGGCTTAACGTGCCCCAAATCACGGGCATGCATGTAGGTACCTATCAAAAGGCAATGTACTAACCGTAATTCAGTTAAGGCTAGCATATTTACTTTATTATAAATAAGCTAAGAATTGATCAATAAAGAGAAGTTGTTAGTTATGCTTGGCAGAATCCAGTCTTTTATTTGAACCGGTGACTGCTAGCAATAGCTGGCTCCACCTCAGGCATTAGCAAATACTCAAATTATCTGCTGTATAGCTGCCTCCTCTGCTTTCATCATTTTTGCAGTAAATCTTCGACATCAAAGCTTGGAGACCGTGATAACATCTTCTGCATGGCGATGCACACATTAATCATCATACATAGATGGAACAGCAGACGAATTCACTACAAATTCATATATATGGTTTCCTTATTTCCTTTTAGAAGTGAATTTTGCTGAAACTGCAAGGGTTGACGAAGGTATAGGTGAAATAGCAGCACACGAATTTGTTATGTCCCATACTTTTCCGTGGGAGGATATAAAGAAAAATTAGTCAACATCCATTAATAAACGAATGACATTTTTAGCGGAATTAAAAAATCTAACAGTGGACTATCTTTTGAAATACCCAGCGTTACACCTTGAGAAAAGCTATAAACTGGTAGGTAAATGTGTTAGGAATATCTGGTAAGTCTGTAAACTATTTTGGTACAAAGCTTTGGAAGGAGAAAACAATATTAATAAAACTAAAATAAAAGTGACGTTTGAACTTGAAATACTGGGCGAATTTCTCTCCAATAGTACTGACGTTAAACGAAATTACATTACAGACCAAAATCGTTTGGACAGGTTAGTACAAAGTGTTGAACAGAAAACATGTACATATGCGAATATAATATATATTGACATTTTATGAAAGTATCAGGTAATCAAATCATCTTAACTAATAATAAGTAAAGAATTTAACTAATTATTATTACATATAAATTAATATTTATTATATACATATATATCATATATTATTATTCCTTTATTTAAGAAATGTTATGACTTTAAGAGAAAACAATTACGAATAAAATATTAAGACAGTTGTAGAAGTGTAGCCTGCAGTAATTAAATAGGATTTGAAATTTTACATATTTTTATCCGAAATGAGTAGAAGAAAGCAAAATAGACAAAAGTAACGTAAGGGTAGATTTCAAAGACGATTTGCGCGGATCGTCAACGCGAATATTTGGTGAAATCAGAAATGAACAATTAGTGAGATTTAATTTCGCGGACTTCGAAAACATATTACGTAAACTCTCTGGCGCTGAAACTAAAGTGTAAAGAAATGGTTAAATGAATTTGAGCAATATCTCATAATGTAATGTAATGTATTGTATGCTTTTGATCTAATCTTTATGTTACATTTTATATTTTGTATAGAATATGTCACTAATTTAAGATTGCTTTGGAGCTTTATTCAGAACTACATAAATATATGTATGTATATAAAATACTAGCTCCTCTGACACAAACTGTCAAAGATAAATATTTCGTATTAGAAGAGCTAAAGGAGCAGAAATAATTAAAATTTCATAAAGTTGTTATGAAAGACCCAAAATAATTATATCCACAATGGCTTATTTCTGCTTTAATTGCGGCGCTAAGTCGCCAATAATGTCGAAAAACTGTATGCATTTAAGACTTGTACATCATTTTTCAGATTCTGAACTTTTTAATTTGTCGTGTGTATAGCTAATCGAAATGACCAAAATACCTTTAATACCTACTCGGGCTTAAAAAAAGTCATGTTTAAAGTGCTGAAAAGTAAAACGAATTAAAAAAATTCAGAAAATGAAATTGGAATAGAGGGTGGAGGTGAGCACGGTCGTTTCGATAGATCGGGTTGCGTAGTTAGAAGTTAGTTTAGTTTGATAAAAGATAACGGTTCGGTGTTCAAGAGGCCAGTCAGTTGTAATTCGAGCGGTTAGACGGAGTGGTAGCTCCAATTAGTAATTCGAGTGGTAATTAAAGAAGATAATAAGAAGTATCGATCGCGAGTAACTGTTTTTGTAGCAACACTAAGTCAAAAATAAAGTATTGTTTTAGAATTACGCGAGTTTTTTATTGAATCTAACTGATTTATTTTCGGCATTGCTTTGGGACACGACATTATTTCAATAGTTTTCAAGGTTACGTTGAGCCTAGAGAAATAGCTCTTGCAACACGGTGGGATAGAAAATATTGTCGCAAATAAAAAACATACCATAAATGTTTAATTCAAAATAAATTTATTATAAGGTCGATAGCGGCATTATTTGAAAATGACATCTTTTTCGAAATCTTTTCTAAAAGCAGCAGAGGCAATTACGAAATTCCCGACCTGGGACAGCATTCTGATAAAATTGTAATGACAAATGACAATGACAAAATAACCTCGAAGGAAGGTCAATGTCACTATGCCATAATTTGGAATTCGGATTGTTGTGTGACATGATATGTATCTTCAATTATAGCAGTGACAATTTGAAAATTGCTCAGTGATTGAATATATTCCGAACTTCTTGGCATCAAGTAATTTTTTATGCTATAAATAAGCGAGGAAAGTATGCGCAATTCACGAAAGTGATAAAAGTTGTAGGTAAATGCGCTGAAGAACCAAGAAGGTTTGGAGATGGATTTTGTAGCTTGAACGGGTAAAACGGTAAGCGGGTTCCGGCTTTAAAAAGTAATTGAATGATAATGAAGTGAAAATTAGAAAAATAATAACGGAATTTAACTAGGAAAAGAGAAATTTCAAAATAAAAACAGTATTTAAATTAACAAAGAGGTCATGTGTTTTAATAATCTGACCCATGTAAATAAGTTTTCCCTACATTACATGTAAAAGGAATAATATTACTAAAAGTACAATACAGATTCAATTGTAGTATGACGACTTCGAATGTTGATCACAACGATTATGCAAAAAACTATTTTTAAAATAAAACTTTCTCATCAAATTACTCTGCCTACAAACGCAATGTTCACACGAAATAAAACGAACACTTGCATTTTTTTTTTCTCACCGCAACATCCATTCTCACAAAATTCTTGTACACTTAAATTTCATGTGAAAAGGTTGAATTTGTGGATAGTAAACCTTGGTTCCCATAACTTATCTTTAGGTAAATTTTATATAAATATAGAACAAAATTGAATAAAGACTTACTTATAATTCAGTCACCAAAGATGTAGTTTCATTAGAATTCCCCCAAAGTTTAACTAATTAAAAAATGTACTAATTAATCCATTGGAAAGTAGAAAAACTTTACATAGGTTAGGCGCAGTGTAATATACCAGAAAAGTATAAGCCTAATTTGAAATTTATAAAATTTCTTTATTTCTTTAATCTAAATGATATAAAAAAAGAAAACGAATACAAGGACTTTTTTAAAACCAATATTTGAAGACTTAAAGACTCTTGAGATTGAGGGCATCCAAGTTCGTGGTTCTATTTATTTTGAAAATTTAGTGTCTCTAACTTGTAAAAAATTATGTGTAAACTGAATTTTAGGATTCGCAGGAAGATTATTTTATAACTTCGCTTCGCACTCTTCAAGCACAAAATTCTTATAAGGCAGGGGAGTGTAAGGAACTATTATAAAAAAAGGAATACGGGCTTTTAGCATTTTAAATGATTTAAAATTTTATAATATTATTGATAACGGCTATATTGACCCTACACCTAACATATTGGAGGGTGTTGTAGTATATAGATCACGTCCCCACAAGATTAACCCTTTTTTTTCATATAACCAAAAGCTTCATTAAAAATCCCAGATGCAAACTCAGCTAAATAATTACTCCACCGGAAAATACTTATCTGAAAAACAAAAGTATCACATAACAGTTTCAATCATTTCTCACACGAGTTACATACATTGACCTAAAACGTGACATGACAACAAAACAGACACCGGATCTACCAGATCCAGACATGTACAAAATTGCTACAAAACCCAAACCTATGGCTTGGTAATAAAATTTAATCAAATCTAATTTCCCACATTTTCACGTTGCGACAACAGCATTTTTACTAAACATAAAAGGTGTCGGATTAATTTCTTACAGAAATTATTATGAGAAAAATAAAACTGATTACATGACAATTTTACTAAGTGAAGCGTTAAATGGTTAATATCAGTAAAGCGGCAGTCTGTCGAGAACTTGAATTGCCAGTAGTTTCGAGTCGCGGGAGTTAAGAAATCTAAGTTTGTATACCTTGATATAAAAGTTCTAATAAAAGTTGAATTAGAGAAGTTCAGTGGTTTTTATTTGTGGAAGATAACCCTTACAAAAGTCGAAGCTAATTACGTAGTAATTTTATTTTTCTCCCAAAACGGATACAACGATTTAAGTCACGCGCGTTTTGCAAAAGTAAGAATTTTTACTTACCCGAAGAAGAAAAACCTAAAACCTTATGAAAAGTTCAAATTAATAACAAATGCAGTCTGTTTCAAAATACGAGTCGGTCGTAGTCAAGGAAGTTTTATTTTAATAAACGTTTAAAGTTAAATTTGTGTTCTTATTCTCCTATTTCTTTATTACACGGAAAGAATTTGTATTCTAATTTTAAGCATTACGCCTTCTCAAAATGAGAAAACCAAACTTTTGTAAATTCATTCCTCAAAAATTATACAAATGCCTGTTCAATCTAAGTACATGAGGAATAAATACAGAAAACTATTATAGTCATGAATCACGAAGTATTTGCTTAAATTTTTTTTTTCAGAAAATTACAGAATTGCCTGCTGGAATCTAGAAAATTTTTATTTAAAAACAACATTTAGATTAATCTCAATATTTACATATTTGTATATATTTATATATATAAAATCTAGTTTAATATCTTGCTACGCTATCTTTAATTATAATAAGTTGAATCAAAACGTAATCAAAACCTGAAATATATATGCGAATGTCTAATCAGGTCTCTACTTTCCTTTCGTGGGTAATTGTAGGACGTTCAAGTCAAAAAAACGTAAAAAAATCGTAATCTTATCAAATTTTAACGTTTTTCCCGCCAAAATGTATTATCACCACAACACTATCTTGCGAGATTTCAAAACCTCAGAATGTTACCTTTCATTTTATCCCACATATATTTACGTATCTCTCCCAGTTTACGAGAAACACGTGATTTGATTTCAAAAAAATTTTGGCATTACAACAATGGTAATTGGCCCATACTGTTGTTGTTGTAATGCAAAAAAATTTAAAACTAAAATTGGTTGGGGTCAAGAAAACAATATTTAATTTCAGGAAATCTTCTACATGTGTAGCATGAATCGAAGAATAAAATGCTCAATTTAATCTTCTATTTATTTAAATCTAGAAAACATTTGTTCAAATTTCAGAAAATCAAAATTGTTTCGTTTGAATCAAGCATTGTAGGATAGAATTATGCCTTTTGTGTTTTTAATTAAGTACACTCAGAAAAATTTATTCGTTTATAGTACAATTGTTTTGTTGTCGTGACATTTACAAAATATCTGCTGTCAATAAATTATTTGTTGAGAGAACAAACCTAAAATTGTTATGCATATCGATATTAGATTCAATCGAATGCCTTAATATTTTGTAATTCTAACATAACTTTAGTTGCTTCTATAATTGTTTTGGTTAATTGTCTGGCATCAGAGAGTCAAAGAGAAATAACATTTATTTTGAAGTTGAGTTATTGTTTCTCATATAAGTAATTAAAAAATTTTCTCATGCCAATAATTATAAAAAATTGGTTTGTAAATATTTCTTTCTATGGCAATACATCGAATCATTATGAAAATCTGACAACCCCATTTGTAATCTGAATTGTATTAATATACAAAACTATCATATACAATACAATGAATTGAAATTCTCCGAATAGTGCACTTTTATCTCCAAAGTAGTGAAAGACAAGTTGCCACTACACTCAGAAAAATAAATTTAATTGTTTTAATGAAAATATGTCATTGTTTTAATTATGTGGTAATATTCTTAACTTGAAAGAAAATTTAATTAAAAACAAAGAATTTTTCTTTACTGCACAGAAAATTTCATTATAACAATGAAATTTCATTTCATTAAAACAATGTATACATCGTTTCAATTATGAAAATATAATAATCGAAATCAATGAAATTTTCCTCATCATATAAGTGAAAACATATCATTATTTTGAAGTTATTTTCACACATTTAATGAAATATTTTCATAGCTTCGTTTTTACATTAATGTTCATTAAAATAATGGATATTTTTCATTGATCTAATATTCATTTCATAAAAAAAATAAAATCTTACATAACTGTCAATGAAAATTTCCTACAATATGTACTTAACGGTGAAGAAGTATTTATCGAATCAATGAAAATTACATTGATGCATTAAGATGAGGTCATTTGTTAGCTTCTGCAGTTCTCTTCAATCAGTGTTTGCCCTTGATTGAGTAAGGTTAGAAAAAAAGTTTTTTTTTTTCGAAAATTCAGTTTTGTGCAATAAGTATATTTAATAAGTGAATACCGTGACATGGAGGAAACAATAATCGAATCGCGAAGAACTTGTGGAACTACTAAGTGAACTATGTGGATCAGCTTTTATGGTAGAGTTTCTAGGTAGGAAGAAATAATTACTATTGTTCTATTTTGTACTATTTTGTATTTAAGAGAATGGTATTAGCGCTGAAAGTTTAAAATATATGCGTAGAAATCATTTGGATACCATATGTCCCAAGCATAAATACGGACAAAGGATAATTTTTGAGCACTGCCTTCGAAAGTGGCAAGAGAAAATGGTAAGTATATTAAAAATATATTTTAAATTATTATAAGCGGTATAATTCTAATTCTAATCGTAAATATTGTTAATTTCTAAAAAAAAAAATATGATCACGGTTCACAAAATTTAATTCTCTATTTCGACTGAGCTTAATTTTTTGAAAAATAGTTCAACTTTGAAATTGGAACCTTTTAGTAAGATTTACTTTAAATAAATGCATGGTTTATTTGTGCTTATAAATGGCGGAGCAATACGGAAGGCCATGTCTTTCCGTTCCTTTATATGCCCGTGCATATATATTAACTCAGAAAGTAGCCACTAGGGCTAGAGGATTGAATCTGATATTTTTTAAGCAAGCGAACTTCCAGATACATCCCTCGCGTTTTGTATTTTATTGTCTAAGAATTCTTGTTTTCGAATTTATTCTGAATAAAATTGCAAATTACAGAATACTGCTGAAGGCACTGTATCGCTGCCCTCTACCAAATCTCCTTCATCAAGTTTTAACGATATCTTCGAGTGCTCAACTTCACATTAAGTAATTCTTTTTATATTCAAATCAATTAAAAATAGTTCTCCAGGATTTAAATATAGAAGAGCTGCTCAAAGCTAGTTGCAAGGGTAAGCAATGAATACAGCACTACAAAGATTATAATAGTTTTAACACGAAACACAGAAGAATTCTAGCCGAAATAATTATTAAGAACATACATAGTTGAAAAAAAAAATTAACGCAAAACCAAAATATTTTGAGCACTTGTCCAAAGAAATCCAGAAAATTTTTCCGATTGAAAATAAAGTGAATAATAAAACCAGACTATAGAAGAAGAAAATAAATAAAAAAAATTTTATAGGATATATACTTCACCGCAGTTCCTAAAAAAAGATCAAATAGAATCCTATATATTCGTTATCATAATATGTTGTTTAAGCTGCGAAGAGAAGGACTACTACCAATCAAAAGATTGAATAAACGAGTAACTCAGGATTCATCAAAAAGCACAATCTCAACTAACTATTGTGGTAAGTTTTGGTTCTTAAATTTAACTTTATATGTTATAACCTTGATTAAAATGTGGGATATATTGGTTTGTGCTAATCTTTGTTGCATATGAAATAATTATGCAGAATCAGTAAAAGTAAAAAAATATTTATATTTTGCATATCTATTTTTGTTTGTCCGTCCGTCTATATAATAACTTAAGATCGCCTTGTTGTAACTTTTAAATTTTAAAGTTTTTACCCAGATTTAAGAACTGCAAATTATTTAGAAACAACATTACTTTCTAATTATATAGAAGAGGATATGATTACAGAAAAATCTTAGCTCCAATATAACACAGGTCCTGAAGAAATAATTTTAAAGAAGTCTTCTGAAGTCTTCTGCATATCCCTTAACTGCATTTTCAAATGATAAAGACATATGGTATTTTAATAGAGTGGCCCTTATACAATCAGTCTTTTGGACATTTATTGGTAAGATTAACGTAGTAAAATATTTATGGGAAAATAAATAATGAGTTTTGAATGCAGGTTGACATCGACTTCCAAACTCAGTTTCCAAATAAAACAAATTCTTTGTACAGTGGTTTTAACGATTTGGAGGCACGCATTATACCCTTAATGGAAAGAGATATAAAGGACGAAAACAGCAAAGAGACTTTAAAAAAAAATATCTTACTGGATGAGGCAGACCTTATGTTACTCCTATTACATTATATATTCTATACTAATTAATGCTAAATTTTACAAATTTCAACTAAACATTGTGCTGTATTATTTATCCTTCCCCACTCTTTGCTTGTACATACGTCACGTATTTATAAAGTCGATGGCAAAACTAAAAAGATGCACCTAGGAAAAACTACAATCAGTGATTGAAGAGATAGTTTTTTACTTCATTTAAAGATGACCAATGATTTGGAAACTAAGTAAGAGAATTAAATATGACATGTTTTAAAACTAAAAGTACTTTACAGCCAATTATTCTGGGTGTTGGTACTGACTATTTTGATTTACATGACTTTTATGTTTATCACACAAAAGTTCTATATAAGCTGCAAAATTTCATCAAAGCTTTAGACACATGTTTCAAAATTTTCCAAATTTTTGATTTGAGATATCCTAAGGAATCGGAAATTGTTTGGACTTTCATCCAAGTTTATATTTATAAAATTAACACTATTTTTGATACAACGAATTCTTTAATGCTAGGCCTCTTGTCTGAATTGCCGAAAAACGACCATGATTATTCATCAAATGCAGAGCAATAATTAACTTTTAATAAAACTGGAAAATATGTTTTTGAGCTTGATATAGTATAACTACATACATATTCTCAAAATTAATAATATTAAATATTTGTAAAATTTTTGTAAATTTTTTTTTTTTTTTTTTTTTATTCATAAGGATAATTTACTTTGTTATTTTGTTACATTTGATTATAATAAAAGCAAAAATTTATCTATACGAAGTGTTTTATTATTATAATTTCAGTTTGTATGATATTTAATTCTGAGTGTAGGTATATACCATATTTCAAGTTGAATGAGATTTTTCATCAAAACCACGAAATTTTTTTGCATTGATTCAACAAAAATTGTACATTGAAACAATGTCCTAAATCAATGAAATCAATGAAAATATGCATCAAATTGTCAAGTTTAATGATATTTTCATCAAGACTACGAAAATCGTTTAATGAATTCGACAAAGTTCTTACATAGGAACAATGTCTTATTACATTAAAATCGAAGAAATTTGACATTATGCTAATGAAATTCAATTTAATCATGTCAATGAAATTTTTAACATTATAATGATGAGAACTCGCATAGGCTCGTATTCAATGAAAATTTTTATTAATTTTAACGCATTTTTATGCCTTTTTTCGTTACTTTAATGAAACGTTTTTCTGAGTGTATGTATATGGTAAGGAAATTGGATTTATAACTTTCCTATAAAAAATTCTCGCATTTTGCTTATAGGTGAACCAGCACGTAACCATATGCAATTCTGTATTGGCGTGAGATTTGAGATACATACATATGGAAGGGTTTCAGCTGAGTTAAAAGTGGACACAACTTAAGGTAGTATATGCAATAATATTTTATGGTTAAGATTGTTGTTTAAATTTGTGAATTTGCTCCATCTTTTTTTTTTGTTATGTCAACAAATAGTTTTGTGGTAGGTAATTGTCTTCGGCAGTGAATTTTTGTGCAAACTTGTTCACTCAACGTTTGTTTTGTTAATTTAACATTTGTGTTAACGTCACCAGTCCATACATATTAGGAGTTACAAACATAATCGGATCGCATTTACAGTTAAACTGTTGCTACACTACTATGAAAAACGCTCTGTTTCAGTTAAGTTGATGTTATAATATGGCAAATACGAGCTGTTTTATAGAACTACCTGTTTTGCAAAGTGACAAAATAATTCCGAAATTACTTAAGGAATGGAATTTAGAAAAAGAGTTGACAGACATTTTTGCAAGTGAGTTCTTTTGAATTATACCTAAGAGTGATTTAAAATGTGATAAATATTTTCATCGGATTATTCATGTGCACAAAATTATTGAAAAAAAGAATAAATAATTTATTCACAAAGCTGCTTAGGTCCTTATTCATCAAGCGAAGTAAGCGCAGCTCGGACTTAAATTTATACCTGTCACTCATGCAGTACCGAAAAAAGACATGTTTTGGAAAGTAACATGTATAAGCCCGAGCTGCACTGATATCGCTTGGTCTATTCGGCTCTTAGTGATATTTTCAAACTTCTAAATACCTATTTATGTTTGGGGTTTTCGCTATTTCATAAATTATCTCTCGTGCGTATAATTTAATAGTGTGCGAGAGCAAATACGTATATGTATCTCCATAGTTCACTTCTAGCACGGCTTTTGTTATAATAATTTGTATTATGTAAATAACATCTGATGTTTTTAAACCTCACTTATTATCTTCATAATTTTAACTTGTAAATTGCTCTTCAATATTTTTTTTTGAGTTGTTATATTTATACGATTGAAGATACATAGAAAAATTATAATGTCACTAATGATAACTGTTATCATCAATATAAGGTTTGTTCCTTTGTGTAGAGAATATGAAATTACATTGGAAGTATTGAAGAACCTAAACGACGATAATCTAAGAGTCCTATTACCTGACGAAAAACTATCAACCAGAGTATTGTTTAGATCAAGCTTGCGAAAGTGGCAGAAGTCAAATGTAAGTCAAAAGCATCATTTCTTATTATTATTTTTTGTAATATTCATACAGTGTAACCAAAAGTTTTCCCAACACCTTCATAAATATATTACTGCTGCCACTATCTATCTCTATTTGCAGCATTATGATATAAATGCTGTAATTTTCGCATCCTTGGAAAAGAGCGATGATCTGCGGTAAAACTCATCCCAAATAAATATTCCATTCAGCAAAATAATAATATCTAAGAATAACATTTTTAATTTTTTTCTAGTGTTATTTATAATGTAGTACTTTTTAGTAGTTGGATCAATAATAGATAGTGGAGATGAAGTAAGCACCAGTATAATTTCTTTTAAATTTTTGAGTTGGTTATGCTCTACACTTTAACATTATATATTATATTTATATCTTTAATGAACACACCTTTAAGGGATATGGTGAATTTGAAGTACATAATAGAACTTCAACCCCTACGTCAAATTTCCAAGATATAGAAAGCTGGCTTGATAGTGACTCTATTGCTCCCAGTTCTCCGAAAAGTTTATTGGGCAGTGAAACATTTCATATTGTGGTTAGTATTATTATTTTTCCAAATTTTCTTTTTGATAATAATGTACATATATCTTAGAATTTAGAAACTCTTTTAAAAACCAGTTCAAAGGGAACTCAAGTACTTGAATACAGCTTGTTAAATGTTAATCAACCACTTCCGAAAAATTGGCGACCATTTCTGTGCGAAGCAATAACAGAATACTGCATACAAAATAAATTTGCCTTAAAAACAAGTAACTTTGATTACCTCAGCTCGGAAATTGTGAAACTATTCCCAGCAGAAAATAAGGTAAGAATACACAATATTTAAGTAGTATATAGAAGAGAGATAACTCAACATCTTTTCGTTTTTACTTATACATATATCCCTACCGGTTATAAGGTACTCACTACATCAGTGTTTGTTCTTTAGGAAACATATTTCACTCCAAGGGTTTCTAAGGCAGGCAAAACAGTATCCGGACCTAGAGGCAGCTTGATTGATAAATACAATAATGTGAGCAGAAATTTACGTAAAGCTGGCTTACTCTCGTCAAAATATACTGCGAGGAGGAGTGCTATCTGTACACCTACACAAAGTGAAATTTGTCTGGAAAGTAAGTAAAATTAAGTGGTTACAATACATAAAATTAAACATTTTTGTGATTCACGCTTCTCAGATCCTGAAGAACAAGAAGAAATAAAACTTTGGCATAAAGTTAACAGACATCCTTGGTCTGGCCCTAACAGTCTACTTTCAAAATGGATACAGTCTTTTAGCTTTCGTAGAGCAGCTATTTTGAATAATAAACATAAAGATTCTACTATTGATGAATGGCCGATATTGCGCCATAGCCTAGGATATACCTTGGTAAGGAAATTTATGATTTTTATATGCATATGTATGAGTATGATTTCTTATAAACCGTTTTAGATTGAATCAGACTTTGATGAAATATATCCGGATAAAAGCTTAGCTCTTTTCGCAAGGTGGGACAAATTTTGTCAATGGCTGATATTTAACCATTACATATGTAGATTTTACCCACTGGTTTTGTAAAATCAACAACTTTTTTCTCTGAGTGTAAATGAGGAATAACAAACGCTACAGATTTAACTGTTGATTTTATGGGCGACTGAGTTACAAACACCAATTTATGTCGTGCGGTCATGCGAGGTAGATGTCTTGCGGTCGATAATATATTTGAGGATTTTTCGCGGTAATAAGTGTTTATTTAAAAAGTTAAATGATCATAGCTCTATTATTTTACGTTTACAAATAAAATACAAGTGTTCTCAGAATTTATATCCAGCTTTAAACAATAAAAAGGTGTTTTGTTAGTGCTATACTTTATATATACTGTAATAAATGAAACATGGAAGCAGGTGTAAACAACGAAATTCAATATATTCCTAATTTTGTTACATTGGAAAATTTTAGTGTAAATCCACCAGAATGTGCCTTGTATAAACTACTTGAGGAGTGGACTCTACCACATATTTATAACAAGCTTATTGGTAAGTAACTATAAATTGAAATACATATCTTACAAATAAATGTGTTTAAAGCAGGGATCGTAACGGTTATAACTTTTATCGTAAAAGTTCAATTACTTTATGAGTTTTACTTTAAAAGTCCGAACGAAACGATTAAACTTTACTTACATAAAAAAAACAAACTAAAAACCCGCCTATCACAGCATTCAAAATATATTGAAAAAAATACCCCACACTCAGCATGGGCATCACATTCCCTTGAAATAGGACATATATTCAAATTCGATGATGCCATGATCATTGCCAATGAAAAAAACAGAGAAAAAAGAAAAACCAAAGAAGCTTGCCAGATTTATATAAATAAACACAACTTAATTAATATTAGATTAGACAAAGAGACCATTCATAATGAATATCACCACATACTTAATTCTATAAACACATAAAATACTCACTTTCAAACAACATTACACAAACTCAACTATGATCACATAAAAAAAATACACACATACAAAAATTAACATCTTTAAAAATATCGGAATATCGATACCGATTGAGGCACCCACAACCCATAATTGTTTAGTCTAGTCAATAGCTTAATCATGTCCTGTCAGTAGTCTGTTTTTTCCCTGTAATTTGGTCTTTTTAATTTTATTTATAACAATGTTTCTAGTGTAATATTTTAGTTTATTTGACATTTACAATATGTGATAGTTAAAATTTAATTTATTATAATCGTAAGGTAATTTTGTTGTAATTAAAAAAGTGTCTCGATACAATTCTACAAAAAAATTTTTATAGTCCCAAGAAGAGGACTCGTAAATCCCGCGGGTCGAAACGTTAGGAATATAAATTGAAATAAAAGATGTTGTTCAGATTTCACCACAATTTTGATATCATTAAAACCAGCAAATTTACATGTCGACACATGTATATACCGACCTAAAGAAATAAATATTTTAGGTTTCAATTGTAATAATTTCGCAGAGAGATGAGCCAAATAACTGTCCACGGGCAGTACATTGCATTCACGTATGGTAATTTTTTCTGTCGATCTAAAGCAAATTATCATCAGAAGTTCAAATTATCAACGCTGCAGTGAAGTGAGCCAGCCAGAAACTCCGACTCCAGGGAAAACCATTGAACAGGAGGTCAAGGAGGTATGGAAGCTACAAAAGCAGCTCAACAAATTAAAAGAAAAAAGGTCAAGAGCATTATCACGAAGAAGTAAATTCACCAGCCGTCTTCGCTATCCGCAATTGGAAGAGTTGGACACCATTGAAGTGATCGATTCACCACCATTCATCCACAATTCTGATATCATTAAAACCAGCAAATTTACATGTCGACACATGTATATACCGACCTAAAGAAATAAATATTTTAGGTCTCAATTGTAATAATTTCGCAGAGAGATGAGCCAAATAGCTGTCCACGGGCAGTACATTGCATTCACGCATGGTAATTTTTTCTGTCGCTCTAAAGCAAATTATCATCAGAAGTTCAAATTATCAACGCTGCAGTGAAGTGAGCCATCCAGAAACAACTGTACATTGGTAGTACAATGGATTTGCACTTGGTAAGTTGAAAATAAAAATCTATTGAGAAAAAAATCAGTTAGGCAACGAATATTTCTGACTGAATAGAATTTATAAACGTTTTTTTTTTCTTTTGTTGCATTTTAAACAATAGAAAACGAAGTGCAGCTGCTATGCCAATTTGCCATGCGCCTTTGAATGCCGTTCTCAACCCGTGGCTATATAAATCGGAATCTGACTTGACTCGTTCTCTTTTGCAGTTTGGCAGTGCAGTGACCAAGTTGGTATTCTAGTTGCTAGTGTTATTCCCAAGTGCTATAAATGTTACTAACAGTTTAAATACTTTATTTAATTGACAGTTCAAATAATTATTTTTATTCTGGGTATCGACTAGATTAAAGATTTAATTTGGAATAGCGATTAAATTAAAGATTCTTATTGCGGGTATCGACCGAATAAGAAATTTACTACCATAAACCACTTTATTACGGGTCTCGACCGAATAAAGATTCTTATTGCGGGTATCGATCGAATAAGAAATTTACTAATATAAACCACTTTATTACGGGTCTCGACCGAATAAAGATTCTTTCTGTGGGTATCGACTGCAGTCAGAATTAATAACCTCACTTTATTCTGGATATCCACTAGAATAAAGAATAGTCCAATTCCAAACCTCAATAAATTAGAAAACCAATTTGATCGAGTGCCTAATACTGAGCTGGTGAGTACATTGTCAGATACAATAAAATTTTCTAAACATAAATTTAATTTAATCTTATGTAGTATGCAGCTATTTCAATGAATCGATTGATTGCAATAATTTAATATACAATTAATGCGGTCAATCGATTCACAACAATTTCGAAATCAATATGCATTACAATGCATAAACAAGCTAAAAAAACAAATAATAAGATTTCGACACCAAGTACACTCGGAACTGTGTCAACCAAATTAATAATAAAGAAAACAAAAAAAAAACACTTGACATACATTTGCCGTGGCGATTAATAATTGCGTCACTGACCAAGCATTTTTGTCGTTGCAATAAATGTATGTCATCATCAGTTCCAAGTGTATGAGGTTATTTTATATGTAAGCATATAGTATGGTAAGCATAGGTTAACATAGGTAAGAACAATGTATAAATAACCCGGGGAATTTT
The DNA here is from genome assembly GCA_963924295.1 of Dioctria rufipes. Taxonomy (NCBI): domain Eukaryota; kingdom Metazoa; phylum Arthropoda; class Insecta; order Diptera; family Asilidae; genus Dioctria; species Dioctria rufipes. The sequence continues at coordinate 84,205,220 of OZ002742.1, forward strand.
AATAAAGAACAATTAGTCATTAGACAGTTGTACTAGCCATACAAGAATAGTCCGTGTTTTTTTATTTTTTATTTGGAGTGAAAGCTGATAAGCTGCTCCGACTTTCGATAACCGTACTTATCTCGAAGTTAGAGCTTTGAATAGCCGCTCCATTGGAGTGAAAGCCACATGGCTGCTCCCAGGTCAATTTACCAAATCGTAAGATTATCACACTTACTTATTCTTTCACATTTATTCAATATTAAATTTAACTTTACAGATAAATTTAAATTATAATTGTGGTTTTGAAATAATATTATCAGGCATATATATTATGTATTAATTACAAATTATAGCATTTATTGAATTTTAAAAAATCTAGTTGGAGTGCGAGTTACAGTGTAGTAAGCTTGGTGAACGGAAAAATTAAGCTACGAAATCACTGACTTTGAACCAGGGTTATAACTTTCATCATGTTTCTTCATTATTTGCGTGTTCGCTCTAACTACGGGCAGAACAGACGTCATAAAAACTACTCTTTTATTTTAATTGTTTCAACTTAACATAGATCGGAGATAATCCCAAAAATAATCGCCAATATAACTTTTACTTACATACGATTTCATTCCCTGTTAAATGCTCATGAAAAATATTTTTTATTAATATTTTCCCATCACGAATAAAAATCATTTGGTAATTTTTACTTGTTCTGATCACAAATAAAAATCATATCGATTTTTTTTATTTTTATAACAAAATCACCTCTTCTTATTGTTAGACCTCACATTTCATCTCAACATATGTACAACAGCACCTATTATTTTATACATGATCATAAATAGTTCATGAATAGCTTCATAAAAATTACTTGGCGATTTATATTTGTTGACCAAAAAATAAAAATCAGTTCATGACTTTTATTCTTTATCAAGAAAAATAAATATCACGATGTAATTTGTATATGTGATCAGGAAAAATTCATTATTTATGACTTAAACAAATAAAAACTTTTCATAAGCATTTAAAATGGACTGAAACCCTATTTAAGTAAAGTTTAATAACTTGCAGGCTTTTAAAGTAAAACGTAAATATACAGTGGGTGTCAAAAGTAAGTAAACGAAGCAATTTTTAATATACTTCTGGCAATACTGTGAATTCTGTATAAAATTTCATTTGGAGATTACTTTCAGTAGAAAGGGAATGCATGTATAAACATGTTTAGGGAGAATTTTTCTTTATTGCGTTTCTCTCCATAATTATAAAATTCATTATTACACGGTGTCATTCGTCCGAGGCAGTCATAAGTAAGTAAACAAGTTGCTGTTTAGGATAAAATTAGTGCATAGCCTACTTTTCTGTTATTTTTGTTTTGTAGTTCTATTGTTCCGTTATCTAGAAATACTACAGAGAATAATTTAAGTTCCGGTAAGAATAAAATTCTTTAAAAAATACTTCTGTACAACCTTAATACCTCAAAATTCATTTTTGTAGGAATTTCAGAGAAAAATGCCTTCATTTAAGCATTTTACGACAGAAGAAAGGCGCATAGTAATAAAATTACAAGAAGAAGGCAAATCGTATAGAAAAATCGCAGAGATTTTTAATAAAACACCGGCATCTGTCTTCAAAATAATAAAGACGTTCAAGGAATGTGGACGTGTTGCGGAAATTACAAGGCCGGGTCGCCCCAAAGTGACTAATGCTAGAGTTGATAAAAGAATTGTTAACCTGTCTTTATCAAATTCATTCTTATCAGCTCCTGATATTCGCTCAAAATTACTTGCAGAAGGAAAATGTACCCCTTCACTTGCAACTATTAGGAGACGTTTAAGAGAAAGTGGAGAACATGGACGTGTTGCTCGTAAATTACCACATTTAAGTAAAATAAACCGAAAGAAAAGGATGCAGTTCTACGAACGGCATGCACTTCAATCAGAAAATTTTTGGTATAGAATATTATGGACGGATGAGTCCATGATAAGGATGATAAGAATGATGATAAGAATGATTTTATTAGGACATCTAAACTTACACAGAATAACAGCCAACAACGGAAGGATGAGCGGAACTATGGCACGGCCTGTCTTTCGCATGCAATTAAAAACACACACACTTTTGATTTTGAACATCCCAAAATCCTACACAATATAAACACTTATTAAATACATGCATGCTCTCTATGGATGGCCTATCCCACTAGTGGAACAAAATTGGTACCTATTCAGCTAAGTTTTTTAGTTCATATCTTCGCATTTTTAGTTTGTTAGTCCCGGTCTTGGTTTTTTAGTTTGTCCTTTTCTTTGACTGTTGTTTCTATTTATTATCTATTTTTAGTTAATTTTTTTAAAATGTTTGACTCTGCTAATAATTATAAGATTGTTATTGAGTATGTGATATTCTTTTTGAAGTGCGGTTTTCGGTCTCTCTATCGTTTTCGTTTTCAAACTTGTTTTTTCTTTTTAATCTGTGACATAAGGTTTTCAATAACCCATTTTTAAGTAACTTTGACATACCAATTTTTAGGTAATCACTTACATTAATAAGAAATTGTTTGCAAAATTAACTCTTTGATTTGTATCTTTTGTTAGCCTTGATAATGGTCTAAACCAAAGACCGAAATATCGGAATGTTTTCTGAAAAATAAAAAATGGCTTAAACAACCATATGATGTTTTCATAAAATAAACTGGATCACCGGGTCGTATAATCCCATACACTCCATATCTAAAATAAATTGGTTTACTATGATTTCTCTATTATTGATCACAAATTTTGTAATTTTACTGGCAACGAACAGAGCCCCTTAATATCTGTAAGTACTTAGGTGTGATTTTTTTTACGAATATTTGGTTTAAAGATTTTTTTTTTTTTTTAAAATATTCAAGTCGATAATGTTTTACACAATGTATAGTTTAATGGTTATTTCAGATCTGTTGGCAAAGTAATTAAATTTCTGATCTATATTGCCACGAAATTTAGTTTAGTATGCGCTTAGCGCAGGATATATAATGTTAGAGTATTTTTACGGCTATAGCGTTTTCCAAATGCACGATTTAATATGGTTATTGTGCTACGCTTACTTGTTTTTATGTTTCTATTTTTATAAGTGGTTGTTGCCTTCTTTCTCTAATTTTATCACTTTCAGTATTTTTTTAGAAAAAAACAAAAATAAATATAGACTTGCCACTTCTTACCAAAACTGACATTGACAGGATTTTTGCTACTAACGAATTAGGACTTTTAATTCAATTTCGTTCTAAGCTCTGCGAATGGAGAATTTCTAATGTAATTTGACACATATACATAAATTATATCAGAATAATTCTTTTTTTTTTTTATCAAAAGGGATACTCAGAAAATTTAGAAGAAACAACAAATAAAATCAATACTTGGTTAAAAAAAAAAATCTACGAATGCGTTGCAACAAATGAGTCCTCTTCATCTTCTGTGTCATTTGCAAATACTCCTCCACTTTCACCCTCAAATAGCGTAACGTCTAGTGTGGAATTCGTAAGTAAATAGGTAAGAAAGTAATGTACTTATTAATAATTTGGAATTTTTATGTTTGCAGGATTTTGATCATTATTTAAATAATTGTAGTAAAAACATATGGGAAACTTATGTTGCAAATAATAATGCATTATCACTTGCATGCAGGGATAAACTAGTAAAAGACATCGTCAAACACTACATAGATCAAAATACATTTTTGCATGAAGAAGACTTTAATAGAATACGTGAAAATCTTTGCCATAAATTTATAAAAGAACGAAAGGGAACGTATTACAGTAAAGGTAGAAAATATCCTTCAACTAAGCTGTATTCGGCATACAAGAACAATATAAGCAAACTTCGAAGAGCTGGACTATTTCCTAGGGAAAAACGGGGACAAAGGCGACCAGCTATTGAACCAGAAATTACTGATTCAGGTAAAATTTCCTCAGCGCTCTATTTATTCATATAAAAGTATATATTAATTAAAATATTTTTCTAAACGTGTTAGAGGAAGACTCTAAGTTAACAGAGTATGAAATTTGAATGAAACACCACACTCTGGACAATAGTCGAAGCAAGATGGAATGAGACCGCAGCACATAGATTACAAAATATTAAGAGAACTCAGCGAAATATTTGTTTGATTTTGATTCAATGGCTGGCTTATACTCATTCAAATGGAGCACGCTTGGTAAGCTTTTATTTTTATTCCTCTGACTAAATTAATGACAGTAAATCGTTACTATAGGTAGATATCGACTTTGATTACTTATTTCCTGACAGAGGTTGCAACCTATTACAGCAATGGCCTAAATTTTCTACACATATTATTCCCATTTTTGAGAGCCAAATCAATGACATAACGTAACATTGATCATTTAAAGGATATAAAAAATTTACAAAACAAAGGTTCGTAGATGAAATGGTTTTTATTTTTTAATAAATAAGTACTCGTATGTTAATTTTACAGATCATTGCGCATTGAACATAACTTTGCTACTTCATGCTATACTCGTTCCTACTGGAAAACTTAAACATAAAATTACCAAAAAACATTTGGAAATTTAGTGTATCTGACAGCCAGAGATCATGTTTACTCCATGTAAAGGCTTTTAACGACTATTCAAATTTAATATCCATTCGAAAGAAAAAATATATTGAATATAGTTTAACTGTTCAGCCATTTATTTTAGTTGTTGGTAGTGATTTAGATAATGCCGAATATTACAGTATATATGATGAAATTATTTATAAGTTTAATACTTTTATTCATGCATTATCGTGTGCATTTAAAATATACTATGTCTTCAATTTGCAATATCAAGAAGAAAGCAAATTAGTTTGGAAATTTATACAAAATCACTTTTTTAAAATGGAAGATACTAATTTTTCATCTAGTATTTCAAGTTTACTTTGTCTTCTAGAAAATTAGTAATAAGAATTACTTTCATTTTTTCGGGACTTATAGAAGTACGTACATGATCACACAGGTTCTCACACAGGTACTCAATCAATAGCTGCTTTCTATTACAATTTTCCTGTTATACCACCAGCGAAATATTCTAAGCTTGAAAATATATTTCCAGCTATGTTTTTAAAGAGTAAAGTGTTGAAAGTACTTTATATAAACTGATTGAAATTTTACGAAAAATGAGGGAATTTCCATAAATACATCTAAAGGAACCGTTCAAGTTTATTTTTCATCATAGGACTCATAATTGGAGATAACTTAGCTCTCAACAATCTTTTAGGCTTCGCTAGAGCAATTGGGCATAACTTCTTCTGCAGGCTTTGTACACAAACTAAAAAACGTTCATAAACCGCAACTTATGAAGATAAGGCACTTTCTAGAAATATAGAAAATTATGAAAGACAACTATCTGAAAGTAATTACTCCAAGTCAGGTATACAAGAAGAATCTCTTTTGAACTTGATTGACATAACATAAAATATTTAGTACATTCCGGATTGGTATCTATTACATTTTGAACAGCTGATCGATTGACATTTGCGTAAAATGAATGTATTTAATCAAAACAAAAGCAAAGAGTGGACGAAATGGCTGATGGAAAAGTTGTTGGTAGGTAATTGCAGTTTCTTGTTCTTACAAATATTGCAATTCTTATTCTTTTTGTAGAAAAAAGATTGCGGGTAAAGAAGACGTCGAAGGAATAATATGAAATTTACTGTTCTTTCCTGGAGCAGCATAAGGAGCTCAGCTATAAAAAGGATAATGATCTCTCCATCCAGCCCATCTAGGACCAATTGGCAATATTATTAAATTGCACCAATAGCGGCCCATGGAAAGACAAAAAATCTTGGCAAAAGGTAGGTATGCTTTGTTGTTTTATTACGCTTGCATTTTATAATTTTAATTTCCCATCGTATATAGACTTTTGAGAATTGGCGCAATTCTGTACGCTACAAAAAGAGACAGGAAGAGGTCTACCGAGATGGAGATAGAGCTCAGAGCGCTCGCACTTTGGGGCAAGGTTGCTTTGACTGGCGTATTGCAAAGCAAAGCGGAAGTAGGTTTCGGTGCGCCCCCCCCCCCCCCCCCCCCAGCAGCACAGAAGAAACTTTTATCGCCAATTGTATCGAGGTCATTGTAAGTGAGGAAGGCAGAGTTCCAGACAACGCTGATATTGTGGAAGGCATTGTCGATTGTGTCGCAGATACAATGCCTATACCAATTTCCTTAAGCGGTGGCCAAAAAGGAAGAACGAACAGGAAAGTGCAAGCACCTAGAGGTAAAATTTATTGCATTCATTTTGCAAAGCATATATAAACTCTAGTCTATTTTATTATAGATGTTCAACTAGAAAATATTCTAGACACGAAGTCGGCAACCAACTCCGACGATTAGTTCAGCTGAAGGAGGCAGAGCTGGTAGAGAGCCAAATGCGCCAACTACTTCACACCACAAATGTCAATTGACAAATGTCATTTCATAAAATATGTCAAAATACCTTTAAAATGTGCTGCTTAGGTTCTTTTATGTTATGCTCCATAACAGGAAATATTTTATGTTACGATGTGTAAAATAAAATAACATTTCTGGTACAGAATAGGATTTTAGGGAAATATTTTATTTTAAGGCATAACATAACATAAAATGATAAAATTTTACCGACAGAATAGGGCCCAATATCTCTGGAATGATTTGATCATTTATTGGTTAGATTAAATTTATTCTTCTTAAATATTTATCAATGTATATTTAATTTAAGAATCATGTACAAAAATTTGAGCAAAACAATTTCTTGATTCTAGCAAATTTAAATTAGTTCAAGAATATCTTATTCTTGATTTTAAATACAGTTGGATTGAAATAAGAAAATAAGTTTGCTTGAATCCACCTAATTGTATTTGATCTTAACAAAAATTTTTTTGCTTATTTGAAAGAAATATTTTCTTGAAATGAATAATGATTTGATAGACGCAAAACCAATAGCTTATTTGATTGATTTATACCATTTTTTACTCAATAATAGAAGACTTTTCTTTTCGTGTATCTTGCTAAAAAGGTATCTAAAATTCCAAAAGTTATATTAGGTCTGTTCGCGTACTAGCTTGGAAATACAAACTTATAAAACTTTTTGTAAGTTTTTACTCGAAGGCGTTCGCGTACTTGAAAATTGAGAGAGAAATTATTGATGTCACTTTTCCCTTCTGCTCAAATTATTATTTGTTGATTTAACTAGAGAAAAATCGTGAAGTAAAAACTTCGAAAATGTCAGTTTTGACAGCTCGCTGACGGATTTTAATTATTTTTCAAGTTTTTAGGCTACTTTAAAGAAAATGGAAAAACCTGCTACTCCTCCTCCAGAAGAAGTAGAATGGTCTGTAAAAACATTTTTATGTATTAAAAGTGGTAAAGTAAATTGATTTATTGTACTACGTAATAGGCAAATTTCACGTAGTTATTACAGATCCAGAATATTTGCAAGATGTCGTTGCACAACATCTGATAAACTCCTCCATATCCTCAGCTGTACCAAACAGCTCAAAGGCTCACGAGGATCTTGCAGTTCCAATTGAGGAGCCAAAAGAGAATAGTTATGATAAGCCTCCTAACCAAGTATGGCTGAAGGCACCAACTAAACTGCTGCTTGTCTCGTTAAAGGAATGGCATCAAAAGTAGGGAAGAGCATGAAGTTAAAAGCAAAAACCAAAATGTGGCAAGAGATAAAGAATCGAATAGCAAAAGAATGCTAAGATTTCTCTGTAATCGAAATTGAGGCCAAATATCGCAGTTTAGAGCGGTAGTATAAAAAAGCAAAGGTACACAATGGTGTTATATACCTAAAAATGGTCAACAATGATAATTATAAGAAATAATTATCATTGGAAAAATCATTAAAAAATATTTAATTTTCATAGGTAGAGATAAGCTAATCATGTTTAAAACATGGTTGGCTTATCTCCTAACAAGGTGAAGAAATTGCCATCAGCAATTTCTTCAAATTCCTTTGCAACAAATAAAAATATTTTCCCACAAAACGACTTGGGAAAAATAAAAGTTTTAAATTTCAACCCAAGTCGTTTCGATAGAAAAATAGCCCCACGATAAATCTTACCTTCAGTAAGATTTGTCGTAAATACGATATATATGTACATACATACAAACATACATATCGGGCGCATAAAATTTTACTTCAGTGAAGACTGAAACGATCAAGTCTTCACCGAAAAAAGCTCTTATCAGCGAATTGTCGCGAGCTGCATACATTGTGATCGCAACAATGTATGCACGATAGCACGACGATGCATGGTTGGATATTTATGAAAATATCAAATTTCAATTCCAACCATCGTTCGTCGCGATAATTCTGGGCATGTTTAAACATGCCCAGCGGTAAATAATTTTCTCAGGATAGGAATGCTAATTAAGCACTTTCCTATCCTGAACAACTAGACTTGCGATTAAAAAAATCCAAGTCGAGTACAGTCGGTTTTTAAGAGTGGAACAAAACACTTCGGCGCGATAAAGTCGTTGGGATTGGCATTGGTCGAGAAAGTGAAAAACAAAGATAAGTTAATAGAAGTTAACGTGTATGTAATACTAGTTCAAGAAAGTGAAAATAAAATTTACTTAGGTTAGAGTTAACATAAATGTAACACTAGTTCAAGAAAGTGAAAATAAAATTTACTTAGGTTAGAGTTAGCATAAATGTAACACTAGTTCAAGAAAGTGAAAATAAAAGTGCAAATTGAAACAAAATAAAAGCTGTATTTAGTTCATCCTCAAGTGGATACGCAATCGATGTCTCTTTAGTTGGGGGAAAAACAAGTTGAGCACCCGAGTGAAAAAGGGGAATATTAAGGTACGTGACTATCAAAAAATTACGTAACAATGGTCAGACTGGAAGAAATAGAATAACATATGCTTTTGAAAATTGATGTGATACATATTTCATTTTTATTGTTTCAGTTATTTATGTAGTACAGATATTACTCAGTGAAATGAATAATATTATGGAGAAAAAAAAATAGAGGTGTTTCACGTGTTACATACCTAAAACATATCTGAAAAAAGATAGTAAAAAAATTGCTGAAAAAAATAAATTTTCATAAAAGCTAATCATGCTTAAAAGCATGAATAGCTTACCAATTTAATCAGTGAAGAAAATTGCATCAGCAATTTTCTTCACATACCATTTCGTTTTTACAAAAATGTTCCCATGACAAATTTTGCCTTCAGCAAAATTTGTGAGTAGAAATATTTAATTAAAAAAGAATAAAACCAAAGGCAAACCGTGTACCTTCAGTACGATTTGTCGTAAAAATTACAATATGTATATGTACGAACGTACATACATATCACAAAAAAGGTTTCGCGATAAGAAATGCGCGCCGCGACGGGATGATGGCTGATGTTTATAAAAGCATCAAATTTCAAGTCACCGTCTAACGAAAAATATTCTGGACTTGTTTAATCAAGTCCAGAATAAATGAAAATTTTTCTTAGGTAGAAATGCAACTATGCATTTTCTACCCTGAACGACGGCTCTTGATCGTGATAAAAATGATCAAGAGCGCAGTCGAATTATAACACGAAACGCAGTCGAATTATAACACGAAGCGCAGTCGAATTATAACACGAAACGCAGTCGAATTAAAAAAGCGAAACAGGTTGTATTTTAAAAGTTTGCACGCGCGAGTTGAATTTTAAATCTTGGATAGAAGTGGTCTTGCGTTCTAAAATCAATAGTCGGTTATAAAAAAAAAATCATAGGCGGGTGTCGGTTCGAGGTCCGAAATTACAGTTTTGTTTAAAACGGAATTAATGAAATAGTTTTGTTAAAAAAGGAATTAGTGAAAAAGTTTTGTTAAAAAAGGGATTAGTGAGAGAGTTTTGTTAAAAATGAAATATAGAAACTAGTTACTAGGTTAGCGTAGTTCCTAGTTACTAGACAAATTTTAATGTTTGATAAGAAACAAATAAAAAACTGAGAAACTAATAAAAAACTGAGAAAGACTTTTGATTGAGCTGTGAGGACTGATGAACGCCGTTATTTCTGTGGAAAATAGCAGTCGTGTCCAGCGGTGAGTCATTGACACATTCTAGAAATTATAACACACGATTACATTTTGGTCAATCAAGAGCGAGATGGTGTTAATAGAAGTAAGCTAATGAAGAGAGCAGGGTTATGTTCCCAGGAACCACAGCCATCAACCTCAGGTATTACTTATATAGTCTGCTTTATAAAGAGAAGTTGTTACATAACATAACGCATGTGAACATGACATTAAAATATTGTGTTACTGCTCTGACATCCATTATCGAGTAGCTGTCAGCGGAAGAAAATATACCATTTGTGGGAGCAAAAAAAAACTGGACAATGAAAATGCCGGAAAGTTACGAGAAGAGACATGGTCAGACATGTTTTTGGTCATTCAATCTTTGGTTTGGTCAGGAGAACAAGTGTGAAGTAGTCAAGAAGCGGAATCGACGGAAGAAAAGTTTTGTCAGAAAAATAGAACAGTAAAGTACATTGGCGGAAAATTTGAAAAAAAAAAAAACAATATGGAGACGCCCACATAGCGCATATGCGTTCACCCTAAAAGAACAAGATAAGTTCCCGCTGCAATTCTCGCATATATTTCGTCATAGTGTAATTTTATACTAAAAATGATTTGGTGGAGTGTAAAAAAAAAACAAAGAAAGGAACGGACTAAGCCCCGTAAATTATTTGATATATTTTCGGCATCACATAGTGAAATCATTTAACTTGCTCCACACATCTCAACGCTACAGATGGCTCCAAAAGGCATTGCGGAACTCTAATATATTTAAATAACGCTATTATTGTTGTAATGGCATACTCATACATCTAACATCTAACTATCTATTAGATTTACGACACAGCTGAATTCGTATATATGTATATATATATAGAGTTAAGTTCAATATATAATACTGTTAAATAATTTGTTCTGCAGAAAGTCTAAAAAAATTAAAAGAGAATTTATACATTGGAAAGAACATTAATAACTTGTCGATGCAAAAAAGGTCATGACAGTCCAGTGACTTCTCTTCTAGTTTTGACCTTCGAGTGTACAAGATCTACGAAATTTATAAATAAATCTGTTAAAAGTTAAAATTTTTACAAAAAACTGAAAGAAATTGTAAAAATTTATTGTGATAGCTTGAAACGAATTGTTTTCATGATCGTTTGGTTAAATTAAGTCGAGTTTTCTTTGTAGTACAGAAATTCAGCCAAAACAATTAATTGGAGCAAAATTTTTTTGGATAACGCAATTTAGAAAAAGATTGGAATAAATTGGCTGCTCAATTCAAACTTTTTAAGTTTTCTTTATTTTATCGCATTTTTTTTTTTCATTGCATGCACGCAAAATTGCCAGAGAATTTCAGTCTCAAAAGTCGGCTCTTGTCAATTGGGTCTATTTAGATAAAATTTAATTACAGCATTAGCATTTGTTTTGCCATAATTTTAGTGTGCCCTCTATAACATTTATTATTTAAGGGAAGAAAACAAAAGCCCTATTAAGTTTTTTTCTTTTTTGCTTATAAAAAGCCGAGCAAAACATATCAGCTGGCCAGTCGCTATTTACAATACCAGACATAAAAATCTAGCCGCTTAAAACTATCACACTATCTCATTATAATTACCTCCAATGTTTTGTAATTAGCACGACACATTTATAATAACGCAGCTCAATACACTAACAATAACTACTTGTCTCCATGTGTTCGGCCATATCCCAATCCCTCGTTGCATGTTCCAGTGGATTTATCCAATTCGAGGATCCCTAGCGCTGCACTTCACTAACACTTCCCGAACCATTGCATTGAGATTATCCCGCACTCCACTAATAAACACAGAATTGAATTGTTTTGACTTTTTGTTTACACACTGCACTACGCGTCGATTAGATGATCAGCTGCGACCACTATTCAACCGGCATGCCTACTTAGCGTGCTTCGAAACGTAAACATTAAGTTGACAGCCACATCGGAAGGGGCACGGGGCACCCATACAGAAATTCAAACTCGACTGTTTTTTTTTTTATATTAGGTACAGTCACCTACAACCAGCAACAACAAACCACTTTTAAAGAAAAGTTGTTCACTTTCCTGAGGCTATATTTTTGTCGGACAATTTTGAGCAATAAAAAAACCAAAAAGTTAACAATACAGTGTCACAGCAGAAATAATTGTACAGTTTGCTTAGAGATAACTGATAAAGCTGATAATATGTAAAAGGTAGTTACCATCAAATCTGTTGTTGTTTTAAACCAGATCATTCCTTAAAAATACCACAATTATAATGTGTTTTTTTTTTTAAGAGCAAAATCACTTGATTTGCGCCATACATCAACGCTGCAGAGTAGGGGAAAGTGCTGTACCTTGGAGAAAATCGAAAAAAAAAATCGAAAAAATATTCCTCCATGTTTTTTTAAGTATTCAAGAAGTGCAACTTCTCCTGTAGCAATCGAGCAGTCCAGACGTGCGCATGGCATGCTATAGCGGAATATTATCCAAGGTACATAAAGTTGGCCGAATAATTCTATTTTTCATGGATTGTAGGTATGTAATTATAATTTTTTTTTAGATTTTCATCTTGTACATAATGCCTTACAGTAAGGAAGAAATTAAGCGACTGCCTATAAATAAAGAGATGTTAAGCAAGGCAATAGTGTGTAGTATACACATGTAATACATGTAATAATAATATCTAAAAATAATCATGCAAAAAGAAAAGCGCATCTCGCTAATAAAAGGTAATTAATCACCTTGTAACATTATATGCACGTATGTATATACAAACGTACATACATAGCATGAATAATAATAATGCACAATGCTTAATGGCATGATGAGCACATCATTGTACGCACATACATTATTGTGCAAGCGCCATATCATGCTAGTAAACAAGTATATCTCATATTGCAAAACAAAAATTAACAGAAATACAATTTACTTTCAATTTATCAAAAGAAATTACAATCTTAAGAATCAGCAATTTGATACCATTTACAAGTAAGTCAAGTAGAAGACAAAAATGTATGTCGTAACAATTGATGTGAATTATTATTGTAAAAGGTCATTCAATAAGTAAGAAAGCAATGAATTTGCTTATTGGACAATTCATTTCTGAAATTGCCATTTCTTGCATATGGAATGATTTTCCATAAGAACATATGTAAACCAATTATATAAAAGACGAAGAAAAGAATAAAGAACTCAGACTTGATTATCTACTGCATTGGAGTATATTCATTTCTCACAATTCGGCTTAAAAGCCTATTGATCATAAAGCGGCAATCTTCAGCCTGATCAACCGACCTAAGCAAAGGCAATAAAGCGGCATATAGCCTTGCATTGCTTACCTTTAAAGCTTAAAGACTATAAAGCGGCAAATTAAGCCTAGACTTGAGCTTGAACATACAATTGAGAAACAATAAAAATCGTTACCACGAAGACCGAGATTGATGAGTAAAATATTGCATAGCAACCGTCAATACAAATACAAAAATATTACAAGTGGATATTATTGATAATAATTTGACGGTTTATAGAGCTTCTTCTGAATACAACAATGCTTTTGAGGTATTTAACTGTTCATCGGTTATCGGCAAACGGAAAATTTTAATACAGAACTAGAATATGTCCATAAGGTATTTTCTCCGGAAGAAGAGGATCTTTTGGAAAATTATTTAAAAACTGCTCCTCGACTTCATTATGGATTGACAAAAAGGATACGCGCGCTTTGGCATTAAATTTGCTGTCCCAAATAATAAAAATGTACCTTTTGCTTGAGAATCAAACTGCTGATGTATCTTGGCTACGAGGACTTAGAGCTCGTCATAACAGTATCTCGCTTAGACAAGCAGAGTCTACAAGCTTGAGTAGAGCCACTAGTTTTAATGAGGCCAACGTGAACACATTTTACGCATATTTAAAAATCTGCATTACTACGCGCAATTTTCTTGCGAATGCTATTTATAACTTGGATTAGACTGGGAATTCCACTGTTCACGTGCCACCAAAAATTCTATGTCCAAAATGAATAAAGCAAATTGGAAGTGTTACTTCTGAAGAACGTAGAATATTACGATGATTTCTGCCATCAATGCTATTGGTAATCATGTTTCGCCCATGTTGATATTTCCTAGGGTTAATTTCAAATCGAACATGTTGAAAGGATCGCCGCAAGGATCCATTGGGTTTGCAAATCCATCCAGATGGTCTAATGAAAGAATCTTTTTATAGTACTTGTAACATTTTATAGCACACGTAAAGCCAACATGTGAACAAAAAATTTTATTAATTCTTTACAACCATGAGTGTCACCTTTCTTATCCTGTAATTAAAAAAGCCACAAAAAATGGTGGGGTGCTTTTAACGCTTCCGCCACATACTTCGCATAAAATGCAACCGCTGACAGTACTGTTTTTGGTTGATTTAAAAAATTTCTCAATCAAGCAGCTAACTAGCCAACCAGCAGTGCCCGAACACGAGATCAACGACACTTTGAATACTCTTAATAGTATTCATGATAAGATCATGTTCACCGTTGAATTGGAGGAAAACAACAAAATACCTTTCCTGGATATGATGATAATGCGTAATAATGACCTTAGTATCATCGCAGACTGGTATAGCAAGCCATGCTCATCCAATAAAGTACTTAATTATTTATCCTACCATCCACATGTTGTGAATAGAGATCAATCAATTCTTGTTTCACATAGATTAATTGATTATTTATATTCAGAACAAAAAAAAAAAAAAAAGAATGCGCGGTGACATGGTGGCTGAAAATGCTCGAAGAGTTCAGTTCTTTGGATAAAAATGAAAAAAAGAGAAGAAATTACGAGGTGAATTATTTATTAGACTTACAGATATATAGTAAAAGTGTAATTTGTTTATACGTATATAAAATGATAACAATATAATAAAAGTAACGAAATAAAAGTTAAGTGAAGTGTTGTTATTACTGCTGTGTTACATCTGCTCTACTGAACCCGATAAGACGGAGATCTCAACATACACTCCTTGAAGATTAACATGGCTACTGGCTTCATAAACAGAGTCCTCCAACTTAGTGATTCGTCCCTGATCGACAAAAATGTTGCATCAATTAAGGAGACATTATACAAGAACAACTATCCAGCTCACGTAATAGACAAATTGCTGTCTAACACATTACGAAAAATACGTTTCAGCACCAAAATAATGTTCCTCCACAATAACCTGAAGTATCTCCACAGGCACCAGTAACAACTCCTTTTCACAGAGGACTTAGTTACATATGTTATGGCCCAATATAAGGAAGATTCCAGCAGCCAAGGGCGCATTCTAGCGAAATAATCAGCAGTTGCTAAACAATAACCTCGCATGGTATTGTTCTGCGACTGTCGGTTATTTTGCTGATTAGCCCAACAGCTGGCTGCGATGAGCGCTCAGTGGAGCAATCGACAATTACGATAACAATTAACCTCGCATGGTAATTGTTATGTAAAGCGATTGTTTACTACTGAGCGACTCAGGTGCTGCAACCGATAGAACAAACAACAAGGTTGCTGTCGTTTGTTTACATCCGCGTTGTGAGCAAAGAAAGCTTACTTCCGAGTATAGGTTCATAAAAGACCAATGACTGGTCTGCCGAGTGCCTGTAGTATTTTTTAGCCGTCAAGTGTTCAGTTCAGAGTCGTGTGCCTCCAAGTTTGTCTTAAGTTACCATAAGGTAAAGTAATTTGTAAGATCTCGCGGTGTCATACATATCGGTATATATGTATAAATATTGTCATAAATAAAGATAGGTCAGTTGATTCAAAGTGAATAAAGATTCGTAATTGTTTTCACTGGTAATTATTGGTTTTATTTATTGTATTGCTATTGGGACACGACACATACATCCATTGTCACTACATATAAAAAGAATTATTAATCGTCACACCGACAACATACGCCTTGCGATGAAACCCACCCAACAAATAAAAACGCTAGTCTACACAAGCCTAAGGGATGACATACCTATGCAACGAAGGTCAAATATTGTGTACAAAGTCGACTGCAATCACTGTACACATTGCTATATAGGTCAAACTTCTAAATGCCTTAAAACACGACTTGATCAACATCAATATTATATAAATAAGGCTACACCATCGTCTGCACTTGCAGCACATACAATCGAGACCCAACACACATTTAATTTTGACCAGGCACATTGACAGAGTAGTTAATATGAGACGAGATATGGAATGCCTACATCCTAGAAATAAGAAAGTTAGTACGTTATTTTTATCAATTTGTACCGAAATTAAAAAGTGTAAAAGTATCCAGTATTTTACTCAAACAAAGTGCTCTTTCAATTTTCATCCACGGAGTAATAGTAAGACAGTGACTTCCCATCAAAAGTGAGGTACTTCCAGTGAATAAAAGTGATATTACTCAGGGCTAGTAAACTTCTCCTCACGAGGAAAGTACATCACGGTCCTTGTTACAACCTACAGTCAAAAGGTGTAACAAAACACCAGATTAGCTCTACTTAAGTTTTTACTATATTGTCTAGATATATTTTTGGTTCCTTAATATTTTCACATTTTTACAATTTATATCTTTTACATTTGTATATTTGTACTTCATATTTTGTTATATATCCGATAGTCATAAGGATTCTCATTAATTTCTTTTTACTCCTTGTTTTTAATTATTTTAATACACAATTTTTCTGATAGTTCTATAGTGTACTATAATGAAATAAAAAATGTTTTTTTTTTTCTCCTTGTAAATTTAACACAGGGCCTGATGATGGGTCAAACCTGACCCGAAACGTTGCCGCCAAAATAAAGCTTCATTAATAAAAAAGTCGTTTTATACCGGAGAATCCCAAAAAACAACCTTTTTCTTAATTTCTCATAAATATTGAACACCCGGTAAAAACAATTACTACCTCTGCAGCTAATGAGTGTATGCTGAATAATCCTGGGAAGCCTATTTCAATTTTTCACATCACAAAATATCATTAAAGGCTTCCAGGTCACTGGAATATCACCTTTTAATGAAACTATTTTCGGAGACCATGATTTTCTTTCTGCATTTATGACTGATAGAGAATATCCACCACCAAAAGGAGTAGATCCTGGCAGTCAATCGAATAGTCCTACTACTACAACAATTTTACAACTAATGCCAGCCACCAGTAGAGAATTAATATCACCAGAAGCAGTTAGACCGTTTTACAAGGCTCCACCAAGAAAAAATATCAAACGAGGAGGTAGAAGAAAGGGTAAATCGTGTGCATTGACATCAAGTCCCGAAAAGGACGCCCGGGAGCTAATGGAACTACAAAAAAGAACACCAAAGCAAAGGACAGCCAAAAAAAATCGTTTTTTAGTAGAGTCGGAATTCTGTCGAGACCAGAAATGATTATTAGTTGTTAAAACTTAAAAGTGAAATATCAGTCGATACCCGATATAAATGTTAGTCCCTAAACAGCCAACTTACCCCAAGCGATGCCAAGTACAAAAAGAGATCGAGATCAGTCAGCTTGTCGTTTATATAGCCCTTGCTTGCGCACGACACCACTGATGGAGAAAAAGACTTTAGCTCTGACGAAAGCGTTGTTGATGTAATTTTGCATCAATTGAAGAGAAAAAACGAAAATTAAGTTTGATGCTAGATTTTTATTCTTTATTGACTAACTAATGGATTTTTATATTTTTACTATTTGTTTTTTTATGAAGTCTGTAGAGTGTACAATCGTCCCAAAAAAACAAACCTACTAAGTTCTTGAGCCAAAGGGAAAAATAAATCATTCTGGCAATACCACGTAACAAACAAGAGCTATGCGGAACGAAAAGAAACCGAGCTTGCATTCTCCCACACACACACGATGATTCTTGGCAGTCGATTTTTTAGTACATCAGAGTCGAGTTGATCAAGTTTTGTATTAAAACAAAAGGAGCAAACTAGTTGGCATTCTAACGTAGCATATACTTATCTGTAATTAATGTGTTTATTAAACCTAGCTTAATTTTAACCAAGTGAATTATTAAAGAATAAGTGTTCAAGTTCACGCGAGTCTTTGATTTATTATACAGAAGGCAACAAGTCCAAAGTATAACACTCCCTTACGCAAGGTACATTAGCATATTGTACCTTGAATCGAATCGAAATATCGCATATCAAATTAATGTATCTGAATTATCCTTTAATTATAGAATATTTAAAAATATATATATATAATTTAATACAGAAACATAAAATTAATTTCTTAAAATAAAAGGTAATGAAATTCACGCAACCAGTGAAATGCAATAATTCTGAAAGTTGAAAACTGACCTCTACGTACAGTAATCTCCCCTACTCTGAATGACATTGCAGGACACTATTTTATTTAAATAACATTATTATGATTTATGTTTTTGAGAGAGCTGAGTCGTTTAAATCGCTTTTCTTTTGAAGGAAAAAAAATTAGCTGCGAGCTTCGGTTAAAGAAAAGGATAAAGAAACAGAATCCATGAAGTTACCATACACATTTTGCTCATCATCATAAAGTGTTATCGTAGTAAGGATATTGCGATCCTCGTAGATTTAAGTCATACTTCGTATAAGTTCGGGTTTTGAAAATAAAAGAACAACAGTTTCTAAATCGTTTTTTTTTTTGTTTTTTTTTTTTTTTTTTTTAAGAAAAAATCCATTCATCTTATATTAAATTTTTTTATATTGCAAAATTTTACGTTATTAATGAAATTGCGATCCTCCTTATACGAGTATATAAATTTCATATAAGGATTATCTTGGAAAAGATTGAGGTCAACTCTACTAACATATATAATAGTATGTACAATGGTGGACTTTTTATTTTACATAAGCTATTGCGAAACTCCTAATACTTACTATTAAATTATGAGCTCAGAAAAAGGAAATTAGACTTTGCTATGTTTTGTAACTCGAAATTGCGGGAATATTTTGGTTAGTGAAATTTTGTAATACTCCCACAGAAGCAGGGCCGCATTTACCATAAGGCTCATTATGTGTAAGCTGGAGCCTCACTCTCTATAGGGCACATTTTAAAACCTCACGCCTCACAAACAACAATATAAAAAAAAACAACGGTATCGTTATTGTTGCAAAAAAAAATATACTGTTGCGGCCCAGCTACCGAAGACGCAAGCAATCGCAGCTGTTGGGGTAATTAGGCAACGAGTACTTCATTTTCGCACAGTGAGATACTGGCTATGCATTATTGTTCAAATGATATCAGCACAGCTGCAGTAGCGATGCCGCATAGACGATTTCTGGGCACATCACTTCGCACAGCGAGGTGTTGCTTTTATCTGTTTTAGAAAATATCGTTATGTAATAAGAGTAGCACTACAGCTGGAGGTCCGCGATGACGCAATGAATAATCGCTAAGTACCTCACTTTTGCCGGTGAATATTTACATTTATTTATTGTTGACAAATCACGACTGCAATGCCTGAAGTAAATTGTTACATATTCGCAAGGTCAGATTTGCTTCCGTGTACAGGTTAACTGAGTGCGAAACATCGTCGGTATGACGAGTTCGGTGTTAAATTTCAAAGAGGTCGGTCGCATGCGTGCGAATAAGTTAATTAGTGAGTTAGGTTAGTTTTTTTTAATAAAATCGTAATTAAAAGTAAAGTTGGCGTTGTTTTTTCTATGGGACACGACAATATTTTAAATCATATAATAAAAACTGGAGGCTACTGAAAATTGGCCTCTATTTGAAGTGAAGTCAAAAACGATAACATCTCGAAGGGGTAGCTTATAACAAAGGACGGAAAATGCAGAAGAAAATGAGATGCAGTATAAAAATAAAACCAGAAATCAGAAAAAGAATCACTGGAAGCTATGACGATAGATAAGTGAGTGGCAACGTGTAGAAATGTCATGGAATTTGCACACCTATTAGAATAAATTGACTGTGGCACTACACCTTCATGGGTTCTGCTTCCTTTTAATAACTGCACTGTGCTCCCACACTAAAAACCTTGCACCCAACACAAATATTGGCCGGCTTCACATCATTTAGCTTATCAGCATTCCTGTTTGTTATATATTCTCAGATTCTTTCCTTAGAATATAAAACCAACAGGAACTACTGAATTCCATAAAATGCATGTAGCTGAGTAAACCGCGAATGATGCAAAAAACTATCGGGGTATCAGCTAGTTTGCTCCTTTTATCAACATAATTTCAACGACAGTAGAATAGTGAGAATTTGAAATAGAATGGTGGGTTTGTTTTATCTTTTCGCTATTCCTTATTTTTCTATTTTTATTTCTAAGGTTCTATCGCATTCACAATCACATGAGCGTACATAATCCACATTTGTTGCCCCCTTATTAGGCCTGTATTTTCTACTTTATTACCATAGTGAGATATATTCACATCACGCAAAGTTACACTAAACATGCGCGAGGCTGACTCATAACTCTTATAATATGTGTTACAGCACGCCAAACTTTAATGAGATTAATTGGATGTGCTTGTATATTCAAACGGTGTTGTTGTGTAGCGGTATTAAGGTCAACGACAGACAAAAAAAAAATGCGAGCGTTTACTTCACCTTTGTTTTATTGCGTTAAAAGGCGTCAAAAAGGGGAACAGTTTAAAAATTTGTAACAAACAAGCAGCACTCTTTTATAACCCGATCGGCCATTTTGGATGTACATTCCACAAGTAACTTTTTGTGGGATTTTGTTAAATTCAACATCTTACGGATTATACCTCACAAATCTAGAATGCCATTTGCATGAAGCTATCCCGGCTGTTCTATTTGCCGCCTTGAAATTAATTTTTCCTTAATGCTAATATTGCATAAATCTATTGTTTACTATCAGTTGAGCAAACTGACTCTGGTAGTAGTTATGATCTTTTCCCACTGTGGAATGTGATTGCTATTAGTCTCTCCCTCCGTTTTTCTCTTTCCCACTCATTTGACGTTTGATAAATTATAATTTGTCCAATATCCTTCGCTAGGGATGTTTTCGTCCGTTTTCATGACCACCACTGTATTTCTCGAAGAAAACTACCCCAATTTCATCAGCTACATATTGACAGACATTGAAGGATGTCAGTTTCGCGGCTTTCTTATAATTCATTCCGCGGGTTTGTTTACGTCGCGAATTCGTGGGAATTCAGGTGTGATTTCAGGTGAGTGCGGTTCTAAAATGAATTTAATGTTGTGTTATTGTGTCTCCTGTGTAATTATTGCCACAACTTGTTAAATTATCATAAATGAAAATTTGTTGGTTATGTGTCACAGGAATACAAGTTTCCTTTTTTTGTATTAAATTTGCCACTGTTTTGCTACTATTAGTATTTCAATAAGTCCAGTGATACCTTTAGTAAACGTCAAGCAAGTGGCAAAGTGGTAAATTACTTTTATGTGTTTGTTCTCCAGGTGATCATTTGCTTCACGGCAACTATCCACAGGTATATTTAACTTCACGATTCCTGCGTGAGCTGCTCAGGGCAACATGATTGCATGGACATATTATGTTAAAGAAATAGAGAGAAAAATAATTGTGTTGCTTGATCAATTAATTGCATTTATTAATATCCTGTTTTCCTATTTACAGAATTTGATGTATGATTGTGAGACCTGGCGCCTTTCCCAGGTACAGGTTGGTGTTTATCTTTCACCCTGATGCATACTGATTTCAATACACGTTTTTTCCTTGCAGGTGTGGCTAAACATATGAGCCACTCGCGACAAGTTAATTTTGGAAATAAATGAAAAAGCAAAAAGGTATTCAGTCATATTAGATACGTTTGATTTTTTCTTTGGAAAATCATATAAATCAAGACAAGTACAAGGCTAGTATTAAGAAAATTTTACAAACTTATGGTACTGATATTGACTCAGAAAAATTTTATGATGTAGCTAAGCAATTTTTTATAATGATCTACCAAGAAGGATTTTATTGTATTCTCATGCTACGAGGGTGAATTTAAGCGAAACCAATAATACTGTATTTTATTCAACTAAGTGTCAAAATAAAGTAATGAACATGAATCTCTAAGTGAGGGGTTTCCTTTCTATCTCCTCCGTCCGGGGTTTTCTCCCTTCCACAGGTAATAAAAAAAAGGCAAGGGACATCAGTCAAAACATGTGCCAGCTAGGCTCAATAGCAGGATGGCGCACAGCACCCAAGGACTACTACCAGCTAATCCTCGTCATCAGTAATCACAGGTGGGCCAAAGCAAGGTCCCTTTACGACGATGTGCTAAGTAGTTTTCTTCGGTACTCCTCTTAGGCACAATTGTTTTTTTTTTTTTATTATGCGAGTGGTAGTTCGGGATTTTGTTTCAATCACCCCACACTCTCCGCCAATAGCTGAGGTGAACTAGCGTGCCGGCCCGCATAAATAAGCTATCATGGAGTGAGCTGTGAGCTGCTGCTGGCAGATAGGATTTCACGTCCTCCATCCCTCCCTCGAAATGTAACACCATAACAAAGTAAAGTAATGTTTGTAAGGCTTTTTACTTACTAGGAACAGTTGTTGACAAGCAGAGAATGATCTAAGCCCGGCGCTCAAAATTCTAAAAGGATAAACTCGATTAATGTCGATATCCTGCAAGAGCTGCGAAAGATGAGACAAGAAAAACAAGAGTTTAATACTAAGGTCCTTACACTTCTCCAGGAAGAGGAAGAGTGTGCGAAGCGTAAGGAGCAGTTGGCAAAGAAAATGCGAAATTTTAACAAATTTCTGCAGATGAAAAATTAATTATTTTATTGCGTTTGCTACGCAACATTATACGATTTGATACGTTCTATTCAAATATTTCCAAGTTTCAATCCGAGTACAAATTTTTTTTTTAAACATTTTCTAGCTAGACACAAAGTTAACCTGTCCTCTGTAGCAGCAAATTCTACGAACCAGATTTCAAAAATTGACGGAAAAAAATTCTATAATATGCTACAATTGCTCAAATTTCGAACTTATTATATCAAAAGAAGGAGAATTGCTCTAGTTGCTTCAAAATGAATCACACTATTGTTCAGTGCCCAACGAAGAAAGTATAAAATCAACTAGACGAATATTTATAACATCGAACCGAATTTGGCCTATTTCCATTCCAATTTTTGGATCCGCTTCTTCGAGTATTTCATTCACTTTGCATACAGACTAGACGTAAAAAAAATGGCAAGTGAGATCTCAAGAAGATAAAGACCAGTTTTTAGCTCATAAACAGCTTATCTAATCGCAGTTTGAGGCTAGATTAGGGCTCATCGTCGATTAAACTCGCACGGACGGAAGTAGAACGTCTGACGACGGTAATACCGCACGAAAATCTTTCGCCAACTCTGATATGTCAGCGGAAATAACAGGGCTGGATAATAGTCTGTTTGACAGGTGTGCGATAATTTTAAAAGCTTTTGCATCGAGTTATAAAATAAACTTCTTGAAATTTAAAGACTTTGCTAAGAAACAGCCAGATTACTTGTTAACAAATATCCGTGGTACTATCTACCTGCGTCAGCTAACAAGATTCTTATCCATGGATCGAATGCGCAGTCCTGCCTATCGGAGAGTTGTCAGAAGAAGTGGTTGAGGTCAAAAATAAAGATATAAAATCATTTCGACTCAGTTTATTAGAAGACTAGAAACTTAAGTACTTTTTTATTTATATATTCAAATTCTTTGTTTATTAGGCCATTAACTAATTAAATTAATTATTCCGCACAGTTAAGCCAGGTTGCACTATCACTAAATGGTTAGTGGTAGTGCAAATTTTTTATCACTATCACTAAACGAATAGTGGTAATGCATAGTCTATTGCATTATCACTAAACGATTAGTGGTAGTGCAGAGTCTACTGCATTATCACTAAACGATTAGTGGTAGTGCAGAGTATATTGCATTATCACTAAACGATTAGTGGTAGTGCAAATACTTTTCACTATCAATGAGTGATAATGAATTCGTGCATTGGTAGTGCAAACATCTTTCACTAGCACTGAACGACAATTTAATAGTACGCATATGCAGCACTACGCGTAGCTCGTTCGATCAAAATTAGTGTTAATTGTTAATGAATCATCTCCATCTCCGCAAAACAGAAAACTGAACGGAAGGTTTTTTATTCTGTATGTTCGCTCGTTGCTAGTTCAGTGCTAGTGAAAGATGTTTGCACTACCAATGCACGAATTCATTATCACTCATTGATAGTGAAAAGTATTTGCACTACCACTAATCGTTTAGTGATAATGCAATATACTCTGCACTACCACTAATCGTTTAGTGATAGTGATAAAAAAATTGCACTACCACTAATCATTTAGTGATAGTGCAACCTATATTTTAACTATCATTAAAATTTAGTGTTGCTGCCATTTTAGTGGTAATGCAAAAACGCCCATCTCTGTAAAAAATATTCTAATTGTGACGCAACATAGCAATGGCCCATATGTAGTGTAATTTCAACGTTATTAGTGTAGCAACACTAACTAATTGCTCATATTGTAGATCTTTGTATGGCTTGGCAGTATTGTAGGTAAAGCAAAGGGAACGAAATCCCTGTTTCCTTGTACTAACACATTTGCGATAGAAGGTGCGCAGATAGCTTGGATGGGGTACAGCAGGAAGAACGTAGGTTCGCCAGTTAGTGACTCATATAAGGGCATCCGAGCTAGTTCACACTTTAAAGAAAAACTTGAAAACGAGGTGAATATTACTTTTTTAGTTTACATTTCAGAAGTGGGATTACTTATTCGCGCATTCCACATTCATTTTTGTTGTTGTATGTACAAAAGGAAAGTGAAAAAAATATAGTTTTGTTTTCTACGTTAAAATAGAACTGTGGCTGTTGGTTCTATATAAACTTGTATTTTGTGTGACAGTGAATAACAATAAAAAAAAAATATTTAAGTGCAAAATTTTCAAATTGTCCAAAGTGTTTATTGGATAGTCGGAATTGGGCGGAAGAACTTGAAAATCAGACCAAAGGTATGTGGTTATTTTAATTAGTTGCTCCAAAGCGTAATACCTATATATAAGATATAAGAAAAGAAAAAAAAACGTGATCGGCCCATAGATAACGTGTATGTGCATGACTCATAGAACCTGCAGGCAAAATGAGTTCAAAGCGTGTTCGTATTAGTCGGCGTCGTCAAGAAGTACAAACAGGTTCAGTTTCTATGAATCCGTTGGTTCCTGGAAAATCTGCAATAGGTAAAGACAAGGGTAGCAATTCTCTAATTACAAAGGAAAATGCTCTTCTTAAACGAAAACTTGATCTTCTTAAAAAAGAGAATGAACTCCGTCTCCGTGAGTATGTTATGAATCGAGGAAATTTCAGTGTAACAGGTAGTGATGCTACTCTTAGCATTAGTGCAAGTGAAGCTAGCGGTATAATTCTCGTTATAGTGGGGGTAGCTGTTATGAATCCAGTTGACCAACCATACAAAACTACCCAATCTCGGATTTACCCAAAACCAAAAATCATCCACAAAGAACCTAATTCTGCATTCATAATCCATAACATCCTATCATCACTTCACCCCAAAATGCATTTCAGGAGAATTCAAGAAATTCATTACAAAACTCAAATTACGAATTCTTAAACACACCAAAGTGAATGCAGCAAACAATAAATAATAGCCGGCAGGTACCCGAAATCTTATCCCGTTTGGCGCGTCCCTAATATGATCATAATTTCTTCTACACGAAAGTGTTATATCTGAAATCCAGATAAAACCATTTTTCACTACTTCTCACCATTCATCTTGGTAAATAAGTCAATTCCGCGTAATTCATAATATATTTGCGAAATTCTTATTTACGCGCATTTAATTCTTCAAAATATTTGTCACTGCAAAATTACTAAATACACATAGACCAAAATTCGATACGTTAGAATCTTCTTATGAGTAATCATGAAAATCTCATTAAGAATAAACAAAAACAATTCTCTTGGAAGAAAATCTAAACATAAACAAAATCCACAGTAAACAAAATCTTTTAAACTTTGAATAACCAAGTGATTATTGATAAACAAATATCCTATAAATAAGTTACGCTCTGAGTAAAAGCCCAAGTAATTAAAATAAACAACGGGATTCAAATTACAAGCCAGAGTGTTTGGGATAAACAAGTCCCTAGTAAATAAAGGGTTTTTAATTTCAACGCAAAATGAATAATTGTTGATCATTAATTTCTACACCGTATAATCAACCAAAAGGAGATCAATTTCAAATATTGATCATGTGATCGATTGGGAATCAGCCAATAGGAAAGTGACAATTGGAATTCCCAAGCATTCTCCCTGGTATTGGAAATGTTCTCAAATGTTCTATTGCGAAATTCATCCCTATAAAAATGAGAGTCCTATCTCAAGGATTATTCATTCATTTATTATTCATTATTAATCATTATTGAGTAAGTGCATTCAGCTTGTGCTTTCTGTAACTCAGATCAAATTATACAGTATCAGTTATCAAGTGAGCCAGTATCATTTAATCAAACTCAGTGCATTCCGTGTGTACTTGCCAAATTTGTAATTTAACAAATAAAGAGTTTATAAAAAAATATATATACATATATATATAATAAAGTGAATTAAAAATTTGTAATATAAAATTATCTTAAAGAGATAATAAAAGTAATTAAGTTGTGGGAATATGTTAAGTGAAATAAGTTTACCCTATAAGTGAAATAGGAATGAAAATAATCAAGTGAAACAAGTGTACTTTGTAAGAACTAGAAATAAAAATTTCTTATAAGGAAAGCTTGTTTTAGTGAAGATTTATTAGTTAACTATTGCATAAACAATATAATAAAAACTAACAAAAGAAACAAAACAAAACGCAATATGATCCAGAGCTAGCATTCGCTATGCAGCGTAGAAAAAAATTATTCATTCATGAAGACAAAGAGGTGCTCCGTTGAATGGCTGCACTTCGTTGCATTGGTAATTCATGAATTATGATGAACCTGAAAATTGTTATGCGTGGAATCGATCGCCAAACTTTTGGACGATTGTTTTTTCCGTTTGATTTTCTGGAATATTATTATTTCCGCTAAACTTCCTGATTTTGTTATTCAAAACAGAAAATTGAGTGATCATCAGTTTTCCTTCAGAAAATTGCTGAATTTTAAGAAATTTGTGGAGGGGAGTATCATCCTCGTGTTAATCGATAATATAAATATGATGATGGTTGAACTATGGAGTCAGAGAGTATTCTATAGCGAATTAGGAGAGTCCCCCTACCAAAGGTAAGGCCTTTTAAGTTCAAACCCAAGCAGATACCTAAATTCTATTATAGAAAAGTGTTTAAAAGTCAAAGTCAAAAGTATAAATTAGTTGTTAAAGTACCCGAGAGGGAAAATATAAAATTGACCAGAGGGAAAATATAAAATTGACCAGAGGAAAAACGAAAATAAAAGACTAATAACAACAATTTTTCACAGCTTTTAATTTAATTGTTTATTTTGTTACGCAGAGGCATAACAGAATATAACAAATTTTGGTGGCAGCGGTGGGTTTTTTTGCATAAGACAAGAATCGCCCATAAGAATAGACAGAATCGCCCATAAGAATAGAGGAGCCCATCTTTATTGATGAAATATTAGACGACTTCGTCTATTTTTCAGACGACAGCCAGAACTTTGACCACCTAGATAGCTACCTGGACGATTCCCTGGAAAGTTATTCTGACCCCCAGGAGCATCTGAGCCACATCAGCCCTCCGGACGACAACACCACGGACGGAGAGGTATAACAGAATATAACACAACAGCTCTGCGATAGAATGGGTGAGAATTGTTGAAGACTTTCGTGCAGTTTATGAGTGGGATGATCGAGCGACGTTATTTTATGCTACCTCTCAACTCGATGCTGCAGCAAAATTTTGACGTGAAAACCAGCAATTCGTAAATTGGGAAGACTTTAAGAGGAAGTTGCTTGTTGCATTTCGTTTTGTGGTGGATGAATCGGCCATACATTTTGAACTCATGACACGTTGTCGAAGCAAAGGTGATCCTGTAGAATAATATTTTTATCATATGGTAGCGATTGCAAAAAAGGCATCACTTAATGAATCTGCTATTATAAAGTATATCATCTCAGGTTTTACTGATAGAAATTGAATTAATGTTGCTGTTGCGTCAAATTTTACTATACGCTTTCACAATTACTTATCGAAATAACAGATTTTGAGTGTATTACTGGGCAGGAAAAGTTCCGGGAGAGACTTACATTCCGGAAATCTCAAACTTCTACTCTCAAATACTCTACAATTGGTCGTGGGGATCAAAGCCCTTGTACTGAAAATAAGAAACGTTTTATGGTTTTGGAATCTGCGACGCAGGCAAAATATCGCCAGCTAAATCTAAACACACTTGCACAAAATGTAAATAAATCTATATGGGGCAATTGTTATAGGTGCGGACAAAAAGGACATAAGGCAGTGTAGTGGCCTATAAATAAAATATACGAAGTAAAATATGTACATAAATATTAAAATCAAATTTCGCGCCTAAGGCCAACAAAAAACAGAAACTTAGCTCTAATACAAGATATATACGGAATCTAGCGGCACGCGAGCAGCACAAAATTTGAGACGTGTAAAAAAGTTGAGAAGAAAAAGTTGTCAGAACGACGTGTGGTAATAAAAAGTTTTCCGAAGTAAATATCAGTTCTTGTGGGCAAGGAAATTCAAATTAAAATTAAATTAGATTGATGACAAGCAGAGGAGAAAGTAGTATTAAGGAAATTAAAGTATTTGTGTATAAAAGGAAATATTGTGAATTAAAACGAGGAGAAAGTAATGAAATCATATCGTGCGTTTTATATTTCACATTAACCACATCAGCAGCTCAATGACAACAAACAAATATATCATTAAAGCAAAGAGGGGATACGTTTGCTACGCAAACGAAGAGAAATGATAGTTATGGACATTCTGGGAGTATAAATATTATTTCTACGAATAACGAGTGTACTAAATATGTTGATTTATACGGCTTTTGGATTTTAGCATTCTTAGATTTAGGTAGTGTTTTGACAACTATCCGCGAAAGTGATGCGGTTGTATTTAAAAGGTTCTTCGAACCTCAATTTAGAAAACCACTAAAAATTGATGGTGTCGATGTTAAATTAAATGTATTAGTTGTACCGGACTGATTGCCAGGAAACACCAATGATAATTGTTAATTTTGTGATGCAAAAGGGTTTTGTTGACTAAACGCAAAGGGAAATTCAAAGTAACGCGCGAAGTAGTTTTTACGGACAATTCTCCTTTCCTTTACGAAAAAGATTATGCTGTTGGGTAGATGGTCACAACGCGAAAATTAATTGATGCATCCGACGTGATTACCGGTATAAATGTAAATGAAGAGACATTAGACAAACTAGTGGATTTATTGAATCGGTTTCGGAGTGCCGTTAAGCATGAACGAACTAGGAAAAACAAGCTCAGTAGAAATGGAGATTGAACTAAAATCAAACGAAGTCGTACGGTATAAACCATATCGTGTTCCTTACGGACAAATAGACGAATTGCGGAAAATTGTGTCCGAACTTCTCGACAGTGACATAATTGAGCCGTCAACGTATGAATATTCGAGACCGGTAGTGTTAGTGAAAAAGAAGAACAGCGCCCTTCGCATACTTTCAGCGATGAAGATGATGCTGATCTAGAAGAAATTTACAAGGATCTGGAGAATTTACGAACTTTGGTCTTGCCCAACGAAGCGAAAAAACTATTGAAAACGACTCTAGTATACAGAAGAGAAAATGGGAAGCTTTTGGCCAGCAATATATATGAGAATTTCAGTTGTTTTTTTGTCTGTCCAAATTTGGTTTGTGCCTATATTAGACTAATTTTGTTACCCATTTGATAATAAATATTTCAATACAACACAATGTCTATGTATGTCCAACAGATTAACTACGATTTTGAGCTGTCGTATAGAAATTCTCAATCTATTTTTACGGAGTGGTCACAATATCAATTTCATATATATACCGCAGTGAAGCAGGCGGGAAAAAGGACTCTGTATATCGAGGGTGAGAGAGAAAAAGGTAAAGGCATCAATATTTGTAGATTAAAATATTGCAAAATCACAGCAAAATTCTTTATTTTTTAGATTGGAATTCATGCACTCTCTCTCTTTTGAATTTGTTGAGACTTCTACATCCTCCACCAAATGGAAAAAAAAAAATAAGACGACTAACAGACGAAGATGCTGCACAAGAATTAATCCTATTTAAAAATGTAAGTACAAACCAGCTTTTTCTCTTAAATAATTTATGAATAGTACACAATTCTTCATATTTTAGCCTGGCCTGACCGAAACTGAATATCTGAAGGATTCAGCTGGGAAATCTCCCCACATAATCGCCGTGGGAACATCGAAGTCTTCCTCCACATCTAAGCTTATTGATAATATTTCCCAAAGTTACGAAAATTGTTTCACACAAACTTACAAAAACTCCCCAGAAAATGTGTCTAATCAATTGAAATTTTTGAAAAGGAAAAGCGGGGAAATTTTCGAAAAATTTTCTTCTAAATATAAAAGAAGGAAGTATTTCAATAGTTCTCAAGGTTTTGTTGAGCCTAGGGAAATAGCTTTTGGAACACGGTGGGATAGAAAATATTGTCGCAAATCAAAGAAATACAAAAAATGTTTAATTCAAAATAAATTTATCTATGTTTCTATTATAGAGTCGATAGCGGCATTATTTGAAAATGACACTTTTTACGAAATCTTTTCTAAAAGTAGCCATGAATGCTCTTCTAACAATCTGTCCGGATTTTGTTGTGGTTCAACGTGTAAAAAGAATAAAATTACCAAAAGTACAATCAATACAGATTCAATTGTATTATGATGACTTCGAATGTACCTACTAATCCATTGGGAAGTAGAAAAACTTTACATAAACTAGACGCAGTGTACTTTACAATTAGAAATATACCAAAAAAGTATTTGTGAAATCTGAAATTTATAAATTTAGTTTCTTTGTTTAATCTAAATGATATAAAACAAGAACTATCCGTGTATCCGTGATATTTTAAAACCAATATTTAATGATTTGAAGACTCTTGAGATTGAGGGCATACAAGTTCGGGGTTCTATTTATTTTGGAAATTTAGTGTCACTCACTTGTGATAATTTGGGTGCAAATTTAATTTTGGGACTCGCAGGAAGCTTTTCTTCTAACCATTTCTGTAGGTTTTGCGAAATCCACAGAAATGATATACAAAATTCCTTTAAGGAAGATACCTCTAAGCTTCGTACCCTTCAAGAACACAATTCTTATAAGGAAGTATAGTCCAAGGAACTATATTCAAAAAAAAAGAATACGATTTTTTAGTATTTTAAATGATTTAAAATACTATAATATTTTTGATATCGGCGGTGTTGACCCTATGCATGACTTGTTGGAGGGTGTTGTACCATACATTATTACGACCTTATTAAGCCATCTTGTGTCAAACAAAATAACGACTTATAATGAGATTAATGAAAGGATTCATTCATTTAATTTTGGATATTCATTTAGAAAAACTTTACCAACATCTATAATAAGTAATGATTCCTTCTCATTTTCGGTCTCCCAGTGCTGGTGTTTAATAATTCATTTCCCTTTTATTTTTGGAGACTTAATTACAAATGAAATGGCAGCAAAATGGGAAGGCATTATTACTATACTAAGAATTTTAGAATTAGCTTTCGCCAATAAAATAAGTATTCAAAATGTATTTTATTTACGTAAAATGATAGAAAAGCATTTATTTTTGATTAAAAATGAATTTAAAAGACGCCTTATTCCCAAACATCACATCCTCACCCTTTACCCTGGGGTTTTGTTAAAATTGGGTCCGTTAAATCAGGTTTCCAATATGAGGTACGAAGCAAAACATCAGGTATTTAAAGTACTTTGCAACCGATTTAAAAATTACATAAATATTTGTAAAACCTTATCATTAAGATATCAACAACAGTTTGCGCACTTTTGCCAATATTTTAACGCAGATACAAATATAAAATGCGAAAAATCCACTGAATCAAGCACTGAATTTTTTTAAAGATATATAAATTAAACACTATAAACTACACAAAAACGTATAAAATATTAAAAATATCTTGGTTAGAGCATTTTGGACATTATCGGCCTGGACTCTTAATTTTTTTTTCATCGAAAGATTGTTTTGAAATTATACATTACTGCAATCAGTTTTTTTTCTGTGTAATCAGATGAAAGTCTTTATTATGATAAGTTTCATAATTCCTATATTTTAGATAGATCTAAAATAAAAGATAGTATTGTTAAGTTATCCGATTGCGATAATGCGCAAATTTGTGATTCAGCAATATCAAGAAAAAATGGAAAGCTTTATTTAGTTAAGAAATTGAAGAACGAAAGTTAATTAAATAAGTATATGCACATATCTATATGTATCTTAATTTTATTTTTGATCGATAAATTTATCTCTTTTGTACCCATATATTAAAATAAATAAATAAATGTATCCTGAAGTTTATACCTACATGTTTTTTTTTTCCTGCAGAATAATTTAAAATTTATTTACATAGCTATATAATATTTTAACACGGACTTACTATGTCTTGATAGTATGTATAAAATTGTTGCATAAAAATCTTGTATAAATAATATACATATTATATATAGAAGATTTTTATACATAATATACATATTATTTATACAAAATTTTTATGCAACAATTATATACTAAGACGTAGTATATACATTATGAAAGTATAAATTCATTGTATCCAGTTCTGGTTATACATTTAATCAGAGAAATGTATTAAACATTCTTATATGAAGTGTTATTAAATTAATCCGGTGATCAGATAAATTTTAAAATGCATTTATAAAATTTATACGTTTTTAATATAATGTGCAGTTAAACTATTCGGATATTATTTGTATACAATTTTTTCGTAAGGATTTATATGAATACGATGAAAGTATTAGTTTCATCCTAATATTTCTAACCGTGTATGGGGGGTTATTTCACTGTTACATACAGTATCGACCACTACTGGCCCTTTCATAGAAAACAACCACTTGATGGGTTGAGAAAGTTGAATCCAGAAATCCAATTTGGGTTTGAATTTCACAGTGGGCAGGAACAATTTTTGAAGGTTTAAGTAGATCTATCTCACATAGGTTATTAATTGAATGTACATTAAATATCGGGTGTACGATGCGACAAAGGCAGTGAGTTAAGTCCGATGTTTGGCAGTTTTGTAAATCAAAATTATTCAAAGAATAGTAATGTTCTCTGTTATAGTCTATTACTAGATATTCAAGAGAAGGTTTTATGTATGTATGTATAATTTTCTTTGTGCTGTGGGAAATGGATATACCTTCAGTAATTGGTAATTGTCTCTGAAAGGTAAGGGGAGTTTGAGGAGAAAAATTATTTTATTGTTAACGACCGCTGTTCGTACATTACTAACTTGATAAATCTGTAAGAGATCGTTTTTCTCTTTATTGATGGCTAGAGTAATGGAATTTGGTATTTCTTTTCGTATGGTATGTAGCATTTTTCATTTGCTGGGATGTAGGTAATAATTGAAGGGTGTGGTTTACCTGTCGCATGTCTGTAACTATATCAATAAGGATATTTTGTACAATTTAACACCTAATCATCATTAGTGTTCTTAGGGAGACTAGCGTCTCTAATTCTGTGGTGATATTTTGATTAATATTTTCACTAGTTAAGCGATAACTTACTGACATTAGACTCTCTAACTTTTTGTCTATGTGGATAAATTGGCATACCGGGGTCTTATTAAAAATATTTACTGTAGTGTCAATTATTAGTGTTTGATTCTTGATCAAATCTAATAAATGATCCTCATTGTCCCGTAGGTTTTCTATGTGTTGGTTAATTTGGATTGCATCATCTTCATGCACAGTTCCAAAAAGAGTCCTACTGAGAGTACCAACACCATTGAATACTCCACGCTTGTATCTATTTTAGTTTTTAGTTAATAATAGTGAATTTTGTCTAAGAACGTGTGTGAGTGTTTTTAATTGGTGTGTGATATCGTCACAGAGAGAGAGTTTATTGTGTCTATATTC
The DNA here is from genome assembly GCA_963924295.1 of Dioctria rufipes. Lineage (NCBI taxonomy): Eukaryota > Metazoa > Arthropoda > Insecta > Diptera > Asilidae > Dioctria > Dioctria rufipes. The sequence goes on from OZ002742.1 coordinate 84,239,273, forward strand.
TATTAGGTTACAGAGTTTATGGACTGAAACCGTACAATTAGTGAGCTTCTCGAGTTCGAAATTGAAATCTGTTAGATCGTAGTACACTATTATTTGCCATTCGTTGCTATATAAGCCCACGCGTCCTACTTCCTCGAAATAGATTCCAGGACTCGATTCTAGAGGTGTGACTTTCAACGAGCACTCAACTCTTGGTGTATACATGCAAAGAATTATGATGGTCATCAGGAAGATGGTCCTGAGATAAGAGTTTTGAATTAGGTTTTATTCTAGAAATAGTTTGAGATTATTATTATGTACAGTCTTAAGCTTATTTTCTATTCTAACTGTAGAATATTCAGTCGAGTTCATTACTGTAGAATATTCAGTCGAGTTCATTTTTACGATCGCCTAGGGGCCTGTCCACAATGGAGACAGTTTCTTGGGGAATATCCATATACAACTTCATATGGAGTGAAATTTGTACTGCCGCGGACGCTGGTATTGTATACATACATATATAACATAAGGGATCCATGTATCCCATGTTAACAGGTCACGGTTTACGTACTGACGCAAATATTCTGCCAATGTCCTATGGCTTCTTTCTAAAGCACCATTAGTTCGGGGGTGATAAGGTGTTGTCTGTAATTTCTCTATCTATAGTAATTTGCACATCTGTATGAACATTTCGCTCAAGAAATTGGAACCTTGTTCCGTTAGAATAGATTCCGGTATTCCGTGTCTACAAACAATGTTTGTTACAAAAGCTTCAGCTACTGTTCGAGCTTCTGCATTATGCAATGGTATACCCTCTGTATATTTTGTGAGATCATCCTCAAAGGTTAGGAAGAATTTGTTGCCTTCATGACTCACTGGGAATGAAACGGTACATTTGTATGAAATTGTAGAATTGTATTTTAGCAATGGTAAATGTTTCGTTATTGCTCAAGAATTTGAAACTAAATATGATGCTCATTTTGAGATTAAATTGGTTGTAGTAAGAAAAATTATCAATGTAAGCAATTTTGACGGTCCGCATATGAAAAGCTAAATCAACAGATTCTCGAGAAATAGTTACGATTGCAGAAATATTATAATGAAAAACTATAACTATAATAAATTAATATAAATATGAGAAGATGAAGAATGATAAAAAGGAGTAAGTAAAAGTAAATATTTCTTTTATTTGGAACTTTATATTATGAGCTCGCAAAATTTTGTAGGATTGGTACCTTCATTTTGCAATACAGTTTAGACTGGTAGACAGGACTTTATGTCCTTCCATCCTCACTCATCTCCAAGTACCATAACACACTTACAGTATCGCTCTCTTTGCTACGGGGGGCATGAATGTTCATTCAGAAATAGTTTTTTTGAAAAAAATTCTAGCTTTGACAAATCTTCTCCAAATATAACAGGTTTACTAACACATTTGCAAAAATTCCCAATAATTCCAATGTCTTTTTAGCTCAACTTTCTACTATGTATTTCTGTTTAAAATATTTTCGCACTTTAAATGAACTTATCGAACGTCTTAAATGTGAACCTATTAAAATCCATTGGAACCTATAAATGCGCCCAAAATAAATGCGTGCATCCGTATAAACCGTATAAAAAAGTCTTTAGTAGGTGTACATTCAGATCAAATGGAAGACGAAAACTGTTGTTCATGTAACAATAAAGGAAATAACTAAATTAGTGCCATTACGAATGTCGAAATTGAATAAACTAATTCAAGTTAAAATTATATAGAGAACAACTTCCCAAAATCTAGATTTGTTTAAAAAACCATGTAAATTTTGTATCCCATCTTTTAAGTAAAAGAAATATCAAGATGACATAGAAATCCAAAAGTCAGTATATAATTTAATCTCGTCTGTGATATACATCATATCGGAAAACGTTCCTCCAGAAAACTGTACAGAATTACAGGAAATTGTAAGTTCAGTTTAGGGTCCCTTTTCTCATGTAAGAACTGTGTTACAAGTACATGGCATATATGATATCGAAAGATAAATTCCAATATCCAATTACGCATACAATAAATGATGAATTTACGACAAAATCCTATCTTCAGTAAGATTTCTCAAAAATCTATTATATACAGTGAAGGAAATAATTATAAAGCCATCCATGAAAAATAACAAATTTCGTCAAATAGCAATTGCTGCGTTCTTAGAAGTGGGTTCAGCGTATGCGTGTCCGATCAAGTTCAAGTTCATCATTGCTTTCAGTGACAGTTGCGTAGAAGCTGATATTGTGTGCAGGACGGATGGAAATAAATATAAATCCACGTTAAGTTTTTGTATTTTATAACAAAGTTTATTTAATAAATCGGTAATATCTGCATATAATATCTTTGAGAAGAGGGTTTTTAATAATTTCATTTTGTTACAGTTGATTTTCTTTACTCCAGAAGAAATGCCACATGGTTACAGTTTAACTGAGGAAGATAAGGTAAAAATAAAAGCCTTTAAGGAGTGTGGCATCTCTAACAGGGAAACAGCTACAAAAAATAGGTAGATCTCACTGCGTCGTGAATAATTTTACAAATTTAAAGGAGAATTATGGCACAAAACCTCGATCAGGACGTAAACCAAGTTCATCTAAAAGGGACAAACGCTAGATATTTTCAAAGGCAACACAGTTACACCTACAGCTGGTCAGATAAATGCTGAATTGAAGTTGCCAGTTACCAAATCCTGCATAAAAACAAAAATGCGATCTTGACAAAACTTGTTAAAAAACCAAGGCTGAATTGTGGACACAAAACGGCCAGAATGGATTATGCCCAAAAAATTATAAAATATGACGAAGAGTGGTAGCAAATTTGGTTTGGCGACGAAAAAAATTTTAATATGGATAGACCAGATGGTTGCCAATTTTATTGACATGATTTGCGAAAGGCTCCGGGAATTAGAATGAGTCGAAATTTCGGGAGTGGCTCTATGTTATGGTATGAGGAGCGTTCTCCCATCATGGTAAGCTTCCATTGGCATGGGCTCTCACTCGTATGAATTCGGAAAGAAGATATGTTAATCGACAACGCTGAAGAAATTATAGGGCTGGTATTTATATTCCAACAAGTCAACGCGGTTATCCACGTTTCGAAATATACCAAACGTTGGTTTAGAGAAAAGCATATACCTGTGCTTGATTGGCCTGCTTGCAGCCCTGATCTAAACACCATAGAGAACCTATGGGGCAGGGCACTCTGGCTCATCGAGTTTACAGGGATGGCAAGCAATAAAACACTGTCCAGGAGCTGAAGACAGCAATTAAAACAGAATGGAATGGAATTGAAGAAAATATAATAAAAAAATTAATTTCATCAATGCCAAATAGATTAATAGAGGTCCTCAAAAAAAAAGGAGGACACACCAAATATTAATTAATAATAAATAACTCTATTTTACTAGATATATCAGCAATACGAATATAAACAGAAATCCATTACCAAAAATGGTGAGAGATTGTAATGAGATGACAAAAAGAATATGCACGATGTTCGGTTATCGTTTCCAATGTTTTTTGTCTGTATCAAATCCACAAGTGCCGCTAATTTATTGTTCACCTAAGATACATAAAACAGGTGACCGGTCAATTGTTAGCAGCATTTCGTCACCAAGCTACAAAGTAGCAAAATGGTTGGTAAAAGAAATAAAGCAGTTACTACCAATAAAAAGTCTATCAGTGAAAAATTCATTTGATTTTGTTGAAAAAAATCAAAGATGTAGTAGTGAATGACGATGAGACTATGGTAACGTTTGATGTGGTTTCATTATTTCCAAGTATTCCAGTCGATGTTGGCTTTAAACAATTACTTAGATTCGATGGACGTCCCCACTGAAAACAAAATTGTGTATATTGAAGTCGCGAATTGTGCATGTCACAAAACTATTTCCAGTTTACAATTTTTACAATTTTTTATAAAGTAGAGTTTGGCACAAACATGGGAAATTCGCTATCGCCGTTAATTTCAGAATTATTTATGTCAGCGTTTGAGATGCGTCTAAAAAACGGCAATTTAATTCCACGGTTTTGGCACCGATACGTGGATGATGTATTTTCGATTGTGAAAAAAGACCGATTGAACAATATTTTAAGCACGTTGAACGGCCAATTCGAATCAATAAATTTCTCTCATGAGATAGAAAAGAATGGAAAGATTTATTTTCTGGATCTTGAGTTGAATAAAAGCAATCAAATGGACTAATTGATGTGTCGGTATATCACAAACCTACCAGCACAATGAGACTAATAACAAGTGATTCACATTACCCAATTCAACATAAACAAGCGGCTTTTCATTCGTTAATACACAAACTGCCTTTATCAATTGCCAACTACAGAGCCGAATATAAATACATAAAGCAAGTCGCGGACATAAATGGTTACAGCGTGAAATTAGTGGACAAATTAATTTTAAAACACTCTAGAAAGATTGAAATATCCAACCAATCAACTTTGTTTTGGCAAAGAAAATCGGTTCATAAGTTTGAGATGAAACGAGTGTCTATGTGTTTTGCACAAGAAATAACAAACAAACTAACTCAGAAATTCCGTGAGCACAATATGCAATTGATTTTCACCAACAACGGAAAATTGAAAAATTTATTGGGTTCGCCGAAAGATAAAATAGATTATTTAAAAAAATCGGGTATTTACGGTGCGGTGACTCTGACAAAATTTATTATGGGCAAACGAAAAGAAGTATTGAAAAAAGATTCATAGAACATAGTTCCTATATCAAATATAATAAAGGTCAACGTTCAGCTATTGCAGCACACGTATTAGATGAAAACCATTTCAATGTTAGTGTAAATAGTGTTTCGTTATTAAAACAAATAAACGACGATCGAAAATCACTCAGTGAAGTGCAGTGAAAGTGTAAAGTGCTCCAGTGAACAAGTGACTAGTGCATTCAGTGAAGTGCAGTGATAAAGAGAAGTGAAAAGTGAAATCTAGTGAAACCCATAAAAGAAGTGAAGTGTCAGGTGGTGCACCTTCATTACGCATTGACTCTTTAAACCGCACATTGGTGCAAAACAGTGTAGAATTGTTATTACAATAACAATAATAATAATTAGAACTTTTGGTTGACATACCAGTGGAATTAATTTAATATTCCACAAATTTCTCTCGAATTAATAGGAGAGCCTAATAAATAAAAATAATAAAACAAAAATTCTGTGAAATTATAAAAGACGTGAAGTGCATAGTGAAGTGACAGGTGGTGCACTTGCATTGCGCATTGACTCTTTAAACCGCACATTGGTGCAAAAACAGTATAGTATTGTTGAAACAGTGACAATAATAATATTTACATTAGTCATTAGACTTAACCTATAAATCGCACAATTGTGCAAAACACTTTAATTAATCAAACCTACAAGCTCTATAGACATTAAACAACAAAACAAGATTAGTAATGAGCCCACTAAAAACCATATAATTGTATGAACTTAGTTAGGGCTCTTGTCGCGGCTAGAGATAACGCACTGTCGGATGATGATCTCTCTTACCGCTCCTCTCCCTACTCTTCTGATAGAGGAGGGTTTGGTAGCAACTCTGACGTATCAATCCTCAGCAACACCTCTAATTCAAAAAGAAAAACCTTAATAGATACAACTAAGGATAACAAACAAATGCAAAAAAATAAAAAAAATAAAAATAATAACAAAACTTAATAACAAACCTATTACTGATAATGAAAATAATAATAAAATAAAAAAATAAAAAATAAATTAACTAAAATCAGCATTAGCTGCCATTAAAAATAGTGAGAAGTTATCAACAGATTCCTGTAGTGGAACCCTCGGAACGGAAAACCACAACATGCTATTAAATCCTAGTGCCTTCCCTAGGTCAGAAGAGAATGAACCAATCAACATCCAAAATGACAATGATCATACCAAAAACTCAACTATCTCTCCCAGTGCCGTCCCTGGGCCATCAGACCTCAACATGTTTTTAAAACCTGGTGCCTTCCCCAGGTCAGAAGACAACTTTAATGGACAAACTACCAGCTCTAACTCCAACGAACCTATCATCCAGAAAGATCAGCACCCTACAAATCTAGATAAGGTATTTGAAAATACTTATAGTAAGCAACTAAAAACAATCTCTGATAATTATAATAAGCTACTAGAAAAATATAATTATTTAATTCAACATATTGAAAAAAATCCTCAACTTATTATAAAACATCCCGATAATTGTAATGGTGATGGCAATGGTGATAGTTTTGGTAAAAAAAAAAAAAATATTATTAAAATTAAAACAACTAGTAGTCATAGCTCTCAGCCAAAAAAGACCTTAGAATCTAAAGGTGCAAAAAATGCAAACAGATTTAATTTATTGGACCCTGAAGTTGATGATTTGAACTTGGATTCTGAACCTGACGATATGAGCATGGATGAACAGCCTTCTCTTAATGATACAGTAGAGACTGTTCTGACCAAATCGGTCAAACCACCACCAATCGTTATTTATAACCTTAATCTTAAAGGATTCTCAATTAAGCTAGAGCTAGCTATTAATGAAAGAACCTTTTTATTTAAAAAAATTAATAAAAATACAGTACATCTACTAGTCAAAAGTCCCAATCACTTTAAGATAGCGCTTGAGCTTCTTAAGGCGGAAGGAATTAGTCATTATAGTTACACACTTAAAAACGAGAAACCAAGCAGTCTGTTATTGAAATCTCTCCATTCATCCTATGATGAAAATGATATATCTTCGGAATTCCATAGAGTTTTCCCAGAAATAGAACTCTCCAAAGTCTCCCTATTCTCAAAAAATAGTCCTAGAATTAAGGACCCGATTTGGCTCTTACAAATCAAAAACGGCTGTGATCTCACTGAAATAATCAAAACTAGCTACTTTCTTGGACAGCGGGTATATTTTCATAAATTTAAACCCACAGCATGTTGCCTCCAATTGCTCAATGACATACCGTTGCGTTAAATGCAAGGATGTCCATGGCCCAGGAAAATGCTCTCTACCTCCCAAAAATAGTCCACTAAATGATCTACTCGAGAGAGTCGTTGAAAACTCAGATGGAACAATGCGCATCGAAAAAGGCGCACTTCCAACCTGCGTCAACTGTGGTCAAGAGGGCCATCCGGCCAACTACAGAAAGTGTAGCAAATATCTCGAAATCTTGTCAAGAAAGCAAGAAAAATCCAACATAAGAAGCAAAGCACTTAATAATTATTCAACAAAAAACATCTCCTACGCTTCTGTACTGAAGAGGGATTTAGGTGCCCCCCGTAAAACTACAAGGGACACTAACGTAAATAATCAACGATCCGATAATATTCAATTCCTAAATGATGAGTGTAATATGATATTCGGTCTGGATCTGTTTGAATGCCTACATAGAATAGACAGATTTTTACCTCACTATAGAGAGCTCACTGATCTGAATAATAAAAGAATGGCACTGCTATCATTCTTAACAGAACTAACTGTTAACAGTTCCCTATGAACTCATCACAAATCGGAAATAACATAATTAATAATCTAAAACTTATCACAATTAACGTAAATTATCACAAAGCAACGCATAATGTTAACAAACTAGTATATAACACCAGTCAATTCATCAAGTAAAACTTCGTCCAATAAGTGGAATTAAAATATTTTACCACCTGATAGGTCATGCTAATATTACAACTATCTTGTAATCTCAATAAGCGTTAAAACCATAACTAAAAACTGTCACTTTTGCCTCTACCACAGTAGAATCTCATCAATCAAAAACATAAAAAATACAAAACAGAAAATTGATATCACCCCGACACCTTAACATAATAAAATAGCAATTAATTACTACCTTCATTATAATGTAAAACATAAATCATACTAACACTACCTTACCAGATTATATCTATTTTTTTGCCTCTTTTTTGCAGAAACTCTCAATAATTATAACTCAACTAAGAGTACTTTAAATCCTTATGTTCAAATAAACCTAACCCAATATATATAGTTATCTGCTAAATGTACCTATTATACATGTACATAGATAACAACTGCTGTTCCCTTATTGTTCTATTAAAATTAAGCTCATATTAAGAATGTTATATATTGGCAATAAATACTTGTTGTTGACGATCGAAAATTAGATGCTTACGAGAGTTACTACATCCAGAAAGACAACAACAATATCAATGCCGACAACGGTAATATTCAGTAGGTTTTGCTTTCTCTCATATAAATAAAATTTGCTGACGGAAGAACCAACAAATAAGGACAATGCACCGACTATACTCCAGTCGTGATGCTGATGAGGGGCTGTAAACAGCTTGAAATGCATACAAGATACTCGGCTTGGATTGGTTCATTTGTTTGTTGTTTAAATATTTATTTCGTATTTGTGGCGATGTAATCTAAATAACGGAAGCATTTTAATAGTCTAAACGTAATTAATCAGTGAAAACAATAAGGAGTTAGCCCAGCGTTTTTATTAATTGTTGGTTTTCACGTTGTTCAATTTTGTAAATTTTTTTAAATATTAATACGAATATGCATTTATATTTATTTCCTCCGAAATTATATATTTTTTTTTTTATTTATTTTTTTCTTTTTCACATATTGTCATATAAAAGTAAGTGAACCTTTTGCACACTCGCACGATTAGTATAGAAAGAAAATAATTACTTAGGAATGAAGCTAGTTGATTATGCTAGGTCAGTTAAGTGCGGTGTGTGCCCGTAATAGGTAGTGCGCGGAAGTAAAGTGTTCGAGATTCGGAGCTAAGACTGAATGCTGAGTAATTGCTTGAAAGGTATTTTGTGAATGGATGACTGTATGCGGTTATTGGACGCAGGAATGCATCGCTCTATTGCTGACAGAGCGAGTAATCTCTTGGGGCTTGTACTAGTGTGCGGTACCATAATGAGTTGTCATGGTGGTATGTTGTAGGGGTGCCACCCTTGATTTGTCAAGGTGGTATGTTGTAAGGTAATTTACGGATCCGGTTCTGCTACAGCGAGTTGTCATGGCATGAACCCCCCGACTACCCTTCGAGTGATATTAACCACTGTACTGAGTTGTCGCGGTGGTGGTGTATCACTCATTTTGCCTGCGTGAGAGAATGTTTTCTCGGACGTAGTTGGGAATGTTATGTTCAGACTTGCATAGGCTAGGATATTTAGGTACCTCTAAATAGCAAACTCACTGAACCTGTTTGTTCACGAGCTGTTTATTTCCAGGCAACCTTGGATCGGGAGACAAACACCAAATAGAAGAAACTCATTCCTAGTTTGGCGGCATTTGAAGAAGTTGTGAGCATAGTATTAAATAAAGTGTGACCTTACCTCAACTGTGTTGTACTTAAGAAAATAAATTATATAAAAAATAAATACTTTTAAATATGCTAACCTGTATATTTAATATAAAAATTAACTGTCAGCCAAATTTTGAAAATACAGATCAAATAAAAATGACAGAATCTCCAAAGAAAAGATAATATTTTGCTTAAATAGCAATGAATTTTTACCTTTAACATATTTTTTTTACGTAGTCCAAGAAAAAGCTGGGAGCGTAAGGAAACAGCTTTCTTACAAGCTTACTCCGCTCGAAGAGAGGAGTTTAACGACACACGGAAAAAAATATGCTATGTCGAATGTGTTGGAGAATTTGATAACCCAACGAGTACTAGTAAGTTTGAATTTCTTATTATTTTATAATTTCTACAAAATGTAAGAAAATTATTATCTTTCAGAAACATGGTGGCATGCTGATTATTAAGCTAAAAAATTTGCTCAGAGCTTATAAAATTTCGAAAGACAAAAATAAGCGAACGGGCTTATCCCCCTTTTGAAGAGATTTTGGACGAAATTTTTGGAGATAGTTAAGCCGATAGTCAGCAACGTTCACACAATAAATTTACATAGGGTAAGAGTGGAGTCCCTCTCCACCTCTGCACCAAATATATCGTTGGAATTGGAGGAGGAAATCGTCTTGGATGGAGCACCTGCAACTTTACCGTATCTTGTCAGACAGTCCCATGTGCAGAGCCTAAAAAGAAAAAGAATAATCGACTCAAGGATAAAATTAATTTGAAAAAGAAATTAGCTCAGGAGAAAATTTTAATATTTAAGCAGAAGCTAAATTGAGAAAAATGGACGAAGGTGAAAAAGCTAAAGAACGAAGACACTCTGAAAAGCTTAGCGTTTTGAAAGAAATTACGGAAATTTATAAGTGTTAAATATATGTATATTTTTAAATAAATAAACCTATTAATTTGTGTATAACACCTCTAGTTATTCATTCATTAATTAACTGTTGCCTTTGTCGGGTAACATCATCTAGTGTTGTTATTTCACTCGATTCCTCACCAAAATTACCAAGCAGGGCATGATACATACAATAACATTCACAATCATATTTAATGAAGTTTGCTCCGTAAAATGTAAAAGTGTTCTAAAGCGGGTTTTTATAAGACCAAAAGCGTGTTCCACGGTTACCCTTGCAGATGAATGCAGTTTATTAAACTGATGCTGAGTATTATCCAAGCAGCGAGTATCTTTAAATGGTAGATTCCCCAATTCAAGTAAGGATATGTTGAGTCACCTAGCAGGAATGTATTGCTTGGAAATGCTACCCTTTCGTTATGTAGGGCTCTTTCGTACAAAGCTGACCTTCGAAGTACTCGACTGTCGTGAAAACTACCTGATTTACCGTAAAATACGTCAATAAACTTCTTTTCGGCATTCACAACACCTTGAAGGTAAAGACTATAATACCGATTTCTCTTGAAATAACGGGAATTTTGATTTTAGTATGTGAGCCGTCAATGCAACCAAAGACTACGGATGAATTCTTTGTTCTTTCTCGTAGCTTCATCAGGCCATTTAACAAATTCGTGTCCAATAGAAACTAGCCAGGATGACACCCTGTTTATGTACAATACACCAAGCTGTGGATTTACTTATTCCTAATAAATTGCCAAGCTATCGGAAAGTATTTGTATTGGCCATGTACCAAAGAAAAATATAAATTTCTTTTTCTGCTCCAAATTTTTTTCGTCCTCTTACCATTATACTGAGTTAAAAATCACATGTTTTGTATCGCTCTAAAAGGGTGCTTTTAAATTAGAAATATTACAGCCAAAATCTTACAAAAAGAAATATATATAACCTATTAAAACAACTGCAGTTAAACGAGTTAATCTGAAATGTGCATTGAAATCGATGTCGCTGTAGTAATTTTGGACTGTTCTTGCAAAATCCTGAACTTTCTCATGCGTCTCACGGTTCGCTCCTGCTTCTGAAGATGTTGACGACGACGACGACGACGACAAGTCTTCCATCCAAGAACACTCACTTAATTCTACGCTTTGCTCGCTTGATGTAGAAAGTAACTGCAGAAAAATTTATTAATTACACCACATGTAGTAGAATTCTTTTGTGAAATATGTATAACTTCTATAAAGTATTCCTACATGCAACAAAATCTCTTCATCTAATGCAGTCATATTTACAAATTCTTTAATGTCTTAAAAAAATGTCAGTTATAATCTACCAACTTCTAAAACTCAAAGTTCACCATGATCCAGTTCGTTTTTTTAACTTGATCTGATTCTAATCAGATCAAAGAGATAAAAAAACGCAGCTAATATAATTAAAGTTAAAAAAAATATTTGCATAAATAATTAGGGTGGCTTCATAATTATTTCCTCCACGTACGTGCGTATGTACTTTCGGTGCTTTTACATGTCGGGCACTTGACTTTTGCGATAAGAAATGCGCAGAACTAAGATAAATTGTATGCATACGAGCTAATGTATCCGCGCGTGTCATATCAAATGTAGAACCCCTTCACCAAGATAGAAAAACTCCCTTTCACAACATGTAAGTAAACTCTTACATGACTAATTCATGTAATCTTTTACATGACTAACATTAGAATGATAATCATAATCAATAACAAGTATTCAAATATGAGAAATATCTTATATGTGCGTTCTATGAAAACAGATCACTTAAGATAATACATGCAAACTCATGAGAAAAGCAAATACACAATAATACTCAATAGAAGAATATATACATATAAGTGACTTCTTCCATTTTGAAGTAAGTCGTGAACCTTCAATCTATAGATATTAAAACGTCGATGTCGATCAGTAATTAATAGTCGGTTAAGTAATTTAAGTGTCATAGATTAAAATGCGTTTTTAACCTTTAATTAACGACGTACCGTCAAATTGACGTATCTGCATGTACACACTTATATTTACACCCCCTCCATGTAATCGCACAAGTTCTTACTTTTCAGTAGCTTTAAGTTTAATTGTACTGTGAACGTCCACAAAGCAGTTGGTGCCGAAACGTGTGATTCATGTAAATTATAGCGAAATAAAATCTGCAATACGTCATTTTGACGTCACGCCGTTAATTATGTACTTTTTTTTTTTAGATCATAGTAAAATATTGCATTTTCTGAACTAATTCAACGAAATGAATGAGCCTACACACTCTACATCAAAGAGGACGTCTGAAATACCAAGTAGAGGCGGTAAAAGAATATGCCAATCATATGCCTGCCTGTACGTTACCCCTCGATTCTCCAAAGGATGAGATGAATTTATGGAATCAACTTTTTGACGAAGAAATGTTATACGAGGTCATGAAGTGGACTAATTTAAGAATTTCGCATTGCAGATCATTGTATTTAAGTTCAAATAGACCGGAACTTCAATTGAGCTGAACTTCATTGAGCTGAAAGCATTTTTGGGCTTACTTTTATATAGCACGGTCTTCAAGTCGAATCATGAAAATATCAATTATATTTTTGCAACAGATGGAAGTGGTCGTGAGATCTTCAGATGTGTAATGTCACGAAACAGATTTTTGGTTCTGTTGAATTGTTTGAGATTTGATTATCCAGGTGACAGAAAAGATCGACTCAAAGACGACCCCACGGCACCAATATCTTTTCTTTTCAATAAATTTGTGCAACTATAAACGAAATGCTAGTGCCCTTCCGTGGCAGATGCCGATTCATCGTATATATGCCCAAGAAACCTGCTAAATATGGGTTAAAAATAATATGCCTATGCGATTCGAAGACTAGTTATTTCCTAAATGGCTATTTATATTGTGGTAAAGGATCAGATGGTTACGGTTTAAGTGATGCCGACCAAAAGCTAATGGTACCAACTCAATCCATTCTACGAATCATTTATCCAATTATAGGTAGCTGGCGAAATATTACAGCTGATAGCTCTGTCGAGCTCATTGACGTATTAAAGGAAAAATGTTTAACTTATGTGGATACACTGAAAAAGAGTAAAAGGGAAATACCCAAAGAATTCCTGCCGAAGAAGAAAATTCAACACTGTACGGATTCACAAAAGATAAAACTTTGATTTCATACGTACCAAAGCAAAATAAAGCGGTGCTATTGTGTTCATCTATGCACCATTGTAAGTCTATTGATAATAAGAATGGAAAGCCAGAAGTAATTTCTTTTTATAATAGTACGAAAGGAGGTGTCGACGAACTTGATAAAAAGTGCTCTATATATAATTTCAGGCGCAGGACGCAGCGCTGGCTTATGGTCTTATTATTCCGACTCCTAGATATATCTACCGTTAATTCCTATATTCTTCATCAGGCAGCTACCGAATCAACAGCAGTAAGGGGAGAATTCCTAAAGAAATTGGCATTTGAATTGGTTACGCCACATTTACAAAGGAGATCAATCAACGAAAGACTTCCGAGGGAATTGAGATACTGACAATAACTCGTATTTTGTGCCCTAATGATACTCCTTGTCTTCCATCAATATCATTAGTTACTTTCCAAACGAGAAAGACGTGTACTATCGTCCTCCAGAACTTAAAAGAAGAGCAGGCAATATATAAATTTCGTGTAAAAAGGTTATTTGCGGCCAATGCTCCTTTCACATATACAATATTTGCTCGCAAAATTTGTAAAATATTAAGGCTTGTCAGTTTTTTCATATATGTTATTTAATTTTCTTTTTTTGAATTTTCTTATTTTTTGTTTATTAGCTTCGTTTAATTTATCTTAATTTTCTAACAAGTTTTGTTGACTTTATTGCGTTAGTATTTTTTTCAATTAAGAAGTTACTTTAAAAAAATATGCCTAAAAAACTGTTATAAATAATAATAAAAGATTAATAATACTAAGCTTAATTTATTATTTCAAGTAATTAGCTACAACTGAAGAAGATTTGGTTCAAAAATTCTTCACCAGCAGTATTTTATGACTCTCCCAAAACTAGACGTCATTTTGACGGCACGTCAGCAATGCTGCTATAACTTTAACACGTCGGTAATTAAAGGTTAAGTTATAAAATAAAGAATTCTTAGTGTTGGATTATTCAATTCGAAAATACATATAAAACTAGCGCGATTTCTAATAAGACGATGGCCGATGTTTATAAAAGCGTCAAATGACATTTTTTAAGCCACCGTCTATCGCGATAATTCTGGACGAGTTTGGACTCATCCAACAAAAACTTTTCACGAGAATGAAAATGTTAATTAACATTTTCGACTCTGAACGAAAGGACTTGATCATCGTAGAGGGTGATTCAAATTAAGCTCGATTTTTCTGCTCGGTGAGTACGGGACGGCGTGGTCGGATTGTTGGTTTGCGAAAGAAAGTTTTGTTAGTAAAAAGAAAAGAAAAAAGTAGTACTTATGGAAAGTAGTGTTAACAAAATAAGAAAATTGTAAAATTGTCCGTATTGTGAATGAAAGTTTTATTAATAAACGAAACAAATTACAACTGTTTTGGATACGACTTCCGCAAGTTATTCAAAAAGGTATTTAACAGTATCAATAAAATGCTGCCTTACATTTTTCTAAATAATTAGAATATACCTGAATTTCCGATAAATTTAATTTTGATAAGCTCACGCTTACAGAAAGTGTAACTTTTAGAGGAATATGTTACAAAAAGAATTATCATTTAACTGCTAGTACAGATTCGCGTAAAATTTTGTATTTACTTATAGATAGCGCTATAAAACTCTTTGTCATAACTGAGGAAATAACTATAAAAGAATTTAATAATAACTTTCAATCCTATGAAGTAGATTGTTCAACAAATACAATCTTGATCAATAGCATTGAGTATTCAAGTAAGCTCGGGTTAACGGCGGGAGTAACTCTGAGTCTCTGAAGCGGACTTGTCGTAAACAGACGTGTGTCATATCGGCTCTGTAATTTTGTGTATTTCTAGTATTTAATTTGAATGTAATAATCTCAGATTATATAATATGCATGACGGGCGAACAGTTTCCAATGCGCGTGTGGAGGATTTTACTCTTCTCTTGCTAGCCTGAGACAATACCAACGGCGCTACTGCAGGGGAGCATGCAGGGAGACCGGGTATGGTTGGCTACAGGGGTTGGTTGGCACAATCTTAATAGTTCTCAGTACACACGACAGATCGAGCCACCGCCTAAGTCGATAACGTAGAACGGTACCGCGTGCCACCATAATTATTTTCAGTCTTCAACAAGCACGTGTTTAGACGCAACGTGGATATTCAATTTTGTGAGCATAAAAGTAAAAAATTGGTGTTTTAGTAATTATCGCTCGTGATTACAATTAATTCTGAACGTATGGTAAGTAACATTTATTCATTTGAAGAATTTCTTGCTTTATTTGTGTGTCCATTATTTTTTGAAGTTTTTTCATAACCTCATCATAAGTCACGTTAAAACCTCCCAAAACTAACTTGGGGTTGGTTGGCTCATCTTCTTCGGGGTTGGTTGGCACACTTAATAATTTCTTTTTATTGTTTTATATTGACTTCACAGTTACTATATAATTGTTTTATTATAGAAAATGCCAAGAATACTTAGAAGAAAAACCAACAGGGGTAATGTGCCCAATGATGTAATTTTGCAAACAGTAAGGGCCGACAAAATCGAAGGAAAATCCATTCGAAAAACAGCAGCGGATTTTAATATTCCTTTCAGAAGCCTAACACGATATTGCTCCAAATATTCAGCCGAAGAGATAAGACAAACAGCGGAAGAATCTACATCTATTTCATTTGACTATAGAAAGAATCGGCAGGTAAGGTGGTGCATAGATTATATCCGACATTGATAAATATTATTTGCGGCACTGACAACAAAATGTTCAACAACGAAAAGTTCCGAGCAGAAACGACAAAGCGACGAATTAAAGTGGGAAACACAATTCCACTGTTTCGATCCGATCCGTACAAATGTCAAATTTGCTTATATGAGACGTACGTGCAATTGGACACATTACACCGAAATGGATCGAATCGAAACGGAGAAGTTGAGCAAATTTCAACTTTTACGGATGACATAACCTAGAAAAATCATCTGTAAAGATATGTTCATACTCCAAGATGGATGAAAAGGCTTTTGTTGAGGAAATAAAAAAGGACATGAACTATACCACATAGCAAGAATGTTTTCATAGATAATGTAAAGCGGAAAGACAAAATCTGACAAAGTTTTAAAGTCAAGTCTTCGAAACCGAACGGAACAATTGTGCTCATGCATCCGCTGCGCTGGATCGAAATGGGTTGGATCGAATCGAATCGAAACGTCGGAATTGTGTTTGCCGCTTAACTGTTTTTGCCCCGAAATTTTCGTTCTAGCGTTTTCGATCGGAACTAAAATTGTTGCGTTTTTACTTGGCATAAAGTTATTTGTGTCATTCTTGCGCGCAAGATAATCTCAGCGATAAGCTTGAGTTACAGTGTGCCGCTGTTGCAAGACGCGGTCACGAATGATGTTGCTGATGCTGACGCGGACGCAGTGACTGTTGCTTATGTTATTCCAATGATAACATTAAATTATAAATAATTAAATTAACGAGTTATTACATACTGTAACATTATTTAAAACTAACCTTTTTCACAATTTAAAACCTATCATTTTCACTCAAAATAAATTGCCTCAACTCCAGCTGTGAAGGTGTTGCGTATCCAAGTTGAAATATTTTATCATAACATTTTTTAAAGAAAGACTTCAATTTAGTTATTACAGGTATTTACGGATGGACAGGAAGTTATCCTTGCAGAATACCTTAAGAAAGCTTCAGACATCTACTTTGGATTGTCACCTAAGGAAGTTAGGAAATTGGCATACGAATATGCAAATTCCCTCCAAATATCGGTGCCTAAGACTTGGATTGACAACAAAATGGCTGAAGCTGATTGGTTTTCTGCGTTTATGAAAAGGAATAGCAGTTTGTCTATTCGAACGCCCGAGGCTACCAGTTTGGCTAGAGCTTCAAGCTTTAACCGAACCAATATCAATGCTTTTTTTGAAAATTTAAACTCAGTAATGGATCGGTTTAAGTTTAATGCTGGAGATATCTGGAATGCAGACGAAACGGGCATTACCACTGTTCAGAAGCCGAATAGAGTGGTTGCACGCAGAGGCTTTAAGCAAGTCGGTCGTATCACATCTTCCGAGCGTGGGACATTAACAACTCTAATGCTGGCAGTTTCAGCAACGGGTAACTCAACTCCGCCGTTCTTTATTTTTCCTCGGGTACATTTTAGAGAACATTTTTTAAGGGATGCTCCACCAGGAAGTTCCGGCTGCGCTAACGCTTCAGGATGGATGAAAGAAGAGCATTTTTGCGAATTTTTAAGGCACTTTGTGTCAAACGTTAGATGTTCGAAAGAAAGACCCGTTCTTCTTTTGCTAGATAACCACCAATCTCATTTATCTATCCAAGGGCTAAATTACGCAAAAGATAACGGGATTTGTACACTATCTTTTCCACCACATTGCAGTCATAAACTTCAACCTTTGGATATAAGCGTGTACGGACCGCTAAAGAAATATGTCAACAGCGCTTGTGACAGTTGGATGACTAACCATGCAGGTAGCCCAATGACAATTTATGATATACCAGAAATCATAAAATCGTCTCTACCTTCGGCAGCGACACCTGCTAACATTCAAGCAGGATTTAAAGCTACGGGAATTTTTCCATTTAATAGAGAAATCTTTCAAGATGCCGATTTCATGCCGGGATATGCAACAGATAGACCACTCTCCACTGAGAAACCAGCACATCCAATAGAAGCAATTCCTTCAACGTCGACATGTTCGCCGTTGGAAGCTATCAGACCACTTCCTAGGGCAACGGAAAGAAAAACGAATACAAGCAGGAGAAAAAAAAGGAAGACTGCCATACTAACTGACTCGCCTGTGAGAAAAGAATTGGAAAAAACAAAGAAGCAGCTTCAAAGTAAGAAGAAATGTAGGTCTAAAACTGAAACACAAAGAAATCCCGTTGGTGAAAAAGAAAGAAAGAAGCAGAAAGTTCAATCCAGTTCTGAAGAAGAAGATGCGGAGTGTTTTTGTCTTGTGTGTGTTGAGCCCTTTTCAAACAGCGCAAAAGAAAAGTGGATTCAATGCACTTCATGCCATAAGTGGGCTCATGTATCTTGCACGGATGGGAATAAATTTTATACATGTCAAAACTGTGTCAGTGAGATGTCCTCTAATTAAGAATATAAAATAGTAAAAAAAAAATTTTTTTTTTTTTCTTTTGATTGATTTAATATTTTCCGTACTTAGATGCTAAATTATGTGCCAACCATCCCCATTACGGGGTTGGTTGGCACAATTCCATCCCGTTATTAAAATTGCAACCAGAGACATAAATACTCTGATAAAGGTATCGCATCAATGTTATAGTCAAGAACAAGAGTCAAGCTAAGTCTACTGTAAATATGAAGTTAATAGCAGTTTTCTCGTACTCGCTATGACAGAGATTCGAAAAGTGTAGCCAACCATACCCGGTCTCCCTGACGAAAAGAAATGTACAATATGTGGAAGAGATTTGAGACCTCTCCGAGGATGAAGCAACACATGAGACATCAACATCCGACTGAGTACAATGACAAGATGCGAGCAGAGGGAGCCAATGCCAGGCTATTATGGATGGATGAAGATGAAAATGAGCTACGACGGAAATTTAGCTCAAGCGACAATACTTGGCTGCCTGATGCAACACACTACTCGAAGTAGATATGCTATTGCTGCAACAGAATCAATATAAAAATATAGTATTGGCCTTTAGACGCCACCTCCTGAAGAAGAAGGAATTAACCAGGATCACTATAACGTAGAAATAGAAGAGTAGGACAGGAATCAGGAACTACGTACAACTATAACTGCACTGCAAGAGAGGCTCTCTGACGAAGTTGATATGGAGTTCCTGTAGTGCCTGCTATACCAGCCGCAGGAGTCAGCTATTAATGAACTTGGGAGATGGTGCAAATCTGTGATCAGCCAATACCGCGAAGGCCTAATAACAGGAAATCATCATACCATACGACAAGGAAAAACATAATAAGTAATATACATAGACCGGGACTGAGCAGAAGGAAGAGACGATCCATGGAGTATAAGTTGGCTCAAAAGGATTACAGCAAAGATCTAAGAGCTAAGTTGATTGATGGAACAATTTACACCGACGAGAGTATTATGTCGAATGCGTGGGAAACCTTGAACCATTACATTGAGATCTTCACGCGGGCACCGATGGAAGACTTCGAGCCTATTCATGATAGTGCCACTCAGCAAGTATTTGTAGGTCGATAACTGAAGAGGAAGCGGAAGGTGCGATCACGAGTAGCAAGTCAAACTCTCCTTTACTCTTTGCTGGAATTTTCTTGATCAATGATCAGTTGGATTTCACAAACAAAAGCCCTCTATTAAATCCGTCTCTTATAATATAATCTCCCAGTTCATGTTATATATGTAATAGTGGTAGTGGTAGACTATTTGGTAATTTTTGTTTGTAATTTGGCAGTTGAGTTAATCCTCTGAAGATGACCTAAGCGGTCGAAACGCGTTAGGATATTCTCAGAAAGTAATTGAATAAACAAGATCTTTTGTGAAATAAAACAAGTGTTTTTATCAATTTAAAATGGTAAGAAAAAAGTTTCACCAAGTGCCGTCAGCATATACTATTAATCATATAAATTAAGCTGTTTCCAATGCCAAAATTAATGCACTCATTTTAGTCTTGGGGTCTTAGAATATGATCCTTTAAGGGAGGAAGACCTATTTTAACATTTTTGAAAATAATCAGGCAGGAAAAGTAAAATACAGTGATGTTTATCCATCTTCGGAATCATCATCAGTTTCATGTTGTGATTGTAGGAGTTCTCTATATAAAAATATAGAGAAAAAAAAATAAATAAAACCTCACTCGATAACTGGACTGAACAGATGTGTCGATCGCCCAATTTGCCTAATCTGCAAGTAAATTGCATTCGAGCTATGTACGTACGAATAAGTATTAAAGAATCAGTGAAACTATTCAGACGTGTCTTGTATTCTTTTCATTTTCCTCGTTGCCATCAGTTATTAGCCTTCCTACATGATTATGAACAAATTATTAAAAAAGGTATACTTTTGTATTGGCAATGTTTCCAGGAACGAAAGGAAGGAAGTATACAGGTAATCTATGATTCACTTATTTTTTGACTGTGGAATAATTTATTTTTTATGTAGGTATGTTAGCTTATGTATAGAAGATACCGAAACAGATAACTGTGAATCGGAAATAAAGGTAGTATCTCTAAAAGGCATCAACCGGGATAAAACGAAATTCAAACTATTGGAAAATGACGAATCCTACAGAAAGGATATACACAAATAGTGACAGTACTTACCGCACCCCGATTGGTAATTGATAAGGAAAACAGAATTTACGAATTTACAAAACCAGTTGATGTCTACGAGCTTTAATGTTAAAAAATTAATGTTTAGCAGATGAGTTAAATCGCAATGCGTATGTGATAATTCATAATATATGTTCCTTCTTATGTTTATTTTTATAATGAAGTATAGAAATTACTTTTTTTTTGTTTTTTTTTTAATTTAATGAAGTAAATGAAATGAATTAGAAGTATGAGTATCACAGTTTGCAATTAGTTATTTCCCAGCGATTGCGTCATTTCCATGTCTATATAATTTCCATATAAGTCATTCCCCTGATATTCGCGTCATTGCTAAAATTTGAACTCTTCAAAAAATTCCTTAAAATAGCAGGAATAACATGTACCCTTTCAGAATTAAAAATAATAACAGTGACTAAACTTTAAACAAAGTGAATTTGATTGCAAGTATCAAATTTTAAAATTCACAAATTTTCCATAGCTTTTTACCGTTTTCCGTGAAACAAAACTTTCATTGATTTTTCGACTATATTGAAGGTGATATTGAATAAACTTTTGAGTATTTAAATTAAAGTGAAGGTGAATCAATACTTTTAGATTTGTAGTTTTCGTAATTTTATTGAAATTAGTGACTCTCTTTTCCTTTAGTTATCTATCCGTGGACGTAGACGCAATCAGTAAGATCATTATTCTAATCAGTAGCCGGTAGAACATTTTATTCTTACTGTAATCAGAATTTTAATCTATTCATTTGCTAATCATTCTCTGTTCATATTAATTATATCTGGCGTTATTAATCAAAACTCCACATACGTACACATATATGTTTTGCAAGCATCTTATGGAAGCAGAGCGCCCGCTAGAGTATCAGATGTGTAGAACGCAGATTAAAAGTATTAAAAGATTAAATGTATATTGAATATTTTCCTTTTCTTAAAGATTTTCGTTTGCTTATTGAAACACATCAAATTATTATCGTAAGGAAATAATGGCTTACAAGCTATTGAGGTTTGCTACGAGCTCTTCTCATACATCACATTTTTAGTACAGCCGTCGATATCTGGATATTTCTTATCTGTGGTTTCAGTCAAATAAAGCAAATCTATTAATAAAAAATACTTCTCATTAGATTTCGTATTACACAGAGAGGATTGAAAGTACTCAGCTACTTTATATAATAGTTACCACAATGCTATGAGAAAGCTTCGTGAAGTAGGTTGCGTGAATAGATCTAATAAGATTTATAAACAGCAAAAAAAAAAATTAAGGAATGGAAACAGATACTTAATTTACATTTGCAAATTATTACACGTTACATTTTGTATTTGTTTATGATTAAATTGTTAATGATTAATTGAATTAATAAATTCTTAATTATCTGTGACATAACAATTTTTTTAAATAAAAGATGTAATGTTATATTTTAGAAGAAAATTATGACGATGCCGATAAACTTTGGCTTTGTTACAAAAACAGTACTTGGTCTGCTCTTGAACAAAAATGGCTAACAACAAGAGCGCATCGCAGAATCTTGTAAGGAAAACAAATTGCTGCAATTATTTCACAATGGCCTCGATATAGGGATTCATCTGGTCATCGCTTGGTAAGTTAAGTTATATTTCTTAATATTAAAATGAAGTATAAATGTAATTTCTTTTACATATAGAGCTCGATTTCGGATATTTGTATGATTCAAATGCAAATGAGATGTTTGCCTTCTTTGATATAAGATCAAATAAAATTATTGATATTGCTAAACTAAAATGAAAGATTTGCTTTTCATCTACTATAACCATACATAATAAAAAGCTTAGTTTTGCTGATCTTTCCAATATTTCAGATTTGCGCGTTTTAAATATTTTGAAATCAATCCACGATTTATTACCACCTGGAATTCGTTACAAAGTGAAAGCTGGTGCAAATAACACACACTGAAAGCCGTCCATACAAGACTTCATTAATGCAATGTTAATTTTTTGCTCCGATAAGACTACAATTGAAGAAAAGGTAATCGAACTTAATAAAGAACTAAAAATAAGAAACTCAACACTGCAATGTTTTAATATAGTAGTAATTGTAAACGTAACACCAGTAAAATTCTCTGTTAGGATTGATGAAACAAGGATATATACAACATTACCTTCTTGCTGAACTTGATATTTGTGTTGTATATACAAAATCTTTGTATATACAGCATCACCAAAGGAGAAGAAGAAACGGATTTGAAAGCAAATAAGACTTAAATTTTCATAAACTAACCATGCCTATGTAATGAATCTCCTTACCTTCATTTCACATGGGCATATAAGACCCAAGATTTATTATGGGCAAATAAGACCTACATTGCATTGATCCAAAACAATAAATTTTAGCTATATTAAGTAGCCTGAGAAATGCGTCCCCGTAACATAAACCAATTTCTGTTGAATCAATAACACCTGAAACTTTTCTCAAAGGAAATAGCCCCAGAAACTCTATACAAATTTTCCGGTAAATCAATTAAATTAATTTGCCCAAACGATAATTTCTGCCTCGAACGCATTTCTCATAGAAAAACAACTTTAGCTCTAGCATAAAGCACCCTATATGCCAAAAACTTTACATGAAAATCTCGGCCCATCAAATTCAGAAAAATTTTGTTAGCCTAAATTTAAGAATTGTTGGCTTAAATTAACCACGCTTCGAAATTCTTAATTTTAACCCCGTCTGTTTACATTTAAGTAAAATTTAGCATGTTTTTGTTTTGAAACAAGTATTTTTTATGTTAAAATGAGCATTACATATTTGTGTGTAAGCATAGAAAACGTGGTTAAATGAAGCACGCACGGTACTCCATGTAAACCCTTGTACGTTGGCTCAATCTGAGTATGCCGCATGCTTAATCCAACAATGTATGTGCTTCTTCTAAGTGCACTCTCAATTTGGGTAAGTGGGGGTTAATCTGAGTATGAATCACGCTCTACTTAAACCTTGGAGTGATTTAATTTAAGTATGCCACGTGCTCAGTTTAGGAATGTATTGGTTAATTCAACACACATTTTTATATGTGATACTTCATTTTAATATTTTCTTAGCACCAAGTGCTCAAGTTAAACAACGCTACACTTGATTTGAGAACGCTTTTCACGACTTATAAGCATTTCTCATATCGGCTTCATTTATCGTCTGTGAATTTCGGCGAAATCATCTTTTTTCGTGATTTGTGATATTGGTGGAAAAGTAAAAAAATATTTCTGTTTCGTGAATTTAAATGAAGGGATCTGTTTTCGTGATTTGTGATTTTGGTGAAAAAAAAAATATTTGTGGTTCAACTTCATTAAAAAGATTTAATTTATGGTAAGTAATTTAATTAATCACTTCATTTCTTTTTTTAGTTTCATAACTAACGTTCGTATAAAATTTTTTAAGAGCTATCGCACAAAAACTCGAAATGCGGTTAATGGTTTGGCTCATGAGTGGCTCATATACAAGATATCATCCTAATAGACACATACAATTACATCTGTCGATGAAAGAAAAAAATTCTCGTATGCAAAATTATACAAAAATAAAGAGAATCTTACTGAAATTAACTTAAAATTTTTGTGAAATTTGATAAGACTTTTTATATTCAAAGCAAACATATTTCATGCCTCGAAAAAGTGGAGGATGTCCTCGAGGAGTTCTTGATGATAAACCTAGAAATAAGGTAAGAAAAGTACGTAGCAAAAATCCACTTCGAAAAATATCAAAGAGCAAAGCATCTAATATCAAATCATCTAATAAAGAATCTTCAAATTCACCGGATGTAACAGAAATACATTGCGAATCAGATATATGTATATAAAGTAATATTTTATTATTCACTTCAACTTAAATAAATTTAATTCATAGACGAAGAATACCAGAAAATAAAATCTTGGCTGAAGTTTAACTATAACGATGAAGCAGATCGAGATAAATATAAAAAATTGCCAAAAAAAGACTAGAAGAATATCGCTCAACTCAACAAAATGGTGCTTAAAAGCACCAATGGGAGTATATTTGTAAGCATTAAATATAAACCATAATTATGATAACAAAAGTTAATAAATTTTATTAAAGATTGACATCGATTTCGACATTTTATACCCAGGCATAAAGAGATGATCTGTTTTTGACATGGATTAGTTTCGCTTCAAAATTAAAACCAATTTTAAAAAGATTATGGAAATGGTATGCTTTCAATTTATTTTATTTATTTAATATATTAAATTACTACATTTTCCAGATACAAATAATTATGTTCTCCTGCCTTCTTTGAACGGTATATTAAAACCATCTATAAGAACAGAAGTAAAAAGAATATTGACTTCTTCAAATGTTTCTCGGTGGAAACCAAGCATTTAGGATTCCCAGGATAGTATTGCCATAAATCTGAAACCTGAATTGGAAATGTTTCTAGTTTTCATGCTTAATAGAAGAGTTTATTAAATTAGAAGAAGTAGGAGTAGAGTTAACCTGGTAATCGATTTGTTAGAAATAAGTACTTTTATAAATAATTATCTTTGATAATTCTTCAGAATTAAAATAAAATTTAGTCATATGTTCATATTAGAGTGCAATGTATTATGATAACTTAATAATAATGACTACACTAATATTTAACTATTAAAGCAATAAACTACGAAAGCAATTTTTAGTTATAAAAATAAGTTGAATTACAAATATAAAATGCCTAAATACATAACACGGTACAGTCTTTTCACTTGCTTTGTATATTTGTAAATTTTGAAGAAAACAATAAAAACATAACCTCGTTTTTCTACAAAATTATTTTATTAATTTCCACGAAATCTAGTAACTTATACCCATATAGGAAAAATTGGTTATATTTTGTTGAAAAAAGTTTACTATTGTTTCAAGAGTAACCTTACATTATTTAAATATTAGATACTTATTAGAGGTAAGTATTAGCTTTTTTTAAACCCGCATATAGGATGTTACTTTAAATTATGGCATATTATTTATATAAGACACTATACTATATGCTTGTACTTGGAATGGCAGAGCCTTGACCAATTTGAATTACTTCCGAAATGAAACCATTCTGTAATTCGCAACAAATTCCACTATATAGCCGTATTTGTTATGAATTGTAGAAGTGGGTTAATTTTTAAGGTAATTAAAATTTAGGTCACCTCTTCCGTATAAATATATATATATAGTAATTTCAATCACGGCACATTCTTAATTTAACAAGCAGCATAGTTTTTCTAAGAACGCACAATACTAATTTCAAGTATACAATATTCTTTGTTTGACAACATATGTGCTTGATCTTAGTATTATTCTACGCTAATTTTAACCACGCCATATACTGGATTCAAGTTAACTCATACTAATTTTAAGCATTTATAGTTATAATTTTAAGAACGGGCCATAGTTAATATGACAACATTCGTGCTCATTTCAAGAAAGCCTAAAAATTCTAAAATTGAGTATGATATTTGCTTAGCGTAACCACGCACTGTGGTTGACTGTAAATCATTACCGTCTGTGCTTAATTTAAACCTCGTTTTTGCTTAGTTTGAGCAATTATTTTTCTGAGTGTGAGACCCCAATAATACAGAGGAATTTGAAAATCAATAAGAAGTGTGGCCTGAGGAAAAAGGTCAGTCAGTCAGTGAGTGGTCGGTGTTGATAGGAAATTCAACCTTATTCTTACTGTAAAATTTTCAATGTAATTTTTTTTTTTGGGAAAGTATCGTGAAATCCTATGTAATTCTTATTGTGAAATTTGAGCAAAACAATCGTGAAATCCGATGTAATTCTCACTGTGAAATTTAAATAAAACTTTTTGGAAACCTATTGTCGGATTCAAATTAATCATTTTGAGAGAAATTTCCCGCAAACAACAAGGGTACTAGAGATCTTCGCTGATTAAGCAAGCACTCCTAGTACACCTAAAAACACGGTTGGCTTATCTCTTGCACATTTGAAGAAAGTTGCATCAGCAATTTCTTCAAATTTAAATTAAAAACGAAAAGTTTTCCCCATAATACGACGAAGTCGTTTTAATCGAAATAATTACTAAAACAAATTTTGCCTTCAGCAGTAGAAGTAATTAATTTAAAAAATAGATCAAAAGACAAATCGTACCTTCAGTACGAAAAGAGCTTTCGCCATAAGAAATGCGCGCCGCATAAATGGATTGCATATATAATCGCGCCCCATTTCAAGCTACGCACAGTGGGCCAGGAATCTAATTTTCCGGCCAAAACGCAAATGAACCGAATTGTATCGACTTTTTTTGGGTAGTGTTACAGTTATTCTTGGAAGTACAAAAGACCCCGATCCGTTTATCTGCTCCATTTGCGTTCTAGAGCTTGAGGAGACAACACGTGTCTAAGCTATAGTTTGCGCAGTGAATAATCAGTGTTTTGCCGACTGTGATTTTTAGTTTTTTTCAACTTCAATTGGACGAAGCAGCAAGGTAAGAGCTTTATTATAATTGGTTAATTGACTTTGTTTGCTATTTGGTGTCTTAGCTATAGCCCATTATCGTGTAAGTGAGCATTAAATTTCGCTTAAAATGTAAATTAACATTCTTTTTTCACATTACTTCCACAAACTTCCCCCCTATAATATTTTTTATTACATAGAATGAAGTGTTAACTACATGACCTTGAAAATTTCAGCTGCCTTTTTTAAAGTAAGGACGTTTTGAATGCTTTGATACATGTGAAAAACACCCTATCTCTTTCAGATCGTGAAGTTCGTGTCCCATTTTACAGAAGACAGCGACTCGATTTATTCAAGATTTGGAGAGAACAATCTAGAAGTTCTAGTGAGAAATGTCAACATATTCAAAATGTAGCTTCAACAGGACTAGAAGTAGAATACTTGTCAGATAAATATTTACATGAAGTACGACAGGCTGTCTATAATTTTTGCAAAAATTGTCGGAAAGGTGGCAGAAAAGCCAAAGAACTGAACGAACTTTTCTTCAAAAAATGGGAAGTGACTGAATGAAGATTTCAAGTTCCCACCGATTGCGGCTGAAAGCCTGCCAGATATGCATCAACCATCGACGTCCAGAGGCGGCAGACGAAAACTGCCATTCGATCAAAGTAGTGAAAGGTCAAAAGGCGAATTACTTCACGCTGTACAATCAAGTTTGAAATCTGCAGGCGAGAAAGATGCTGCAAAATTACTAAAGGAAGCATTCCACACATAACCGACCCGGCGACGGTCGGTTTACAAAAAGCATCAAATAAAATTGTTTAAGCCAGCGTCCAGCGCAAAATTTTGGGACAAGTATGAACAAGTCCAGAACAAAATATAAAATTTTCTCAGGGTAGAAATGCAAATTAAGCACTTTCTACCCTGAACCACGGGACGTGATCACGATTAAAGTGATCAAGCAGGGAGTTGTTTTTTGACTCACAAAAGAGATAGTTGGTTTTTGATTCGCGATCGAGATTGATTCACAGGTTCTTCCAAAGTTGTGTTAAAAATTTAAAAAAAATCGGCGGTTTGGCGGCAGAAATATCGGAAAAAAGTTAATAACAGGGTTCCGTTTTGGGGTTTAAAAAGAAGGCAAATCAGACGAATCGGCAGGAAGCTCGAGGTGAAAAAGGTTGTTCGATTGTTGAAAAACAAAAACAACACGACAAAAATTGGTGCACAGGTGACATGTAATTAGCAAATTTAAGATTTAGTGCAAGAATAAAGCAAATTCTAATGTGTTCAGAAAATGTTGTAAAAAAGAGAAAGATAAAAAATTGTGCACAGGTGACATTTAATTAGAAAACTTAAGATTTGGCGAAAGAATAAAGCATTTAAATTAAACCTAACTTGTTGTGTCACTTGAGGACGAGGACGAGGCAGTGCTACTAGTAAAAACGGACACGTCAAACCTAAGGCAAAGCAGTACTGGTGAGTACACCCTTCATCTTCATTTGAGAGTATAACAGAACCACCATATTTTTGTGGAAGCCCACAATCATAATGCAATTTATTCCGAACATTTTATCTTTTACCACCCGGAATTATCATTCAATGTGGAATTTTGACATCTACATTTTTCCCTTAAAAATCTTCCACCATTTATTAAATTCATCAATTCAAGATAAAAAACATGGCGCATTCAAATTCTTGTCGTCCATATTGAATAAATTGATGTGGAACGTAATTTTCTAACCCCGTTTCCACTCGATATCTCTTTTCATCTCAATGGTTATATGCGAAATTATAAATTCTTAAATATCTTTGAACAAAGACATTTTCTCACGTTTTTAACGCTGCCATCATGTTCCTCGTTAAAAAACACTCCAATTTCATGTGCCTTATGTTGCACTACATTCATGAATTCTGACAGTTCGGCGATGTTTGTAAACTCGTTACGCGATTTCGCAGTCGCTAAAGGCGTTTTTATAAGAAATATGTATTCTTAACCTGTCTTCAAGTTAGATTTTCTTTTGTTGTTTTTTCGCGGAAAATTAACGCGGGAAGTTTATTTTCTGTGCAAAATACTAAATTGTTTTCCCGTGCTAGCGACAACTGTCAAAAGGTGAAAATTTATGTGAATTTTTTTTTAAATAGTTCGCGAGAAGGCTCGTAGTCACAACTAATGTGTTCTATGATTATGTTAATAGTTTTGGTAGTATTTGCGACTCTGATATTACCAATTCAAATAATTTTAACAACCAATGTTGCCTAAGTAACTTGTTGCAAAAAAACGATGATGAACTAAATTCAAAAAAGAAAATGGAACTCTTAATTAAAAGTTTTGTTGTAGAACATAATATACCTTTTAATGTCGCACCTCACCTATATGAACTCACGAAAAGAATTTCTAAAATAAATAATATCGGAAACATTTCATGTGGAAGATATAAACGGACGATGTTAGTCAAAAATGTTTTAATGGAGAGAAAATCATTATAAAAAAACAAAGAAATATTTTTACATATTTACGCGTCTTGTTATGGTCGTAGCATATTGCATATAGCAATATACTACATTGATAAGACTGCAGCGTGTATGCCGGCGGCTGTCAATCAGAATATTCGAATGCACCCAGACCGAGAGAAGTGCGTTTCCTCGAGCTCGGGGTAACATGCTGATGAGAAAACGAAAAGAAGAAGAAGACAATATTCTCTGTCATTTCTGATCCATCGAGCAGCTACATCGGTGAATGAACAAAGAAATAAATTTCCGCAATCATCTGCTAGTAAACACAGCCTGTAAGTAAATTTAGAATATTTTTCAGTTCTTAGACTGACCTATTTTCAAATAATCTAGTTATTTTCGTCTACCCCGCACAAAATCCGCCACTTTTTCGGGCAGGAAAAATTACTTGGCTGGAAGAATAGTCAACTCTTCTTTATTCAAAAAGATACCGAAGGATAGTCTAATGTATCAATTACACCAACGCTATACTAATTAGTGGCAGCCACTGTACCTTATTGCAGAAAGTGCGTGAGTTTTTTTTAATTAATAAACAGAAATAAAAGTCAACGCTGTCCGTCGAGTGATCTGTCAGCTCATGCTGGCAGTCTGGACTTTACGTCCAAGCCAATCACTCAACATAGTTCCATAACAGTCTATGTTCATAAAAATTGTTGTCGACTTCTAAAAATGCGTATAAATTCTAAGAAAATATTTCCAGAAAATTTCTAAGAAAAAATTGAGGGCTTCCCTACATCTGGTCGAGGCATCGTTGATTTTGTATTTGAGCGAGGCATTGAATTGCCCTGTTAATAACAGGAATTTTTTTTTTCGTTTTTCTGATATGCGTTTTTGATCTGTATATTTACATATTTGTGGTAAAACCTTATTTCAGTACAATAGTTAAATTTTACATACTTGACATAGTGTTTTCTAACTTCTGAAAAATTGCTGTTGATATGCCAAAGTAGTTTATACTTTTTGTTAGAGGGCCCCCATATCCCAAAGTGCCATGAGCCTCCAATTGACTAAAGACGGCCCTGGATATAGTTTGTTTGTGAACGATGTAGTGTTCAAGTGACAACAAATTTTATTTCATTGTAATTAAAATTGTTTAAAGTGGATAACTGTTATAAATTTCGAACTCCGTACATATATACTAAAAGGTTTTAATACCGTCTGTTAAAAGTATCTACATCTGAATGAAATATCAGACGAAGGTGCAAATGAATTTATTACGTCCGAATTGATATCAGACACAGAAGTGCTGACAATAATGACATTGTTAAAATTTTGGTGCCAGCTCCTTCAAAATTTCATAAAAACACGAATTTTCATAATTGTGTCATTCTAATTATTAGCAAATGGTGTAACCAGTGAAACACCAGTGTATTGTATTCTCGCAACATGTTTCGTGAAACAGGCAAATGAGTCAAGCACTTTGTAACATACCTGTACCATACTTACATTGAAAACATGAATCTTATCTGCAGAAATCAACGAATCAAGAACAAATTTATTACAACTTTTTTGATGGAAAACGTTATAACAAATCACAAAGCCAAACAAATTATCGTGCAAAAAGATTATCCATTATAAATTGTCCAGAAAGGGAAAAAGGCTCCATGGGCTGGACGCAGGGGAAATCGTGATTCTCTGATTACGCTGTTAAGATGTCATGAAGGGCGTGGAATTGACATTATATTCAATGTTCGGCACAAATAGTAGAAGACAAGCGGCACAAATTTCTATTTATAATTAGTACCAGAAATTCTGTGCATTGGAACAAATTTACATGGTGAATCAGATGTCATAAAGTCGAAACGAATGTGGTGGTCAAGGCACGTTCTTATTTGGATGTTGCTTTACTTTTGGGATAAAAATAAGGAGTCTTCATTAGTACAAGGATGGCAAGAAACGGCATCTGGGGGCCACGTATTATGTATGGCGATAGTGAACAAATGAAAATGTCACAAGATTTATTCGAATTAAGTCCCTTAACGTTATTTTTTTCCACCGAGATATGTGGTAACGACAGGCTTCCTGGTGTTTCAAGTAAGTTTAATAGATCAATCAAATCAGCGAACGAATACTTAGGAAAATACCAGATAGTGAGTCTTAGTGTGATTGAATCATTATGGGAACTTTGATAAACGGCCGTGGTTAATTTAATACTGAATGTTGGACTTAATTCTTCTGTTAAGCTTACCGAATCAAGATTAGAATACACCCTGTTTATAAGACACGTTAATTATAAGAAAAATGAGCATACCAAAGTCAAATCAAAATTAATTCTATAATAATATTATATAATATATTTTAACACAATTTTCTGATTCAATACAAAATTGCCCTGGCCTGGGACGGGAGCAGTTTTATTTCAAAACGTGAAATCTTTCTCGAATTCTAGTGGTCAGTCGGTGATTGATTACTCACCTCGAATGATTTTGTTTATGTGGTTCTTATTTGCTATAGATTTTCCCACTCCTAGAGGTAAATTCAGGAACTCGGAGAGGTTTGAGGGTTCACTCTGAGAGAAGATACGAAAATCGACCCAAAGCGCTCTGATGTTGCGGAGGTCCACTCCCGTATTCGTCACCAAAATCAATTGAAGCTTTACCAGTCGTTAATTTCTTCGAAGACAAACCCAACTTTTACTCACTTAACGATTAAAATTGTGTCTATTGCCCGTTAGAGGGTGGAGGTTTGACGTCAGCTGATGATTGTCACAGATGATTAGGTATAGACAACCGTTGACACTTACAATTTGTTTACGTTTTCCGCGAACTTTTAGTTTGGTCAAGAAGTTTCCCCTTCTAAAGAATCCATTCAGTTTTAGCACCGAGAATTGATTCGAATATCCTTAAAAGTGGTTTTGGTAATAGTTTTTTTTTAAGCAATATTTAGCATCTATAGGAACATAATTTTTCTAGTGCATCAATTGGATCCTCAGCTTATGTACATTGGGTCTTTTTGCCTTGTCTTACTGCAGGAGTTTTTCATATAAAAGTTGCTTGTATTTTGTTTAAACGCTATAATTTCAATAAATTTGTTCTACATACTATTTTTTTTTAAACTATTAGAAAGAAAACATATTTGGCTGCAATTTGTTTTAACTTCATTTTGCTGTTGGAGGACAGTTTTGGGCTTTAGGACCTGTTTAAGATGAAATTTCAGTTTTTCCTCTATGACGAATATACAAAAAGCAGTGAGAGTGAGCTCTTACTGCATGCTGTACCCGGCACGTTAAGGGCTTGTTGTGGCCCAGTCTGCTGGTACACGGAAGCAAAAGCATGGCAGGTGTACCGGTAGTAAAGTAGCAAGCAATAGCGGAACACATTACGTCGCACAGTAAGGTGTCCGCTTATTGCTAAATAATGTGATGATTGTTTACATTACAGCGGCAGTGACTAAACATGCTACTTCGCATAGAGCACGGTCATTGCCCGATTTGTTTACAACAGCACAGCTGCTTGCTATCGGTGACATTGGCCAGTAGTTTTCATCATCGGTTGTAGAATATTACCGCATTATAATTACATTATATTGAAGGTCATGTTCTACTTCCGATTTCCGTGTGCAAGTTTTCGAGGTGCGCAACTGAATTGGTGTGGTCAGTTCGGGTTACAATTAAACAGCGTTGGGTGGGCGGTAAAAGTTAGATTAAGTTAAAAGTTAAGATTAAGTTAGTAAGATCTGTAAATAAAATAAAAGTAGTGCATTTGTTGAAAACGGAGTGTTTTTATTGCTAAGGGACACGACAGACTTTTAATGTGTCCGTGCCTTCGGCGACTTCATGGCTTGTATTATATTCCGGGGGCTACGGCTCAATGCAATCTTGTGTATTTATACTTGAAATGTAACTCATACTCCATAATGACATTTCTGGCGCTGGCAATTCATTCATAAAGTTAGAAGCAGCTACACGCAGCTATGACTGGCTGCGGCTGTGGCTGCAGCCGACTTTATGAACGCGATCCAGTTCTCCTGGTGATGTTCATGTTTTTTTCGTTTCTCGAAAGGGAGAGTGAACAAGAAGTTAGGTTAGTGAAAAAGGCAAACAGGTGGCCGTGGAATAGTTTTGTCTTTAATTTAACAAACGAAATTTTAAAACGAAGGAAAAAAGGAGCAGCTGAAGAAAGGGATGTACCGGAAAAACCGAAATAAGGAAGGCCAGAATTACGAGGATTAACGGGAATTTTCTATTACCCAGGCGCTCATGGTCCCTATACTATGCTATAATTAATATTATTGTGGAAATTTCGATCGATGTCTCGGCCACACGGATATACAATTCGGAGTATGTATACATTTGATTATACAATTACCATATTTGAATACCTATTAGTAGTGTTATGTAGTATTTGTTTGCGTTTGTATTGTTTAATTAGCTTCTTCCTCACTGAGTATCATAGCGTACTCACTCCTCTGTATAATTTCAGGAGGGACAGAGAGACAACCAACAGGCCCAGAGAACACCTGCTGTAAAGCCTATGATAATAGTAGATATGTACATTTGAATCTATAGTTATGAATGCATAAGAACTGTTATGATAGAATTTAAGTCGATATCGCGAGAGAATATAGAGCTATCATTGTTGTGGCATTCCGGCTAGTATCTTAATTTTACAAATAAATAACCATTATTATCGTGGAGTTCAGACTTTGTTTATTTATATATATTTATGTATTGCGAGTACAATCGGTGGGATTTTAGATTGCACATATTTTATGAATGTAATAGGAGATAATTCGATCGAGAATTTGTGTGTGATGGAAGTGGGGAAACCAACACGAGGTCAAGGTTCCGAGAAGCAGTCTTTCCTTTCGGTATGATAGAAAGTGTGACGAAGAAGCACACAATATCTGTTTAATTAAAATGTGAGTGAAGTTTATTTCCCCAATATTTAAGTTCTTTGATCAGCTGAAAACCAAGGTAGCGCCCATATTTAGAGCAAGTAAAGACGTACACTCTAGCTGAGCTCACCCCTTTTCCACTGAGTTATGGGGCAACTGCGATTACCTCTTACAAAAGGGGCAAACAGCAACTATTAAAGATGCTCAGGAAATCTTCACACTATATCTGATAGCTATGTAAGTAAATTATATTGATAATCAATAATCATATAGAATAAGGACAAACCTTTTTATGTATGTATATATCATTAACAACTGAATAAAACAAGAGAGTTTTAGTTGCAAGTCCGATATATGTAGTAACATCCTAGTATACACCGGCGTTTTTAATAGGGAGTTCGGCTTTTTAGCTGCTCCCTCAACTGAACAGAAGTTAGAGCTTAGATAAGCCGCTCCTATATAGAATTAATGCAGTCAAGCTGCTCTAGAATCAACAGTTTAATCTAGAAATAATGCCGTTAGGCTGCTCTGATTAAGTCAGAGCAATAAAGAAATAGACCATCGCTAAAAGAAGGGTATTACATGACGACAGAGACAACCTCCTAACTAAAAGAAGGTTACTTTTGATTATTGTATACACACTTGTTGTATACACAATATACAACAAAAAACCTCCGTATCATTATAATCAAAAAGACATAAAAACAAATAATAATGGGTACCCGGAAGAAAATTAAAATCAAATCATAAAAAGGGCCAAATAAACCGATCATGCTAAACAACGTCACCGGTTTATCTTTTCACACGCAAAGAAAGTTGCATCCGCAATTTCTTTGCATGGCCCACATGAAAAAGGCGACAAATAAAGTCGAATTCCATGACAAATCTTACCCTCAGTAAGATTTGTCAGCATAAAATATAAATTCAGTCGCGCAACAAAGTAACGAAATGAAAAAGCGACGCGAGAATTCAAGTGCGCAACAATGTAAGAAACAATAAGACGACGGGCTTGTGGCTCGATATTTATGAAAATATCGGGTTTCACCTTCGTCCGGCGAGAAATTTTTGTGGGCATGATTAAACATGCCCAACGATAAAATATTTTCTGAGGGAAGAAATTCGAATTAATCACTTCTTTAACCCTGAACGACGCGATTATCAGCGGGTTGAATTAAATTAAGAAAACCAAAAATTAAAATGAGAGGAGTTCGTTCTAAAACCTCGAATTAAACGGATCGAAAAGGAAACTGGTCGCGATTGTTAGAGTTTGATTTTAAGAAACCAATAAAAAGATAATCAGTTTGCAAATAACAGTACTCGGTCAGTGCAAATGATTGAGCTTGTTGAATAGGCTTAATTAGTTCGCAAATAATAGTACTCGTGCTAGTTCGCAAATAACAGTGCTCGTTCGCAGTGCCAATAATTGAGATTCCTCCATAAAAACATAATTAATTCGCAAATAACAGTATTCGTACGAATAGGAGGCTGCTGGAAACGAGTCGCGATAACCGGGCAAACACTTGGCTGTAGTCCTGCTACAATACTAACTAACACGAGGTTAAGTGAGATTATTGTTTATAAATTTGTGTAACAGATTAGTGAATAAATAAAAGGACCGATAAGAAAGAATTTTCTAAAGAGTGTTTCATTGAAGAAATTCTCTGGTCAAGGGATTAAACAAGTTGAAGGTGAAAAAGGGTAAACCCAATAAATACGCACCAGCGTAACCATAACACACTGGATATTACAGCAATGCAAAAAAGGTTGACACTTAGCAATAACTGAAGAATTTCTTTTGTATGCGACTCACAATATTGGAAATTATTAATTGCGTATTTGTCTTTTTTGTTTTTGGCAGAATAAGTAGTAATGTTAGCTTAGCAAAATTTGGATATAAATTCACCGCAATTAATCAATAAAATTACCAGTTTTTATTCAATTGTATTTCGTATTGCGTAACATTTTCTAGTTTTCAGCCGTTTCGTATTCGGTTAAAATCCCATTTATAATGTAGTGACCTTAAATATAATATTCGCGCAAATTAATACCAACCCTGAAATAAAATAAAATTCTGCAAAAAATAATTAATCCTGGCAATGCTGCCGTAATATTGCAGAAATAAAGTACGCACGCGCACTGGCGCAATCAATCGCATAACGTTACAAACGCTTAGAAAAAGCACTCTTCCAGTGAGCACTGTTGTGAAGTCCAATATGAGGTCAATGTAGATTTCAGACTTCATAAATTATCGTTATTGTTTTGCTTACTCAAGAACTTTTACATATTTCCGTACTACAGTAAATTGAGTTTAGGCGATCGATTTAATTTGATAATCGGAAGTGTGTGAACATTATTGAAATTACAAAACAAATATTTTTGAGGTCGATCTGAAGATTGAAGAAAGTGAAAATATAAAATTAAGCAGTTGAGTTCGGGACGGATAATAATAAAGTCTAATAGAAATTAAAACCGTTTTTCTTTTTCAAACCTATTTTTGAGTTTTTAACAGCACTGACAAAGAAGGTTCCGTAGAGTTCGTGTCACAAAAAACAGATTGTAACAAACCAAGTTTTATATTCTATATTTAATTTTGTATCGTTAATGAAGTATATCTTAAATACATATTAAATTGTTGAGAACACGGGAGTTTTTCATATACTCAATATCCCGTCTTCAACAATACCACCATCAACAATAACCAAATCCAGCAACTGTATTAGCCTTAGTATATCGGTTTAAGTTGGACTTATACCATCTGCGTTTCAGGCTAGGAAGATCCAGGCAAGTCAAAATAGCCTTGTCTTAACAGTGAACAGTGTGTAGTGGGGATGTACGTACATATAATTTTGGTTCGCAGAAAAACCCTCGAGAATACCTCCCAAGCCATGAAACAGAAATATTATATGTATGCGTTGGGAGTCCATTCCCTAAAAATGTTTTATATTGATACTTATGGAAAAGTGCCATACATTGACTTTATATATGCTATAGAGCCTAAACTACTATCCATATAGGAAAAAAGTCTGCTAGTAATTTAAAGCTTTATTGCTTACCTTCCCAAGGGCTGCACTTACTATAAAAGAATGATTGAACTTTTCGACCCAGCGATCAGAGAGGTGTCATTCTCATCGGTATGGTTATCTCTGATCGCCTACCATAGAAGTTCATTCTTTTGCACTTAAATGCATTTTTGTAAATTTATTGAAATTATTTTCAATAAATTTCAGTCTGTTAGACGAGAAATCTTCTTCGTACACTTACTATATACCTTACTTAACAAAATAATAAAATAATTTTGATTACAAAGTAACCTTTCCATTTTACGGTCACCAACTCTCAGCTGAGTAATAATTACATGTGTGTATGTGCAGCCGGAGTCCGAATCTGTAGGCAGCTACATTCGATTTCAACAGGCCACGTCACAACCAGCGGCATATACAATGATTACTGAGCTGAGAGTTTTTGTTTGAGGAATCTTAGTCATTTGGTTTTTTTTTTAATAATTTAGTTAGGAAAAGTATACAAATTTTATTACGGTTCGGAAGATAAGAAAGCAAGCTTAAGATTATCAGAACACCATTTTTCTGTATGAATATTAGTTTAGGGCGGAGGAGCTATTCAAATAAACTTTTGTCTGTTTATCATAAGAACACTGCAAATATTTTAGAATAATAGGACTCCGTTGTGATCTATGTTGTAGTAAGGAAGTCTGTTTCATGGCTTGTGAAGTGTTCTCGAGGGTTTTGTTTGCAGGCTGCACCTAATAGTGTGTTTGGTTCATACAGAAGTGTAAGCAGACAACACATCAATACGGGGGTCTGGCCAATGTGTTGTATCGTAACCCCCGAAAGATACAAGCCATGATTTCGGCGATGAAACCGACACATTAAAAGGACTTAACGGGCCGGCTACAGCCATGTCGCGATCGCATGGAATATTTTTGAGTTATTAAATAATTGTGCGGTGTTTTGACCTGTCTAAAAACGGTGCAGTAAATTGCGAAATGAAACTGTTTTGTGTTATTGCATTAAGTGAGAAGCAGAAAGGGCAGATAAAGGATACTAACAGCTAAGTGTTGGTTTTGTTTCGTTTTATTTTACTTAATTTAGAACATATAAAATAATAATAATAACAAGTTAGTGTTACCTGTTCGTGTTTAAGATATGTTGCCTGAACAATTGATCCTGCGAAATTGTTTTTATTTTTAGGACAGGACACGAATGCAAACACATGCACACATCCACAAGCTGGAACATCACATAGATCAGGTCAACTCAAGATTACGCACACACAAACACATGCACACATTCAAAAGCTGGAACATCACATAGATCAGGTCAAGTCAAGATTACGCACACACAAGCACATGCACACATTCAAAAGCTGGAACATCACATAGATCAGGTCAAGTCAAGATTACACACATCAATTACGCAAACCTTTCGCACACACCAATTACACAAATACTATCATAAATTTAAGAATAGCTTGCAGAAGGCCTAGTAGATAAGTTGTTAAAATCATAGCCCGCTTAAACTTCATCAGTCGAAATTTTTGATTATTTGAATTCCTAAGTAGCATTTAAGCATAATTAGAATATTAGCAGGATGCTCCGTCAATATGGATGTAGCCGAATAATTATCAGTAATAACTTTCTGATTACATGGAATTTTGCACAAAATTCTGCGTAAAAAAAAAAAATAAAGTAAGGCAAAAAAAAAATAAAACGAACGTAATACAAAATACTGACAGAGCATACGCTGTCTAGAGGATTCGGGGCCATATATATATATATATATACATTTGTTTACGCCAAGCACCTATAGTAAAAAAAAATTAAACCAATAAGTAAAACTATATGGATTGCTTCTCTGCAACTCGAAGCCCATACGCACTGACCTACAGGTTGACGTGGAAAGGGCTTGAATATTGAAATGAAGTTGGTGACACATGGACCTGCTCCCTTGACAGTCGTTCTCGGCAGTTGAGGCACAAGAAGCGTGAACATGCCTGACACATTTTTCGTGTGCAAAAGTAAAATTAAAATTAATACCAAAAAATAAAATAAAAAATAAAAGTTAGAACGGAAAGAGTTGTCCTGAAAAAAAAAGATAAATAGATATATCAGAAGTAGTCATACG
This sequence comes from Dioctria rufipes, assembly GCA_963924295.1. Lineage (NCBI taxonomy): Eukaryota > Metazoa > Arthropoda > Insecta > Diptera > Asilidae > Dioctria > Dioctria rufipes. Next base: position 84,278,856 of record OZ002742.1, read on the forward strand.
GACGTTGGAACCAAAAGACTAAGAGCAGATAATTTTGAATAGAGTTTTGAATAGAGCCTCGTGGTCTGGGGTCTTCTTGAGCATCCACGCTGCACGTTGCATCCTGCATGATAGAGCTAAGTATTCATTATATTCATAACCTTTTTTTTTGTATTTGCATTCTCCTTCCTATAAATATTAGAATATAAGGTGGTTTGATAATTAATTTTAAAATAAAGCTAAGTGAAAATTAGAGAGTGTTTGGCTGACGTGATACCAGGAGTTTCGTGATATTCTCCCTATATAAAAATTACGTGGCGCCCAAAATCAAACAAATTAACATAGAAATTGGTTTCCTTCAGCGTGCACGGCATATCCAAGACCTTTCTCCACTAGAGCTAGCGCCCTAATTTACGGTCTGAATAAGGACCGTAACATTAGTTAGAAATTGTAACGTTTCCGATTTTTTATTATATTATACAAAAATGGATAAAAGTAGAAAGAGAAGGCGTCACTTTCTCAGTAGTGAAAAGGATTTAGATGCTTTGTTGTGACTCAGGTACCTATTGCCCCGAATCACAACCATATAGTCAATACATAAATATATTGTCCTATACAATATATTGATGTATTGCAAGTGTGACCCTGAAAACTAAAAATCATTTAAATTTAAATTTTTATTTAAATTATTCATTTGCATTCAAAAATTTCAAATGCATTTACATGTCGCAACAAAAGGCAATTTAGCATAAAATTGCATTTCGTTATCAGTCATGCATTCCACTCACACCGTATACCTACCTACATGCCGTATAATCAGATCCTATTTTCGTCATGCAAAGTGAATGCACATAAAATAATTTCCATATTATCACGTACGATCTTTCAACGTCGTGAGAAAGGAACAAAAAAAGCAAAAAAAAAAGCTTTGAGGAAACTTAAGGTACTTGGGTGCAATATCACCGATCCTCGGGGAGTCGTTTTTTCAACCTTGCCGTGCGTAGTTCGGAAAAGTGTATTTAGAAATTTATAAAGAAAAAGAATTAGTTCAATATCAGAAGAAGTGTTTTTTGAACTTTCAATAAACCAAATTTTTTCGGAAAAGTGTATTTAAAAATTTATAAAGAAAAGCAATTAGTTCAATAGAAGAAGAAGTGTATTTCGAACTTTTAATAAACCAAATTTGTAAAGGAAGAGCTCCACCTTTTTTTGTTGTTGTCTCTCTAAAAAAAGCTGTGTGCTCTGTTCCCCGAGTACGGCACACAGTATATAACAGCTTCTGTCCCGAGTAGGTCCAGGAAAAGTTAGGGTAAATCTCGTGTCGAATGTTGAGTCAGTAATCAAACGGGCCAAATGGAATTGAATCAAAGTGAGACGTTATCAAGTGTTAAACACACTCTAAAAATTAGATCAGCTTGATTAAATATTACTATTCACTCGCAAAATACTTTCTTGACGTAACTCAACTCCCTGGCATATCCTTTCTTCCTACCTGATCTTACCAATCATTCCAGTTACGCAAACTTACACACTTCTTTCATTCATTTCCGCATTTCACTCATTCAGTGCCCTTTCTCTGTAGCTAAACTAATTATGGCGCGCCAGTGCAATAAATTCCCTAATTATTCCTATGTACCTACTCTCACATCGCTGAGACGTCTCGACAAGCATACCAGTCCTTTTCACAAAACTCATTCATTTACGAGGTTATTTATCACCCACGCCATGGAGTTGAGTTACGCCAAGAAAGTATTTTGCGAGTGAATACTAATATTTAATCAAAAGTACTTACGCAAAATTATTAAAAACAATGTCAAAATTTGGTTGTAGCAGATTAAATCGCTGACAAATGAGTGGTAGTTCAGGAAGTGGAAGTGAAATAGAAAAAATGAGGCAAAAGATTGTGGTTTTGAAGCAGCAAAATGAATTATACGAAAAAGAACGTGGTGAATGGGAATTACAGAGGTAAGCTAATTTAATACCCAAGTTTGATCCTCGGGTAAAGCAATCTTTATCGTCTATGGAATGGGTTCAAAATGAGGAAAATTTAATGAAGGTATACGAGTGGGATGATCGCGCCACCATGTTATATTCGGTTTTCTGTTTAGAAGGAGCAGAGCGATACTGGTATCAGTGCAAGCAAAGTACTATCAGCTCGTGGAATGATTTTAAAAACGAGCTTGTCCAAGCGTTCCCATTGGAAAAGGATGAGGCGTCCATTCTGTTTCAAATCATGACGCGTAAAAGAGAAAAGGAGGAATGTGTGGAAAATTATTTTTATAATGTCGCTGCGCTGGCAAAGCAAATTAATATGAAAGAAGAATCAACGATAAAATATATTATCTCTGGTCTAGGAGACAAAAGTGTCATAAATATGTTGCTTGCTGCTAACTGTCGAACGCCGTCGGAATTATTGGTGCAAATAAAGCGTTATGAAGAAATAAAGAGACAGGAACGGCAAAGCAAAATCTTAAGTAGAGGCGATGAAAAGGGGGATGATTCAGGGAATATCAGGTTCAGGTGGGTTGGCACAAAATTATTCAGGAATAATTACCGTCAGCATCCGTATAAACAATCTTGAAATCAATTGGACAAAATTAGACCACAGCACATGTCATTTGGAGTTTCAAAACGAGTGGATGAGTTGAGAAAACCAAAAAGTTTGGGAGTTAAATGTTTTAATTGTGGAGAGCATGGCCATTTTGCGAGTGGCTGCAAAGCAGCATCCAAAAATAGAGTTTGTTATATTTGTAGGAAGCTGGGTCACCATGGCTAGAGATTGTCACACTATTCCCATTTATTGTGTGGAATTAATTTTTAGAAATCTTATATAGTGCTAGCGTGCAATGCACTTTTCACTTGCATAAATTTGCGAATTTGTATGTTTGTGTTGTGGCGGCTTATATCTCTCGCTGCAATCATCTTTGTTCAGGCAGCAGGCACATACATACCTACTATAATTTCATTCAATAATTTCAATTTCAATTTTCTCATTTATTTAGTCGCACTACAATTTGTTCAATTTCTTGCATTTTTCCAATTTAAAATTCTACAATAATTTTGCATAGTCAGCAAGTATAAAAAATTGCACACATTGTAAATAAGTTCAGTTCACTCGCTTTGGAAATTTCAGCATTTTTTTGCAGAAATAGAATTTTAGTAGGTTAAATTACGCCTGAAAATTATTTTCAACGCGAATGAAACTGTACGATCAATTGCTTATTTGCAACAATCAGCAAATTGATCATATAAAAAGCCGATAAAGAAAAATAAATTGTTCATTAAGTTTTGATTTCAAATAGAAACCTGTGTTTTTATTATACGTCGTCTTAATTTCATACACTGCGCTAATTATAGTCAGTGTAACCGGATATTCAACAGTGTAACGGTCCAAGAACCCTTGCACACTTCATCAAGGACCTGGTCTATGAACCAGGGCCATGTCAACACTACAACAAGAGAAGGGTCCAAGTCCAAGAACTTATACTCGAGCGGAGAACAAAAGAGTTCCTTCGCTATACAAACAATCTTTTCTATACGCTCCTCTGATTTTTCTGGCACTACTCCACAATATTATTTCGTTAAAATTCTTTCATTAACACTGCATTACAACTGACATATATAACATGGACTGCCTGAACATCTGCCCCACACGATGGATTGAAAGACATGATGCTGTAACATGTTTCCTTGAATTGGAACCAGCAGTTATTGACGCTTTAGAACATATATCGTCATGGCAGGATCCAGTGGCTTCGTCAAAAGTATACACAATTTTGAACATAATTAATCAAGCGGACTTCTGTATATCTCTCCTTTGCTTGCATAAAATTTTTAGTTTTAGTATTGGCCTTTGTCGTTTCCTACAAATTAAAACAATAGATTTGAGCGAAGCTGTTAATGTTGCTGAAGATCTCCTGCTCGAAATAAGAGCAATAAGAGAAAATAGCGACGTGGAATTCAATACCATATATAAAAATGTTTTAGAAAAAGCAAATGGACGTGATTTTGAAATCAAAATTCCTAGATTAGTAAGCCGGCAGACTCATAGAAATAATGTTCCTGTTGCATCGGCGGAAGACTACTTTCGCATTACAATTTTTATACCATCTCTTGATGAATTCTGCGGTAATTTGGAATCTAGATTTGGGACACATAAAAATATTCTTAAAGGTTTTAAATACTTGCTTCCCCTACCAAATTGGAATGCTGAAATAAACAACATTGCGGAAGAAGTAAAGCATCAAGAAGAAATGATTTTTGAGGTGAAGTTATGGCAGCGAAAATTTCTTCGAATGGACAAGTTACCTACTACTGCGATTAAGGCTCTTTCTGCTTGTGATAAAAATTTGTATCCAAACATCTTCAAGCTTCTATGTATATTGATTACTTTACCAGTGACGACATGCGAAACCGAGCGGTCGTTTTCCACATAGCGAAGGCTAAAATCTTATCTTAGAAATTCAACTGCGCAACTGAGATTAAATGGGTTAGCACTCATGAATATTTATAGGGAGATCATGCCAGAAGTCCATGAAGTTATTCAGAGCTTGCTAAGAAACCTCGTAAATTGGAACTCCGCATATAAGCCAAATTTCAGGTAGAGCTCGTAAATTTTTAATATACTTACATATAATTAAAGATATTGTTCATTTTCAGATCTCTTTTCCTGGTTTCGTCAAATGAATAGTGATACGATAGATAAAATGACATTGTGACATAGAATAAATAAATATGAAAATCTCGACAAAGTTATGTTTGTGACTGAATTTTTCACTCGGACCCCTCCCTTGAACAATTCCTGGCTACGTCACTGCCTCTAACATGGCCAATACAGGTAATGAGCTTTTCAGCTCCTGTTAAGAGATACACCGACACCAAAATATTGAACTTCAAGCTCTAACATTGGTAGATTTTTGGAGAATTGAGCTTCTCAGCTCTAACAAAGAAAATCACTAATATCTCATTCATTCTCAATAACAGAGCACTTTACTACGAGGCAACGAAGTTATTCATCATACATACACAGCTTTCGTGACCCCAAGCGGACATTGTCAGTTTAAACGGATGCCTTTCGGTCTCACAAATGCTCCTTCCGTATTTATGAGACTGATGGATCAGGTTGTAAAGAGTTTAGGAGATGACAAGATGTTCGCTTATATGGACGACTGTCTGTTTGTTGAAGAGACTTTCATTCTGTTGGAAAAGATATTACGGGTTATTCAGGAAGCTAATTTAACTCTCAACATGAAAAAGTGTACTTTTTTCCTTCAACGCTTCCTATGTCATGAAGTGAGCAATGGCGTCCAGGTGAACTCAAATGACAATCAATAAGGGAATACCCTGTCCCATGTTAAAGAAGTAAGGCAATTTTTGGGTTTTATCGCTAATTTTAGGTGGTTTATTAAAGATTATGCTACTATTGCGTCACCACTTCACGAAATTTTTAAGAAAAATTCATATTTCCGGTGAACGCAAATCGAAAGCGCTTCCATTGAGGAGCTAAAAGAAAAATTATCGCAAAGACCTATACTGGCACTATATGATCGAAACTGTGATCACGAGTTGCATACAGATGCATGTGCTAAGGGCTTAACAGGTACTTTAATTTAATTACTATATGATGGGACTAGACAAGCTGTTTCGTATTTTAGTCGTAAAACAGCCATAAACGAGAGTAAATTTCATAGTTATGAACTGGAGGCATTAGCGGTAGTAGCAAGTCTGGAAAGATTTACGTATTACTTATGAGGTAAACGTTTTAAAGTAATTACTGACTGTGCTTCATTCAAAACGGTTCAGACGAATAAAGACATAATTCCAAGGATAGCTCGCTAGTGGTTGAAAAATACAGGAGTTTGATTTCAGCCTTGAGCACCAAGCTGGACTACCAATGGCCCATGTCGACGCTTTGAGTCTATGTCAGAAGGACGCGGTGTAAAAGAAGCAAGTCAAGACGTCATTAACTGAAACATGAAACAAAAATATGATTTAAGAGAGCCAAAAAGGAGCAAGTTGGCATATTGTAAAAACTTTACATGACGGGTTATGTCACTTAGGTCTAGACAGAACTGTGTCACATATTCGACGTACTTATTGATTTCCGGAACTGAAGGTATTTGTTAAGAAATATATAGATAATTATATTCATTGTGCGTATAACAAGAGAGGTAAAAATGAGGCAAATTTTAAATTAAATTGTTTCAGAACCAAATCTATTCCATTTAATATAGTTCATATTGATCTTCTTCGGCCTATCCCAAGAAATAAGAAAGGGAACATGTACATATTTGGAATTATTGACGCGTTTTCTAAATTCTTTACTTTAAGACCACTACGCAATACTACAACAATTTCATTTTCAGTTATTGGCCGAGTATATTGATTGTGGTATTTTTTTGCATTGCTGTTTGAGATTAGATTTTGATATTAAAAATTTTCATAGAACTTGTATTTGCTTGTTTTAAACATAATTAAAATAATTTCTACTTCAAGAAAATCTGGCAATAAATGCAGTTCGGTACACTGTCAGAAATCTAAAAGATCAATTACAGATCTGAGATTATTTAAATTCCCATGTCCGGATACAGATCTTGGTAAAGTATGGCGTGAAAGGTGCTATATGATTTTTGATCAGATGGTGTCCTAGTACAGGGCATGATGGCGGGTTCGCTGATTATATATTTAATTGTCAGTGCTGGTTGAAGTGAACTCTATCACAACATTTACAATATAACAAAATATTTCAGGAAAATTGCTTGCTTGTATCGCTGGGTGTATTTAATAGATCAACAACAAAGAATAAAAAGTAAGTGTACTTAGAGTTTGAGGAACTAATAATCAACCAAGCTGAGAATTTTGGAATAAAGAAGAAGTGCAGTGTTATAGGGAATATAAGTACATACATACATGTATATGCAAAGAAGTCCAACTAAAGAAATACCGAATAACCATTACATCAGTAAATTAAGAAAAGAAGAACAAGAAAAAGAAGTTATGTTAACGACCTTTTTGCAAAAATAATAGAGGTCAAAGTATAAAAAAGGAAAGAAAATCCGAAATTTTTAGTTTAGACCTTCAAAACTTCTGAGGGGGTACGGGGCTGGTTGAGCTGTTATTGGAAAGGCCATGAAGTTCTGCATACAGTGAGCCCTTAACTGTGACCATACGCCCTGTAGTTTTTAAGATGTTTTGGGAAAACCTAGCTTTTTTTATGAATCACCCTGTAACTCCTAAACGGTTGATATTGCCCCCCCCCCTGCCATACAATTTTTGGTTCGTCTAGGTGAGTACTTTCACCTCCCGCTCTATGGACCTCCTAAGGGGAAACACCCTGTATATCCACGTTGTTAGCAAAGCTTACTTCCGAATATGGGGCATAAAAGACCAATGACTGGTCTGGCGAGTACCCGTTAGTTGTTCAGTCATCGTGATATTAAGTTACAGTTCGGTTCGGGTTGGTTTCCTTTGAATTGTTAAATTAGGTCAAGTTTTAGTAAATAAAGATTTATAACGTGAAAGAAATCAGAGCGCTGTTTTACTTCGAAGAAAGTTTTATCGCGGTTAATTAATGGAGTTTATTGATCGATTGCTTTTGGGGCACGACAGTAGCAAGAATTATTAATTTATTGTGCAAAATGTTTTCTTTTTTTATCAATTGCTAATTTTTGTTTAGATATTCTGAGTGGACAATTTTTGTTTGGATATGCATGGAATTTTTGTATAAATGAAATGCGAAGATGATGAGAATACACAGTCGTTTCTTGTCGTGTCTTTTACTTTAGTATTTCGAGCTGCTTTCGAGCAAAAGGAACAGTTGTTATGATGGTGCTTCATAACCATCACATATGTATCCCATAAATTATTTCGCTTATTCAAGCACGTTTATTTTCCCATGCTCCATTTGTCACTTATCGTCGTCCTAAAATCTAAATTTTTTTAACGATTAAAGCAACATAAACAGAATTTTTCTAAAAGATAATTGCACACAAGTGGCATATTAAATTTCAGACATACAAAGATAAAACGGGCAAAAGAGGAAATATGCTGACGCTGCGCTAAAGGCGTCAGCGGTACCTAAACGGGCAATAAGAAAAGATGTTCGAGTTTTGGATATATAGTATACTTGCGCGCGCCGGATCGTTCCGAGTCTCGTTTTGATCTAAACTTTGATTCTACATACATAGTGTTAAGGCAGGGATGCACAGACCGCGGCCCGTCGGTCGAAAACTGGTGGCCCGCCAACAGCAAAAATAATACTCTCGTACATTCGAAAAATATTGAATTCTATTCCAGAATAAAACCAAAAAAAATATGTTCGAAAAGTAATTTACAAAATAATAAATATTAAAGTACTTTGTTTCTTTTGATATTGTGAGCGACGTCCATAAAACTTATGAAAATCATTCAAATACCGCGGCAGTTCATGAATGAAACGACGCCGCGGCCGCGCCGCCTCAAGCGCCCAAAAATACTAAGTCAAGTAACATCGCTTGCCGCCTTTATATAAAGCTCAAAATAGTAGAGATATCAAGAATTTTCTAGCGCGGTGTGAGCAAGCGAGATAGCAATAGTCCCGAATTCCCGATTGCTCGCGTAGATACACGAAGCTTCCAGAGTCGGTTTCGAGATTTTTCGACTCTATACGCGCGGTATAAAAGCCACACTAACCGCAGCGACCGACAGTGTTTTTGGAAGGCAATAGTTCTATTGTAGATTTTAACTCGACTAGCCGGTGTCATATATTTTGATCCACATTCAACGTAGATTTCCTGTTGCAGTGTTAACCCGTCAAGTGCCGTGTATAATTGTGTTGTGAAATCGTAAGTAAAACTCTGTTATTAATAAGTGTTTCCCTATCTATTTAATCAATTATTTTTGGTAATTTAAAAAAGGATCGATAATTTAAGTAGGTACTGTAATTGTTTGTAGGTGCTGTGTTAATCCTAGCCAGGATTAGAACGCAACATGGACAAGCCAGGACCTAGTAAAAAACGTAAGGTTAAAGATGAAAATCGGCAATTTCAAGAAATTTGGACAGAGAAATAGTTTTTTGTATGGTCGCATAACAAAGTCGTTTGTTTAATTTGCAAGAATTCTGTTGCGATTGCAAAGGAATATAATGTAAAAAGGCACTACGAAACGCAGCATCCTACTTTTACCAAGTTTACAGGCGAATTAAGAAAGCAAAAAATGTTGTCTTTAAAACGGGAGCTTATTGGTCAGCAAGCTATGTTTACTAAACCCATTCAAGATTCAGAAACAGCTACAGAAGTTAGTTATGAAATTTCTCGAATGATAGCAAAGCGAAGTCGCCCCTTCAATGATGGGGATTTTGTAAAAGAATGCATAGAAATTGCCGCTAAGAAAATGTGTCCAGAAGCAGCAAAAAAGTTTGAGAAAATTCAACTGAATCGTATGACTATCAAAAGACGAATTATGTCTTTGTCAGGTAGTATTGCGGAACAATTAACTGAAAAAACTAAGATCATTGAATTTTTTTCATTAGCCCTCGACGAATCCACTGATATTAGTTCCACAGCTCAACTTCTCATATTCATACGAGGTGTTACTCAAGATTTTGAAGTCTTAGAAGAGTTATTAGGAATGTGTTCAAGGTCAAACCAAAGGAGTTGATATACTCAATGTACTTTTGGATGAGTGTTCAAAAACTGATTTGGACTTATCAAAATTATCGGGAGTTGCGACTGACGGTGCTCCTTCGATGATTGGTGTCAATTCCGGGCTAGTTACTTTGCTGAAAAAGCATCTGCAAGAAAAAAAACATAAACACTGAAGATCTCATGCAGTTTCACTGCATTATACACCAAGAAGCCCTCTGTTCTAAAAAAATTGAATTTCAAAATGTCATGAAAGTGGTAGTTTCGACTGTAAATTTCATAAAATCAAGAGGACTCAATCACAGGCAATTCAAACAATTCCTTGATGACATCGAAAGCGAATATGGAGATTTACTGTATTATACAGAAGTAAGGTGGCTAAGTCGTGGATTGACACTGGAACGATTTCTAAATTTAATAGAAGAAATTGGAATATTTCTGGCGGAAAAGCAAAGGGATGTCCCGGAACTTAAAAATCCTGATTGGTTGTGTGATTTGGCTTTTTTAGTTGACATTACAAATCATTTGAATGTCTTGAACACACGGCTTCAAGGCAAAAATCAACTGATATCCCAGCTCTACGCTCATGTATCATCCTTTCAATGCAAGCTGACACTTTTCAGATCGCAATTGAATTCTGGAAATTACAATCATTTTCCGAATTATAAGAAAATGGCTGAAAAATTCAACAAAACTGCGATAAATTTCAGTTATGTAGAAAAGCTAGATATTTTGATTCAATCTTTTCAAGACAGATTTTCGGAGTTTAAAAAAGTGAAACCTCTGTTGGACATATTCAGCAATCCTTTCACGATTTCAGTTGAAAATGCGCCAGAGTCAATGCAGTTAGAAATTATCGACATTCAAAACGACCAAGATTTACGCAACAAATTCAACGAAGGAGACTTGCTGAACTTTTACCGCTGCATTGGTAAAAATACGTACAAAGAGTTGCGCATAACGCTCTGAAATGTGCCACCTTATTTGGTTCTACCTATATATGTGAACAAACTTTTTCAATACTAAATAATAATAAAACAAAAAATCGAAACCGCCTTGCAAATGAAAGTTTGGAAGCAGTTTTACGTGTTGCTACAAGTAAATTTGAGCCAAATATAAAAAAGATTGTAAGCACTATGCAGTGCCACGCTTCAAATTAATAAATTCTTTTTCAATTTTAATACATTATTATCAATTCTTTATTGTCTTTAATTACCTATACTTCTATCGGCCCGCCATCAGTTCATGATTTGCCCGAGTGGCCCCTAGTCTTAATAAGTCTGTGCATCCCTGTGTTAAGGCGTTTTCCTCATTAATGATCAAATCATATTATAATATATTTACCATCTAGTACATTTTCTAATTAACGAATCATTTGTTGTAATATGCATGGTAACATTTTCATTGTAGATTTCTCCTGTCTAAATCTATTTTGCACTCTTGTGTGTAGCTAATTAGTAAACACACAACAAAGTTCCTATATACTATGCCTCTGTACTCTGTATATAATCACATTGTATTTATCTTATCAGTAACCGTAAATTTGGTACAGCTTGTGTAAATATATAGAATTAATAGTGAACTTCACTTGAAATTGTAAAGCCAACCAGTGTAGAGCCGAATGTAATTTTCATCTTGTTGGCAAATTAAAGAATTTATATTGAAGTGAGAAATATTTTTATTTCTTTAATTTTCGTTGGTGCTGGAATTAGTCAAGTGTTTAATTTCATGGGGCAGAAATTAAACAACACAATAACTATAGTTTCACGCGCGAAACCCAATCAACAATCGAAGAGGTGCATGCGCACAACTTAGAACACAGTTAAATAAAGAAGAATTTTATAGAAAGTTTAAATAAATAAAATTGTGTATTAATTATTTTTTATTTATTGAATCGCTTACATCTAATTCTCCGCCTGCCCGCTCTTCCCCTTTATATAGGTAAGCACGGCGGGAGGACGTAACACCAGTTCCGGCTCCATAGCCATACACATATTAATAGAGACAAGGGGATTATTTTTTAAATTCCGCCAAATGCAATCTGAAACAAAATTGGGGCTCTTTAGCCATATTAATAGAGGCTAGTGAATTTCGTTCTTAATTCCGTCAAAGTGTAACACATTATAAGACCAGTCGCCCGGAAAGCGGAAGGTTCCGGTTGTTTTTTCTTCTTGCATTTATAAATTTGATTTAGAATCATTAAAATTAAAAGTTCTTAAAAGTTCTTCTTTCTCAAACATTATAAAAGTCATTAATTAATTAGGCAATCTTATCACAGTGAGGCTAAAAGTTATTACAATATGTATTGAGGACGACTACGCCATTTGCGATTCTTGCAATTTTGAAGAGTCCCTGTCATATCTATAGTCCGCATTTTTCAATATCAACATTTGCTATCCATAAGAAATATGTTTAACGTTAGAATTTCTGCAATTTCAAGTAACTAAGATCATCGTAAAAGACAGCAAAGCAAAAACTTCGCGGGTGAAAACTAACTCTATATTACATAAGGTAATAACAGCAATTAATAAATTAAAATACTTGTAATTCATTAAAAATTTACTTAGTTTCTAGTGTTAAAAATAGTTCGTTCCTAGAACGTTTATTTTACAATTTTTGTTTTTTACCGTAAAAATATATATAATATCTCTGTTAACATGTTTGAAATACCAAATTGCCTTAATTGTAATAAGCAATTTAATAGCTTTAGTATTTACGTATTTCATTTACATAGCCATAAGAATTTACAAAACGTGTTATGGCCTAATATACGGAGAATTCTTCCAGCAGATAAGGGCATATTCTGGTAGAATAATCAACGATTGCTAAACAATAACCACGCATGGCTGAGATGACCGCTTAGTGGAGCAATCGACGATTACGATAATAATTAACCTCGCATGGTAATTATTATGTAAAGCGATTGTTTACAACTAAGCGACTCAGGTGCTGCAACCGGTAGAACAAACGACAAGGTTGTTGTCGTTTGTTTACATCCGCGTTGTTAGTAAAGTTTACTTCCGAATATTGGTACATAAAAGACCAATGACTGGTCTGGCGAGTGCCCGTTAGTTATCAGTCAGAGTGAAGTCAAGTTTCGGTTCGTATTAGATTGTTCGAGTTGTTAAGATAGGTCAGTTTCGTTGTACTTATAATAAAGAACTAATGTGTAAAGAAGTTCGAGAGTTTTATTCAGTTCGGTTCATAATTGATATTTTCTATGGTTACTTATTCGATTGCTTTGGGACACGACAAACGCAGTATTCGACTGTAAGTTTAATGGATGTTCATTAATTTAAAAAAAAATATTTTTCGTTTAAATCATATTTAAGAAAGTTCCATAAATACTCCAATAAGTTTAATTCTCTCATTTTTACTTGCAACTTTGTTTGTCCCCGAGGAAGTTGTCTGTAGTGTGTAAGGTGTTTGTAGAGAAGTTCGTCCCACCCGCGCCAAGCATCTTCTTTAACTAAGTAATACTGCAGATACCCTTTTTCTTTTAGGCATTAATTTTCCGAGCACCCGGGCTGGTCCTATTACTCCAATGCAAATTTGCTGTTGCCGAAAGAAAGTTTTGCTGCTGAAAGAAAGTTTTGTTGCTAAAAGAGGAGTCATATCGTCGAAAAAAAGTTTAGCTGCTGAAAGAAAGTTTTGTTGCTGAAAGAGGAGTCAAGTCGCCGAAAGGAAGTTTTGCTGCTGAAAGACAGTTTTATTGCTGAAGGAGGAGTCATGTTGCCGAAAGAAACAACATTGTAAAGTAGTTAAGGATGCATGTAGGAATTTCTTTTGCTGTCGAATTGTATACATTCAAAACAGAGATGCTTAACTCTTTCCGGGGCAGTGATATATTGAATATACCACTAATTCTAAGATTTTTCCTTGCTACGAAGACCGATGGTATATTCTAATTTCCACGTAATAATGTGCATATATACCACTTCTCTGAATAGTTTAAAGGAGCTGGATTTAAGCCGCAGTAGTCGCATAACGGTTTTTTAAATTTTCTGCAAATAAATGCAGAACAGTGATATATTTTGACTTCAGATGAGTATGCAATGAATGTGCACGCAGTTTAGTAAGGAATTTTGTGAGAATCAGTTTGTATTTACGTTTTTGTGAGAAATTAAAGTGCGTGGTATAGATTTTATACCACTACCAATTGTGAAATTCCTTTTTCAAATTTAACCGAGAAAATAAGTGTGCAATATGAACAGAAAAACAATAAATAATGAAGAAATACTCTCATATATGAATGTTGATGATGTTGAATTTGTTGACATTACCTCTGATACTGAATCAGACGACTTGGCTAATTATAGTAGTGAGTCAGAAGGAGCCGAAATACAGACACTTTTTGATTTATGTGTTAAAAATGAGAATTCTTCACCGGAAAATAATATAACAACTTCGACGGCATACGTGAGTTAAATTAGTTAAAAATGGTGTTATAAAATTATTAGGTGATCAATCCCAATTTCTGAGTTGCAACAATTGTGGAATCAAGAGCATGTTCGTGCACCCCTTTAGGAAGCAATTATGGGCCATCAGGACATTAACAATCTCCAATCGATCGTCTAAGCATTTTAAAACAATTTTTAACTCCAGAAATAATAAAACATATTGTGTTTCAAACCAATTTATATGCACAACAATCAGGCAAGTTTTATATTCCAACTACATCAGCAGAAATACAAGTATTTATTGGAATTAACTTTTTGATGGGAATAAAAACGCAGGCGAGCTATCGCGACTATTGATTTTCTCGTCCGGAACTACATGACGAATTTATTTCAAAGTTATTACCAGTAAAAAGATTTAGTTGGCTTCTAAGTCATACCTCTGTAATGCCTGAAAGAGGGTCAGCAAATTTTAATAAGCTTTATAAAGTTCAGACCTTTTTGGATATGTTGCTGAAAAGATTTCACGATAACTTTTTTCCTGGAGAATATATTACAGTTGATAAGTCCATGATTAAATTCAAAGGTCGTTGCACACTAAAACAATATATGCCAAAAAAAAACCGTAAAAAGAGGGTACAAAGTTTGGATGCTGTGCGACAAGAGTGGTTATATATGCAATTTCGAAATATATACAGGAAAGAAAGGTGATGTAGTACAGAAGAATTTCGGCGAAAATGTGGTCTTAAATTTATTTTCAGAGTTTTCTGGTAAGAATCACAAACTCTTCTTTGGCAACTACTTCACATCATACAATCTGTTGGTTGAACTGGAAAGAAAGGGTATTTATGCCTGCGGAACTGTGCAAGCAAATCGAAAATACATGCATAGGGATAGAAAAGCTGATAAGAAATTGGCTAGAGGTGATTTTGATTGGAGAACTAGTGACACTGGACTTCTATTTCTGTAATGGATGGATAATAAAGCAGTTACATTACTGTCAAATTTTCGTGATCCAGAGCATGTAACTGAAGTTCATAGAAGGACACGTGGAGGATCCTCTTAGTTAATTTGTTGCCCGCAGGTAGTTCAAGACATATGAACAACGTGGACAAATTTGACCAACTAAAAAAAATATTATGAGTTGGATAGAAAAAGCCGGAAATGGTGGCCCAGAATTTTTTACCACTTTCTTGACGTGACTGTCGTAAATTCTTATATCTTAGCAACATTTCTAGGATATAACGAACCTCTAAAAAATTTTAAACTAGACATAATCACGGCTCTGACAAATATACAGCTTTCTCAACGTAAAAAAGGACCCAAAAAAAGAAAACAAGTCCAAATAAAGAAAAATAAACCATATAGAAACCCAGCTATACGTGCAGCATCACAACATCTGCCAACAAGAACCACTTGACGACGCTGTGCTCACTGTAGTAAGAACGACCATCAACGACGTACAAAGTGGATGTGCTCAGTGAAACGAAATTGTGCTTTAGCGATTTCCACAAGTAAAATACCATGTTATCCCAATCAGGACATATCCTAATTTTGGCAGTGGTATGATCAGCATACCATGTCCTGGCGCAGGATCCTGCGGGTGTTATTTTTTTTTATGGTTATTTTATGTTTAACTGTAACTGTAACGTAGTCTTATTGTTTCATGCTCTTGAGTTAAGATTCAAAACACTAAGCATACTACTAATTATTAACTAATTTTAGAAACTTCATTTCACTGAAAATCTCATTTCGTTAATCTCAGTCAGTCACACGCTTCATAAGTATGGATTCTTCTAATGTACTCCCCACTGCTCAATTTGCTGCTTTTTACCTTAGTAACAATTACCTTAAATGTGGCGATAGTAACTAACTTTGGAAAAAAAATATATTGAAAGTGCAGTCCAGGATTCCTTACAAGAATAAATGAATAATAATAACCGTTAATAAAATAATTGTGTCTGAGCAAATCAAGCAAATATATTAAATTAAGAGCGTGCAATAAAAAGACCAATATTAAACAAATATGTTAATAAAATAAAAACGTCTTACAACCAATATAAATAAAATACGTTGGAGTATGACTATACAAAAATAATTTAAAATCAAAAGTGGTGAAGTTATTAACATACAACGATAAAATCAAAAGTGCAATAATGAGAGAGAGACATTTGAAATAATTAACGTACACAAATAAACTACAAAGGGTGGGCGAATCGTGCACACACATGCAATACGAATTGCCATGCAAAGTCCCGACTATTCATAAATAAAACCTAACCATAAGCTCAATGTTACAAGCAGCACCGTGTGAACGCAGGAAAACACGCAGCAGAATCAGACATTTGTAAGCTTGTGTGTCAACCGTGACGTGCGAATGCATTTGCTAAACGACGGCAGACAACAGAAATAAGTACCATTCGAGTGAAAAGTGGGAAAAAAATAGGTGGGGAATCGACCCGAAAGGAAGACGTCAATTTTTCTTCCGTCTCTTCTAAAGTAGCAGTGACTGTGCGCAGACGTACTCAGAATTAATCAGTTTTTTTTTAAAACCATCGAGCAAAAGTCCAGTCCATCGAGTTGAGTTTAGTTAAAAAGGAAAGGGAAAATGGAACCAAAAGTTTAATGGGAGAAGAAGAAGAGAAAACCCAGAAAGGAAAGTGAAATTGAAAAGAAAAAGTCTAAGGAGAAAGGAATATTGGGCTTACGGGAAGTCAATGTGACGACGGGCAAAAGAAACCGGAAGTATACAAGGAATAAGGCAACAAGTAGCAACCGGGAAGCCAAAGTTGAGTAGTTTATTTTATTTGTGTGATTTCATATATATAATGGTGTGTGGCTGACTGGTTTAGCATACTACATTCACGACTTAAGATTAAGAAATTTTTCTAATATATTATATACATTCTTTCTTTTGTATTAAAATAATTATGGTATCCTTTCTGATTTATATACCTAAGGATATACACGGAAAGAAATATTTTTCCACTATTGAGAAAGCAATTTTCTTAATTTGGGTTTTGTGACTTAAAGGAAACAATTACTTATTCCAAAAACTAATACTCAATTTAAACTTCAAGTTATCAATTGGAGAAACTCGTTATTTACTTATGTTTAGAAATTATTTCTTATTTTAAGCATAAGCAAACGTAAATAAGTATTTCTTTAGCTAGGCAATGAGAATAGTGAATCGTACTTTGCAGCTTTATAAAGCTATAGCTAATAATGAACAGCCTTTTCTTCAATTATTCCTTTCGTATGCTTTGTTTTATCTGAGATTTACTGAAGGACTTCTGATTAAAAATTTCTAATAAAACCCAGTACCAAAACGGTAAAATAACGATAAAATGAATTCAATTCAAACTGATAACTCTTTTCTAGCTTCATGTCATATTTACTTTCCTTAGTAAATTTTTTCTTGAATCGAGTAAATTTTTCTTGGAATAAGAACATTTCTCTTGAAACGAGTAAATTTTGCTCAATTATATTTATTTCTAACGTCCCATATTCAGAGTCATATGTGTGATAAAATTAGCATTTCTGGCTTATAAGAAAACCAATGAAAATTATGTTTCATTTTCATAGAAGTTAATTAACATTCCTACAGTTAATTGCCTTCAATTGATTGTATAAGCCTAGAATCTCATTTAACCGTAACCCCCGGAATATAATAAAGCCATGAAGTCAGCTATGACACTAACCCATTAAAAAGTACACGCGGGCAGGCGGTACATACAGTCATGCAGTAAGGCCAGGCGCCCACTGGAGTGGTGTGTGAGCAATGTGGCAGTGGCGTGGCGATTAAGTGGTAAGTGAAAAAATTTAGTCCCGTAAAAACAAATGGAATAGCGCACACTGAAATAGAGTGGCGATGGCGTGGCATTTGACAAGTGGCGTGGCACCACTTGATGGCCACTAGTCTCCGACAAGTTTAATTTTTAATTGTCGAGTGGTAAGTGGCAGTGGATGCCACTTCTCGTTAGTTATTACTGTTGATGTTGAATTACTTAATCGATACGCTGCTTGCCATTTTGATGCGCGCTTAATAATATTAATACCAATCCGCCACCATTCTACTGCCACACCACTTTGTTGCCGCATCGCACGCCATAACCACGCCACTGCCACATTGCTCACACACCACTCCAGTGGGCGCCCGGCCTAAGAGCTCACTTTCGCTGTTTTTGTACACTCATCATCGAGGAAGAACTGACATTTCAGCTTAGACAGGTCCTAAAGCCTAAAATTATTGCTCCCACAGAAAAATTAAGTAAAACAAATTGCAGCCAAATATGTTTTTTTTCTAATGGTTGTAAAAAAGAAATAGTAGAAGAAATTTATGGAAATTATAGCGTTTGAACAAAATACAAGCAACTTTTATATGAAAAACTCTTGCAGTAAGACAAGGCAAGAAGATTGTGGATGTAGCCTGCTGATCGGCCCGCTGCTATTTTTTCGACTTTGTTCATGGCTTGTTGTTTAACACAATTTTATAGAGTTTACAAAGTTATGTGTATTTTGCTAGCATATGTATAGAATACCGATAGTTTTTCGATGAACTTCGTATCAGTCCGGCAGAACAGCAGCAACGTAGCATCATAATAAGACCATAGCAAAACAGTGAAAAGAGAACGAAACTTGGATTGTTGCTGCATTGCTTTGTTTCGAAACGATAAATCGTGAAATACCATCACGCCAGCGATGACCGCGGTGGTGGCGGTAGCGTTGTATTTGTTCATGTATAGATACCCGAATATTCATATTCATTTGTTCGTAGACTGATGAAAACATTTTGAAGGCGCAGCTTTTATGATGTCTCAGTCGCACTGTCGCGGCAGTTTACTTCAGAGTTTCGTGCGGTACGGTTGAAATAAATTTTGTGTAAAAAAAGTGTTGTGCATTCAAGAAGATTTTGGTAAGTTAATTTTTGTGATAGGAAATTAATATAAATTTTTGTTGTGTTAGATGGAGCTTGGTTCGGGGACTAGGACAGTGCTTGCACATTGTTGCCAGAAAACCTGAAAAATGTGTTATTTTTGTGTTTTAATTTTGATAAAAAAGTGTCTTTTCGAGAAAATGTGCTGAAAAATTGCCGGCATTTTTCTTCTTCTTTAATTTGTATGCTTATGTCACAATAATGAAATAGTCACGGTAAGCGACCTTGGTTTTTAGGGTAAAAGAATTTAATTGTCTGAAGGTAGAAGTAAAATTTTATGGTTCTGCTTTCCTACCTACACAACCTTGGGCTCCACTAGCCACATGATGCATCCACTGGTATCCGGAATTCAAGGAATCCTAACAAAACTGGTCCTAGGTTTATGGTCCTGTTTGTGAAGGATCCATGAGTTGCTCTAATCGTGAAAATCACAGTTTATCGAAAAGTAGTCTGGCAGTGGATTAAGTCCAACAGTGTCGATCGGTGGAATGGTGAAGCCAAAGTGGGTGATATAGTAATTAGAGTTGAATTTTAGATATAAATGATAATTTCATTGTAGTAGTTTGTGCGTGGAGTAGTGTAGCGTAGATTAGGTAAATTCGTAGGAATTTGTGTATATGTGGGGTGAGTGTTGTATTTTGAGGACCTGCGTAAGTGAATTTTCGCAGCCGGTGCTCATGTCGAGGTACGCCACGGTGAGTACTCTGCTGGCGATTGTTAACCTCCTGCCCATGTCGGTGTGCGACACGGTGGTGCCAGAAGGCTGCGGGTGAGGTAGATTCACGACGGTGTATGTGTCACGGTGAATCTGCCTGTACGATATCCCTTGTACCTATCCGTGTCGGTGTATGCCACGTCGGTGAGAAATAAAGGGACTACGAAAGTAAGAAAGCACGTGTGTGCTAGTGTGTGTGTGTAAGATCGCCACTGGGATTTATTTCTCATATATATCTTTTCTCTTACAGGCGAGGAGCGAAATTAGTGAGCGGCCCGGAACACGCATATACATAAACTTGTAATATAAAACGTAAAATAAATTTGTGTTAGTAGACTATGCGTTTAAATTAATACCTGCCTTCCTTTAATACTTATGATGTCTCAGTCGCACTGTCGCGGCAGTTTACTTCAGAGTTTCGTGCGGTACGGTTGAAATAAATTTTGTGTAAAAAAAGTGTTGTGCATTCAAGAAGATTTTGGTAAGTTAATTTTTGTGATAGGAAATTAATACAAATTTTTGTTGTGTTAGATGGGGCTTGGTTCGGGGACTGGGACAGTGCTTGCACATTGTTGCCAGAAAACCTGAAAAATGTGTTATTTTTGTGTTTTAATTTTGATAAAAAAGTGTCTTTTCGAGAAAATGTGCTGAAAAATTGCCGGCATTTTTCTTCTTCTTTAATTTGTATGCTTATGTCACAATAATGAAATAGTCACGGTAAGCGACCTTGGTTTTTAGGGTAAAAGAATTTAATTGTCTGAAGGTAGAAGTAAAATTTTATGGTTCTGCTTTTCTACCTACACAACCTTGGGCTCCACTAGCCACATGATGCATCCACTGGTATCCGGAATTCAAGGAATCCTAACAAAACTGGTCCTAGGTTTATGGTCCTGTTTGTGAAGGATCCATGAGTTGCTCTAATCGTGAAAATCACAGTTTATCGAAAAGTAGTCTGGCAGTGGATTAAGTCCAACAGTGTCGATCGGTGGAATGGTGAAGCCAAAGTGGGTGATATAGTAATTAGAGTTGAATTTTAGATATAAATGATAATTTCATTGTAGTAGTTTGTGCGTGGAGTAGTGTAGCGTAGATTAGGTAAATTCGTAGGAATTTGTGTATATGTGGGGTGAGTGTTGTATTTTGAGGACCTGCGTAAGTGAATTTTCGCAGCCGGTGCTCATGTCGAGGTACGCCACGGTGAGTACTCTGCTGGCGATTGTTAACCTCCTGCCCATGTCGGTGTGCGACACGGTGGTGCCAGAAGGCTGCGGATGAGGTAGATTCACGACGGTGTATGTGTCACGGTGAATCTGCCTGTACGATATCCCTTGTACCTATCCGTGTCGGTGTATGCCACGTCGGTGAGAAATAAAGGGACTACGAAAGTAAGAAAGCACGTGTGTGCTAGTGTGTGTGTGTAAGATCGCCACTGGGATTTATTTCTCATATATATCTTTTCTCTTACAGGCGAGGAGCGAAATTAGTGAGCGGCCCGGAACACGCATATACATAAACTTGTAATATAAAATGTAAAATAAATTTGTGTTAGTAGACTATGCGTTTAAATTAATACCTGCCTTCCTTTAATACTTATGATGTCTCAGTCGCACTGTCGCGGCAGTTTACTTCAGAGTTTCGTGCGGTACGGTTGAAATAAATTTTGTGTAAAAAAAGTGTTGTGCATTCAAGAAGATTTTGGTAAGTTAATTTTTGTGATAGGAAATTAATACAAATTTTTGTTGTGTTAGATGGGGCTTGGTTCGGGGACTGGGACAGTGCTTGCACATTGTTGCCAGAAAACCTGAAAAATGTGTTATTTTTGTGTTTTAATTTTGATAAAAAAGTGTCTTTTCGAGAAAATGTGCTGAAAAATTGCCGGCATTTTTCTTCTTCTTTAATTTGTTTGCTTATTTTAAATATTTATGTACATATACATATTGTATATATACTTTCATTTATATGCAAGGTACTTCGTTCAAAGTACGTGAACAGTTGTAAATACAGTGAAGATCTATGCATAAGTATTTTTTATTTTTATACTCTAGATGAAATCTATAGGGTATACTAATGTCGAATTTTTTTCAACAAGTTCTACTCCGATGCAGTGCAGCTTTACGTGTTTTTGTTGTTGAATTACAAAAATTCATTCATTCATTTCTCCATCTTTCTCCGGTCAACAGTTATATATATGTAGTTCGTCAAAGTAGAAAAATTTGAAAAATATTTCTAATTATAACGTCACTTTCTTGTAATATTTGGAAGCCTCGGAATGCTACCCCTTTCTCAGCACTGCTATGTATCTACCAAAATGCAGCCGCTTTTGAGATTATCCTAATTTTCTACCTGTACCTCATCTATTACCGTTTGTTGGTACTGAGAGAATAAATTACCCTTTATTCCAGGAATTTATTCCGGTAATTGTAAAAAGTATAGTAGAATAACAGGATTATCTCAAAAATAATTGTATGAACGTACATAGGTATATGTGTAGGATCAAATGAAAGCTAACGTTCTGAGGTTTCTAAATCGTGTAAGAAAGTGTTGGTGTGATGATGCATTGGTGGGGAAATCGTTAAAATTAAAGGAAATAAGGAAGTTTTCCATTTTTTTTACTATAACTGCTTATGAAAAGCCGATAGAGAGGTGTTTGGATACTTAGTGATAGCTTAGACGGTTTGCTATCATATCGCTGCTCAGCTATTGTATAGAATGTATAATGAGAAAGTTATGAGCTTTTAAGGGAAATAAGTCTAAAAAACAACAAAACGCACTCTAACACCCAAACCATACATTTTACACCTCCCGATGTCCCTAATTATCACAGTTTTTTGATAACGTAAGTAATTATTCAGATTTCCAAATAGTAATGTAGGGACGCGCACTCTCCCTCATATATATTCTATTCAAATTAATTAACTATTATCAAAAAAAACATGGAAACCGTCCGCTGAAATACATAGGAGCTGGAGTTGAAATTGAATTATTTCACCTTATTACTCAGCGTGACCTGAACAAAATTTTTAATAAAAACGAACTAGGATTACTCATAATATTTCGAGACAACCTAAAAAAATGGAGAATGCAAAATGTACGTACCTATACAATATTCAATTTAATGTTTTCAATAAACTATCGAATTTTTTGATCAGTATATAATATATTGTTGTGAAATTTTCTTAAGGGACATGATGATATAAGAAATTTATTGAACCAAAATTGCTCCTCGATGGATACATGGTTGGAAAAAATTTATAGCTGTGTGTCTGTTTCTTCATCTCCAATGCCATCTCCAATTCCTTTTTTACAAAAATATGAGATTACAAACAACGAATTTGTAAGTTTACTTTTAGTAAAACTTAACCGATTTTATAATCATCCACCTGATTTGAATTAGAATTTAAAAACATATCTTCAAACAACTGGAAAAAATATACAGCGATCATTTATAGAAAATAACTCCAATTTACCTGATTTGTCCCGAGAAATATTAATAAAAGACGCTGTAAAACATTATTTGGATAGTAACACATTTATGCATCACAGAGAGCTCTCTTTGGTTTCTGAACTAATAAATGAAAATTCTAATGAAATGCATATTTTAGAAAATTTATTACGATTCATCGGCAAAATATCCCTCTGGGAGAATATACACAGCTTATAAGAACACCGCTGCTAAATTACGCCGATACGGAATATTTCCAAGAGAGAAAAAAAAAAAAAAGGATTGCCAATCAGAGTCAAATGAAAGTTAGTGTGCTGTTTTCTAAATGCAAAATTTCACAGGTGAATAATATAAAATTTTATAGAAATATCCTTTGAGCTGGAGGATGATAATCAACTTGTTACGACCCCAAAATTATTTTGTGTTCTCCCTTAAGCTTATGTGTGTCGTTTACCAAATGTCAAGTTTAGTGATGCTCCTGCCAATTTTTAATTCCAGAACCGTTAATAAAGCAATCTTCAACCTCTTGGGTGTACAAAGATTAGGCTGTGGAACTTCGGTAGATCAACATCGATGATCTATCTCGTCGCAAGCTACGATACACTCGCTCCGTTAAGCGGTTGATCGAAGAATGGCAGAGACAGCAAACAAAAGTCACAATCTGGAAAAGGAAAATATATGCAGAGGACTAATTAAGAAGAGATCATGTTCTATAGAGTTAAGGGGGGCGCTTTCATACTCGTATGTATAACATAGTTCACGTTACTTAAGAAAAACTTGTTTCTAGTTAGGAAAACATTTTGAACATTTGGAATTTCATTTAAATATTAATTTTTTTTTTAATTATGTAAGTCTTTATACATTAAGAAATCAATCCTTATTTATTGAATTTATTTTTAAACTATAAAATATCCATAGCAGAAATTTCACATTGTACTCGCGCAACCAACCAGCCTTGTAGTGAGTCGGCCAGCTTAAGGACAAAATGCGAGCGACGCCTGAACCTTCCTTCCCGTGAGAGATAGTAGCCTAGAGTAATAAGGTATGCTCACCTGATTTGGGGTAGTCAAACATAGTCCAGGTCTCCTAACATAATAGTTATAAACCTTCAAATCGTTCCCGCTTACATATACACATGCAACATACCAATTATAAACATTATATATTAGTGTAAACCTAAAACAAACAAACTAAAAATAAGGGACGCAAAAGCAAATTTAAATGAACTATACAAACTAAGCCGTCAATATACTAAAACAAACAAACTAAAAATAAGGAACGTAAAAGTGAGTGTCTAACAATTATATATATAAGCTCAACTCAAAAAAATAATTACAGCTCACTGTATAAACGAAACCGCGAAATGGTCGAGTGTACATAAACTCAACTCAAAAAGATAGTCACGGTTCACTGTACAAACGAGGCCGCGAATTGGTCGAGTGTCGATTGGCAGCAATGACAGAGCGGATGCTCGTTCTCGGAAAGGTTCTAAAAAAAAAGAAGCAAGTGGAACATGGTCGACTGGTGATCAGACGTGGAGCCCAAGCAGTTAGCACAAAAAAAAAAAGAGGAAAAAGGAAAAACCGTAAGGAGGACAGTTATTACTAATTGTGAAGACAAAAAAAAAATTACGAATCCAGAAAATAAAATCACACAGAAAATAGGAACACAATATAAAATCAAAGAAGGTGATTTGGACTAAGAAAAAGGAAAAAGTAAGAAAGGGAATTACCACGAGGAAGGAAGGATCGGAAAATAGAAAGAAAGAAAGTTAAGTACATACATATAAATTTGAATTTCCTAGTTGTAAGTGAATTATTGCTATACATTTATTAATGAGAATATTGCCTGGATCGAGTACGTGGCTGGCTGGCGACGGCGAATTGTTGGCCAATTTATTTTGTGGCAGGTGTTTGCATAGATATTAAGAATTTTTTGTGTGTATGAAAGCTCCGCAATACGATTTGTAACGAAGAAGAAAATAAAATTGCAATCTTACTAAGTGACTGATTGGTTCTTGCTACACAGGTTTCGTGGTCTATCCTGCCAAACGCGAAAGACCCCGTGGCGCCCCATTTAAGTGTGTAATAAACACACGCCCCTCTCCTGAGTTGGTACATACGTGCCAAGGGAGCACGTAACAAACTGTGGCTAAAGCATCATACGGAGCCTTGGGAAACCGTTGAGCAGAAATGGATAAAAAGTGCTTCTCTGCGAATGGAACAAGTCAAATATCTTTCTGGAAATAATATTATGCAATTTGTTGACAATTGGCCAGTTTATAGAAACTCAAAAAGTAAACGTTTGGTAAATATTTTCTACTTTCTTTTTCGTCAGAACGAAAACACTAAATTACTATTTCTGTACTTGCTAAAAATTATCTTAGTATATCGCAAATATTTGTATTCGTTTTTCTATCTTCCAGATTAATTTAGACTTTGAGTATTTACATCCGAACACAGGCTGTCATCTTTTTCAAAAATGGGATCACTTCTGTGCGAAGATCATTCCAGTCTTTCAAAAGAGCATTAAGGACAAACTAAGTTTGGCTCTATTAAAAGAGCTTTCTAGTACAATTGATAAAGGTAAGGACAGAAATATATAAATAATAAATAAATGCAGCGTTACTCGTGTTTATTGCGTCTGATGATCGTAACAGATTTGTGTGCTACATATATATAATGATATAGAGTAGCAGTATGAGCTGATACATTTACATACAAAGTAATTAAATAGCATGTGCAAAAAATAGTGCAATAACATATCTGGCTCGTACAATTATTCCTACTTAATTTATACATAATGCATTTTATATAATTATTATAAATTCAAAATGTATGCTACTAATTAACAATATATATATATATATCATATATACATAGCGCAATTTTATTACTGATGTATTTTATTCTGAATATAGTTAAATAATTATAATGCTATTATTTCAGATTCAAGAGATTGTCAAATAGCGTTGCTATTACATGCGCTCATAGCGCCTACTGGTCAGTCAAGGAACGTCAAGGAACAAAGCTAGTAAAAAAGTTTGGAAATTCAGCATAGCTGATAGTCAATCGTCCTTCATCCTGCATGTGGAAAGCTTCAGTCTATTTAAGCAAAGTTTGCAAGATAAAAAATTAAAATATTTCGAGTATGAGATGACACAACAGCCGCTAATCATAGTAGTAGGAGAAAAGCTCCAACATTTAGAAAGTTTTTATGTTATTTATAATGACATAATTTATAAATATGATAAATTTATTGAAGCTTTATCAGACGCTCATTATGTATTTGGG
Source organism: Dioctria rufipes (assembly GCA_963924295.1). Classification (NCBI taxonomy): domain Eukaryota; kingdom Metazoa; phylum Arthropoda; class Insecta; order Diptera; family Asilidae; genus Dioctria; species Dioctria rufipes. The sequence goes on from OZ002742.1 coordinate 84,305,238, forward strand.
TTAAATTATCAGACAGAATGCCGCTTAGTTTGGTATTTTATTCAGTCATACTTTTTTGAAATTGAGGACTCAAAGTGCCATCCTTCATTATCTATTTTAGTTTCAAGCTTAAAAGAAAACAAGTAGAACTTTATAATTATGTTTTTTTTTTTTTTACATATAAGGGATAATTGATAATCTGAAGATGTTTATTTGCTATTTATGTCGAAATAAGTTTGAAAGTATAAGTACACTTTCCGTACACCTGAAGTACCAGCATATGCTAAAAAGTAGTTTCCTATTTAATTGCGAACAAGAAGATTGCTCACAAAGTTTTACTAATATAAACACCTACAAGAGACATTTGAGCAGAACCCGTTCTTATTCACAAGAAAAATGTGACCCCAACTTAATAAGTAAACAAGATACTTCAAATTTGAATTGCTCCGAAAGTTCTGAATGCTTATATTTCGAGCCTTCTTTGAGTGAAAAGAGACCAGTCGATATATATGAACTGAAAAGAAATGTTTTAGAATCTGCTTTAAGTTTTGTTTCTAAGCTTAATTCCCAAAGCAATATCACTAATAAACACATTGAAAGTATAGTTGAAGATATCTCTGAAATTTTTGTAACTGTAAGCACTTCCATTAAACAATTCTTGAGAGTAATTCAGAGAGGCGTTATTCATTCCAGGAGTAAAAGCTATTTAACTGCTCCCTTCATCATCCTCTGCTTAGCTTGGAGTTAGGACTCGCGCACACAGAATGCTTAGCTGAGCTTAACTGAGCTGAACTTATCAGAGCTGATGCAAACAAACATACTTCACCCACAGTGATAAGCACACCGCCAGCGGAACTGAACTAATCTGTACTTAGCTGACCGGAGCTGATTTTGGTTGCTGCATTCTGTTTGATTTTTTCAGTGCTGATCAGCATCAGCACGTGTCGTGTCGATAGTGAACTGTCAGTTTTGTATGAGTTTTTAAGTGACGAGGATAGGAATACATATTTAAAAATTTTATTATTATTAAAATAGACTGCGAACTGTTAATTAGTGAAATTTGCGTACGCACTGTACTGTGGGAAAAAAAATAAGCACTACTTCAACAGAATAATCACCGACAAAATGTGGGAGGAGGTTGCAAAAAAAAATGAAACATGATAGTAAGTACAACTATTTTATTAACTTGTAGCTCTCGCAATTAATACTCAAATAATACTTCAATTAATTAAAGTTTTAAGTTATTAAAAGTGACAAAGTCTTTTACTTGTTAATTTACAAACAAAATAACTTTTAGACTAGTTGATAACTGTACTTTTCAAAAAAAAAATTGTAAAATTTGAAAAGGGATATTACTGGGCAAGGAGCAGAAGGAAATTTAGAAGTAGAGGAAGCTACAAACGAACCTAGTACACTAACTAACATCCAAGATATTCACGACTTCTTCTTCACTATATATATCATTGCCTGGACCCAGATAATTATATCCAGGATACGTATAACCTTTTTTAGCCATATTTTATAACTAAATATTTTTTTATTAATATGGTTTCTTATATTAAAAAATTAAAAAAAAAAAAAAAACGACAACGACTTTGAAATTTGCACACGGTAAATTTTATAACACGTTGGCGACGACGACGACGACGACGACGACATCGCAGCTTTAACGTAGCGATCGGGCGTAGCCCATGGTCATGCATACATGGTTAAAGCTGCGATGTCCTCGTCGTCGTCGTCGTCGTCAATGTGTTATTTTTATTACCCTGTGCTTAATCACATGTCGTTAGATTTAAAATTTTTTGGAAAGTTGTTTGATAAGATAAAATTCTGTATAAAAGACGAGTAGTTGAGGTGGAAAAATTAAATGTATTCTAGAAGTGCAAGTGAAAACTCAGAACGATGGAGACGGAGAACGTTCAAGAAAAAGAAGAAGACGATTTTCCTCTCAATCAGGAAGCATTGAAGGCAAATGTTCATCAAGAAGAAGTAGCTGCAGTTACTACTACTCCTCTGAAGAAAAGATCAATTATGACCAAAAGGAAACGGAACGAGGAGTCGAACATGCATATAGTTCATTCCAGGAAAATGAAAATGATGTCTGTGGAAGAAATATTGGAAGCCCAAGAACCGAACGAGGAGAATTTAGCGACAACTTTACCCATACTGATGTTGATTTGGTACGACGGCATACTTTTAGTATATAGCTAGTGGATGTACTGAAGAAGTTGACAATTGCATTATTGAAGGAACGGAAGATTACATGCAAAAAAATTCTATCACAGATGTTATCAGCCACATTGTGTACGATAGAAAATTTCCAAGCCAGGAAAATAGATTGTGGCAATTGTACTGTTGTGAATAGAAATCAATAAATTCTTGTTCTGAATATAAATAATCAATTAATCTATGTGAAACAAGAATTGGTTGACATCGCTTCTTGACTATGTCATTGTTGTGTGGCGAAAAGCAAGACCTTACACAATAAATGCAAACAGGTCTTGCTTAAACGGTGGCACTGTTAAAAGTTGCAGTGTATCGCATTTCATAACAAACTCAGAATTATTGGGTTTGTTGTGAAAGCACGTCACTGCGAAATATGCAGGTGACTACCGGCTAATCACAGCGGTGACCTGGTTTATCAAATAAAAAATAAAGAAAACAACAAAGAATGATCGGTGACATGGTCGCTGAAAATACTCAAGAATGGCAGTCTTTTTTGGATTCGATGAGAGGTATCAAGTAACGGTTTGTTATAAACAACAAATTAAATACGCGAGCTATAAATAATATATATATGTGAATAGAACTAAAAAGATTAAGTGATGCGTTCTTGTGAGCTGCTGTAAAGATATAAATAATATATATATGTGAATAAAACTAAAAAGATTAAGTGTTGTTATTACTGGGTTTGTGACCTGCTCAACTCAGCCCAATATACGTGAGATGATAGCATTGGGATCTGTACTGGAGATCTCAACATTATTTCGATCTGTACCAGGAGATCTCAACAGTACGATCAAGGATTTCGTAGATTGCCTCCGCGTAACAGAATACTACATGACATTTACGAAGCATTGGATCAAACAAGAAGAATCAGATTGGATAGTGAATACATTAATAGACAATTTACCGGAGCAGTCCTTCTCATCTTTGAACATGAAGACCACATCCACGTCATCCACGATTATGCATACTCCAACAACTCATGTAGATGTAAATTCACCAGGTACTACGAAGATGGTTCAAAAGGATTCGGAAGACGATATAATAGAAGAGTTATTCCGTCCATCGAATACACCTGGATCAATACAACAAAGTATAGCCAAAAAGGACGGAGAATTTGTTGTCACCTTGAAGTCACCGGGCAAGTGTGGATACAAAGTAATCAAACTGGATGTATACGATTTCTTGAAAGTGCAGCACATACAGAAGAATCAATGGTGGCAACATGCGACTTACAGGAGCACCTTCTTGACTTCATCGATTGCGGACCCAAAGGAAGCATTGGTAAAGAAGCTTCTGCTCACGAAATCAAGAAAATACCGAAAGTATAACGAGAGGAAAAGGAAATGAAATCGTCCCATTTCTTCAAAAACGACCAACGTTGCCATTAGCACAAATATTTAGTTCTAGTGCTTGGTTAAAAAGTAAATATAAATTTTTTGACATAAATTCAATTATAATAAAAAATTGTATTAGAATAGTTAATAATATGTATAATGAAATGACAACCATTGAAATTTATAATCATTTTAAAGTATGTGAACCACACCATTTGTTTTTTAATGCACCACAAGGAAATATAAATTCATATTATTATGATATTATGACTTCTTTAAATATATTAGAAAAATTATTATTTTTACAATTTAATAATATGTTAATAGTAATAAAGTGTTTAATTTTTTAAAAAATTTGTATTCAGTAGTTGATAAGTTGATCCCAAAAAAAAATTCTACGTATATTTTATCTCCTCCTAATGCGGAAAAAAAATTTTTTTTTTGATTGTATATATTCATTTTTATATTAATTTCGGGCAAATGGGTAATTTTAACAGGTACTGTAATTTTCCAATGTTGGAATGTGTGGATAGGAGAATAATACTATGGAACGAACCAATGATGGAGCCAGCTGCAGTGGAAACATTGAAAATGATACTTGGTGGAAATACTGTAAATGCTAAGGTCAAATACCAAAATGATGCAGTAATAACAAGAACACCAGTTATAATACTATCAAATAACGACATATTTCCAAAAGATGAAGCCTTTAGGACAAGAATGTTTTCATATCAATGAAGAAGTTGCAGTTATCTTAAACAATTAAATAAAAAACCTAATCCATTAGCTTTTTATCATTTGTTAAAAAAATATAAAATTATTGAATAAACATTTATTTGAAAAAAAATTTCTTTTTATAAATTATAATTTATTAAAATCTCAACTTAGTTGTACTTTGTTGCAATATTTGAAATTCATTATCACTATCCTCATTTTCATCTAACATTGTTGCAGTCACATTTCCACTTTTAGTATCTGTGTTTCCAAACAAGGTCTTGCCGTCTGTATATGACTGCGTTGCATTTTCGATGAAGGTCACTTCTAATGGCCAGCTAATTGCGTTGTTTTTAGAGAATGCTGAATTAACATCAAACTGAACTTGACACCGACATTCTACTTTCCAATAACATGCACTATTAAGATAAGAAACTTGTGCAGTTGCTGCATTTAATTGCGGCGTAGCAAATAATCCAATATGTAATTGTGGTTGTCCTTCAAAACTTGTTGGTCCACGTGCTGGATGAAATGCGCCGTAATTTTCTATTTTTCTCACATATTCCTCTATACATTGATTAATTAATATATAACCTTCCTTATCTTTGCCTAAACCAACATCACCAATTGCAGGTTTATTACTTGAATCGGAAAAAAATTGTAACATCATTGATCTTGGACGAGTAAAAGTTGTTTTTAGTGCATTTGTATTTCTATTTCAGGGTACAAAATGATTTTTTGCAGCTTTTATAAGACCATTTTTAGGTTTTTATGAAGTTGGCTGCGCTCTACCTGTTGGCAATAATTAAAAAACGAGAAATTGGTCAGGTAAAAAAAAGGTAATTTTAATTCCCATACTGAGTGGGAAAGAGAACGATGTGGAAACGAGACAGAAGAAAATTCGTGAGAGAATTTATGTTCCATACCGGAAATTTACATAGTATGATAGGGAGCAGCCATATTGATAAATTTTAGAAAAATTGAAATATCGCAATAAATCAATTAGGAAAAAATATGGATAATTAAAAATAAATTAATTAACATAATTTGGAAATTTTTGACGTTACGGCATGGACTCATCATGTACAAAAAGTAGATGAAATTTACATTTTTTCATGTGGAACTTGTCCTAAAATGACGGCTCTGACATTATAAAAAGGAGGTGCTCCCTAACTAAGCTCTCATTAGTTTGGCAGCGATCGTTAATGCAACAAGCATAGATCAGTCAGTTCAAGTGTTCTTAAAAAAAAAAAATTAAATAATTCTTAAAAAATCTTTCTAGCATAAATCAACGTGCCAAGCAAGGTACAGTATTTACATGCTACGCAAAGATTGCAGCAGCAATTCTAATTTCTGTGGTGTTACAGGGATTTGATGGTGAAAGATAGGCTAAGTATTTTTATACATTTCTAAAAAAAATATATTTGGTGGCAGACATTTTAATTTTAGGTTTTTTCACATAGCGTTTAACTCATGCAAGCTAAGCATATTAGACGTTTCATGTGAAAAAAAAAACAAAGTAGAATTAATTAATATTAAGAGTGATATGTGAATTATATTAATTAAGAACTAATAATAATAGACAGTGAATTTTCGATTAAAAGTGAAATTCGTGAACTTCTGAGGTATAACATTGAGCACGTGTCACTTCACGACACCTCAAGCACATACCTACAGATAGTTAGTTAAACTAAATTAAGCATAATTGAAGTGGTGGAAATAAAAATCAAAATAGAATTCAGACTAACGAAGAATACGGAATTTTTGCTCAATAAAGTAGCAGTAAACACAAGCTCACATATCTTGTCATTTTAACATACCGCTACACTAATCCACCCAAAGAATGCAATAATGTAGCTGTAGTGTTCAATTACCGCTACATTACAAAACAGATAGACTAACTCTCGCACTGTGTGCCAATGCGAGTGGTGACTGCAAGATCAAGCCTTTGCTGGTATACTATTCGGAAAACGCCAGAGCCTTTAAGTCACATAAGATTTTAAAAGAAAAACTACAAGTTATGTGGAGGGTAAACCCAAAGGCATGGGTCACTAGGCAGTTTTTTGTGCAGTGGGTAAACCTGGTTTTGGCCCTTCTGTTAAGAAATATCTACAAGAAAACAACCTACCCATGCAAGCCCTTCTCGTCCTCGACAATGCTCCATTTCACCCACCGAACCTCGAATATGATATCCCCGAAGAGTTCTCTACCTACCACCCAACATCACTCCTATCCTGCAGCCCATGAATCAGCAGGTGATTTCTAACTTTAAAAAGCTGCACACTAAGCACCTGTTCCGGCGCTGCTTTGAAGTGACAGATAACACAAACCTCACACTTCGAGAGTACTGGAAGGACCGCTTTAACATCGTGATATGCCTCAGAATTATTGATCAAGCCTGGCTGGGTGTCACAACGAGGACTTTGACCTCTGCATGGAAGAAGTTGTAGCGCCTGATGCTGTAGCCGAAAGGACCTCCGAAGGATTCGAACCCAAAGTGCCAGTGGAGGAGGAGATTGTGTGTATGGGAAAATCCATGGGCCTGGTGGTGGATGAGAGAGACGTGAACGAACTTGTCGAGGAGCACTCTCAGGATCTGACGACCGAGGAGTTACAAGAGTCAAAGTCGCAGCAGCATACGGAGTTTCTGCAAGAAATTGGTTTCGAGGAGGAGCCAGAGGTGGAGAAGTTTATCCATACAAGTGAGATGAAGGAGATCTTGGGAATGTAGGAGAGAGTTTCACAGTTCGTGGAAAAGAATCACTCCGAAAAAATTGCAACTGGTCGTGCATCGGAGCTATTTAATGACACTTGCCTAACTCATTTCCGCAACATTCTGAAAGGGAGGGAAAAAAAACCTCCTTGGACAGGTTTTCTTTTAATCCGCCGAAAAAGGCAAAGACCAATGACTGAAAAGCAGTGACTAAAATTAAGCATTCAGTAACATTTAAGTTGTGTGTAACTAGCATTTAAATGACCAAAATACAAATACATACACTTTATAAAACCAGTTTATTTCTTTACATTCTCATTTATTATATTTTTATACAATATTTGTCATTTATAAATACATGTTTCTTATTCAAAAATACGTAAAAATAACAACTGGGTTGCATTTTGGTAGCTGGAACGGATTAATGGCATTTCAACTAATTTCAATTGGGAAAATTGCTTTGAAATACGAGCAAAATGACATACGAGCAGGGTTACGGAACGAATTAAGCTCGTATCTCGAGGTATCCCTATATATGGATGTTCCGAACGAGATTGCGATTTTTGGCCAAGATGCATGCAACTACTTCTCCCTAGATGACGCGCAGCTAATAACACCATCCATATAATGAGGGCGGTGCATGACCTCATCCAGATAGAAAAGGCAGCTAACTTCACGGAAGAGTTTTTTTTGGTTGTGTGTGTACCTGATGACCTTTTTTTACAACAAGTGACAAGAAGGAGAAGATGTACGTGCACAAAAAATTAATCACGAATAATCTCAAAGTATTATTATGTCAAGCGAATTAAAGAAACAAATAAAATCGAAGAAACTGTTCAATTAGCACAGCGATCTTTTTATTTATTGATTGGGAAGCTGAGATAACAACAATGGATATTAAATAATTATAAAAATAAATATATGTTTTTCTCACTTTTCACCTCATTACTGCAATAATGGGTAAAACGCAATCGTATATACAGAAAAGACCTTTAAATGACAAAAAAAAAAGTAACTACAATATGAAAGAGCAAATAAAGAGGAAGCCTTATAGCTAATACAAGGAAATTACAGCTGTATGGCAGAATTAATAGCCACATCAAGATGACTACAGAATGTGGCTACCCCTTCATTACATATCATAGCTACCATAGCATATTAGGTGAAATTTTCAGTGCACACCAAGTTTCAAGATGCAATACCGCCATTGGTGTTGAGCTTCAAATTAATAGCCACGTAAGACCTTAATGTCTGTATTACTGTTATCAGCTAATTATTTTGGTTACATTTAAGATTTTAAATGCTTATATAAAAAGCAATTGTGAGATAGATATACTACACAGAGAAAAATATGTTTCATATTATTAATGAATGCCATTCATTAAATAAAATTTATTTTATTAATGTAAGATTCACCTTTATAATGTAAAAAATCAATATTTCTCTATTAGAAGTTAATGAAATTTAATTACGGCAATTAACTTGAATTCATTAATTTATTCTTACTTGGTATCCGTAATTTTTCATACATGTAATGAAAACTGTTACATTCAAATAGAAAAACTTATTGGAAATGAAAATGTTTCATTGAGACAATGTAGATTTTCATTATCTTAAATAATAAAATCCTTCATTCCGTCAATAATATTTTTTCATTACTCCAATGAAATTTTTTCTTTTCGCTAATGAATAAATTTCAAATCTATATTTGTGTAAAGACGTTAAAGAAAAGTTTTCATTACATTAATGTAACTTTTCACTCAGTCATGAAATTTTTCATTGTGTCAATAAAATTTTACATCGCCTCCATTTAATTATTCAATAGTCGCAGCACCGATCATAATGTGAAAGATATTCAAAGATATTGTAATATTGCAATGTTTTTTGATAATTCCAGTTATTCTATTGTGAACATTTGGGTGAAAGCAGAGTAAATATAATGTGCTCAAAATTTTTGTATTTTTTTTTTTTTTTTTTTTTATATTATTAAGCCAAGCTCAGAGGATACCCTATGATGCAAAGCACAGCATGGCAGGAAGGAGATAGGGAAAGGATTAGGGGATATGAGGAGAGTGGCGGAGGTGCCGATGTATGTCGCCCTTAAACTTCCGCAGATTGTACGCCGGAGGAAAAACAGAAGATGGTAAGCTGTTCCACATTCGCACTGTTCGGGATAAAAAAGCATCACGGAATTTTACTGTACGGCCGAAAGTAATTTGAAGGGTTAAAGGATGTGCGCGGTTTGCAGCGCGAGTATTGCGTGCAGGAATCATTCTACAAGGGATTAGACTAGATATTTCATCAGAACATTGACCATGCATATAGCGATAAAGGAGCGAAAGGCATCCAACATTGCGGCGGTGCTCGAGTGAGTCGATATGACAAGTTATTGCCAAATCGCCAATGAGCTTGAAGGCTCTCTTTTGGACAATATCCAATGAAGCTAAGGCTGTGCGACCAGCCCCGGCCCATATATGGGAGTTGTACTCCATTCTAGGTCTAATCTAGGACTTGTAGAGGAGCGCTAGATTTGACGGGCTGAAATATTTCTTACACCTTTTCAGAAATCCAAGACATTTCGATGCTTCTTTGGCAACAGAGAAGATGTGATCTGTCCAGTTTAACTTACTGGAAATATTAATGCCAAGAATGCTTAGTGACGGTGAATCAGAAATTAATGCTCCATCAAAAGAAACGGGTGTGGTTAAGTTATGATCTTGTTTTAATGAGATAAGACAGCTTTGGGACTTTGATGCATTGAATTCGACGCGATTCGCTTTGCCCCAAGCGAGGATATTGTTAAGATCGTTATTCAATGATCTAGTCATGCAATCTCGTTTAACACATGCAGCATTCCCCCTGGATTCCGCAAGAGTGTCAAAGGAGTAAGCGAAATCAAGAGTACTGTCATCTGCGAAACTATGGATGGGATTGAAAGTAAGGGAAAGCAGATCATTAATGAAAATTAAAAAGAGAGTTGGAGAGATAACAGAGCCTTGAGGTACACCGGCATTTATGGGATGCGGTTCAGATGTAACGCCATCTAATACAACACGTATTTGGCGACTAGATAGGAAACTTTCAATCCATAATAGAAGAGGAGGGGAGAGACCAAGTGCTTTGAGTTTGGCTAAAAGGGCTGGATGCCAGACTCTATCAAAGGCTTTTGAAATATCTAGGGCAACGATTTTAGACTCACCAAAATTGTGAAGACTACGGTTCCAACGTTCCGTAAGAAAAGTCAGCAAGTCTCCAGATGAGCGTCCAGCTCGGAAGCCATATTGGCGATCGTTGATGAGATGATTAGTTTCAAGATACTTCATTAATTTAGAGTTAATGATAGATTCAAAAACCTTTGAAAGAATCGAAGTGATCGCAATTGGTCGATAATTTGAGGGATCGCTACCCTCTCCCTTCTTGGGAATAGGCTGAACGTGAGCTAGCTTCCAAGCAGTTGGAAATTTTCCTGTCGAATAATACAAGTAGAAGAGTTTGCGCAGAGGTTTAGCCAAGGAAGAGGCGCAGCTTTTAATTAACAGGGGCGAAAAACCATCAGGGCCTGCGGCTTTGGAGACGTTGATCCCCTTAAGGACCCTGAACACATCCCTCGTACGAATGTGTATTGGCTCTTGTACACATTCACACGGGCGATGCAAAACAGGTGTTTGTGAAGTTGGTGGAAGGCGAGAATTTGAAGCGAATCTAGCAGCTAAAATATTAGCTTTATCCAGGGAGTCAACAATCACTTCACCATTATTAAGTAGTGAAGGTATAGAGGAACTGGTGAAATTGTTCCTGATGGTTTTGACCAGGGACCAGAAACCTTTGCTACCTTTGCGGCTTGCCAAGATTCTTTGTCTAATATTCTGGTCAAAAAGAAATTTTTCTCTCTGGATAATGGACTTGCAGGTGTTCCGTGCAGTCTTGTAGACTTGTTTCATTTCCGGACATGGATGCAATTGATAGGCGCGAAAAGCAGTCTCTTTCGCTTTTATAGCTTGGTTGCACTTATCGTTAAACCAGGAGCGATCATGCTGTTGTTGAGACCTGCTGTAAGAATACGGAATGTATTCACGCATGCCAAGATTTAGTATGTTACTAAATTGTAATGTGCATTCATCAACAACCCTCGCAGCAAAACAGACCGACCAATCAATTTCTTTAAGATACTTATTGAGACTTTCCCAATCAGCATTCTTATAGTGCCAAAGAAGCCTACTTGTAGGTGGAGCAGTTGGGCGGCACAGGTTTGAGGTGGTAAATTGAGCCGTGATTAAACAATGGTCTGAATTTCCAAGAGGGGAACCGACTGAAATGGAATATTTGTCAGGATGGGATGTTAGAAACAAGTCGAGTAAATTAGCTTTATCTCCAGCTGCATCAGGAATTCGCGTTGGTGCATCCACTAGCTGTTGCAAATTAAATGATTCACAGAAGAGTTCAACGAAACGGCCCGCAGGACTTGTGGTAGAAGAATGTCTGAGCCACGGTATATTATGAACATTAAAATCGCCTGCCAGGACGATTTCGGAAGAGGGGGAGAGAGAAAGCAAATGATCAATATTGTTGGAGATATTGTCAAATACGGATACCGTGTCGTCATCAGACATATTTGGGCTGCGATAAAGGAAACAGAAGTATATGATGTGCTTGTGAAGTTTGAACCTAATCCAGATGTAATTAAACTCTGGATTGGCAGAAGGAAAATCTTGAAGAATAGTAAAGGCAACATCATTCCGAATATATACTGCGATCCCTCTATGCTGAGAAAAAAGAGGCACGAAGCTGTAACCAGGGACGTGATACTGATTAATATCAGCATCAGAAACGACTTTGGTTTCACTTAGCGCAAGAATTGCCGGATTTTTTGAGTTAAGGTGGCAGTACACCGAAAACCGATTTGCTCTTAATCCGCGAATGTTGCAGAAATCTAAAATGAAATTCTGCATGCTGAAGGCAAAAACAAAAAAGCAAAAAAAAAAAAAACAAAAAAGCGACACACAGCAACACAAATATTTGGGCGCCGCCAGCAGCAGTCAACGACACAGCGAGGTAAAAAAAAACAACAATAGTGTTATGCCTATTGCTGCTTTCAATACCTCAGACCGTGCAGTTCAATGACCACAGCTGGGTGCACCCGAATTGATGATCAGTGACAAGTGCTAATGCAATTGCACTGATCACAGATGAAAAGAAGGAAAGGAAACATTACCGTGCTGCTGGCTTATAAAATGTTGATAGGGCATAGAAGAGCCCTTCAGTTGGCGGATAAAATTTATTTTAATAATTTATTAAATAACGGTCGCGTCTGATTTTTAAATAATTATTGTTATGGATTTATATGGAGACTGTTTAGCACAACACTTCACTCGTTTTAAATTAATGGAATTAATAGATTTGTTTAGTTTAATCGATTATATCTACAACACGAGGCAACGTCCGATCGGATTGACTCCACGCACTCGACTCATCAAAAAACCGAACTGCGTTACAAAATATTTACTTTGAGTGAAAGTGAAATAATATTGCTGTTTAATTTTCTTCTCGTTGTCTGGTGCGTAAAGTAAGTAAGTACCTACATCATAAAATTTATTGTCTAATAAGCAATAACTACTCGAAACTTTTTTATGAATTGCAGGAATTTTATCAAAATGGAAATTTTTATATTAGGTATTGTAATATGCAGGCATATTTTAGATCCCTAAAACTAAACACCCCCGACCAAAAATTAATATGTCGAGATGATTCCCCGAAGAGCGTCATAAGTAGAGCACTTTTTCTTTCAAATGTGTACTCAAAACATTTTAATCTGATATTAAAAAATTATACTTAAACGCAGCTTTGGATGCAGATGTACAAACCAAAATAAATTGTCTACAATATGACAGCGGACGAATTCGATAGCATATGGATGTCTTGTGTTCAATATCGATTACAAGACATTAAAAATCGAACGACTATAGAAATATTCAGAAATTGGTGTCAGTATAAAACTCCACCTGGATATCGATTGGTAAGATGTTATGAACGTAATGAGACGTAAAGTTTCCTATTAAATTATTATAATTGTTTAGATTGACATTGATTTTTCCATTGCATTCAAGGAAAATTTGTCTATTCTGTAAGCCTGGCCAACAAAATTAAATGAAGTGTGTCAATTTCTTATTAAGGAGGGCCGTATCAAAGATAAAAGTATAAAAGCAATCACACACAAAATTTATGAAAGCCAAAATTTATCTGAAGGTAAAATAAACTATATACAGGGTGTTCCGTAAATGTCTTTAATCCTTTAAGGGGATGAAAGTAGAGGTTATTTGGGTCAAAAAAGTCTAGATACTTTTATATCCAACTCCGCTTGGTTTTCGAGTAAATCGATAATATTGATTTTCGAGATTTTGCAAACACCCTCAAGGGAATACCTACCACCAGGTAGTGTGCCCGGGAGGGTAAACACAAACCATACAAGCCAACGCAAAACACTAGGTAGAACAGCAACTGAAGGCGGATGCGCGTGTAAGCACTATGGTATTAGACAGGGACACGGATCCCAAAACACCATAAAAAGACACTAAAAACTAACACACTAGTCGCAAGACGTTGTGAGAAAGGAGGGTCCCAAATGATCAAAGGATCTAAAATAGAATAGGAGAAGACCAAATTATTATTATTTTTTAGAAAAACTTAAAGTAGAATAGACCAACAATAAACGTAAATCTAGTGCAGTCGAACATTAGGCACAGAACAACAGCAAAGCAACTTATACTCCTAGACATAATATAGCACTAGATATTAAACAAATCGCAAAAAGAAACAAAACATAGGCAGGCATATATCACAGAAAGAAAGAAAGCAGTACACACATAAACATAGGCAAATCACTCCCAAAAACACAAACCATAGACAAAATTTTAGCACAAGTTAGTTAAGGTAAACTAAAACAAAAAAGAAAAAACGAATACAAATAGCGCAACACAACACAATTAAACTAATTAACACAAACACTAAAACAAAACCATATCAGAACACTGAAACACACACACACCAAAAAAAACAAAATCAACACAAAACATTAAAATTAATACCCCAAAAATTCAATAATCTATTCACCAGATAAAGCACGAAACAATAATGACACTACGAAAAGTTGAGAAAGGATTTAAAAACCTCACCTACTACCAAATGACCCAGGATATGGAAGCACTTCTTTCATATGGGCCAAAATTCATCCTCCCAAACACAAAACTAAACCCAGTAGACACGATTAGCACCATAAATGAAATAGCAGACATAACAGTAGAAAATCAACCAATGCAATACAGAAATATAACCAGGAAACTGGCAATAAGCACAAACAGATATGTCCAGAAGATTAATAAAAGAAAATTAACCAAAATTGATATGAAAATCCTGCAAGCGCTAGGAAAAATTAAGGCAATGCTGAAACAAAGAAAGGACATTGTCATAATGGAAGCGGACAAAGGCAAAGTCACGGTAGCATTATACAAGGAGAAGTATAATGAGCTACTGGACAAAATGCTAGAAGAAAGGGTGGATAAAGGAATATACACCAAAATTATAAACCAAGATACTAATAGGCTACAGAGAGCACTGGAAGCATCTTATAAATGCAAACTACAGGTAATAGCTAAGCAAGGATTCCACCAACACAATCATCCGGCAATGGAAAAACAAAACAAAGTAGAGGATATAAGAATGCTAGAAAACCTGAAAGATTACCAGAATGAAATCAGTGTACTACATCCAGTCCTTAAGCTACATAAGCAAGAACTGAAAATGAGACCAATAGTATCAAGAACCAGTGCAATTAATACAGAGCTGGGAAAATACATCAATAAGATGTTGGACGAAATGAGAAACCTAAAATGCCTAGAACACAACCCGAACGTCCAAAACAAAATGGACCTCATAGAACTAATGAAAGTAACACGAATCCAAGATGGATATGTAATGTTTAGTCTAGACATAAAGGATATGTTCAATAATATAAATTTGAACAAACTAAAAGAAGACATCAGATACATAATAGGACCACAAATGACGCAGTACAACATAGAGAGCCTACTAATGTTAATCGAATACGACATTAAGCAGGCAAATTATTTCAACATCAATAACCAAATATATCTACAAACAAAAGGCACACCAATGGGAGGAAAAACCTCAACCAAGTATGCCAGCATCTATATAGACCTACTAATAAACAGGATTGGCAACGAGCTAAAACAACTAGGAGTAGACATACTTAAAATCTATGTAGATGATTTCCTCCTGTATGCCAAAGAAACAAATATCAACGCAATAAAGGAGCTGCTAGAAAAAGAATTAATAATGGAATTCACGGTGGAGAAAGAAACACCACAAAATACCATAAATTACTTGGATATAACATTTAAAAGAACTAAGGAAGGTTTTGAAACAAGATGGTTCAAGAAGCCAATAGCTTCAAATAGGCTTATTAACTACCATTCAAACCAACCAACACAATACAAAACAAACACGATACAAGAAAGAATTAACTATGCACTCACCATAACAAGCGAGGAGCATATAAAGGAAACAATGAACATAATGAAGAAAGAGTTATGGGATAATAACTACCCGTTAGTGATAACGAGGTCAAATTTCCTGAAGGCCATAAAGAAAGGCAATCACACCGGAAGTAAGAAGAATCTAATAATAAGAACGGCAAATGAGTTATTCACATTAAACCCCATGAACACAGAAAGACTGTTAATGGAAACAACCAAACTCAAATCAAAAGCAATAGCATCGAAACAATAGGAGAGACAAAGCAGGAAATATATAAAAATGCAATATCATGGCCAACAAACAGAACACTACAAGAAGGACATAAATAAAACAATTGCAAATAATATACAACTAGTACAATACAACTCACCGAAGGCGAATCTAAGAGATAGATACAAGGGAGCGGATAGGATAAAAAGAAACACATATATACACAGCACAAGCAACACAGAAGGGCATGTAACACAACCAGAAAACTGGAACAGCATTATTCTGTTTGCATGCAAAAATTGTGAACAGAAGTTCATAATACACACTGGCAAAAAGAACATAGTCGAAACAGTTGAAATGCAAAATAAAGCCAATACAGGTAGCATACTTAGACACACGACACAGGAAGGACACACAATGGATGAAAGAGTCTTCACACTATAGATAGAAATAAAAAAGGAAACAACAAAATTATGCCCAGAAGAACATAAATAAATAGAAACAAAAATAATAGAATAAAAAATGATGAACTACCACCCAACACTAGAACCAATTGAAAGCATACACTAAACTAAAATACAGGGCGCTTAAGAAATAAGAAAAATGAAAATAGCAACTACAACAACCACATAAAAAATGGCCATTTTAACTATTTTTTAAAAAAATCCACCTCAACGAAATATCGAAGAAACAACACACCACTACCGAAAATATTTGGCGCAAATATCATTACAAAACGGCACCTCCTGAGTAAAAGACCTGCGAGCAACACAGAGAAAAATTAATAATAAAAAGCAAATAACTAATACTAGTTATCCACTACCGAAAATAAAACAAAATACTAGAAGGAAGAAAGGATACAAACAACCGGATTTATATATATAATTAAAATAGAAGACAGCGCAAGCACAAAAAGTATATAAAAAATAATATAAAGAAGTGCACCATACATAGCATCATCACCCCATTTTTTAGAAAAACCTTCCTAGGTAAGTAAGAAAGCATGCTTGCCGCTTAAAGTTGAACCTTTGAACCCCCGCCCCTCCCAGAGCTTGTCCCTCCCGAAAAAATGAAGATACGGAATAAAGAAATCTACGTAAATATCAAGTTTGGTAAAAAAGTGTTTTTTCGAAATTAGCATCTCCGTTTTCGAAATTCGAAATCGAAAAGTACCCCATCTAATAGCCAGTTAAGATTCCCATACAATGACATATAAATGGTTGTCGTAAGTTAAAAACTGTAGGAGGAGATAGAATCCTACGAAAGAACTGAAGATTACCTCGATGGGCACATCTTCCAAATGTTTGCTTATAACTTTTGATTGTTATTGTTGATAGCACTTAGGGAGGTCATTTTGGAAAGGGGACATAATGCGCAAATTTTTTCATAGTTTTGCCAAGTTCGTGCAATGGTGATATTTCGAATAAATGTACACTGAAGCGCGACAAAAATTTTGGTGAAATAAAAAATTTTAGAGAAAACTGTTTTTTTTTTTTTTTTTAATAATTGAAGGCACAATTATAACTTATTATACATTCTTAGAAAGGCCAATATGTGTTCTTTTAAATAAAGGTTTTAACGTCACAATCCATTAATTACAATAGAACTTATAACGAAATTACTCTGAAAAGGTATGCAAAATCTCGAAAATCGATATTATCGATTTACTCGAAAACCAAGCGGAGTTCGATATAAAAGTATCAAGACTTTTTTAACCCAAATGACCTCTACTTTCATCCCCTTAAAGGATTAAAGACATTTACGGAACACCCTGTATAAATAATGTTGTAAATTGTTAAAGTAATTTGTTCTTATATTTTAGACCAAAAAGTGGAAGGAACATTATGGAGTCTCCATGGTGCTCTTCCTCCTGCATCCAGAACATCTATTGAAGATAAAGGTGACAGAAAGCGGTATGTTAAATTTATCATCGCTGATTCGCAGCATGCATTTATTTGCATAAAAGAGCACGTCAAAGAACTCGAAGACTATATAGACTTTTTGCAGCATAAAAAAAAACTCCTATTCAACCACTAATACTCGCAGTAGGTAAAGATATTCTTTCCATTATTTTCAAGGGCTGCCGACATTTGTTTTAAGACTTTCTTTTTATTTAATTTAAAATATCCTACGGCGGGCGGCGTCTAACTTTTGGACATTTATCCAAATTTTTTTTATAGCATTAACAGTGGCCAAAAGTTTCATGTGTTGAAGTGATTTTATCGGACTTCAACGCATATTTAAAAAACTTGAAATAAAAACATGATAAGATAAAAAATTTAAGTTAGTAAAAACACTTGTTATGTAGCATTAGAGTTAATTTCCATTAGTTATTAAAAATCAAACTTAAAATTTCTATTATATTGCATTTAATACAAATTTAATTAGTACGCTTTATTCATTAAAACATTAGCTGTGTTTCATTCGAAAATGAAATCACTTAGGATTCTACTCAGAAGCAGAAGTGTCCCAGTGGATTCCGATCTTTGTGGATATATCCACGTGATATTTGTACTGGTTGTATTAGTTTAAAGAATTGAATATTGGTCACTTACTTTTTAAGTTTTTGCAATGTCATATTAAATTAAAAAGATTAGATTAAAAATTTGTACTTTCTTAAATAACTGAATACTAGTGATTCAAAGACTAAGTCAATAAAAAGTAAATAAATACGGAAATTACTGCTGATGTTTATCCAAATCGATTTTTAAAAAAACATAGCGAACATTGAAATTGATTTTCGTAAAAAAAATATAAACTTTACTTTGGAATTCGTATAATTAAAAATTTGTATTTCAATAACTTTTTTTTTATATATTTCCCTATAAAACCCGTTAATTAATACGACCCCGTTGTTTTTTGTTTAGTATTGATCTAGTAAGCTGAAATTTTAATTAGTATTTTCATAAAAATTGTAAATATTTTTTTTTTCAAAATGTACAAAATCGCGAAACACTTTCGTAGGGTTGCCATACAAAAATTTAACTTTCACGTCTGCTACGAAAAGGGTACGTGAAATCTAAAAATCTGTAAAAAAAATTATTAACATTTTCATTGCTTGATAAACTTGTTTCGAAGAAAATTTAAAAAACGAACTTAGCTATTTTTCAAGACAGATGCGTGTCTAGGCTATGTTTATTGTATTGACATTTTTAAGTCAAATAATATTATACAAACATTTTATTAATAACACAAACATTAATATTTTCATTGAAATAATGTAAAATTTTAATTGAATTACATTCAATTAAATTTAATATATTTGATGTACATATACATCGCTTTAATTAATTTAATTTAATTCAATGCAATTCAATTAAAATTCCACATAATATTATGAAAATGGTCATTATGTTTTCATAAATAAAAAGTATACTATAACTAAGGTAATGAAAGTATCTTGCATTATATCAATGAAATTCTTACATTAAAGGAAGGAAAATTTTACAAAATACATTTCATAAATGCAATGTATAAAATATCATTGGGCTAATGAAAATATTCTTTAAAGCAATGAAGCTTTCTGCGTTGTGTTAATTAAAGCATATATGGTATTAATAAAACTTTTGTTGATAGACTTCATTGTTGCTATGAAATTTGTACATTACTATAAAGAAATCACATTTATTATATCCATAACTAATTTCATTGTTACAATGCTAGCTTTCGTTAAAGATTTATGGTTCCAGAAATAATGAATTAACATTCATTAACGTAATGAACCGCTACATTGGAGGTATATTAATGAAAAAAAATAATTGAGATAATAAACGTTTTCATTGTATTTATGCCTGTTTTTGGCTCAGTGTAAAGGAGTACGAAGAAAGGGGAACCCTGAGGGATAGTTCAAGAAGAGCACTTATTAGGACATCCACAAATTTCCTCCGTAGTCTGTGAGGTAATTATAAAAAAAACAAAAATTCCTGAAGCTAAGGCAATTCTTTCTTTATTTCCATCGTTTAAAGTGCATCCCCGCACGGTAGAAGGAATTGTAAGTTGAGCAAGCAAAAATATGTAAATGTATTTTCAAAATGACAAAATTTGCCAATTTTCTTTTGGGATCTCTTCTATAACCCATCAAATAATTGTGGATATTTGGCTTTCGCTAGAAAAAATATCAACAATAAATTATTAAGATTGAATGACGACAGTACAATACGAGCAAAACGGCGGAAACCAAATGCAACTATTACTTCAGAAGATTTAATATCTGATCCATCGCCGCTACTAAGTCCTGACGATGAACAATTTTTTAAGAGTTGTGCTGCAATAGAGCAGGAAGAAGACTTTTACTCCTAACGGTCCTAACGGTCCTTAATTATCTACGAAAAATATCCATTTTTCTTTTATAATCCTAACTTGATAACTTAAGTATGATATCATGACTTTTGAATACAGTTTCTTTTTTGTAGGTGCTATTTGAATTTTCGCTTCAGTACCAGAAGGAATCAAATTTTTTGTTGGAAAACTGGAACAAATACTCTGCGATTATGGAGGACATATTAAAAGAAACGATTGGTGAAATAAAAGAATATGATGGTAGGTTATTTTTAACTTTAAAAATTGAATGGTTCTAAATTAAGATAATTATAGGTTGGAGCAACAAAATTCGGTTCTTTTTATAATTATTAAAACAAGTTAGGAGATCGAACTTGAAATTTAGCGTTAACAAACTTCTGAGATTTGAAAATGTAATTTTCAAAATTATTATTAGCTCAATCTAATACAACAAAATGTTTTAGTCAAATACTGAAATATCACAGTACAAGTTAAACAATCAGCAACTCGTTTTTCATTTCTACAAGCTTTTGATTCTCTTTTTAAAACGTTTTATGTATTTAATGTTCAATTTGATCCAGATTTGCAAATATTTTGGAATTTTTTTTCTAAGTTCATATATAACATAAATTCTAACCAAGCATCTACTATATTTATTGAAATTAATTCCAAATTTCAAAACAAATTCTGCCAAAAATAATGTTGACTTGTTTATAAGTTTTAAGTTTTTTTAAGTTTGTTTCAATTCTCAATATATAATAAATAAATAAATAAATAAATAAAAAAAAAACGTTCTGTTTTATTTTAGAATCTTGTTAAATAATTTCGGTTCCAACTTATGAATCATTTTTAAGATGTTCCATTTCAATTTGTAGAGCTTCTTATCAAAGTATTAAAAGCCTATCCACGCACGAATTGAAATTTTAACTCAGTTTTTATTAAAATTTAATATATTCTAACTTGATTCTAATTCACAATATATTAAATTTAAATTCTCTTCGATAATAAATTTTAATCAATATAAATTAAATTCTAATTTGTTTTTATTGCAGGTTTAGTTATAAGGGTTGTATTACATCTTAAGCTTTCTTAAGATTAATACAGCATTTTAATATAGTTATATTATTAGTTATTAATCTACTTTTGGAGTGGACTTATATACAATCTTATAAAGATTAGAATTTACTTCCAAATTTTTAACTGTGTAGTTGTCAGATTATTGCTGGCCTGCTATTTTGTCTCGGTAATAGCGATGGCTTGAGTGGAAAACTTTTTGGTCATGGCTCACTTGAGTTTTAGTTCTCGCGATTAGCAGTAGTCAAACTTCCTTTTCATGATGTTGTGTACCAAGAAGCTTAGCAACGTGCCTATGCAAAGCCCGCCTTGCCTTACTTTCGTGGCCTGCTCAATTTTTGTGCTACACGTGATTCGCGGGTGGCGTGGTCCGATCCGGCTAGTATTATTACGTCGCGGTGAGCGTCCCTTCACCATGTGGAGCAAGGAGGCCGTAGCTGGCCGCACCTACTCGGTGAAATTACCCATCTACCCACACCAGGGGCAGTCCTGGGTTCTTACAGGTGAGAGTGTGAATAATGATCATTTTTACATGACACCCCGCTTACCCACGTTTTTTTTTTTTTCAGGCGGTACCCTCAACATTACCGGGCGATATGGGTTGTGCGCGTGCTGCCACCCGGTGTTCGATTCGGCCATCACCGCCATCATTCTGCCCTTAATGGCCACCCCCTCCCCCTCGGAGTTGATGAAGAATCAAGCGAGGATTGGGAGTGAGACCCCTTCGGAATGGTTTCTCTCGCTTCTTTTTGTTTTATATGTATTTTCATTTCTTGTTTTACTAGCTTTCCTGTCTTTCTTTCGTTTCCTTTTTGCTTGTACTAAAAAAAAATAATAAATAAAAAAAAAATAAAAAAATGTTATTGTTTTGATTTTTATCCCCCTCCCCTATTCTAAAAAATATTTTTTTTTTATTTTTCCCCTCCTTTCCTTTTTGTGTTTTTCTTCTGTTGTCTATCGGGCTTAGCTAGGTTGATTCGATCTTGCTCGGTTCTCGGTTAAGCTTTACAACAATTTTGATTTAACTTTCTATTTTTAGAAAGATTCTTAGCTTTCTTTTCTTATTATTGGCACGGTGGGGCTTTACAAAATTTTGTTTTTGTTTGTTTTCCCTACATAGAGTACATAATCTATGAATATACATATCATAATTTCTAACTTTGCTATTATTATTTACTTTGTATAGTTGTAGCCTGGTAAAACTTTTAGTGAGTTTTAATTACCTCGTTTTTGGTATTACCCCTGTGTTTTATGTGCTAATGATTTTTCCACCATTTTTAATTTATTTGCTTTTAATCCTTAAAATATTATTATTATTATTTTTTTTAATAGGAGACTGGTGAATCTTATTCTTTCTTTCAATTTCTTTTTTAGCTCTTATTAACTATGTATTCAATTTAATGAATTTTACTATTTCTATTTTTATATACTATCCCCCCCTTTTTTTTGTTTTCTTTGTTGTATTTTATCCATACATATTTATTTATGTCTAGTTTTAAGGTAGTTTTTCTTTAATGTTAATGTTTTATTTATTTATATTTAAATCTAAAGAATTTAATTTGATTTCTACTCTATTTCTCTTTACATGTATTTATGTCTTTGTTTTGTTTTGTTATGTAGTTTCATGGCATTTTTTCTTTGACACTTTTAGTATGCTTTATTTTAGATTTTGTCTTTACTACCATTAATGATCTTATTCATATATTTGCTTCATACATGTGACCAGGTCTACTTTTTGTTATAATGTTCTTTTAAATTAGGAAAGTGCTCCATGTCGGCAGTGCCGATGTTCACACTATTACACTATTTGAACCGATTTGGTCCTGTCGTGACCCAATATTCAATTGGTGAAATTGTGACATCATGACTCGAGCTAGCAGCAGTAATTACACGATTTGCAAGAACTAAGCATTTTACTTCGCACAGTGAAATGCCTGGCGATTGCGAATTGTTTACTTGAAAACTGTCACATCCACTGCTGTATGTAACTGGGCATTGAGTCATGGTTAAGTAATTCACTTCGCATAGTGAAATACTCAGCTGGGCTCACTGTTTGTCTACATGTCTACATGATTAACGTAATACTTTGTAATTATGATTGCAAGGTATTGCGCTTGTCACTGGGTCAAAGTGCTTCCGCCTGGTTGAATGGAGGTGAGCACGGTCGATTCGGTAGATAGGGTTGCGCAGTTATAAGTTGTGTTGTTTTTAAGATGATGGTTCGGTGTCAAGTTCGTTAGTTGTAATTCGAAAGTGGGATCACAAGTATCGGCCATGGAGTGATAACTCCATTTAACTTATATTGTAGTAGAACTAACTTAGTAAAAAATAAAGTTTTACATTTGAATTGAAAAAAAAAGAGGAAGATAATAAAGAGTATAGGTAAAAAAAAGAAGAATTAAAGAAAAGATAGAAGGAAGATAATAAAGAGTATAGGTTAAAAAGAAAAAAATAAATAAATAAAAGAGAAAAATTTGAGAAGCAAGTAAGTGTTTTAAAACTACTATAAACATAGGAAGGTTGCCCGTTTAAAATAGGTTAGTTAAGTATACGGAAGTGGCACAGAATGAAGGCGATCGAGATAGTGCTGTATTGTGAACCTAAAATCACAGCAATATACATAATTACTTACCTCCTATGGATTTTCCGTAACATCATACCATGCATTCATGTTCATAAATTTCTTACCATGCATATTTCTAATTATACTTACCCCATAAATTTCCATAGACCTCCTAAAAATGTACAAATCTTCAAACTACTTACCGCCATAAATTTCCTCTAGCATGAATAGTCCACTTGCATAAAATACTTGCTTGACACTTTTGTACACACATAACTCACAGAGTTAATGTGCTTCATATTGTTTATCGCTCAAAATATAAAGAGCAAGATCCAATTACAGACCCAAGCCAACAAATTAACAAAGGCACATGTCTTGCCTAGCAAAACTCGATCGCCTTATTTTTTTCCAATTTTTCCGATTGGTCAGTTGAACGCACCAATGATAAAATACTTTCCGTGATAAAATATGTTGCACTGCTAAGAGGGCAGCAGTTCAGGAAAAGCACTCTTTCAGTATACGCGGTCGGAAGTCGGAATTAATTAAAAAGTTTTAATGTTTTAAAATTCAAAGTCTTCCTAATTAATAATTTTGTAATTTGTTTAAATTGAATTAAATTAAAGCCATTGGAGTTAAATACAATTTTTTTAAGGAAGAGTGTTTATTTTTTAAATCCCACCTGAAGCTCCCCCTGTGCCGCCCTTCACCACAGGAAAGCACGGCGGTACGCGGGTTACAACAGCTGGTAGTCCTGGTAGTAGGATCGGCGATAGGCGTAGAACAGAACGGCTATAGTATTACGGAGATAGCAGAGTCTGGATTTCTTTTCGAATACGTGGGAAAGATACACTTCTACACTCGACATTGGACTATCCTGTCTACGTTGCAGATACCAGATGTTCGCCGTCAATTGCAGCAGCCTGGTGGCAGGTTTTTGTACCGAAATTATACATGCTGGAGTAAAAACAAGATGTACGGTAGCAGTAAGGGAAATTGACGGTTAGGTCAGTCAGATTAAGCAACAAGAGGAGGAATTATTACATCACACCCATGCTGGAGCTTCCTCAAGAAGAAAACGATCCTTTTTCGATGGGATAGGTGCCGTATCCAAAACACTTTTTGGAACGCGGGATCATTAGGATTCCAAAAAAATCTACACTGCACTCGATGAGAACGAGAATCGTACCTTCAGCCTTCTAGAAGACCAGATTACCCTTGTGAAGTCAACTTTCGACCTGAGGTGAGAGTGTTTATTTGCTACCTTTTCCTGGTATTTGGCAATT
This sequence comes from Dioctria rufipes, assembly GCA_963924295.1. Taxonomy (NCBI): domain Eukaryota; kingdom Metazoa; phylum Arthropoda; class Insecta; order Diptera; family Asilidae; genus Dioctria; species Dioctria rufipes. The sequence goes on from OZ002742.1 coordinate 84,330,165, forward strand.
TCATTTTGGATTTCTTCCAATGAGTGCGTTCCCTGGTAAACTGATTTGTGGATATCGTTTCCCATTAAAATCTCCATTTGTACAAAATTTTCGTTTTCAGATTTGGGTAAAATTTTGGCTAAGCTCAAGTTAAATAAGCTAATCATATTTTAAGCGTGATTAGCTTATATGAAAATTGCCAATATTTGTTGGAGATGTATGAGATTTTAGTTATTCCATACTATTTTAAATTTTTGTTCTTTTCTCCCTGTTACATACAAAAACCCAACACTAAAGTATGTATGGGGACCGACATTCCTGCGGAGACGACTCCCAGAAAAACAAAAGTATCAAATGTCAAAATTTTAAAAGTCCAAAAAATACCCCCGCATTAATGCTCCATACAATTTTAATAAAATAATTCCCATGACAAATTTTGCTTTCAGCAAAATTTGTCAGTGAAAACCAAAAGGCAAATCGCAAAAAAAAATTACAATATGTAGTACATACGTACATACATATCACGAAAAGCTTTCACGCTCAGAAATGCGCGCCGCGAAAATACATTGTATGTATACGCGTGTCGCAATATCAATCGTCGTGACGGTGGCTGATGTTTATAAAAGCATCAAATTTCAAGCCTCCGTCCAACGAAAAATATTCTGGACTTGTTTAATCAAGTCCAGAATAAATGAAAATTTTTCTCAGGGTAAAAATGCAACTATGCATTTTCTACTCTGAACGAGGGCTCTTGATCGCGACAAAAGTGATCAAGAAGTTGAATTTTTAATTTGGTTAACGGCGGTTCGGGAGTCTAATTTGATAATCGAGTAGAAAAAAAAAGGGGAGTTGAATAAAAAGAACAGGTGTAATAATAATAAGAAAAAAAAGCTTAAAACGTTTTTGAGAAAAGATCTTGGTCGCTCGCGGTGAATGAAAGTATTTAGATGTAAACCGGAAGTGCGCGGAAAGGAAAGTTAATTAAGAGATTTGTAATTTAAAAATTAGTAGGTTAAATAAACAAAGAAAAATTGTAAAATCAAGTGTCCGTAAACTGAAGGAAATTTTATAAGAAATAATAAAAAGAAAGTGTAACCACAAGGAAAATAGTGTTTGGATAGTTCCTGCAAGTCCCAAAAAGGTACGTAACATCCCTTTTACACCCTCATTTGCCGGTTGTTGGGTATACAACACTAAGGACTTTGACATTTAAACAAAGCACTTGGACGTTTTTGTCAAGTCACTTTTTAAAATTGCACAAAAAGTATTAGGTAAGCTGCCGTAAGCTAAGATATTTTATACTGTATGCTTATGTAAATCACACATCGCTTATACAAATCATCCAAAATGCTAATGTTGTATAATTATGTATTTCCTCATTTAGCGAAAATTAATTTCAAAACGTTTTTCTAAAAGATTTCATCTTACATATTAACCCATATATGTCAGTTTCTTTGTAATCGTAACAATTGCAAAGATAAATAAAATAAAAGCATTTTACGTGCACTGATCAATACCCGGACAGCATAAATAAAGAATGACCTAATGGCTGATCAGAATTTATGGCAGAATGATTTACCTTCACAATCATGACCTACTTCGCAAGTAAACAAAGCGAAGTAGGAAATAAACAAAACCTTGATTGCAAAAAACTAAAATTCTGGCACAGAAATTACTCGCAGCCGATTCTGCATTTTTTGGAATGAACCAATTAATTTCCAATAGAGTAGAAGAAGTTGAGTTAGAGTCCTGTCAGTAAGTTCAGTTCAGTTTTTTGTGGAGAGTTTAAAGCATTAAAGCCGTTTAGTTATTAAAGTTTATAAGTATTAAAGTGTAAAGTATAACAAATTAATTACTACGAAAATAAAAGATTAAAGTGTGTCATATTCGCCTTTTGTAATCAAAGCCTCCACATCCATTATCTCGCAGTGTGTACAAACTAAACACCACACTAAGTTGAATTTTCCAAAGTAATAACGAATGCATGTATCAAAAGTTATGTTAAATTACCTAAGTTCTTGATGCGCCCTAGATTTTGTAAAATTCATAAGTTTTTCTTTTGTGGTATTATATAGCCAGGTAGTAGGTGATAATTGGCACGATCGCCATGTATTAAATAAAACGTTTATATGGCCCAAGATTTTGTTTAAGCGGGAGTAGCAAGTACTGCATAACTCCGGTTTTATTTAATTGTGGGGAGTAGGTATAATAGCATGACTCCACCGAATAAATTAAAACACAAAAATCAATTGGTGATCACTGATCGCTGACTTTAATTATAATCTGTTCCATGGTTTTACTATATGCTATTTATATCTTAAAATTAACTTACGTTTAACTTACCTATAGTACCGGGGTCAACGTATCGGCACAAAAATGCAAGCCGTGTAAATTGTGCGAGTAATTTCATAAACTATGTGCTTGCTTGCATTTTTGTGGCGGTGCTTGGTTGACCCAATATTCTTTCTCAATGGTGTAATTATATTTATGTGGGGCAATGCGTGATTGCCTCATAAGCAATATGTTTTGTTTATTATTTATTGAAATCGGTTATGGGTTCACCACACTTTCAGTGTACACAAAATTTTCTATAGGTTTAAGCATATACTAAGCAATTTATGGCCTTATTCACCATATATAGTAAATCAGCAAAATCGCAACTGAAAATCATTATTTCCACCACACAAGGGCATATAGCGTCACAGTTTATAGGAATCTGAAAACAAACCATTTGATCTATGTAACATAAGAACACAAGTCATTCCATATAGCAAATGATGCTATAATCTACTTCCCAAGCAGATTTCAATACTTTATAACCTATTTAACTATGTATATTTGATATGCTAAATGGCTATTTCTTATAGCCTCGAGTCCCAGTAAGTTATAAACTGTGCAGCATCCTATTCCTTTGTTCTACCTGATGCTATACGTACGTAAAGGACATTTTGCGACTTAAACAAATCTGAGACCCTAAAACTATCACTAAATTTATGGAAAACTCGTGCAATAAGTCAAGGCAAGAAGAGTGTCCGTTCAAGTCTTACTTGAAGTACATTTCCCACTTCACAGAATGCCCGATATTGGTAAGGTAACACCAAATAATATTTTGCTTTTACCGTTGGTGCAGACATCTAGCAGAAAGTAGCATAAACATTGTTTATATATCACTCAAAGAGAAACTCACCACAGTTTCTGAGTTTTTTTTTATTAACAACGGCACATACAGTCAAATCCTAAATATTTTTTGTGTTTTGTGACTTTTTTAGTATTTTTATTTAAAAAGCAATAAAAGCGTTGGTAATAAGAATTCAATAATTATAGTCGTCATAATTAATACTTCTAGTAACAAAATTCTATATTATCGAGTGAGTAGTTATTTTGTTGTGACAAATATTTGATCTTAACCAGGTGGGAAGTATAGTTCCCTCTGCTTATAGAATCTATATCAGATAATGAGCTATTTGTATTCGTTACCTCATGAAGATGAAATATGTAATATTGATGCTGATGAAGGTGCCTTAGCAGAAATTGCAAAGTTGGATTATTTGGAATGTGCCGATTCCAATGAAATACATCTTCCTTTTGAAGAAGTGACATTAATCATGACAAATTGCATAAAGTTCGACCCATATTAGATTTTCTAAATACTAACGTTGTACAGTCATATACTCCTTCATCATATCTGGCTGTAGATGAATCTATGATCCCCTTCAAAGGAAGATCAAGTTTGAAGCAATATATGCCAATGAAACCTGTAAAGCGGGGTTATAAAGTGTGGTGTCTGGCTGACTCGAGAACTAGCTACATTTTGAATTTTTCTATTTACACTGGTAAAAATTTGTGCCATTAAAAATGTAGTACTTGATTTAACAAGAAATGTAACTACAGAAAGTATTGTTGCTTTTGACAATTTTTTCACCAGTATGAGCCTTATGGGAAAATTAGCTGAAAAAGGAATATTTTCATGTGGTACAGTAAGAGGAACTAGTAGAGGCTTACCAAGGTTGAAAAAACTTTATCGCGAGGAAATTACCTGTATGAAACCAAAGGTAAGGTAGCTGCTACTAAGTGGATGGATAATAAGGCTGTTGGTATGCTGTTCACTGTACATAGTCCTCTAGATCTTGCAACAGTTCCTCGAAGAAATAAAGATGGTTCTAAAACAGAAGTTTCGTGTCCAAAAGTTGTCTCAATATATAATAAAATAATGGGTGGAGTGGATAGGTTTGACCAATTTCGAGAGAGGTATGCAATTGGTAGAAGGTCGATAAAATGGTGGCATCGAATATTATATTATCTTATTGACTTAGCTATTGTAAATAGCTTCATAATGTGCAAGCATTCCAAAAGGGCTACAAATACAAGGTTTGACCAATTATCATTTCGATTACGATTGGCCAGACAGCTTATTGGTGGTTATAGTAGTCGAAAACGCAGAGGTCGTCCAGCCAATAATTATTTAAAGCATATGCCTGATCCAGTAGTTCCCGACGACGTAAGAATGGCTGAATTTGGTAAGCACATGCCACTTTAAAATAAAAATTATCGGAGGTGCAGATTATGTAGTAAAAAAAATGCAGAGAAAAGAACCCGATATACATGTACATTCTGCGATGTGCCATTATGCATAAATCCATGAATTCCAAAATTTCATAGAAAGTAGTAACATTAGTTTTATATTCAAATAAATGTTTATTTCTATTATTTTTTTACTAATAAATGAATTTGAAGTATTACAATAACAATTTTTATATTTTTTAGTAAATCAATAAAGCCGTGGGATGTATTTATCCCACCTCAAGTATCTCTTAGTCACAACATATTTTTTAATTTTTTTTTTGTACATAAAATTAGTCAATATTATTGAAAACAATTCACAATAAAAACATATGTCATTTTCATATTGGAATTAATTCGCCTGGGAAAGGGTTAAGGCTTAACCACATTGTGCATATGCTAGCATATGCAAAGACGCGAACAAGTGCTTTTCATAGTGTCAACCCACAATAGGAATAAGAAGAAGATCGTATTTTGCATAAGAAAAATTGACATTTTGTGTAAGCAACATTAACAAGCCGGAAAATGGAAACAGAGTGCGTAATATTTTTCGCATCATTGATTAATTCTTTGAGAAATTTTAAGTCACTGTATAACAAGAAGCACCCATTATACCACAATAAAGGTAAAAAAAAAAATATGGGTGAAAATTAGTATAGAAACGGGAAAATTACCTGATTGAGAAAAATTTGCCAATAGTATTACTTAATAAAGTTATTGATTAATTTTGATTGTGCAGTTGATGTATATGCAAAAACTGGTGGAAAATGTTTGCGAGAGAGATTTTGCAAGGAATTAAAGAAAATAAATTTGCCATCTGGGAGTGCTTCCGGTGACGGGAACTACTGGAAGTATTATGAAGGTCTCCTATTTTTAAGGGATCATATACGGCCGCGAGAGCGAGAGTGAGTAAAAGTTTACATTTAATATATTACAGAATATTGAATGCTATGTTATTTCAAATTTAGGACAAGAAGCAATGATTCATACAGCGATTTAATTTGCGACGATGAAGACGAAATCGCTGACAACTGCAATACATCCAACTGTGAAGCGCGGATTATAACTTCAACCGGCACTGCAGCAGAGAAGAAAAAGAGGAAGAATCCTTTTGATGCAGTATGCAGTAAATTCACGGAAACGTTGAATAAGTTTGAAGGAAGTTTGCAGAGCAGCAATAAAAAGGACAGCACGGAGGCTGCATTTATGAATTCAGTTGTAAGTTTGATGAAAGATTTGCCGGAAAACATCAAAGAGTGACACATAGGCGAATATTTAATTTAATTATAGATTTAAGAAGTGACTATATATAGAATTTTAAAATGTTTTGCCACTGTACTTATATTTTTAATAAAAAAAAAAAAGTACAAACTTTATAATTTATTATTTTGATCAAACAGTCTGTTCTCATTATTAAGAAAATTTACATATTGTTGTTCCCTTATTTCAGATGCACGTTGTTCTCCAAATCTGTTTTGGTTGCGAGAGGGACGAATTGAATGGACAGGGTGCGGCAAAAAGATCTGACGGTTTTAAAATAAAACCAACACAAAAATTAAAACTGATACAAATTATTTTATTGCTTATTACAGAAGAGTGTTCACGTAAATTAATGAAAATAATATCAGAGCAACCGATTTCAACCGTTTAAGATCTGAAGATAACATGCTTTAGATGATGTCCTTCTTTGACCACTCATTCTTCCACTCTTACACTGAAGCTGTCGAACATTTTCTCTAACATTGTAGGAGACAGGTTGGCGATTTCTTGACTTATGGACTCTTTTAGTTCATCCAGTGTTCGGGGTTTGTTTGTGTAAACTCTTGCTTTAAGAAACCCTCATAAGAAAATATCACTTATTAATATAAGTAAGGTAAGTCGTAACATAGTAGATGTACTGGAAAGTGTATCTAGAAACAGTTTAAATCTTAAAAAGTAAAGTATTTCATTTACATTGAAAAGATTGTTGTGCAAATCAATATAAACTGATTATTAATATTTATTTACTGTTTTGTTAAGTGTTTTTTTTAATTTATTAAAATTAATTATAAAATTTTATTTGTTTTAGTAATTTTTATTGAAAAAATTAGTATTAGTTATAGTTTATTATGTATTGTAAAAGAATATTGAAATATATTGAAAAATCTGTGAACTGATACTGTTGTCAAGAGTTTTTTTTTTTAAATAAGGTACTTTATGGAATAAACGCAAATAATCGGAGCAAGCTAGCCATGCAATGTCCCCAAAACGCGAGATTACTCGGCCACGAAACTTGCTTCTCAAAAACTCATTGGCTGTATGGAAGTTTACCCCATCCTGCTGGAACCACAGCCTCCTGCGCACTAAACGATTTCTCTGAAGTTCAGGGATCAGGAAGTTCTTCAACATTGAGAACGTTGCTCCATGGCTACTAAAAATATGCACGCGTGGGCTCTGGAACGCGCCTACCCCCAAATAGAAAGCAACTTGTTAGATGGGTGTGCGATATTATTGTTGAAAAGCATGGGTATTATCCCACTGTTCCGGGCTGAGCCTCATCGTTAGAAACTTTAGCGTCACCTGAATGTCAAAATAATCACTCGTGTCGTTTAGTTCATCCAGTGTTCGGGGTTTGTTTGTGTAAACTCTTGCTTTAAGAAACCCTCATAAGAAAATATCACTTATTAATATAAGTAAAGTAAGTCGTAACATAGTAGATGTACTGGAAAGTGTATCTAGAAACAGTTTAAATCTTAAAAAGTAAAGTATTTCATTTACATTGAAAAGATTGTTGTGCAAATCAATATAAACTGATTATTAATATTTATTTACTTTTTTGTTAAGTGTTTTTTTTAATTTATTAAAATTAATTATAAAATTTTATTTGTTTTAGTAATTTTTATTGAAAAAATTAGTATTAGTTATAGTTTATTATGTATTGTAAAAGAATATTGAAATATATTGAAAAATCTGTAAACTGATACTGTTGTCAAGAGTTTTTTTTTTAATTAAGGTACTTTATGGAATAAACGCAAATAATCGGAGCAAGCTAGCCATGCAATGTCCCCAAAACGCGAGATTACTCGGCCACGAAACTTGCTTCTCAAAAACTCATTGGCTGTATGGAAGTTTACCCCATCCTGCTGGAACCACAGCCTCCTGCGCACTAAACGATTTCTCTGAAGTTCAGGGATCAGGAAGTTCTTCAACATTGAGAACGTTGCTCCATGGCTACTAAAAATATGCACGCGTGGGCTCTGGAACGCGCCTACCCCCAAATAGAAAGCAACTTGTTAGATGGGTGTGCGATATTATTGTTGAAAAGCATGGGTATTATCCCACTGTTCCGGGCTGAGCCTCATCGTTAGAAACTTTAGCGGCACCTGAATGTCAAAATAATCACTCGTGTAAAAGTCTGAATTCGCCCATAAGCCGTGACTTAAGAAGAGATACACACCACGATCAAAAAGGCTTTGGAACTTGCGGTTTTGGAGAAAGAGGAGGCAGCAATCTCTCGTCCACTTGTTTCACGGACGCCTATCGTAGCGGTTCTGGTCAATTGTAGCTGTGTTCTTTTGTGTCCGCAGAACAGATCAGAACAAGAGATACACAAAAGAGCGCCTCAAGAGAACAAGATTTTTATGTCCAGTAGTTGGCACTACTTATGATTCACTTCTTGTAAAAAAGTTAACAGGTGAAAACAAAAATAAAATGGATATCAACAGAGAAAGATAAGATATTTTATTATTTTACTTTATTATTATTTTTATTATAGGGTAAACGCACCAATTCGCGTCCATTTAAGGATATGCCATCCTTACAAGAAGGGTTCTTAATCGAATTTCCTTGATGTCGATGTTTAAAGTTTTGTAATTTTGTAAGCGGAATATTTATCTTTAATCTAATGTATGCGGAAATTATCAGTTTGTATCCACCAAGGGGCTAATTCGCGTCCAGGTTAAAAAAAAAGTTATAAAAACTGCTTTTATATGGGGGTGTTAAATAAATGTCGTTTTGAAAGCTACGACTTTATTACGTTTTCGTTGTTCCTGATGTGAAAAGCAATTAAAAAATAATAAGTTGTGATAAAATTCACAGTAACAACGTTATTCAGCTCTATCATTAAATTTAGCTCCAGTGAAATCCATTATTTTGTGAATTAAACTAAAACCATTGCTATGGACTCCGCTGGATAGTAGCCCGATAACAATGTCGCCTTCTTGAATGGCTTGTGTTCGTGGAAGCATATTATTTCTTTCAGTAACTCCCAAAGAAAATCCAGCTAAATCGTAAACATCATCTCGATATAGTAACGGAACTTCAGAAATTTTCGAATCTAAAATGTAAATAGGTATATTTTATGTTCTATTGTGACAGTTCAAATATGACAAATGTCAAGCATTTTCAGTTGAGTTTTACCAACTTCTACAACTTAGAAAATTGTAGAACAGCGCCCCTACATTTTCATAGAAGATTTAAATGAAGCGAACAGCACAAATAGTTCGCATCACTCCACAGAGCAAATAGTTCTCTCCAATGTATGGAAGTTCTAGAACAAGGTACACAAAAGAACCCAGCTTGTATTGTGTCAACGCGTATATATTTAATCGAAACTTTAAATCATATTTTGTAGAATTAAAGAATGATAGGAAGACATTTTAAATAAAGTTGTTTTGAATTAGTGGAGTGGACCGTGTCTTTTTATTGTATAGCAAACTACGGATATACAAAAATTGTTGCCACGAGACCAGGATATTTTCCAGAGAAGTGGGCAACAAATTGGTGACCCTGAAACACGAAATTCAAGAGCACTCCAGCAAATTGCACAATCAAGTCGCATTCCTCGAGCTACGCATCTTACATTAAGGCGCAACGAAACGCTTTAGGAGAAGACGCTACTGGACCCGCCATTTCGAGAGGCGTCGACGGCGTCCTAATTTTTGAGCACAATTTGTGATCCCGAAAGTTGGCTAAATTCTAGCAAACTGCATAAAACATCTATAAAAGAAAAGCTGAGATATTTGTTTTTATGTCCATGCGGTTTCGCATCGAAAATTGCATCATACTACTTAGCAGAAGCACAGAATCATTACCACATACGGAAGCAAAGCTCGCACAAAAGCTTTTCACTTATCAACCAGCATAAACATAGTAGTCGAGACACAGCAGAAAATAACATCGCCTGTGAAACAATTATTGCATCAGCAGTCTCCCTCTGCCACAGCAGCACGTTCCAGTCCCAGTTTCATTTGACGTTTCTCAACTTATTCGCACAGAAACTGTTTACTTCGCAGTTTTGGTAACTCCAACGAAAATATTCGATATTATCTTTGCTTCGCAGTGATGGGTACAATATATTAGCATTGCATTTGGCATTGGCGTATTCGTAAGTAACGAGCTAGGAAAGTCGAAGCTTTCGTTATCAGAGAGCAACAAATTGGGAACTCAAGGAACGCAAATTATAATCATATCCATAATTACACAAACCAGCCCAACATCAACGATTGGATCGCATTCATTTCGGCATTTACCGTATGACAGCATCGAAAATACCTCATCAGATACTCCCGGAAGTATTTTTTTTCTTCTTTTTCTTTCCTCTTTCTATTTAGTCAATAAATTTTCTGTGACAAGTAAACTTGTGTTCAACAAAATTATTAGAAATTCGATTTTTTTTTTCTATTTTATATTTTTTTTTGGTTAATCAGAATTTCAGATTTATATAAAAATACTTCCTCCCTCTAGCAGGACTGACCGCGGGCAACACTTCGATTCAGTTATATCTTAATGTAATTTTTCTTTTTTGCTTTAGCATGCCGTGACAACTTTTGTTATTTGTATATCTACACACTGATATAAATTTGATTGTTTCGTACTGTTCGTTTGACATTTATCGTCCTTTTAAGTGAAATTTTCAATGCCAACGGTTGAAAAATTAGAGCTCCGTATAGAAAGTTAACTTGTTTTTTTTTTCTATATTTCTAGTTTTTTTTGGGAGCTAAAAAAATATGGGTAAGTAGGAAATTACCTACTTTTTACGCTGATCTAGGTAGTTTATGTATTTTCAAAAAATAATCGACCACCAGTGGTTGCGTAATGTACCCCGCCAAAAGGCGGGTAATCAATGTAACGTAAAGTTTTGTGCACATATGGAATACCTTTCCTTGAATGCGTCTTACATCTTTTTGGGTGAATAATATTCGCATTTACATCAATTTAATAATTTTAACAGCCGAACAACCTTTACTTACATACATATTATCATTTTATCCATCAAATTAGTGTATTTTGCTTATTTTGCTATAGAAATGTCTGAAAAACTACCAAAGGAAAAGATAATAGTGACTAATTCTCCAGTTGAAGGAAAACGGAAGAATTATTTGTCAAAAATGTCTGATGAGGAGATACAAGAAATGATGACTTCAAATCTTGCTGATCAATCTGATGAAGATAGTGACTACATCGCCAACTTTGATGATGAAAACGATTGTGTTATAAAGGATCCAGTTATCGATAATTCCATTGTTGATTTGAGAAGAACATTGTTTTCTGATTTCCTCAGTAAGGCTATGAATCTGAGCTTGAATCTGAGTAATATACCCATTCCACCATTTGAGTATACACCGCCATCCCCCTCGATTGAGCAACAACATCAAGAGGGACCTTTTCCGGAAGCAAGCTCATCGTCCCAAGCATCCCCTCGATTGAGCAACAACATCAGGAGGGACCTTTTCCGGAAGCAAGCTCATCGTCCCAAGCAGTAGAATATTCTCCATATTCTCAAGCAGTAACATCTCCTGAAGCAATAGGTTCGTCAATGCCTGCGCTTGCACCAAGTGATCATCTACGCTTGAAAGGTAGACGTTTAAAACGACCTCGTTCACCACCACCACAAAGAGAAAAAGGAGGACCAGATGTTCCACCAAATGCCGGAGGATTTAATGGAAGGCTGACTGAAATCAACCCTAAGTCCGTAGAATTTGATAACATAATTTGGCGTAAGAAAAGTTTGCAGCTACATCGAAACGAGGTGATATTTTGTGGAGATGCCAGATTACCTGTACAGTTCAATGAATTGAAAACACCATTACAATGTTTTCAATATTTTTTGACCGATGAATTGATAGAGAAAATTTGTCATTTCTCAATCAACACAAAGTTTCAAGTAAGCAATTTGAAAATTAGGCAGTACATTGGGATATTGATATACATGTCAGTATTTCGTTACCCAAGCTTAGAAGAGTACTGGGGTGAACGTTCTTTTGAATCAATTCGAACAACCATGACATCGAGATAATTTTATGATATTCGGAAATACATTCGATTCAATGACTTCACGTTAATGAAAGACCGTACTCATCCTAATCATGATCCATTGTTCAAAATCAGGCCGGTTTATAATTATTTGAATGACAAGTTTGATTCGGTTCCTAAGTTGGCGCGGCTTTGTGTCGACGAGCAGATGTGCTCTACAAAAATGATAAGTGCTTTCAGGCAGTATATGCCCAACAAGCCCCATAAATGGGGTATGAAATTATTTGTGTTATGTGATTCTACTGGCTACTCATATCGTTTTGAAGTATATTGTGGCAAAAATGATAATGTGGTGCTTCCGAATACTCCCGATTTGGGAGCAACTGGTAATACAGTCGTCCGCCTGACACAGACAGTTCCAGATTTAAAAAATCACATTTTATATTTCGATAACTTTTATACATCACTGTCACTTATGTTTTATTTAAAAGCTCGAGGCATTTATGCATTGGGCACAGTGCGCTCAAATTGCATTAATAACTGCAAGCTCTCATCTGACAAAGCACTTCAAGGCCAAGGCCAGAAAAGAGGGTATATGGAGGAGCTTATGGGCTCTGCTTATGGTGTAGACATAACAGCTATTTTATGGAAGGATACAAAAAATGCTCGACTGCTATCTACATATGTTGGTGTGAAACCTTTTCTAACAGCGAATCCCCAGACGCAGCCTGAGAAAATAGCTCGATATGACCTAAAAAACAAGAAATTCCTTGAAGTTAATTGTCCGCGTATCATAAGAGAATACAACCATCATATGGGAGGCGTGGATCTCATGGACGGTCTCTTAGGACGATATCACATCCGAATTAAAACAAAGAGCGCTTCGTTGAAATTATTTTATCATTTTATTGATATGGCATTAGTTAATGCTTATCTTCTCCACAGACGTATCCATTCCGGAGGAGATACTGCCGAGTTACCGAAATTCCGCGTTCAAGTTGCGCAAGGCTTGTGCCATTACCAACAAAAGCCGAAAAAAAGAACAGTTGGCAGACCTTCAAAAGCTGCACCACCTACAAAATCAGCGCCGTCTGGTGTTAAAAAATCAGACGGATTGGGATTGGATGCTCGTTACGATGACATTGGCCACATGCCAGACCAATTAGATCGTTCTGCCAAACGAACATGTAATTTGGGCGGTTTCAAATCAGAAACCCAAATGTATTGTCTGAAATGTAATGTAAATTTGTGTCTATCATCCACAAAAAAATGTTTCCAAATTTATCATACTAAGCCACAATGACTTTTCTCTACTTTTTTTTATTAGATAATAATTACAAAATTTTATATATCTACTTTAATCTTTTCTAATAAAACAGAAAAATAATCAAAATCAAACCAGTTTTTTTTATCTTTTCGTTTTACGGGACTACCCGCCTTTTGGCGGGCTACATATTTTCTCACCTGCAGATAAAACTATTCATCCGATTTTATTTTCGACATAATTTCCGTGCTGTCTGCATCAATATTAACCAAACATAAATTAATCATTGAAAAAAAAAATTTCCTGCTAGAGGGTTAAGTTAATAGCAAAGTGATAAATTACTTTTTATCCGTTTTAGATTTCAATTGGTGTGAAGCCATACCGAAAGGCAAGTGGAGACAGATATTTGAGCCCGATAAATTTTAACCAAGGAAAGAGAACAAAAAAGAAAAAATAAGGTAATAAAAAAAAGAGATTCAGTAAATAATACTGTAAGGGATCCAAGGTAACACGATAAATTTTCTTTTGTTTTTATAAAATATTTCGTATTTAATATAATACACTACATACCTATATATATATATATTATATCTTATGATAAAAGAATCGGTGAATCACTACTTTCGTCGCTAAAGCTAAATACGATTTTCTTATTTATTAAGTTTTTTTTTATGATAAAAGCGCAAGTGACTGTTTTGACATTTAGAACTAAAAACATTTTAATTAGATTTGGGGTACATAATCTATTCCCGTTAAAATACAAAGTTGGATTTGTAACGATGACTGAAGAAAATAAAAATAAAGCTAATGAAGAAGGCCAGAGGGTAGACATTAATCCGTGTGAGGGGTTAGTCATTGAAAGCGTCAAGTTACCCACATTTTGGGATAAGGCTCCGGCGGCATGGTTCCTGGCCGTGGAAGCACAATTTAGTATAAAAAAGATTACGCGAGATTCCTCAAAATATTCACATATACATATTCTAGCTTCGTTGCCGGTAGAAGCCATTAACAACGTCATAAATGCACTCAGCGATCCGCCCGAAACGGGAAAATACGAGCATCTCAAACAACTACTAATTAAGCGACACTCATTATCAGAGCAAAGACGGTTGAAGGCTTTATTAACGGCGGAAGATTTAGCAGATAGAAAGCCTTCCGTTCTGTACCGGCATATGCAGTCATTAGCAGGGAATATGTCTGCGGTTAGCCTCACACTGCTGCAGTCTTTATGGGAACGGAAGCTACCTTCCACTGTGGCCATACCACTCACAGTATCGATAGACCAAAACTTCGAAAAAAAACTAGAACTCGCAGACAAAGTATGGGAGGTTACTCAAAATTCCCAAATCAGTGCGGTCCAGTGCAATAGCCAAACGAGACCTAGTGAATTACAGCAGATGCATAGACAGCTGGAAAGAACCATGAAAGAAATTGCAGAGCTTAAGCGTTCTTTCAGAGAATTCGCGGGGGGTAACCCTAGAGTTAGGATCAAATCACGAGGCCGGGGGGAGTACTAATAGCGCGCCAATTAAAAATAGCATATGTTGGTATCACAGACGTTTTAAGGAGAAAGCATCGAAATGTGTCACACCTTGCAACTTCAAGGAAGACGTTAAGGTCAACTCGAAATCACATTCAAACTAATGGCTCTAAATATAATCCAACCACAGAAAGACACATACATCAAGCAGAAAAAAGGATTAGAAAACAAAAGCACTATAGCAGCAAAAACAAAAATAGCAGATAAGTAGTGAAAACTAATAATACGTGGAAAGAACAACACAAGGTAACTATAACAAAATTATAATTACAAAGCAATTTTTTAAAAAAACATAAAATCAATACACAAGGTATAGATAGCTAAAATTAATAATTATATATATATATGATAAAGGCATGCAAAAAGGCATGCAAGGAATTACTAATTTAATACTAATAACTGCAAAGCACATAAGCACAATTTACGCAATTAAAACAATATTTAACACAAACTTAGCATAGAACCAAATACTAAAAACACAATACAATAAGAACTAAAACATCAAACAACGAGTGATTGTATATATACAACGGTAGATGCACTGGAACTGGTAAAATAGCACACCGGAGACAGATGGTACACAGAGGTTCAGATTGGAAAAGCGATACATACCCACAGCTGCGTTTCCACTGTGGTGCGAAATTAACACGCCCCAGTTGCGTCCTTTTGTACCAAGGTTATTACGTAAGAAGGTTTTTGAATCCTTACATAGCCTATCTCATCTCATTTTTGGCCGGGAATCCTGGACACAGGCCTGTATTCCTTAACAAAAAAACAAAGTACATAAACACACAAAATCCCCCACGGAACATTTGACGTGCCGAAAGGCAGGTTCGATAACATCCATCTGGACATAGTTGGGCCTCTTCAGGTATCTAACGGTCATACGTACCTTTTAACAGTGGTGGACAGGTTCACTAGGTGGCAAGAGGCATATCCACTCAAGGAAATTACAGCCGAGACAGTGGCGTGGACTTTCTTTAAAGAGTATGCAAGTCGTTTTGGAGTACCTCTGCAAATTACCACAGATCAGGGTACACAATTTCAGTCGAAACTATTCCGGGAACTAACGAATATCATGGGCTCTCAGCGCATCAGAACTACGGCATACCGTCCGCAGGCAAACGGGATGGTGGAACGGTTCCACCGACAGCTCAAGGTAGCTTTGCGCTGTCGCTCAGCGACTGAGCATTGGTTTGAAGAGCTACCAATTATTTTACTAGGCATTCGTTGCACATACAAGGAAGACATCAAATGCAGCCCGGCGGAATTGGTGTACGGTCAAACGCTCCGTCTACCAGCAGAGTTTTGCGCTGAATTCGAGAGCAAGATTTCAACTGACCCATACAATCTCGTTGAAAGGCTTAGGAGCAAAATGAATAGCATTAAACCTACGCAGCCTCGTTTGGCAAATATAACTTCCTTCGTGCGGAAAGGCTTATGGGACTCGGAACAAGTTTTTGTCAGATTGGAAGGAATTAAAGGCGGTCTAAAGGAACCTTATGAAGGTCCTTATCCGGTAGTGAAAAGACTGAGGAAGTGTTTTATTGTTCTTATAAAGGGAAAAAACCAGACGATTTCAATAGATAGACTTAAACCGGCAGTGATTGCGGCAGATGCAACACGCAAGGCTATAAGAAGGTAAAGTTTTCAACAGTTAAATTCAAATACACCGTTTTCACTGGAAATTGGGTGATGTTGAGGGCTGAGCTGTTATAGATAACCCTTCCCCTGTTAACATAATATAGAATACCTACCCCTATACATAAATGTAATAATCGCAGTTTCTCAGATCATTTACATTTCCATAGCCATACAGAAAAAAATTCATTCTAAATTCATAAACTTTTCCCACGTCCGGTACACCTTCATATGCACCAGACGCTTCGTAAGCATTTTCTCACCAAAATAGCATAAATCGCAATTCCCACATTAAAGAAACTTGCCGTTCTCGAAAACACAAAAATGCAGAAACTTGAAGCTCCCACGAAGTACAGGCGACAGTTTTCCTGCCTTTTTGAAAGTATGTAATTAGAAATAAAGCTAAGTTAGTTCCATCTAAGATTTTAAAGCGAGTAGTCGAATAAAGTTATAAAAGTAAATTGGTGTTTCAATTAATTTTTTTTTATCGTAGAAAAGATATCTACCTAAAAGTCTGAGCCTCATCGTTAGAAACTTTAGCGGCACCTGAATGTCAAAATAATCATATTTTGTAGAATTAAAGAATTATAGGAAGACATTTTAAATAAAGTTGTTTTGAATTAGTGGTGTGGACCGTGTCTTTTTATTGTATAGCAAACTACATATATACAAAAATTGTTGCCACGAGACCAGGATATTTTCCAGAGAAGTAAAGTGGGCAACACCACTAAGGATATAAAAATTGAGTATGCGAACTGCTGCATAGAAATCTTTCCCGAATTCAAAGGTAAAACAAGCTTAGGATATGTAATATTTTTCTGTTAATTTTATTCAGTTTTTTTTTATTTAATATTATATACGAGCTGTTATATGACCCTGTAGCACATAGAGGTTTCATTCAAACAAGGTTAAGAAATATGCAAGACGTACTTATATACACTTAACAGGAACTAAGAAAAAACCATCTTTTACCACATCATAAGATGAATACAGTTTAAATTCTGATTATTCAGAAAGAGATATTGAATTTCTAAAATATGCTTCTAATGAAAGCCAACTTGATATAATAAGATAAAAAACCAAGGAAACTTTCCAATACAGAAAACATCTAAAAAATAAGGAGGAGGACATTTTAAAAATATTTCCACGGTTTATTGATACATCTACATATTTTTGTAGGAAATAGATATTTTATTTTGCAATATTTTTAATAGTAAAACTTTTACTATTGTAGATATTAGAGGATTTTGTAAGAGAATTTGATGATAAATCGAATAATTTAATAAAGCTCTGGCCAAATTTAATTCTCAAATTTCAGGATTTATTTAATAAATAACTGTGTGTAATGTGAATTGAGTCCTGAATCCTTCAGAATGAAAGCTCTGGACTTTTTGATAATATTTTGTATTATAATTTTCGCTAAAATCCATATAAATTATCATTTCATTATATTTAAAATTTGCTTCCAAGTCTCGAATTGAAACCTACTGAAGTAAAATTCTTCCTTCATGCTGAATTAAAGGGTATTTGTAAATTGTTCAAACAATTCATTCTATTATACTTTGTTTAACAATTTTTTTTTACTTATTTTCTCCTTCTGGGTTTGGGTGTACTCGAATTTTTTTCTCACGGTACTCCATTTAAAGTATGTATGTAACATTTTCGTCGGAATTATTTGGAATTTCAATTCCCTTTGATCATTAAAGAAAAACACAGCGTATTAAAGGGTTTTTTTCTTGTTCATCCATTTTTAGTATCAAAATGACCCAATAATGGGACATCCACAACAATGTTAAAATTTTTACTATAAAACATGTAAAAGAATTTTCAAAATAGTTTCAATAGTATTCTATTGCTAATGAGCTAATTTTGCCACTTAATAATATTAATATAAAAAATAGTTGCCTGAAAGAGCACTGAGAGCAAGCAGTGTAAATCTGGAAATTTTCGTACATTCACCTATTTGCGGTTTCTATTTATAGTTCGAATCCCTAACATGTCTAATTATATTAAAAACGTGCTAGAGCACATTATGAAGTTTCCTAATCTAAAAATTCATTGGTAAGTAAGCTAAATTAAATTCAGTTTCGAAACATTTAGAGGACGAGTTCATTGAAGAATCGTTTAAATATCTTCAGTATGAATCCCTAAAAGAAATTTTATAAAAAATAAGACCATGAAATTCATTTTGGACAACATTTAAAGAAGAATTTCATCCATCTTAGGTATATAGATATTCTCCATCTATTATAATTCCCCAACATAAAAACAAAAAAAATTGTAACGAAAGGAAATTGAGCACACATGTGATATATCATCTTCAGGATGGTAAACTCCAACCAGAAGTAGCAATTGGATAGAATCTTATTTACAGTATTCTTTGTCGTCAGCATCTGTTGAAATAATTAATAATCCAAGTCTCCTCTCAACTAGGACGTTTGAGGAAGCAAGCTATGATCAAATATTGATACGTTAATATGAGGTGTCTTATCTTCTTTATATTTAGATAATTGCATCCATTGATGAGATAATTCCATCTAAATCCATTAATGGAAAAATAGTGTCTATTTAGAACAACAAGAATAAAAAACTTAATCAGAGAGAAAGAAACCATCTTACAAATATAATAAATAATTCATAAAATACATATTCTGAAATGAGCTTTTATTTACATAATTTTTTTCAGCATTGAATGAAGAGCTAGAAAAGAAGCGAAAACTGTTAAAAATATATAAGCAGACGTTGCAGCATATTGTAATTATGGCGGGCAATTGCTTATCTGACATTACTAAACGTGACGTAGCAACTGATGATGTATTATATTCAGCAGAAATTATAATTACAGCATTGGATTTGTGTTTTAAGGCTTATATGGTACTACATGCAATACGCAGAATCTTATTCAGCAATTTGGACTTTTATTCAACAGCATATATACAGCATTTCAACCACGTTTTATATATCAATAGGAACACCTATATCTACGGTGATGTGATTTTTGTAACTAAAGTAATTGGTAAGATATATTAATGTTCTATAACTTCGAATATTTTAGAGTTTCTTTCCTTTTTTTACTGCATTTTATATGGATTACATCGAGCTTCCAGGAAAAGACAAGAAGTTATAAAACATGCCCATAGAATTGAGATGTCATCAAATGATTGATTTAAATAAATATATTTTATACACATCGTCTTACAGACTGCTACTAAATTGGTTAGAAACTTACTTATTCAGATAAGAAAAAATAAATAAATAAAGTAGAACATTTGAATATTTCAGATAATAGTTTTCACGTTTCTGGACAACTCAAATGGTTCCTAAGAAACAACAATTTGTTGTATATTCGGGGTACTCACTGTGTTCAGACCGCTTATTTTTGTTTTTTTGCTTTTGTTTTATTCCTTGTTTGGTTTACCTATTGATTTTAAACACAGCACTAGCTTACTTTCGCTTTATTAATTTTTTGCGCTAAACAAAAACTAGACTTTTTATTTTAGACACAAATCTTTTCCTTCTTCTTTCGCATTAATCTTTGCACTAAACTACAACAATGTATTATTCAATAGACTATTTATCTAAACACAAAGCTTTTTCTTCTTCTTAATAAAAACCGTAACCGTTCAACGCTTTTACTTTTCTTCCACCAGAACCAATCAAACTTTATAGTCGCGAGACGTCCGCCACCAAGTTTTAAAATCAACTCTGCGAGACATAAGCCTCATTTTCATAGTTAAGTTACGCTTACGGCTTACGTATTATGGGTGTTCTAAATATTAGTTGCCATTACCGAATGTCTTTCGAAAATCTAAAGTGTCACGGTATTAACGTCACGATTTCGAATTGACTTTGACAGGTTACTTGACAGACTTACTACAGATTAAATTTGCAGTACTTCTCGCCATTGTAAAAAAAAAAAGACGAAGACCTTTAAAAAAAGACGAAGACCTTTAAAAAAAGACGAAGACCTTTTGCACCTTTATAGCTGTTTTTGTCAAGAATACAACAACAAGAAAGGAATTAGGCTTTCTCATATCAGAAAAAATGTATATCTTAATAACGGGTTTTTGGAAAAAATGACCGCTTTTCCCAAAAAAAATAGGAAAATTTTCAAAAAACCGTTATATCTCGAAAAGTACTACTTAAATTGGAATGTATTATAGCTCTTTTAAAAGGTAATAACATTACCTTTAAAATGATACCCATCTTGTTGGGATATGTCCTGTAATTCTTGATATATTGCAAAGGGATTTTCAAACTTTGGAGGTCCTTTTCGTCCTTAAATAGCATTTCCGCATATAATGACCTATATAGTATGTTGTGGAATTACTTAGGGTATCATCCTATAATAGTGGTTATTTAATTGGGCGAGACCCCGTTTCGGAAGTTTAGCCCAAGTTTCGTACAATATATCAAAACTTTCTACATTGGCAATTTATTATTCTTATATAACCTTTGTAAAAAAAAACCTCAATTTTTGTGCCTTTTATAGTGAAGTCAGGTACTGAATTATTTTGTCAATGTGTGCGACCAAATAAATGGATATAAGAACTTCTTAATTGTGGCTGCTTTAATTATAACGATAGTTAGTGAAATTAAGCAAGAAAACGTGAGTCATAATGTGCAAAACAGGTCTAAATTGATCCTCCGTCGTTAAAAAAAAAGCGATTTTGGGTTAATCCAATTTTTAAAAATCGTCCTGCTCAAGGAGACTTTCTTCATTTATATCAGGAATTGTTGAGTGATGATGAGATTTTTTTTAACTACACGAGAATGAACCAAGCGCAGTTTGATATGCTATTTTCAATGACTCGGGAAAAGCTATCAAAATGTAGTTTTCGACAACCGCTGTGTGAGAGACTTCGTTGGCTTGTAACAATAAGGTACGAAGCCTAGTGCTATACATATATTGCATAATATATATATGTTAATTTCTATTATGTTCTATCTTGTTAGATTTCTTGCAACTGGGGATAGTTATCCAACGTTAAGTTACGGTTTTAGAATCGGTAAAAGTACGGTGTGCCAGATTATTAAAGAACAACTGAGGTCATTTGGACATGTTTAAAAGAGAAATATTTATCATTTCCTACAAACGAACAATGAAAAACAATTGAAGAAGAATTTTTGCAAATTTGGAATTTGCCAAATTGTTGTGGTAGTATTAATGGCAAGCACGTCGTCATCAAGAAGTGGGTCACTTTTCTTCAACTACAAAAAAACTTACAGCATCATATTATTGGCATTATGTGACGCGAATTACAATTTTACATATGTGGATATGGCATCGAATCTGACGGTATATGTAAAAACATCCAAAACGAAAGATTTCTCTTCATCTGTATAAAAGTCGGCAGAAGATATAATTAAGCTATCCCACTTTATTTTAAAAAGAATCATGATTTCTTATACAAGAATTGTACTATTAAAAATTGTATTATAAATTTCCTCATTTTACAGTTTCAAGTTGTAACAATCGGTTCAGTCGGATGGGAATAAAAGTAGTAATAAACTTGAGAAAAAAAAAATAATACAAAGGAATAAGTTTTTTGTTTTACCTGTACGCAGACCGAAACTTGTCGAAAATGTGGTGTATCAAGTAGGCACTAGGGCAAAGTAGTTTACCGCCTAATTATAAGGTATTAGTAACAAGATGATAGGCACAGAAGAGATAGGTAGTTAGATAACGAAAGAGTCGTCCGATCTTCCAAAAAAAAATCGGTCTGTTTTAAGTTAACTTTCGAAGTGTACAGGTCAAAACTAGCCGAAGTATGTTAAAGTTTTTTTAAGCCTTATAGACAAAATTTTTAAGAAGTTTAAGCCGAACGAAAAAATTATTTAAAGTCTTTTGAGTCTAAAAGGCAAAGTTAGAACAAAAGGATCAAGAAGAAAAAAGCCCACCCCACCCGGAAAAGATTTAATAGGAAAGCGTCGACGGTTCGAACCCAAATTAAGGGAAGTTGTGATCAATCACTAGATAGAAATAGAGTGATAGCAACGTTAGTACCTACTAAGCCCAGATAGAGCTCTGACAGCCAAGGTAGCCAGCCAACAACTGAATGCGTAAACGACGAGTCATAAAAGTCTAGTCATAAAAACGGCAATTCCAATATATGCCTACGGCATTTTGCAGTCACATGCGTGTGTTAATTGTGTATGTGAAGACGTATATGTGTTCAACACTAAGCAGCAATATAATTATTAAGTGAAGTGAATGCCGACGGCAATTTGATAGATTTGACAATAATGAGAAAAAAGACTCAAATGAGGTAAAATTAACAAACTGCGATGATATAGAACACCTAACAGATTTTTTGTTTAAAGAACAGCGAATGCAAATGTGATTAAGTGACACTAATACGGCCAATGAGGACCAAATTTTCAACGCCGTTCCGTCAAATCAAAAATTTGTGAGTCCCTTTCTAAAAGGATACTGCAAGTAAAATACCCAGGATCATCAGGAAGTAGCACAACGAACGAAACGGCTGATTCGGAATTTATGTCAGAGGACAAGTCAAGCACTAAAACGGAAAGAGTTGGTTCAATGGAAACGCAGACTTGCAAAGACGTACCAGCTACCGTAGATAAGGTAAAAAGAAACCTAGCCAGGAACTGACGCAAGTACTGCCAACAATTACTACCAAGGTGTTTAACAATGTGCTAAATATCTTGCAAAGCAGACCGAAGTCCTTCATAAAGATGGGTAGCGACAACAACTGCACATTTAAACTCTTCTTCTCAGAAGAAGACAGAAAGGCATTATTGACACTTTTAAATGAAATCAATGTGGAATCATACACCTTTACGCCCAAAGACGAATGGAAGACAACTGGTGTGCGGAGTCTAGCATAATTTCAATGAAGAGCTCGTCAAAATTTCCTTGGAAGAAATAAAATCAAGAGCGTAGCAGAGCTCAAAACAACACGCAGCAAAGCAACAGCAAAGCAAATGGACGCTTTTATTATAACTTTCGACGCCAAATACGAAGTGAATGAGATAATAAAAGTTACGATATTGCTTCACACAGGATGAGGAAAATAACTTCTGTACTCAAGAAGCCAAAGTCTTTTTCGGGTGTGATCTCTTCACGCTCATGGGTAAAATCAACAATTTTATCCCCCAAAATAGGAAACTGTATTTACTCGCAGAACGTCAAAGTGCTTATCTTCAACTTGCATTTAACCTATGTCTAGGGAAATAAGCAAATTAAAGATAATTCCGTTAAACTGCAATTCTCTTGTAAGAAATAAAAAGAGAATAGCCTTAAATTCGTTCCTTATGGAACAAACACCCAAATTTGTCCTTCTTTCAGAGACACATCTCACTCCTCGCCACACCATAAATTTCGAAAGATTCTCAACCACCCGCTCAGGTTAAAATAAATCTGCCCTTGGCACGGCCATCTTAATTTACGATGGATTTAAAATGGGAAACACAATGTGGCGCTGTAACTCGTAGCTGGCGCTATATCCAGACCTGTCAAAAGTTGAAACCACGAAAAGTCTATGATGGCGTTCCAATGTGTAGCTGGTGCTGGCGCTGTAGCTCATTTTTACCAAATTTTATCTTTTGGCGCGCGCGCGCCAAATCTGACATTTCAGTATATTTACCCGGTGTTATTGTATTATTTTTCTTCAGTTTGATTGAAAAATTACCGCACCTTCGATGAGGAAGTAATCAGTTAAAATTTTACGTATTTCGAAGGCTTCTCAAGTGCTATTGACTATTGCCTCTGAATCGACGAACTGGTTTCAAAGTGATATTTTTCTGTAGCCAAGCAACATACTGTAACTTTGTCATCGTAAGAATCACAGTAACTTGAGGGACTCATATACACTACAATTATATAGATCGTCTATTATTTTCAAAAAATTGTGCAAAATTACACATGCTAGGACAACTTTGTCTGCGTTTTTCAGTGAAACTCAATTCGACTACCGAGAACCCGCCATCGAGTGGTTAAAATTCGAAATGTATTTTCAATTGTACGTCGTGCTCTTGAAAGTCTGTAATTAAACACTGTCTTCTCCTTGTTTAGTAAAAGTCCTGGATATGGCCTC
Source organism: Dioctria rufipes (assembly GCA_963924295.1). NCBI lineage: Eukaryota > Metazoa > Arthropoda > Insecta > Diptera > Asilidae > Dioctria > Dioctria rufipes. The sequence goes on from OZ002742.1 coordinate 84,354,442, forward strand.
ATTAAATTTTTACAAAATTTTTTACAAAATAGTGTGGTACAACTTTCTCCGAATTCGGTAGCGAAATTGGTGGAGGTATATTGATCTCGTTAGCAAGAATTTTCTTCCCAAAAACAGAAAAGCTGAATATTCCACCATCACTTTGACTGCCAAACATATCTACAGATGTGAAAACATATTTGGAGTCACACACTTCCAATAAAACAATGCTGAAGTTCCCTTTATAATTAAAAAACTTAGAACCACTTTTGGGAGGACACTCTATGGCAACAAAAATTCTTTAAAAAAACGAATTTTGTACTGATTTGTGTGAAGCATTACTTGCAAGCAATATTCCGTTTAATAAACTGAATAATCACCTTCAAACGCTTCCTTCTGAAGTAATGTAAGAATCAGAATATTCCAGATGAGTCAACATTAAGCAAAAGCTACCTGCCGGCTATCTATCAAAGCATGCTGGAAGAAATACGGAATAAAGTCACGAAAATGACTTGATTTGAATTTCTGCCGATGAAACTACGGATACTTGTGGTCGTTATGTAGCAAATTTAATAGTTGGAAAATTGAGTCTCGAACCATCTACTCCACATTTAGTTGCTTGCAAAACTATCCAAAAAAAACAAATCATTCTACAATTGCAAGATTTCTAAATGATTCTATCAAGAAACTATTTCTCGATTCTTCTATAGACGAAAGAGTCTGTATTTTTGTGTCTGATGTAGCTCCATACATGATCAAGGCTGGGAAAGCCCTAGAAGTATTTTATCCAAATTTAATTCATGTAACATGTTTCGCACATGGCATTCACCGTTTTTCCTAAGAAATGTAAACAAATTAATTTCCTCCACGAAAAAAGTATTTCTCAAAGCACTATCGCGAGCGCAAGTATAACTACAAAGAAAAACTTCCAATTTTGCCTCTACCACCAGAACCTGTGGTACTCACTGGGGAACATGGTTGGAAGCAGTACTAATTTACAGTGAACACGTTGAGGCAATTAAAGATCTTGTTAATGAATTCGACAGCTCTGATGCAATGTCGATCTCTCAATGTAAGGAAGCATTTGAAGATTTTTCAATAAAAAAAAATATTTCACTGATCAAAACGCACTTTTCACATATTACCTGAGTGTATTAAGAAACTTGAAACTAAAGGCATGTCACTAGATCAATCGCTTGAAGTTATGAAAAAATTCTAACAATAAATTCTCAATTGCCAGATATGGGAATATATAACTTTAAAATAAAACTTAAAAATGTGTTAAAGAACAATCCGGGCTATGAAACCTTATGCCAGATAAGTGAATTTATTACTAATAGCGGTGAAGTCTTATCCAATACTATAAATTCTAATATTGCACCTAAGTCTATTGGGCACTACCAATAACATTGGTGGATGTAGAACTCTTGTTTTCTGCATATAAATTTATTTTGCAAGATACACGTCACAACTTCATAATGAAAAATTTGAAGCAATACATTGTAGTACATTTTTATAAAAACAATAAAAAAGTTAATTTTTATCGCTAGTTTTCTCATAATTTCAGTTCTATATTTCAGAGATATTAGTCGCATATTTTAGCATATTATTGCAATTTTCCTGCATATTTCGGTTTTCTTTTTCGTATTTGCATGAATATTTTACTATTTTTATGTTGCATATGATCCGGTCTTTAGTGATTAAATATTATGCACAAGCATGCTACAAAGAACAAGTTCCTTAAAATTGTTAGGAAAGATAAAAAGTCCATTTTAATGTATACCTAGGTATACGTATTATATTATAGAACTATGTGTGAAGGTTTCTATAGGAAATTTTCCTTCGTATAATTCACAATAGCTTTCAGAATCCATGTTATAAGTAGGGCAATATAGATTCACTAAACACCCATTCAGTGAAGTGAAGTGAAAGTGATCAGTCCTCCCAATCAATCAACTAACCAGTGAACCAGTGTTGTGAGTGTGACCAATGAATCAATGTTGTGATCAGAGTTTGTGATTAGTGCAGTGATTGTGTTTAATGCAGTGATTGTGTTTAGTACAGTGGCTGTGTTTGGTGAAATGATTTTTGTTTAGTGCTTCTATCTTCTAAAAGTGAATATTTCCTGTCTACTGCAGTGCAGTGTACGGCTCCCTGCTGCTGTGCAGCACAGAAGCATAGTGATTGCGAACTTTTGACAATTAAGTGAAGTGTAGTGACAGCTGCGTCAGCTGCTGTGAAACGCAAATTTTTCAAATAATTCTGGAACTCTGAAGTTTTAATATGTAGTGCTTAACATCGCTTATATTGAAGTGTAAAAATAAAATAAAATAATTTTAATTGTTTAATTGTTAAATAAAATAACCTTAATTAAGTGAAGTGTAGTAACAGCTACGTCAGCTGCTGTGAAACGCAAATTTTTCAAATACTTCTGGAACTCTGAAGTTTTAATAGTGCTTAACATCGCTTATATTGAAGTGTAAAAATTAAATTAAATAATTTTAATTGTTTAATTGTTAAATAAAATAACCTTAATCATTAACAATTAAGTGAAGTGCAGTGACAGCTACGTTAGCTGCTGTGAAATGCAGTGAATATATTTGACATTCCAACATCGAATCTTCCAAGGAATATTAGAGTTTTGAACTTTAAATTCCTGGTCTACTTATGTGCTATTGGTGTAACAAAATCATAATAAAGTGACCTAACAAATAAATCTAATTAAGTAATGAGCTTTCTCTACCCATACACTGTATGGACGTATTTGAGGCTCTAGTGGATGCAAGAGATAATGCCACGTCGAATGACGATTGCGAATTCACTGACAGCTCCTCCAACTTCCTCTCTGAGGAGGATAGGTCTGATAGTTGTAGTGATGCGTCGACACTGAGCACCATCTCAACTAAAAGTGAAAAAACAAGAAAAACAACCTCCGTGGACATAACCAAAATTAAAAATAGGATAGATGATAAAAAATTAAAACATAACAAACTACAAATTAGTGACAATGATGGTAACACCCCCGAAACACATAACAACATGAAGAAAATTAAAAAACAAAAATCAATAACACACAAAGCTGCTAAAACAAAAACTACTAACACTAAATTAATGAACCAACCCAGTGCCGTCCCTGGGTCTTTGGACCACATCATGCCCATAAATCCTAGTGCCTTCCCTAGGTCAGACGACATCTCTAGTGGACAAATTTGTACAGAAAAGATGGATTTGGATAACACTCCCAGTGCCGTCCCTGGGCCATCTAACCTCAGCATGTTCTTAAATCCTAGTGCCGTCTCTAGGTTAGAGGACATCTCTAAAGGACAAATACCCGTTTCAAGCGAATCTACTGACACTAACAGTCCCACCAACGTCAAGAATTCTCAAAATATAGAAAATACAGTTAAGGTACCTGATATTTTTTATAATAAACAACTTAAAATTATATCCGAAAATTATAATGCTCTACTAGTAAAATATAATAACCTGGTTAAGTTATTTGATGCTAATTCACATTGTATAAAAAAAAGACGCGGATGGTAGTGATAACCATGTTGGCAAAAAGAAAAAATTTAAAATAAATAATATTTAACCCTACTCATGGGTCCCAATCGGACAAGAATTTAGGCACAGCCCATTCAAAAACTTTTAATCGGTTCAGCTCGTTGGACTCTGTAGAAGATAATATCACCTGTTCTGAACCAGATGATATCAATATGGACGACCAGTCCTACCAAACTGGCACAATAAGACCTATCATAACCAAATCGGTTAAGCCACCACCAATTGTAACATACAATCTGAATCTAAAAATTTTCAGATTCAGACATTGAGAGTGACAATGAAGGGTATCAGATTAAATCCTGGAAATAAATGTGAGAGTAATTAATTTTTAATAATTTTAGGGCGAAATTTCTCTTATAATTGACAACACATTTAGGCAATTGTAAATCTTTGGCTGTTGAAGTGAGATATTTCGATGACAAGATGAAAAGAATTAGGAATCGATTCTTAGGTTTACTGAAATTAATGAAATGTGATTCTGAATCAATTTTCAATGAGATATTACAGCTTTTAAAAAAATTGAATATTCCTGCACATAACATCATTGAATTAGGCACTGATAATGGAAATGTACTAGCTGGGGAATTAAAGGGTGTTCAGGCAAGGCTCAAACATTTGAATACAGATATTTTCTTTATGCGTTGCACCTATCACTCCTTGCATTTATGTGCTTCTAGTTTCAAGAAGATGCCAGCATACGTTGAAAAACTTTATAAGGACATTTATAACTTTTTTGCACACAGTCCGAAACGAACTATTGAATTGAAAGAATTCCAGGAATATTGTGGTTTGAAAGTTAATGAAATTCTTGGGGTTTCTCATACTCGTTGGCTTTCCATAGAAAACGTAGTAAATCGAATTTTAGAAAAATGGGATGCGCTAAAGTTGTACTTCATTTCCTGTGTATTTGAATCCAATAATTCATTAGCAAAAGAATTGCAGAAAGCTTGGATGATCCAAAAACGATAATATATTTCACCTTTATGAGTTACATTTTAAAGATTGTAAATTCAATGAATTTAGAGTTTCATGCAAAAAAGGTTCGATTGCCATATTTGTATGATATAATAGAGCAAAATTTTCGCAATATAATAGGAAATTTCTTGAAAATAGAATATCTAAAGGCTCGTCAATCTCTCAATAATATTGATATAAGAAATAATTCAAATCAACTTTCAACTGAAGATGTATTTTGTGGTGCTAGAGCTGAGTTTTTAATTGAAGAAGTAAATCTAAAAAAAGACGATATTTTGAAGGTTAAAGGTTATATTTTAGAATTCTATATGGAATTAGCTGAACAGATGTTGATGCGCTTTGATTTTGAAAATGAGAAATTAAAATTGGTATCTTTACTTCGACCTGAAAATGTTATAAACAGTTCAGAATCAATTCTACCATTATTAAAAGCATTTAAATTTTTCTTAGAGGATAAATCCGAAATAGAAAAGTTAGTTGACCAATGGAGACTACTAAAATGTCAGACGATTGATATTTCTGAAGATATTGAAAGCTTTTGGGATAAAATCTCTGGTATGAAAAATGCTTTAAGCGAAAATCGCTTTATGTTCATGTTTTTTTTTTATTATTTTAATAATATTTATATGTATATTCCATGTTTAAACCAAATATTAGCTCAAAGTCCTTTTTATCTGAAATACGTGTTCCATATTATTTTCTTCAGCGGCAACCCTGCCTACAAGCCTGCACGTGAACAACGGAAGACTATTGGTTGTACGTGAATCGAACGAAAGGCTTTAGTTTGTACGTGTACAACAGAAAGCCATCCTATAAGCCAGGACGTGAAAAACGGAGAGCTAGTATTGATAGTACGTGGCAACGTGGCCAACGGAATCTACTAGTCAGTACGTGTACAATGGAAAAGCTATCCTGTCACCAATACGTGAACAACGTAGGACTCGTGGTAGTACGTGAACAATGGAAGCCACTAGTTAGTACGTGCACAACGGAAGCCCTCCCGTCACACCGCTCATCTAGATTTAGGCAATATAGACAAGAATACACTTGGATAATACTCAATTTACATTTATAATAGGGACACAAGAAATAAAGAAATAAATTGAACTCAAGTCAGCTGTTGGCATTTGGACTCCACTGAAGCTACCCAGAGCCAAGTTCGACGTTTGTTACTGCTCGAGCAAAAAACTTCAATCGAACAAACGCCGTCACACAGTATGCATTTTTTTATCAAAAGACAAAAATTTAAAAAATTTTGTTTAGTACTTTTAATGCCTATTGTAATAAATACCAAATAAAATGTCAACCAAACGTAGGTACTTTGTATCAAAACATATTTCTAGATCAAAATATTCATCATCATCCTAACCATGCTACTTTCTATAAGAGTTCTATCACTGATTGGTTCCATGGTAACTTATGGCCAATTTACAATGCATGGTAAAACCACGTCGTCAAAACGATATGGATTTTTGTGTTTGCTTTCCACTCTTGCCTTTGAAAAGTTATGCTTACAAAAATTTCCCTTCTCTCTCATTCATTTGACGACATGAGCACGAGCTTATGTATCGTAGTTAATCAGCAAAACGTTATAGTAATACAGTGGCGGTCAAAAGTAAGTTTACAAGGGGTAGGACGGGAAATAATCATCAATAAAATTAGTTTTCCATATATATATTTATGTTATATATCATCTTAAATAAAGAACACAATATTTTACTTCATTTTGTGAAAAAAAACTTGAAACAATACAAACAAATTCATGGAAAAAATATAGTAATACTTCAGTTATTCAAAATTAGGCGGTCAAAAGTAAGTTGACAAAATACCTAGCAGCCGCAATATCCTCCATTATTGTGAGACATTCTACCTATTCGACCTGGAATGGATAAAATATACTTTCGACAATCTTCTGTAGAAAATTGGTTCCACGTTGATTCAATATAATCCTTTAGTTCGTTCAAATTTTTTGGACTTCTCTCCGCGATTTTCATTTTGAGCCATGACCATACATTTTCAATTGGTGACAAGTCAGGACTCTGAGGTGGCCACTCTAGCACATTAATATTTTCGTTTCTTATATAATCTCGAACTATTTTGGCCGTATGAATAGGGGCATTGTCTTGTTGTAAGATAAAATTATCACCTATCAATCTTTTCCCTTCGGGTATAATATCGCTTTTTAATAGATCCAAGTAGACTTTAGAAGTGACTTTTCCTTGTAAACACTTTATTTGTCCAATTCCATAACCTGAAATGCATCCCCATACCATAATGCCTTTATCTTGTGATTTTACGGTATGTTGAGTACATTCATATGAAAATTCTTGATCCCTTGATCTCCATACGTAGATTCTTCCATGACTATGTCGCATTCTAATTAGACTTTCATCAGTCCAAAGTATGCTGTACCAAAAATTATCATCTTTTAAAGCATGTTCTGAATAAAATCTCAACCTTTTTTCCCTGTTGACTTTACTAATGTAGGGTATTTTTCGCGCAACACGTCCATGTTTTCCGCCTTCATAAAGCCTCCTCCGTACAGTCCTGATTGAAGGTACAAATCTGCCTTCTGATGCCAATTTCCCGCGAATTTTCACAGCTGACATGCGTGTGTCGGCTCTGGAAAGGCATCTAATTCTTTGATCTGTTCTTTTGTCTGTCACTTTTGGTCGGCCCGGTCTTTTGGCTTCTGTTACACGACCTTCCCTATTGAAGGTTGCCACCACTTTATGTATAGCTTGCCGGCTTTTTTCGAAAAGCTTACCAACTTCTTCATAAGTTTTTCCTTCTTTTATTAATTTAATAATAATTTCTCTTTCCTCTGGTGTTAGGTGCTTAAATTTCCCCATATTCCTAAAAAAAACACATTTTTTTTAAACGTAATTGACACAGCACACAAACTAGTGCACGGTATACAAAATTCCATAAACTCACTTCATATAATCTACCCGATCACTATCCTTATTACTCTTATTCAAATTTAAATCTCCTGTCCAGCTTTCAAAAAACTTTACTGATCAAATTTTCCAGAGAAACTGCTCAGACACGACTGACTAACAGCTTGTCAATTTACTTTTGGCCTCCTTTATATAGGAGTTCTCACTTTAAACTGCTGTATATGCTGTGACTCATCCACAACAAAAAGAAATTTTATCGGAAATTGCTCATTTCCAGTAAAGTTCTTAGAATAAATTATGAATAATTCAGTTGGATTTCTTATTTCGTGTAAAATTCGAACAACCTATGATTTTTACACTTGTCAATTTACTTTTGGCCGCCACTGTACCTCAGGTGTATTCAGCATAATTTAGAACCATGCAGTCGAAATTTAGAACAGAACAGCTGCAAACTGGAACTGTCAAAATATTCTGGCAAAGAAACAGTTGTATAAAGGTCAAACAAATCAAATCGCTTTAATTAAAAACAACAACAACAAACTGGATTTTCATTGTAATGGGAAGTAGATTTGTAATAATTCAACACATCTCATTAAAAATGCTTCCTTAATTTTCAGAAAACTAAGAAGAAATTTTAGTGGAGAGCTTGAAAAGATGCCTATACTATGGTACCAACCCTCTCTACAAAAGAACTGACATATCTGACCAGAAATGGACCCAAATAGGGAAGGATCTTGGCTGTACTGGTAAATAAATTACAATATTTTTTAATTAATTGTCGTTATAACACATATATGTGCATAGGTAGTGAATCCAAACATTATTTTAAATTTGTTGAAACGACGCTTGATCCATTTTAAAGACAGGCAGAATATGTTGTCAAGAAGTGGTGCAACGGCATCTCCTGCTTTAAAAAAATCGTTTGTCCTGACAGAAAAAATGAATTTTATATACGATAATCTTTCTAGAAGACTGTATTTGTTTTTTATATTACCTATTTTAATGAATATATTTCATATACTTCTTTAAGACAATTGAGTGTGGCAATGTTGGTAACAGAACTGAATTAGGTGTAACACCAGCAAAGTTCCAAAATACTGAACTAGAAAGTGAGGTGTGTTCTGTCCGTTCTGAATGTAGCAGGCAGATTTTCGTCACCATTCCTGCTCTCCCGGCTTTAGATACGGATTCAAGCTCATCACCAAGAGAGCTGTCGCAGCTACAGCTCCAGGACATAGTGTCTATAAAAAATAAAATATCGATTCCATCCTGTTCTTCAGGTCGTTCATCTTCGGATTCTGAGCAATTACTGTCTTCACCTGTTAGAAGAGATCAAGCATCAAGCCTGAGTCAAAAGCTATTGACAACAGGCTTAGAAACTTTCAACGACATAAAAGAAGCTGTAAAAGACTTCAGAAGTAATGGCCAACAGCTTACATCTGACCGGCCAACATCGCCTTTTGTCCCCGCGGACAAGCAAACTAAATTTGTAAACGGATGCATGAAACTGTACGTAGAAATTAGTGAGGAGTGAAAATTAAATATACAAAAACAAAACAAAATTTAAGTTAAGATGCAGAAGTTCATCAAATTCAGAAAACGATAAACTGGTAAAATTAAAAAAAGGACTCATCATCTTCAAATCTCATTTCCCTTATTAAATTATGAACTGCTCCTTGATCTGCCTTCTCGCATTTATGGGTCGAACCCACCACCTTCTGGAGGTAACTGCAAGGGTTGCCTCTATTCCTTGTTCTACCAAACACGCCAAGGTGGCTAGCTCTTGCAAGGCTTCAAGATTTTCTCCATTCATTTTTATTTAAATTCCTTATGGATCACCAAAATTATATGAAATTCGGATATGTCAGAATATATAAAATAACTTTTCAGATCCAACTATTGGTAACTTGCAAACAAACTCCTCAAAACAAATTTTTATATAAATCGTCATGTCCCACAGCAGTGTACAATGAAATTTATTGTAATTGACAGTTCAAAAGTTGTTTAATTGGCAGGTTACCACTACTTATATATTTCGTATATTTATGCGTTATTCAGCACACGATATCGTTTTGATGACGTGGTTTTACCATGCATTGTAGATTGGGCATTACAGCTTCCTGGAAAAAACAGTACTCCTTACAACACATGAAGTGGACTCTTCAATTATCAAAGGATATCGTATGTTTTTATTTTTTGGGTATTTAGTTCATGTATCCAAAATCAATATCAATATCATAATTACTTTCCTCCCATGGACTTTCCATGAATATCCATATAACCATGCATGAATATCCCATAATCACAACCATGGATATCATAATACTTACTAAAATAGCCCAAACGTGCATAAAGTCATAAAAGTTCTCAAAGTGAATTGCATACTTTACAAACACTCACATTACTTACTACTATAAATTACCAACTCTCTAAAATAGCCTGTAACACTATAACATAATAATTACACTGTAATGTAATAATTACACTGTAATAGGAAGACATAAGTACGAATATAAAATAAACCTGGCAACGCCGTGTGACAAGCAGAAATAGTTTTCTAAATCACGCCATGTCCAATACTTATATATCGGTATGTACGTAGGAGAACGCGGTCTAAAAAGAACACACGAGTGTCGTTGATTTCTATCCGCTTTAGTTGTCGCACGGATCAAGTGCTCTCCATTTTTCGACTCAATATACAAATTAGTAAAGTAATAAGTTGTTAGTAGTTTGATAGTAGTTTAAGTACAGTGAATAAATGAAATAATTTTTATTTGGAGTAAAAGCAAGGTGTTTATTTTGTACTTTTACGATATATGTAGCAGTTTCCCCTACAAGCCCAATATCTAAAATAAACAAAATACGTATCACATGACATTTTTGTGCACATAACTCACAGAGGAGTTTCTATGCCTTAAATTGATACTGCTCATAATCTGAAGAGCAAAAGCTGTTCTTCTCCACAGGAAAGCACGACGGTACGATGGGTTACAACAAAATAAATATCCTAAACTATGGAATTTACTTTTCAATATTATTTCAAAAGCTACAATGATTTGGTGAGGGTTAACAAAGGGCATATAAAATACGTAAATAAAATAAAAAATTTAATTGTTAAATTAAAAGATATAATTTAACATTCACCGCAGTTGGTACGAATACGCGTAAGGAGGCACCGCCTCAAGTTTTAGCAACAGGTGAAATTGAAGGATTTGCAATTTCAGCGAATTAATTTAGGTGGAAAAAAGTAAATTGTTAGTAATCTTTTAAAAACATTTATAAACGGTTCAAAAATTAAATAGTCGAAAATTTAATGTTCTCGTTCTTATTGTTGTTTTTGTTTTGTTTTTTAAGTTTTTAATCCAAGAAGTATTAACTGCCATCCAGGTAGGAGTTGAAAAGTGCGTAAAGAGTGTAGAATAGCAGTATAAGCAAACTTAAAGGATAAAAGAACGAAGGGGACAACCAAGTCCATACTTAAATCAACACAGGATAACAACTGGATAACTCGATACTCAGGAGTATCAGTGATAACAATAATTCCGGAGCGAATATTAATAATGATATCGACCAACGAATTGACGCTGGTCACGAAGGAAAATTATTCGTTATGGATAAAACACCTAATGTTCTTAAGAGTCTCAGCGAGTTCTCTGGAAAAGCGGGAGAATTTTCCTCATGAAAGGAAAGCGTAGAGAAAATCCTGAGAATTCACGAACATCTAAAAGGATCACCGCAGTATTACGAAATCCTAAATGTTATTAGAAATAAAGTTATAGGACACGCAGATGTTGCCTTGGAATCTTATAACACGCCATTAAATTGGGAGAAAATCTCAAAGTGACTTACTCATACATTATGCCGACAAAAGTGATCTGGGAACCTTGGCATATCAAATAACCACTTTGATACAAAGTAATCACTTGTTACACTCTCGAAAGCATGCGGAGATGGGTGTGTGTACAATGCCAATTGTTCTATCAAAATGTTGATTCTGCTCTGGTCTTCCATTTCAGGACAAATTAGCAAAATCCGAAGAGAGTCGAATCACGAAGTTTTGGGTACCAGACATGGACGCAAATTAGTAACCACACCAGTTAGAAAGTAACTCAAACAGTAAATCGAATTCCTCTCCACGTCTTTGACGAAGCAACTCATTAAAAACTCGACACAAAAACACGTAAAACATTAAAATTAAATCTACATCCAACAACGACATGTCCGATATCCCATTACAAATAAGAAAATATTCCTTGCCACTTCGGTTGGAGGGAATATTGAAATAACATATCACAGACATTAATAAATCTATTTGGTCTAGAGACTGAAAATTGAAAATTCTTCATATTACCCAGCCTTATCTCATCGGACGGAATAATTAGTAATAACCCCAGCCTTATCTCATCTGATGGAATAATCGGCAATAACAGCTTACAAAAACTAAAAGCCTCTCATCCATACAAACGAAAATTGCACAGTCATCAAACCAAACATTTAGATATGACTAAAACAGCGCATATCCGATTCTGTCAACTCAATTAATATTAGAACTACTCATATAACTAAAAGTCGGAACAGAATGTGCAGTTATAGCGCGTAGCTCATTGTAGTACCACAATCTGTCAAAGTTCGTTCCACGGGTGGTCTAAAGTGCCAACAGAATACGCAGAATTAGCTGCAACTGGTACTGTACCTATAGCGCAAAGTTCGAACTTTCTTACTTTAAGGCTGAAACACAGTGCTGGCTTTTCCAACCTGGCCGGCCTCACCAACTTTGACAATTCTATAGAATATATGAGATCAGGTTATCAAGCTCCCAATGGCAAGGTTGGTGAGGCCGGCCAGGTTGAGGTCGAACTCGAGTAGGTCTACTTTCTACTCTGTTGAAACTTTGTCAGCTTTGACAGCTAATTTTTGTTATCATTTGATGTGAACATTGTTAAGAAAAGAGTCATATTCTTAAAATTTGGAGAAAATAGTTGAAGAAAATGTCGTTCGAAGAGAGGTTAATAAATTTGGTGCGTGATAGGGAGATTTAATTTAATTTGAAAAGTCGGCATTATAGAAATGCCATTAAAAAGGAGGAAGTATGGAAAAATATTTCCGAGAAATTAAAAGTTCCAAGTAAGTTATGGTTTGTTAATATAAATTAATGAATGTGAGCAATACAAATAAAAATAGTTTCAGATTGCAAGCAAAGATGGAAAAGCCTCCGCGATAAATTTCGGAAGGAATGTGCACATAATGATATGCCATCAGGAAGCGCGCGTAAGGACCGCAGAGAGTGGGAGCATTTCCAAACTTTATGTTTTTTGAAGGATTCAATGAAACCCGGAAAGTGAGTTCAAAGTATTTTGTTAAATATAAAAATGTGTTTAATTTAAATATTCCTTAGGACCTGTGGAAACTACAGCACAGAATATACGTTTAATGATGAATGCTTGTCAAGCGACACTTCATTGCTTTCGCCTCCAACTAACATGACACCATCACCCGCAACGACATTTGCTATTGTTGATGTGAATGAAGTGACAGCCGAAATCATGACGCCACCCACTCCCCACTAGTGGTGGAAACTTAAAACTTAACTACTTTGCAATAACTATGAAACCTCCATTTTTTTTTTGTTTACTAAATTAATATACATTTGTAACGCCACCACTGGCTTTACGACACCACTGGAGAATATTCACCACTATACCTAAGAACCGTTAACTTGGTTATGTACCTTTTGTACATAACCTTCATTTATTACTTCCCCCACCTAATTTCATTCTAATATGTAATCAAATCTATAAATATAATTTCAATCCATTGTATGGATCTGTTGAGTTTGAGCATTTAAACAATAAAGTTGTCTACCGAAAATATATTGTTTTTTTATTAAATAAATCTAGTTGTTACAAGTAGTTGTTACACATTCTGTTATTATATTAAGAGAAATGTTTTTATTTGCTGAATTTCGTTTTTCAATAATAAAAATAATAAATTTAAGATTCTTCAATTACATCTACTTTTACTTTTAAATTTTCTTCGCTTCCCCAAAATCCAGTATCCAAAAAGCACGCAAACATTTTTGTTGACATGAATTTTTATTTTATACTGTTGATTTAACATTTTATTTATAATTTCAACAAATTAATATTCATCTTCATCAGATATAATTTATTGCATCAATACGTTTTTGTTGTGGAATTCATAAAAATATTTTTATTTTAACAAAAAAATTGTTGTTTCGACAATTGATAATTTTCGATGTAAAAAAATTTGAAATTGTGAAGGAGAAAATATTTTTCTTAATGCAACGATTACGATTAATTGTGATTTTAACAACTTAAACACACTCTTTTTAAGAATTTACAATCATTTTGCTTGAATCAACTACTTTATTTCTCTCCGTGCAGGCCAGGAGTACTTGTTTTAATTCATAATAAACCTCCAGCTATAGATCAACCCCGAAAATATCTTTCGCGATATAAGGGCCTCTACGTACTTAATAGACAAGGATCTTGGCCGTGTTTAAGTTTATTATTTACAGTCGTGAGAAAGTCGTACCTAAAGTTTGCGGAACATAACGGTGCTAATTTCTTTAAGGAAAACACAGGAATGCACGAAAAAGGTATAAAGAACTTTTGGTTATTTTTAAACGAATTTCTGAAATGATAAAATTTTAGTTCTTCTAAAATGTAGCGGATTGTGGTATATAAAAAGTGCGATTAGCGGAAAAATTTTACATATTTGCAAAATTTTACATATTTTACATATTTGCAAGAATGACATGAAACTTTGTTTTTTTCTTTTTCTTATATTTTATTTTCAAAATAACTAGAATTAAATTGTTTACTTTTATATATGTAAATTTAAAATTTTTCTTAGGTATCTTTAAAGAAAGCTTTATGTTGCCTTAAAATATCCCGACAAACAAAGCTTTCACACAGTCCGACAAGTCGGAATAGAAAAAATAATTAAGAAAATATTTTCCAAAAATCTTATATAAATCTACTGGAAATTGTAGAGAATATATTTTCCTCGCAACTTGTGAATCTGTGGAATTTTTGATGACTTCTACGATTTATCCTACCGAAATCGTAGCTCTTTATGAAAGAAATTTCTTACAAAATCTGAATTTCGATTTCATAACGATTTCTAGCATATGAAATTACGTCACTTCGCTCATTTCAAATCTGGTGCTTGGACAGTGCGCATTATTCTGTTTGAGAAGAAAACTTGCAGTAAAAATAAGCAGTGTTTTCCAGAGCTCTACAAAAATTTAAAATCTAGTGCTTGGACAGCGCGAGTTACGTCTGGGACACCACAACCAATATAAATTTCCCATAATCCAAAATGTAACGGATATACCAAAATGGTTTCATTAGTTGAATTAGTGTATTAGTTGCATTTCCCACATTTTGTAATAAATCATATTTTCAAATATCATAACGTAAGCAGGTTATTCCGTCAGTCATAAAAATGAAACAAACAGAATTGTAACTAAACACCTCACACATGCCGACAATAATAATTGTAATTATATAATGTGTATACCCGGCTGAGGCGATTTAGACAAACTGAATATTCAGTATTTGTACAATCTTCAATCCAACCGGTAATAAAGAACTTCTTAACGTGAGAAGCTCGTTATAATCATTTTTTTTTGTTTACCCCAGTTTCCTCCTAACATAACTGGCGCAGTCGGAAAAGATTTCGTGATATAGTATAGCTGCAAACTCCCGGGATGTTGTATTACAAGAATCGTCGCATTGTGTGATGTCATTTTTATTTTAAAAAATAAATATTTCTTAAATAAAATAAATTTTACCTAGTCGATATCAAAATGAGTGAAATAAAACAAAAGATTTTTTTTAGTTCTTAGATATCAAAGTTCAAATTTATATAAGATCAAGTAAATAAAATCAAATCAAAGTTGGTTGGTGCTATAAATACCAAGTGAAAATTAGAAATAATAGCAACACCCCATATCATGATATTTTGTGGATTAGGCGATCACTACATATATCATTAAGGTACCTACTCTGTTACTTGCAATTCATTTTCCTAATTTTATTGCTGGGGTATGTCAACTAATGCCAGGGGCAAAAACTAGAAATATACGACCTAAGCAACAATCAAGGACTTTTTATACGTATATAATAAACTTCATAAAAAAAAATATGGATACTTTAGTTGATCATCCCATAACCCAAAATGATTTCAAACCAATTGTAACCATTACAGAAAAGAAATTTGATATATTGTTAAGTAATTTTGTACTAATTAAGCCAAAATACCAAGTTAAGAGAGGCATAATTAACGGCCTAGGCACACTAATTAAGGCAATAACTGGTAATTTAGACAATGACGATTGTATCGAAATAAACAAGCAAATCCAAACTCTGAAGATCAACCAGCATGATCTAAACTTTCAGTTAAAAGCCAAATTAACATTAACCAAAATATGACAGAAAGGTTCCATAATATTACCCAACATATATTTATAATCAACAAGCCTTGCTAGAAAACTACATTAATAAATTAATTAGCAAAATTGATCATTTAGACCTATTTATAAGTATCAGTCAATATTTCAACCAGTTAGTGTACGACATCGACTTACTAAATGGACATTTGAAAGAAGTATCCGAATCAATTCTTCTAGCTAAACTAAAAATTATTTCAAAACAAATATTGCACCCAGATGAAATTAACTAGGTATGTCCGTATACGTATAGTATAGAGCAAAATTGTATCAGAAGAAAATTTTGTATGAATTATTAGAACTAAAAGCTTATTATAATGCCTCAAACGTCGTATTTTTAATCCTAATCCCAACTTTCAACCCAGATATTTAGTTCTTTTATCACCTAGTGGAGCTTCCTATCAATAATACCTATACATTGGAACTAACTTCACCCTACCTCCTACTTAATGAAAATAAATTCTAATGTATGAATGAAAATTGTTTAGTAATTGAGGAAATCAGATATTGTAATGAAAATTCACTTAAAAATATTACTTCAGACCACTGTATACCAAATTTAATTAATAATGAAAATGCTCAGTGTAAAATAATAGAAAAGCAAGTCGAAGAAAATATTATATTATTAGAACCCAATTATTTGTTAATTGTCTCTAAAAATGAAATAACAATAAAAAGAGATTGTAGCTCCAACATAAAACAAAAATTATTAAAGGGAATGTCAATGATACACTGCGTCAATTGTACAATTTATGTAATTGACTTAATATATTCAAGTAAATCCGTTACATATTGTGTTACGGTCCTGGAGGAAGTTTGTTATCGTCTGGCTTGGAGGTATAACCGAGATCGTCTATATACTATACCAAAGGATGATGAAATCTCACCCTCTCATTCGCTCAATCTCTTGAAATGAGCAAACCTGATTGCTAGCAGGTTATCAAAGCACCAAAGAATTTTGGAAAGGAGGTCCCACTACGGCAACCTTAATTGGAGCAGTATTAGATGTGAAACTTTCTTCACAACGTTCAGTTTCGCTTACCACGTACTACAAATAATAGGATGGCAGAATCCGGATACATTGAAAATTACTCTACCCTCGTCACCAGCGGAAAACCAATGGGTACATGTCAGAAGCGAAAGTTAACAGAGCGTCGCCGAAATTCAAATGTAAACTAGTTTTAAAGAATCTTTATTGTGTAAAATTAGATATATAAATTAGATGGAATTGGTATTGAATTAATTGGTTAAAATTAAGTAAATTAACCAGAGGCGTCACGCATTGTAGGCATAGAGGCAAATCCATAGAGGGATTATGTACAATAGTCAGAGATACTACGGTTTAGCCTTGTGAAACCAACTAGTCATCCATTTCAGATTTAATATAGTAGAATCTCATTACTCGTTGACTCATCCTTACTCTCTATCACCGCGTTTCCCAAAGTGGGTTCCGCGAACTGATAGCAGGGGTTCCGCGAACTTTTTGTAAATATATTTCCAAAAAATCTTTATAAATAATTTTCGATTCCATACGAATCCAATTTAAAATTCTTTTTCGATTCCATTTGATATTGCCTTAAAAAACATATTTCCATTCTATTTTATATGTCCCAATTCCATTTCATTCAGCATCATCAGTACAAAGTATTGTTATAAAACCTAGATCTGGCAACATTTACATTGTGCAAACAATATTTTTATTCCCGTTTTAGATTTTTAAGTCAATAAAAAAAAGGGAAACCACAGTTTTTAATTATATTGTTTTAAAATACGCATTAAAATTACGAATTTAAAATTTCATTTAATAATATTTGAAGGTAAGTAATTTTTTCAAATTTTGAAAATAATCGTATGAGTATTTTTTGATTATCGATAAATTTTGTGAATATAGTTATCCCAAATTTTTGTGATTATGGATCGTTGGTTAAAAGAAGGGACTTTGAAAAAGAAAAACAGTTCAATAAGTGCACCTACTGCTGAAAAGACTGCCGAAGATATTTCTGAAGAACAGCAGCCTACCACTTCTACAAAAAGTGATCATTCTCAATTAAAAAGACCAAGAAATGATTCAATCTTGTGTATAAAAAAACGAAAATATGACATCAGTTATTTGTCGTATGGATTTACAAGTATAGGAAATGAAGACACACCCAAAGCGCAGTGTGTCATTTGCAATAAAATATTGTCGAACGCTTCTCTTGCACCAACTAAACTTAAAAGACATCTGGCAACGAATCATCCCGACCATACAAACAAACAATTAGATTTTTTTAAACGAAAACTTGAGGAATTGCAAAATACCAAGTTATCCATGGTGAAAATTGTAAAAACAAACAACCAAAAAGCAAATGAAGCTTCGTACAAAGTAAGCTACCGAATAGCGCTCGCTGGTAAACCACACACCATAGCAGAAACACTTATTATGCCCTGTGTGAAAGATATTGTATTGTGCATGTTTGATGATGAAAAATCTGTTGAAAAGATTGATATGGTTCCATTATCAAACAATACAGTTGCCCGCCGTATTCAAGATCTTGCAGATGATATTGAGAAAGAGCTTATTTCTCGCCTGCATATATGTGACGCTTATTCACTACAACTGGATGAATCAACTGACGTAGCAGGGCTAGCCGTTTTGCTTGTTTTTGTACGATATAATTTTGGTAAGACAATAGAAGAAGATTTACTTTTATGCAATTTCTTAGAAACAAACACTACTGGCGAAGAAATTTTCAACAGTATTAACAATTTTATGCAAAAACATGATATTAATTGGCAAAAATGTATTGATGTTTGTAGTGATGGAGCAAAATCAATGGTTGGAAAAACTGCTGGCGTTATATCAAGAATTAAAAATATTGTACCAAATTGTAGCAGCAGTCATTGTGTCCTTCATAGGCACGCTCTTGTATGTAAGAAAATTTCTATTGATATGAAAACAGTTTTGGATGAAGCTGTTCAAATTGTAAATTTTATTAAAGCGCAACCACTGCAGTCGAGACTTTTTAAAATTATTTGTGAAGACATGGGAAGTCAACACACCGCTCTTCTTTTACATTCAGAAGTAAGGTGGTTGTCGCGAGGCAAAGTATTATCCCGAGTTTTTGAATTACGCCGAGAGCTTTCTATGTTTTTATCAGAACAAAAACATGAACGGTTTGCTGTATTGACAATGAAGTGAGCCTTTCTCTACAAGGAAAAAGTATAACAGTATTTACTGTTAAATATAAAATTTCGGCATTGTCACGAAAAATAGAGTTTTGGATAAATTGCGTTGAAAACAACAATGTGAGTTGTTTTTCAACACTTTCTGATTTTATAATTGAAAATGATTGTCTTCTTAATGAAGATATACGTATTGATATTGTAAAACATTTACGTGAATTATATGATAACCTTCAAAAATATTTTCCTGCTTCCAATAATGATCTCATGTGGGTTGAAAATCCTTTTATTATTAAAGAAAAACCTGATTGTTTATCAATCTCGGAATATGAGAACTTGATTGAAATAAACTCCGACGAACAATTAAAATACAATTTCAACACTGTCCATTTGACAACATTTTGGGGAAATCTAATTTCGGAACATAAAGTTTTGGCCGAACGTGCAATACGGGTGCTTTTACCATTTTCTACTACATATTTGTGCGAAACTGGATTTTCTTATTATACTTCGACGAAAACGAAATATCGCAATAGATTAAATTGTTCGGCAGACATGCGCATACAACTATCAGCAATAACACCAAATATAAGCAGGATTTGCCAGGAAAAGAAGCAACAACACTGTTCACACTAATAACTTACTCATTGATAAGTTTATTTTATTTTTGATATGTGATTGATCAACAATCAAATGAATTTATTAATCTAATTTTTTGTATTATTGTTTTTTTGTTTTAATAAATACTATAATTTTCTATAATAATATATTGCTCATATTAATATTTAAAATTAAAATTCGAATATATTAGTATATAAGGGTTCCGTCAAAAATTTGAGATCAAAAAGGGTGCCGCGGTGAAAAAACTTTGGGAAACGCTGCTCTATCATATTAAAGAGTAGATACGTCGGAAATAACCATACTGGAGAACGTCTAAAATTACACATAAAAACATAAATCCAATAAAACTATACAAACCGAAAGTAGAAACCTACAAACGCGAGCATAATAAAGTTAACACGTGATCATAAAATCTACAAAAATAAATACAATAAAACAATACCTATATACAAAGTAGAATCCACAAACAAACAAAAAAAGAAAAAGATTAAAGCACGAACTATAAATAAATAATCTAAACTAGGTATATAGAATATAAAATACTAGTGTGCAAGCAAAAAAACGTTAAGTAAACGAAAACGAACTAAAGTAATAATAAATAAATTAATAAAATAAGAAAACTTAAAAGAGTACAAAAAATGGACAAAATCTAGTACGGTTCTAAATAACGAACGCACTGCGTATTGACGGATGTGCTAAACGTGCTCCTCTCCAGCAGAAAAGAAAAGAAGAAGAGCTGCACGAACCAAAAAAGTAATGTCACGAGTAACTTCCTTCTTCTCCGAATAGCCGTGCAGTAAGGAAGCGTGCAAAGAAAAATTAAAACAGCAAAAGTCGAATTTAAAGCAACCCAGAAGTTTAAAAGCAACCAGAATAGTTACGAAAAAGTGGAAAAGGAAAAGACCAAAACAGACCCAAAAAGGGACAAAACAAAAAAAGCGCACTAAGTCCAAGATAACAGAAGCGAGAAGGGCCCTAGAGTTCAAGCGGGGTGCTTAATTTGTGATGTCCGTGCTTGATTTGTGATAGCAAGCGGGATAAAAAGTAAACGATGAGTATATTTTCCTTTTTTTTTTTGTAAGTTGTATAAACACAGGTTTTGCATAGCTCAAGCCTTGCAAAAAATTGTAATTTTTCTGAAGTAATTAATGAATTAGCAAAAACAAAAACACGCATTAAATAAACATGCATTAGTAATATATGTTAGTGTTTGTATTTTTTTACTTAACAAAAAATGTAGGGCCCCAAATGGTTTCTTGCACCCAGGCCCCTTTATAGAGAAGGCCGGCCCTGCTCACCAGCAGGACCAGAAGACGACATGATGGATTTTAGTTACTTCCTCGAGCTCAAGGAAAAGCTCGCTAAGCTAAAGTAATTTTTTTTTTATTACCTATATTGTAATAGATTAAAAATTTTTTTTTTATATATAAAACACAATTAATTCCATCAAAATTTATATATTTAAGTGCAATAAAATTATCTTCTACCTAAACACAACACAGTTATTTATTTTTTATCAGTTTGTTCTTGATATCCCTCGCATCGCAACTACGGTAACCTAAATTGGTGAAGTGAAATTTTGTGTGTAACTGCGATCAAAAGCTTTTCCTACGTTGTGCAAAAATGGTTGTTTTTGTTGATAGTTTCACTAAAGTAAATCTCCGTTGTCTATGTTTGTGACAATTTAAATTACTGGTTCCGTAAAGGAAATACATCTAGGCACGAATCATCCACATTATTGTAATAAAGTTTTTAAAAGGAATTGGTGCGAAAAGAAATTTGTTTGTTTGTTTTGTCGTAATTTTATCGCCATCATTGAATTAGTTTTCTTGTCTCATGCCTGTTAAAAAAACAAAAGGGCAAATTTTTTTTTTTTGTATCGCTACAAGGTGAATATAGTTTTCTTCAAAATATCTTCGTTGCTCAAACTTTAGTGACATTTTTTTTTTAATTAGCGTTGTCATTGATTTAACCATTTTGTGAAGTCATTTTCGGATAGCAATTTGTGTTACCTTTAGAAACTAACTACAAAGGCGTTTCTTAAATTTTTGTGGCAAAATTTCTTCTTCCCTTAATTGAATCTTTTTTTTTTAGAAGTGCGTGTTATTAGTTCGGTGCACAAAATTCTTTGCGTGAATCAATTTTTCGCTAAATAATTATTCAGTCGTGTTTTCTTTCATAAACAAAGAAAACTATCTTGTTTATTGTGGTGAGTGAAACACAAGAAAGCAAAATAGTAAACACCAGGAATAATCGGTATAGCCTTGTCACAATGGCTCCAACATCAACACCTCCGCCAGAAGCAGAGTGCATTTTTAAAATTAGCTTGGCAGACGCACGCAGCCTAATTCCTGAATTTGACGGGAATTCTGCAGATTTGCATAAGCTGCGATGCCCTATTTTCAACTGCAAAGACTCCTGCAGATCTGAGCTTGTACCTCAATCTCCTCAGAGGCAGATTGATTTGAGCAGCTTATGATGCATTGAAGTATGAAAGCTTCGATACATGGGAAGCAGCCAAGGAATTAATAAAGTCCCAATTCCAGGAAGAAAAGTCGCGCATCACTGCCCAAAATGAACTGATGCGACTTACACAAAGTTTCAAAGAAGAAACTAAAGATTATGCACAAAGAGTATCTAAGGCATTATCTGAGCTGAACGAAGCTACTCATAACGAGATATCTGATACTCAGGCGCGCGCTTTATTAATCAAAGAAAATGGGAAGGGAGCTATTCTTATTTTCGAAGACGGATTACGCGACGAACTGCTAAAAATTATAGCTAAAACAAAGAATGAAGATAGCTTACGAAAATAAATTGCATACGTGACTGTTCATGCAACTCGCATAACAAGATCTACTCCCCAGTTACAAAATTTCCAAAAAAAATTTCAGAAACCAAATCCTTCTAATTTTTCTAGAAATATTCCTTCCTGTGACATTTGTAATAAAAAAGGTCACACTAGAGCAACGTGTTTTAGGAATAGAGCTAAATTAAGAAGGAAGTAAATCAGGTCTTTTGTGCTTATTGCCAGAGACCTAATCACCATATAAGTGAATGTCGGAAAAGGCAACGTAATGAGCAAATCCGTCTACAACAATTTCAAAGTACTGCGATACAAGGTACCGCCAATAAATCTCCACGTAACCATCTACAGCCTGATTATGTGCGGCAAGTACGATGGGCCCCTGTGGTAACATCTTCGGAAAACGATATTGTGCGGGAGGAAGCTGACAACAGAAGCCGTGATTCACTCTCAAACAATTTAAATAGACCCAGGTCTTTAAGTAAATGGGAAATGATTTTCTCAGGCTATACGAATGTTGTATAAATTATAGAGAGAAATACCTAGAAATTAATCTAGACGGCATTAGTGAAAATACTACGATTCGAGAAGGGATACAAAAATATAATGGCAATAAAACTTATATAAATAAATCTAAAAAAATCGTAATTAACGATACAAAAAAAGCCAGTGAGATAAATATTCCACTGCAAAAAGCCAGTGAGAGATGTATTCCACTGCAAAAAGAGATAGGTACACGATGCTACGACTGTGGCCCAAATCTCATAAATAAGAGTTCCACAAATAATGAGAATCCACTTAATAAAATTAAAGAGTATAAATCAAGCAAAGAAGAGTTGAATAAGGAGATTTTAAAGTATCCTAGTGATCACATTCCTGATGTAGACACAGATACTAACCTATCAATAAATTTAAAGGAAACAAAAAAAGAATGTCAATCAAATAAACATTCTAAAATTAAAATACCCCTCGAACGGAAGTAATAGCCAAAATCCAAACTCCTATTTCAGAAAAAGAATTATTATGTCTTCAGATTGAAGTCGCACCAGGTAATGTTGGTAATGTTTTAACTCAATCAAATAAAAATCATGCGAAACTGCTTTTGTTAAATATAAATTAGTCTGAAGTAACTCTAGATTTGGATAAGGTAGCACCTACCTGGGAGAATCCTGGTGATTACGAATTGATCACTGATTTTAAGAACCAAATAGAGCAAAGATTAAAGAAACTAATAGGATCTATAATCCTAGACCACTGCAATGTGGAAAAAAAAGAAGCAATGACTTCAATTTGCCGACAATTTAACGATCTTTTCTATCTTGAAGGAGATCATCTCACTCATACCGAGGTAACTCAACATAAAATCCCGACTATGGTAGACAAACCTCCCATTTATCTTAAACCTTATAGGCTACCAGTATCTCAAAGAGACGAGATTAATACCCAGATCCAAGGCATGTTGACTGATGGTATCATTAGCCCCAGTAGAAGTTCTTGGAATTCTCCTCTTCTGCTTGTACCAAAAAAGGCAGATTCTACCGGAACAAAGAGATGGAGAATAGTCATAGACTTTCGTCGATTGAATGAAATAACTGTTGGTGATGCTTATCCGCTGCCTAATATAACAACGATTTGTATTGCGATTGCATGATTGCTTTGACTGAAGCAATTTATAATTTTGTCATCTATGAGGTAATAAAGTTGTATTTAGGTAACTTTAGAAATTATGTAGGTAAATTAAGCAATTTAAGAAATTTCTCATACTTTACTCATAGCGGTCGATTATATAAAAAGCGGAACATTATTGAAATAAAGACATTCTTTCTCGAGACAGGAAAATAAGTAGTGTTTCTTTACTTAACTCACCTCCCTCACTAAGTCGGCAGTTCAAGTTATACTTGAACGCCTAAACATTACTCCGGTAACCATAGCTGGCCATTGGCTTAGCTTCCGGAAAATTTCAGATGCGGCTAAGAAGAAACCTCTGAACGAAATTGCAGAATCTTCATCTGATCAACTAGGACTTGCAGTTAATCATTACAACGGTGTCAGGTGTCAAGTTATAGTTATTGATATGAGCAACGAAAATATGTATTTAGTCAAGTAATAAAGACATTATTAAAGTAAAATTTTATCGTTATTATTGAAATCTCCAGAGTGATTAAGTTTTTTAGGGAACACGAAAATAGATCACAGCGATAGTTACATACATATACCTGAACCAAATTTGAGGAAAATCTGAACATAGGAGAAATTAGCGTTTCCCAATTATATTGGCTAATATCAATGATGGACATGCTACGATTACCTATGTGTCAATTCAATGTGTACTAGCTCGACATTTTTTTTTTTTTTTTTTTTAATTTGAAAAAGTTTGTTTTACTGATCATCGTTGATATTGAATATAAATTTTTATATATCGACGTTGAAAGATATGGAAAAAGTAGTGACGCAGGTGTTTTAAATGTTTCTGCCATAGAGATGAAATTTGAATACGGTTTGTTCGAAGAATACCAAAAAATGTTTGCCTGATCAATATCAAAGAACACCTCATACCTCGATTATCGATTAAGGGTTCCCTTTAAAGATTTACTTGATGCGTCCTTTCGCAGACAGGTATGCTCGACAAGAACCTCAGAAAGATCAGTACAATATTTGAATTTACACAACCTTATATGTAGATAATTGAAAACGCGTTTGGAATTTTGGCGCAAAATGGAAAATATTTGTCAATCCTACTGCAAGATAGCCTAAAACAACTAATAAAATTGTTCAAGCCCCATACGATCTTCATATTTGTTACAAACCTCGATTGAGAACGATAATTATTAGATATCTGACCGACGACGCTTAAAACGTGATACATAAAAGAAAAATCATGTCCCAGAGACACTGGGCAGGTATTACGAAACATCCTGAGTCTCCAGGGGACTACTATAGTGCTGAAACCTGTGTATTTGGATAGGTCTGTATAAATTGGAATATAACGAGAAAGTTATCCGGAAAGAACTGTATTCGTGCCTTGATTTCGAACCCATTGTTGTGAAGCTACCCACATTCCTACTAAATGCCACCCAAGTGTAATCCTATACTCCATTTCCTTTCCCACATTATCGCCGACCACCTAAAAATCCTAACATAGCAACTTTAACGATTCAATATCAAATATTCATTCACTTTATTCTTTCTTATCATAACAATTTGCATACCTTGCACTTATATATCTTGAGACCGAGGCACAAGCGCTAAGAAAATCGCCTCAAAGCTTTAGTCTTCTGTTTTACCTCGAAAGATACGTCCGCGAGCTCCGGTAGTAACTGTTTGATTTTCATAAATAAATATATTTTAAATAAAGTACAGTTTTTCTTTCAATTTACTCGACAACCCAACACCATCACGAACCGCAAACCAAATGTGGACCTCTCAGCTAATTCAGTTCAGCATAGCGAAGAACAAAAGATATATTCCATATTAATCGTTATAATATAGACTTAAATTTGTTACGCCCTAAAATTTATGTATATATAGTACAGTTTGATTCTGCTCGAAACTTCTTTTTCAGAACAGAACCACATACTCTATAACCATAACCGGGATCAATTACGGGATCAACCTCCATTGGTCCACTAGTATCACGCATGATTAGCATCTCCGGGGATTTTTCTATTCTTCCACATCAAACTCGTCGACGTTAGGAATCAGGATCGAATCAACTAGTTTGGACAAAATCGCTTTTCAACATTTTCAACACACGCATCTGGACGGATTCTTCTTCACCTCCGTGGGGTCAACCATACAGAAGCCAAAGTGCAATTAATTATCATAGTTAGAATAATTAGAGTTAGGAAGGCGACCCGAATTTTAATAGTTTAGTTAGGTTAGTTGATACGAGCTTCACATGTAGAGCGTAAAAAAAATATATCGTCGAAAGTAGTGAAATTATTAACTTTAAATAATCACAAATAACCAGGTAAATCGTTGTGCACAAGTGTACATACTTAGCCACGGTGGGGAGTTTAAGAATTCTTTCTGCTACTCTTCACGAATTGTTCGCCAAATTCCTGCCTTAAGAGCCCCTTACGATGTCTATATCTCCTAAAACTAATCCACTCTTGAAAAACAAAAAGGCAGGGAAAAACAAATATTATAATACCAAAACAGTCGCACATAATTTAATAAAGTCTTAACAAATAAACACAAACCATGCAAGATACAATTGCAATCCAGTGGCGTTCCAAAAGCACACACATAAATAAATAAAGACAAAACAATTGTGGTGTTACAAAAGCTTAAATCTAAATAAATAAGCAAATAAAAATCAGTATTGTAAACCTGAAATTGGCAAAACCGAAATTCCTGGTCTTGTATTTGTAATATAACATACACAACTATTGGACTTACTTACTAACTTACTTACTAACTAACTTGCTTACTAACTTACTTAACAAAATCATTAAGGAAGGCCTAATTATCGAAAATAAAAATTCAGACAGTAATAATGGAACCTACAAAGAAGACAAAATCATGCTTAGAGACGACATATGAATTTGATAATGAAATAAGTATAATGCACCCAGTCATTAAGATCCACAAAGATATACCAGTAATGAGACCAATTGTATCTAGAACCAAAGCAATAAATACCCGAATAGGACAATACATTAATGATGGATTAAATTATATGAGAAAGTCAAAATATCTCAAACTTGACTTTAATGTAAAAAACAAAATCAACTTGATAAATGAAATCCAGAGTTTAGAAAGAAAAGAAGGCTACACTATGTACAGCTTAGACATTAAAGACATGTACAACAACGTTAACATTAAAGATTTAACCCATATATGCCCCTTGGGTCGTTACTGACCCAAGTCGTTTCAAATAGATTTTCTGGTTTTGAGAATTACACAAATTAAAATTTCAAAGCCTACTACAATGTTATAAGTGTTCTGAAAAATAATTAGAATAGTGCAGTGCGTATTTTTTTTTCAATAGTGAATAAAGTCTGCAGCAGTGAAGTGATAAAAAATATTTATAAACACATTTCAATAAATGTAAGTATACCGTTATTCTATAAATATATATTTTTTGTTTTTTTTTATAATTTGTTACAAAAGAAGTGAATTAAATGGAAAAATAATAACAGTATCATATTTATAAACGCGTTTGCATTTTAGAAACAAAATTTTCGCATTGGGTCGATTTCGACCCAATGGGGTAATGTGTTATCAGTCAATTATAGGTTATCTGTGCAATATAAAACGGAGTATATATTTAGTTTGTATTTTATATATAGTTTTGTATTTTATATAGAGTTTGTATTTTATATAACGAACAATAATTTTATTTATTTTTTTAGTGTACCGTTATGGCGCATTCAAAAGATTTGAGTACTTTCGAAATCTTAGAAGAATTGGACAAATATGGTGATAATGATGCTGTTGGTGAAATTGACATTTATATTGAACCACCTAATGAGACAGGAGATATTACTGATTGCGATTCCTTTGATGAAGATTGCAACAATCCTGATCGATTATCCAGTCGTCAATTGACCAGTATAGCCGAGATTGTTATAAATAGAGGAAGAAACGAGGTGTATAATGAGGTTGAAGTTAGTGTATCAAACAAAAATAAAAAATTGCCACTTAGAAAATGGACCAGAGGGCAAATACATTTTCCCACTGAAGAATGGATACATCCAAAACCACGTCACGTTCTAAGCTTAGCTGCAAGTAGCCAGCCTATTGAATTTTTTACCATTTTTATGACAGATAGGATTATTCAACATATTGTTGATTACACAAATAAATATGCTGCTACCAATAACAATCCCACATTTTGTGTAAGCCCACATGAAATTCGTGTGTTCCTTGCAATATTAATTCTTAGTGGGTACGTTCCTCTACCTAGACGAAGAATGTTTTGGGAAGAAAATCAGGACTGTCATAATATTTTAGTAGCCAACTCTATGCGGCGAAATCGATTTGAAGATATTTTTCGTTATTTACATGTTGTCGATAATTCTTGCTTGGTAGAAGGTGATAAGATGGCAAAGATTCGACCATTTATAGATATGCTCAATGAATCTTTTCTTGATTTTGCTCCCGCAGAAAGGGAGATTAGTATTGATGAATCCATGATTCCTTACTTTGGAAGACATGGATGCAAACAGTTCATTCGTGGAAAGCCAATACGTTTCGGCTTTAAAGCGTGGGTTGCCTCCACAAGGTTAGGTTATTGTATATATGCAGATTTATACCAAGGCCGCAAGGAGAAAAGTGTACAGGAAATGGGGCTAGGCGAAAACGTGGTACTGAATCTTGTTGGTAAAATTCAAAATAAATACCCTGGCATAGAATATTCCTTCTTTACTGACAATTTTTTTACATCACCTCGCCTCATAGATAAAATAACTGAACGAAATTGCAAGTTGACTGGTACAGTTCGAGATAATCGAACAGAAAAGTGTCCTTTACTAGGAATAAATGAAATGAAAAAGAAAAACAGAGGTGCGTTTGATTCTTGCATCGATCAAAAAAATAATATATGTGCTGTTCGGTGGAATGATAACAGCGTAGTTACCCTGCTATCAAATGAATATGGTACCGAACCAATGGGCACAGCAAAACGTTATTCTGTTGCTGCAAAACGAAAAATTGATATCGAGCAACCAGATATTGTGGCAAAATATAATGAATTTATGGGAGGTGTAGATCAAACAGATTCAAACATATCTAGTTATAGAATTGGCATTAGAGGCAAAAAATGGTATGTGCCAATTATGTTCTGGGGGTTTGATCTGATAGTCAACAATGCTTATCAATTGGCAAGGTCAATGGGCAGTTCTTTCGATAAATTAAAATTTAGAAGAGATATAGCCACGACTCTTTTGTTATCGTATGGACAAACACGGACCAAGCCCGGACCGAGTCAAATTCGGAATATAAATTTGCCCATTTCAGTACGTACACATAATGCTGATCATGTTATTCTTACTGGACAAAAACGAAGGCGCTGTGCTGTTTGCAAAAATAAAACAAACAAGTCGTGTAAGAAATGTGAGATTGCACTACACGATAAATGTTTTGAAAGCTTCCATAAATAAGTTTTTATACTTTTTTTTATTACTTTTTGTTATGAATGAATTAACTTTTTGTTATTATTTTTTGTTTGAATTAATTTTTTATTATTATTACTTGAATATAATTTTTTTTATGCATTTTCAAAAATGATGTATTTTTATTTATAATTTAAAAAAAAAATATTGTAGATATTTTTTATGACCAATGGGTCGTTAATGACCCGGTCCCCAAAATCTACTCTAGGGCCAAAAATTGAAAAACCCAAAACAAAATATTTTTTTCTACTTATAAGTAACATATAACTAAAAAATTATTAACATTGGATTAAAAAATAATTGTGGGCATATATGGGTTAATTGATATTATCAGAAACAAAAATTGGTCCAGAAATTAGAAATAGATATAATACTGATAATTTGTTCAATTTGATCCAGTTTGACATAGAAATATGTAACTACTTTCAAATTAATAAGAACTTATACAATCAAATAAAAGGTACACCAATGGGAGGGAAAACATCTGGTAAATATGCCAGTATATACATAGATTACCACTTGAACAGAATTTATAATGGAATGAAAGGTATGGGTTTAGAAATGTTTAAAATATATGTAGATGATATGCTGATTAATGGTAAAAAGGATAACATTAGACTTATCCAAAAGATCATCGAACATAACTTAAAAATGGAAGTTACCATAGAGAATAGCATCTCAGGGAAAATAAATTAATTGGACATAACAATAATTGAATCAGATTATAAATTTAAAACAAAAAGGTACAAAAAGGAGATAGCATCAAATAGACTAATTAATTATTTTTCAAACCAACCTAACACATTTAAAACAAACACAATTATAGAACGAATTAACTATGCCATAAAAGCCACAAATGAAGAAGACATTATAGAAACTATTGAAAGTATTACTGATGAAATAAGCAATAATAATTATCCAATAGCTATTATACTTAATTGCTATATCAAGGCTATAGGTAATGGTAACCATCCACAAAACAAACAAGATATCATTATCAAACATATGAGAGAAAAACTAGGATAT
The DNA here is from genome assembly GCA_963924295.1 of Dioctria rufipes. NCBI lineage: Eukaryota > Metazoa > Arthropoda > Insecta > Diptera > Asilidae > Dioctria > Dioctria rufipes. Next base: position 84,385,072 of record OZ002742.1, read on the forward strand.
ACATCACACAATCAAAATTTGATGCAGAAAATAAACAAAAACAAAATTAGAACATAGAAGTAATCAATGATACTAAACTACATAACTATAGTAGAAAAAGTGCAAAAATCCCATACCAAAATGAAGATACCACTTTGCTACTGAAAAATTTAAGTAGAATCTCCAAAAACTTAAACTATATACCTTTTAACAAATGCCAAGAAAGGCTGAGATACCGCTTGAAAAACAAGAAAGCAAAAACAATATTTTACAAATATAATAGGGATAATGATAAGCTACTAGCACCAGAACAATGGTACTCAATTATTAAAATTAATTGTTTTAATTGTAAAACCTCATACATGGCATACACACATAAAACAAGCATTAATGAAACAGTGAAAAATAAGGAAAATAATAGCCAGATTTCCCGACATAACACGACTAGGAACCATAAAATCCACAACAAAATTGAGATAATTGAAAAAATTAGATTCCTTAATAAAGCTCAGAAACTCATAGATGCATACATAGCACTCAACAGAAATAACAAACGTAGAATCATAAATTTAGATAATTTCATTTTTTCAAGCCATATAAAATATGATAAGAATAAAGGTAGATTAATAAAAAATAATTTCTAAATTTGATAAGTAGAGGTAATAAGGTACAAAATAGATATCTGTAAAACAAGGTCGAACCAGGAAAAGTATTAATAAAATTAAAATTAAAAATTAAAAAAATATAAAAAAAAAAAAAATTTTACTAAAGCTAGCAACACTGAAATCAAGGGAATTATTTGAAAAGAATAGCAATAAAAAGAAAATAAGATAACTTAGAAAAAATTCATTGGAATCGTAGCCAAGGGTTCACATAAAACTCACCACTCGAATTCAAAAAAGAAAAAACATAATGAAGAATGCATGAAATAGCATGAATAATAGTCAGATCATACGGTGTAATTGACAGAAGCGGACGCGAGAAATAGTGATAAAGTTTTTTAGAAAAGAGTTTTGAAAAATTTAATTAAAGAAAGAAATAGAAATTAAAAGGTTTAAAATAATTAAATAATTGATAGTATACTTTTAGAAGGTTTTAATACTGTGATGGTAGCTTACAAGATAACAATAGATTTGGGTGATTATTGTAAAATGTATAACAGATGTTATGTGATATAAGATGAATTTAAATTGCTCGCAGTAGTGTTTTCTAAAGGAAGAAGGATAAATGATACATTAATACCTGAATAAAAAGAAAGGTTAGTAAAATTACCAGGATATATTTTTTGAAAATTTTTTTGCAATATTTTTGTATGTATACAAATGCCTTTTGGAAAGTGTTTCTTTTGTTAATTATATAACAAAACTTCATTTTAATGAACGTAGCCTTATCCATGAACTTGGCAATGGTTTCGATATTGATGTCGGCTATTGGCGCAGAGTATATAAAAGATGAAGGGATGACATAAGCGTCTCGCTCATGCCCACAGTTGTTGTCAGTTTTAAAGAAAGGGACTGCTTGCTTGCTGATGAGGATGATGAAATTGCAAGTGGAATAGAGAGTGAGAAAAAAGACGTAAAGCAAGAAGGTTGTTAAGCGGAGATTTTTGTTTGATAGCAGAAGAAAAATTGAAAATATATTTTTGAAAAGTTAAAAATATATTGTGCAATAGCTGAAAATTAATGTTGAGTTAGTGATATTTTTTTTTGAATACTAAAAAAGTTATTTGGAATGGAAGAAAAGGAAAATTTTAAAAGGAAAAATGAAATGAAGAAATTTCAACTATGGCCGCTAATCTAAATAAATTAAAAGTTTGTTGGCAAATATTACTTTAGAAAGTATGAAAGACGAAGATAAAATATAAGAAAAATAAATGCCATGTATGAAGCTAATAAATCCCTAAAGAAAGATTGAAAAGTTCTGCAAGAATGAAATTATAAAGCGTCCATTTTGGAAAAATTTAATGAATTGGAGTGATTCAGCAGTTTGGTAATATTGATTGTAGAAAAATAATCCTTGTGATTTGGTATACAGGAAATTACAAAGAACCTGTAAAAACAGAAACAATACAAAAAAGAAATATACTTATTGTTTGTGAATTTATTTTATTAAGATAAAAATATGAGGACAAAAGAAAAATCATAAATTGGAAATGTAAGTAAAATAGAGAAAAAAAGAGGTGTTATTTTGATATTCAAAGAAAAATCCCATTTTTTGAGATAAATGATCGGATCTTTATTTCATTATAAAGAGGAAGGTATGCCGTTAATAATGGCAAATAACATCAGCCAAATGACCACCACGACCACGCCTACAGGACCATATCCTTTTCATGAAATTTTCCATAACCAAATCGCAAAGTGGCTGCCTTATGTCCTCGATAGCCTCACGAATTCCATCTTTGAGGTCTTGAATCGACGCTGGGCTGTTGGCGTAGACCTTCTCTTTCACGTGGCCCTAAAGGAAGAAGTCGCAAGGTGTTAAGTCACAAGATCTCAGTGGCCAATTGTGATCACCTCTTCGAGAGATAACACGGTCCGGAAACTTTTCCAGTAAAAGATCAATGGTTTCGTTGCTTGTATGGCACGTAGCGCCGTCTTGTTGAAAGTAAACGTTGTCCAGATCAATACCATCCAATTCCGGCCATAAAAAATCATTAATCATCTGTCGATAGCGCAATCCATTCACCGTAACTGTTGCTCCAGCCTCATTTTCGAAAAAGTAAGGTCCAATGACCCCGCGGGACCATAAACCGCACCAAACAGTCACACGTTGAGGATAGAGAGGCTTTTCAACAATAACTCTTGGGTTTTCCTTGTTGACAAAGCCATCGAGGTGGCAATGGGCCTCATCACTCAAGATGAGTTATCGATGGAATTCCGGATAATTTTCATGCATTTCAAGGACCCAATCAGCAAAGACTCGACGTTGTTGATGATCGGCCGGCTTGAGTTCTTGTGTTAACTGAACTTTGTAAGCCTTAAGACCCAAATCTTTATGCAAAATACGGTGTAATGACGTTTGTGGAATGACTAATTCCAAAGAACGACGAGGAATGGACAAACCTTGGTTTTCTTCAACACTTTCGGCCACAGCAGCAATATTCTCGGCTATTCTTGAGCGACGTGCACGGGTTTTATTCTTCACATCACTAACTTGTTCCGACAGCTCGAATTTTTCTACCAATTTCTGTATTGCGGTCCGACAAGGTGCTTCACGACGACCCAAAAATGTTCGAGTTTTACGAACCGTCCCTGCCACATTTTCACCATTTTTATAGTGAATTTTAATAATTTCAATGCGTTGTTGAATCGTGTATCGTTCCATTTTTATTAATGGCGTAGTTTCTACTTGTCAAATATCAAAAAATGACAGCTCCAAAAGTGACATCTACCGAAATAGCGGGCTAATTAAAATAACACCTCTTATTGGAAAAGGGTTTTCCAACCCTTTATATATTAATATATTTTGTCCTTATAAAAGGAAATGTTAAGATAATAAAATTACTATAAAAATATTAAATTAAATAAAAGAAAATTGGAGTAGAAAAAAATATAAAAAGAATTTGGAAATTAATAATTTAATTGGTCAGCAAATTTTAAGAATGTTTTATTAACTGGAGGATAAATAAAACGATAAAGAAAGATTTTTTTTAATTAATATATAAAATACAAAAATAAATTATGTCAAAGCGGCGTGCTAAATAGAAAACAAAAAGAAAAAATTGAATTTGTTTCTCAACTGTAAAAAAAATGAATAATAGAATCTTTCTGAGAATTTGGTAAATTTAAATTCTGTTCATATGAATATGGAAGAACTGTATAACTCAATATTTTCTTTCGTGGTAGTATACGTTGTGTTGTTTTAAAAGGATATATATTGGAATTTTTTACAGGCATTCAGTGAAGTGCAGTGAAAGTGTAAAGTGCTCCAGTGAACAAGTGACTAGTGCATTCAGTAAAGTGCAGTGATAAAGAGAAGTGAAAAGTGAAATCTAGTGAAACCCATAAAAGAAGTGAAGTGCAAAGTGAAGTGTCAGGTGGTGCACCTGCATTACGCATTGACTATTTAAACAGCACATTGGTGCAAAACAGTGTAGAATTGTTATTACAATAACAATAATAATAATTAGAACTTTTGGTTGACATACCAGTGGAATTAATTTAATATTCCACAAATTTCTCTCGAATTAATAGGAGAGCCTAATAAATAAAAATAATAAAACAAAATTCAGTGAAATTATAAAAGACGTGAAGTGCATAGTGAAGTGACAGGTGGTGCACTTGCATTGCGCATTGACTCCTTAAACCGCACATTGGTGCAAAACAGTGTAGAATTGCTATTACAATAATAATAATAATAATTAGATATTTTGGTTGACATAACCAGTGGAATTAAACTAATATTCCACAAATTTCTCTCGAATTAATAGGAGAACCTAATAAATAAAAATAATAAAACAAAATTCAGTGAAATTATAAAAGACGTGAAGTGCATAGTGAAGTGACAGGTGGTGCACTTGCATTGCGCATTGACTCCTTAAACCGCACATTGGTGCAAAACAGTGTAGAATTGTTATTACAATAACAATAATAATAATTAGATCTTTTGGTTGACATAACCAGTGAAATTAAACTAATATTCCACAAATTTCTCTCGAATTAATAGGAGAGCCTAATAAATAAAAATAATAAAACAAAACTCAGTGAAATTATAAAAGACGTGAAGTGCATAGTGAAGTGACAGGTGATGCACTTGCATTGCGCATTGACTCTTTAAACCGCACATTGGTGCAAAACAGTGTAGAATTGTTATTACAATAACAATAATAATAATTAGATCTTTTGGTTGACATCACCAGTGGAATTAAACTAATATTCCACATATTTCTCTCGAATTAATATGAGAGCATAATTAATAAAAATAATAAAACAAAACTCAGTGAAATTATAAAAGACATGAAGTGCATAGTGAAGTGACAGGTGGTGCACTTGCATTGCGCATTGACTCTTTAAACCGCACATTGGTGCAAAAACAGTATAGTATTGTTGAAACAGTGACAATAATAATATTTACATTAGTCATTAGACTTAACCTATAAATCGCACAATTGTGCAAAACACTTTAATTAATCAAACCTACAAGCGCTATAGACATTAAACAACAAAACAAGATTAGTAATGAGCCCACTAAAAACCATATAATTGTATGGACTTAGTTAGGGCTCTTGTCGCGGCTAGATGTAACACACTGTCGGATGACGATCTCTCTTACCGCTCCTCTCCCTACTCTTCTGATAGAGGAGGGCTTGGTAGCAACTCTGACGTATCAATCCTCAGCAACACCTCTAATTCAAAAAGAAAAACCTTAATAGATACAACTAAGGATAACAAACAAATGCAAAAATAATAAAAAAATAAAAATAATAAAACTTAATAACAAACCTACTACTGATAATGAAAATAATAATAAAATAAAAAAATAAAAAAAAAATAAACTAAAATCAGCATTAGCTGCCATTAAAAATAGTGAGAAGTTATCAACAGATTCCTTTGGTGGAACCCTCGGAACGGAAAACCACAACATGCTATTAAATCCTAGTGCCTTCCCTAGGTCAGAAGAGAATGAACCAATCAACATCCAAAATGACAATGATCATACCAAAAACTCAACTATCTCTCCCAGTGCCGTCCCTGGGCCATAAGACCTCAACATGTTTTTAAAACCTGGTGCCTTCCCCAATGGTAGTGCAAATCTTTTCGGTTTAACCACCCCATACTCTCTGCAAATTAGCCGAGGTGCTAGCGTGCCAGCCAGCCAGCATAGCTACCATGGAGTGAACTGTCAACTTCGGTTGATAGACAAGATTTCACATCTTACAGTCCTCACCGACACTAGTTCCATAACAAGACCTTATAATATCATAAAAATAACATAACATTTAAGTTATATAAGACGATTTAATAAATTAGAACTAAGGGTAAGTTTTATAATACTTTGTAACACACCATATAAAATTTTATCTCTATTTTCCAGCATAAAGCAATCCCATAATTTCAACTCCAATAAATTACACAGATTTTTTAATGTTTGCACCTGGTAAGTGAGCGCAATAATATATTTTATGAAACTGTAACAAAAAAGTGAAAAAAGACTTCCTAGATTTTTCTTATCCTGTTAGCTCGATGCAAATAAATCCACCAAAAGAATAATTGTAAGACCACCATGTACACATTCAAATCAGTCTATCTCCGAAGTTTTGCTAAAAGGTTTGATTATAATTAATAAACTGTAATTTATAGCATCTCTTGATATATACATTTTATTGAAATTTTGGATTTAGTAATGAAATAAGGAAATATAACGAGAATATTCGCAAAGAAAACGAAAAAATTATGGAAGAAAACAGGAAGTTACTCCTACATTTTGCTAAAGAATCAATTTCTTTAAGAAAAACGGTTGGTATGGTCCTTGCCTCATTAAAAATTCAATACAACAGTTTCGACAATCTTCGGGAATTTCCCTTAAAAACTAAGTGATATATATATTAAAATTTGAAAGGGATCTAAAAACGCGCAAGGACATGCAAAAACAACTAGTAAGATAACACTTTTTAAACCATCAAAAACTTCAACTCAATTTATTTTTCTTAGAACAACAAATATCATTAAGAAGTAAAAAATAAAATAACACATTGTTTCCCTATTTAGTTATGTATAATATCATATCCTTATTAGAAGTATTTTATGCTACTCTTCTAGCTTCAGAAATTTGTCCAACACGGATCCATTGAGTTTACTAAGACCATTGACTCCAGCCTTAACCTAATATTCGGCAAAAATGATAACTGCAAGTATTTTTCTTGGACTGCAGCTAACGAAAATATAACTGTAAAGAAACTTGCTATTATAAATATCATGAAAAGTATATCTCAACAAGGAATTTTTACGTCGAGAAAGCAATAAAGAGATACTAAGACCGAACCCACGCTGACGAATTAATTGCGGACAATAGTAAAGAAACTAACAAAGAGTGCGAAATTGGAAATGAAGATATTTTTAAGTAGAAGTAAGTTTTGTAAAAATTATTTGTTCTTTTCGTAGACTGAAATAAATCAAAATTAAGAAATAATATTTTTTCACATAATATTTACTAATTTTTTAAATGAAAATAAAACGAAAAATGTAAGTTTTACATAATTTATATAATTTTGTTTTCCAAATGAGATTGAAAAAACGTTTACTTTTACACGTTCAAATTAAACTGAAAAAACTTATTTTTACATTATGTCAATTAATACATAATAAGAACATTATTATCAACTTCCTATAGTTATTCAATTATTTAATTTAATGTGCTTTTACAATATTAATTTATTTATTTATTGCTATATAATTATGACGTAATCTGAATTGCAGGTAACAACTGCCCATATAAGTTTATATTTTCTTATTTTATTATGAAACTGCTATAAATTTCTATATCAATTGTTCAACGATAATATACATGTTAAAAAATTATATCATAGTTTTCAGCGTTTTCCGTAAAAGCTAATTATTCATTTTTGTACTATTTTGTGTGTAATATGGGAAAATAAAAAGTTATATATTTGCCAATGCTTCCAGAAATCGTAACGACAATTCTTTCCGATCTCTGGTCAACCGTTTTATATAGAATTATTGAAGGTTTAGCGATAAACTCCATTCTCAGATATTATAGATGCAGGAGAAAAATATATTTGGCTCGAGTAATACGTACATTCTGTTACAATTTTCTGTGCACTGAATAACGGCTTAAACAGGGTTGCGACGACGACGGTAATAGATACTCTATAAAAAGTTCCTGGAGAAAATTATTCCTATTACTGCAATGCAATAGTCTGCTGTTTGCCGTCTGCCGTCGCAACTTTAGAGTCGATAGGGAGACTTGATAAATTTTCATTGAAAACGCTTTCCAAAGGCAGAAGTTACAACACAAGCTCTCCTGTAGCAGCGAGAGTAAGAACTGGAAGTATGTAGGTCAATAGAAGTATGGAGCTGTGTAACTGTCGACGAGACCAGGGCCCCTATTCTGCATTCTCACTCACTATGGCTGTGTGGGAGAAGTCACTCACATCGATCTCACTCACCCACCATTTAGGTATTCTAGAAATTAAATGGAATGAGATGTACACTGTTAAATAATATAATCCACCACATTTGTGGTGAATATTTTTGATGTGTCAATCAGTTGTTTCTTGTGCACCGCAGTGGAAGTAAAAATCAATTAAAATTATTTTAAGATGGCAAGTTTGAGTGATTGTACCTCAGTATTATTAATTAATTTGTTGGAAAATGAAGGAATACGTAGTGGATATAGAACTTATCCGATAAATTGTTTTGAATTGCCGGAATATAAATTTGTAAAGTTGTTCCGATTAAATAAGTGCTTGGCTGATGAATTTATAAATAAATTAAGTCGTTTTATGACCGGTGCTTCGAGATCTTCTGCTATTGATATTGAAGAGAAGGTAATGAAGCTTTTCTTTTCTCTAATATAAAAAGAAAGTAATAATTAGGGGTAATGTTTACAGATTCTTTGTGCTCTACGATTTTTCGCCACTTGTAGCTACCAACAACTAGTAGGGGAGAGTGCCAATATTGGATTGAGTCAGCCATCAGTTTGCAGAGCTTTAAACGAGGTAGTTGATGCTGTTCAGGAAAGTGGTTTGATCAATGAGGTAATACGTTTCCCTTCGACGGTGGAAGAATTGAATCAAACTAGGAAAGAGTGAGAATATAATTTTTTTTAAATTTCACAATACATGAAATATATTTTTCAAGTTCTATAATAAATACAGCTTCCCTGGTGGTGTTATTGGATGCATAGACTGCACTCACGTCAATCCCCCCCCCCCCCCCCCCCCGAAGGAAGATCCTCAATTTCCAGAACATATTTATGTTAACAGGAAAGGATACCACTCGATTAATGTTCAAATAATATGAAAATTAAGTGTTCGCAATAATTCTATTAACTCTAAGTTCTTTCAAATCAAACACAAATGACCGTGTCGAGTACCGTATACCCAGTAGTAATATCTCACTCACTTGGCCACAAATATTTCACTCACTTGCGTTCCAGAATAAAGAAACACGTGGAATCGGGTAAGTGAGTGAGTGAGTGGATTGAGTAAGAATGCAGAATAGGGGCCCAGCTGAGCTCTTCTCCAACTGGGAACATAGGTCTAGGTTTCACTAGCAGTTGTTTATGGATTTCGTAAACGCTCTGCAACTTTTGGTGCACTTGAATGGGAGCGTACCATGGTTGCTCTGCAGATATGTGGAATGTATACGGGGAGGCTTGCTGTGCAGAAAATGAATTTGCAGCTCCACAATGGTGGCTCTGGCTCTGGATTCGAGAGCGAAGCCTGTTAAAATCAAATTAAATGGGGAAATGAGTATTCCTAGTAGTTTGTTTTTATTTTAATTGTATTGAATAGTTATATATATAATAAAAACATCCGCCTTTTGAATTTCATAACATTTTTTTTTTACTCACAGAAGAAAAATTGAAAGCAAGATGGAAGTCTGCGCAATGTTTACAGAATAGAATTAAGTAAGAAGAGATATACTCCGTTTGGAAGTGTAGCGGTGGGGAAACTAAAGTGAAAGTACTTTGATCTGTGGAGTTTCGTCGATGTAAGGAAAAAATAATACAAATTTGTTTAGACAAAAAAACATAATATCTTGCTTCAGTAGGAAAACACTTAGCAACTACGAATCATTGCCACCGGAAGTGGAGCTGAGTGGAGAGGTGACGCAAAGCTCATTTGAATTAGATATATTCGATGAACCACCCTTGTTATCATCTACCACAGTAGACGACACAATACCCACTGGGATATCAGCAATGAAAGTCAACTCAGGAGTGGCACCAATTGCCCTACTTCAGGAAAGTAATTTACAATGACAAGAAAATCTTGCTGGCCTATTGTTATGAGTTTGCACTCATAACCCCCGACCTACCTGTATCCCGTACGGGCATAAGCATTTTTGTGCAAATATGCACGCCCTATAGAAAAAACATTTCATTTCCTGTCATACAAAGTGTACAAATTGTATACTTTGTTTTACGCCGGGCGATAGAAAATACAATATTTCTTGCTAGAGGATACTTTCTCTGAACATTTTTATAGCGAGACCGCTTAATCAGCAAAGAAACCAAGAAACGGCGTTGGTATCGAGAGATATGTGTGGAGGCCGAGAAACTGTCATTGGGCAGTCTATCATAAGCCTGCGCGGAACAAACATTTCTTTTAGAAAACTTAATGCATTTCTATTAGAGAATAGAAAAATACAGTGTTAAATTTACTAGAATAGAAACGCATAGTGTTAAATTTTATAAATAATTAACGCAAATAGATTTGCTATTAAAGAACAGTGATGAACAGTGATAAAACAATTAGATATATTAAACGACCTAACAAAAAGACGCATTACAAGACTACATGTATAAAAAAGATAATTACAACATAACAACATAGCATGTTAAAAAACACGCATATCATGCAACCAGAATTTGCATAGAACGGGAAGTACAATTAGACTGTGAAATTAGTTCTTTTATGTGATCAAAATTATGTTGAAGAAGGGTAAAATTTTGTATAAATGGAATGGCTTTGGATTCAATAAACAGAGTTTAATTTTGGCCTGTGAAGAGAGAACATCGGACTTTCATTTGCAACCAGTACACCCTGCTCTTGGTACATTTTAGGCTGTCGTAAGACGCCAAGTACTCATAGTATGAGACATAGGCTGAGCATGCTTGCCAATCACTAAATCTAAGGTTCACCCGGCATAGAACTCTGCAAGCTGCATGCATCAACTCACAAGAGGGCTGATATAGCGATAATTGATCGAATCATCACATACAACTAGAGGCAAATAGATCAACACACATATCATCTCACAAGAGGAGGGCTGATATAGCGAATAATAGGTGATCAACCATTACAACAGAAACGCACCGTATTAAATGTACTAAATAATTAATGCAAATAGTTTTGCTGTTGTACAATCGCAACTTAGCACAGACATCAACAACCAACATCTAAAAGCAATTTAATCGTAACATAAAATCATTTCTTTTTGCTAATTACATACATCAAGGTAGATATTATCATCCTTTTTGCTTTAAATCAATATATGTAATTTTATAATCTAACCAGGTCAGCCAATAGTATCGTAATCTTTCAAATTCTTTCAATGCAAATGTTAAAATTAATTTTACCGCCAAATTAGTTTATCGAAATATTGTCAAGTTGTCAGCATAATTAAGGTTCAGGGCATCCAATATTTTATATTCTTCTTTTTCTGGCTTTGAGTCGATCTGTCATTCATTGTTTGTCGTCGAATACAATCATTACAAGAGAAAAGGTTGTTTGATTTATCATCGCACCAGATGCAAGAAATCTTGCATTCTACAAAAAGGGATAAAGTCGCATATATAGTACCTAATCTCCTAACTACATAATTAGAGATGCAATTACCTCAATAAAAGAACAACACCAAATAGAGTTTGGAGATCAAATTATTATATGCGGGGCTGGTGCAACTTCCTGACATGATCAGAAATACTCCCAGTCCCTTGTGGCACGAAAAGGCCCCACATCATCGACGGCACTCGATAAGCAATATTCAATTTTTTTGGACGGGGCAAATAAATTTTTAAAAGTAATTGAGCTATCGCCTACCGAAATTTTTATGCAATCGATTGCCAAAAAAATAGATATGTCAAAATCTGTCCGAGTGCGAGTGTAGATCCGATGCAGGAGAGAGTCTAATACTTCATAAATAAAAAACTGAGATTATACCGAGAAAATAAAATAAAACATAAAACTTAACCAAATACAGCCCTGACTTCACATATGATCCCAGTAGCATTTTTTTCGTCACTCAACAAGTTCCCAGTTACAATTGCCCCGCCACTCAACCAAGCTTTGAGAGAAGCTTTAGAGCTTTGAAGCTTCCGAGGGTATAAAAGTCCCAGCACAAGGCCTGACAAGGCCGTCTTTTCCCGGACTCAACCGAGTAAGGTCCTCTCGGTACCTTACATCTAGCTGCCGTGCCGTATGGCTGTAGCTATATTCCTCCTCCAGCTGCCGTGCCGTATGGCTGTAGCTGATTTCTTATATGTTCCCGTACCGTTTCCTCCTTCTAGCTGCCGTGCCGTATGGCTCTAGCTATATTCCGCCCTGTTTCCTCCTCCAGCTGCCGTGCCGTATGGCTGTAGCTGTTAACCTGTCTGATCATTCGCCCCGCCCCCAGTATGCACAGTCGAATAAAATCTATAACAAACAATTAAACCTATCTCTCTCTCTTCGGCAGTAGAAATATATATATGTATAAATAGAAAATATTATGTATTAATAAGATTAAGGAAAATACACTCTGTATAGGATAAGATCCGTAAAATAAAGAAATATTTTATTTTGTAACTAAGTCTTCTCAATTATTTAAACCTTGGACTACTCCAGAGCTCCCGAAAACCCCTACCATTGGGACGACAGTAGAGAAGGTGGTTACAACTGTAGTTGCATGGTTTCTTGTCGCCATTGTCCTTTTTGGATTGATTCACCCATGTCATGGTCTACGAAATTCGGTGGACAATAGTGAACGCATTCCTCACGTAAGTAGTTGTGCAGGACCAGTGTAACGCTAACAATTTTTCTCACATTCTTGGATGACAATATATGTTATACAGTAGAACTCTCCATCGGTAAGACATAATACCGAAAGCATTTTTAATTGTTCTCCTTACCCTCGATAATCGACGATTGAAGTATTCTTGCTGATACATTAAATTTCGCCTTGGAAACGGCTTTATAAAATTTGTCTTAAGAGAGAATGCCGCATCACCCACAAAATAATGTGGTATCTTCAGCGAATGGGAAAGGAGCCGTAGCTCTATGAATAATTAAGACTAGCTTCAATGAACAGTAGAGTTTCAAGTATCCCAATTGCATTCTGTAATATTTTTATTAAACTTGTCGACTGAAAATCTGGCTTTCATGTTTATTCAGTATTAGCTTAATACCTCTAAGAATATCACCATGTCAATTAAATTGAAGATTTTTATAACCTGAAGATGGTATAAGGTTTTATCCTTTCTCCTTCTCTCTCCTGGAGCCCTATTCCGTGAATATGGTTGACTAGGTCCGCTGTTCCGATTATTTCAGGTCATCTTTAGGGACAATGAAAAATAACTTACTGCCCTCAGTGTCATTGGGTAGATGGGGCACAGCAGTGAAGGCAGACCATCTGCGCCTTCAAGTAAGCAAAGGTAAGTGGTGTAAGGGTCCCTTCAGGACCGGATGTGGTGCTTGTGGCTATTTTAAAAGCACGAATTTTTTTGTATTATTGATCGTGACCGGCGGTAGGTTTGCCAGCCCCCCCCCCCCCCCCCCCCCCCGTCCTATGTACAAAATTTCAGCTCTCTACGTTGACGCGTTCTCACAAGGAGAAAAATATAAAAATTTATTAATTTTGATTAGTTGAAATTTTTTTAGAAAATTTAACTAATATATTAGAAACTTCAACTAACCGATTTGTAAACATATCTTACTGAAATAAGTATTTCTGCTAATTAGAATTAGTTGACCTTTTCTTTATATCTATTAACTAATTCATTATTATATTCAACTAATAAATTGGCATAGTTTTCAGATTTCAGAAATAGCCGCCAGATTTTGTTTAAATTACATTTTTTTAACTAATCATATTAGCTAATTCGAGCTAATTTTCGAGCTCCTTTATTCATACACATTTCTAATTAAATTAGTTGAATTTGACAGCTTCCTACAAAATTGTTAATTCGATTTTTCAACTAATATTATTAGTACTTTTTAAACCTTGTTTTTTTCGTTTCAATCTTTATTTCTTTTTATGACAGTTTTGTACTTACTAAAATGACGAAAGAGTGTTGACAATCGGCCAACTACATATGTCTATGAGGAAAGTAAAACTTGTATGACAGAGGTTGGTTTGGTAAACTCAGATCATCGGCAACGTCTAAATTTTGCAGTTAAATTTCAACAGTTGGCCAGAAATGAAATCAACTTTATTGAAAATCTGATTATGAGTGATGAAGCTCATTTTCATCTGAATGGCTTTGTTAATAAGCAGAACTGTAGGTTCTGGGGTTCTGAAAATCCAAGAGCCATTCATCAACGCCAATTGCACCCCATTAGGTGTACAGTATGGTGTGGCATTACATCTGAAAATATCATTGGGCCTTACTTCTTCGAAAATGAAGATGGAAGTGCTGTAACCGTAAATGGAGAGCGGTATCGGTTTATGATAGAACATTTTTTACGTCCTGCTCTTGAAAACAGACCTGAGATGTGGTTTCAGCAGGATGGAGCCACTGCCCACACTGCCCGAGACACAATGGCACTTTTAAGGCAAATTTTTGGACAGCGAATAATTTCAAGAAATTCGGAAATTAATTGGCCAGCGCGTTCGCCAGATCTGTCAGCACCCGACTATTTTCTTTGGGGTTATTTGAAGGAGCGAGTATATGTGAACAAGCCCGAGACAATCCTTGAACTCAAGGCCAACATTGTTGCAGAAATTCGAGCGCTACAGCCACAAATGTTGAAAGATGTTATGGAAAATGCTCTAAAAAGAGCCCATCATTGCGAAGCTAATAACGGCGGTCATTTAAGTGACATTATTTTCCATACTTAGCGTAAAAAAATTTCCATTTTGTATATTTTATAATCTAAAAAAAAAAAAAAAATATATATAAACGAAAAAGTTATTAAATTTTTAAACCCCATGGTGACTTTTGGCCCACCCTGTAGTTTAAAATTGTTAACCCCCGTACCTCCCGAGCCATTTGGATTTACCATCCCATTGTAATATACTATTTTATTTTTTCACCTAGGCCTGTCCATAGCTGGCCGTTTGTCAAATACAGTAGAACGCCGATTATCCGAACGCCGATTAACCGAATCGCCAATTATCCGAATCGGTCCTAAGCGTAATAAAAAAAATTGAAAACTAGAGGCAAGACACTACATGTTTTGCGTCGCGCGGCTTCCGTGAAACGCAACGTTTGTTTTTTTTTCAACTCAATAACATTGAATTACTGTTAGTGAGCTCCTCTTTCTCTCATTGTGAAGATCGCTGTTTTGAACGGTTATATGATAAGTGAATAACCAAAATGAGTGCAAAGCGGAAACGTGTCGTCCTATCACTAAAGGTCAAAGTTGAAATAATTAATCAGTTAAAAACAGGTGTGGCGGGAAAGGTACTGGCAGATAGATTTGGTGTTGGGGCAGCTACAATAACTGATATTAAAAATAACAGTGAAAAAATTTTAAGTTTTGTGACTGCGTTGGAAACTGATGATGGATGTTCGTCGCGAAAAGTAATGAAAAAGGCAAAGGATGAACAGCTTGAGAATGCTGTTTTTACGTGGTTTCTGCAGCAACGATCTATTGGACAACCGATTTCAGGATCGATTTTATGTGAAAAAATGGGTGTAGCTGGTTTTAAGGCAAGCACTGGATGGATCCGCAATTTCAAGAATAGGCACGGTATTCGGGAACTGGATATTGCTGGCGAAAAACTTTCTGCTGATAGTGAAGCTGCTAATAAATTTGTGGACACCTTTAAAAAAGAAACTGAAAACTACGACCCTGATCTTGTTTACAATGCTGATGAGACTGGTTTGAATTGGAAAGCTTTGTCGAGAAAAACCCTAGCATCTAAAAGAGAACAGAGTGCTCCCGGCCACAAAGTCAGTAAAGATCGCGTCACCATAATGGTCTGCGCTAACTCTACTGGTACCCATCGCCTTCCTCTATTATTGATTGGCAAAGCAAAGAAGCCGAGGGCTTTTAAGAACGTAGCCAAGTTACCAGTGACCTACACTAATCAGAAGAATGCATGGATGGACAGCAGTATTTTTTTGGAGTGGTATGATAAAACCTTTCTTCCTGAAACAAAAAAGTTTAAAACGGAAACAGGAAAAAAGGGAAAAGTTTTGCTAATTATTGACAATGCACCAACGCATCCATCACTTGAGCTTCTCGTGAGAGAAGAAGGGAAATTTAAGTGTCTCTTTTTACCACCTAACGTCACAAGTCTGCTGCAGCCCATGGACCAGGGTGTGATTGAGTGCACGAAACGGCTTTACAGACGACAGTTGCTTCGTAAATTGCTTCTAGCTGAAGAGAACGACGAAGAACGAGTTTTGGATTCGTACAAAAAAATCAACTTGAAAGACTGTTGCTACATGATTGCAGATTCCTGGAACATGGTTAAAAATGTTTCACTGAAACGAGCTTGGAATAAAATAAACGGCACATCAACGAAAGAGCAACTCGAGTTAGAAAAGCAAGCGAAAGAACGAGAATCAACCGCTGAAGTTATTGAAGACGAACAGGAATTACCGTCAGTAGAAGAGTTTGTAAACATGGCTAATGAAATCGCGGGATGTTCGGAGTGTGATGTCGCTGATATGGAAGAATGGTTGCACTGTGATAAGAACGATCAAGGGTTCCAGATACAGACAGACGATGAAATCGCAGCGAGTGCCATGGACGAACAGGATAATGAAGAGGACGACAATGAGACCGAAAGGGAAGAGGCACAAGACCAAAGTGTACCATCTCACAGCGAAGCGTTTATGTGCTTCGATAACGCCCTGAAGTGGATGGAGCGGCAACCCGAATGCGACGGTGTACAACTTCTTGCCGTTCGGCGCCTGCGTGACCTTGCCGCACGGAAACGCGCTTCAACTTCGAGGCAACTTACTCTGAGCGAGATGTTCAAGTGAGCGCACGGGGTTTCGTATATCATCTGCCGCGGCACTGATGCTCTCCCTCTCTCTATCTCTATACATCTCTTACATATTGTAGAATTGAGTTTGTTAAATTTAATAAAGTTTATTCTATGTGTGACAGTTCGTTTTTCTTTATTACCAGTCTATGTCCGATTATCCGAATTTTCGATTATCCGAATCGACCCCGGTCCCAATTAATTCGGATAATCGGCGTTCTACTGTATTCGTTGATCCAACTAATTAAAGTAGTTAATTTAATTCCCTCAGCTGTATATGAAGATAAGAAATACATTATACGATAAATTTACACAGGTAACCTGCTTATTATGCGAAGGTGGAAATTTTATCTTCAACTGTCCCTAGCATCTTTCATGGAGAAAAAAATGTTGTATCCACTTTTATTCTTAATTTCATTGCTTTCTAACGATATAAACTTAAATATATATGAATCAACAACTTTCAAATTTTGGAGTTAAAACAAAACTTGATCCATTTTTCGTGAAACGCACCACAAACCGAAAATCAAGCTCTGAATCACACCCGACTCATGGTGAGATTTCTAGTGTTTTTGTTGAAAATAGTTCGCGAATAGTTACAGATATTTGTTTCAACTCAAAGATTCTGTTCCATCGCGGAACAAACATTAAAAAAAAATAAATAATATAAACATTCAAAATGTAAGCACTTACCTATAACCAAGCAGCTGCCACCAAGTCGTTTGACATGACCACGATTAGACCATGACCACGTCACTGGGTGTCTAAAAATCTAACAAACGACGCGAGCGTCATAGCAACGCCACCGGCAGACACAATTTCTATTGTGTTTCTGCCTATAAATAGCGAGCTACTGGCAGTAACAAATCACTCTAGTTTTGATTGAGCCACAAGGCAGATCGGCAGTACTGAAGCCATATTAAGCCTTGATTAACAAAATATAAGGGAATTATTGCACCCTATCTTACTAACAATTTAATTAATTATTGATAATATTTAATTTTCTAAAGTTTTCAGCATCCCAGTGGGAGTTTTGATCCCAGCCATAACCTACATGAGCAGTTAAGTTGACGCTCATTCTAACCTGCTTAACCTCACTCTTTGCTTAATTAATAATACTCGCCCCTTTTTCTCTCATTACAGATTGAGAAATAAAATCGCCAGTGGAATCGGATTATATTTTTGAATTGAATTAGATTAGTAAGTTGAATTGAAGTAAAGTAGATTAAGTAAATCTTTGAATTGAACGAATTTAAGTACCTGAATTGCCTAGTTTTAAGAATATTAAGTGATCAATAAACCAGTGAATTATTTGTCAAATTGAAAATCCTGTCTTATCATTTCTAAAACCGGCACCTGCCCCTTTTTGCATGCTAAGCCCACATTGGGACTTAACAGAATCTATAATTTCGCCGTATTAATTTAGTCATTAAAATAATTTTTGCACAATTGAAAAGGTACAGAATTACGCTTGAAATTAGTAGAACAAAATTTTATTACAGGAAGAAGAGTTTAGATGCTAGGGACAGTTGAAAGCAACTTTTTCCGCCTTAAAATCTAGCGGAATTTAACACTTTTCCCTTTGTGATGCGCTACGAATTTTATATGTTTTGTATAGTAGTATAGCTCGAAAACTTTACAGTTTGTTTTATATACGCCATGTATACGAATGAATAATAAAATCAAAAAATTAAAACACTACGCTTCTCGGCATGGCGTGGCGCAGCGTTGCCAGATTGGGGGATTTTGTTCCCAAAATGGGGAAAGCAGAATCGTGGGGAATTATATTAGGAAAATTATTTAGCATGGGGAAAAATTGGGTATTTTATCATTTAGTAATCTTTAATTTTGAGCTACACATTGCCTAGGCGTACACGCTGTACTTTTTACCGATGAGGGGCATTCGGGGGAGGAAAAAACCCGAAATTCCAAGTTTCGAACTACAGCACGAACAGCATACAAAATAGTTTCGGCCATTTTGAAATTGTGAAATATCTGATCGGATGATTGTTCAGTTCTTTCAGGTGATAATATAATAATTTAATTGTGCTGTGAATTTGTGATACAATTTTTATTTATATCAAAAATTGTAAGTAAGAATAAAAATTGTGAGTAAGAACACGCACACAATTAACCTCCGTATTCATATAAGGAACTGCTGCGGAGCAAAATTGTTGTGAAAGAAACACAGAAAGATAGAAAACAGAAAATTAGAAAGAATTTTTGATATTAATATGTGAGCAAATTCAAGCAAGAATATCGGAAAATACAAATGTTTGGGAAAAAAAAAGTAAGTACTCACACCATCATCAGTCACCACCAGTGAAAAAATAATAAAAGATTTAGCCGTACAATTCCGAGGTATTTGTGGAAATGCAGATGCAACTATAGACGAGTGGAATAATTTAAATGTTGTTGATTGGTCACATACTAATGATGCCTTAGGCTTGGAGTTTTGGGCAGAAGTGTAGGGGTATAAAAATGCTTCCGAAGGACAGCGCTTTTCACAAATAGCAAAACTGGCGTTGACAATCGCTTCATTGACGTTTTCGAATGCTGCAGTCGAAAGTGCTTTTTCTGTTGTCAATATAGTCAAAACTAAACTAAGAAATATAAGGGAAATATCTTCTGCTGACTCTATAATTAGAGTTCGATAACATTTACAAAATGGAACTTGTGCTAAATTCGTCCCAAAACAAAGTATGTTAAATATGTTTACATAAGAGGTAATGTACAATAAAAAAAAAAACGATGAAGAAGACAGAGATGTTCTACAAGCATTTTCGGAAATTAGATACGGATATTTGAACAAAGGTTAATTATTTTTATGGGCATATACGAAAACGTTTTTAATTTCATATTTTTTACTAACAGACCGAAAGAGTAATATAAAGATAATATGAATGTTTGAAATATATAATTTGATTTATTTGTTTTCTGGCAGAATAATGTTTATTCTTGTTGTTTCCTTGTTATGTTATTTATGTTTTAATGGAAATATATTTTTGGTATTGAAATACAGCGCTCAAATTTAATTTAAGTAATTGGGGAATTTACGAGCTGGATATGGACAAATGTCACAATTGCCATCTGGTAACCCTGGCGTGGCGGCTTTTGGTTTGAGATGATGAGCTCTGATGACCGTATCATTGTGTTTCCCTCTAACTCTTCGCTTTGCTTACGATTACGACAAGTTGCGGGCGGCGCAGTGAAATCGCTGTTGAGTTGAGTGTCGCAGTCAGATTTAATTCTCGACAGCGGAGGACGTGTTTTATTTTGTATGTGCTGCAATAATTTTATAATTTTGTAGTGTTGTGATGTGAATTTGCACATACAATAAAAAACCAACAATTGCCAAATCAACTAAAAATACAAGAATGCACATTCTGCATCATTGCAATATGCAATGGACCCAAAACCCAATTAATCAATCACAATAAATGCGATCGATTACATTATTGCAATTAAGCAAAACATACGCTAAACATATATATGTCACAACCTTAAGAAGTGACTGTAATTGCTTACATGCGTTTGCTTACATGTTTTGCCACCAGGGTAATACGCGTCAAGTACATTGCGTCACATCTTTCTGCCGGAGTTAAGCACATAAGTGCAAATAAGCGATTTAGTTTTAAGGGCACAAATCATGTATTAATGTGCATTAATACTAATTAAGTCTAGGCTAGCAAATTTACCTTTGTATAAATAAGCTAGCGATATTTCAATAAACATGATTAGTACATTGGCGATCAAAGAGACTGCGTCTTTTATTTTAACAGGGCATCTGCTGGTTCTAGCTTGCCCAGAAGAAACGGTGGATCTGCTTTTTCAAAGCTTCCACACTAGGGTATCTGCTTTCTAAGCTTCTCCTACTTCACGGCGACCGTGAAATAGGTATACCAGCATTTCTTTTACTACAGTGTTGTCGATACATATATGAAAAACAATGTATGAAAGTTTCGGTGTTATTACAGAAAGTGAATTAGTTGAAGGCTTACTAAGTGAATGGGGTTGCATCGAATTGTTGGAGGATTTCAAAGGTTTGTAAATCTATTTGAATGTAATAATGTGTATTTTATGATATATGTATACAAATTTATCGATTTGTTATGAATCCACTAAACCCACTATGCCTAACTACCTAATCTCGGATTCATAACGTAAATCAAAACACAAATCTCAAACGCACGTCATGCGTCTAACAAAATCACGTTTTTACCTTTTATCCCAAAAAAGGCATTTCAAATCTTCTAAAATTCAATAAACTTGTTGCATAATCCTAAAATTACGAATTCCTAACGTAAATGCAACAAAGTATACTTCCACAAACAATAAACAACAACCATCAGGTGTCAGATATTCTATCCCATTTGGCGCGTGCCTAAAATGATCATAAATTCTTCTACAAATGAAATGTAATATGATCCGGCGCTAGTATTCGCTCAACGTAATGATTCATTCATGAAAGCAGACGAAGAAAATCGTCACCAGGCAATTAAGCCCAAATACGTGACTACGTCACCGACCGATCTAAGACCGGCAAAATTACCCAACAGGTGCACCTTTGAATGGCTGCACTTCGTTGCATTGGTAAAGTGTCATGAAGTTTCATGAATTAATGAATTATGATGACCCTGAAATTTTGTTATGCATAGAATCGATCACCGAACTTACAGAAAATTGTTTTTCGATTCGATTTTTTTTGGAATTTGTTATTTCCGCTCAATTTCCTGATTTTGTTATTCAAAACAGAAAATTGAGCGATCATCAATTTTCCCTTAGAAAATTGCTGAATTTTAGAAATTTGTGGAGGGGAGTATCATCCCCGTGTAAATCAATAATATAAATATGATGCGGTTGAACTAGGAAAATCAGAGAGTATTCTTGAACCAACTAGGAGAGTCCCCCTACCAGAGGTAAGGCCTCCTAAGTTATCTAAAAATTATTAAATTACAAGTAAAGTAGTTAAAGTGTAAAAATCAAGTTGAGACCTGTAAAGAGGAGGAACCAAGGAAACTGAATAAAAATAAATCTAATCTTTAAAAAAGCTATTCCAGATCTTTTATATTTTGGTATATTGTGTTACCCTGAAGAGGGGTATCAGGTATAACAAAATTTTGGTGGCAGCGGTGGGATTTTGTAAAGGTTTGTAAGACCTGCAAAAAACCCACAAAACCCAGAGGAAGCAGCAAGATTAAAAAAACAACACGAATGTGCTGGCCCAGAGCAGAATCGCCCCTAAGAATAGAGGAGCCCCTCTTTATTGACGACATATTGGACGACTTCGTCTATTTTTCTGAAGACAGCGAAGACTTTGACCACCTAGAGAGCTACCTGGACGACTCCCTGGAGAGTTATTCTGGCCCCCAGGAGCATCTGAGCTACATCAGCCCTCCGGACGACAACGCCACGGACGGAGACAACTTGGTGGACTTGCTGATTGACGTCCTCATCGAGAACACCGACCGGACGCCCGAAAGCATCTACAGTGAAATCCACAGAGATATCCTGGAGCGAGAGGAAGAAGATACCTGGGACTTCGACACCTTTAATAAAGTGTGGAACAAATACCACAACAACAGAAGTAATGTAAGTTAGATTAATTATAATTTTAATAAATATATATATAAATTTTGATTTTAATAATTATATTTAAATCTAAGCTAGATAATAAGTTAATCAAAAAAAAAAAAAAAATCAAAATCCTATATGTAAGTAGACAATGTAATATATATATATATATACATACACTCTACCTTTTTTTCTCAGACCCAGTCACAAATTTCTCTTCTCCTCTAGTCTAAATTTCTATAGGTAAAGGTACTCTCTCCGGTGTTAGGAATTTTTTTTTAACATCGACAAACTCCTATATAAATTTTTTTTCTTTTGAGGAATATCAAATAAATTCCTATCGAAGTGGAAGGTAGAAAAAAAGTTATAGTCACCAGATCGCAAAGAAGCGTTCGTGACACACTTCTATCAGGGTTAACTTCACACCGAAGGAAACCCACTAAGAAAACAGCACAACAAAAGCGATCAGGGAATAGCAAAATGGCTGAGCCAGAAACACTCACCCTTAATGACGCCAAGTCATTAATACCCGAATTCGACGGGAATTCTGAAAATTTGCATAGGTTTCTGAACCTATGCGAAATGTTTCAAAGAGAGGACTTAACAGAAGCCTCAAAAGCTCTTTATCTACAAGTGATAAAAGCTAAATTAGTCGGAAGGGCATACGACATTGTTAAATATGCCGATATTAACAATTGGAAGGAGCTTCAAAAGGCCCTCCAAGATCAATTCCTAGAATCACGTTCTCGAATCTCTATTCAGAACGAAATTCTATCTCTAAAGCAAGATTCTAAAGAAGAGACTAAAGAATATGCTTTCAGAGCACAAAAATTATTGGCTATTTATAACGACGCCACTTCTAGCCTCACAAACGAGCAAACATTAAAAAATCTCTTATTAGAAGAGAACAAGAAAATGGTACTTAGAGCTTTTGAAGACGGTTTAAAAGACGATTATATCCGTCTCCTCACTAAAGCCAAAAGCCATACAGAGCTAAAAGACTCTATGAAATTCGCTATGGAGCAGGCTGAAAGAAACAGCGCTTTCAGTGAACGCCTCAATAGCTGTTCTAAGTGTCATAAGAAAGGGCACACTGCTGATACTTGCTTTTCGTCCAAAGCAAGAACGGAAATCCCCAGACTCGTTTGCTCATACTGCAAAACCCCAAACCATCACGTTTTAGAATGCAGAAAGCGGCTATTCCAGCAACAACAGTACAGGCAACCGGTACACAATTCTGCGCCCAGACCGCAACAATATCCGCAACAAAATAGAGCTTTCCAATATCAGCAGCCAACTAGAGCCCCCCCGCGGCAAATTCCCTCTTATCCGCAAAACAATAGGCCTCCACAGCAATCTACATACTTACCACCTAACACGAATAATCCTAATAGAAATCCCAATATTAGGACCGCGAGCAATTGGAAAAATTCCAAAAAGCAAAGACCAACAAACTCCAGAAATATGGAGAAATCGGAAAACGATCTTCGGCGAGACGAGTTAGCGGAGTCTCAGTCTCGCCTAAATCAAATGACTATCCCAGCAGATATTCATTCCCAACCAACAAATCTACCACAAAATTAAATCTCCCTTTAATAAGTGATCACCATTCGCTAGTAGTGACGATCGCTAATTCAATTACTGCATTTCATACTAGCACTTTTCTCATTGATACAGGAGCTGAAATATCAGTCCATAAAGCCACTAGAGCACTAGGTGATACCCTAGTAAACAAAAGAGAAAACATCACTGTATCCTCACTAGCAGGAAAACCCTTGTCTACGTTAGGAACAGCTGAATGTAATTTTAAAATAAATGGTGATATATTTACGCACCGTATTCACATGGTAGAGGAAAATTTTAAATTAAAATACGACGGTATACTAGGGCACGATTTTCTTGACAAATTTTCATGTATAATCGATTACAGCAACAAATCACTAATATTAAAATTACCCTTTTATCAAAATGTGGATTCAAATAAGAGGACAGATACACTTAACGAGTATGGAGGTTTGAAAGACCCAAGCTCAGAGGTATCTCCTCAAATAAGAGCAGATAACAGGTATGGAGGTTTGAAAGACCCAAGCCTAAATAAACAGACCCCTTCAAAGAAAGGCGAGTCTCATCAAATCCAAGCAAAAACAAATAAATTAAATAAACAGACCCCTTCAAAGAAAGGCGAGTCTCAAAATAATTCTACAAATAAAGAAAGTAGAGCAAATGAATGCAATGCCAGCAGTATTAAAGTACCGGCTCGCACTCAATTGGTAGCCAAAATAAGAATATCACAAAGAGGTAGTTTTCTTTGTGAACACCAAGAGTTGAAGTCAGGATTGTTACTTGGAAGTACACTCATAGAACCTGATCAAACAGGTCACGTGAAAATCCTCCTACTCAACTCTAATCAGCAAGAAGTTACAATAAGTGAAACAGAAATTCGACCACATTTGCATGAGTTAAGGAATTTTGATATTATTAAATTAAACTCGCAAAAGGATCCTATTCAGGAGAGACTCACTAAACTCACATCCGAGTTAGACCTCTCACACTGTAACGCTGAAGAAAATCAGTCCATCCTAAATATTTGTCGTAGGTATAACGACATATTTTATTTAGACGGGGATTTTCTAACCTGTACCAGTGCAGTTAAGCACGAAATTCCTTTGCTACCAGGAAAACCTACCGTTAACGTTAGACCATATAGGTTGCCAGAAGCACAACGTAACGAGATTAATAAACAAATTAATAAAATGCTTGAAGATGAAATAATAAGCCCTAGTTCAAGCCCATGGAACTCACCATTATTGTTAGTTCCCAAAAAACCAGACGCAGCTGGTAATAAGAAATGGAGAGTAGTGATTGATTTTAGGCGTCTCAACGATATCACTGTAGGAGATGCATTCCCCCTCCCTAATATAACTGACATTTTGGACCAACTAGGGAAAGCTAAGTACTTTAGTACCTTAGACCTAGCAAATGGTTTCCATCAGATTCCCATGAATGGAAACGATAAAGAAAAGACTGCGTTTAGTACACCTTACGGGCATTATCATTATAATCGAATGCCCTTTGGTCTAAAACGAGCTCCAGCCACTTTTCAGAGGCTGATGAACAACGTGTTGGTAGGATTGCAAGGCATCGAGTGTTTTGTTTACATGGACGATATAATCGTTTATGGATATAATTTAACAGAACATAATTCTCGACTCCAGCATGTTTTTGAGCGGCTCAGGGAACATAACCTGAAGTTGCAGCCTGAGAAATGCCATTTTCTCAGCAGACAGATAGCCTATCTTGGCCATTTAGTCACTGAAAACGGAGTTTTGCCAGATCCTTCTAAGCTCGAAGCAGTCGAACATTATCCAGTACCTCGAAAAGAAAAGGACGTAAAATCTTTTCTAGGTTTTGTCGGTTATTATCGTCGATTTATCCCTAACTTTGCCAAATTGGCCAAACCTCTCACTACTTTGTTAAAAAAGGACATTCCTTTCAAATGGGATGCTTTTTGTGACGAAGCGTTCAAATTATTGAAGGAAAAATTAACTAATTCTCCTATTTTACAATTCCCACGTTTCGACGAAGAATTTATTGTAACGTCGGATGCAAGTGAATTCGCCATCGGCGCAGTACTATCGCAAGGAAAAATTGGTATCGATAAACCTATATGTTTCGCCAGCAGAACTCTAAACCCTGCTGAGACTCGATACTCAACAATTGAGAAGGAGTTATTAGGAATAGTATTTGCGGTTGAACAATTTCGTCCTTATTTATATGGTCGCAAGTTTACTATAGTCACTGACCATAAGCCCCTCACGTGGCTCATGAATTTAAAAGATCCCACTTCCCGATTGATGAGGTGGAGAATCAAATTAGAAGAATATGACTACCAAATCATATATAAACCGGGCAAAGCAAATTCAAACGCCGACGCACTCAGTCGTGCTATACCTGAAACAAAGGCTATACAAGCTATTACTAGAAGTCAACAAAAGACTCAAGACATTAAACAGAGTCACGATTCTACTCCGATTATCATAGAGGAAAACCCTCACAACCTACTGCAGACTAGAGGCATAAGAAATAAGTATTTCATGTTACCTATCAATTACAGTACTCAAGAAAATTTGTTAAGAACATATCTGCCCAAAGATTTAGTAATACCAGTCGGAGATATAGTAGAACATAAAACCAAGAATAATTCTTTTATAGTCGGGCGTGCACCTATTCCTACTAGGACTGCAAGCGATAGGAATAAAGTCAGGAATATTTTCAAGAAATTTAAAGAACACATTCCTACTGATAAAACTGTGGCCATTTCAATACCCAGTATTAATGCTCCGAGTTATCTCGACTTAAAATTACTATGCGCCGAGGAATTTCAAAATTCCAATAAGAAGCCTATCCTTTTTTTTTCAACAAAATAATTCAATTGGAAGACCCCGTAATTATCAAACAAGTCATTTCAGATTATCATATCACTCCTTTAGGCGGTCACCAAGGAGAAACAAAAACCATCAATAAATTAAAGAAAATTTATTACTGGCAAGGTATGAATAAAGACATTAAGGAATTCATAAAAAAATGCTCTTCGTGCCAAGTGAACAAATTAAGACCCAACCAGAAAGTTCCTATGAAGATTACTACAACGAGCAGTAAACCCTTCGAAAAAATTTTCTTGGACATTGTAGGTCCCTTACCATCTAGTTACCTGAACAACAAGTATTTGCTCACGTTCCAAGACGATTTAACAAAATATTCGGAAGCTATTCCATTAAGTAACGCTGAAGCAAATACGATAGCAGAAGCATTCGTTACACATATTGTCTGTAGACATGGCCTACCTGAAGCTATTCTGACCGACCAAGGTTCCAATTTTTTGAGCTCAGTGTTTACCGAAACTTGTAAATTATTAAAAATTCATAAGTTACAGACAACTCCTTACCATCCACAAACAAATGGAGCGCTAGAAAGAAGCCATCGAACTCTAGCCGAATATCTTCGACACTATGTGTCAAAAGATCCTCTAACCTGGGACACTTGGATCCCCTATGCCATGTTCACCTATAATAATTCCACTCACTCAAGCACTGGCTATACGCCACATGAACTTGTGTACGGATTTCATGTAGAAATTCCTTCTTCCATACAAAAAGACCCCGAAGTCACATATAACTATGATAATTACGTAAATGAGCTAAAAGGACGACTCCAATATTCCCACAAAATGGCAAGAGAAAGGCTTATAAAGAACAAGGAAAATTCCAAGTCTTATTATGATAAGGCTACAAAGCAAAAAACAATCGTAATTGGTGATAAAGTATTGATCAAAAACCACACTAGAAAACATAAGTTAGCGCCTCTATGGGAAGGCCCATACGAAGTGATAGATACCACTTCTGCAGAAAATTCTATTGTGAGAATCAAAAATAAAAATAAGAAAATTCACAATAACAATCTGAAACTATTCATTGACTAACTCCCAAACATTCAATTCCTCCCCTCAGATCAAAATAAACTCACGCATCAACTCATTCGTTCGTGGACTTATTGTATTATTGGCTTTATGCGTCAGCCAAACTAGTGGAACTCAAGTTACACATTTCTCAGCAACACCCGGAATCTACTTTGAGGAATTCGGAAATGCACAGCTCTACAGCAATACATGGAAATTAGTTATGTATTACAATTTAGACAATTTTTATTTTGAACTAGAATTATTGCAAATGCAAGCAGAGCAAGCGGAAGACTTATGTCATAATATTACAAAATACTCAGGCAAAAATCACTGTGAAAACCAAATAAACACCCAAAGATTGATCTTAAATGAAATAGATCAGATCAACGAAATTTTGGAACCCAAAAATTTGAGAAGCAAGCGAGCTCTTTTGAACGTCATTGGTAGTATTAGCAAATCTTTATTTGGGACGCTGGATGAAGAGGATGCTAAACACTATGATGAACAAATACACATACTAAGAGCTAACGAAGACCATCTCTTAGAACTATTGAAATCTCAAACCCTGATTGTCGACAAAACTGTCAATATTTTCAACAAAACCTCAACGGGAATCCAAAATGACATTAAGACGATTAAAGACAAAATTGAGAAAGTCACGAAGTCATTTAATCAACTCGCGACAGATGTCAACGAAAATTTCGCAATATTAGACCTAGAGAACATTCTATCCATCACAATATTGTCTTTGATGAGATACCAAAATGCCCAAAAGGCCATTTTAGAAATGTTATTAGACATAAAGCACGGAACTCCCAATCCGCTCATAATAACCCCATATCAACTTGAGCATCTCTTATCCACTATTCGGAAGAACCTTCCGTCGGGTACTACCTTACCTGTAGCCACTACGCAGAACCAACTCTTAGATCTATATAGAGTTAGCCGTACAAGTACCAATAAAATTAATAATTTAATCATAATAGAAATTAAAATACCCCTACCCTTAAATACAGAATTCCAAATGTATAAAGTAATCCCCTTACCTACCCTAATTAACGATTCATTCATTTATATAAAACCCACTACCGAATACCTGTTAGTCACACTAAATAGGGAAAAACACTATCCCTCCAGTAGTGAAGATATTACAAAATGTTTGCAAAAAACTCCTCATAATTACATTTGTCAAATAACGCATCCAATCCATAACTTAAATGCGAAGGACAACCAATGTGAAATGGAGTTATTAAGGCACTCTCAAACGCCTCCCCTATCATGTGGAATGAACATCTTAAACATTTCCACCTTATGGATACAATTATCCAATCCTAACAAGTGGTTATTCAGTTTGAAATCTCCTCGAACTGTAGATAATATTTGCGGTAACAATATCGAACCAATTACGATAAAGGCAACCGGCATTCTAGAAATATCGCCCAATTGCTATATAAGAAGCGATGATCAAACGCTCTATGGACACTCCGAAAAAATTTCAATCGCCGAAAAATTCTATTTGCCATCGATCAATCTAACAAACATCACCCTCGATTATCATAAAATTAAGTATAATCCTCCAAATACAATCACTATAAAAAATAGTGAACATCAGGCACTTTTTGAACTAAGCCAAGATATAAAGACCTTAGAAAAGGCTGAAAACAAAAATCTAATTAACGTGACAGCACACGACATTCACCATTATTCCATTATCTATATAACGATAATGATCATTATAATCATATGCGCTATAAAAATAGCCCTACCCTATCTAAAAGCTAAAAGACTTAAAGCGACGGACATTCCACCTCCATCAATTCAAGAGAGTGGTAACGAAAATGAAAATGAAAATAATAAAGAAACCACTAAAACTAATAGATTTCCTCTAACCAGAGCATTACCTTAAAAGAAGACAAGGTAGAAGAGAAAGAAAAATACAAATTTCCTTTTATTATTAAAAATGAGCATATATATATATATAACAATCAAAAAAGAGAGAGGGCTAAAGCTAAGAATTATATTTACTCAAATACTATTAATTTGAAAACATTTTGTAAAGCTAATAATTATATTTACTCAAATACTATTAACTCGAAAATTTTATATATTATAAGAAACATAAATTTTGTTAATCTAAGAAATACATTTACCGAAATACTAGTAATTTAAAATATTTAACATTTATGTTGCTACATGAACATAATTATAAACTAAAATTTGTACTAGAATCTATCCTACATTAAGAAAATACGTGTTAACAAAAAAAAAACTTCTATAAGCACAACTATCTAAAATTATAAGTCAAAGAACCTAGATAATAAATTATAGATAGAATCTAGAATATAACCAATTACTAGCCTAAGTAAAATAAATTACCATGTAAACTGCAGATACCTAGTTCAACCAACCTAACCTACGTGTAATTTCGATTCTCTTCAAGAATACGAAATTCCTCATTAGGGGGAAGGTGTTATGAATCCACTAAACCCACTATGCCTAACTACCTAATCTCGGATTCATAACGTAAATCAAAACACAAATCTCAAACGCACGTCATGCGTCTAACAAAATCACGTTTTTACCTTTTATCCCAAAAAAGGCATTTCAAATCTTCTAAAATTCAATAAACTTGTTGCATAATCCTAAAATTACGAATTCCTAACGTAAATGCAACAAAGTATACTTCCACAAACAATAAACAACAACCATCAGGTGTCAGATATTCTATCCCATTTGGCGCGTGCCTAAAATGATCATAAATTCTTCTACAAATGAAATGTAATATGATCCGGCGCTAGTATTCGCTCAACGTAATGATTCATTCATGAAAGCAGACGAAGAAAATCGTCACCAGGCAATTAAGCCCAAATACGTGACTACGTCACCGACCGATCTAAGACCGGCAAAATTACCCAACAGGTGCACCTTTGAATGGCTGCACTTCGTTGCATTGGTAAAGTGTCATGAAGTTTCATGAATTAATGAATTATGATGACCCTGAAATTTTGTTATGCATAGAATCGATCACCGAACTTACAGAAAATTGTTTTTCGATTCGATTTTTTTTGGAATTTGTTATTTCCGCTCAATTTCCTGATTTTGTTATTCAAAACAGAAAATTGAGCGATCATCAATTTTCCCTTAGAAAATTGCTGAATTTTAGAAATTTGTGGAGGGGAGTATCATCCCCGTGTAAATCAATAATATAAATATGATGCGGTTGAACTAGGAAAATCAGAGAGTATTCTTGAACCAACTAGGAGAGTCCCCCTACCAGAGGTAAGGCCTCCTAAGTTATCTAAAAATTATTAAATTACAAGTAAAGTAGTTAAAGTGTAAAAATCAAGTTGAGACCTGTAAAGAGGAGGAACCAAGGAAACTGAATAAAAATAAATCTAATCTTTAAAAAAGCTATTCCAGATCTTTTATATTTTGGTATATTGTGTTACCCTGAAGAGGGGTATCAGGTATAACAGATTGCGTGCATAAGAGTTAAGTGAATGAAAATGTTTCTATTAATGTGATAAAAGGGATAGAAGCCAGAATACAGAGAGAACATGAGGTGTAATAACACAAATTTAGCGTAATCAAATTCTGGTTGTGTTAGAAGCTGTTGGCCCTGTAGTGAATGCTCAGTAAATGCGTGTAGTGTCAATCTGTTAATCACAGCGAGTTTTCACTTTATTTTAATTTATCTCTTTATTTTAATAAAAATGATTGAATGAAATTTTCTTATTGTCACATATACATACATACATTATGTATAGAATGATATTGAATTTTTGGTCATAAATGAAACAGGAGATCCTATGAAAGTGATTTTAAGTGATAGTAGATCGTTTAAGCTTTCCTACGAATGTCGAATGTGATGGATACTTTCCTTAATTTTGCTACTGACGAATGGAAATCACGCCCCACTTTATGCAATTCCAAGCAAAATAAGTAAAATGATGAAAATTAATGAAATTATCCAGCATAAAGTCACGTTTTAAAAAAAAGAGTTGCATGTAGGTAGGCACATAAGGTCAAAGAAAGGTAAAGATTTGAGGATTCTGAATTTTACAAGAAAATGTAACATTTAGTAGGCTTTTTGTCGGGAAAATCGTTAAAATTAAAAAAAAATGTATTTTTTTTCCAATTTTTTGTCTTTGACTTTCGTATAACTAGCGACATTAGGGGATTGGAGTGATTGTTTGACATGGTTGGAAAACTGACAGTTTGCTGTCATCTGAGCTTAAAATACCTTTCATAGGTTGCACACCATGGCAGTTACGGGGTGTTTTGCGAAACCAGCATATTTTTTTAATCCATTCTTAATTCCGAAACGCGCTTGAGATTGCATTGATTCTTGTTCCTAGCACTTCAACCTATCTCTTGTTTTATTTATGACCACCATTTACACCACGTATATTTGACATTTGGATAGACAAAATTTTACTACATGTGCTACTGACGCGACAATGATCATGTTGCGCCCTCACAGCAATTGTGCTGCCGTTAATACCTTACTGCGTGTTTGACAGCTGGTAAAGATAAAAACACCGGGAAAGAAAAAAAAGAAGAAGGAAGACAGAAGTTTTGTTGATTAAAAAAGGTAATGGTGTGAGGTTGAGAGGAGAAAAAATGAACGTTCTTGAGTGGTGACAGATTCTGGTGGACGAAGGTAAAACCCAAAAATACTATTAGAATCCTGAGAGGATAATATTGAATGCCTGACGTGTTTTATTTTTCTTCGAATTAGTCAGCTACATAAATTAAATACAGGTCATCACGTTTTCTGAACCTTACAGACATTATCGACTACCAGCCGTACATTTTTCAGCAAGAAACCTACTGTAATTTGCAGAAGTCGTCTACTACAGGCATTATATTTTTCTACACGAAACATAATTGATTTTGTCAAATGACTATGTACCGTGAATTGCTGCGATTTCTGGAATTGGCTGGAATTATCTCCTGCAGCCGTTGCAATTTTCTGCAAGAAACGTATTTGACTTTTCTGAACAAAGTTTACACAAGTTATTGCGTTCTCTGGAATTCTTGGACGTTACCTACTACAGGCATGACATTTTTCTACAAGAAGCATAGCTGAATTTTGCTAAACAAATTTAGGACGAAGTATTACGATTTCTGGAATTTGCGCGGAAATCGTCTACCATGAGCGCTACAATTTCCTATGGTAAGGAAGATAACTGGCCAGAAAACTTGCTAGGAGGCACTAGGACTCCGAGTATTTTATTTACCCTATGATTCACTCCAATAGTTAGATTTGTGACTCCAAATATTACCCGAAGACGGAAGAATTGCAGTACTGGCTGCGAACATATACATTTTTTGATAATTTGCACCGAGAACTCGCCTTATGATTGACTAAACTAAGTTGCTACGAAGTATTACGTATTGAAGATTTTTGATTTGATTCATAATTCATTCCCCATACTGGAGAAGAATTTGCCGTGTCGGCTGTGATCGACTATTTTTAAAGAATTTGCCTCAAGACTTGTTTAGATAAGCAACTAGATTAGTTCAGAGTTACCTTCTTTTGAAGATTTTTATTTAATTTACCATTCAGTCCACCAATTGTTTAAACAGTGGCAAAAAAACAAACATGTAGTTGTTGCCTTTTTCTTTAATTTTGCGTAAATTTTATATAAGTTCAAAGAAAAGTTGTTTATTGATGTACTTCGTCAAAGTGGACTGTAACCAAAAAAGTAACGATTTTTTCTGCATATAAATTAGAATTTTTCCCGGACCACTTGGGCATTCGCCCATTAGCGTATTAGAGTATAGATCTTAATGTTGAATTTGTTTTTTGATTGAAGGCTTTCTGTTATAAATGATGGCTCTATAAGACTTTTTATTTCTTCGTTCACACTCCCGGAGCCCTTTCATGACGAAAGGTGTATAAGGTCGGCTCCTCCGCTATAATTTCAGGTTTATAGGGACATTGCATACCTGTGCCGGCAATGTCGAAGGGCCAGCGGGGAACGGAAGGGAGGGTATTTCATCGGTGTTCGCACAATACTGCAATGTAAGTAATGTGAAGGTCACTTCAGGACTGGGTGTGTTGCGACATTCGTTCGGTTTTTGTAAGGCATGATTTCATTTAGATATTGACTGTGACAGCCGCAGGTTTTGGGTTACCCACCCCACAACTCTCCCGCAATAGCCGAGGTGGTAGTGTGCCGCCCTGCATAATCAACGTTTCTCACAGTGTGAGTTATCAGCTTCAGCGGATAGCCTGGACTTTACATCCAAAGCCACTTACTCACTATGCTTCCATAACAAATCTAACAAGCTAACCAAAAAACAAGCTATAAATCAATATCAATATTTCCGGCAATCAGTAAAAGTCTACGAACACTTCCTAAAACGATAAAGTGGTATCTAAAGCAAAAACTTATAATACAAAGTCCAAAGTTGGTACATTTGATGCTTATATTCCAGGGAACAATTTAAAAGCCTGGGAAAATCGTTTTAAACAATATCTTAAAGGTTCAAATTCTACAATACTCAGCAAAATGAAGGGTAAAGTATCCGTGAATATATGTTGCCTCAAACATGTGAATTTCGCGAATTTCTTCGACGGACTTCTATCGGATTAGGAAATGAAGCTATATAACAATCAATCAAACAAAAAATCAATAAAATTTGAAAAGTAACTATTGTGATATAGCGTCAAACATAGTGTTATCGGAACTATCAACAAGATCCATGCATGTAGTAAGACAAAATCATAGATCTGGAGCACTCAATCGTAATCAGGAAAAAATTAATTAACACGGTGGTCAGAGAAGAGAGCAGTTTATAATAAATAAAGAAGCAAAATACACACAATATAATCCAAGAAGAAGAGTGTTACGCGACTTGTCATATCAGGAAAGATTTGCCGATTATCACACCCAGAAAAATGTGTCTTCGTTATTTAATAATTTTTCCACTATTGTTTTAATGTGGCGAAAATTAATAGGAATTCCTATATAATCAATTAGAAAAGGATTGTTTTAATATGTTTTCCTATATATCTTCAATAGGACGAAAACTATTACTTATCTATAAGGCAACCTTTTATTTTAATATGATATATTATTAAAAATATACACATACATACAAACTATTTTATATGTTGTACCATTTAAAGATAATAGTGCGTCCCATTAGAAATTAATAACTTTAAACTATTGAAATAACACATTAAATTAATAGGCTATCTAATAAAAGAAAAAGGTCTGTTTTAAAATTAATTTGAAGTCATATTAAATCTATGGGGTATCAGCTAAAAACAATAATATTTAACCTAAATAATGTGCTATCACATAACCTTAACCTGGCAGCACTTTAAAGTAAAACAAGCAAGATCAAGAATGTTGCTTCATTCTGCCAGCGGCTGTCATAGTTTATGCATGCGCAGTGTACTTGTGCTTTGAAGAATTTTTGGATAATTTAGTGTATAACAAAAGAAAAAAATGGAAACAAGTAATTGTGTTATTATTAGTGATCTGGAGAACTTATTATCCGAAAGCAATGAAATTGAATTTGTGTGTGGTTCAGAAGTACAAAGCTGCAGTAAATCATACGAATTGCTGGTAAACAACGACCAGGACGAATTAAAAGAAATTGTGTGTACAAACTTTGGATTCGATATCAATATCTACAACAGGTTGAAATGTAAGTAAACAGAAGTTTTTTTTATATATGTAGGTTCTAGCCAAATTTTACGGAG
Organism: Dioctria rufipes; assembly: GCA_963924295.1. Classification (NCBI taxonomy): domain Eukaryota; kingdom Metazoa; phylum Arthropoda; class Insecta; order Diptera; family Asilidae; genus Dioctria; species Dioctria rufipes. The sequence goes on from OZ002742.1 coordinate 84,420,632, forward strand.
CAATTGATTGGAATTTTCAATGTTTGCTAATTTTGTGGTTGGGGCGTTGACTTTGTCCTATTTTCTATAACATTATCAAAAGTTCGATTTCTTTATTTATTAGAACCTGTGTTTCTTTGTGCAAACATAAGGAAAAGTTCTTAAAATTGTTTTATACGCATAATTATTGTTCCACTTGATCTGAGATATTTGGCTACTTTATTTATTATATTTATATTTTATTTCATTGCATGAGACTATAGTCAGCCTAGTTTAGGAAGAAAATTGTGATTCTTTATTTTAGCTTGCGGAATGAATGTGGAGAGTTTGAAAGTCATAACGGATTCGGATGTTAATGAATTATTCCCAGTTACACAGCTAGGAACAAGAGCATTATTTAAATTCCAATTAAAAAAATGGAGGATGGAAACAGTAAACAATTCTGATATTTTTTATATATAAATGAGTTCTTAATATGAGCATTCATACGTACATTCTAGGCAGATACATTATCTGTTAATAGTTACTGCCGAAATTGGGTTGCAAATAGTTCATCTGCGGTAACCTCTCCATCAGATTCCGCTATCAGTGAAGGATTAATGTGCAGTCAAAAGTCAATTTTAGCGGAGCTTTTGAGAACACCTGTTGGTAAAAGAATAACCGAATTTTATGAAAGTAATGGGTCATTGGATAAAACTAACCGGGATCTTCTAATTAATATGATTGTTGCCTTTTTCACGGAACGGAATCGAAAAATACATATGAAAGACATTCAAGAATTCAGCAAAGCAATTCAAGCTAATTTTACAACTGAAAATATTGTAAGTTTAATACAGGATAGTCAATATCATTATTGTCATAATAACTTGAACAACCACTTAAATGAAATGCATGTAAATCTATAATTTCTATAGGAATATTATTACATGAACAGAGGTCCGGGAAAAAATCCCACGGGAAAATTGCACGACAAAGCCGTAAATGCTCGAGTAAAAATAGCTAAGCGTAAATCCAGCTTAAAGCAGGTTTCTAACACATTACAACCTTCGTTGTCATCTGACATTGCTGAGGATACTTTTGAGCCAAGTTTGAGTAATTCGACTTATCGTGTTTATGACCACTTACATGTGAGGAATTATGAGAACTAAGAACTAAACTATTTAGTTATCCAATTATTATTTCATTAAAAAACAAACAAATATCCCAATTATAAAAACACCGCATTACTTCTTTTAAACAAATGTTCGTAGTTATATATCGCAAAGATTTGTTATTTTTTTTCCTAAAATAGTGTAATATTATAGTGTCAATAGTTTTCATTTTTCCTTTCATTTCAAATTTATTTCTACCATTTTCAATTTTTACTTTTCGTGCATGACTCATTTGCTTTCACACTTAGCTGAGGACGAACTTGAAAATGAGTTGTGGCTAAAACACAACAATGAACCCTGGGATACTGTTCTAGAAAAATGGGAAAAGGTTTTTAATCTTAGGCATACTTATATTAAGAAAAACGGCAAGGACATATTTAAGAAATGGCCACTGTATAAGCATAGTAGTGGACATTCTCTAGTAAGTCTAGAACTTTTTATTGACTCCTTTTTATTACATTTTTTTTAAAATTTTTGTGAAGTATGAAAACGCTTATAAGTAAAATCGTAAGAATCTACTTTAAAGTTCTTCCATCTTCATTTTGTTTACACTATTTTATAATTTTAAAATTCACAAAATATGGTTAATTGCATGTTGTGAATATAGACAAAAGCTTAAACTGGAAGGAAATACTGTAATAAAAGATATTTTTTACAGATTGAAATTGATTACAAGTATATACATCCAGGCACAGAATACCACCTTTTAAAAAAGTGGGATTCATTCTCTCGAAATATCATTCCCTTTTACAAAGAGAACATAAAGGACTCTGCTTCTCGTAAACTTCTCAATGTTCTTAGCAGTGACATTGATAATGGTATGCATCAACATGTTTATTATTCATTTATGATATAACAAAATTATTTTTTCACTATTATAGACTCACGTGACTGTATCCTATTTTTATTACTACATGCAGTTCTAAAACCATCAGCAGTAGTTATTTCAAGAAGTAACAACAAACGATCTCGGTGGAAGCCATCTATTATCGATGCTCAGCAATCAACTTTATTACATTCTCCGACAGTTAACGACTACGGAGGACGACTCGAAAAACTTCGTGAAAAATATTTAGAGAAAGGTTTGACTTTACAGCCGCTAATACTTGTAACTGGCGAGGAAATAAGTAAGCTTAATTCCTTTTATAGCGCGTACGATGGAATTTTATACAAATTCAATTCTTTTTTAAAATCTCTGGACTGTACTTTTAAATGCTTCCAAGTGTTGAATTTTAAATACCCTGATGAGGGCAAAAATGTTTATATTTTCATTCAAAAATTTTTTTTCTCTATTAAAACAGAATTTGATGAACTAAACCCAAACATAACGAACTTGATAAGTTTCTTACAAAAAGTAAGCCAAGATTAATTCGTAAATTATTTATATCTGCATTAACCAAGTATATATAAATACATTAATATAATTTAACATGTTTTATTGCTCTTTGTGTGAGGAAAAGTTTGCGTTTTCAAACTTGCTTATAAAGCATATGAGAACACATCATATTTTAAAAAACTTACCATATTATGAATGTGCCCAGAAAGAATGTTTTCAAAAATTTCAAAATATTTATTTACTCAAAAGACACTTGGATCGAGTTCATACTAAATCTATTTCCACAAATACAACTAAGAGATGTGAAAAATATACAGATAAATCTAATTTAAATCCAGCTTTCGAGAATAAAATCGTCTCATCAGGAGACAATATTTGCAATTATAACGAAGAACATGTGCAAAACCAATCTGATTTTGGACTAAAATTTGCTCTTTCTTTACATAGCAAGTCTAATTTAAATAGAAAGGATGTAACTGACATTATATCGAATATCAATACATTTATTACGGAACCAATAGCAAATGTAGTAAGGACATCTGTAATATCACAAATTGAAGATTCTGTTATAAAAGAATGTGCTGAAAATATTGTTGAAAGATTTTCGAACTCTATGAATACTATTAGAACAGAATACCGATTTTTTCAAGAACTAGAAAGAAAAGGTATATATAAACATCCAAGAGCATACACTATTAATAATGAAGTTTCTGAAGTTATCGTTAACTATACCCCCACTTTAGAGCCTAATAAAGTTCAAGGAATTATTATGCCTATTTCTTTTCAAATTAAAAAGTTTTTCGAATGTAAAAATGTATTAAAATTTACTTTAGAAAATACGAGACACTTAAAATGTCAAAAAAATGAACTTCACAATATTATTAATGGAGAAGTATGGAAGAAAAAAATGACCATGTTCGGCGAGAATAACACAATTATTCCTTATATATTGTATTCCGATGATTTTGGTGTGGATAATCCACTAGGCTCACATTGTAAAGAGCATTCTATATGCGGACTATACTATACTTTTCCAACAATACCAAAGCATTACTTATCAAAGCTTAACAACATATTTGTCGCTGGATTATTCAAAACAAAAGATAGAACGAACTTCGGTAATTTATTAACTCTTAAGCCATTTATTGAAGAAATAAAACGAATGGAGGAGAGCGGTATAATTATTGAAGTAGATGGGGTGCAAAAATGCATTTACTTTGTCTTGGCCTTGATTGTTGGTGACAATCTTGGCCTTAATTCTATTTTAGGCTTTACTAGCAGTTTCAATTCAAATTATTACTGCCGTTCTTGTAAGCAACCTAAAATGTTCATGCAAAAAGATACAAAAGAATGTAAAATTAGCCTACGAAATCGGGAAAATTATGATTCTGATGTTGCTTTGCAGGACGAAAAACTGACAGGAATCCATGAAAATTGCGTATTTAATTCAATTCAATCATTTCATGTTGTTGATAATATTTGCTTTGACATCATGCACGACCTCTTTGAAGGAATTTGCAGATACGATTTGTCTAAAATTTTACTCCATTTTATAACATCTTGCAAGTATTTTTCCATTGATGAATTAAATTATCGCAAGCAAATGTTTTGTTACGGTGAAACAGAAATAGGAAACATTTCTCCACCATTGCAGATAAATTTTTTAAAATCTAATACATTTAAAATGACAGCCCGCGAAATGATGACGTTTGTTAATTTTATGCCATTAATGATTGGCGATTTGATACCCGAAAATGATAAAGTTTGGCATTTTTTTTTAATTTTACTAAAAGTAATTGATATTCTTATGTTACCAGTTATAACTCATTCTGATATAAAAAATCTTAATTATCTGATATCTGAGCATAACGCTCTTTATATTAAGCTTTTTAATGACACGCTTAAGCCAAAGTTCCATTTTCTTCTCCATTATTGTACAGCTATCAGCAATTTCGGTCCCCTTAGAAATTTATGGTGTTTGCGTTTTGAAGCCGTTCACAAGGCATATAAAGAATATGCCAGGGCAACTTATTCTCGGCTTAATATACAGTTATCTCTCAGTATTAAAGCAAGTCTGAAATTTGCTGCATTATTGTCTTCAGACTCTTTTTTTGCAAATGATTTGTTCTTTGAAAATAAAAATATATTTTGTTCTAATCTTAGTATTAAATACGAGTTAAGACAATGTGAAATTAACTTATCCGAAGTTTTATGTACCAGTAAGGCTATATTTAGAGGAGTAGTGTATAAAAAAAACTTTTTCTTGACCATATCTCTCAACGATCATTTAAAGCTTTTTGAAATTGAAGAACTAGTTATAAGTGAATCAAATTTATATGTTGTTTGCTGCGAATGGAATATTCTGTATTTTTATGAACATTTGCAATCTTATGTTGTAGGAAGGAAGTCAACTAATTACTGTTTAAAGAATGTTATATGTTTTGATGGACCCCCAATACACATATATTGTACGAATAGCGATAAGAAATGCATTAGAGTTAAGAAATTCTGAGGAATATTTATGCATTAAATCTTTAATATTCATATTACTAGTGTATTTTATTTCCACTTCATATATATGTAGATATGAATAAGATCTTGCATAAAACAGATCCATTATTCTACTTGCAATAAAATTATATTATACAGCTGAACGCGGTTTTTTCCATATCCCCGCAATAATGATAATGCTTTGCTTTTATATATTAATATGTGCAGTTCAGTTAATCCCAATTTGAATATTGATTGACATGATTTGTAAAATACCTGAGTTGCTGAAAACCTAAATAGAATTCACTCCTCGTTCTATAATAAGAATCTACTATTAAATTATCCATTCCGATGAACCGGTGAATCCGATGTGCTTAAAATCAAAGTCGAAAACTCCGAGCAACGAGTTCGAGCAGATCGAAATTAATCTTTTCAATTCGTTCGAATTCACTAGTTCGGAACTATCGAGTTTGATTCGAAGTTCATCCGATTCACCAGTTCATCGGAATAGATAATTTAATGGTTTTCTCCAATAAATTTAAAAGGATAACCCATAGATTCAATATGGAACAGCATATTGATTTAATTAGATATAATTTTAATTCAATGTGCTATTCCTTTGCTTTTAATAGGCAGATATTGTAGAAATAATAGGACGAACTGTTGTAATAATATTATTCACACTACTAAATTGATAATCTCATCATATTATTCTAATAGTGGAACTAATTAAAGTAATAGTTCAAACTTAATATTATGTCATTTAACATTAAACGGAGGATCACATTAAAAATTAACTATACATCACATTGTTTTAATATGAGGACTGTATAATTCTAATGTGATGACCATCATATTGTTCTAATTATGCGGACTATTACTTATTAATGGTATAAATCCTATTGACCAAAATTAATGGGAATAACTATTAAAAAACTATTGATTTTAAGTGATTTTTCTCTGAGTGTACTATTTCAGAGGACGAAGATCAACTATTCTGCAAAAGTTTATTTCAAAAAATTAAAAAGTTCCCACCGCACAAGGAACGAAGTTAAAGTGAACATTTTAACGTACTTGAACGAAGTAGAATGTTCACTGGAACTAAATTAATAATTCAACGTCATTCATTTAATTTATTTTTATTCTTATTTTTATTTTTTCATTTTAATAATTTACTTGAACTTCAACTTCAAAAGCTCCCTGTTTAAATAGAATCTAAATCGGTTGGAAGTTTTCTCGCAGTTTAGTTCACTGCCAGAATAAGTAAAACGCTTTTTGACCTTTTGCTTTAATGTACACCGTATGCTGTAAGAAATCGTATGTACAAATACTATAAAGTTTATAGCTGTGATAATTACCATGCAATATTTTTTAATAAGAAACCACACTATGAAATTCAAAGTTCCTACCTAAGAATCACTATTAGTCACTAAGAATAACTATTAGTCAGGCCGTAATAGTATATACGCATTGGTTGGATAAGTAAACACGTAAAAAAATTTGTAGTGCATCAAGCCCACTGACATATATATAAATGGACTGCTTGATCTCCTGTTTCATGTGGCACCAGTTTTGATTTCAGAAAGTATGCTCTCACTGTCAATGCTACCAACTGTCGTGAACTGCCGCTATATTTAAATTATTTGAGAATTTACATACATGCATGTCAGTGGGATTTACCGAATTTACCACAAAAGTATTTGGGACTATTTGTATCGTTAAATTTTAATTATGAGTCGAAATTAGTGTTTTTTACAAGGATTCTTTATATATATGTCAGTGATCAAGCCTCAATAAATATTTTGACTTTGACTTTCTTATTTTGTTTCATAAATTTTGGACAGAGCATCGAACGGCAGTAGGCTGTGCGTGCACCATTAATTTGTTCGACAGGGGATGGCGAAATCCAAGTGTTAACCACATTGGAGGGGAAAGAAGAATAATTTCAAATTTTCAAATGGAGATATAATCGAGGTGTACTAGAATCCGTGAAATTTACGCATCATAAATTTTTTACCCTAAATTCGGATGACTAAAATCTTGTTGGGATGTTTAGAACAAAACTGTAAAATAATAAAAAAAAAAAACAGGATTGTTTATAAAAAACATTTCTTTATACATCTAAGAGGAGTAAGCGAGTAATAACATATATTGTGGGTTTTATTTTTGAATTAGAAGTTACTTCAAAGAACTTATTGACTAACGTAATATTAATATTTCAAGAATTCTATTTTTCCACTAATTGGGTTGGAAAGGTACTTTACCTTCATTAATGAAGTATTCAGTCAATGTTTTGCGAATTGCGATAGCTTCTCGTGTGCTATTATGGTTCCGATTCTACGAACTGACTGTAATTTTTGATTTTCCTGTCGCCAGGTCCCTTCTATGATTTCGTTATTATCATCATACGAATCACAATAGTTAGAAGGACAATACGTTGCACGACTATAAAGACTGTCGGTTATTTTTAAAAAGTTGTACAGAATAACACATGCAAGGACTACTTTGTCTGCGCTGTCAGGATGAAACTCAATACAGTTTCCAAGAACTCTCCATCGAGTGGTCAAAATACCGAACGCATTTTCTACAATGCGCCTTGCTCTTGAGAATCTATAATTAAAAACTGTCTTTTCTTTATTAAGCAAAAGACCTGGATATGGCCGCATTAAATTCTTGAGCAGTGGAAAAGCATTGTCGCCAACAAAGTAGTGGGGTATTACTTTTTCGGAATTTGTTAGACGTTTTGGTGGAGGTAAGTTTATTTTACCATCCAAAACTTTTCCTCCAAAAGTCGAATAACGCAATATCCCACTATCACTCTGACTGCCAAAGGCGCCTACATCCGCAGAAGTAAAAATATAATTGGCATCACATACCCCAAGTAATACAATAGTAAAGTGGCCCTTATAATTAAAGAATTTCGAACCACTTTTCGGTGGACATTTTATGGCAACATGCTTGCCATCAATACTTCCCACGCAATTAGGCATTTGCCATTTTTGATTAAAATCATTGCTAACTTCAACCCAATCTGAAGTGTTTAACATGGGCATGTACACAGGAGATAATAGGGCCCACAACACTTCGCAAACTTCAACAATTATCTTCCTAACAGTTGATACTCCAATACGAAAGCTCCACGCCAAGTAGTGTCGGGAAACACCTTGTGACAGATACCTGAATAAATAATGAGCATGGAGCCATGATTTAAGTAAATAAATATTTTACTTACATCAACGTTAAAGCAAGTCTACACTCTGGTTTGATAGGTTTCCTAATCGAAGTCTTTTTGAGGTAGTTTTTTACCAAACTCAGAAGTAAATAATACTGGATTCTATTCATTCAGGTTGCCTTGAAAAAAAGATCTTCGTCGTGTTCCTTTATATGTTTGAACGTTTTTTCATAAAATCCAAAAACCTGTCTTTGTTTATACAAAGGCCTGATCCACCTTCTTCGAGTTTTTCTTTTTAAAAGTTTATATGCTAAATAACACATTTGCATAACACTTCCCAAAAACGCTGTTTCTTCCATTTCATCCATAATCAGCAATTTTATATTTCTAACACGGAAAAACTTTTAATTAAAAATCAGTAGTAAACAATTAATTGAAGTTTTCTTACTATCAGGTGACCCGGTGACAGCTCCTGTTGGCTGCAGCATTGTGTTCGTGCTTAGCTGAAGGCGCGCGCCAGAGCAAATTGCCCCGCCAACAACCGCGCCAACTACGAGCTACAGCGCCACATTGTGTTCCAGCCTTAAGGCACCAAAATTTGTCTACGGTAGCTTCAGTCTCTTGGCAAATGTGCTGCAAGCAAGTTTTCAGTAGTCGAGCGAAGAGTTTTAAGAGAAATTAAAAAAGGTTATTTTGTGTAAATGGTTCAACCATATAAGTTGGATTTGTGTGCATATTAGACAACGTAGTGATTGTTAAAAAGACAAAGGTATGGTTATTCATGCGCTTTGCTAATTTTTTTGTTTTATCATTTTAATAATTGCTTTGCTTTTGGGGTCTTGTATGGTGTAATACTACGCAGTGCGCGGAATTATCCCAAATATGAATATTTCAGAATTGTTCAAAATTTAAAATACCTACGTTCTACAGATGTCTCGAACTTACAAGAGGATCTCTACAAAATATTCTCGGAGCATTGAAGATATAAAATTCGCTATTAAAGCGTGAAGAAGGAAGTGCGATAAGAGGCAAAAGGCATGAAATTCCTGAATCTACTTTGCGGGATAAATTGAAAGAAGATTCTGTTCTGGCATCTCGCCTGGGAAAAAAGCCCACCAACAGTTGGCCATTCATTTAATTATACTTTCCAGACTCTTTTACGGGCTAACTCCTCAAGATGTTCGAAGATTGACTTTCAGCTTCGCAGAAGCAAATAATATTCAACAAAAATACTGGACTATCTGGTCCCGATTGGTTTCGGTTATTCTGGAGACGAAATCCCGAAATTAGTTTGGGTAGGTGCTGTGTATACACACATACACGCAAAGACAGCACCATCTAGCCTGGTAAATGCATTTAGAAAATTTTCATAAGCTAACCATGCTTAAAAACTTGGTTGGCTTATCAGAAAAATACGCGAGGAAAACAGCGTCAGCAGTTCCTTCACATATTTTTCTCACAAATATTACGCTAGAAAATTTCACGATAAGAAAGTCGCGCAGCACAAATGCATTACATGTATATGAGCGCCACGATTTTAAAACGACGGGACGGTGACTAATGTTTATTAAAGGATAGAATTACATTTTTGTTAAGCCACCGTCCGTCTAGATATTCCTGAACAAGTTTAATCAAGTCAAGAAACAAAGTTGAAATTTTCTCAGGGTGGAAATGCAGACTATGCATTTTACACCCTGAACGGCGGGGCTTGATCCCGAGAACAGTAATCAAAAGAGAGTTCGATTTTGGTACTCAGCGAGTACGACACGGCACGGGTTAGATCTCGGAAAAATATTAAAAGTTAAAAGCAAAAAAGCGATGAATTAGATATCGGAAAATTGTTAAAAGGTTTTACTCGAACAGAAATTTTGTTGTTCAGTGAGTAAGGAAAAAGAAATTCTGCAGCCCAGTGTGTAAAAAAAAGAGATAAGGTTGAATAACGAGAAGTAAAAGGAAAGGGAGCTTATTGTGCTGTGTCCTACCTCAATTGTTCAAAGCAGGTAATGAGTACTATTCAAGAGACAAGGCGTGAGTATTGCACAGTATTTAACATAGGCCCAAGAATACAAGTCTAAGTAGAATATCCGCTTTTAATCCGACAGAGATATTATTATTTTATGACAATATTGCTACAATCAACATAAATATTCCGTACCAAATAATCGGATTTTCAATATGGGTGAGACAAGCATTACCAATGTGCAAAAACCTCCTTGTTATCTTCAAAAGGTACGAAACAGCTTGGTGCTATACAACTTCTGGTGAGCGCGGTCGAACCGTAACAGTTATATGTTCTTTTAGCGCTTTAGGAATATATGTCCCACCGTTTTTCTTTTACCCACGAAAACGAATGATAACTCTACTTGAAAAAGGTGGCAACTGAGGCGAAATATACGTGGTCAAAGAACGGATGGATCAACGAGGAATTATTTATCGACTGGCTCGAACACTTCAGAATAAATGTTAACGCTTCGATAGACAACCCAGTTCTTCTAGTACTGGATAAACACTCTAACCACATATCGTTAAAGTCTTACGAATTTTGTAAAACTAATGGCATTCTTATGGTTACAATATCGCCCCACACGTCGCACAAATTTCAACCACACGATTTTACGTCTTATGCTCCTCTGAAAATTTCCTATAATAAAGAATGCAGCTTCTTCTTACGAAATTATGCATAAAAAAAATTTCAATCCATCACATGGCGGAGATATTCAAAAACGCATACCTCAAAATGGCGTCTTTATAAAAGGCGATATCTGGGTTTTCAGCGGCAGGAATCTATCCTTTCAACCCGGATAAATTTAATGAATTTGATTTCAACACAGACGTTGAACACATTGATTGTCAGAAAACTGAAGGAGCGAGACCGCCATGTGTAGAAAGCCAACAACCTGAACTTGGACCATCACGAGCAGGAAGGGTATCAAATGAACCTTATCATAATTCTTCAGAGTACAGGCCTAAACACAATTGCGACGACCGGCGACAACTATAAGCAGCAACCACTGTCAAAAAATTAAAGCCGTCACTTTGCTATCCAATCGAACACAATTGCGACTACCGGCGATGACTACATTTTCGCTCGTCGCTGCGATTGGCAAAATTTCTAATTTCATCGCCAACTGCAGGCCTGCCAACTACATAATGTTGCTCTTGGTTACTTTTATAGCTCTTTAAGTTTATCGCACTGATTACTGGCCATTTGTGATTGAGTGGCAGTGGCTTGGCTTGGTCAAGCAGGAAAAACGCGCCAAAATAAGAGAAAGTTAAGAAACAAAGATGAGTTTTGAAGAGCGGTTGATTGACTGCGTGCGACCGCACGAATTTTTATATAATTTACATCATCGACAATTTCGGAAAACCGATAAAAAGGAGAAAACGTGGAAAGATATTTCGAAAACCTTAAAGTCAACAAGTAAATAGAAAATTATTTAAAAGTGTTGTTTGTTAATTAAAATTATATTTCAGCAGATCTTTGTAAAAAGCGCTGGAAAGGATTGAGGGATACCTATAAAAGGTTGAAAAAATACGAATCACTACCATCAGGAAGTGGTGCAGAGGAGCCCTTTAAAAAGAAGTGGAAATATTTTGACTTCGCAGATGCTAGAAGGTAAGTTTTTTAAATTTCATAAATGTTATGGCAGTGTCAAACAATAACATAAATTTTACCGTTTTCAGATCCATTGGAAGTGACACTGTTGGAGATGAAATCTTTGGTGATGAGTCATCGGATCAGCTGCAAATCACTGATGAAAACGGCAACGAGGAAGATGTGTTCACTTCAACTGCACCGAAATCAGCTGAGGGCATTTCACAGCCGCATAAAACTTTTCCGAGAAAGCGTGATGAAGCGGACCCTATCCAGAAGAAGTTCTGCGAAATTCTGGAGGCGGCTAAGAATACCATCCGGGATTTCCCTATACCGCCATCGGCGCCACCAAAAAGCAGCACAGAAGTGGTACTTGGCGCATTAGCAGTGAAAATTGACGCTGCAAATTTACCGCCTAGCATTAGAAATTATTTAGAGGCGCGAATTACACGTATTGTGTATGAAACACTCGCGGAGTATACATAGACACTAACCTATTTTGACGCTTTCCAAATGTTTTATTAATTTTTTTATTTTTAAAAACTGAGGTGACGGTGACGTATTAAATAGAGGTAAATTATAATGGATGTTTAATTCATTCCCTTTCAATAATAAACTACATGATATAAAGATTAACAATGTATGGCCGAATTATCTGTCGATTAGTTGCTTGCCTTATTTGGGGACAAAAGTCAATTTCAGTCGTCCTTATCACAGTGAAAAAAATTCTATTTTGGAAATTTCTTTGCTTTCCTGCTAGTACATAATTACTTTTCTCAAAGTGAAGAAGAAACGAAGAAACTAATGTGTTGTTAAATATTTTAATATATTCAAAACGTATTTCAGTCAATGTAATCCGAAAACTCAAAACAAATTCGCTGGAAATGACATTTGTGTCCAAATGACGTAGTAACGCAAAAGTTCCCCTCGAATCTTACCAGTTTTTATGGCAAACTCTTGCAATGTGAATAAGCAAAGTAGATAGTGAAAGAGTATTCATAGGAAAGATACATTATATTTTTATACATATAATAACTAGTGTTATATTTGATTTTTTAAATACTCCCGCTTAACATTTCTCAACGAAAAAGCTTCTTGTGATGCTCGATTCGAGCGAAAAGCTCAAGTTGATTGAAGACTTACACTGTCTTCTCTCCATTGCCCGCGTATAATTTCGCCATTCTCTTCTCTATCTACCAGCTCGCGCGAAAAATAGCCGCTATCTCGATCAAGCATTAGAAAATTATGCAAAACCACAGTTGCCAGTATTATTTTATCAACATTATGTGGTGCAGCGTGAATATTACTGCCAAGTATCCTATATCGGTTTGCCAAAATTCCAAAAGTATTTTCAATCAAGATGCGTGCCCTTGATAACCGGTAATTGAAATTTTCGTTTTCTGCGGATAAGTTCCGACCAGGGTAAGGACGCATCAGGTTCCGTTTTAAAGGAAATGCAGCATCTCCTACGAAGTAATGAGGAAAGGTTATAGTTGAATGTGGTAACACTTTAGGCTGCGGAAAAGGTAGCAAATATTTCAGAAGGAACTTCGAGCGAATACACCTCCATCGCTTTGGCATGATAACTATACAGTTTTATGACAAGATTTAAAGACCCCGGAATGTTACCTTTAATTTGACTGTGCGCATAAAATTGCATAAAATTAGGCGCGATTTCTATTATTATTAGCAAAATTAATGAAATTATGCACCATAAAAACGGGAATATCTCAAAAATGGTAACATTCCGGGGTCTTTAAATCTTGTCATAAAACTTTATAGTTATCATGCATTTTGGCGGGAAAATCGTTGAAATTGAAAAAGAATTTGCAAAATTATCCATTTTTTTTACTTTAACATCCTACAACTGCAGACGTAAAAGGAGTAGAGAGGTGGTTGGCCATTTGTTGGAAACGGTAGAGGGTTTACTATCACCTGAAATGCAAATCACCTTCATAGGGTGTATAACAAGAAAGATACATGGTATTAGGATAAAAAGCACCCAAAATCACAAAACCCCCCTACCGCCCACACCGTGCATTTTCCGGCTCTCCTCCCAAACAATTTATTTTTCGAAATTGAGTGAGGAATCCGTGGTATAAAGGAAATGCGGTACGTACGGGACACCCTGTATATACATATTTTTTAGTTATCATTTTATTCTAAACATTAAATTAGCGTATTAGCCTAGATTTAAGCCGTTCCTTTGAATAAATACTTGGAAATTTATCGAAAAACATTGCATTCTCTTTCTACCACAAATGAGGCACTCTTTTTCCTATACTTAGGTCCTTGTGGACTTAAGAAATAGTTATTTTGGTAATATTTTTAATAATATTTTTCTTACACCTGAAACTGAAAGGATAAGTTACAAATACAATTCAGGGTAGTAACATCACTCTCAATTCGGCCCGGATCAACATAATTATAATCATATATTATATCACCACTCTACTCAATCATCAAGCCTATATTAGTGAAGCCATCGGCAACTAATATTCATAGGATATCAATGCTTTAGGAACAATGGATTCCTATACTCTTCCAAAAATCCACATCCTATCTTCTCATATCTTTTTCTCCCGCCCTCCTACTAATAACTAATTCCAAAAGAAGACCGACATGCAATACGGCTGATACGGCGCATCATCTATAAAGCCAAAGACGACAGTGAAACGGAAAGTTGATATGTTACAACTGTCAACAAGAGGACAAGAGACGACATCAAACCGAACTGAGAGGTAAAGATGAGCCCCAACGATCAAATGAAGACAATGAAGGGAACATTGAGAGAAACTACGAAAAAAGTAAAAGGAAAAAATCGCAAAACATTTGACTTGAGGAATATTCATTCCACTTTCCTTAGTCCGAGCCGGAGCATAGATATTAATAAGAGTTTAAGAGCAAAGAAACCTTTTTCAATTTAATTCCTAAAAAACCCTACTCCTATTCCTAAATAGTTTTATTATATATTTGGCGCCCAACTAGAGGCAACGAACACACACAGAAGAGCGAATACTAAAAAGAACACAAAAGGGAAGAAACCTAGCAGGAAAAGTCCCTGGTTAAATCCTTCCACCATGACATCATTCACAGGCGACCAATTTCAACAACTCATAGCTGCAGTAACTCAACAACCACAAACACAGCTACACTCAGAGAAAAATCGTTGATTGATTCAAGGAAAAAAAATAGTTAGCAAACAATTTTTCAATTTTGGTCAAATCAAACAAGTCTTCCTTTGGTTGCCAGTGTAAATGTTACCGTACCATCCAGTGGTTTGAAACAACTTACAAAATGTTTACTTACAAAGGTAGAAGTTAGTCTATCAGAAAACTACGATCAAAACAACCAGCTGATGGTATTGTTACAATTTTAAGTGTAAGCCGGAGTAACTAGTGTATGTTAGCCGCAAGACAATGCACAACACATTTGACCTGCATAGCTTAAGTATTTCCTTACATCTACATACATACTCTACAACAATAAATTGTATTTCTGTGGAATCAGAATCTGTAAAATCAACCAACTAATTCTTGGCCAAACATGTAAATTTTTCATTTTGCCGTTATAGCGAAAATTGCATAAGAATCCAGCATTAAGTGCGTAACTTTCAAGCTATTTGGATTTGTTTCTCGCAGTTTTTGTTCAATTTAATTTTTGAAAATGAGTGACGAACTAGTTACAGTGTCAGTGCTATATAATAGTAGTGAAATAATTTTATAGAAAAATATGAGTGCACAGATTGATACAAATGTTCTAGCAGTTAATGGAAGCGATATTATTATCGAAAGTGGAACTACTACATTGCAGCAAAGTGAACTACTGAAGTTGTTGGAACAATGGGGATTTGCTCACATGCTAAATAAGTTCATCTGGAAGTAGTTAACTGTTTTTATAAATCAATTATTTTTGTTGATCTTAAAAACTTTGCCGTGAAATTAAAAATTAATGGCTGTCAGGCCGTGTAAGATATTACTGATGAATATCCCATTACACATGATTTCTTTGGAATTTTTCAGTTCACGACATTACAATAGAGAGGTTGGGGCACAGTTCACTGAGACTGAATTAAGTGAGTTATTTCAAGGATACAAAGTGGGCAACAAAATTCAATTTCAGAGTAAACTTCTTGCTTGAAGAGCTGAAAATGTAAGGCCACATATTTTCAATAGAGTATTCAGAACCCATCAATTTCCGATACTGTATCTGTTGATACCGACTTCGGATCATATGTTATTCCATGGTTATAGCAAAATTGCAGTCATCAAGTTTGTTCAAATTGTTCTGGAACAACGTCTTCATCTAACGACGATGCTCAAGCGGTGCATTCATCCAATTTTGTATAGGTTTTCATTTAAAAAATTTACTTGTTTATGATACATAATTTATTTCAGGACCTGGCTACGGTAATTAAAAATTTTCCTGGTGGCGAATACGGCTCTCAGTGTTACAAGGAGAAAATTATTGTAAATGCATTTGATCTGGCACGTACAAAATGATAAAAGACTGACACGAGAGCTATTCGAAAATATATCCGGAGAAATTAAGCAGAAGTTCCAAGAGAATAAAGTAAACAATCTGAGCAGTAGGGTTAGTTATGTTAGGAATTGTTATAATTGTCCATAAAAGGTATTCACTTTAAATTAGCTATAAAATAAATTAGTATCACAAATAAAATTAAATCTGTCATTCTTGAATTAATTAAATATAAATTGTGGCAACTGTGATAAAATTGCGTTAAATAAGTACATTGATTTCAACCCAGACTGTAGAAAGTCATTGCTTATATAATAGCTGTGTTCTTTTGTGCATGTGTTGTGATTGCGCGCGGTCGGCACATATCATATCTCATTAGTTGTGATAGTGCCTGACCGACGCAAATCCCAACTCATTTTCTCACGATACAATGTATCGTTTTTCAAGTAATAAATAAGTAATAAATTTCAAATTTTATTTCGAAGTAAGCAACTTTTGTTTACTTCACGTTCTCCACTTGTCGTTATATTTTTTAGAGAATCAAATTACATCCTGTTGAAGCGATGAAGCATCTAAAGTATTATGCTGATAAGGCGCGATCGCGAGGCAAGTAGAATTTTATGAAAGCAAGAATCGGGGAGTTCAGTAAAAACCTCTAAGTGAGTCGGTCGTTCCTCGTTTTTCATCCTAAATTAAAAGAAAGTTGTATTGTAATGAAACCTAGATGGTAGAAAAGTGTTAAATTTAAACAGTAGGAAAAGTGTTTGTTAAAAGATTAAAGTTTAAATAAATAAAAGTCTAAAATCTAAAGCGGTCGTGTGAATTTTATTTCCGCTTAAAAATAGATTTTTTTAGACTAATTACAGATCAGACGCAGGACACTGGACTCCACCTGCCCGCTCTTCACCTGTGTAGGTAAGCACGGCGGGAGGTGACAGCTGAAACTATCATGCGAGAAAATGCTTGACATTTGTCCTTTTTGAACTGTCACTTGAATTATCAGAAGAGCTAGTTTTTATGTTTTTATTTTAATCCTGTTACGAGTATGTCGTCATTAAATTATGTCTGATTTAATTACAATGTCACCGAACCGAAAGTAGTCTCTGCACTCTGCAGCAACTTTAATTCCTTTCTTTGGATCTTCGGCGCATGGAATTCGACGCGATCATTTTGCACAAGCGAGAATATTGTCAAAATCGTTGTTCAATGAAATAATCACTCAATCTCGTTTAATACATGTGACATTCCCTCGAAGTCCACAAAAGTGTCAAAGGAGTAAGCGAAATTAAGGTTCTACCATCGGCAAAACTATGGATGGGGTTGAAAGTAATGGAAAGTAGATTGAATTGAATTAGTTTTAATCTGAATAATGATGTTACTGTGAATTTTATCACAACTTATTATTTTTTAATTGCTTTTCAAATCAGAAATAACGAAAACGTAATAAAATCGTACCTTTCAACCCCCATATAAAAGCAGTTTTTATAACTTTTTTTAACCTGGACACGAATTGGCACCTTGGTGGACGCAAACTGGTGATTTCCGCATACACTGATATTTAAATATATTGTGCAAACTAGATAAATGTTTGAGTTTTTAATTTAGATTAAAGGTAAATATTACAAAATTACAAAACTTTAAACATTGACATTAAGTAAATTCGATTAAGAGCCCTTCTTGTAAGGATGGCATTTCCTTAAATAAAATAAGAAAATATCTTACCTTTCTGTGTTAATATCCATTTTTGTTTTCGTCGACAGTCACCTGTTAACTTGTTGACAAGAGAACCTATAAGCAGTGCCAACTGCTGGACATAAAAATCTTGTTCACTTAAGGCGTTTATTTTGTGTATCTTTTGTGCTGCTGTGTTCTTCGGACACAAAAGAACACAGCTAATGTATGTATTTATATAAATGGAATTTATATGCAGATGTACATAGGTACATAGCAAAAATAACTGTGCTGAATTAGCAGCTTCATAGCAGGTAGAGATTAGAGTTGAAAGAAGTCAGGGGTCGGTCAGCAAGTGTAGATGAGACTTGTAGCAAGCTCTTGCCTCGGCAATAATAAAGAATAATAAAAATTATAACGATTTTCGTTGGACAAATATCGAGCTTTTTTTATTTATTGCAGTCTATATAGTTGAAAAGTGGTCAAAAGCTCTTGGCTAAACACAATCATTAATCCAAATTAACTAATAGCATGCTTCAAAAGGTTATAAGAATATTGTAGACTAAATACAATTGAGAAAAATTTTGATATGGATTTCTGATGTAGAAATAAGAGCAATTTAATATTTTTAAATTCATCGAGTTTTATTCAATTGGTTTCCATAACAAAACCGAATGATTTAATATTTTAATAATAATTATTATAAAAACATTTTTGTATATATACTACAAAAAAGTTGGAACAAAACAGAATCCTTCAAGAAGGCTTTATGATAAATATTATAATAGCACAAAGAGACTTACAAAGTTGCGTTGGTCCAGTAAAAAAGCCAAACGAACCTCAATTCTTTCTCCACAGAATAAAGAAACTGGTATTCCAAATAATACATGCTCCAATGAGCTAGAAGCCAACGAAGGTAATAAATAGTACCATGAATACCTTTAGATTTTTTTTTTTAAATTTGTACATAATTGGTTGCTGAGATTAAGAATATTGTTGCGTAGCTCCAGGCTAATAACTCTCCTTGGGTAGATGTATAGGAAAATTGGAAAACGACTTTCGATTTCAGCACAAATAAGACGAGATTGACACAGTGATGTCAGATTTCCAGATTTATCTTGAAATGTTTTCAAGATTTTAGACCCGAAATTCAAGATTTTTCATATCCAATTCCAATAAATTAATAAATATCCTAACAAACACAGTTTATAAGTTTCGATTCTCGACTTCAAATATAACGACATCTATGTGTCAATCAGCTCCTTTCAGTAAAACTGAATTCGCAGAGCTTTCCCCAAAATTGCTCTAAATTATCAATGGCTGTCATTGTCATGTGTGTCAGTGTCAGTGATGTGTCATTTCATTACTGTATGAGCCATTTGGAAAAATAACGAAACTGTTAAGTTGACAATGTAAAGATTTTTAATTGCGAATGCGCTTTCTACTGAAAAAGGTAAAGAATTGTTTATTTAATTTTGTTTGCTTCAATACAAGGGCAGATTTTCAATAGATGCATCGAAAAAACAAAAGGCTAATTTATACGGTAAATGAATTAATTACATATGTTTGTGTGGATGTTATAAGTTCAATCTGCATTTTAGACAAAAATCATGTCAATAACGAGCACACGCGGTAGCATGCAAATAAATTTAGTCCATTGTGATTGCTAAATCCCAATCTAAAGAGCTGACTAATACAAATGACATCCAAATCCAAAATTCCACACTGAAAGCTTGTGGAGGTAAAAGAGACTTATTTATACACGCAAAGACTGAAAAACATTTTTCAAACAGTTTTTCGGTAAAATTCAGATCATCATTGCTATAACAAGATGTGATGTTTAGTTTTTACTCTTTTTAAGCAATGTTGCAAAATTTTACTGCTAAAAACTTTCTAGTTTTCCTCTCCTTCGTCTTGGAATTATGATTATTAGCTTTTCCGCATCATTCTAAGACAGCTAGAACAACTTACAAACACCACTTGGCGACCGTGAATTAAATACATAAATTAAATCATTTTCCACAATGTTTAAAACAATTTTCACTACAATATTTTATGTAAGACGACATCTGCTGGACATTGAATTGAAATCAACATTAGAAACACTTCACCGACGTCATCATCTGCAATTCTACAGGTTGTGAGAATGTGAAAGTATTTTCTAAAAATCCGTATATGATATTTTGTATGATTGAAATTCTCTAAACCATGCATACCATACCGAAAAGTATGCATTAAAATTTTATAAAGAGAGGAAATCTTTAACTCCGTCATATCAGCAGGTCATTGTCAATTGTATAATTGATACTGCGATAGCATCATATGGTAAACTTACAGCAACTAACTTGAAGAAAATGTATCTGTGCATAAACATGTACAATAATTTTTCATTTGTAGGAAACATAGTATTCTCCTCGTAGCAAAACAAAAAAATTCCCCACTGGAAGTTGCACGACCGTTATTTTAAATTAAGAAAAAGGTCTCATTCATCAGAAAACGTACTATAATAAATTCAAGCAACCACTACTGTTCTGAAGAATCTGACGGATCTATTGGACTCTCATAGCAATCGTGAATATTTTGAAAGACTGGCCTTTACTTAAAAATGCAGAATATGCAATTAGTTTTGGTAAGATATATTATAAAAGATCTAAATTAAGTATATAAATTTTTCGTACTTCAGGTAAAATGTGATTTTAAAACTCTATTCCCCGGGAAAAACGCTTTATTAGCATCAAAATTGAAAAATTTTGTAAACCAAATAATGCCATTGTATAAAGAAAAAAATCCTAAAAGTCAAAAGAATACCCACAAAGAATCATCTTTGTTCATAAAATTGAACATACTTATCTGTACACTAATCCCCTCCAAACTTCCCGAGCATCAACATATCCTAGGAAGTCTACCCAAGCATTAATTAAAAAAAAAAAAAACCTGAGAAATGATTAATAAATTAACAAATCTCATGACAACACCATGAAACCACGGCGTGTATAAATAGGCGGCGAGCCGCAGCGAAATTACCATTCTTTTTTCAGAGTCTAATCTGAGTTTCCTATCCTTTAAACAAAAGTGTAATTTTGTTTGCTCTTTCATATAGAAGTACCTATAATTCTACATAAATCCAAGATATCCAATTTTGCTACCAATTCTCGTTTCAGAGTATAATCTGAACGTATTCTCCGCCAGAGTCTAATCTGAGTTCCTATCCTTTGAACAAAAGTCTAATTTTGTTCGTTCCTTCATATAAAAGTTTAATTTTATTAATGTAGAAGTCTAATTCTACAAAAATCCAATCCCCCAGAAAATTTGATATTTGCCCACATTCGCTGTAATAGAAGTATAATTCACTCTCACTCTCAGAAAATCTTATTCTGTATTTAATTTATGAAGTTTAATTCCAATGAAGTTTTATTCCAGAAATAAAGAGAACGTTTGGGGATAACACTTAACATCAGCTTTTCCTTTGGATTGTTTATTATTGGATTCTTTTTATATTGAATTTTAATTTGCTATCATCGAATATTGAATTGATTTTTTAACGTTTAAAGTTGTTGGATTTTAAGTATAAATAAAAATTTATATTTGATTTAAAATAAAACTGAGCTGTCCTTTTAAAACCGGCACTCTCCACCATTACTAGATCTCACAATTAGGAAAGGAATGGATTGTTTGGTTCTATACTCAAACGAGGTTTCTACTTTTGAAAATCTTAGAATTGAATGTTCTCTTGAAACAAATCTAAACTACCAAATTTGGTAAGTTTTCATTGGAAAAATATATGGTACGTATCTTTTTAATTTGGTACTTTTTCGTAGCCACCCCCCATATTCCATAAAAGAAGTTGAAAATAACTTTCGCCGCCGATGAGTTGTATTACGAATGCGAAGCGAATGCGAAACAAGAAAGATGAAACCATTTTTTCTAATTTTATTTTTTGTTCTTCGTGTAATTGCTGCATCGTTATTTCGTATTCCATTTCGACTCTATTTTTACAATGTACAAATATTTCTGAGAATTTCCTTGCGTTGGGTTGGTTCGGTGGTTGGTGCAGGCAGGATAGGGTGCAGACAGAATTCATAGAAATTTTGTGTTGTTAGCAATTTTCGCTTCATAACATCCGTAATTCCATATAGCTTAGGAATGTTATTTAAACTGACGCATCGTTATTTACAGTGCTCTTAAACATTGCCTATATTTATTAAAATAAAAGCTGGAGGTCTCTATTATAAAGTGATGGATAAACTATGAACAACATTTTTGGGTTTAGTTAGTAATTTGATTTCTGATTTTTTCAATTCTATTAGATTCCAGGTAAAAGCAAATTGGTGATGTGATGATGATAAACAGGAACAATCATATCATATCAGATAAACTATTAGTTTCACCGGCATTTTAAAGAAGCTTGTTATGGTCGCAAACCCTCACGATGCAGCATACTACATCATGTGTGGCACTGTCATCTAGCGACAAGCTATGTCTAGCCCACAAGGCGAATGTACATTGATTGACAGCTGACGGCGGGCAATCCATGAAAAGTACTGACAAGGAAGAAGAAGAAACGAAAAAGGACTGTCAAGTGTGATTTTGAGGAAGAAGGGCGGAAAATTTTCTGAGGAGCGAAAAAGTAACGTGACAAGTTATCGTGTGATCCGTTCAAGAAATTGTACGCTATAAAACAGGGAATAAGGATATACAAATATAAAACCGCCTCGGCGCGTAGGAAATAAAGGTGATGGAGAGTTGCAGAATTTCAAGCCATCTGAGCATTTATGGCCGGTTTCACAGTCCAGGCTTAAGCCAGAGCTTAGTTAAGCCACGGGTGTGGCTTAAGTCCAGAACTTAAGCCTACTCGGTTTCACAGTAGTCAGTAAGCTGAGGCTTAGTTAAGCCGCGGATGAAAATTTTTAAGTTTTCAGCACTGCGGCAATTGTGATTTTTTTTAAAGGAAAACCATCAAAGCCGAATGTATCTACAGCCGAAACCGAGAATAAAAATCCACGTCACCCATTTCTGGATATGTTGCGGGCGCCTCTTTATAATTTTTTCATAGGTCACAGCTTGCGATATTATATTATACATTTCTTGGTCTCTTATATCCTCTGCATCAAATAAATAACTCATTTTTGTCCTAAACTGTTGGTTTCTTCTTAAAACGTCTAATGGAATGCTGACACGAGCTGCCAGACAGTACTCAAAACTGCTAATTAGATAACTATTTTTCGCTTGGAAAATTTCAATTTAGTTTTAAAAGATAACTTTTGAAATATGCACGTTCATTTAATAATAAAAATTATAATATTTAGGCAAAATATATATTTAGCAATAATTTCTTATGTATTTCACAGCAAAATCTGAGGCTTAAGCCTTCGAGATGACGGGCTTAAGTTAAGCTTTCCTTAAGCCTTGACTGTGAAACCGAAATATTTATTAAGCCTTGGCTTAAGCCATCGCTGTGGCCTAAGCCTTGACTGTGAAACCGGCCATTAGAGATCCACAATTTGCAAATTTTTCTATAAATGGAAAGGTATCAGGATGTTTCAAATATGAACTAAATATTCTTCTACTGAAATGATTGATGTACGAAATTACGGATTAAGCAATCCCAAGATCATTTGTCACGACAATGAGGTAGCACTGGAATTATTGATTGGAAAAATTTTTGACAAGAACGATTTTCCAGACTAGAGTTGCTAAAAGATTTGAACTAATATCTAGTAAGGATTTAATTTAGTATTATTAGTAATAGGGGAATGTTTTTTTTTTAAGTGCTATTTTGCTCCCTTTTGTTTAAAATATTTGCTTTATGTGTTTCAGAACACTTCATTTGACTTATATAATAGTATATATCTATATACGCACAATAATAAAAAACGGACATTTCCAACTAGTGCCCGCAATGCCGTATGGAGGATGGGACAACGGCAAAGAGGACTGTACATCGGTGTCCTCACAGTAGTGCAAGGTAAGTGGTGTAAGAGTGCCTTCAGGACGAGATGTTGTGCGGCGATTTTGTATAAAGGAACACAATGAACAGATCAGGTCGCAGATGGTTGGATCTGAACGCTGCAAGTTTATTAAAATCTAAAATCGACGGACCCAAACGGGTTGACATAACCTCAAATTGTTATCTGACAGTTTATTTAATGTGCAATTTATACTGAGCCTGTTAAGACATTGTTCTTTGTATCCGCAATAAAAAAAAAATATGGAAAATTTTGAGGAGCGGTCAATATTGGCTGTGAGGGAAAATGACGTGCTGTATAATAAGTCGAAGACTGGTTATAAAAATATTCATTTTAAAACAGAGGTGTGGAAAAAAAAAGCCACTGATCTTGGCACTAGCAGTAATATATATTAAATATTTTTAATCCTGGAAATTATAGATTTGGTTTTCAGATGAAATATGTATGAAAAGATGGAAAGGATTGCGGGATAGGTTTGTTCGGGAAACTCGGAAGCTTTTTGCTCCGTCTGGCAGTGCTTTTTCTGAGCATTCCATATGGGAGTTAAATGAACCTTTAAATTTTTTAAAAGATCATATGCTTCCACGAAAGTGAGTAGTGTTTTCTTTAAAGTGATTATGGTACAAATATTTTTTTTTAGAACTAGAGGTAAGTATGGGTGCTACTAGCTCTGTTGTTATGGAGCTTAGCGACACAACAGAAAGCAGTGCAAATTTATTTTATCCGGAAAGTTCCTCTTCCCAATCTCACATGGCTTCTACACCTAAGCCTAAAAGAGCGGCACCACAGAAGATCTTACTCAAACGTTTCAAAGCGCAGTCGGGGCTTTTAAAAAGGCGTGTGATACAGATAGTAGTGCAAGTTTCATACAAACATTTATGAAATCGATGGCACTGAAGTTAGAAAAATTGCCTACGGTACTCCAAAACAATGCAGTTTTGGAAATAACCGAGTATGTAATAAAACTTAAAAATTTACAAATGGACCTGACAGAAGAATTGCCTCGATTAACCTAGTTTTTAACTTCTCGTTTTAAAAGTTGAAGTGCATTTTTTGTTTTTTTTTAAGTGTTTCAAACACAATGACAAATACCAATTCAAGTTATATATGAACTTTTATTTTACTAAAGAATTATTATTTAAATAAAAATATTATTGGTTTAAATTGCTTCCTGAAATTGTACACTTCCTTCTCCTATAAAGTAATCTGCCAACATATCCCTTAAATTGAAAGCACTAACAGAAGCATTGCGATATCAAACATTAAGTAGACGGAAATTGCCGTCATTGCCTTCTATTTCTTTTCTCCACTCACCAGCATGTAAAACTTTGTCATCGTCTTCCCAATCAACAAAATTAGGAGAACAATAAGAAAACTTATCTTGATGCATAATGAAATTATGTAATGCTAATGTTGCTAAGGTTATCCTCTCGGCGTTTGATGGAGAACAGCCAATGACGTTCGAAGACATCCCCACCTTGCGACCAAGATCCCAAAAGCGTTCTCTATAACTCTTCGAGCCCTTAACAATCAGTAATTGAAGATTGTTTTTCGTCTGTTCAACAGCTTCCCTGGGAATGGCTTCATTAAATTATTTTTTAGCGGAAAGGCTGCGTCTCCAACAAAGTAATGTGGGAATACAGTATTGCTGTTGCGTAGTTGTATTGGCC
Organism: Dioctria rufipes; assembly: GCA_963924295.1. Lineage (NCBI taxonomy): Eukaryota > Metazoa > Arthropoda > Insecta > Diptera > Asilidae > Dioctria > Dioctria rufipes. The sequence continues at coordinate 84,446,141 of OZ002742.1, forward strand.
TTTTAAATAAAACGGTGAAGTTAGGATAATAAATTATATTAGTTCAGAAAGTTTACCTCCATCACTTTGACTCCCATAAGCACCAACATCAACTTGCGTAAATTTATATTTCGCATCACACGTTGCTAGTAGTACAATACTGAAAAGGTGCTTATAATTAAAGAACTGCGTTCCAGAATTAGGGGGGCATTTAATGGTAATATGTTTCCCATCTAATGCCCCCATACAATTTGGCATATTCCATAATTCCGAAATCATCCTGCCTTGGCTCCGACAAGTAAACTGGTGACAGAGTTTCCCAAATAAAATCGCAGGTCTCTAAAATTACTTTCCGTACTGTAGACTTGCCCATTTGAAAAGACCAGGCCAAAAATTGATGAGAGGTTCCCTGTGATAAGAAACTAGAAATGGTGGGAATGGAGCAATAATTCTATAGTTTCACATTACCTTAACGTCAAAGCCAGGCGGCATTCAGGATCAATTGCTTTACGAATTGAAGTTTTTGTAAGCTTCGACTTTAATAAGCTTAGCAGTAATTCGTAAACTGGTTTTCTCATCCTTGTGTGGATAAAAAACTGCTCAGGATCTTGCTCCTTCATATTTCTGAACACGACATTGTAATATCCCGTTATATCCCTATTTTTGTTAATCTCACAGACCCACCATCTTCTTCTATTTCCTCTTCTTCTACTTTTCACTTTTAATAAAATACGATACATAGCGTATAATGAATTTAACATTAAAAAGAGTTTTTTTGTATCTTTCATAATGTTAACACTTCTTTTGACACATAACGCAACTGGTGCTTAAAGCATTGTGCGCAATCAACGTTTATCTCCGTTTGGTTGCACTTTTTGACATTTCGGTGCGATACGCTGCGCTCCGTCGGGTTGCATTGTGCTCAGGCGTTAAGGCACGACTACTTTTTGTTATTTGTGCTGTGACAGTAGCAGGATTTGGGTTACCCACCCGACAACTCTCCCGCAATAGCCGAGGTGCTAGCGTGCCGCCTTGCACTTGCAACGCAGTTTACAGAGTGATAAATTAATTATTGTTCTTTCAATTAAATTATAAAACAACAAAAAAAAAAAAGAAGCGACGAAGCAGAGGTGGACGAATTCTAGTTGAGTTTTGTTCCGACCATTCAAGCGATGACAAGTGTCACATTTCTTGTCTTCATTAATACATTCTTCAATTTCTGTAATACTCACTGATAAGAATTGAATTTCTTATCTCAATTTATAGGACTGTACGATAGTGATTAAATAATAATAATAAAAATAAAACGTTAATCAAGTGTTTCAGATTTGATGTGGGTTTGCTTGGCGATCACAGTGCGGATTGGCACTTTCTTCAGTGCAGAACATTTTCCAGTGTTGTGCAACAACATTTTCAAAAATTAATTAATAGTTTCTTGATCGTCATCAGGAAACAATTAAACATAAAAGGAAATTGACTGAACAAACATTGATGACATTTGCCTTCAGGATAACAAATCAGACAATTTTAATATTAAGAGTTGAAATGCGTCATGTATTGTGTTCAACATTCCCTACCTTTTTCGCTTATGGATTCTATTCCAAGTTTCCACTGTATTTAAGGATTCAAAGCGGTAGACCGAAAGATACGGCTTTAGTTAATGATATTATTGGACCATTTTCAAAACAACTAATTTCGAGTATATTATACGTTTTTCACATTAATAATCCACGAAACTACTGATGTATCCAGGGATGAACGGTTGATATTAATTTCTCGTTTTTTAAATAAAACCACCAGTAGAATTCATGACATATTTTTCAGAATAATTAAACTTAAACATTCAACTTCAGAAGAAATCACTGAAGTTATTGTCGAACGTTTTCAAGAAAATAATATTCACTTTAAAAATATGACGGTAAGGTTCGAATAATTTCTGTTATGACAGGTATAAATTGTTCGATATTTTCAATTGAATGCACCTGCCACTTGATACACTTATTCATATCAAATGCAGTTAAGTTACTTCCGAAATATTTGGAACAAGCTGTAAGAAAAATGTATATACATTTTGTACATAGTCCTAAACGGAAAACTGAATTCCGAGTTTTCCACCAAAGTTTTAACGTTAAAAACCAAAAAATTCGTAAATTGTGTAGTACACGTTGGCTCCCGTTCGAAAATGTAATTAACACGCTCTTAGAACAGTGATCAGCACTTCTTCATTATTTGAACATATACAACATTTTATAAACAAGCAACATTTTTAAAGAATCCATATTCAAAGCTTTATTTGCTTTTCTTGTCATTACTTTCCAATATTAACACGGAGAAAAATTTCTATAACCCCATTTGCTAAATTTATAGGATGGCCTTTATAGCATTTATTGATGGTGAAAACATGGAATATTGCAATACAAATAGCATATCTAGCCATAAACTTTAGAAGTGTGAGCGCAATAATATAGGAAAAATTGCTTAGCATTCCTTGTATTGGTTTACAGTAAGATGTACTATTCTTCATTGCAGAAAGTGCGACTTAAAAAAGAAATAAAATGTTTCGGATAAATAGCATTAATTGCTTTTTTAAAGTCTAATTGTGCAATGTAAATATGTACAAATCGCATTTAATACATATGAGAATTTTCCTTATTCTACGAAACAGAGAATGCTATTTATTTTGGGACTGAATTCATTTTTAATATCATATAGGTGCATATATATATAATGAATCCAGTCGCAAAATAATATGTTCTGAGTTTTCTGAGTAATTTAAACAATTCTGACATTAAAGCGATATTATTTAGTAGTATTGCATCATATTTACTTTTACGCATTGGATGGGCTCACAAAAGAAGAGCACAGGCACACCAGATGTTCAAATATAAATGCTGATAAGCTAATATCCAGAATGTAAAATCCTATGAATTTGGTTATAATAATTATTACTGTCCGGCGAATCTTTCTAGGCGACAAACCACTTTAACAATCAAACTTGCACAGAGAGGTCACCATACGAAGTTACATACGGGCATTCATCTACTAAGGTATCATAAGAATTGGTCTTAGACCAATTTTAGTTCTTTTACTTGTTTCATTTTAATTTCAACTCACAGAAGCTGCTAAAACACAGAATTAATGAAATGCCAAGAACATATCAACCTATTCCATGTAAATGGGAAATACTCGTTTATTTTTTGCGACCAGGGCTACGTATATAATATTCGCTCCAATGTTAGATAGCAGTGATTGCAACGTAGAAAGTATAAACTTGTTAGATAGCAGTGATTGCAATGTCGAAAGTATAAACTGCAGTTTATACTTTCTACGTTGCAATCACTGCTATCTAACATTGGAGCGAATATTATATATGCAGCCCTTGTGTAGCATGTTAGTGCATTCAGTTATTGCTTCATTTGAATTGTGCTAATACAGTAATCGCATGCGCGTTTTTAAAGGAAGTTTTTAAGTGAAGTGAATCAATAAGAGAAATGCTTAAGTTTTCCTTTCTTATAGCCTATCCTGTTTGATATATAATCTGAGCTTCAACCACCATTCTGCGTAGCTTGATTCTTTTAAGCTGAAACACTCTGTATAAAAATACTGAATAGTTAGGCAGGAGAAAATTATAATTCATTTACATTTAAATTAGTTTTCATATAAATGAGTTCTGACTTATTTTAGATGAAGAGTTCAATAAGGAAAGTTTTGAAGCATTAGACTATAATGGAATTAGTAACTTAATTCAAAAGCAAGGCATACGAGCAATTTTTTGGAAAAAGTTAGGGAAGAAATTTTAACAAAGGCGAGAGCATAAACAAGTACTTTGTACTTTATTGTAATTTATTATATAATTAATTTATATAGAGTTCGATTACCTCCTCAAATATTTCTGAAGTTTCATCTCTCACAAGCAATAATCAAGAAGAGGAAGCGGATACTTTGACGAACTTTGACTCTTCCACATGCACTAATTTTCAAAAGGTATTTAAGCAATAAAACAAAAAACAATGTATTTTAATTATGACGTTCCAGTTTTTGTCCGACGCGCCGATCTATTTTGAGTCTATAAGTGAGCCGTCTTGTTCCTCTGCAGTTCAATTACCAATATCGTGCCTTAATACAATACCCTCAGAAGTAAGTCACTTTCAGCACTCCTTAGAACAAGTATAAAATAAAAGGCATTTAAAAGATTATCTTAATTGTGCAAACGGAAAAATAGTTCGAAATTATTTTACGAGATTCAATCGTTTGGATAATAAGCACAGAAATATTTTGGCTCAAACAATAATTCATAGAGTTTGAGTATTCCGGAGATAGCTTTAAAATTTCTTCAGCTCGTTTTGTTGAACTAACAAACCAAATAATTCAGGAATTTTCAAACTAGCCAGCAACTCTTTTTTATGTCCCATATAATAGCATAAGCAAGATATCTGCGTCCGGAAAATTATGGGAAGTTTACAACCACCTAAAACAAAAATTGCGTATATATTGTAAAGAAATCGTTTATGATGAACATCAAAACTCAAAAGCAGATGTAAATTCAATTGAAAAACTCGCATTTTTAAAAGTGAATTTTGAACCTTTTGACAAGGTGAAAGAATTTTGGAGGGAAACCCGTAAGGAAAGCCTCACTACAATTAAAATTAATACTGAAATACATGAATATTTATCACGTATCCGATTCTTCGCACTTCAAGTGGGTCTCAACTGCTAATTGATGATTTTGATCAAGAATATGCGGATAAATGCAATAAACTATTTTCTTTATGACCTGATATAGCAAAAAAGCTTCTGCAAAGAATTGGAAACAACAAAACCACATTTGTGAAAAATATATTAACTTGGCCGGAAGACATACAAGGATTTTATGCTTTAGCGCAGATTTTGGCACCATCGTCGTACACTAAAAAGAAGGGGAGAGCAAAAAGGATCAAGCTGACTCAAAAAGAAGTTTTGGATTCCTTCATTTTTGTTATCGAGGTATGACAAATCTAATTTAACGATAATAGTACCACTAATAAATTTATTTTCAGGATGCAAATTTATTGATGGAAAAAACCAAAATTCTGCGTGAAGAATGTGTCAAACGGAAAGAAACGCTTCAACCTACTGTTGTTTTGGTTGGGAATAATGATGGTAAAAATAAAGAATTTTGTGTTAAATTTGCAGAAAAATATTTTTTTGTTTTTTCATTCCTAGAGGGAATTCTGGCATCATACGTTGTCGTAGATAATATTTTGTACGACTTTCAATCACCTCTAAGTTCCGTGGATGGTTGCTTTAAGATATTTATATCCTTGCACGCTGCTTATCCTGAAGGAAGCTATCCCATATGGCTTTTTATACAAAAGTATATATACATCATCACAACTGATTGGGATAAACATTTTAGTAGCGTTGATTCATTAATTAGTGAGTTATAAGCTTATTACATATATATATATATAGATATATATTTATACTTCAGAATGAAATGCTTTAAATGTAATACTATTTTAAATAATTCTAAGCATTATATTTTACATATAAAACTTTTTCATAAAACAATTTCTGAATACACATGTATATTCTGCGAAACTCCTAGACAATTTGTGAAATTCAATTCATTTAAAAAACATATTAAAATCCATGACAACAGCAATTTAATATGTAGCAATAATTCAGTTTCCCAAAAGCTTGTTTCAAATGAAATTAAATCAGATCTAGGTCTTAGTTTAAATTTTCGAGAACAAATTCACGAGAATTCATTAGATATACTTGAAAAAGAAATTTTTAGCGAAAATTTAAAACTCATAAGCGCTTTGTACAATAACCACAGTATTTGCAAAAAGTCTATACAAAATATAATTACAATTTTTTCGAAATACTTACACAGCACTGTATATACCGTAGCTGAAACCGTCATAAATAAATCTTTAATATGTACACAAGATAATCAAAGTACGCGAACTATTTCAGATGTCTTCAAAGAGCTCAGAGATTCTTTAAGAAATATACAAAACAGAACATCGTCGTAAAGAGCTTTTGAAGTCTTCAACATCTTACTTTCAATCACAATCTATTACAGTGGGTGAACGTATAGAACCCATTAAGGCTGGAAATAAAATATTTTTAAAAACGGTCAGCGTAACTGCTTCACTAATATCCTTAAAAACAACGTTGGAAATGTTTTTGAAATCGAATGACGTTCTAAAAATAATTTTGGAATATCTAGATTCATTAAAAAGTAACCAAAACTATATTTCAAATATAATGCAAACCTCATTTTGGCATTCTAAAACAAATTTTGCAAAACAACACTTGAGAAGCATTGTTTTTCCTCTTATTTTGTATTTTGATGAATTCGAGGTAAATAACGCGCTTGGTTCAAGAGCGGGATTACAAAATTTAGGAGTTGTTTACATATCCTTCCTTGTATACCTCCAGAATTTCGATCCAAGTTAGAATTTATATATCCTGTTTTATTATTTAATAGTCTTGATCGAAAAAATATGGGAATAGAATAATTAAGTCTATTATCAACGAACTGAAACAGCTTGAAACGACAGGCATTGAAATAAACGATGTGAAGTATTATTTTGTATTATCGATTTGTGTAGGAGATAAAAAAGGGCTTAACTCAATTCTTGGATTCACAGATTGCTTTGTAGCTCATTACTACTGTCGTCATTGCAATATGAAAAAAGATATATGTAAGGAAGCTTCTAGAGACGATATAGCTCTGTTAAGAAATAAGAACAACCATGCAGAGTGTGTTAGCCAAAAATGTGTGACTAAAACAGGAATAATTTCTGATTGTGTATTTAACACATTGAGAGATTTTCATAGTACAGAAAATTATTCTGTAGATGTGATGCACGATATTTTAGAGGGTGTTCTTAATTATGAAATTTCTTTGATTCTATATGATTTTATTTACGTAGAAAAATATTTCAAATTATTCGACTTAAACTATAGAATATCTGTTTTTGACTACGGAAGCTATGAAAACATTAACAAACCTCAAGAAATTTCTTTAGATCATTTAAAAGCTAAAAAATAAAATATTCTGCGTCAGAATTACTGTGGCTTTCTAAATATCTTGGTCTGCTGATAGGTGATTGGATTCCTAAGGAAAATCTAAAATGGGAGGTTTTTTTGATATTCAGACGTATGTTAGATATAATACTTTCACCGGTCGTCAGTGACGAAATTATAAGTATTTTAAGTATTTTGATTTCCGAGCATCATAAAATGTTCATAGAAGTTTTTCATTTACCATTGAAACCAAAACACCACTTTATGGTTCACTATCCAACAATAATGAAAAAGATAGGCCCATTAATTAATATTTGGTCAATGAGGTACGAAGCCAAACACAAAGTGTTAAAAGAAATAGCCAAATCAACAACTTCGAGAAGAAATATATGCCACACAATAATGGACAGATACTTGTTGCGTTCTGGTATCAATTTGCCTTCTTTTGAATACTCAACTATTTTTGGTAAAGAGATATTTCCAGGCATCTCTGATAAAAATTTAAGAATATTTCTGGAGAAACACAAGCCAGTCTTTTATAAATACATTACTGACAGGTAATAAAATAAAAAGCGGCATGGTTTTTGAAAATGTTTACGATGACGAATACCCTCAATTTTTGTTGATCGAATATATATTTTCTCTAGATTAAAATAATTTTTCCCACATAGCATCTGTACAGTTATTAGCCCTATACACTTTTGTTTAAAAGATTTAATCTGTTTAATTCTCAATTTATATTTGTATTACAAAACAATTTATCCTAATGTATTTCTACTTTAATTTTTCATATTTAATTTTACTATAAAGTTGTTTAAGTATAGGTATTCCATAAAACGAGTGTATATTAAAAACATATTGTATGTGTTTATTTAGGCATATGAAAAAAATGCAAGCAGCAATTAAGTAAGAGATAAGTTCATATACTTACATACATATTATGTAGTTCATTATAATATTCTTAGAGATTTCATGTGTAATAAAAAATCTATTTTGCAAATAAATATTTCTATTTCAATTATTTGGGTTCTATACGCATTTTGTTTTTATTTTCAAAATGTCCATTATAACGGAATATAAGGGAAATCGTTCATGCATAATTGCAATAAATGCATTTTCTAACAGCAAAACTTCTTAAATTTATGGTTAACATTGCTTCTTAAAATAGCTGGAACGGTAACAACCCAAAAGAGCTAGTGCTAAATAATATCAAATAATTTGCTATTCATATGGCAAATTATGCCATTTTCTAACAGCAAAACTTCTTAAATTTATAGTTAACTTTGCATCTTAAAATAGCTGGCGCAGTAACAACCCATAAAAGCTAGTGCTAAATAATATCAAGTAATTTGCTGTTCATATGGCAAATTATGCTATTACTTATAACTATCCAAGCCTTTTGTTTAGGATCATTACAAAGCATATTCTGCTCTATGGTGAGTGGTTTCTTGCTATTTATTTACTGCGAATTTCCCCACTTATTTAAAGCAAAGCCTGCTATTTATTTATATCCCATAATGCCATAACCTTTTGCAAATGTCACATAGGACAGTTTGCCTTTTCAGCCCACTATCCCAATTTTTCTTATGTAAATAGCACAAGATGTACAAAAAAAAACGGGGATCAGTCCCAAAATTTTTCTCCGTGAACAAATTTTTTCAATCGGAGAGCATAAAGATACATTTGATTATAAAAGCTGTTCAAGATTTATATTTAAGCATTTTAAAGAACTTTATTAAACCTGAAGAAAGAAAGGACTGGAACGAAAAGTATTCTCGCAAAATCATGTAGTATAACACTAAAAGCACAGCACATTTTTTGTGATATACAATTTTCTCAGAAGCCACAAGTATTCCGAGGAACAAAAACAGTTCGAATGGTTCAGTCTTGGAAAATCACCGTAATGGCCGGTTCACAATAAAAATTTCGGAAGGAGATTGCGCGAATTTATAAAGAAAATAAAACTAAATCTAAGCTAAGTTTCGCAAAAGAGATAGGAGTGTCGGTTAGAACAGTTATAAAAAGTGTTAAAGATCTTCTGCCTTTAGAGGATAAGACAAAATCGGTCGTCCAACAGGTCCAGTTAACAAAAAAATGGAGTCACGTATCTTGAGGGAAATTGATTTGAACAAATCATCATCGATACGCGATATCGCTCGAAAATTGAAAGCAAGTCACACAATGATTCAACGTGTGAAGAAAAGAAACAAGCTGAACACGTATAAAAAGCAAAAATCGCCAAAAAGGAGCAAGGAACAATTGGAGAAAGCAATTTTGCGAGCTCGAAAATTCTACATTGGATGACGAATCATATTTTAAAATGGATTTTTCGACACTACCAGGCCCTCAATTTTATACCGTTAAAGCTGGTACAGTAGTTCCTGATGCAGAAAAGTCAATTAGAATGGAAAATTTTGGACCTAAAATTATTTTTAAGACAGCATAGACGCTCTATATTATTTTGGCCTGATTTAGCTAGCTGTCATTATGCAAAGCACACCGTTGAGTGGTTCAATACGAACAATATCGATTTTGTGCCAAAAGAAGTGAACCCACCAAATGTACCAATCGAACGGTATTGAGCCCTAGTGAAGCATAAGTTACGAAAAGAAGTAAAGCAACGAAAACCATGGAAAATTTCAAAAAAGAATGGCTTAAACAGTCAAAATTGGTGACTAAAGAGGTTATTATGAACTTGATGGAACGTATTCCTGAAAAAGTTAAGGAATTCTCTAAAAATAAAAAATAAAAAAATTTGTGTTACAGACAATTTTAAAAACATTATAAACTATTGAAATTTAATATTGAATTAAAAAATTTCTTAAAAATTAACGGAGTGTTTTTAGTTTATGTGACGACAAGACTTTTCGTTCCAGTCCTTACACTGCCGGCCAACTGTTTGAAACCACGCACATTTTCTCATATACATATTTCTGATTATTTAAGTCAAAATTTTGCTATTTTGTCCCTTTATTTATTGATGAAATTCCAAATACCTGCGAAATTGCCGAGTCTTATCTATCTGTAATTATTTTCCAGAAAAAAAAAAAAATTTAAATATTTAGCTCTTTTCAAAGGGACAACAGTTTGAGGCCACAGTTCAAACTTTGCATTCGGAGAGAAAAGTCATAGAGTGTTTAATCGTAAGTTAGTTAAAAAAGAGTAAGTGTTCATAAAAATAATAATGGGATGCGATAAACGACTTAATGAAGAAGAGATCGGCGAAATTCGGGCTAATAAAGAACATGGATTATCTAACAGAGCAATTGCAAGGAAAATCAATAGAAGTCGGTGCGTAGTGAATAACTTTTTAAAGGATCCTGACAACTATGGAAAAAGACAAAAACGGGGAGTAAAAAACAACAGCAACAGCATACGATCGTCGACGTACTTTGAGGGTAGCGTCACAGTCACCAGCGTCTGCTAGCAAAATTTCTGTGGAAGTTGGTGTTTCTACAAGTATAAGGTCTGTTCGGAGAATAATAGTTGACTGTCCAACCTTGTGTTGTAAAGCGATCACCTACCCCGAGTAACACGCGCTAGTTACGTTGTCGTCTGCTTTACATAACAAAAATTCTTTTTCAAATAAAAAACGTAAAATGATATTCTCCAAGAGAACGGAAAATAAAGACATTCCCATGGAGTCAGCAAATTCCCAGACGGCAGCGGATCCTCACCATATCATACTTTTCTAAAATGAACTTTCATGAGAAAAAACAGCTTTTGCTTTTAGGTGAAAAAGTTTAGTTCTTACTCGGATCTTAAGTCGTGAAGTTTTAAAAAGAAACTCGATCAAGTTTTTCTCTTAAGAGAAAAGCGAATGTATAAATGATAAAAGATAGAATTGTTCTCAAGAACATTTGTGTAGTGAAGAATATCTAAAGAATAGAATAAAGATTTAGTGATTTAAAATAACTAATTTGTTTTCTTTGTATATTTTTTTATTTTATTTTATTTTTCACGTCTGAGAATACAAAAAAAGTTAAGTCGCTTGCACATTTTGCAGAGCAATCTTTTCAACCTTTTCTTAATCGTGCATATCATTCTCATTTCCTGCATACGTTTCCTTATCGCATATAAATTATCTCCAATTCCGCTTACATTGTAGCTAATTCACTAGAATCAGCAACTTGACCAAGCTGCAATTATGAAGAAAGCTTTGATTCAAGCGAGGATTATTCAGTCTTCACCTTTCCAACGGCATTGCGATCGGTCCGCGGAGCTCGCGACATTTGAGTTTTTTCTATATTTGTTTGTTTGCATTAGTTACATTAAAGTATATGTATTAATTCTATATTAAGGTCATTTAAATAGCTTAAGGGCAATTTGTATCTTTTGTTCTTACAGTATTAATAATAATCAAATAAATTTAAAGTAAACGGCGAACTGTTCTTATTTGCTTAATCCCAGAAATCCCCGACAACATATTTCTTGTGCCAAGTGTGGGGTCACGTAAAATTACATTCGGTAACAATTCAAGCCCTATTGCGTGCGTGAATGCAGTAAATTAACGTAAATATGTAATTTGGAGCGGGAAGGTTCGATTGTATGCGACCACAATAATAATTGCTGTCGTTGGGATACAGGAGATTGTGCAAACCTGATCTAGAAGCATCGTGGACCGAGGAAGACTTAACCTCTTTGATTTATTACGACAATTGTTCAGTAATTCTATTTTGGTAAAAACATCAGTAAAGATCGTTTTGCATCATTATGAGATCCAGGAAGAGAAATTACAACAGGATAAACAGGTGTAGAGCGCATCACCACACACACACCATTGCCAATTAAATTAAATTAATCAGACAAGATGATTCACTGCATTCTTTTGTACATGCTGAAACTTTGGGTAATGCCCGCTTTACATTATTTACATGCACAGCAATTATGATCAATATTGAATATAGCAATGGCCGAAGATGTGTGATTGGTTGAAATGATCGAAATAAGTAATGTCAGCAATTTTTATAATGTATAAATTCAGTGTAATTATATGAAATAAATCAGAGTTTATATTGAACTCTACCGGTGCGCATCTTTTAATTTAGATCCTAACTGCGAGCTCCCTTAGCTCCGACATGGCTGCACCTCAAGATAATTGAGCTCTCCAGCTCTACTTTATTTTTATCTGGCTATCCTAATAAAGAGCTCTATAACTCCCACTTGGAATAGCCGCTTGGCTAACAAAGAGCTTCATCGCTCCTACCTGCCGAGCACACTGTCTTACACCGCTTTAAGAAGCACTAAGACAGTATAGCTGAAAACTTTAACGTTTCTTTTTCATTACCAGATTTGAATAAAGAAGGAACAAGTTTTCTACACAGGTTTGATCTAGAGAATTAAATATGAAACAAATATAAGCATAGGAATTATGCTTCTGTCACGAAAATTTCTTTAATCATATTTTGATCATTTTAATTATGATTTTATTGACTACATATTTATACAAAAATTTCAATATAACATAATTTTTTTATTACCTATATACAATATATATTATATAAAATATTTTTTTTTTTTGTGATTTTGTGTGCTTATAAGGCTCATTTTGTGAAAAAGTGTTTGATTGCAATTGTTAGTGCAGATTCATATTGAGAAAAAATTGTTTGTATTTGGGTATTTAAAAATCTGCTCAGGTGAAGAGAAGTTGCCTTGATTAAATAAAAACAAAATAACAATCTGTGAAACCAACCCCTTTCTTTATGTAAAGTTCTACTAGTCTTATACTATTTTATTGGTCAATTCAATGTCGGAGAATTCGCCTTCCTCAGAGGAGGATTTTTCATCTGTTTTTGATTCTGAAGATTGTGGCGAAATGGTCTTGAGTTTGGATATATCATTTGCCCTTAAATTTATCCCATAGTTCGATAGAAACCGGGAAGTTCTGCGGTTTATAATATAGTGAAATAAAAAACTTTTTACGATTAGGCAAGTCTCAAAAAAGCCCTACAGCACCAGTTTTTAGAACAGCTTACCCTTACTTAGATTCAGTCTGATCTTGTGAACGTGAAACAAAAACTAGGTGCTATACGGAAATCGAGTCGAGAAGTTACTTGTGGATCTCTCATGAAGGTCAAGCATCTTGCGCGGTGATAGAAAGTTTGAATAGAAAAACTTCCATTTAGGCATTTGTAGATGATCTAAACAATTCCTTAAATGTCATTATAAAGGCTAGTAGATTTCCTACTCTCATGGAAGCAATAGAAGCTGCTGTGAATGAAGAAACAGGTTTGGCTCAGGAAATAGCGTCTAAATTTGGTTCCTCCAATGTTAAATGCACATATTGCCATAAGAATAGGCATACCTTTTCTAATTGTTTTTCTCATATTAACCTTACGACACACAGGCAGAACTTACGTCCACCATTTCAAAGAGTTGAACTTAAAACCACCATCGCCGTGTTATATAATAAATTCTATCACTTGTAGCTACTGTAAGTTTAGAGGGCATCACCTGCGAGAATGCAGAAAACGGCAGTTCAACGAAAATAGGATAAGAGGTGAGTTTCGTAGTCAGAATAATTTTGGCAATTTTTACAATCATTCGGAAAACTCTCAGCAACCCGGTCCGAGAGATGGTACGACCAGGGTAAGTAAACAAAGATAAACCATCAATTTTTGGTTAATTTAAACAAGTATGAGCAGCCTAAAGTCATTTCTCGTTTATATTTTCCAAGTAATTTTTGTCGAATGTAAAAGCTTTTGTAATTATAAAAATCCTATATCTTTGCCAAGTTTTCGGTATGCTATGTTCATTCCGGATAGTGTTGGCTCCTTTCTGCACCAGAATGTAATAAGTCTAAATCTTTACTAAATCGTGCTGATTCTAAGTTCGTATCGTATCGAAATAATTCTAAATCCTTACTAAATCGTGATGATACTAATTGTTTGTCAAATCGTGGTGATTCAAAGTTCTTATCGTGTCGAAATAATCCTAATTCTTTACAAAATCGTAGTAATACTAACATGTGTCAAGATGGCTCTGTTTCCTTACTAAACCGCGCAAATACTCGCGTACCGTTGTCTTCTGTAACTGAATCGCTGAATACTAAATCAATTAAAGGCTATAAGGGATTCCAGGATCCTATACAAATCGTGATCCCAAGCTTGTGGCTTTCCTTGGAGAGGCCAGCAGAGAAATTTACCCCGAGTCATTGTAACGTTTTCACTTTAAACCTAAGAAATTCAGTTAAGTGCGAATCTATTATTGTACAGTTATCCAATACTCAGAATAAGTGGAAGTGAAGTTTCCATAATAAAAATTAACTAACTTAAGGATGAAAAAATATTAGATACAGTCAAAGATCAACGTTAAAGGGGATCTCAAGCAAGAAGCAAAGGACCCTTGGGGTGTGTATCTTAAAAGTATTCTGCATCCCTTTCATGTTGTCGAAACGGATTTTCCCATCAGCAATGATGGTATTTTGTTAAATGATTTTCTGTCCGGACATAGGCCAAAGCTTGATTACGATTCTCGACATTACAATTTTTATTATCTAATGGTAATACATTTACTACAAAACTTACATCTTCAGACTCAAAGATACTAATACCTGCACGGTCGGAGGTTTTAAAGGAAGTCGAGACTACGTATAATGAGGAGGTCGAATGTTTTCCTAAGGAACTTCAAGACGGAATATATGTGGCGGCTAGTGTCTGTACACCTCGCAATTATAAATGTTTTATTTCTGTTATAAATTCGGGCGGCGAGAAAGCTTATCTGTCGCCCAGTGATTTACATTTCATAAGTCGTCTGAATATAACTTATACAGTGCGAGGGGAACTTCGAACTGATCAGATGACTCCTGAACAGAAGTAGAGTATTCTAGATATTTGTACTGAATTTAGTGAATTATTCTTTTTGAATGTGGAACAATTGACTTCAACGGATACCACTTTTCATTCTGTTCTACCCCTGGTGTACAACCCATTCAGTTAGACCATATAGACTTCCCCATGTGCAAAAGTTTGAAGTGCAAAGACAAACAAAACAAATGTTAAGGCATCACGTTATTACTGAATTTAAGAGTCCGTGGAATTTCCCACTTGTCGTCGTTCCAAAAAAGCATGAATCTCAGGGTAACAAAAGGTGGAGAATAGTTGTAGATTTCCGTAAGCTTAACGAAAATACTGTAGGACATGTGTATGGCTAACATCACTGAAATTCTAGACCAATTGAGTAAATCAAAGTTTTTCTGTGCGCTCGATCTTGCCAGCGGGTTTCACCAAATAAAAGTCGACCCAAAGGATAGAGAGAAGACCGCCTTTACTACACCACTGGGACATTATGAGTATGTTCGTATGCCATACGCGCATTGAAGGGCGTATCTTCAACATTTCAGAGGCTAATGAATAACGTCTTAGCCGGTCTTCAGGGTTCCAGGATTTTTGTATACATGGACGATGTGGTGATAATTGGGCAGACTTTTGAGGAGCATAATATGAACTTGAGGGATGTTCTCCGGAGATTGCGTGAGCACAATTTAAAGTTGCAACCTGATAAATGCGAATTTCTGAAGTCAGAGCTTACCTATCTTCGTCATGTTGTGAATGAGAATGGGATTAGTCCGGATCCCGGTAAGGTCGAAACTGTGAGAAATTTTCCTACTCCAAAGAACCCGAAAGACATAAAGATACTGCTAGGTCTTGTAGGTTATTATCGCCGATTTATTGCGGATTTTGCTTAGATATCCCAACCACTTACAGGCTTACTAAAGAAGGACGCTGAATTTATCTGGACTGCTAGGTGCACTGAATCTTTTAATATCTTAAAGGAAAGACTTATAGGCCCCACTCTTTTGCAGTATCCTAACTTCACAAAGGAATTCATTTTAACATGTGGTTCTGTTTTATCACAGGACTAGACCTCCCCATTGCTTATGCATCCCGTACACTCCCAAAAAATGAGAGAAATTATTCCGCTATAGACAAGGAACTTCTTGCTATAATATAGTCAACACATCTTTTCAGACCATATTTATTTGGGAAGAAATTTAAAATTTATACTGACCATAAGCCTCTTGTTTATCTTCACAACTGCAAGGATCCCAGTTCTAGACTCATGTGCTGGAAGCTTAAGTTAGAAGAGTTCGATTTCGAAATTTTCCATAAAAAGAGGTCTTTTAATACAAATGCAGATAGCAAATAGCAAGATAGTCAAATCTGTAAAATGACCTTAAGGTCGCAAACTGAAGCTCAAGTCTCTAATTCTGAAGACGATGGAGAAAATGCAAATGTTGAGTCTTCTGGAATGTGTGAAGAATCTCCACATTCCTTTAAGGAAATATGCGTGACTATTGGACCGGAGACCCAAGATTTGATAACCGAAAGTAAATTAATTTCATTAAAATCTCATAAATTGGGAATCACAGATCTAATATATTTCAATAATGACAATAAACATAGTATATTTCTACTGACTAGCTCACTCTTGGAGAAGCCTACTCATGAAATATTTTACAAGGCATTTACAAAATTGAAATTACCTTCGCTTGAAATGGGAATATAGGAATTGTTTATTCCCAATCCTAGGAAATTTCTAAACCAATCTTCACTGCGTTATGACTGCTTACGTTCTATATTACGATACATATTCAAGGATACGCAAATTAAAGTGCGCATTCTGCATGATAATTCTAATAAACGTTACTCACAGGACGATATTCAACAAATATTACGCGAATACCATATTACACCTACTGGAGGGCACGACGGTGTAAATCGTACCTTTAAAGGAATCAAGATTAACCAGAAATGGAAGAACATGTATAAGAAAGTAAAACGGTTTATAAAATCATGTAAAAACTTCGATTTCGCAATATTTAATTACAAATTAAAAACTTACTTTTATTTTCTTCCATTTTTGACAGATGACTTAATAAATATTTTCTATAAAATTATAATAACAACATATGACAGCACGAATAGTCGAAATTGATAAATCAGGGTTGCTAATAACAATGTTTTAGTTTCAGTAACTATAAAAACTTACTATGCTTGAGGTCTATGGGCCTTCCCACACGAGTAGTTTTTAGGGAAGGAAGGTATTTCCTCCCCTTGTGCTTAGACGTGCCATCTCAAAATGGTGGTTCCTTATATTATTACCGAGTTTAATTATGTACGTGTTTAATAGGTTAAATAATAATAAAGAGCTGTACATACGTCAAAATTTTTCTAAAATGGACAGGAAAAAATTCGCTATTGCGAGTTTATTTTCGGTTTCAGCTACATATATTTATCTTGCCACTATGTTAAAAAAAGAAGAAAAAAACGAAGTAAGAAAACCAGCAAATACTAGGTTAAAATTTAAAATTAAAAGGACCATTTCCTGAAACGGATGTGGGTATTAAATATCTATTAACCTTTATCGACGACTCCAAAAATTGTCGCCAAAGGTACAACATATGCCGCTGACTCGTGTATAATTGTTAGAGCTTCCCCTAGTATAAATGAAGTAACTGTTATGAAAATCAACTCTATATTTATTGAAGAAAATTATAACTCTTTTTTATTTTATGGGAAAGTAATGCCAATGTGGTACAATTACAAATTAGGATTGTTTCAAAGTACAGTTACTTTTAAAGAATACAGTTTATGTAAATTGATAAATATAGTAATTAACACCACAGTTAATCTGTTCAAAAATAAAAATACGCATTACTTATCAGTACTACGCAAGGTAATTAAATCATACCCATTAAAAAAAAAATTGTAATGATGCTTTCTTTAATTTAATAGATGGAGAGTCAATGCTTTAAAGTATGGAATAATACTAGAACCATTAAAAAATTTCTTACATGTTATGCTACAGTTGAGAGCGTTATTCAGACAGGTAAATGCAAAATTCCACTATTGTGTTCGTTTCATGCAAATTCTTATTATAGCAAATTCAAGTGGCTTAATTGGAAATCAATTAGTTTTAGAGGCTGACGGGACTACAATTGAAGATAACATTGCTTTGGAATTTTGCAGTAAGAATACTGTTATTTTATTAAATGAAAGTGAGGCATGGCTATCATCATCCAATTTCGCTGGCATTACATACACTGCCGAAAAAGTTGATCTAATTGGAAAAAAACCTGAAGAAGATAAATCTGCACGCACCCACAACACCGGATATTTTCAGTTCACACACTTCCATCGCAAGTACAAGCAGTGGCCATTCACTGAAGGAAACACGTTTTTCTTTTGTTATTCCGTGGGAAAACATCCCCACATATATTGAAAATATTTTGGAGACAAAAATGTCTCTAGGTATTCATATCAATGATTTTGTTCACTTCATTGTAAATGCATTGCGTTGCAAAGCTACATACATACTCACAAGTGTCTTTAGAAAAGTCTCACAAGACATCTGCAATAAATATCCTGATACTTTTCTTGACAAAAACGAAGAAGGAAAATTTATTAACTCCGTTTCCATTTATCTTATCAGTAAAATGTTAAACCACAACAATTATCTTAATCGTAATGAAAAAGCTACACTCGATCCGAAAATTCCGTTAAAAAGGAGAAAGACATCTAAGATGATGAAAGACTCTTGTAGAAATTGGCAACCAGATAATCACTCTAATAATGAAGATGACAATAGTATTTTGGAGAAAAGACTTTGGCTTATGCGGTCATCTGAAAAAAGTATAAGTGAGACCGATTTGCAAACAGTCGGATCTTATATGCATGCTTTCCAGTAATACGGTAATTTATTAACAGTCACGATCTTCCGACGATTGAGAAGGTAAAGAAAGAATGGCCCTTTTTATGCCAAAGGCGTTTCCTATATTCTCATTTTAAATACCTAATGGATAGAGATATTCAAATCTTCAGTCAACGGTTTATGAAAAAATGCACCAGACTAATAGATTATGGAAAGGGCCAGAACAAAAAGAAATTTATCGAATTATTTCATGAGAAAAATAATCTAAGTGATGATATCCTACTTGTAAAATTTGCATAAATGTATTTTTCCGAGGCTGATGAATACATATTTAAAGAATACCATGTTATGGTCGTAGCGTACCGCATGTAGCAGTATGCTACACTGAGCAAGTTGTACGTATACGCTGACTGAATAGTCTGACAGAAAACGAAAAAGTAAAAAGGTGTGTTTGCAGAAGGTTAGAGAAGATCAAAAAACGTAGCTAACCATCGGAGGAAAAAGACGTGCGTTTTTTTGTGCATTGCGGCAGGAAAGTTTTCCTTTTTAAAGTGCCGATTTAGTAAAAACGTCGTAAAATTGCCGATATAAAAAGATAATGGAAGAATATAATCATCGTCCGCTGTGTGCGGACGCACACCAAAATTAAATCACTTTGCTTCAACAAATCAGAGCAGGCATTCTCAATAACTTGCTGGGAATTTACAAATCAAAGCAGGCATTCCCGGCAACCTGCTTACTATAAAAGGCCTGTGAAGCAAAGGGGTTTTAGTCAGTCGTATCTGATCACTTGAGTGCAACACATTAAATTGCATTCTTGACACTACAGTTGTAACGCATTAACTTGCAACTGTGACACTATACCACAAGGAACACACATATAAATATAATAAATTGCAATAAGGCTTATTATATTTATATATTACTGAACTACAGTAACGTTCATTACCAAGTACAGTATATTAAGCTGTTACTATTAAGATAATCCTAACCAAAGGATTCACTACCCAAACAACACTTGCATGCTACATTAAGGCATACAATTATCACATGTATAAATATAATAAACTACAGTAAGGTTTATTATATTTGTATACTACTGAACTACAGTAAAATTCAGACCACATCACACTATTAGAAAACCAGTATATTTCTGTTAATAATCTGTTTTTTCTCATTCCAGCACCACAACCAAGTCAACATTAGTTTACGTTGATTTATATTATTGTTGTTGTTTATTTAAATCATTTGTTCATTATTCTTCTTTCATTTCATTGCTACAATAAAGCACATTTGTAAGATTGTTTAATTGGTCTATTTGTTTTTGATCTGGCACCCCTGTTATTTAGTTTAGACAAACCAAGAGTTTGTACACGCTGGAACCGCAAATTATTGTAAGCTGCTAGGCAGATAATTCGGAAGGGGATAAATAAAAAGCGACGAATTGGAGATCCGAAAACTCAAAATTAGTCCGTCAATCAGCACAAATTCCTGGGGCAGAACCTTGTAGACGCCGTAAACGAACTGCATCTAGCAATGGATAAAGGTGAAACGGTAAAATAATTATGAACATTATATAGGTTAAAGTAATTTTGATAAAGAAAATTTATTGACCACGTCAAAGAAAAAAACAAGTTTTTGTCGAAAATTTAGAGGTAGGGGCCAGGCCGCAATGGCTAAAGCAAACAAAATTTTGTGGATATTTGCGGAAATACGGAACATCCTCGAAAAGATCTCAACGATTGGAGTTGAGAATCCTAGGCGGCAGGCCATGGTCATCCTATCTATACGACCGTAGGCACAAAAAGGGTCCGGTAATCTACATTCCATACCGCTATGCATACAAATAATTAGGAAGCAGGCCATGCAATGAGGTTTAACACCGTGACCTGGAACCTGTAATTTACGATACGGATACCACATAGCATTATATAAGAAGATGAGGCAAAGCCAACATAATCTGATACCAGGTTTAATATTTAAAAGTTATTACAAGATAAAATTTTGTCTATGCGTCACATGAATTAAGCAGATAAAATTTTGTTATATATCTTAAAGGCCATAGGATTCTAAAAATTTCGCTATGTCTTAAGGGCCATAGTATTCTAATATTTTCCTATATTTAAAATACATTAGTTAGTTAATATTTTCCTATATTAAATACAAGTATAAATACAAGTACTAGACTTTAAATACCATAAAATTTTACTAGAATTTAGATACAATAATACTTTACTAGAATTTAAATGCAATAATATTTCCCTATAATTTCGATGTGATCATATTTTACTATTTCTTAAAGGCGATTTCTTACATTCTAAATGAGATACTTAGAAGACATTATTGTATAGTACTTTAACTGAAGAATCATGATTATGCGATAACAATTTAAGTCACAACGAAGATATTAAGCGTGAAGTGCATGTTATTCGGGTCAATTTTAAATTTATATTTCTATCTGACAGGTTATA